>CP142451.1:21921666-23200833 GCA_038049695.1 Cinnamomum chago | reverse complement strand
TTGTTGTTAATTGGATTATTAGCATCTAATTAAGATGAATGTCCAATTTGAGTATGGGCAACACAAAGAAAGGTGCACATGATTTTTCTGATATCCTAAGATATCCCCCATATCCCCCACTAGCCCAGTCTAGGAGCCTTTGACCCTAGGCGCAAGATTACACCCGATTTTGGAGGGCAATGACTAGTCACTGTGTGTACACTGCAGTGGCCTAACACCACGTGCACCAAGTAACGCATCAGTGGGGGATTCCATGCCAAAAAGGTGCACATGATTTAATGGTGCAAATTGATTATTCGACATTTTCTTATATTTGTATAGAAATATAATTATATGTTGATCAAATATTGAAGGTGAAGGTGATGATGGAGAGATATAGCAAATGTGTGTTTGAAACCACTTGGTGGATGAATATGACCTGTTTGGTTGCACTTTTTAAAACAACTTCACTACCTCTTGGCTTTTGAAAGGTCCAATATCCCCAAAAAGTTTATTTGTTTAATAAACTTTTAAAAGTACTTCACAAAAAAGTAAACAATAAAAGCACCTTCAGAGAAAGCAAGCCTCACATCCACTCTTGGATAAGTTGGATTAATTCTAGTTATTTACCAGTCAAATGTGATTTGAAAATCAATTATATACCTAGATGTTACCTTTTAAATACAAAAATTATGGTGAAATGTTATATTCAAATCTTTCAGTTTTAGAGATAACCTGATATTATATAAGTATTGGTAAACAATGCTTCAATGAAAAATCTACTCTAAATGTACAAGAGTGAATATTGTGCATATTGTTTAACATATTCAGATTTTATTGGAAAGATGTTTGTACATAATATTTTTAAAGAAATATAAAAGAAGAAAACTTTATTTAAAAAAAAAAGAAAGTTGGAAGTACAAGACCTTATGTATTGCTATAATACCAAATTCCAAGGGGTAGCTCAGTTGGCTTAGGACCACGGTTTGCACCCGGTTAGAGGTTGTAGGTTCTAAATTTCACTATCACACTGGGGCTACATGGGAGTTTACTTGACTTCCCTCTGGGCCTGGAGGGATTAGTCCAGCCCAAAAGGTTGGGAACCCTTCGATAGCAAAAAAAATAATAAAAATATATTGCTATAATACTAATGCACCCAGAATCGTTAATTAACTAAAGAATGTTTTTAAAATATGGTGATAATATTGAGATAACAAATCTTTGGCACACTGGGCACTTTTTTGGGAACAAATATTGTTGGTGTACCTTCTTTGAGGAACCTCAAAATTTTATTTAGTAGAATGATGAAGAGAGATAAAGAACAACGCCAAAAATAAATGTCTTTGATTTATCCCTTTGTTTTTTTTTTTTTTTTGGAATCTCAGAATCCTCAAAAATTTGATCTTCAACTAAAATAAGTTTCTGCCAAGTGCTCTTTAGAATTTTGTGCATGCAACATGAGTTTTGAACATAGCCATGGAAAACTCTAGTGTTTCTAACAGGAACAATGCGCCCTTGAAACATGGGATCATGGCTTGGTCATTTAGAACAGCAGTCCAAGTGGCTTAATAAATATGGTTCGGAGATATCTGTCCAACCTAGCCAAGTCCTATCTGCTTTGGGTTGTTTTTGGGTTGATTTAAGGTGCTTCAGTTGGATTTAGGGCTAGAGATTTGATCCAATAACTAAATGGATTAGGTCCAATCTTAATTAATTTACCCTTTCATCATGCACTTGTGGGTTATGCTTCCTACATTTTTTTATGGGGAACTTAGGCTAAGAATACGATTTTCAAATATTAAAGAACTTAATTGATTTAAATCTACAACGGGACCCATCAGATAAGTGGCACAAATTGCTGTAACATGGGCTCCACACATTTGCTGATGGATTTGATCCTCTCAATCATCCCTCAAGAAAATTCTTTTAAGGCCAAGACCGATAATTCAAATCTGAAATCACACACGCTGAATATTATGACTCCCTCATGCATTTGCATGGGCAGAATTTTAGTGATGGAGTTTGGCCCATTGTCAGATTGATAATTGTTTAATTAACCAAGTGATTCTCCCTCGTGCATGCGCAGAATTTCACTGTGACGGAGTTTGGCCCGCCGTCAGATTGATAATTGTTTAACCAAGTGATTCAAATGAAAGAAAAAGGGATCGAGTAAAATAAGGTGATTTATTCATCACAATCTTATGGTAAGCCCAACTTCAATTGAAGTGAAATTTCACCCAGAATCTATACACTGGGGACATTGATTCATTGTGCTTGAGGATTATGCAAGTGGGGCCAAGCTTGGATTTTATGATGATATGAAGATGAAATGGTCTCTCTCTCACTTAACGATATTGGTGAGGTAGGTGCAACCCAAAAATGAAGCAACTTTCCCAATACTCATAGAAGAATGTCACTTTTTCTACCAGTCCTTTCAAAATCTTTTAAACCCTTTCTTGCTGAAATTAGAAAGGGATTTCTTTTCTAGGCTTGCTGCAAGAACTCTATTCTGTTAATTCAATAGAAACTTACATTTCTGAAGAACCAAAAAATAAAAGAAAATGGAGTAGAGTAGACTGAAGTCTGCTGCAATTGCAACTCATTTCCCTCTTTTTCCATAAGCTTTTTTTATTACATTCCCTTCTTTTTGTCTTTGGCTTCTTCAGGGAAGAAGCAAAGAAGTTTTGTGGGTTTTGATGTGATGATAATGGATAAAATGCTCTCTCTCTCTCCTTAGTTTACATGTCTTTGTTGAATGGTACATCAATGGCTTAATAACCATTTGTTCCTAGATTCAATCTCTTTCTGTGTGCCTGTTTGTGTGTAAGGTAAAACAAGAAAATTATGGTACTATTAGGGTTTCCTTGCTTGAAAAGGGAAGATAAAAGGAGAAGAGATGCTTCATGACATCTTGCAAAAGTGACTCGACTAATCCTTGTCCATAAAGAGGGGTGTTATGTGGACCGAACCTTGGCCCGGTCCCCCATGAGGACTAGACTTTTACGTCCATAAATCCATGAAAAGTTCCTTCTTCTAAAAACAAGAATTAAAAAAAGCAGAAAGATTTATATGGATGTTTTGGTCGTAAGTGCTGATGCAGTACACTTTCACGAGTCTCTCACTTTTTCTGCTATCCATACCATCAAAGATGTTGGTTAAAACTGTGTGGGGGCATTTCCGTAATGCCAAAGCTAAGTTTGATTTCAGCAAAAGCACCAACTAGGCTTGATCTCGGCCTCGTAACTCGAAATCGACTGTTACGCCCGTTTCTGCACCACCTCGACTTCGGCATCTCTTTCTAGCTGGTCTTGGTAAGAACCAACTAATCTCGCCTCGGTTCTGCTGATTAGCACACCCATTTCGGTCTCGGCCGTGTGCCTTGGCTAGTCGCGCCTCCGCTGTAGCCGTATGGCGAACTGCCAACTGAGACAGGCCTTGACAGTCATGTCCTACCTTCGAACACGTGGCAGGATACGAGCACGTGGTGACGGGACAGATACATCATCCCAGCCGTCCAGAATCCTTATCAAATCCCTGACAAAGCGGCATCCAGCGGCTACAGTCATATCAGGGCAGGGCCCAAGAAAGGATCCGATGGGACCTTTGCCGCCAACAAGTTAAGACAAGATCAGGCCCAATGTGACCGCATTTAATGCAAAGATGGGCTGATCGGACCATCATTTAATGCAATTTGGGCTGTGATGGATCCTCATTAATTACTTTGTGGGCTGAAGAGACCTTAGCAGTCAAATCATTAGGCCCACTATCAAATGTCAAAAGATTTCTCTCCTATAAAGAGAAGACCAGTCCAACCCAGGTACGCATGCAATCTCCGAGCCATTACTCTGCCTCTCTTCTTCCTCAACCTTAGTTCAATCCCTGCACTAACTTAGGCATCGGAGAGCCCTGCGCTGCCTACAGCCAGAGTCCTCTGACTGTTTTCTCTCCCCTTTCAGGTCTTTGAAGCGGCTAGCTCTACACAGTCGTTTGGATTAGTCCTTTAAGGCAACCTCTAATCTTGTGAGTTATATTTTTTGCACTTACAATTGGCGCCATCTGTGGGAAACGAGATTGTAAAGTCTTCCCTGACACCATGACTAAGAGAGCTGCGAAAGGTGGAGAAACATCCAAAACACAACGTGCAAGACCGTCCTCAATTGTCCTTCTTGCCAAGAAGATGTCTGGGAAGAAAACCGTTGCAGACGACTTTGACGAACGTCATTTCATCCCAATCAACATCCAGGAGCACCATCTTCGTTCGGAGTCACTCTTAAGAGGAGTAACGGCGTCTCTCCGGAGAGGGGACTCTCGACAGCATCTTAAAGAGGATCCTCTGCCAGGTCGAGCTCGACGGAGCGAGTCCCCAGTAGTAGACAAGCCGGTTCTATCCAACCATCATGAGGATGACGATGATGAAGATTATAATCCTGATGAAGACTTTGATTCTACCCTTGAGAAGATTCAAGCACAGAATGCCACCATCTGAGAGAATGATGCTTTGATCTATTAGCTCCAGCAACAGCTGAAGGAGAGAGCGGCGGGTTCGATCAGACAACACTCACGGCGACGTGACGAAGAGAAGGTTTCTCATAGCAGGCAGACTACTCCTCCCGAGAGAGACCTGAGAACTCACTTGAACCAAAAGAGGCGTGATCGAGCTCGTGATGAAGGCTCGAGCACCAGTCGCAGCCATTCGAGGAGAGTGTCAGAAACCATACCAGAGGCTAGATACGACGACCAGGATTGGCTCGACGAGCGAATCAGGCAGACGGTCCAGCATAATTTGGAGGTGGCTGGTCTCACCCGAGACCAGCGAGATGTCTGTGAGTTTATCGATCTCGGCATGTCCCCTTTCACTCACGACATCACAAATTTTCCCCTTCCAAGGAAATTCATCGTCCCGAGGTTCGTCACCTACGACGGGACTTCGGACCCGGCTGCACATCTTCGACACTTCTCTCAGAGGATGTCCGTCTGGGGAGACGAAGATCATTTGAACTTTAGAGTCTTTTCGTCCAGCTTGGGTGAACTCCCCCTGAAATGGTTCTTGCGCTCCCACAGAGGTCCATCTCGAGTTGGCAACAGCTCCAGCATTCCTTCATGAAGAAATTTCAGGCCTACAGAGTCATGCCAAAGACGGATGCGGACATAATGGCCTTGAAGATGAAGCGAGAGGAGAATATCACCCGGTTCGCCAAGCGATTTTAGATGGTGTACAGCCAGATTGAGAAATCTAAAGACGAAGTGGCGATCTTTGCCTTCCAAAATGCTCTACCTGCTAGATAATGATCTTCGCAAAGATCTAACTAGAAACCCTGTGACATTCATAACGACACTAATGGCAAGAGTAAACCACTTCATTACTCAAGATGACGACCAGATCCGAGCTCGGGAGAACTTCGGCGTTGGATAGAGGAGCCGAGATGGCGAACCTTCGAAGAAAGACAAGGGGTCATTTCGGAGGGAGGAGCCAGACAAACGCTGGACGCCTGCTAGCTCGACGAAGGCTCTGGCATCCACCTCAGGAGGCAACAAGAAGCCCAGGCTGACTGTTGACCCTTACAGAGCCGTCAATACCATCTTCAAAGAGCCTATTCATAAGATTATGAATAAAATCAAGTCAAAGTCGTACTTCAGCTGGCCTTACTCGGACGTCCTCCGGGATCATGTACGCAGCCTTGAGCTCTACCAAGGCCTGAGGGGTGTCTATCCAGTAGCTATAAATCCTCATTTCTAAAAACCCTAAAAACAGAAACTAGGACACAGGGCTCTGGACAGAACAGGGAAAAAGAGGGAAACATAAACCCTAAAAGCTGGGACAAACACAAGAAAAAGAAGTCAGAGAAAAAGAACTCACAGACTGACGGTGGGACGGAGTCACAGACTGAAGGTGGGATAGAGCCGGAAGATGTGACGGCAACTGGAAATCGCTAGATGACAGGACTCTGCTAAAAGTCCTCTCTAACGAATGCCAAAGTAAAACGAAGAAAGGGAGCAGCAACTCTATTTATAAGGAGAGGCGCCATCCCGAATTTCAAAGGTGGGCGCGTGCGAAGTGTCGCCTCAATCACTCCACACGCCTCCTCAAAGTAATAGGGAAGCCCATCAGACGGTGACACGTGGTACAGCCGTTCTGCCTCCCCACATTAATCATGGCCGCCACATTTATCGCTCCATTGATTGCCTTGAGCAAACGAAGCGACGGCGGCGCATTCATTAAACCCCTCAATCGGAAAGCAATTTCATGATAAGAGCCAGACGACAGCAGTGATCGACTCCAAGATGGCACGAGAACCAATTCCCTCGAAACTCAGCTCCCGACCTCAAGAGGTTAAGGAACCCTAGAGGTCAAGAGTTGGGGGGCAATTGTGTGGGGGCATTTCCGTAATGCCAAAGCTAAGTTTGATTTCGACAAAAGCACCAACTAGGCTTGATCTCGGCCTCGTAACTCGGAATCGACTGTTACACCCGTTTCTGCACCACCTCGGCTTCAGCATCTCTTTCTAGAAGGTCTCGGTAAGAACCAGCTAATCTCGCCTCGATTCTGCTGATTAGCACACCCATTTCGGTCTCGGTCGTGTGCCTTGGCCAGTCGCGCCTCCGCTGTAGCCGTATGGCGAACTGCCAACCGAGACAGGCCCGACAGTCATGTCCTACCTTCGAACACGTGGCAGGATACGAGCACGCGCTGACGGGACAGATATATCATCCCAGCCGTTCAGAATCCTTATCAAAACCCTGACAAAGCGGCATCCAGCGGCTACAGCCATATCAGGGCAGGGCTCAAGAAAGGATCCGATGGGACCTTTGCCGCCAACAAGTCAAGACAAGATCAGGCCCAATGTGATCGAATTTAATGCAAAGATGGATTGATCGGACCATCATTTAATGCAATGTGGGTTGTGATGGATCCTCATCAATTACTTTGTGGGTTGAAGAGACCTTAGCAGTCAAATCATTAGGCTCACTATCAAATGTCAAAAGATTTCTCTCCTATAAAGAGAAGACCAGTCCAACCCAGGTACGCATGCAATCTCCGAGCCATTACTCTGCCTCTCTTCTTCCTCAACCTTAGTTCAATCCCTGCACTAACTCAGGCATCGGAGAGCCCTGCGTTGCCCACAGTCAGGGTCCTCTGACTGTTTTCTTTCCCCTTTCAGGTCTCTGAAGCGGCTAGCTCTACACAGTCGTTTGGATAAGTCCTTTTAAGGCAACCTCTAATTTTGTGAGTTATATTTTTTGCACTTACAAGAACCACCATGCTTCTTCCAAAATCTGAAAGGTTTAATTAGGATTTTACCATGCTTCCAAAAGAGCTTCCTTTACCAATATAAATGGCATCATGCTACTTTCATCATTATGTAATAAATAGTATTGAAGAACTTGTCACCAAGTATAATATGATAAAGGAATTATCTCTCTGGTATTTTAGTAGAAAGACACAAGTAGTATTTTTGCTCTAAAAGTAGTGATATTCTTATGTCAAGAGATTCTCACCAAGTAGAGAAAATAACTACAGGTAATAGAGGGAGATGTTATTAGCAAAATAATAATAATAATAATAAATAGATAAATAAATAAATGAAGGGAGGTGTGTAACACCATTTTCCATCCTCCAATTCCAGGAGAGCAGCTATTTTATACAACTCAGAGATGTGAGTGTCTGTTTAGGAAAATTTATCCTAACGTTTATACAGATTCAACTTGTTTCTTGCATGATCACTGCACCCAATGCCAACTACAGAGTTGAGTGGTCCTCCCCCTATTGGATAGATGTCACGACCCGGGCCCGAATTACGGTAACCCCGAGCCGTGAGCCCATACTTACTCCCGTAAATTCCGAATTAACCTAAGTTAAAACGGAATCCACAAGGGATATCAATTTCAATGAACCTGTCAGTTACACAATCATTGCGGAAATCTATGCTTGACAAAATCAATCTACGATTTAAATGTATACAAAATGAAGTCCTTATACATGTATCACATCCAATACAATTAATTACATTCCATGAATGAATGTACAAAATAATGTTTCGAAACATTTATCAAAATATTAGAGTTCCTTTCTCGCACTCCTATGTCCATGTCAAATGGCATTCCGACCATTCCACTCGATCAGACCTCCTGGAGGAACCGGAGTGGTCTCCTCCGCTGGCGCCGCAGGCGCTGTAGGACCGGCAGGGGCAATCGGGCCTGTGATGTCATCAATAACACTAATGAACACGACGGTTCAACAATGTATAAACAATCTTGCAATAGCACATGTTAGTACATATATCAAAGTCATTTAATTCATTTGGTAACAATTACCATTCTAGACAAATCTAGATAACTCCTATAATGACAATAGGTAACACAAGAGTTTATCAATTAAACAATCGCTATCATAGTTTTCATTCATTTCATTTCATTTTGTTCATTTACCATCTTCCCTCAAAGGAAGGATTTATCTTCCGAACGGAAGGCATCAATCAATATCCATAGGTAAGATCGGAATATGTGGGACTTACTAGTGTCCGGGCCAGGGACACTAGCATCACCACGGAGCTCCGGAACGCCCCCAAATCCATCTGCTGCAGCAGGATTAATCATTTCATTGTTACCTTTAGTAACTGTTCATTCATTTATTCACTCATTCATTGTATTATTCAATTCAACTCCATAACGAGCTTAAGGCATTACAAGTAGTGTCATATTCAGGATTTGCATCACATCTATTAATTCCATTCAAGTTCACAATCAATTTTCTAAACCAAACAAATGGGTGAGACGCTTGTTATTTAATGTACGCGTTATTCTAGATGAACATCACTTTGGATAGTAGTTTGTACATTCAAATAACCTAAGCTAACACTCAAGTAGGTTTAGACAACACTCTGGAGGAATTAATACTTAATTCGTTACCATTCTTTTCTTTTAATTTTCTTAATCTCGATAATCTTAGATTATGGTACAATTAGCTCAAACACTAATTTACGGATCACTAATACCCATAGGAAGCATAATTGTTTCCAAAAAAAATATACCAAAATTCACCGACCGAAACAGCTCCCAGTTACGAGCCTGTCCGATCGATCGGATGACAGTCCGATCGATCGGCCAGAAAAACGTTCCAGTTAAAAGACAGTCTGATCGATCGGACTGCAGGTCCGATCGATCGGACCTGGACGAGTTGCAGGTCCGGGAGAAACTGATTTTTCTCTCCTTTTTCCTTTCTTCTCTTTTACACATTCAATCACTTCCAATCCTACTAAAATATGGAATTTCATGTTCCCCATTCATACACCATCCATTAACCATTCCAATCAATCTACAAACAAGTTCCCAAAACTTGATGGAAAATGCATAAACTCCAATCCATGGCAAACTCAATAAACTTTCACAATGTCTAACACTAATCACAAGCAATTGTTTATACTTGCCTCTTATGAAGTCTAATAGCAAGAGCCCTCTTTCCTTGGTTTGGCTTTGAGATGAAAATACCCAAATGAAACCCTAACTTCATGAAAACATGTAAATGAACTCTTATGAGTCATTTGTTCTAGGAATCAATTCAAATAACCACTAGAACTAGGAAAATCCAAAAAGGAGAGTAACTACTCACTTGTTGTTCCAACAAAGAGATCTTGAGGTCTCCTTCAAGCTTTTCTCTTCAACAATGGGGGAAAGGGCTTAGGGAAGATGATGAAGATGATGCCTCTCACCCAAAATACAAGCACCTTTCCAATCTCACACTTGATGAAGGAAATGGAAGAGAAGGGAGAAGAGGAAAATGACTCTAGGGTTTGCTTGAGAGTGAAATGAATGCTAAGGTTCATTTCATTCTAATATATGGATGTCTCACACTAAAGCCCCCTCCCATTTACCTTTATTGCATTTTGAGTCAAATGAAACCTCATTTGGTCCATTTGATGTCAAATGGAGTCGCGTCTATTATGAAAGTTGACGTACTACTCGTGATACACGCGTTGGTATCAAGGATTTCCGTATTTGACGAAATACGTGAAAACTCATATTTACGGAAAAGTCCTTACCCTAACATGTTTGAGTCTAAACTCATTTTAACCAATTTAATCTCATTTCATTATGCTCAATGTATCATTTGAGACTAATTTGTCTCCCTTTGGTCATTAACCTTGATTAACCATTTACTCATGCTCAATTAGTATTAATCTCAATTATTTAGCCTTAATCGCGATTAGTTTGGGTCGGGGTGTAACAATAGATGCCTTAAAGTTGAGTGGTCCTCCCCCTATTGGATAGATGCCTTAAAGTTGGTCCCTTTCCTATATATAGACTACTAGTCTTTTGAGTAGCTTTCTTGAAGTTGGCCACCAACATCTCTTAACTTATACATCACAAAGAAAAAGTAGATCATGTCATGATAATAAATGCCAAACGAAGTTGGTTATTGAATGCACAATTGGATTTTAGGTTCTAGATTTTGTCGTATAAGATCATTCATGCACATAAGAGAATAATGTTCTTACACTGCTTTCTGGGAGAATTTGATGATTTATGAATGAAGCACCCTTGCATTCAGAAAAGGGAGGATTTTCATCCTTTTTCCTTTGTCACTAAACATAGTTTAGGTCCTTGCAAGACCAAAACTAGAACAATCACTTGGACCAGTTATACTAGGAATATAGGCGCCTAAACAGCGCATTTATGTTAACTTCAGTCAATTATATAACTACTTATACGGGATTATGAACAAACACTCCCTAATCACCTTTTAAGATTGAATAATTTGGGTATCTATGCCCATTTACCTACTTTATATTGAATCCTTATTAATTTTGTAGTAAAGTAGGTCTTAAAGGAGTATTAAAGAGCTGGGGAGTGAAACAAATAAAAGTCGTCGATATAGATGGGGCTCTAACTCTCCAAGCATTTGATTTATTAGGGTGATGTTTGGGCGGTTTTGCACTAATATTAGAGAGACCTATTTGATGAGGCTTCCTGGGCCTTCACCTTTACTCCTTCAATCAAGACTGTTTGATAGCACCTTTGGGTCTTTACCCCTTTCCTTAGAATCCATGGGGATAAATACTGATCAAATAATTCAGGTCCTTATATTTGTGGGTAATTAAATAGTGCTATGAATCTTTTAGATTGCCAAAGTTTTAGTATTTTATGAAATATCAAGTGTTTCATCCATACATAATGTATTTGGACAAGAAATCATCTTTGATGCCTCGATTAACTTATTCTTATTTCTGTTACATTGAGAATATGATTGCTGAATCAACATGTCAAAAACTATATCTAGCCAAACAAGGCCACCTTATTCAATATAGTGATAAAACTGTATATGTACTGATGAACAATTGAAGTGAATGGTGACTAGACCATTTATTTGATAGGTGTAAATGTGGACCACATGTTTGCAATTGGACCACAACTTTTCTCTTTACCTTCCATATATAGAGTATTGTTTATGGAGTTCTGGTATCTTTTATTTCTGCAAACACATATATTCATGCTCAACTATCCAATTGTAGATCGAAGTTAGTTTAATCGTACTCACCGATCGATTTAAGTAGAAAAGTACATGGTGCATTTGATGCATTTGCAGGACCCCTACTTCTTCACTTAATCTTTGACAAAAGGAATCAATCTTCTGTTCAATGCTTCCATCAATCCATTCAAAAGTAAGTTTGTCGGTACTCTTTGCTTCTCATGCTTTTATGGGATTTCTCTTTTATTGCCGACATTTTCCTCTTCAAGAATAGTACCTACCATATTTCATGAATCTTTCTTTTTTTTCCCCAATATTCATGAACATGAAGTGCTTAAAATTCAGTTGCTTTTGATTATATGTTGATGCCAGTCCAAGGAAAACAAGCACACTACACCAAAAATCGGAAATTGGAACGGAAAAGCGTTCCTAATCCTTCCGTTCCTAATCCGTTAAAGTGTTCCAATTTCCGTTCCAATTTGGATTAGGAACGGTTGGTACCAAATTGGAACGGAAATTGGAACACTTTAACGGATTAGGAACGGAAGGATTAGGAACGCTTTTCCGTTCCAATTTTCGATTTTTGGTGTAGTGACACCATGATAGAAGATTATTGGGTGCAAATCTATATGTTTCTTGCAATATGAAATTCAGACAAATACTACTATTTTCCTCTCAAAGATCAACGTTCATTTCCTTATTTTCTTTTTCATATCACCTTTTATGCTTGAAACCTCATTATTCATAAGGAAGTCCCTGCTTAGCAGTTGTTTCAATTTGTAAATTGAAATGCTACATAATATATTTACTTGATTCAAAATAAGTGAAAATCATTCTGTAATTAGGTATACACAAGTTTCAAGATTACAAAGTATATTTTTGACATAGATTGAGTTTAATATATATATCTTTCTTTTGTCTTGTGAAGCATTGATTATAAGAGCCTAAACATGATTACTGGAGAAGAGCAGCTTCCAACAAAACAAGAAGAAAGAACCAATGTTATTACGATTTCAAGGGGGCCATATCCTTCTGAAATATGTTTAGGGATAAAAGATTCAAGGATTATGAGGGTTTCGCGTTCCTTTAGAACCAAAGATAGACATAGTAAAGTGTTTACTGCAAGAGGATTGAGAGATAGGCGTGTAAGGCTTTCAGAACAGACAGCAATTCGGTTATATGACCTTCAAGATAGGCTTGGGCTTGATCAACCAAGCAAAGCCGTGGATTGGTTGTTGAATGTTGCTCAACGTGAAATCGATTTACTTCCTCCTCTCCAAATGCCTGCTGAACATTTCTCTCAGTACCCACAGATGGCGGCCTCTCATGAAGTAGCTGCATCTCAAGTTCCCTTCTCTTCCTTCTTTGGAGTGAACCCAGAAAATATTAGATGCACTGGTGCTCACTCCTCAGATGTCAAGAGCAAAGATAACATCACCGGTGCAGATCACGCGGCGTCATCTGAATCAATATAATGGAAGTCAAGTTCCTCTTTTAGGGCCCGAAGTAAAGAAGTAAGAAGAGAAATAATCTTTGAAAAGGGCGATCGAAACAAATGGAATGAACAAGAAAACCAAAAGGCTATTGCAGTTCGTGGCGCACAGGAGTTCCCTAGTAATTCTCTTCATAAACCTCCATGTACTGCACCTCCTGCTATCAATGGGAGTGGCCATAAAATCAATCTGAATAGGGGGAACCTATAACAGCAGTAATTCAGCTGTACAATCTTCACCATCTCTCCCCTCTAGGTCTCAACCTCAACTGCTATTATATCCACCTGAAACAATATTACCATCAAATGCTCCTTGTTATGTGGGTGCTTTACTAGACCATGTTCCAAAACAGATGAACCACTTATAGATGTTGAGCTGAACTACACAGAATCTACTGTCAAATTCTATCGCCACATCTCTCTACTCATTTAGCCCTAACAATAGACCCCTTCATGTGAAAATCACTTCCAAGCACCATCTTTCTCAATATTACAGTGTGGGCTGATTGAAAAGTGCATGCAATAAGGAATTTTCACTACGAATAAATGATGTGAAAGTACGTGCATGTTATTGCTTTAATTTTGTGCATTGTGCATGAAACAGGTTGAAAGTATTGGTCGGGGCCATTGTCCAGATTCTGAATCATCATTAGTAGCATCACTTTGAATCAATTCTAGATTTGATTGGCAGTTAGTTGATAATTACCAAATTAATCAATCTACTTCTGAAAGATTTGGTAGATTTCAGTAGAACTTTGTTATCATCAAATTTTAACTACTTAATTACCCAAAACAGCCCAAATAAAGAAAACTTTTTTAGTAGTGTGAGTCATGAGTTGTTATTATATTTCCCAAAATATCTAAAATTAGGTATCCAACAGGCTACAGGCTAATAATGGTGACTCCAATTTTTATTTCTGTGTTCTTTAATATAAAAAGTTAGCTATGTGTCCATGCATGTGTTGCATCATACTACAACATGATCATTAAGCATTGATGGGCAAAAGAAGTGACAACCATATGACTATATCATCATCATCAAAGCCTTATTCCAACTATATTAGGGTTAGTCATGACATGAATTTTGTACTCCATTCCGATCTATCCTTAGCCAATCCTCAAAAGGGTTGCAGTTTTTTAAATCTATCATTACTACTTCCATCCATATTCTCTTCGACATAGTTCTTTTTCCTCATTTCCTAGGCGTATGGATAAATCTATATGGATAACACATTTACATGTTATTTAGGTTATAACCGTAGACTCAATTCATTCCCAATTATATGTAAGGACTGTCGAATTTTCATATTGGGAGGTAGACCTGGAACAAGTTTGGGATTTGATTGAATTGGCCTCGGGCTGGTTCAGTAGGCTAGACCTTAGAGTAATCCGTTAACAGCCACACATAGGCCATTTAACTTAAATCAGCCTTAATAGGTCATTTACGTTCAATAATCTATAGAAGTAGCATACAATGAAAAGTTTGTAGGTGGGTTTGCATGTGCCCTTAGAGATTAGTTCTTACCGTCCAGAATCGAGTGTCCCTCGTGCTCCGGACCAAAGGCTCATGGGTTGGACTGGGCGGGAAATACCCCCGCGTTATTAAAAAGAATTAAAAGAAAAATTGAAAGGTTTGTAGGTGGTCCCAAGGAGCAACGTCTAGTATATTAAAGGAGTTCTGTTTTGCAGGGTTGTGGTCCTCTTCTTCCAATTGGTCCCTCGCAGTCTCCATTCGATTAGATTAATACTTAAAGAGGATTTTCCTCATAACTTATCTTTAAAGATGAGTTTCCCCTGTTCCTTCCTAAAAACTCTAATTTTCCCTAGTCCTTCTCCATTATATGGGAAAGGACAAAATTGCCCAAACCTTCTTTACTTGAAGTATCTTCCTTCAATGACTTTTACATTTTTCCCTATTGGTATGATTTCTCTTTTCCTCTTCCTTTACCATACATTTGGTCAATGCAACCCGTGTGGCCCACCTTTGTGTATCCAATTCACCTTTACATATTAAAGTGAAATTTGATACAATAAACATATTGGGAGTGCTTCTTCATGATCAACTTTAAACAGTGAAAGGTGAGGATCAAATATGATAAATCAATTATTCATCCATTTCTTTTTTTTTATAAAAAGGTCTTTTTTTCCATGATCCAAAAAAATGTACATTTTCTGGGTCCTAACACCAAAAATCACTTTGATTGATAGATAGTAAGGATAAAATACACATGAAATTTTAATTGTCTATCTTGCCCGGGCCAATTTGATTGCATGAAGATAATTCTTAGAAATTATAAGGAACGACTTTACCACTAATTTCTTATCCTAAACATATAGCATAGCTTACTTATTTACATGGAATTGAGTTCTCAAGGATTTAAAAACATGAATTCATTATTGTTAAGATATGATTGGAAAAATCTATTAGTATGGATATGAATTTCTAAAAATATAAAGGAACTCATTATGCCATGAAAGATAGAAACTACTTATTCACATGAAATTGAATTCCTACAAATTTAAAGGCACTCACTTTACCATGAAATTTCTTATCTTGAAGATTTATAATATGTTTGTTTGCATGAGTAGATTTCTTAGAAAATCAAAGAAACCCACTTTACCATGAATTCCTTATCCTAAAAATATAATTGGAGATTTTTTCTTATTTTTATGGAATTGAATTTATAGGAAATGTTGTCCTCATCTTATCATTTAAAAAAATATTGAAAAAAAATCATCAAGTTATTAACCATTTCTTTGATTTTAAACTTAAGGCCAATCTTGGATTTAGCATATATTATAATATGGGGTAATTTCCAAAAAAATTATTTCAAAATCTTTTAAATATTTTGAAAACTGTCAAACAATAACAATATTGCAATATTATAGGATTAAAATATCATATTATATAATATTTTCTTCTGCTAGTATTTAAATCTAAAAATATTTTATTATGTACATATCCAAACATTCCCTAAGATCTAAAAGAATATAAGAAAATGAATATTAGATCACCATTTCTCAATTACATAATAACGCTATATATTTTCATTAAACTCATTTACTTCAATGCATTTTCAGCTCAATATAGGTTTGAATACTCTCATTGCCAAAATTCCAAACCGTATTATAAGAATGCATTTTTCCTATGACATGGTCCACATTATGGGTATTTTAGTAAAAAAAAAGAAGATATAATTGTAGTTGTGGGAAAATATTTAAACTTTAGGAAGGGAGAGGGAAAAGTTATATCTAGAGGTAAATCATAGGGAAAAACCTCATATTTAAATTGATTGGTCCGATTTGTTTTTGATGTTTATTTTTATCTGAATGATATGGTGAGCCTTAAACATCAAGTACTGAGAACCTCAGATTCGACCGTCACTTCAATTAGCAGATTTTCATTCACATATGTCATGGTTTTAAAACATGTTTATGGAGGCTTTATTGCTAAAGACAAAATGCTTACATTTTTCTTTTTCATCTTTTTTTTTATTGAATGTGGAACTTATTATTACTATAAGTGTTTTTTTTTTCTTTTTTGGGTACTCTAGCCTATGGGCTGAGATCAAAGAGTAGAATTTGGGCTAAAGTAGAATTTACAAGCTTTCCTCCTGTCTAAGAGAAGGAAAAAACTTGCATTTGCATCTACATCGCTAGTACATTGCTGTAAGCTTGAAAACCGGTTCTTCTTCTTTTTTTACATCTTGGTCGGGTCACGGCAGGCCGGCTCAGAACAATTTGAGGTTTGAGATGAACAGTTCTAAATTAGGCCTTTTCTATCTTTTACTATTATTATAAATAGTTTACTTAAAATCTATTTTTCTCGCCTTTTGTGATGTAAAACTACTAATTTATAATTAATTTATAATCTATCATACAAACAAAATTGACTCACTTATACCATGTACATACATATTATCTATCCTCATGTGTATCAAGATGGTCAATAATCCCAACAAGTAGAAGTTACATCCCCCCCAAAAAAAAATGTTGTAGAAATTACCGGCGGGGGAAAGATGTCTATGATATAGGACCACATGATGATAAGGAGCAAGTCTTTTTATCTTTTAACTTGGCTTTTCCGGGATATATGTAGGTCCAGATATCCATCCAAACTGTCAATCTTTCCCATCTAGAGTTACTGTAAGAAAGATGGTTAAGGCAAGACTTGCCACACTAATTGCAATTGAACTAGAAATAAATTGTATGGAAACCATGTATGCGTTTTTAGATTGCATTGATGTGGTGGCCCATCTTATCATGGAGATTATTCAAATTGAACGGTTTGGATGGAAGAGAGTTGGGACCCATTATCAGTGAATGAAGGAGCACCAAAATATGTTTGAAATTGTATCGTGTTAATTATGTCACAATATTCTCTAAATATCATTAAAAGTTCAAAATATTGTAAGAGTAAAAAACAGCAATATCAGAATAAAAATGTTCAAGTAAAAAAAATATAACAGAATAAAAATGAGAAAGACTTGTGAAAAAAAACCAAAAACCTAATAATATGATCAACATTCAAACAATTTGATGAAGTAAATTAGATCTACAAAGAAATAAGCGAAATAAAAAAAATCGAGCTAGAAATTGAGATACATAGAAGCGGAAATGCAAATCTAATCCATGGTACGTAATAATAGCATAATTTGCAGAGATTTTGAGACGTACCCAAAAAACCTCTTGCATTCGAAACAAGGGAACAAAGTGGTGCAGCGATAGCATGCGCACTGGTATATGTTTTTTTTTTTCGGTAAGAGAGGGTGAGTGTTGATGAAGAGGATAGTTCAGGTGAGTGTTGATGAAGAGGATAGTTCATTTCATTGGAAGAGAAGGAGACGTAAATGAAACGTTTGATTGGAGGCCTTTCTTTTCCTTGAAACTCAGCCTTATTTTTTGGGGGGAAACAAAAGTATGGCAGTTGCTTCTTTTAGAACTTGAAAAATGCATGTTGCTTTAATTATTAGGCACATGAATATTGTTCTTCATTCCAATCTATCCTTAGCCAATCCTCAAATAGGTTGTAGTTTTTTAGATCTATCATTACTACTTTCATCCATATTCTCTACGACCTGGTTCGTTTCCTTGACGTATGGATATATATATATATATATATATATATATATATATAATACATACTGATGTCCACCTTCTTGAATGATATTGCAGATCAGAAAGATAATATTCTCTAATGGTGATATGTAATTGGGCCTATTTGTTCGCATTGAATTTGAACAAATTTGAAATAATTGATTCAGATTGGATGATTTAAGTGGTATTGTTTGTTTACATGGATTTATGGGCCTATTTGTTTGTATGGAACTTGAATTCACATAGGATTCATTGATGGATGGGTGTATTTGTTCACACAGAATTTGAATACATATAAGTAATTTATTTAAATAGCCCTGTTTGTTTATATGAAATTGAATTCTATAGGAAGTATTGATTTAGTTTGATCTATCCTTTAAATGACTCTCATTCGAATGTTTCTTAGGTGGGTTATTTCCTTCTCTTGGTGGCTTGGAATTGGCAAGATAACATTGGAAAGCTTTTCTCAGATTCATATTTGGTTAAGGTGTGTGCTTCTATTCCTTTCAGATATGGATGACATTTTTAACCCGCCCCGCCCCAACCCGGAGTGCCCGCCTCGCCCCGTACGGGTTTTCCCCGCCCCGACTCTTAGATGGGGCGGGGACGGGGCAAAAAACTATACCCCGAATCCGGGGCGGGGCGGGGATGGGTATGGTTCTTGCCCCGCCCCGCCCCGCCCCGAAATACCGCCCCGTAACCCGCCCCGAAATTAATAATCCTCTAAAATATATATATATATATTAGATTTCTTTTATAATAAATAAACATATTTATATGTAAATGTATATATTGATTTTATGTTGTTATTAAGGGTTAAGTAGATTGATTGAAGACTTTTTTTAAAGTTAAACATGTAATTGAATGAGACATTATAAAAGCATATAATATGATCCCATTCCCTCTAATTCAAATTTAATGAAGTTAAAGTTGTTAAAAAATCTATCTAAGCTTATTTTACTTTAATCATATATAATGTTAAATTGTGACAAGATAAATCATATTAAATAAAATGAATATAAATATATAATAGAATGATGGATCATGCTTTAATAGCAAAGTAAATTATAGTAACTTATAATAGCAAAGTACATTATAGTTAGTAACTTAATATGATTCTAATCATACTAACAACACTATAAATTATAATAATTTTAATTATATGTAATCAACCTCTTTATTAGTAAGTGGAGTTCATTGGTCTTAAAGTGAGGTTCCTGCCAAATCAATGAGATTTAATGATATTGACCATCAACTATTAATAATTTTGACTCGACTTGATCCTCGTTAAGATCTTCCAATCTTTTTCTTACCTGTGGTTGGTATGCATATGGTTGGGGCCCACCGCCCACACCATGGAAAGTTGGGTATGCTTGTTGAGGGAAAATTTGAACATATATCATGTAGTCAGTTCAATACCATAAATGGAGTGAAACCATGTATTGATGGAGTTCATGATATTTTAGAGAGATATTGTCTTTTTTTATAAAGAATGTCTCAAAGCATATATGATATTTTCAAGTGTATGTTAGTGGCTTTCATGGGCTTAGAGAAAATCTTATAAGAATAAATCTCACTTTAAATAGGTAACATTTCAAGAAAAGGAAAATTTATATTATTAATATTAGATAATTGTAAAAAATTTAAACAATCTAAAAGTGCCCCACACTTATAAAATATTTATGTAATCAACCTCTTTATTAGTGAGTGGAGTTCAATACCAGAAATGAAGTGAAACCATGTATTGATGGAGTTCATGATATTTTAGAGAGATAATGTCTTTTTTATAAAGAATGTCTCAAAGCATATATGATATTTTCAAGTGTATGTTAGTGGCCTTCAAGGGCTTAGAGAAAATCTTATAAGAATAAATCTCACTTTAAATAGGTAAAATTTCAGGAAAAGGAAAATTTATATTATTAATATTAGATAATTTTAAAAAATTTAAACAATCTAATAGTGCCCCACACTTATAAAATATTTATGCGGGGAGATCTTTTTATTTTATTTTGGGAGATTTTTTTAAATATTATTAAAGGCATAGAGACAACATAGATGAATCATTCATGTGCTTTTTACCATGTAAAAAAAATTAATTTACCTTTTTTTATTATAGTCAATTCAAAATTAATTTATTATATTTATGATTATACTACATCGGGGCGGGGCGCCCCGCGGGGCATGTCGGGGCGGGGACGGGGTATGTAACATACCCCAAATTGCGGGGCGGGGCGGGGTGGGTTCGGGGCGGGGACAGGGAGGTTCGGGGCAGGGACGGGGCAGCCCAATTCCGGCCCCGCCCCGCCCCGTTGCCATCCCTACTTTCAGATTCCTCTAGTTGTATGTCATCTAGTTTACATCAGAGGAAAACACGTTTAATAACTTTGAGGTGTGTGTTAATTGCTATTTTGAGTTGGTGTGATTCCTAATGGAAGAATCGACTACACAATTAAATGGAAGATGAGTAGATCAATAGTTTTTTGTTTGTAAGTATTGAAAAGGACATATATAATAGTGTGGACGAAGAGACAATCATGCAACACTTTGAAAACATGAAAAACCGTCGATGGCAATTGGAAATTTGACTTTTGATGAGAGAATGTCATTTGATGTAATTAGTTTTTTGGTAAATGCAATGCATTTTCTCTTTTGCCATTGCTAATGTGAACATCGTATAGTGAAATAATGATTGACTTTTCAATTGATCGTCGTCAGCTCCCCTTAATAAAAAATCCTGGGTCCGCCACAGAGGGCGAGCAGACGGCAGGTGAGAAGGAGAGGGGCAGGGAAAGGGAGAGAAAGAGGGGGAGAGGGAGAGAGAGGGAGAGAGGGAAAGAGGGAGAGCTGGCGGACCACCGGATGGCGGGAGGTGGCGACCAAGAGGGAGAGGGGGAGAGTTGGGAGGAGAAGGAGTAGAGAGGAATGAGATTTTTATATATTAGGGCATTTTGGGATTGTAGGGAGGAGTACCAATTTGGAGAGAGCAAAAATCGGTGTGCATATAGTGGCTCTCATATTTGAAATCCCCGCACCACGGGGATCTTGAGAGAAAGGGAGTGTGGAAAGAATTGAAAAATGAGGGCTTCTAAATACACAATGATTTTTGCCTTTTACACACAGAATTTTTTCAAACTTTTTTATTACATTTATTCCCCTATATGAAATTGCCAACAAAGACAATCACCTATCACACCTGAACCTCTAATTTCTCTTTGCACACAGTCTCATTTTACTTTCATCATTCCATTCCCATTACTCTCGTTCCTCCCATTCCATCGTCTCATTCATCCCTTCACTCTTATTCCCTTCTTCCTCCAATCTGATTCTTCTCTTCACATCACGATCTCTCCATTTATCACATTTTACTCACTTTATATCCCACCATTGTCAAACATATTACTTCTAAGTGAAACCTCACTCTCAATATCATTTTTTTGTTTAATGGATGAGCAAACTAATAAGCAAAATGTTGTTTCCGAACATAACATCAGTGAGAGGATGAGGTGTTGTGTTGTTTATATTGGTTTCTGTCATTTCTCAAACCTTGTAAAGCCCTTATTAATTTCTGTTGCTGCGAAACGTTCGGACTTTCACTGTACATTAAACTATCAATGTTCAGCCTTTTATAGATGAACATATCAATTTTGTTCAACAGTATTTGGCTGAACAAAAAGTTTATATTCAGCCACCGCCTCTTATAGCTGAATATGCCAATTTTGTTCAGTCATATCTGACTGAACAAAAATTTTACGTTCTGTCACATAGGGTTGAACATATCGATTTTTTTCTCTCATTTTCCTTTACTTTGTAATCAACAACGAGTTTGCTATGGGTTGTATTGTGGACTAGTTGTAAGTGCTTAAATCCAGATTAGGCATGTCATATCATAGTCTATGATGACCATATCTATGACGAACCTCAAATACACATTCGGAGATAAACAACAAATGGGAGAAAATGTAGCAAACATTACTTGGTTAAAAGGGGGCAAGAGAGAATGGTAATGATAGATGAATGGATGACTAGAAAAATATATAGAGTAAAATGAGACGAAGAAGATGATGATCTTGAGTACACTCACTATATGACAGATAGAGAGGAATAAGAAGAAACGGAGGATGATGGTTTTCACCGATTGGAAGGAATGCTCTAAATGACGACGACAAGTTGTATGTAGAGAGAAAGAGAATAGGATAATTTTAGGCATGTTTTAAGTGTGTGGAAAGCAAAATTAGAATTTTAAATTTTTTGGGCCAAGTGTGGATAAATTTTGTGCGTAAAGGTCTACAAAATCGTTGTGTGTGTACAAGCCCTTTCGAAAATTTTAATTTTACTTTAGGAGCTTGCTATTGGCACACAAAATATAGCTTTTCCCACACAATTTCTCTCCACACACATCACAATAATTTAAAAATTACATTATTTCTTTTCACACACAGCAAAAATCCCCATTTTAGCCCTCTCTCCATTTCCCTCTTTCTTCCCACACACACGTTTTGCCTTTTCTCTTCACCAACATCATCCGATCCCTCTTTCTTCCCACTCTCTCCACTTCTCCGGCGTCATTTCTCTCTCCGACGTTATTCCGGCGTTCACAATCCTCTACACCATCTCCTCTTTCAAAGGTAAATCTCTATCTCCACCATTGTCATTTCACTTTTCTTCACCATTCATTCTTTATCATTTTATCCATCTTAGATTACCTTTTTTTTCATGAAAACTTGTTATTGGGATAGATTCTCATTCAATGTAAGTTTTTACAAACAATGGTGACGTTTTTTCATGCATTTGGGCTGGTTTGTACACCATCATCGCCACTATTTTTCCACACAGAAACAACGGTTTGTTCAGACCTGAATGTCCGAACACAATCATTTTGTTCGGACCTGAACATCCGAACAGTTTGATGCAAAAACCATAATCCTACAATGTTTGTATTTTTATTTCAGATATGAACCAACCGAGCTCTTCTAGGGTGCGACCTACTGCTTCAAACAGAAGGCGTCGCCACCGAGTGGAAGAGGTTGTAGAAGAACATGTTCTTTGTGAGGAGGACGTTGAAGAACAACCAGAAATGGAAAAGCAACCAGCTCATGGGCCACGAGATAGGTCGTTATTAACCAGCTTTGATACACATATAGCTGGGTATATTTGGAGTGGACAGGTGTGTTTCGTTTGTTTCATATGAAGTTTGATTGATTTATTAAGTTGTGAATTTATTCGATAATGTTGTATCAATTGTTGACTGCAGGATCGAGGACCACTGAAGTGTCTAAGCCATGGTCAGAAAGTGCCATTGTGACAATGGCAATTGAATGGGTCTGATAGGTTTAGGCGATGGATGCCCAGGTCCAGTTTGGCTCCCTTAGTGACTGCATCATACCGCTCTGTCAATAAGATTATTGTATCGGGTTTTGTGGAAAGGTGGCAACCTGAGACTAACACCTTTCACATGCCATTTGGTGAGATGACCATCACTTTAGATGATGTTGCATCCATCATAGGCATCCCAGTGACGGGGCGGACTGTCTCGTATGATGATAGAATGACATATGAGGAAGCTCAAGCACTCCTTGTTGATGCACTAGGAGTGGAACCCATAGAGGCACATGATGAGCTGATCCAGGTGCGGGGCCAATCTGTTAGATTGGAGTGGCTACGGGAAATGTTTGGTGGAATGTCTGACGATGATGGAGAGGAGATGGTTGACTGTGCAGTCAGAGCTTACCTTCTGTACTTACTGGGATGTACGTTGTTCACAAACAAGAGTGGCACAAGGGTGCCGATCATATATCTTACACATCTGGTGGATTTGGATAACGTACGTTCATATGCAAGGGGTACTGCTGCACTGGCATACTTATACAGGCAGTTGGGGTTAGCAACCTGGCGTGAAGTTAAACAAATTGCTGGTTACCTGACTCTATTTGAAACTTGGGTGTACGAGCACTTCGAATGTTTGGCTCCAACTCAAAACATTCACTATCAGCCCGATCACTTCCGGGTCCATCGATGGGTCTCTCGTAGGGAGTCTGCGCCTTTACAGGCATTATGAGAGAGACTTGATTCCATGAGCACTGACTTGGTAATTACGCAAATTTTATTACTTATTTTCTATCACATGAAGTTATTATTCTGTATTATGTATTTTCATATCTTATACTTGGATTCACTATTTTCAGGTCACTTGGGACCCATATCGTGATGTTAGGCGCTATCACCCTTTCAACAAGGTTGCATACTACTGTGGATGCATCAAGTGCATTGATGTTGTTGAGCCTTATCATCCGGATAGGGTGCTCAGACAGTTTGGGAGAGTACAAACTATTCCTCCACCGCCATTAGCCCCCATTCGCGCTACGCGGGGTCCGACTGCCCGTGACTACCATATCTCGTATCAATACTTGAATCAAATTTGGGAGGGATGGCCTAATCACCTACTGTCTGCATTGAACCGTAGTCAACCAGTAAGGCGTCCTGCAGATTGTGTTCCCGGGTATATAGATTTGTATAAACAAGTCTCGTAGAGGATATTACAAAACCCAAATCATCACTCTAATTTTGCACCCAGACCCGACGAAACACAGTCAAGTAGTACGGTGGACTATGAGCATCGTAATTCGGATGCACTATTCATTCTTGATGAAGTGATGGAAAGGGGTGAGGACCATTGGGTTGAAGATCCACATGGACTATATACCCATGTGAATCAGGTTATCCACGTTTTACGGGGAATGTCCATTGCCGATGCTCAACGAACCATTCGACATCCCCACATGAGTTCATAGAGTTACACCCGCAGCAGGTCAACAAGGGGAAGGAACAACTGACGAAATATGAAATGGCTCCAACTCCAAAAATGAATGCTTCTATTCCTTTTTATTTTTGTAATTTGGATGGTTGATATAAGACTTGGATCCTCTTTTAAGTAGTCTTTTATTTGGAAAGTGGTTGTACTTTCTTAGTAAATTCAAATGGTATTTTGGTTATTATACCTTTGATTTATGTTCGGAATATGCTTGAATTGTTACAGATGTAGAACCAGAAATCTTCAAAAGTGGATATGAAAATCTTCGAAAGGGACGAACTGAAATTTGTTCGGAAACATAGTGCCGAACAAATGGCATTTGTTCGGTACTGTGTTTCCGAACATTAACTGTAACTCCCATCACCTTTTAAAAACCTGTATTAGGCGGCAAAACCAATACATCCTAGTAGTTTTAAAATTTGTACATACATCAAAGCATTCATTAAATACAATAAAAAGAAACTACTAAAACACATTCCAAACTCCATCAAATGTTTAAAAATAGTTATTACATGCAACATAAACTCGCTTGGATAACCAGGTAGTTCTATTCAATCCAAATCAAGCTTACACCAATGCGGATGTATGCAACTTAGAGGAATAGGCCGCCTTTGACTTATATATTCTGCAATCTCATGCGCACAAGGTAATCCATGTGTGCGTCGAATAACACAACCACAAACACTGACGTCAATTCCAACTAGGTTGGCTCTCTTGGTTTCTGTTAAGATTTTCTTAAGTGCATTCTTAGAGACATTACCACGAAGCTCTTTGTATTCGGCCGGCTTGAAATTATGTTGCACAATTGTCTTACTTTTCTCAAATGAAGCTTTGATACCGGTATGCTGCAACTCAAGCAAATTGTGGATTTTAGTCCAAACCGCTTCAAAATTTCCTTGACTTGATCCCAGCTGCCTCTTAAGTTGTGCATGTGAACTCTCAGCCTTGCGTATGATTGTTAAGAAGTGAGACATAGTAATTAATAGGCATAAATCAAATAATTGGTAACTTTGTAAAAGTACATGTTCGAAATAGTATTCCCAAAATGGATACTATTGTCTATCCATGCGGAAACAAATCTCTCCTTGTAAGGATCTAACCAATTACCCTTCACGTAATTGAGTGCATCAGGATACGTACTGAATTCTTGATTTAGCTTATGTAGTTGTTCACCAAACTCCTCTTGTGTTGATGAAGACACTAACATATTCCAGCTCATAATAAACCTGTCCCATTTTTCTTTCGTTTCAAACAACTTTTTGCATCTTGCCAATACATTTCTATTAATATGCCACTTGCATAATAAATGAGTAGCAATCGGGAATACTCTGTTAATGGCGTTCATGAGTGACAGTTCTTTATCCGTCACAATGACATCGGGAAGAATACTATCACCAATAATACCACGCAATACATCCAATGCCCATGCATAATCTTCTTCACGTTCCGCATGAAGGTAAGCAAAGCATACAGAAAAGGTCATGTCTGTGGATGTGACCCCAACAACCTCCAATAGAGGCATGCGATAACGATTGGTCTTGTAAGTACAGTCCATTATCAAAACATGTGGAAATGCACGTAATAAATCTAAACTGCTTGGGTGCGTCCAAATCAAGTCAGTTACAGTATCGCTGTCCTCACAAGTCTTATGCCATTCAATGTAATTATGCTCTGTTAGCTTCCCAAGCAGTTGTTGCATCTGACTTCTTCCACCCCGATCATTAACTTTATATCTGTAGCGTGCATTGTATATTGTCTTCATTGTGGTTACATTTAATTCACTTCTTTGTTTCAACGTAACCAAAATTTCCTTTGGTCTAACCATGCTCCTGGACATATCAACAAGCAACTGAGTTTCCTCCTTTGATAATCTGCCTGCAAATGAATGCCCCTCTAAATGTTCTGCTGCCGAATGATTATGCACACCACATATGACCTCCAACATTCAATCATCATTTGAGTCTAGCTTTATGCCCTTTAATGCAAAAGGGCATCCACATTTTTTTGAACCGGTTTGTTTGATCCTTTTTCGCTTTTGGCACTCTTCATGCTTATATTGTCCACTTCTCTCGCATGCAAGGAGTACTCTAGCTTTGACACCTATCCGAGCGGCATTTGAAACCTTTATCACAATGACAAACCCGTTCTTCCTTCTTACACCACGAGCCCAACTGATCAACGAATCGCGACTGTGAAATATCTACAATAAAAAAATTTAATATGAATTTAGTAACAAATAATTGTAATTTGAGTAATAAATTCACGGTAAACTATACCTCTTGAGTTATAAACTCACTAGTATAATCCATGACAAAGTCCGATCCAACCTCACTTTCCTGCGTAGAGACCTGTGAAAGTACAAAATAAAATATCACTGTTCGGTATGAAACATCTAAACATATGGGGTATGTTCGGAACTTTATGTCCGAACATAACCCATATGTTCGGTTATAAAGGCCCGAACAAAACCCTTTTGTTCGGACATACATGTCCAAACAGAACACTTTTGTTCGGAATTACAGTTCTGGACAAATGATGTATGTTCGGACCTGAAAGGCCGTACATGTCGGGAACCTGCAACTCATTCCTTGCGAGAAAAAAATTAAAAAAATAGGCATAAATGCAGAAAAAAACACAAACAAACAAATGAACTGACCTTTCCACTACTGCTTTGATTTAAAGGAACAATCTCATTGTTTTTTTCTTCCTTCATTGCACTAGAAAGATCTAATGAAAAAAGTTAAGTACAAGAAGAAGGAAAGATGAAGGAGATGGAAGAAAATGCGTTGGAACAGAAAATGGAGGAAGATGAGTTGCCCAAAACAACAATGAAGTAGAGAATGAGAAGTGGAGACTGAGATGTGGAGAATAAGTTGTCTGTGGAAGTATGTTAGGGAAGAAGAAGAAGAAGAAGCAACAACAGCAACAACAACTCAGTTGTGTGTGAAAAGAACAAATGTTTTGAGTTTTGGTGGGAGATTGGATATTTTGGTCATTTCATAAAGGGGTTAAAATGTAATTAAAAAAAAGTTAGATACCTTGTGTGGGAAAAGCAATATCCTGTGTGCCAATAGCAGCACTCTTTACTTTAGGGGGGTGCTATTCGCACAACGAATTTAGCTTTTCCCACACAATTTCTCTCCACACACATAACAAAAATTTAAAAATAGCATTTTTTCTTTCCACACACAGCAGAAATCCCCATTATAGCCCTCTCTCCATTTCCCTCTTTCTTCCCACACACACACACGTTTTTCATCCACATCAGTTTGGGTTTTTCATCCGGCCGATCCACCTTGCTTCCGCTCTCTGTCTCCGGCATCATTTATCTCTCCGGCGTTACTCCGGCATTCACAATCCTCTACACCATCTCCTCTTTCAAAGGTAAATCTCTATCTCCACCATTGTCATTTCATTTTTCTTCACCATTCATTCTTTACCATTTTATTCATCTTAGATTACCTTTTTTTTCATGAAAACTTGTTATAGGGATAGATTCTCATTGAATGTAAGTTTTTACAAACAATGGTGATGATTTTCCTTGCATTTGGGCTGGTTTGTACACCATCATCGCCATTATTTTTCTTAACAGAAAGCACGGTTTGTTCGGACCTGAAAGTCCGAACAAATTAGATTTGTTCGGATGTTTAAGTCCGAACAAAATGATTTTGTTCGGACTTTCAGGTCCGAACAAATGGACTTTGTTCAGACCTGAACATCCGAACAGTTTGATGCAAAAACCATAATCCTACAATGTTTGTATTTTTATTTCAGATATGGACCAACCGAGCTCTTCTAGGGTGCGACCTACTGCTTCTAACAGAAGGCGTTGCCACCCAGTTGTAGAAGAACCTGTTCTTCGTGAGGAGGACGTTGAAGAACAACCAGAGATGGAAGAGCAACCATCTCATGGGCCACCAGATAGGTCGTTACTGACCAGCTTTGATACACATATAGCTGGGCATATTTGGAGTGGAGAGGTGTGTTTCGTTTGTTTCATATGAAGTTTGATTGATTGATTAAGTTGTGAATTTATTCGATAATGATGTATCAATTGTTGACTGCAGGATCGAGGAGCAATGAAGTGTCTAAGCCATGGTCAAAAAGTGCCATTGTGGCATTGGCAATTGAATGGGTCTGATAGGTTCAGGCGATGGATGTCCAGGTCCAGTTTGGCTCCCTTAGTGACTGCATCATACCGCAGTGTCAATAAGATTATTGTATCGGGTTTTGTGGAAAGGTGGCAACCTGAGACTAACACCTTTCACATGCCATTTGGTGAGATGACCATCACTTTAGATGATGTTGCATCCATCATAGGCATCCCAGTGACGGGGCGGACTGTCTCGTACAATGATAGAATGTCATATGAGGAAGCTCAAGCACTCCTTGTTGATGCACTAGGAGTAGAAGCCATAGAGGCACATGATGAGCTGATCCAGGTGCGGGGTCAATCTGTTATATTGGAGTGGCTACGGGAAAGGTTTGGTGGAATGTCTGACGATGATGGAGAGAAGATGGTTGACTGTGCAGTCAGAGCTTACCTTCTGTACTTACTGGGATGTACGTTGTTCACAGACAAGAGTGGCACAAGGGTGCCGATCATATATCTTACACATCTGGTGGATTTGGATAACGTACGTTCATATGCATGGGGTACTGCTGCACTGGCATATTTATACAGGCAGTTGGGGTTAGCAACCCGGCGTGAAGTTAAACAAATGGCCGGTTACCTGACTCTATTTGAAGCTTGGGTGTACGAGCACTTCGAATGTTTGGCTCCAACTCCAAACATTCACTATCAGCCCGATCACTTCTGGGTCCATCGATGGGTCTCTCGTAGGGAGTCTGCGCCTTTACAGGCATTACGAGAGAGACTTGATTCCATGAGCACTGACTTGGTAATTACGCAAAGTTTCTTACTCATTTTCTATCACATGATGTTATTATTCTGTATTATGTATTTTCATATCTTATACTTGGATTCACTATTTTCAGGTCACTTGGGACCCATATCGTGATGTTAGGCGCTTTCACCCATTCAACGAGGTTGCATACTACTGTGGATGCATCAAGTGCATGGATGTTGTTGAGCCTTATCATCCGGATAGGATGCTCAGACAGTTTGGGAGAGTACAAACTATTCCTCCACCGCCATTAGCCCCCATTCGCGCTACGCGAGGTCCGACTGCCCGTGACTACCATATCGCGTATCAATACATGAATCAAATTTGGGAGGGATGGTCTAATCACCTACTGTCTACATTGAACCGTAGTCAACCGGTAAGGTGTCCTGCAGATTGTGTTCCCGGGTATATGGATTGGTACAGACGAGTCTCATGGAGGATATTACAAAACCCAAATCATCACTCTAATTTTGCGCCCGGACCCGACGAAACACAGTCAAACAATGCGGTGAACTATGAGCATCGTAATTCGGATGCACTATTCATTCTTGATGAAGTCATGGAAAGGGGTGAGGACCATTGGGTTGAAGATCCACGGGGACTATATACCCATGTGAATCAGGTTGCCCACGTTTTACGGGGAATGTCCATTGCCGATGCTCAACGAACCATTCGACATCCCCACATGAGTTCACAGAGTTACACCCGTAGCAGGTCAACAAGGGGAAGGAACAACTGAAATGATGAAGAAGTTTAACTAACAAAAACCAATGGTTGTAGTCATTTTTTTATTATTTTTGTAATTTGGATGGTTGTTATAAGACTTGGAACCTCTTTTAAGTTGTCTTTTATTTGGAAAGTGGTTGTACTTTATTAATTAATTCAAATGGTATTTTGTTTACTTTACCTTTGATTTTATGTTTGGAATATGCTTGAATTGTTACAGATGTAGAACCATATATCTTCAATGAAAATCTTCGAAAGGGACGAACTGAACATGTTTTGGGAGTTACAGTTAATGTTCGGAAACACAGTGCCGAACCAAACCAGTCTGTTCGGAAACACAGTGCCGAACGAAACCAGTTTGTTCGGAAACAAAGGTCCGAACCAACCCATTCTGTTCGGAAACACAGAAACGCTACGCCCCATGTCAGGCATAGTCATCCAATTGTCCATCGATGGGTTGTCATCATAGTATGATAATGCTTCCACCAATTCCTCAACTCTGTTCTCCACCGCATATAATTGTTTGTAGTGGTCTACATGTGCAAGCAACTCTTGTAATAAATCTCTCCTAACTTGTCTCCATTCATCCTCGGCTAGTCCAACCAAACCAGCGATGGCTCTGAATCCACAGTTACCATCAACTGCGACGTCCTTTACATGTCGAATGTAAGGCCTCAACCCCACGGAAAATGAGAGAACATAATTATTAATGCTCCTTGACCTCGTACGAATCGCACTAATCTTTTCTCTTCTCTTTTGTTTACATTCTAACCGTCCCGAATTAGGAGAGTAGCTATCCTGTGCAGACGATACCAACTCAAATGCGCTTGGATCTCGTCGGGTTGAGGTGTCAACTTTCATACTTGGTCTACCTCTTGTTCTTGATTTTACTTCAGGTTTTATCAAATGAGTACTTTCTGGTTTTGATAGTTCTCGTATCTTCTTTAGAAGTTGCAGTTTTCTTGTGGAATCATATTCATTGAACCGTTTTTCCAGTAACTGCAAATCTGCCTTCCAATCCAGGCCCATAGAAGAACTTGTTGACGGGGCAGTAGGCAACATATCAAGCTTACACCAATGCGGATGTATGCAACTTAGAGGAATAGGCCGCCCTTGACTTATATATTCAGTAATCTCATGCGCACAGGGTAATCCATGTGTGCGTCGAATAACACAACCACAAACACTGGCGTCAATTCCAACTACGTTGGCTCTCTTGGTTTTTGTTAAGATTTTCTCAAGTGCATTCTTAGAGAAATTACCGCGAAGCTCTTTGTATTCGGCCTGCTTGAAATTATGTTGCACAATTGTCTTACCTTTCTCAAATGAGGCTTTGATACCGGTATGCTGCAACTCTAGCAAATTGTGGATTTTAGTCCAAACCGCTTCAAAATTTCCTTGACTTGATCCCAGCTGCCTCTTAAGCTATGCGTGTGAACTCTCAGCCCTGCATATGATTGTTAAGAGGTGAGACATAGCAATTAATAGGCATAAATCAAATAGAAGGTATTTTTTTAAAAGTACATGTTCGAAGTAGTATTCCCAAAATGGATACTATTGTCTGTCCATGTAGAAACAAATCTCTCCTTGTAATGATCTAACCAATTACCCTTCACGTAATTGAGTGCATCAGGATACGTACTGAATTCTTGATTTAGCTTACGTAGTTGTTCACCAAACTCCTCTTGTGTTGATGAAGACACTAACATATTCCAGCTCATAATAAACCTGTCCCATTTCTCTTTAGTTTCAAACAACTTTTTGCATCTCGCCAATACGTTTCTATTAATATGCCATTTGCATAATAAATGAGTTGCACTCGGGAATACTCTGTTAATGGCGTTCATGAGTGACAGTTCTCTGTCCGTCACAATGACATCGGGAAGAATACCATCACCAATAATTTCCCGCAATACACCCAATGCCCATGCATAATTATCTTCGCGTTCTGCATGAAGGTATGCAAAGCATACAGAAAAAGTCATGTCTGTGGATGTGACTCCAACAACCTCCAATAGAGGCATGCGATAACGATTGGTCTTGTAAGTACAGTCCATTATCAAAACATGTGGAAATGCACGTAATAAATCTAAACTGCTTGGGTGCGTCCAAATCAAGTCAGTTACAGTATCGCTGTCCTCACAAGTCTTATGCCATTCAATGTAATTATGCTCTGTTAGCTTCCCAAGCAGTTGTTGCATCTGACTTCTTCCACCCCGATCATTAACTTTATATCTGTAGCGTGCATTGTATATTGTCTTCATTGTGGTTACGTTTAATTCACTTCTTTGTTTCAACGTAACCAAAATATCTTTTGGTCTAACCATGCTCTTGGACATATCAACCAGCAACTGAGTTTCCTCCTTTGATAATCTGCCTGCAAAAGAATGCCCCTCTAAATGTTCTGTTGCCGAATGATTGTGCACGCCACATGTGACCTCCAACATCCAATCATCATTTGAGTCTAACTTTATGCCCTTTAATGCGAAAGGGCATCCACATTTTTTTGAACCGGTTTGTTTGACCCTGTTTCGCTTTTGGCCCTCTTCATGCTTATATTGTCCACTTCTCTCGCATGCAAGGAGTACTCTAGGTTTGACACCTATCCGAGCAGCATTTGAAACCTTTATCACAATGACAAACCCGTTTTCCCGTCCTACACCACGAGCCCAACTGATCAACGAATCGCGACTGTGAAATATCTACAGTAAACATTTTTAATATGAATTTAGTAACAAATATTTATAATTTGAGTAATAAATTCACAATCGGACATACCTCTTGAGTTATAAACTCACTGGTATAATCCATGACAAACTCCGATCCAACCTGACTTTCCTGCGTATAGGCCTACAAAAAATACATAATAATATGTCAATGTTCGGTATGAAACATCCGAACATATGAAGTGTTCGGAATTTCAGGACTGAACAAAAGGCATTTGTTCGGACATTCAAGTCTGAACAAAAGCCATTTGTTCGGACTTTAATGGCCGAACAAAATCCATTTGTTCGGACTTTAATGTCCGAACAAAAGCCATATGTTCGGACCTGAAAGTCCGTACATATCGAGAACCTGCAACTCGTTCCAGGTGAGAAAAAAATTAAAAAAAGAGGTAAAATAAATAAAAAACACATACAAACAAAGGAACTGACCTTTCCAATACTACTTTGGTTTAAAGTTACAATTTGATTGTTGTTTTCTTCCTTCATTGCACTAGAAAGTAGAGGAATGTAAGTGAAGATTAGTAGAAAAGTGGATGGAGGAAGTAGAGAGTGAGAAGTAGAAAGTAAATGGCTTGAATAAGAGAAGAAAATGGAGGAATGTGAGTGAAGATGAGTTGCCTAGGAAGGTGGAGGAAGTGAAGAATGAGATGAGTGAGAGAGGAAGAAGCTTGTGTGTGAAAAGAAAATAGGTTTTGAATTTTTATTGGACTATGTCTATTTTGGTCATTTCATGAAGGGGCATGAATGTAATAAAAAAAAAACAAGTTTCCTTGTGTGGGAAAAGCTAAATTCGTTGTGCTAGTAGCAAGCCCCTTACTTTATTCAATAGAAATAGAATGCCCAGATTGCCCCAGCCTCTACTTCACCACAACATCGTTTCCGTTCCTCCTCGTACTCCCTTGCTTCTTCTTCCGTCCCTATTCTTCATCCCCACTTCTCATCCTTGGACGGCTTCCACCAGCGACCACCGCAGACCCCAAGGTATTCTTCTTCCCTCCCTCTTTCCTCTTTTTCCCTCAACTTTTGCTCCACCCAACTGGGCCATCACCGGCCTTCACCAGAGACCGCCGGCGGCCACGGGTTTCCATCGGAAGCATCTCTCAGGCCATTCAGTTCTTTGATTCTTTTTATAAGTAACATTACTTGAACACCCACTACCTCAAGATTGCAATAGGAATATGTTTGTGTATTCACTTCATCACATTCACCTGTCACCTTTATTCATATTGCTTGAATTTTGTATCCCATCTGTTGGGTTTCTTTGTGGCTGTCTATTTTATACCAAACAATATTTGGTTTCCCCGCGTCGAAAACCATTCTACTGGGGCAATTTTGTAGGGTCTTCTAAATGGACCTGATGTCATGTTTATTGTGAGGATCTTGTTTGCTGCCTACCATTGGATGAGGCACTTGAGGCATGCTTGGTATTGCGAGTATGCTGATTACTCAAGGCATTGTTTTATTTATTTAGAAAATGAGTTTAGCTTAAAATGGCTCTTTTGCCTTTATTTTTTACATTGAAATGACTTGTCCTTTTATTTCTACAAGGAATAGTAGTTGCCAGTTTCACAGAGTGCTGCTTAGCATGTAAAATATGAAAGACCAGGAGAACTGAATGATAAAACCAAAATCCAAGTTGTTATTCCTTTTTAGATCTTGAATCAGGAAACCAACCAAACAACTGCAGAGTATATAAGGCATCAAATAAAAAGTTCAATTCTAACACATTCAAGTACTAAATCCAAGTTCAAATCTGATTCGCGATATAGGCTACAAATATTACACTATGTAACTAAAATGAAATAAAAAACAATTGAGATGTAACTCCACATCTGCCTCCAACTTTGTATCAATGTTCAATAGCCTTCTACCTTTTTTTTCCATGCACTCCAACTTTGTTGACAAAATTATGAGTTTATTCATAAGATTTGTATGAACGGTTTAGTGTAGAATTTGCATCCTCCATTTTGTCCATGAATGATTTTATCTTTATAGATAAGCATGCTGCAACTATTTTTCCCAATAAACATTTAGATTAATCAGAGCTAGGAGTTTTATTTTATTTCATTTGAAAGACTTTAACTAAAGAAAAAAAAACATTCCAGTTTGGGCATTTCCAAAACTTTCTACCAAGGTTAGACAAGGCATGAGAAGGCTTTAAAATAATATAACTCATGACCAAAAAGGTATTTTGGAAGCCCAATCCTAATTCTGAACACGAGATGAATTTAACTTGTCACATTATAAATTCCACCTGTGAAGCACGGACACATGAAAATGGGGGGCATATTTGTATCCCGGGCGTATTGGACATGGATATGCCCAGATACGGGCTGGATATGTCTGGGATACGCATTTTTCATATCTGAATTATTTTTAATTGTTTTGAATATCGGACACATGCGGGACTCGTCCTGAGACGCGCGGGACTCGTTAAGTGAGAAACAAAAAGAAGGGAAAGAAGAGAAGGGAAGGGAGGAAAAAGAAGAAGAAGAAGAAGAAGAAAACGTGGGAGAAGAGAAGGGAAGGGAAAAGAGAGAGAAAGAGAAAATAGCGGTAGCGGTAGGCGTAGCGGCCCGCTGCCAAAACGCTACGTAGCGGTGCGATTTGGAAAAATCGTCAAAAAATATGAAAAAATTGTAGAAAATCTAGAATATTGGAAAATGAGAGAAAATGTATTTTTTTTTTTCAAAAGTTACTAAGATAAGGGGGCGTAGCGGTCCCCTCATTGTATGAGGTCTTCTATCGCTGTATAATATAAATAGAACATAATAGTAATGATCATTTTTTTTAACATGTGTTCATGTTGCTTAGTTATGCTAACTTAGAAACTAATGAAAGGCTCATAAAAGAAAAAACTATGTAATGAAGTCAAGACTTAAAGAGTACGTAGAGAAAAAAATACATCTATTAAAAGGGGGTGGCTAATAGGATGTACTTAGAAAAGAATCCTTGAGAAGAACTCTTTGTATCAACTGTAATTTGGCAAGATCATGTGTTTTTTGGTGTTTTAAACGTAAAAGGGTAGAAAAGTTGTGTAGAAATGTTATTTGGAGAGAAGAATAAAAGAAATAAGTTTTATTATGCATTTAAAAAAAATATGGAAAGCAAGAATTTTTCTCACCCCGTAGCGGTTGTAGTGGCAGCTACGGGTGCGACGGCTAATATACGTAGCGGCTGATATTTTCATCCATAGTACCTTGCCATCGCCATCACGTGCACACCTGTTATTGTCGTCGTCGTCAAACCCTAACCTGAGGTGAAAGGGTTAGGGCTGCTCCACAGTCGCCGCTGCAACCTCCACCGTCGCCGTTGCCTCTACTGCTACAACTGTGCCACTGCTACAAGGGACGACTGCAACTGTGCCTGCTGCCACTTCGCCCGGGTTCTTTTCTTTTCTTTTTTTCCTTTTTTTTTTTTCTTTTTTCTCTACTGCTGCAAGTTGGAACTTTCCTCAGTTGAAATTTCTCTTTTTATCTCAGAACTTGCTCTTTAGGGTTTGTTTGGATGAATAAGACAACATTTTTCAGGTCTTCTCAAATTGTTTCCTTGGTCTGCATTTTTTAACTGATTATTTTATTATTGATGAATTATATGTATGTTGTTTGGAAGGTAAATAGTTGTTGTCTAGATGTGTTTGGCCCAAACAGAAAGTTGTTGGATGGTTCGAGGTGCCATCTAGGAGCAGGATAGTCAATGTTTTGGAAAATAGCAGGCAGCTGGTTGCTGGTTACTAATTGCCGATAGCTATGGTACATCTATAGTGACCAAAACCTGTGTGGACTGCCGAATTTATTGTGATTTGCCACTTGAAAGAGCTTAAGTTATTGTTTCTTGTGGTCTTCTTGTAGTTATTTGCATTTTTTATGCTGTCTTTACTGTAATGGCTTCTAGTACTGCTGTCTTTACTGCATTTTTCTTCTAGTAGGTGCAGGATAAAAAATATGGCTATTTTGATTGAAATAATGTTAGATTTTTATTACATAGTCATATAAAAAATATTTAAAAAAATAAAATTTCAACGTATCCCCGACGTATCGTATCCTACTTTTTTGAGAAATGGCGTATCTGTGTATCCGTATCGTATCGTATCCATGTCCTGTATCCGTGTTCGTGCTTCATAGAATTCCACCTATTCGAGGATTTGGCTTAGGATAGATCGGAATGGAGAAACATAATTCACATAGCCAACCCCAACATAGTTAGGACAAGGCTTTGATGATCATGATCACATTATAAATTCATTATAGAACTTAACCTCAATGGAACATCAACAAATAAAAAAAAAATCTTAATTCTAAATAGGGCACGCACTTGTAAATGATTGCATTGCCATGAAGAAATATCGTCCGTTCCTTAATCTAAAATCAACATCAATATCATTCACACTTTTTTTGCAATATCATCAATATCATTCTCACATTTGACATACGACAGCAATACCATCTTTCTCAAAATGTCTCAAATTCATCAATATCACACTCATCCATATCGACATCATTATCATCTCAAATTCATCAATATCACATTCATCCATATCAAAAAATTTACAGCACATTAATCTATCTTACATTCATCAATTTTCATCACATTTCCTATATGGAGATGCAATTGATGCCTATCAAGGTTATCAATTGTGTCCAGAACAATCAACAAGAGAATCAGCACTTGAATTATACAAGCATCTCGGAAAACGTTGTTCAATAGGTTCTTGTTAACTTGTATTAAAAACAAATAATCCATACCGGAGGATTCACAAGTATAAGAATTTTCACCATTTCATGATGAAAGCTAGCATATTTGATAGCAACTGGAGCAAAGTAGCCCTGCAGATTTTCCCAGTGAGCAAAAACAACTTCTTTTCTGTTCAATTTGACAAATTATCAGTTTCATCATTTTTGTCTGCAAAATAACAACCGGAAGCATCGGACGCGAAAATTTACCTAAACAACAAGGAAACACTTATCTAAAGTGAATTCATCAATAAGAGACTCCAAGGATGGCATGTATTTTGCAAATCAAAATGGAGGTTTATAAAAATCAAGGTTTAAAAAACCGGACTCAGAACCCGACTCGGCGGCCATGGCAGAGTCTGAATCGACTTGCTGAGTTGCATGGGAATTGGCCAAGTATTTCAGTTGGAGGGCCGAGTCGCATGTTTCGAGTCCGAGTCCCATGCGACTCGACTCAGTATGTGTCGAGTCCTAGTCGAGTCTCGATTTTTTAAACCATGATAAAAATAGATTAAATTAAATGTTTGAAAACGATGTGGAAATTGGAAGACAAAAATTCATATCCCTTCTAGTAATGAAGCATCTAGAAGAACAACTCACCATCCAAAGTGTAATCAAAACCGTACTTCAGTTGAGGTTTATCTGAAAACCCAAAACCTGAAAAACCAGTTGGGTGGAGTAGGAGTTGAGGGAAGAAGAGGAAAGAGGGAGGGAAGAAGAGTACCTAGGGGACACTGGTGGTCGCTATTGACGGAGGAGAAATGAGGACAAAGAAAGGAGAGGGAAGAAGAAGGGGAGAGTGGGTTGTTTGGAAAGAACGACTGATTTAAGGGATTTTCAAAACATATGAGGAGAGATGTTGCCGGCGACAGGGGTTTTTGGCCGGATGCCCTTGATTATTGAAATCCCATTAGAAAACTTAAGTCCTAATATGAAAACCCAAGATTTGTTTGTCTTGTTTTGATAACTGCCAAAAACTCTGGCCTGGTTTTGAAAATTTCCCTAAAAATCAATGTTCAGTGGCCACACTTCCTAGTTTTTAAACCCTTAAAATCTCTGAGCCCTATGCTTTCAAGTAAAGGGAAATTCTATTTGCACCCACATATTTTGCTGAGCACACCCACTTTCCCAATAATACCCAAAACACCCTCTTCTCCTCTCCTCTCCTCTTTCCCTCCCATTTGCTGTGACCGAACCCTGATGGCCGCCCCATCACTGGCGACCATCTCTTCCTCCGGTGAGCTCCCCTCTCTGCCCCACCATCACCGGTGACCATCTTCTCCTCTTTCTTCGCGTGTATCGCTTGCTGGTGGGGTGCACAGAGTTTCAGGGCCGTGCACAGAAACCCCGTGCTTAGATCATGTGCACGGCGGTTCACACCCGTGCATATGATAGGAGATATGCACGGAACTTATGGGTATTTTCGTGATGAGTATTTTGGTATTAAGTTTGTTTTAGAAAAGTGGGTGTGCTCAATTATTTTCGCTGTGCAAATAGAATTTTCCTCAAGTAAAACCCTATACCTGCAGCTCTTCTCTTCTGAACGATTCTGGTCTCCATTAAGGTAGCCCCCCCAAAATCCTCCTTCCCTTTCTCTCAGTCACTCTTACACGCACAGACAGAGTTTCGGACATCGTACTGTTTTTTTATTAATTATCTTGGTTTGTGAATTCGTAACAGGGTTTTTGGGTACTGGTTCTGGGGTAGAAAATTTGTAAAAAAAGATCTCATATGCCGCTTGTTTTTCTTTCTGATTTCCAAGGCGTCTTCACAAAACCAATTCTTGTGCTCAAATTTCAAATATGGAGATTGACTTCACGCCAAGATTGGTTCTATGAAGAGAAGTTTTTTTATCTGATTGAACCATTGTCAAAGAAATGGTGGTGTTTTGAGAATTGTAGATAAACTATTGTATTTTGGCCCTTCATGCCCAATTGCCCATCAAGATGTCTGTATTCCATGTTCTTTTGTAAATTATCAGCCATGCAGGACAAATGCAAAAATTATCTGTGTTTATATTTAAACTTGAGGTTTTGGTGTGGAAAGGTGAGGAATTTATAATGGAAATATCTGGTGAAATTTGTTCCTCTGCCCTTTTGCTTTCTTGGTTCTTAAAAGATGATGGAATCAAAGCATAATTAGTATAACCTGCCGATTCTTGCCTTGGTGGGAAGTGATAGATGGAGTGTTATGCAAGTGTTTATGGTTATCAAACAAGTGTTGTGCCACTTTCAATTCCTTGGATTTTTTAAGTGTTAAGTTCAATCCAATGTCGAAAGATCACTGAAATCTTCAATTGAAGATTTGTTTCTAGAAACCGAGGTCTTTGAGAATGGTTATAGTTGTTGTGTGTTGATCGTTCCTTTTTAGTCTTGTGGACTTTGGCTTTTCAAATATCTTTCTGATTAGAATTTTTCCTTTCTAATTTCAAATGCCATCTGATAATGAAAATGTAACTTCTTGTCACCCCTTTCTATCCCCCCTTCGAGAGGGAGATGCAGTCTTTTATTTTGGGATTGCATATTGCTTAGTGTTTATATTAATATTCTATTACTTTCTTGGTTAATCTCGGGTTTTTAATATGATTTTCTGGGAACATGAAGGCTTGATTCTGCCATGGGTTTGGCATGAGTGAAATTTAAGGATGAAATTTTTAGAAAATAAAAGTATGGCTTTACCGCTTTAGTCTCCTAGTGTTGGAAGTATAATATCGTTGTCCAAGGGATTCTAGTCTTGAATCCATTTTTGTTCGTCCTACAAAGAAGGGATTTGTTCCAACTTTTCTGTTGGGTCTCTCAAGCTCTCAGCGCACTCAAAAAGTGATATAATATGCCTCATAAACTTTGTGAGGATCACCATTGAGCCAAAAACATATTCCCCTTATTCAAGTTCCTCCAAATTTTTCGACTCTTGAATTGCCTTTTCTTTTTTTCCTTTTTTTTTCAAGTTTATCGATGCGAGACATAAGTTTGATTCATATATTACTGTCTGTCTCTACTCAGTGCTTGTTTTCTTCAGAAACTGTCCAAAAATGGAAATGCCACAATATTTCAGTGGTACATTATTCTATTAGGACAAGATTTGAATCTGTAAATATATCTGCATGTATCCAAATGAGCAGCTCTTCTCTTCCAACCTCTATGTTCATCATAGAAAAATCGCCATTAAAATGCTTTCTGCCTACCATCTGATCAGACGGGGAGAGAGATTTTGATGGGAACTGGCAAGAACGGGTTTTGGAGAGCAGAGGGAGCTGTCGCTGGATATTCCAATGTAATTGAAGCGCTTAGAGAAATCATCATCTACCCCATTATTTATTCTGAGGAATCTCAAAAGCTGGGGCTGAAAGTGAGCTTCTTTTTTCTTTTAATCTCCTAAATTTCTTCATCCCAGGTGATAATTTGAAGATTAAATGTTCTGTTCTGTTTTCTTTTCTTTTCAGTGGCCCAGAGGATTGCTACTGTATGGCCCACCGGGCACGGGAAAGGTATGCACGCTTCTTTTTTAAAGATTTGTTACAAATCCAAATAGTCCCCGGTATTCCTTTGTTCTTTCAGATGTTTTTATTTTGCATATGCTAACAGAAAGAATAATTGTCATATTATAGCTTATTAGGGTTGTACGGTCACTTAATAAGTTGTGAGCTATGCCATCTTACATTCTTTCTAACCAAAATCACAAATTTCGCGGGGATGCTGTAAATTCTGCAGTTATAATGTGTTCAACTCTGAAATTGTTATTATGAGATATCTCGTGAAATTCAAAATATATTTCACTACATTTTGTGATATTTTCACTATGTTTTGTTAAAATCGCTACTTTATGAATTTATATATTTTAACTGTATTTTAAATTATTTTTTCTTATTTTATCTTTTACAATATTTTTCTAGGAGTGGCATGCTCATGGGCCAGCCCAGCCCAAGCCTGACCTAACTGTTGCCCAGATGGGGCTGGATTTTGGATGTGGTTTTGAGCTCATAGGATAGACCCATGACTACTCTTTGACCGGTAGTTAGAAGGCCAGGCCTGGGCAATTGTATGCATTAAGACCCAGCCTGGCCCGATGCATTTAACATTGAGGGGTTTATTCATTTTGCAAATGGTGGGGCTTGGTCTTGACTTTTAGGTCCATGGGCTGGATTAGGCACTAATATTAGGCTTGATAACTAAACGGGGTGAGCTTGAAAAGCTTTGGCCTGGTCCGACAGGCAATAGGAACCATGAATAACCTATTATTTTGATAACCCGAGGAAACCCAGAAATTTGAATTTCTCAAGTTAAAACTCCATCATTAAGAACCCGTTAGCAATACTTGTGACAGTGTTTAGCTAACCAATAATAATAATAATAATAATAATAATAATAATCGTGACAATGTTTCTAACTAGGGTGCGTGGAAGTGAGGTCTCTGTGTGAATAAGGGTGGAACAGGTTGGATCAAGTCAGGTTGAGGCACATACATCAAAGACAGTCTTACGCTGTACCTGACCCAATTATTAAACAGGTCAGGTATGTTCAACCTGAACCTGCATTGCATGTAATTGGGTCAACCTGACCGACCCATTTAAATCCATAAAAAATTTCTTCATTTATTATTACTATTTTTCTAAAGGCTGGGAAAAGGCATAGGCCCGCATTTTCAAAAATTGAAAAACAAATTTCCCAAGTTGGGATTCACTGAAGGTGGAGTTGAGAACTCTAAATCCATCTGTGGGGTCTACCTTTGGAACCCAAACCACTAGACATCCCGCTTCCCTTCTTGTTTTTTCCAATACGAAAAATTTCACATTAATTGGAGTTGTGCCCAGTGGCCCACTGGTAGATGGATCCCATCCAAAACAGCATGATTTTTTATTTGCTTATAGTGAAAATTTCTTTAATGGTAAAAAAGGTGAAACAATGATTTTGAGTGGTTTGGATTTCAAAGGTGGACTGCATATATGGCTTTTGTAGCATTGGGCTTATAGAAGGGTTGAACTTGTAACTTTTCAAAGCGTGCATATGGCTTGTGTGTAGAATAAAGCCCCTTCTCCTTATCTCACCTGCTAATATAAGTGAATGATCCAATTCATGTTTCATGATATGAAGTATGATATGTTGCAATGGGTTGGAAACTGATCAGTGTGACTCACCTTAAATTGAATCACTCACAGCCCGTTATGTTCATTGGATGGTTTAATTAGGGATTCGTGAATTTATTAAATACATTAATTTTCTAGGACCTGAATTCTGTTGACGGAAAAGTTAGGTTTGCTTGACTACAGTGGTTTTTGGGTCACTGGCAATTTGATGTGGGCCATCAGGTCGGTGAATCACTGAATTACATGTGTCCAATATTTTGGTTGCTACAAATTCTTATGCGGTGCAATGAGAGTAGTATAAAATTATTCTTCACCAATCAATTGTAGTGGTAATGTTTAGACAGTCTGGTTCATGTTAAATTTCCTTGTGATAAATGTGGATTTACTGATTTAGTCAGAGTTGATTGACTCACACTTTAGAAAGTCGACTTTACAGTTCAGTGAACCTGTTCTTATTTAGTACATCGCGTTTATGGGTTTTACGAAAGTTGATTTTTTTTTTTTTTTTTACTAATACTTCAAATTATTTTATTTCATTTGATTAGTTAATTCATTTTGTTGAGTAATTGATTGTGTTTTAATCCCTTTTTTCTCTCTCTTTGGTATCTATATATATTTATTTTAGTATTGGAGAGAGGAAACACATCTTCATCCAGTAGTCTTTCAAGTGTGATACCCGACTTTGTATTTTGATAAATAATGGTTAAAAGATGTACGACCATCCATTATAATATATTAAAGCCGAGGGTTTTGGATTCAATTTTGACCAAATTCCTTTCAATTTTGACTTTTTTACTGAGCCTTGGTAAAAAGCTAAAAAAAGTTATAGGTGGTGGGATTTGAACTCATAACCTTTTGCATTTTGAAATAGATGACCTAACTACTACACCACACAATACCAACATGTAATTACTAATTAGAAAAATCTCAAAAGTAGTTAGATGGAATGAGGACCCTCCCCATGTGGGTCATGCCCGTGCTTAGCATGAGTTATTGTTCTAGTGAATTATTATCCATAAACAGTGGACTACATAGCTAGATAAATACACTATAGCTCCTACTTTTTGGTTGAGCCTTGTCAAACCGACTTTGCTCGGAGACGACTTGAAAAATTTATGGAATCAAGTTGGCATGGCCTACTATCAAGCGTGGTTCAAGGTTGCGGTGACGTCGCAGTCGGCCTTGAAAAAGGATACAACATGATATGATGCGGCCTCCCTTGTGGTCCGCCGTGGGTTTTTGGAAAAAAATATAAAAAAAAAAAGAATATCAGAAAATGCTAGAAAATAAACCAAAATACCGGTCCCCCCAAGTCATAACATCTTGTATTGCTATTTTATCATAAACTGTTCAAAAATTGTTCAAGTTTAATGACAGATTTACATGTATATATGTTAAAAGTACTAGAAATATCATAAATAAGTAGTAATGTTAAACTTAAGTAATTAATAGTTAAGTATTAAGGTCTCAAGTAAGTTATGACTTACAAACGTGTTACAAGTCACAACAATGAACTTCATGAAAAATTAAATTAACATTAACATTAAGAGTGACAAATGAGAGAAACTAAGATTTAGGGTCAAATTCACAAGATTTTAAAAAGCCCAAATTTTCAAAACAAGAATTTCTAGATTTAGGCTCTATCACTAGATCTAAGAGAAACTAAGAGTCTACAACCAAATTTAGCTCAATGTGAGGCCTTGATTGCATTTTTTTCACTTTTTTTTTAAATTATAAATTGAGGAAAGTGATGAAAAATCTTAAAAATTAAAGAAGGTCTTCAAAACTTTGAAGATTTTCTCTAGAACTCTAGATCCAACATGTTCCCATCATTTTAAAGCTATTTTGAAAAGGAACTTAAAAAAATATACAAAAAATAAACCCAAAATGCTTACCTAAATTCACTTGGTTGAGATTTTCGGTTTTGTTGTGATGAAATCTACTCAGATTTTGAGATTTGATAAGAAATGGTGAAAAAGAAGATAGGGAAGATGAAACAGGGTCTCTTGCTACTTAGACCGAGCTTTGAGTTAAAGAGAATGAAAGAAAATGGGAGAAAGAAGGAAAGGAAGGGTTTTAGTGTTCATTGGCCTAAATTATGAAAATATCGGCCATGATATCGGTCTCAACTGATATTTTTAAAATATCGTCCGAGATGGTTTGTGATAAACTGCGATAGAAGACCCATATTTTGGGGATATTTTGCCCCCTTGGTTGTCGAGACTGATACACATCAAATCATCGATTACCAGTATCGATTGATATGTACCGGTATTTGGGAGATTTTGTAAACCATGGTATCAAGTCAACTTGACAAGCCTTACAGTTGCACCTTAGTCTTGATGAATCGAGGCAGGGTTTTCATGATCTCAGTTGAATGTTGATGCTTGATTCTGTTGATTATTGGGTTAAGGTTAAAAATTGGTTTTCCTACATTAAATTTGTTATAGCTATAATTCTGATTCTGTTTCAGACGAGCTTGGTTCACGCAGTTGTTCGTGAGTGTAATGCACACTTGACCACAATCAGGTACTAAATCTTTTTTTTTTTATATTTAATATTAATTATTATAGTAATGATGTAATGGTGATGACCGATGACAATGCACTGATGTACTGATGTTTTTTAAACTTTGTATTCACATCTTTATTGAGCAAACTCATAGTTTTCTGCGCTGCCTATTTTCATAGACAAGAGTCCCGGCCCTGGCTTTATGATCTCTTTCAATCTGGACCATCCTATGTGGGGGATGCCCTGAGGCTCTAGAATACAGAAATGGGTAATGTAAGGTGGTATATTGAAGGGTCCAGTTCAAAAAAAAAAAAAAAAAAGAAAAAGAAAAAAAAGAAAAAAAAAAGGAAAAAAAAAAAAAAGAGAGAAGAAAAGATTGGAGAGTCTGGAATCTGGATCTCTAGTGGGGGGAGATTTTTTGGGTTCTTCTCACTGCAGTCCATCTGATATACCGTCTGGATTACTGAACCATGTGTCCTATGTAAAAGGAGATGGGAAGAAAATAAAACTATACAGTTTCTGTGATGTATAACTCTTATAATTCCCTTTTCTTTTCTCTCAGAAATTGATCTTATTTTTTGGTGCAAACCACAGTCCGCATTCTATTTTTAGTCCCTATGCTGGAGAAAGCGAGAAGTTGTTGCGGGAAGCATTTTCTGAAGCATCCTCTCATGCATCAATGGGCAAGCCATCTGTTATTTTTATTGATGAAATTGATGCCCTTTGCTCTCATCGTGATTCCAGGTGCTTGAGAGGAATGATACAATATTGAATTTGAGTAGCAACCGAACTTTAGAAACTACTTTTTGATCTTTTGTGGGCACATTTTCTAGAATTTGATGCAAGTTCTCTCATCTATACAGGAGAGAGGAAGAATCACGAATAGTTGCTCAGCTCCTTACCTTGATGAGTGGCAGCAAGGCATCATCAAAGCATCAACCCCGTGTCGCTGTTGTGGCGTCAACTAATAGGTTAATGTTCAACACTGGGCATTATTATTTTTTTCTGGAACAGATGGTTAACTATCCCAATATGTTTGAAGTTGTGTGGAAATGGGAAATAGCATCATGGGGATGCTGGAAATGAATAGTATTATTGAATTGATCAGCTTAAGTCAATATTAACAACCAGCGTGATAATGATTGAGTGTTAAGGGCAGGAAAACAGTTTGTTCTCTCCTTTTAGATTCCGATTACTGTGTTGTCCCTAGCTAAAGGGTAAATATAAATAAAGAATGCCTCACACCATGGTTAACCATACATTCTGCCAAAATATTCAACCTGCGCGCTTTGAGGAGGCATGCAAACACATCCGAAAGTAATAAATTAGGCCACAGTTTTGCATTCATGTTTATGTTCAGTGTCACTGTGTGTTTTCTCTGTACTGTGTTTATTTATCATTATTCATGCTTCTTGAAACAGTTAAAATTTCCTCCATTGACTGCCAAGTTGTCTTCCATTGCATTTTTTGGGCTTCTGGAGTTTTATTTGCATTTTTCACTTCAAGTTGTCGTTTTTCTTTTTGGGCTCATCAGTATAGATATCTTATACTGTCCAGCTTTTTTCAATGAACGGAACCATTTCAAAAAATAAAATAAAATAAAAATAATAATAAGAAAGTTGTCTTCCGTCACAGGGGATGCTTGATTGGAAATTTAATGGTGAGGCACAATATTAGTAAAGGGTTTTGGAGTTAATCAATAGAAATCAAACTAGAAATTTGTTCATGACTAATACCGGAATCTTTGAGAGTGGCTAGGTCACCTATCATCGATCTTACCCTTTCACACCCCAATGCCCCATGAATTGGCAGTCAACTCAATTGGCATTCAATTCGATGTATATGGATCATTGGATTGATCAGGCAGATATACACCAGCCTGAAATATGTACATGCTTTTTACATGAGGGCCGAAAACTGTCCGACTTTAAACTTTAATTCCTTTCAATCAAGCAATAAGATGTTCTGATGGGCTGCAATATTGGGCAGCCCCTAGGGTGTAAGTAGACTTCCCCCTTTCCACATGATTGGCATAAATACAAGTGGGTAGTGACCTGGACATTATGGACTGTTTGTTGTAATACATATTTCCAAGTAACAAGGGTGTTGAGTTGACCACTTGTGTGAATATTTTCACAGACAATTTCTCAAGTAACTTATGAGGCTTGAATTATGGTTGGAGTTATCCATATGAATGCAAATTTGATCCATTGTGTGCATTCAAAGACAATTAGCAGGAGGGAAATAATCCCCGTTGCTAAAGGGGAACATCAAATGTTGGGGCTTTGTTTCTTGGTCCATGGCTTTATATCAGTAATTTATTTTGTGTACTATGATTTTTTGTTTTCTTGCCACCTATATATTTTTTTGTCATATATTTTTTGGCCTTTTGGGTTGCTTTATGGTCCCCAGAGGAGCTGAAAAGCCTCGGTATTGTTATCGTTGTATGGCTTACATTGTGATTCAGACAAGAGTACATGAACTAATGGCTTATTTGTTGGTATGGTAGAAAGGCTTTTGGAATTTAGGTGTTTCTGATGGTACTTTTGTAATTTTTGTTTGTTTGAGTTCTATACGCCATCTCTATGCTTTAACATTTTTTTAATGAAAAAGATGTGCGCATATAAGAGAAACTGTACGGTATAAGAGAGAACTTTTTTTCGGTGCGGCCTATGATGCCCAAGTATAACGTGGATAAACAATGACATGTGATGAGCCATTGCTGTATATTCAACTTCAATTCCTGAACTGATCTATACATATATGTTTTATGCTTTTCCAAGGGACCGACTTTGCTCCTACAAAGTTAATATCCGAATGCCAACTTACTATCCACTTGACATTTAGCCTAATCAGCATCAGAAAGGAACATAACATCCAGATCCGTGTTTTTCAGTATGCAATCTCTTCCAGGAGAGGACTTCAAATATCTTAGAACCCTGCTCGCTACCCCTAAACCAGGTGTATGATAGTGCATGAACTTCTTTTTTTTTTTTTTTTTGGGTAGAAAAGATGCATGAACTTGTTAAAATCACCAACTGTGTAGGATATATTAGGACTAGCAGTAGTCAGATGTATCAGCTTCCTAACTAGTCTTTGAAGTTTGAAATGGACCAATTTCTTGAAGTAGGACCACCTTTCATAGCATGTACACTGTGATTAGGCTCCATAGTAGAGTCAGTCACTTGATGATAAAATAAGAGAAACCTGTTTCAAATGGTTTGGACATGTCATAGTAGCGTCAGTCACTTCATGATAAAATAAGAGAAACTTGTTTCAAATGGTTTGGACATGTCATAGACTCATAGTAGCGTCAGTCACTTGATGATAAAATAAGAGAAGCCCTTTTGAGATGGTTTGGACATGTCCAATGCAGGCTGGCAATGGCGCCAATGAGGAAAGATTTTTCTATAGAGGTTGATGGCCCACCAAGGGGGGTAGGCCAAAGAGAAGGCAGATGGAAGTATTAAGGTTGGATCTTAAGAAGTGCTACCTACCTAAGGATCATGCTCAGGATAGATCGGAATGGAGAAACAGATATCATGTAACCAACCCCAAAATAGCTGGGGCAAGGCTTTGATGATGATGAGTAGAGTTAGCCACCTAGCCTCCAACTTTCTTGTTTCCTTCAACAAATGTGACAAATACTTCTGTTGTGATATAAGTATAACAAATCCAACTTTCTTGTTTCCTTAAACAAATATGAAAATACTTCTATTGTGATATAACAAATTCCTTGACTCAACCTAGCTACTTCTCCATAGAGTCAGTCTCTTAGCCTCCACCTTTCTTGTTTCCTTCAACAACTATGAAAAATACTTTCTGTTGTGATATAACAAATATCTTGACCCGACCTATCAACTTAAATTCCTAAGAAGCACTTTATGAGCCGTAAATCCTTGATCTCTAATGCCTTTAGAAGATGTCCCTTCACCCCCCATAGAGTCAGTCTCTTAGCCTCCACCTTTCTTGTTTCCTTCAACAACTATGAAAAATACTTTCTGTTGTGATATAACAATATCTTGATCCGACCTAGACCTAGCAACTTAAATTCCTAAGAAGCACTTTATGGGCCCAAAATCCTTGATCTCTAATACCTTTAGATGATGTCCCTTCACCTTGCCGATTAAGATAATGCCCCCAACCCCCCCTGCTTCTCTCCTAAGGTATCATTTATGCTGCATCATTGAAATTTTGAAACCATGCCTGTGGCGACTGAGGCCATTTCTTACTTTGATCAACAGACCCTACCTGGATCACCCATATACACTTCTTCCCGTTGGTTTCCATGTTAAAAAGCATTAAAAAAAAAAAAAAAAAAAACCTGAGTTGATGTCAGGGCTAATCCATATTTCTGCTAGGAAAGAAGTACTCCAACTGAATTCAGCTTCACTATCATGGCAAATGTCTCTTGAAAATGCAGTTCATAGTTTTGTGTGAGTTCCTTTTTTCAATCGGGCATACCTTTCAACAAGGCCATCAGCTCAATGGATTAACAGTGAAGACGATCACCAGCCAACAATCTTCTTTCTTTCTGTAGTCTTTTTCAATTCCCAAGTATTTTTCTTATGGTGCTTCCTTTTCCTCCAACATTGCAGCTCTCTAGTGTTAAAGAGAAGCCATAGGGGTGGTTTGTTTGCACTCATTTACATATGTAAATGATGCAAAATGGACATCTAAAGTGGGGGTAAGATGAGGACACTGATTGATAAAGGGCAAAATTACCGATAGGATGTTGAGTGAGTCACTTCTTGTGTCAGGCGACAAGTTAGGATTAGATGCAACTGAAAAAGATAAAGGATTATAGTCACCTGGTTTTTTAAGAATCCCTTGGTCAGTGATTGTTAACAATCTCAAACTTCACTCCTCTCCTTCATCTAACAATTGTTTTCACAGTTTTGGTGTTTCCTCAGGTGCTGGTTGCGTTGTTCATCTTGGGGAATGATAGAAAGATCAATAGGAAGTGAATAGATTTCTTCTAAGCATGATTGTCCCTGTGAAGAGAGATGTCCTTCCTAGAAGATGAAAAATACAAAACCAACTAAAAAAATGGTAATGTCCACGGACATAAATTTAGTACCAGATGATACCTAATAATTAAACAACCTTAGCATCAAATTATTACTCTAGGGACCAAATATGTGAAAGATACATACACACTGTTTGGATGGGACAAGAAAGGAGGGTCACAACTAAGAAATTTAAGAAAGAACTTCAACTTGGGTACGTCTCCCTTGGTAATGAGATGTTAGTCAGTTAATGGGATATAATCTCATTAAAACAAACTCAAACAAACAGTGTTTTTGAGCTTGCATGCTTAAGAGTAGGATCTTGCAACTTGTAATACATGCCCGTTCTTTCCTTCGACCATCCCATTCTGTTGAGGAGCATAGAACATGTTGTTTGGAGTTCATCCCTTCACACAACTTATTTGTTAAATACTCCCCTCAATAAAGATAGAGAAGATGATGCATGAGGTGGAACTCTTTGTTCCTGTAGTCTTTCTGACTGTTGTAATATTGTAATTTTCATGTAATGTCTTGCAATCTTATAGGTAGGTGTAATCCTTTGTGGTCGTCATTCATAAGGATATTTCCTCCGTTATAATTAATTACCAATATTGCACCTCAAGTATAAATATGATATCATTGTGTCATAATGAGACACGGTCTTCTTTTACCCATGTCTCTTCTATGGTCCCAACTAGGTTGTGCATTAGTAAGATACTAAGTAAGGTCTCAATAAAAGTCATAGAGATGAAGGTGCGGTCTTCTGGTTTCCCAGCCCAAGGATCTTTACAGCCTCCAAGATCCTTCTCTCTGTTCTTTGGTCATTTGCGCCTCCAAAACTCTTCAAGAACCTTCAGCTTCTCTCTGGATAATAATTTCTTGGTATCAGTTGAAAATCAAATCCTCTTCTTATTCGCAACAATGCCTGCCTATATTCTGGAATTACTGCCTATATTCTGGAATTACTTAAGTGAATCATCTATATATTCCAGATCCCTCAATTAACACATTCAGAATACCTAAGTGAATTACTTAAGTGAATCATCTATATATTCCAGATCCCTCAATTAACACATTCAGAATACCTAAGTGCCTCTTGGAGTTAACTCGATTGATTGGTGGCACCCATGGATGATTTCCAATCATTTGGTGATTCACTACCTGGTTGTCCAGTACCTTGAGGGTTGTACATTTTTTTTTGAAAGGTAAATACATTAAGAAACAGCAATCAGTACAAGAGAGAGATACTGAAAAGCTTACAAAGAACACCAAAAAAGGAAACAACCAAACAGGACAAACAGAACCAAAACTGAAAGGCGAAGAAGGTAATAAGACAGGGCAATTTCCTTCCAGTTTAACAACAATTGGTCCAGCAGAATCCCTTGAAAATTTGGGATAATAGACACCCAAAAAGCTACCGAAAGCCTTTTCTTTTCGGCAATTGAATTGACACATGAAGCAGTCCCTTTGAAACACCTTGCCTTTCTCTCCTTCCAGATAATCCATATAACAGCCAAGAAAGACAGCTTCCACATTTCCTTTCCCCTAGGATGGACAAATCCAAGCTTCATAGAGATCCAAGAGAGTGTCAGGGAGGACCCAGCTACACCCAAACCAACCCAACACCACACTCCATGTCCTATGGGAAAAGTTGCACTTAAGAAGAATGTGATCCACAGACTCCTCGTCCTTAAGACACAAAGGGCAAGCATTCACCACGACCATACCTCTTCTTCTTAAATTATCCATAGTTAGGATTTTGTTTCGGAGACCTAACCATCCAAACACCAAAACTCTAGGTGGGGCTTTTAATTTCCGAAGTCTTCCCAAAGATGGAGTAGTCCCTACTCTCTCTGACAAAGCCATGAAGAAAGAAGTAACTGAAAAACTGCTTTCACGAGAGGGAGTCCAAACTCTTTCTTCTTGTCCCCCAGGGATATAAACTCTTTCGTCTTGAGGGTTTTACATTTTTTCCCATTTATTTTAAACCCCTTTAGAGAGGGTTTTGGAATAGTTCTTTGTTTGGCCTTTCTCTGTGCAGTTTTCATTTCAACTGTCCTACTCTTTGGTTATCCTATTTTTCTTGCAACTTAGTTACATGGAACACAATTTGGATTCTGTATTTAGTTTCTGCGCCTAATTTGCAATTAAGGTGAAATTTGGCATGGAAACTTATCCTATTGAAATTAGCATGAAAATTACTAATTCAAACTTCTAAACAACTTGGACTGGATTTAACTTGAATGACTTCTAAAAGGACTTTTAATCCATCTAGGACTTCTAACTAATAGTAATATACTCCTAACAAAAATGAACTGTGAACACAACAATCAAACCATATTTGACCGTATATTTCTTCCTAAGAAGAAAAAGGAGAACCTCGTAAGTTTCCACTCTAACTCTTGATGAATTTCATCAAATTGAATTATGGGCCCTTGTTTAGGTCCTCCATGCTTTCAATTAGCATTTGTTCCACTCAAATTTCCTTATTTCTATTGACCGATTTTGATTTATTTATCAAGCTATTGATGGGGTGAATTTTTTCATAGTTTTTATTACTCTTCCATTTGATAGTTTTAGATTGAATGAGAAGCTGATGTTTGATTTGTTTGCATCTAGAGTGAATGCTATAGATCCAGCATTACGAAGATCTGGACGTTTTGATGTTGAAATTGAAGTCACTGCACCTACTGAAGAAGAGCGCTTACAAATTCTTGAGGTAGGATCAATTACTTTGTAATTTCGGAAGTAATGATTTTGTTTGCATTCTGTGTATGGCACCGAGAAGAGTCAGTAATAATCAAAATCCGATATGCATCTAGACTGTTTAATATTGGTGCTCTAGACTCGGTTGAGTTGACTAAACTTATAGTATTTGTTGTTCTGATTGGCTTTGGTATACACTTGGTGGAGTTTGTGGAGACTTTGCTTAGTCTTTGTAGTGTTTGTCACATGAGTTTGAGAGAATTTAGTCTTTCTTTTTTAATATTTTGAATCCTAACATTTGGGCCTTTGTCCTCTTGTACCATAAACATATAAAAATTTGCTCTTGTTGAACCTTTTATATCTAAAATGAGTAAATGACCAATCCATGTGAAACATCAGGAGCATGGTTCAAAATAGCAGTTGCTACATAGCGTAGTGGCTGCATTATCAGCCGAAGCGGTTGAAGCGGTTGAAGCCACTACGCTATTTTAAAAATAGCGGTGTCACAGTCTAAAACCTAGTAAAGCCAAGCACTTCTAAATTTAAAACTTGTTTTTCTATTTCTTCTCCTCATCAGCCTTTCCTGAAGTTGTCCTTACCCAGTTACCCTCATTTGGTTTCAAATCACTAAAAAAAAAATACTAGACTCGCAGTTGCACAATATTCAAAAAAATTTCAACCCCTTAAAAAATTCACACTATGCCGCTACGTATTGCCCACCACGAAAGTATACATGAGTACTAGGCAAAATAATCCTTTAGACCACCATACTCAACAATGAGGTCTAACTAGGCAAAATAATCCTCTAGAACACCATACTCAACAGTGAGGTCTAACAATTAGTATATCTTTCATGACTACTTTATGATGGCTGTGTGTAACATCCCAAATTAGAACATTTTAATTAGGGATTATCGATTGTGATTAATCCATTTAAGGAGAGTGACTGATTGTAATTGACCCCGGTTGAGGGGAAAGAGATTTTTTTTTTTTTTTTAATTATAGGTGGTGGTGTATTTCACATTGAGGACACACGATTCCATTCCCAATCCTTGTGAGTTGGTTGTTTATTGATCTGTCATATTCTATCATGTAACTAACTTTGCAAGCTTTTCACATATCTGGATAGATTCTCTTCCCCTAAATTATAGGAAATAACACCTAATAACATGAAGATTCCAAATCCTATGAAATGCTAACAAGATAAATCAAAATAAGTCTAAATCTATTATGATTCTTTCCTCCTAGATATGTAGTTGGATCCCACATCTAACACACAAGTTAAATGGGTGCTATATCATTTAATTGACATATTGAACATGTGCTAAATTGCACTACTTAAGTGAATGGGCCTCATAGGACAATTAGAGGTGTGGAGGGCCATGGATCTCCTCTTACACATGAGTGGGATCTTGGCCGTTGGGCCAGGCGTTTGAGGCTTGGACTAGATCTCGTCCATTATCCGAAAGCTCATTCTGTGGTGGTCCATCTTGGGCTGCATCATTCATTTGGACTTTGTTTTGATGAAGGTATTTTCTTGGGTATCCTAGTTGCAAATGCATGTATATACATTCCTTATCAATCATCATCGTTGTCGTCATCATCATCAAAGCCTTGTCCCGACTACGTTGGTTCAACTACATAAATTTTGTCCCGCTATTCCAGAATTTGGCCCAGGATAGACTAGAATAGATTTTGCCTGGTTAGACCGTAGCTTTAACTTACTAGATTTTGTACCATTTGATCGAACTTAACTACATCTATATGCTTGTTTGTTCAGCTCTATTCGAAGGAGTTTCTTCTGGACGAAAGTGTTGACTTAAAAGCTGTAGCTGCATCTTGTAATGGCTATGTTGGGGCTGATTTAGAAGCTTTATGTCGTGAAGCTTCCATGTCTGCATTGCACAAGATGTCATTTGCATCTAGAAATGATTCAGTTCTTGTAACAATGGATGATTGGAAGCATGCTAGATCCAAAGTTCATCCAAGCATCACAAGAGGCATTACTGTGGAAGTTCCAAAGGTGTCTTGGGAAGATATTGGAGGACTGCAAGTTTTGAAGGTTTGGTTGTCCTTCATACTTAAGCAAGTCAAGTATCTGATTCAGTTCATTCTCTGCAGTTGGCAGAAACCAAATTTGTTTAGTTGTAGGTCCCTCCATGTATAGATATGTGAGACTATCAGTCCCTTTTTCCTGTAAGAATATCATCACCGTAATCATAGCCTTGGTATTTCTGTTTTTCATTTAATTGAAGATAAAATAGTATTCAAAGCTTAAGATCCCTTTTCTTGGTAAAGAGAACCAATGGTGACCCACCGACCCCACATTATTTATCATGGGTGTTCTTTTTTCAGAAAAAAAGATGATTTTAACCCCTTTATGCATGGTGTTCCCCATGACCTGTGAATAGAATTCAGTCTTTTCTTTTCTTTTTGAATACTTTAAATTCTCACCAATTATTATGTTTTCTAAACTGCATTAACACCTGAAACAGAGGAAGCTCCAACAAGCTGTTGAGTGGCCTATTAAGCATGCTGCTGCATTTGCAAGAATGGGAATATCACCAGTTCGTGGGGTTCTTTTACATGGACCACCAGGGTGCTCGAAGACTACACTTGCTAAGGCTGCTGCTCATGCTGCTGAAGCTGCTTTTTTCTCCTTGAGGTAATTTTGACTTGTCTCTTTTGAATATGGATGTGTTCATGTCAATTACAATCTGATAAGCATGCATCCTACAATGCGTTCGAGCATTTAATTGAAAGAACTATTTAATTTGAGATTGTCAATGCAATATCCATTACATCCTTTTGTTTTCTTTATTTCATAACATTGGTTTTAAACTAAAAAAACCTAATTCCTCTTGGCTGAGTCGACTCAACTCGACAATCTATTCAGTTAGGTTAGTCTGACCAAAATCTTGGGTAGACTCTGCAGAGTTAGCTTTCAGGATTTTGAGCAGTCTGAGTTTTGGGTTTAAATGACTGTTTCACTGTATTACCAGATTTAGGTTGTACCGTTTAGTTCATGTCTTATTATCTCTTCAATGCATATGTATTGGTTTAAGTGAAGTGTTTCTGCTTGTGGATCTTTTTTATTTTTTTGGGAAAATAATGACTGTTAAAGCTCAAGAGGTGTGTACTGGATAAAGAAACCAAAAAGAAGAAAGAAGCCAGGTCAAAAGTGGCCCTGCCTTTAAAAATCAGCCAAGACCACTCAAAACAGAGAGCCAAAATAAAATAAAATAATAATAATAATAATAATAATAATAATCAACAGAAATAAACAGCTGAAGTCAGTGAACTCCCTCTTTTGCCAGGAAGCATGCTTTGTTATTGGCCGTGTGCTTTATGTGATTGAAGGAGACATACAAAGTGCTAGACAACTCTCTCACCTCATCAATCAAATCAACAAGATACCAGGGATTAGAAGAATTTAAAGCCCACCGAATAATGTAGGCTGAATCCCCTTCGACAATTAGGTGCTGAGGGTGGAGACCTGAGGGTTGACTAAGGCTGATACACAAAGCAAGAAGCTCAACTTTGTTAACAGAGCAGAAGCCTGCTGGACCTGAGGAAGACAAAAAGCAGGCCACCCATGCCCGCCATACTGGACAAAGAAACCAAAAAGAAGAAAGAAGCCTGGTCAAAAGTGACTCGCCTTTAAAAACCAGCCATGACCACCCAAAAATGAGAGCCAAAAAAAAAATCAACAGAAATAAACAGCTGAGGTCTGTGAACTCCCTCTTTTGCCAGGAAGCCTGCTTTGTCATTGGCTGTATGATTTATGTGATTGAAGGAGACATTCAAGACAATTCTCTCACCTCATCAATCAAATCAACAAGATACCAGGGAGGATTAGAAGAATTTAAAGCCCACTGAATAACACAGGCCGAGTCCCCTTTGACAATTAGGTGATGAGGGGGGAGACCTGAGGTTTGACTAAGACTGATACACAAAGCAAGAAGCTCAACTTTGTTAACAGAGCAGAAGCCTGCTGGACCTGAGGAAGACAAAAGAGCAGGCCACCCATATCCGCCATACCTGGATTACCACATGCATTGCCATCAAAATTTAGTTTCAAAGAGCCTGGTGGAGGAGGACACCACCTTGGACAACGATGCACCGAATGGGGATGGGAGTTTGCCGTCTCCTTCCTATTCTGAATGATGGAGTTCACTGAAATACCTTTGAAGTGGGGCAATGGGGAGACCCAAAGAGCCGCCAATCTTTTGATCGCTTCCACCACTGTTTTTACATTAGCCGCTTTACCTTCAAAGCACCTCCTGTTTCTTTCTTTCCATATAGACCAAATTGCAGACAGAAAAGACAACTTCCACATGGTTTGGTCTCTGATGGAGCCCATGCCCATACCCCAAAACTCGAACAATGCTGGAGCGGACATGGGTAGAGGACCACCAAGAGGAAACAAGCTGAAGATTGACTTCCAATTAATGGGGGGAAAGCTGCAATTGAGGAGAAGATGGTTGATAGATTCCTCTTTTGCGAGACATATGGGGAAAGCATTTACAGCGATAACATGCCGGCACCTCAAATTGTCCCTAGTTAAAATACTTCCATGAAGGACCGACCAGCCGAAAACAATGACTCTTGGGGAGCCTTCAACCTCCACAATTTCGTCAAGTTTGGGCTGTTTATAGAAACGTTAGTAGACAAAGCCATAAATAAAGAAGCAACCAAAAACATACCATCAGCAGAAGCCATCCATAATCTTTTATCTTTCCTTTGTCTAAGAATGAAGACCTTGCCAAGAATTTCCAACAAGGCCTGAAATTGGGAAGTTTCTTGCTCATCTAGATTTCTTCTAAAAATAACCCATCCCACCCCCACCACCACACCCACACCCACACCCACAATGCCGTCTCCTCTTCTCTCCATATATTAAAAAACTTTAGCGTCTTGGTTGGCAGCACAATTAAACAGCTGAGGGATGGTATTAGCTAGAGGAGCAACCCGCACCCATAGGTCTTTCCAGAAAAAAAATACTCTCATCTCCTTTGCCCACATGGTATCTGATTTGTTTAAAGAATGCATCTTTTGTTGCTAGGGTTTCCTTCCAAAGACCGGAGAAGCACGACAAAAGATCTTGAATTGACCAGCCATACCTTTTGCAATCATATTTGGAGACGTTAATTTGCTTCCGTAAGCCTTCAGAGTCATCTCCTGTGCTTCATATCTATTTACCAAGGATGGCTAAGTTCATTTCCTTCACTGACCTGATGCCTAGACCACCATCTGCTTTGGACTTACACACCTGAGACTGTTTAACCAAATGAAATTTCTTCTTTTTCTCTTTGCCATGCTCTCATCCCACAAAAACTGTCTCTGTAGTCTCTCAATTCTCTTGATAACCTCAACTGGACATTTAAATGAGGACATGAAGTAAATGGGGAGGTTTGAAAGGGCTGCTTTGATTAAGGCGATTCTACCATCCAAGGATAGATAATTTGCTTCCATAAGAAAAGATTTTTCTCCAATCTTTCAAGCGCCGGATTCTGGAGGGAGATGGATGTTGCACTAGTACACAGCGGTATCCCAAAATAAGTGGATGAGAGAGCAGTGGCGGTGCCAGGATTTTCTTCTAGGAGGGGCAAGCAACAGTTGACTAACAACAGGCAAAACAATGATTTTTTTTAGAGGCAATTGATAATATTTTTTTAGATTTGTTGTTTTTTACTTATCATTTAAGAATAAGTTTATAATTTTTTTTTCAGAGTTCTATACTTATATCTAAAAAATATCATAGATTTGACAATACCCCAATATTTTAAAAATATAATTGTTCAAAACTTTGAGGACAATTAAAATATAAAAATAATAGGACTACCATTATGAATATAAACAGCTCAAAATTATCCTTTACTCCTTGTTTAAGGAGTGAGAGCTATATCTCACTCTAATCAAAGTAGGGCCTATATCGGATTGATCAAATGTAAATCAATTTACCCATAATTAATTAATAAAAATATGTTATTTGGTTACTTGTGAGCATTTAATGGGTCACAATAACTACGGTAGACATGGATAGTTTAAAATCCATTGATTAGTTACTTGTGATCGTTTGATGGACTGCGATATCTTTGGTAGACATAGATGGTTGTGAGCACGCCATTGATAGCCATTAACCAATGCCATCAAAAGGTAAATAGTCAACTATTCATGTTGCTTAGAATAAATGTCTTCTTCTTAAGTAGACTTTCCCCAAATTTAACTCTAATAGAAGAGGTCCCACCATAAGATTGAGCACATCATGTTTTTAAAATGTAAATGTAGTGGGACCAACTCCTATTTCAATCCAAAGGATAGCCAATAAGCCAAAATCCAACTAGTTTTGAAAAAAGATTATCTCAAACTGTCATGAGAGATAAACCACTCTTTTGGCGAAAAAAACTCTTCTTAAAACTTGGAGTTGATTTATTTGCTTTTTGGAAGCAAGCCAAGGACAAAAGTAACCTTAAATTCTCTCCTTTTGTAAAGGACCAAGATAATGAGGAGAGGCAAAATTGTAAAAAATAAAGCCTCTAAACTTTTGCTCAAATGTTCTAGGGAGATAAAGAAATCGAGGAGGGGCTTGACACCACCCCCTCCTCTTCTCTCCGCTGCTGTGGGAGAGTACCGGCTTTACATCCAAGGATATCTGCTCGCCCGGCTAGTCTATCTTCATTTACCTTGATTCCTAACAACTCACTTTTAAAGAAATTGACTTTTAGGCCTGATACTGCTTTGAAGCATAAAAGCATCGCCTTCACATTGTGAAGTTGTTCTTCTTCTGCACCACAAAATAGTGGAGTATCTACATTAAAATATATTGTAACTACTACTCTTTTTCTCCTTCCACCTCTTCCCTCTTCCTCTTCTTTCATTTTCTCTCCTTATTTTTCTATCCATTTTTTTGCGCTTCTTTCCTTCGTTTTCTCTTGCTTTCACAAAATGAGCCTTAGCGGTACTCGATAACCCCTTTCCTTCTTGATCGGACAGTGTGGTGCTTGGACCTACGTGAAATTCATAGGGAACCACTTCAGGGCCTATATTATAAAAAATCTAAGCCACTCATAATAAATGTCCCCTTCTTGTGTGGACCCAAGGAGAATTTCACTCTAATAGGAGATGGGTATCTGATCAGATTGATGAAAACTATTTGATCGATTTGACAGTAGGCTTATTTCGTGTTAGAGTGAAATTTGGCCAAGGCCTATACATGAGGAGAACATTTAATTTTGAGAGGTTTAGATTTTTAAAAGGGTGTGCCAATGATGTTCCTATAAAATTCTCGTGGGGCTGAGTCTTCAAGTACCGAACATTTCTTTTTTTTTTCCCCTTTTACTTGTACACTCTAATAGGGCCACATAAGCAAAATCTACCACTAAAAATTGCCCCCTTCAGTATTATTTATTTCATAGAACAAATAAATGTATATAATTTATATGTTATTTTAAAATTTTATATTTTCTAGACATGTTTGATTTTTTTTTATTCCGAAATGAAACTCTGAAATGTTCCATTGAAATCCCAATTCGGTCGAAACATTTTAGTTTGGAGCCTAAGCAAAACGGGGTTGGATGTGAAATTGACAACTATGTATAGAACCTGATCTTAAACAGACTGGAGAAGAAATTTTCCACCTAGAAAGAAAACTACTTGTCATTTGTAGGTAGAGTCACTTCGATCAAGCTGACCTAATCAAACCTTTGGGTATAATCATGACCCTCATCAAGTGCCCAGTTGAAGTCATAGAGTGGAATCGTGGATTGAAAGATTATAGCAGGATCTCCTATGGAAAGGCATTAAAGAGAACAGCAGTATCAATTTGTTGATTGAGAGTGCTGTATACCTTTTGAAGGAGAGATGAGGTTGGAGCATAAGGTCCCTTGGGAAAATGTACCATGCTCTATTGTGCAAATGAATATGGAGATGGTGTCAAAATGATGAATCTGTGGGCCTGCTGATTACTAAATATTGCTTGAGAAGGCAAGGTTGGGGTACTGCAGTGCATTGCATGAAATTCTTTTGTTTCTGACTTAATAATCTTAAACATTTTTAGTGGTGCAGACCTGTTCTCCATGTATGTTGGAGAAGGAGAAGCCTTGTTGCGCAGCATATTTCAAAGAGCTCGTCTAGCAGCACCAAGCATTATATTCTTTGATGAGGCCGACGTCGTTGGTGCCAAACGGTAAGCATTTGATATCATCATCATCATCAAAGCCTTGTCCCAACTATGTTGGGGTCACACTATCATGTACGTATGTGTATGTGTATGCATGTTGATCCTTTTTCATTATTCATTTTTAATGCTGGAGAGGAGTCTCATCTATGGTTTTGAGGAATTGCAGGGTCTTGTCATAAAAGTCCCTCTTACATAGATGTAGGACTCATGTCTTAGTAATCTAGATTAATGATTTGATGGGCCCACATTGGAAGAACGGTGCTCCAAAGATCTCTTGGACTGAATGATCCTAACCTTTTGCAATGTGACTGGCAAATGGATGGGTAATGAGAATACTGAGTCTGTATTCCATGAAAAGAATTGCAACCTTGGAATTCTGTTATCCATGTCAGTGGGGTCCCATCTACAAAGGTTGTGATCACCAAACTAGGGTTCCTAATGTCCTTAACTGTCAGTGTCTGCAAACAATAGACTTGTTGCAGCAGAGAGCCATCTACATATGTATCTGTTACTGTTAGCAATTGATTCTGTTCGTAGAGTGCACTTTTGCCTTTTCGGTGGGCTAAGCCAGATGTTTCTTCCTTGTGCTTCTACTGAAAATAGAAACTTCTGGCTTCCAATTTGGAATATAAAGTTATCATGATTTTCAGGGAAACGTTTTGAATCCAAAAGGCACACTTCTAGCACCTTGTAAAATCATTTTGGAAGTTTTTGAAATCCTTCTTCTGAGTAGAAACTTAAGGGCCCGTTTGGTAATTTACTTTTAAAATAAAGTGGAGTGAAGTGAAATGAAAAGAATGAATAAAATATAAGTGAGTTATGATGGTATTTTGTTTTTAGTTGTTTGAGATGGAATATTTTTTACTTTTTGTACGGGGAAATGGAGTTTTTTTGTCTTTTAGTGAGTAAATGTAGTTGCTTTTTGACTTTTTTTGGAAAAGATGGAGGGAGTTTTGGTAAAAAGTGCTTTTGATGGGATGTTTAACTTGACTTGACTTCACTTGACTATATTAGTAAAATTACCAAACGGGCCCTAAGGGAATGTTTGTGTGACACTTTTCTGTGGAAAAAAAATTCGCAGCAAACATGAATTTCTAAATTATGCAAAAATCCTTTTCCGAGGTTTCCATTTCTATGGAATTTGCTGATGTGGCTGTTTCCCTTTCTGCGGAAAGGGTGTGTACACAAACGTGCCCTAAGAGAAGTGTTGCTTTTATGGCCTTCAGAATGCAGTCATGACTGCTACATCTAAATTCCACTCCACAAATTTTTAATTGTGCTATTCACATGTTCGGTAGCAGAAGCATTGGACTTACTAGTGTTTTGTCAGCAGTGGAGGGGGGAGTTCACGTGGAAGCTCTATGGTTGGAGAGAGACTCCTATCGACATTACTAACTGAAATGGACGGCCTAGAACAGACTAAGGTATGTTTTCTCTCACAACATGTCTCCTCTGGCCATTTGCTTTTGGTGGAAAGAATGAAAAATGCCCAATTTGATCTTTTTTAGGGTGTTCTTGTTCTAGCGGCTACAAACCGGCCTGATGCAATTGATGCTGCACTTATGCGTCCAGGTCGATTTGATTTGGTAAGGTTTCAATTTTTAATGGTTCGTCATTTTGGTTGTCGTCAACAGCTGTTCATTTTTACTGCATTTTGAGATCTTGTTCATCAATATTAAAAAATAGTAACCAGAAACTCAGAATGTTCAATTTGTGCATAACCACAACCTCAATCTTCATACCCAGTTACTTACCCCTGTTATAAAAGGGGTCTTTGCATTAGCTCCAGCCTATCTTTATGGGCCAGAATCTGAAGGAAAAAAAACACACAATTAAGTTTTTTTATTTTTCAAGGCACAATGGAATTTTTTAATCATATGTTTTAAGTGGTTGATGAGATCTTAATCAAGATAAAGTGAGGCCTTATAGAATGCATGATTCAGGTTGATGATTGAACCTTTTTTAGCTAAAAATAATTAGAACATTGTTTTTTGCATGGCACTGGACTAATGGACATGTCAGTCCATGTATCCAAGCGCAAATAGGGACACTTGAACTTACTATCCACAGCGCACCAGAACCAGAGAGTTTTTTACCCAATTTTACCAATTGATTAAGTTGTTGGGCTGGTGTACCTCTTCTACAAAAAGATCATCATCTTAACCTTGTCCATCAAACTAGGGTCAGCTTAAAGAGATTTAATATTAGATTATAAAATAAGCTATGATGTCAAAGTTCTTGAGCTGTCAAGTATATTTGTCAAGGAGTCTCTTCAAATTGTATGGTGAAATGGTTTCTTGTACCATAAAACTACTTGTATATAGTCGTGCATGGTTAGGATGGAATGTGTTGGAATATTGCTCTGGGTGTGCTTCATGACATGCATGTGCCCTTTTCAGAGTGAAATGCATGGGACGATGTTTGAGGGGAGTGCCTAGTGGCAATGCTATGGTGTCACCAGGGTGCGGAGTGCGGTATGTGTGAGACTGTGCCTTAGCAAGTGTGAAGTGTGTTTTGGTGACCTTGATTCAAGCATTGAGGCAATCATGGTCATCAATATCGGGCATCTGGGCCCTAGTGCAGGACAAATGGACAATGTCATATTATTAGTTTAATTGTACTATTTCCTTAAGGTGGGCTGCTGGGTTGGGTGTTAAACACTATGCAACCATACAGATTGATTGGTTTCCCTTGTGGACGGTGATATTGACAAGTTCTTGAGCTATCAAGTGAATTTACCGGGGAATATGTTCAAATTGCATGATAAATTTATTAGTTGTGTCAGTGATTGAGAACTAGTTGTATATAGATGTGCATGGTTTACACGGAATGCATTGGAGGCATGGTTCGTTTTGGACATTGTATCACCCAATTCTAAAACATGCGTCTTCTGATATATTGGTTTGTGACTGATATTTCCTCTTTTACTATAAGAAAAACAAATACTTAAAAAAAATCCAGAAGTAGAGAAGTTGGGAATCTTCATTTTCATTTGGTTTTTGAGTGTTTTTTCATCTGAAAGAAATAACAAAATATAATATAAAGGTGGTGACTAGCGAGCATTTGAGTTACTTTTTTTTTTTTTTTTCTGGGACTGTATCCATAAAAAGTGGGCATCAGTCATGGCTGACTTCTTTATGTACCGAGCTATAAAAATTGGTTTCAGATGAGTATTGAAACCATGGTTGGAGTATAGTATTTGCATGTGCTATTAGGCAGGCATGACTCATAAGGGCTTTCCATGGTGGGCAAAATTTGTGGAAATATATTTATGGTAAAGTGGAAGTGCCTTCCATTATAGATTCTAAATACGAAGAATAGGGTTCTGACATTGAAGAAATTACTCTTGGATAGCTAATTCAGTTGGTCCAACTATTGGTGTAGTGGCTAAATCCAAGCATCCCGAAGATGTTCGGCAGGGATGGACTTGGGGCTCTGTGGGGTTCGGCAGGGATGATGGGTCTTGAGATGGAGATGGTGAGATTGGTTTTGGGGTTCTAATGAGTTCAGAAGGAAAGGACCTTGATATGGGTATAGGGTTTTGATGGTGGGTTTGGGGTTTAGATCTACAGAGGATGGTGATGATGGGTGATTTGAGAGGTGGGGTTCAGTTGGGGTGTTTGCAGAAGATGGACAATGGGGTTTAGGGATGGTGGGTATAGGGATGATGGAGATGAAAAAAAAAAAATCAAAGAATCTAATACAATATGAGTAGTGAGTCTCCAATACGTAATTAAGTTGACCTTAAGAGGATCCTTCGCTTTGGTACCAATATGATGCGGCCCCAACCAAACTCCTCAATGGGGTTGAATAAATCCTTCAGTGGATTCCTCTGTAACAGTCAGTATCACATAAGCACTCATAAGAAGAAACCAAGATTTTATTAATTGTCAAAGACGATGATCGCTCCCAATGGGAGTGATTTACATAAATAGGTGGGTCTGGGAGTCTTCCCCTTCGTTCCTAATGCAATTCAAATTTCCTAAATCTTCTCCAACTAGGTCTCCTTATTCTAAGGTAATTGCAGTACTAAAAATCTGCAGAAACAATCCAAATTAAATTAAAACTCTTGAAGTTCCTAATGAACTCAATCCCACAGTAAGTAGCTGGTCCTATTGGGCCTGTGGGCTGAACCCAATGGGTCTGGCTGACCTATTGGTCATGGGTCTGGCCCAGTAGACCTGGGCCTGGCTCGACTTACACCACTCAGCCTCATCAAATGTAGAGTTGGGAAAGTTACCCATTTTCATCAGTTTGAAGCATATGTTTTCATTTTCCTAACCATTACTCTGATGGACTATATGATGGATGAAGGTTTTCCATTTTCCTGACTATTTCTCTGATGGACCATATGATGGATGAAGGTTGCCGTGAAAGTTGCCTTATTGAAAGATCCTATCCCTCCATTCTTCTGCCATAGTTTGCGCAGTTCCTCCTCTGCCTATCGTTAACCATCTAATCATATTGGTTAGGGTATTCCAGTCTGAAAATTTCTTGATTATTCACCAAATCATCAGTGGAACGGAACCACCAGATCAATGATCTGGATCACCACCAAAGGACCTGCATGTGTGGAAATGGAAGCCTCAACAATAACTATTTGCAACCAGTTATCCAATAAGAGGCAATGCTTACTCATTTTTTTCTTTGAATAAAATTTACTTAAACCATTGAGAAAGAAGGGGTAATGCTTGTACCTATTCCAAATCTAATTAACTGCTTTGTTTGTTGAATTTCATAACATAGGTGCTCTATGTACCACCTCCAGATTTAGATGGTAGGGAAGAGATATTGCGTGTTCATACACGTCAGATGAAGCTGGGGGAAGACGTCAATTTGAGATGCTTAGCAGAAGATACCAATCTCTTCACGGGGGCGGAACTAGCAGGTCTGTGTAATGAGGCAGGCATGGTGGCTCTCAGAGAAGACATGTCCGCTGCTGCTGTATATGACCGCCACTTCTGGACTGCAAGAAACTCATTGCGACCAGCATTAACGAAATCACAAATCGAAACATACACTTCATTCATGAAAAGAAGCATCAGCTAGGTTATGTATTTGACCTATATCCTTCCATTTCGATATCTATCTTCATGCTGCAATTTTCTTCTGATTTTAGTTGCACAAGTGAAACATGATTCTACATTCAATGGTGGAGCAGGTCTATTATTAGCAAACCTTTGAAAGAGTGCATTACTTGTTTCAGCGTTGAATTGAGCTGGTTTCAGACTTGGTCCTCGCAAGGATTAGCCAGTTTGTTTCCCAAACTCGGATGATCTAAAACAGGCCATGGCTACAGCTAACTTACAGCACTGAAACTTACAGAATTGCAAGATTGCCGAGGGCCCCTTTGGACCCAACTCGGTTTCTATACACTCAGTTTAAATGTTAAAACTCTGTTAGTCTCTAATTAGTTATGGTAAAGAACAAAACAAATGTAATTGATAACTCAGCTTATCCAAATTGCAGTATCCTGGATTATTATTATTATTAATGAGGTGTCCAGGGCTCTTAGAACACCGTGACTAATCCTTGGCTGTGCAGTCTCCTCAGCCACACGACCTGGTAAAGCCTGCCTCAGAATAAATTCCTAGGGTTGCCATATTTTTTTGATTCATCATTATCGGAACTTTGTCCCAAGTCCCAACTATGTTGGGTCAGCTACATGAATTATATTTCTTCATTCTGATCTAGCTTGAGCCAAATCCTCAAATATGTTGGGGTGACCGCTTTTTCTTAATTGAATGTGATAAATTTGGGTGGTGTTGGCACTTTAGTTCCACCCACTTGCCAGTAGCCCAACGTAACAGGATAAAATGTCTTATCAAACCTGCCTAATCCAAAGATATGTTGGGGTGGCCACATTTTAATAGCTTAAATGAAATAATAATAATGATGACTTAATCAAACCCGACTTGATTATAGGGCAGGTTTTGTAACACATCTTGTACCTTCCTTGCCATGGGTCTCGGCGGGTTTAATCTTTTGCCATTACCAAACCTATAGCCCGCTGCCATCTCTAAGTTAATCAAATTTGTTATTCTTGACATGGTTTAGGATTATGTGTATATCAAATGCTACAACATAATGAAAATAAACCATGTCATATATTACTTTCCAAAAGCCAACTTTTGCATGACTTATGTTCAAAAGGGGGAATGAACTCATAAAGAGTAATTTCTCTGTTTTTAAGTTTGGAAGATTCCTTAGAGAGAGAGAGAGAGAGAGAGAGAGAGAGAGAGAGAGAGAGAGGAGGACTTTTAACAACAAAACCTGACAACTAATTAATATAATGTAGTCTCTTTTTAAATGTGAAAGCAGGGCAGTTATTTCAAGTGTTGATGTAGAATTCTTTCCTGTTTGTCTAATTTGACTTGATTTGAATTTTGGGGATTTAAAGGAAAGATTTTGTAGATATCGGCGCTTCTGCTTTCCTAGGATTTGATTTACTAAGATGGTGCCCGGATATCAATTTCCTACTAAAGGAAAGGTTATTTGATGGCTCCTCATGAATTTTGCATTCAGTCGTTCAAATTTCCCCCCTTGTGATAGTGGGCTTCCTGCTAAAGTTAGGTAATATTTGGCCAGTCTGATCTATTTAAATAGAGAAATTTACCCCCTTTTGATAGTGGGCTTCCTGCTAAAGTTAGGTAATGTTTGGCCAGTCTGATCTATTTAAATAGAGTCGGGTTCAGTTATATATCTTTGACTTAGAGTTGTATCAATAAGACATTTTTACCAATAGACCTTCTAAAAAACAAATGCAACAACATTTGGGTAAAGGTGTCATATTGCAATAAAACTATAAAAGCAAAATTGCTAAACTTATATAGGAAAAGTTATTGAGGAAAATAAAAATAAATAAACAAATTATCATTTTTTAAAACATTCATGCCTATTTGAAAGGGCTATCTTTTTGCTATTTTTGAAAAAGCGGTGAAAAGGACTCAAAGTTAAGTTAATGAGGCATTTGCATAAGCTTTTTAAATGGCCTCAAGCACTCAAACATCTGTCTTAAGTCAAATACATCCAGAAAAAATGAACTTCCCAAATGATATGAGCCTGAGCCTGAGCCTAACGCTTGTTGATTGTACAGGATTTTCGTGTTGGGCACCATTCGGCTGTTAACATTCAACACGGAGGGATACCTTTGTGGGAGGGCTATATATAGTCTTTATTGATTGATGGAACGGCTGTAGACCATATAAGTCTATATTCCAAGCGGCCACCTGATGTATTGATTGTCCCTCCCGGGGTAACACTCGATGTATCATCCCAGGTATATCCCGATGAATTGATTGGCCGGGCTATTCTCCGGTTGCATATTCTCTACTACATTCGGTATGAGACAGGAGGACAGTGAGACAATCCCGTGGTGTATGGGCCTGTGGACCACCTTTATTAATAGCATTGATAGGACGTTGTCTTTTATTGTTCATTATTTATTGATATTCATGCTTATTGCTTAGACTCCTATCATTGGACTCCACATGAGCACATTGTCTTTATTCGCTTCGATATTGCATATCTTTATTAATATGTCTATCTACCTACTAGCTATTCGTAGTCTGATGATGTTGTGCTTAGTGCATAGATGTCGAGCCCATCTACCTCATGGAGGAGGAGGCGTCGCTTCAGGCGAATCAGCCTGTTGGCGATCACGAGTGGGGTGTCAACGACATTGTTTGAGTTGTTGTGATGTAATTAAACTACTTTTGTTATCTTTAGATAAATTTTAACTATATTAATGAAAGATGTGCCTACTCTGAAATATTATTATTGTATCATTTGTTTAATATGAAACTTTCTCTACGTTTTATGGTTAACTAAGGAAATGTTTTTACTTCACCACGGACTTCTATCTTGTGGGACCATGATTGGGGCCCACGCGTATTTGTTTGTGTGAGAATTTTTAATTAGCCCTTAATCTCACGCATAATCCCCATGCTCATCAGTGGGGGTGTGACACCTAAAAACCCCAAGATGTTAAGCTTCATATATTACATATTTGAAAAAAAAAAAAAAAACCCACCTAATCCTCTTGTTCTAAATTTTCTACACTTGTGTGTGTGTGTGTGTGTGGGGGGGGGGGGGGGGGGGGGGGTGGGGGGGGGGTGGGGTGGGGGGGGGGGGGTATAATTTGTCTTGATAATAAGAGTTACGATGCTAAGACATACTACATAAATAAGGTGGTCCTACTCTAGCACAGTGGGGCCCACAAGGCAGGTCCACGACATTTGAAACAACCAAATTTTAGAATTATTGCAGTACTTGAATTCTAATGTAGCCAAACTTAAGATATTTTCTGGTTTAGTGTGAAACTCCAGAGGTAAAAAAAAAAAAATGGCTCTCAACAAAGAGGAAAGCCATCATCCCTACAATGAGGAGAAACGCATGGGGGATCATCTTATAGAATGCTAACGCTTTAAAGTCGATCTTTTCTACAAGGAAGCCTGAATTATTGTCCAGTATTGGCATTCTGTATTTGCTCCAAAATCCAGCTATGAACAAATATTTGATGGAGGATTCATGGCAAACTAACAACACTAATTGGGCCCTTTCTTCCTTTTTTCGCTCTCCATGACAAGAACAACATAGAGACAAAGAAAAGTAGTTATCATGTTCCATCATATGAAAAGTTTGTGAATGATCAAGTTAGAAAGAGATTCATTCATTATGGAGGACCTGTACAGACATTTAAATACATACTAAAAGGAAAAGCTACATATGATGTCCAATTTCATTCACCACTGTTATATGAAATGAAGGGGGGAAAACCAAGTACAGTTACTCTGCAAACAACTACTTATGCTTCCTACTATTCAGCTTGTGTTGTTGGCTAATTGCCTTATTATCTCATCAATCATATCCTTGAAAATCAGTCTTTCGATATCTAGCACGACACGTGAGGATTCCTTTTGGAAATCAACCCACCTTTCCAGTCCGAATATCACATCATTTCCTAAGATCAAGTTATTAGACTTACCAGCTTGGTGCCTGTCAATCTCCCTACACAGTTCTCTTACAAGTCGTCGCCTAAATGGGATTGACCCTGCAAGCTTATTAACTTGAAGCCAAGGTTCAGCTTCAGTTTCCAACCGCCGTGTAAGAATTTCATTTACAGTGTCAAACACGAGTTTCCGATGTAGCTTCTCCTTGTTGAACTTGGACTCGAGTAGATTTGTAAAGGTGGATCCAGCTTTGATTTCTTCCAAAGCCATAAACACGTTGGGATTGATAAGGTGGCCTGATGGATGAAGCTGAGTTGCCACTGAGCTAAAGTTGTGGTCTTCATCTAGGAGACCTGATGCTAGCAATATCTCAGAGATGTATCTGTAATCTGGGTCCCTATCCTCACACAGAGAACCAAAATCTGATGTGGATTCTAAGTTATCCAAGTCAAGCCGTCTGGGCATCCGAACTAGGCACTCGATGTTCTCCAATTTCTTGTCCTTGATTCTAGAAATGAAACTGCGTCGCATATTATACGACAAGGAATCAATACCTTCAAGACCCCACTCCTCTTCGCCTGCAATATAATTTGAATTTTGGGTCTCGTCATTTGAACCAGCATAATCATCATTCAAAGCAAGACAATATGAAGAATACTTCAAAATTCCTGATAAAAACATATGAAATGATAGCAAAAAACCAACTTTAGTATTGTCGAGTTAAGTAATGATACAGCCCCCACTTCTTATCAACACAGACCATTGGAGCAAAAACCAGCATCCATCAGACTGCCACAAACTCAATATCACTCTTATCTGAGTGAGCTGATATGGCAATCTCACAATTGATTTGGGGTCATGGTCCAACTATTTTTTTTGGTCAACGTCAATATATAGGTTTGGTTAATCCAACAGTCTTATCTTGATGGTGGGGGTGGTCACTGTGTGTGTGTGTGTGTGTGTGTGTGAGAGAGAGAGAGAGAGAGAGAGAGAGAGAGAGAGAGAGAGAGAGAGAGAGAGAGAGAGAGAGAGAGAGAGAGCATTCTACAAGATGCAGTCAGATTTAACCACACTCTTAATAGGTGATGAGCTCAAATAATGATCTCATTGGTGAATCCATTAAAAATTAATGGGGAGAATATCATTGTTGAAGTTTTCTCAAGCAACAACAATAAGAATGATGTTCATTCCTTCCACATTACTTAACAACTACATTATGCATGTTCTTCCAAGTATAGCAATAGAACACAAGAAAAAGTTCTCCCAAGTTTGAAAGAGTTCTTCTAATAAAAATATAGATTTGAGTTTGATAACTCACTTTGGAATGAGTTTGAGGATTTCTTCACTGGAGATGACGGCAAACCAATTTCATAAAATGAGACATCAAGAACAGAGACTGGACTTGGTTTCTCGAAGGCATCGTTTGTGAATTCCACTGAGAAACCATCTTTACCATGACCCAACATGGATTTCTGAAAAGAACAAGAAAACAGCAACAAACCCATTTAAGAAGTTCATACAGAAAATTTATAGACAATGATAACAACACAACTGATGGCCAGCAATCGGGAAACCAGTGATAACAGTATGGATTCTAGCAGCGGGATTAATGGTAAGATCTTCAGATAATTGATAGCCATCTCTAAGGTTCTTCTACTTTATATAAGCTACTTAGGATCTCCATATGCACAGTCAGATCTATCATAATCCTTCTGATCACATTATCGCTAGCAAAAAAACACTGCCTGTATTATTCGGAATCATACCACCCTTAGGAAATTTCATGCATTAAACACATATGCCTAGAAGATACTGGTTTAAAAAATGAATGAGGCGATCGACAATGTTTTCTTGAACAATTTGTTCATCCAGCAGCTAGACAAGACCCATCTTTTCCTTAAACCATTCCATACAATGAAACCTATTATAAATCAATAGACAACCCCCAAAAGATTCACTCATGACATGAGTTAAGCATCTGATTTAACCATTGTTCAATGTAGATTATTAGTTGTAATTGTCCATTTCTAAGCCAGAATTGCAAAGCCAGTATCATCAAATAGGGTAGGTAAGATCAAAGAAGGCATGTCCTATATGAGATCCACCAGAAGAGCAGAAAAGATTATCTAATGGTGGACCACACAGGGGAAGAAAGAAGACTTGAACTGTCACAATGTATTTTCTTTAACTTGGTGGCTCAAATTATGGTTCAAAGTTGAAATAAATACCTGCTGTTCTAAGCTTAAAACAGTATCATCGACAACCGCTCGACATGGGCTCTGGTAACCATGCTGGATTGAAGTGTGGTGTATTTCTGAGGTCTTTTCGGGACTCATAATTTCTCTATCTCTCTCTGAACCCACAATAATGTTGCATTGTGATTGCATGATAGTCACATGTACTTCACTACACAAATTCCTTGCTTCACTGCAGAGCTCACTTGATTGGCCATCATTTTTCTGCAAGTAGTCTAATTTGGGTCTCTGTTTTCGGCCTGGAGAGCCCAACTCTACTGGCTGCACAATTTGTTGCTTACTGGGTTTGCTCAACCCCTCTGAACAGGTTGGAAGGCGGCACCGCTTTTCCAGTTCAATCTTTCTCTGCTGCGTTCTTGGGCTCAAAGAAACTGAACCACCTGTCAAGCTTCCAACATTTTCTCTGGTTGATGTTTGAGGCCTGGATGAATTTTGAATTGATCGTAACCGAGGTTTTTGTGATCTATACGCCTCATACCAGCCATTAGTTTTCTTATCCACAGGGCTGACAATCCTACTACCAGACTCTCTGATTGCAAGTTTAGGAATTGGACCCTTATTAGTTTGGTTATTCAGTGCAACATTTCTTCTATCCATTGAATTGATGATCCTGAACTTATTACGGTCTGATGACCTGTTGAAAGGCATAACCGAGGAGTTAGGAATACTGGATTTTTCAATGAGTTCAAGTCTCCTAATTGCTTTTGGAAGCTGAAAATCACTTTCTTCGTTAGTTCTTCCGGGTGTGGATGCAATTAGCCGATATTTTTTTGATTTTTTCCTGTTTTCCGAATTTGGACACTGATCAAAATTGTCTTTGTTATGGCTATCATAGTTCTTATGAGAAACATGGTCTGAAGCTGCTGCTCCTTTGGTGTCAATACATCCCTTCACTTGAGTAGCTTTCAGTATATGCTTAAGAGCTCTTAGATCCCTGCTGGATTGCTGAAATTCAAGCTCCTCAAACCTCTTTTCCATTTCACCATAAACAGATAAAGGATTTGTCGGCATTACTTGCACATCCTTGATCTGAAGAGTTGTTTCTATTCCGCCAGTATCTAGCTGCCTCAATGGGGTAGTTTCACTTTTGCGTCCTAAAATGGGCTTCATGATTTCAGAATTTATTTGCTGTGGTGAAATGTGTCCACTGAAAGAGTTCCTTGGGGATCCTGAACTTTGGTTCTGTTTGCGCTCTCTGGTTTTTCTTGATAATTCACCATAAAAAACATCAAGAGGTTCGTCTGAATGCATATCCTGGTTCCTGAAAGCTTTTGTCCGAGGACTGCAACTTCTATCTCGCTGCCTCGACGTTGCAGTTTCAATTTGAGATCTTGAATTTAAAATGGGCTTCATGACTTCTGAATTTCTTCGTCGTGGTGAAATATGCCCCTTGGAAGGGCTCCTCTGGGACTGTGAGCTTTGGTGGCGTCTGCTTTCTTTGATTCGTCTTGGTGATTCACCATCAGAAAGAACAAGAACTTCATCTGCATGGGATTCCACCGGACTGATCTGTCCATGAACAACTGAGCTAGAATTTGCCTTGGCCTCCAAGCCCATAAGTTTTGCAACAACACTTGGATATCGATCAAAAGTGCCTAGTTCTTGCTGTACATTTAAGTCCCCATTGTTGGAAACTTTTCCCTCAATGCTACTCTGCTTCAAGTCCTCCAAAATTCTGTTTGTTTTCAAATTATAGTTGGAACTTCTCATGGAACATTCCCTGCTATCTAATGACGACCTTGGGAACTCTTTGAGCTTCATGGCGGATTTGGAGGTTTCTCTGGGAACAGAAGATGTGCGGAGTAGATCTTGCCCGTCATATGAGAATCGACGAGTATGCAACGGTGCTTCAAACAAAGATCCAGAGCTTACTTCACATGATGATCTGGGAAATTCTCTAGCATTTCCATGACGGTATGATGCCTCAATAAGTTTGTCTTGAATTCTTGGCGATTCATTACCCATTGACGTCCTCAGCTTTCCGCCAATTCCAGCCACATAGGTTCCATCCCTTGACTGGGGCTGCTGCAAGGGCTTCAAGCAGTCTTTATGCCTCAGAACATGATCTGCAAGTTCTCTGTTAGTGTTCTCAACTGATGACCAACGACCTCCATAGATAGAATCCTTGATGACATCACGGAACAAGATGGAATCCCGACTGGACTGAGAATGACAATTTGGGGACTGAACATGACTAGTGGGATTACAGTTGACATCTGCATTACGTGAATTTACTATGGAACACTCCAAGAGAGTGGAACTCTCAACAGGATGAGAAGGAAAACAACAAGAACAAGTTGAAGATGAGAAGGAAGCACCGCTTGAGTCGATTGAGTTTCTCTGATCATTCTGACGTTTGCTGGAATTCTTATCCTGAAATCATTGGTTACAGTTTATGAAATTGGAATATCAGAAACTTTCAATTCTCAACAACTAAGACAAGTTGGAAGAAGTTTGCCAAGCCAATGTAACACTCCATGCATAGATATGATAGCAAAAGGATGGAGCTGACCATGCTCTCTTCTTTTCTCTTTTCTTTTTTCTTCTATTTTTTTTTATCGGCTCTTATTTGGAGCTCACCATGCATCATAGGCCTAGCAGAAGAGACACTTACAAGCTCACCACCAGCACATGAATGTTAGATGAGTACTGGGTAGTTTTTTCATCTGTACATTTATCCATACATATGTGTCCTACTCCTCCTGATGAGTGGACCAGGAGCCAGGGCAAAATAGGGCCGCACCTGATGAAAGATAAGCATCGCCACAGACATCTGTTGTGCGGGCAGGTTTGGTCCCTTTGAAAGTAGGCCGTGTAGTGAGAAATCAATATTTTGGCCTTATTAGACAAGTACAAAAGAAACTCCTCATCAGTACTTGAAGACTGGTCAGGTGAGTTAGAAACAGATTTTTGTACAAAATCCCATTATGAATTTGGTGCAACTCTTACCGTGGATTTTCCTGGAGACGCGATTGCCTGTTCTCTGAGGTTTCCATCATTCAAGTGGGAATGACCTATAACAAAAGTAACTCACAATTAGACTTCATAATCAAGCAGCTAGTAGTATGAGTGTAAGGATGTTTCTGAGCTTCTGCATGAAATGTAAATCTCTGCCTGCATCTCCCAAATTCATGAATGATATGCAAAAATTATATACATCACATCAGCTGTATCCTTTCTCCTGTCAGTGAGGGTAGCGTTAGTGCTACTTTTGTTCATAATAGAGCCACAATTTGATTCAATAAGCTTTCATTAAGATCCATTTGGATCTTCATAGATCAACTCTGTTTGCATGTAAATAAGGGTTCATGTGGCTTGATAATTTAGTTTCCTAGAAGAGACAGGTTTCTCATTCTTTGCCATAACTAACTAAAAGTAAACAGAGTAATAGACAAGTTGAGTGGAGGGAAAACAAGTTCTAAGGAGTCAATAAAGGTCTTAAGACTTAGTCAATATGCAAATTAGGTGGTCCCCATGAGCCTCCATAAAAGAATTAATGGATAATGACGTAGTCAATTCTCAGGAAAGTTTTATGGAGTAGCAATACATGAAAAGCTGTTCAACTTCCCAAAGCACAAATGGTAGTAAGAAATGAGATTCCAGATTCTTGGAAATACCTGGTGTTCTCAAGAGAGAACAAAAATCTGTTTACTAACCTTGATTTTAGAAGAAAGAAACGTGATGAAGATAGAAAAATAGAGTAAAAGAAAAGTTTTCCAACAACTGAAGAAAAACAATAGCGGTATAATTTATCTTATGCTATAAGCATTTAGATTTTAGAAACAACATAGCACACACACAACTGTCATACACACAACTGTCATGGATTGGGCTATGAAGATGGTGACAATGTTAATGTGTACATTTTCTTTGTTTCTTTGTTTCTTTTTTTTTTTTGAATGATAACTACCATAAATAAAAGCTTAGCAGTAGAAGAGGAAGATACTAACAAGCGAACACCAAAACTAAGGATACAAGACAGGAAAAACCAAACAAAAAAATCACATCAAATTATAACAGAGTGACAATGAGATACAAATAAACTTTGATGCAGAACTCCTTCCTTTGCTAAAGCATTTGCCGCCTCATTAGATATCTTGCTGATGTGGAAGAGAGAAATTTTAATGATTTCTCGCTAAGTTTATCGCCACTTCCACCAAAGAGCGTAGTTGTTAATATCGTTTCGGACCTCATTTTGCTCTGGCCTACAAAATGAAAAGTTTCAGCCGATTCGGGATTTCGGCGGAACTTTTCGGAATTACATTTCAGGGAAAATATAAAATAATATATATACATATATAAGTAAAAAAAATAGAAAAATTAATAAATATAGATTTAATCTATTATAGTAATTTTTTTTGGAATTATATTTTGTGAAAATATAAGAAATACAAAATATATATGTGTAAATAAAGTAAAAAATAATAATTTTGTAAAATTCCATTTTGGCCGAAATCTTGAATTTCAACCGAGATTGATTGAAAGTCAAACTGAAAAGTTTTCTCCGAAATTTCGTTTCGGCCACTTGACCGAAATGAAAAATTTCGGCCATTTCGGCTGAAATGAAACAAAATTAATAACTATGCCACATAGGCCTCTTCATTGGTTGAGTTCATGTACCTGCCCCCTTTCTTTGTGCATTCATGAGCACATACATGCACTCAAAACACACACACTGTGTGTGTGGGTGGAGAGAGAGAGAGAGAGAGAGAGAGAGAGAGAGAGAGAGATCACTCTTGTACAAATATGTGACATAGGTTCAGGTCATTCTCTACTTGTTACTCAAGTAGAACACGTTAAGTCGACCCGCATAGATGGGACAATGTTAAGATGATTATGATGGTGATGACTGATGAAACCTATATACCAGAGCTGGTTGGATTCTCAAAGTTTTCATCGACTCACTGTTAAGACATGGAGTCTAGAGGAATGCACATGGCATCCTCATGCTGTGATTCTATGTATGAGCAGTGGCTATGGTTTCGTGATGCAGTCCATTGATTTGTAAAACCCAAAGTGGATAGACCATTCTCTAAAAACGATCCAAAATTGATAACCCTTAAAATGGTGGCCTGCAAATAAACAACTAAGACCAAAGATTGAATAGTTAGGTTCATTCTAGGAGAATTTTGGATCTTGACGGCATGACCCATTAGATATGTTGATATAAATTGTTATGTCGTTCACTAACAGCTGGAGCTTTTGGTGTTACCGGCAGCTCTTGACCTCCATCTATCTGGTTTGTCTATTCCATTTTGAGCAGTGGTTTTCAAGGTTTATTTCAGTTTGTCCTCAATTATGACATAATGAACCCTACAACTAATCTACATGATTAGGATCTTCCGGCCATAATCTAAGCAGATTTCATGCAAATTACATGGTGCCTGTTTCATTATCAAAATAAATAGAAAACAAGAACGACTTCTATCAATCAATTATGAAAGACAAGATTCACTATTTTCAAAATCAACACCATTATACATAAGCATTCATAGCAGTGATCATAAAAAAAAGGATAATTGGTATGTAGAAGCTCCATTAAAATCTTAGATCAAGAAATTTATACAGCCACGGAAGAAATCAAACTGGTTGTGGTCCTGTGGATACAGAGATACTACATGCCACGCTAAGAAAACTAGATGACAGAAAATAAAAATGGAAATAAAAAAGAGAACTTTTTAGATGCTATGAACTACTGAATAACCGTTTCCATGAAAGAAAGAGAAACTAAAGCCTGAATTGGAACTTCTGTATTGCCCCAAATCAATGGCCAAACAGGTAATCATCAATTTCACAGGGCTGGTGAAAATCTGTAACACTCTTGTGCTCCAATGAAAAACTAATTAAACATGATTTATAATAACAACTCCGATTAAACGCGAAGAACATTAGATGAAAGAAAGAGAAACTAAAGCCTGAATTGGAACTTCTGTATTGCCCCAAATCAATGGCCAAACAGGTAATCATCAATTTCACAGGGCTGGTGAAAATCTGTAACACTCTTGTGCTCCAATGAAAAACTAATTAAACATGATTTATAATAACAACTCCGATTAAACGCGAAGAACATTAGATGAATCATAAAACACTGTTCCTCAACCTTCTCGGCTTGATTTATTACCAGCACCAATCATTAAAGGCTAACTTTGTTGGGTTTATGGGTTTGGGTTTTGGCTCGTTTTATAGGCCCAATTCATTTGTATTAGGATTAAGGGGTAATTTTGTCTTTGTTCAAACTACATATTATCTCTTTTGGTTGTAACCCTAAGTGGGGAAGAAAAAACATTGATTAGTGGAAAAGAAGAAGACGAGCTTTGTCGGTATGAAATCACCGAACCAAGTAAATCTGTGTTCTGTTTTGTGTGACTTGATTTGTTTGTTTGTTGATCGCACACTTCCGCGCACACAATCACAACATACTTGGGATTGAAATTAGATTCCACAAAAACTGAAACCCACTAAATATATCATCCAATTTCCACACTACCCAAAACGCTGAGCAAAATAGATAACCATCTGCTCGGCAAGAAAACTCAAACTGAAGAAATGAATTGGATCCTCATAAACCAAGTGTATGTAAATGGGTTTATGGGTAAACTGGGGTTCATTGCCTGTAACTAACAGTTGTTCTTAATCTTTGCCATAACCAATTACTGGAAAGCAGAGTTTCAAATGATAAGATTTACAGGTAAACTTATTAAAGGGCAAGTGGGTTCCGAGGATCCAAACTAGGCCTTAGCAAAATCATCAAAAAAACAGTGATAAATTCATATTTCCAGACCAGAATGGATAAATGTATTACCTGGGGGAAGCCTATTAAGAATGGGACGTCGAACCCGCTTGCTAGGGACTACACGGCGACTTTCGAACATATGAAAAATCGCAGTCATGCATCCAGACTGCTTCTTTAGAACCAGATGTTCATCTGTTGACTCCTGTAAATGCTCCTCAGACATCTCTCAGACCTCAAACTCTCACACTCTCACAGCCCTTATCAGCCTCTTCAAATCCATGAACACAATTCAACCCCTTTTATCAAAAATCATGAGAGAACCCAATACAGATCATTAGAAAACCCAATAAAGATCATATCTAATATATTCTAATGAAAGATTTAGCACTAAATAGAATTTATTTCAGCTCTCAATGTCTTGCCAAAATTGTCATGAAAAAAAAAATTAGTACAATATCTTATAGATTTCCATTCCTTTGGATATTTATTTCAGTGCCTACTGAAGGCAATAAATCTCCATATACTCAAAATCAATCATCTAGGCTAGCAAACTCCAGTATCACACAAGAAAACAAGAGCTCTTACTTCTTGGAGCTTTCATGAAACAACCCCAGAAGATAAAATGAATAACAGAGAATCTTCCTACTCCCAATGCCTCGATCTAATGAGAGATATCCATTTCATGGGCATTGGAGAAATGGCCTAACAAGAGATGTTGGCTTCTTCTACAAACCCAAGAGAATGGAAGAACAAGGGAATTAAGGAATACCCAGTTCCCGAAAACACCTTCTTTGTAATACCTACGCCCACGAAGAAATTCTTTCTCTTCCTGCAGATCAGAGAAGAGATGTTTTCTGGGATTTCGCTCTCAGAAGAACAGAGCTCGGACAAATGCATCTGTTCGTATATTTCGTATGACTCCCTGCTGATGTAACGACACTAGTTGTAACGGGAAAAGGAATATATATGACAAGTGGCATATAGTTGTCGCATTGTTGCTGGTCCTCGATACACCTTTCTTCTACGATCATAAAATTTATTTTCCATCTGGACGGTAGTTTGGACAAGGCTTTAATGATGATGATAAAAAATATTTTTCATATAATAAAACTTACGCCCACCTAGCACAGATCCGAACCATCCACTCACAATAACCCCTAAATTACACTGGAATATAAAGTTGTTAAACTTGCAGGCCATGGATGAAGAAGTCCCCAAACTTAATATATGAGTCCAAGGAAGATGTTAAGAGGCACGAATTTGATATATAAGTCCAACAAAGATGTTAGAGGCATGGATTGACTCCAAACTTGACATATGGGTCCAACAAAAATAGCTTTTCCATCTCCCCTATTCACGTGCGATGGTTAGAGACTCTCACAAGTGCATTTTTGTTCTATATAAGAGGTGGAAAAGGCTTGTTTTTTTTTTTTTTTTTCCTTATTTTTCTTTTTTGTAAAGAGCCTTATTTTACATTAAGAGAGCATTTGTGATACGAGATGATTTTGTAGAGCATTTTGTGATAGATTGGAGATTATTTTGCTTTTTCATGAGTCTCACTAATTTGTTGTTTGGTTCAATAATTTTTTTGAAGTAGAAAATAGTAACTAATTTTTCTCCTAGAAAAGGATTTTGGTTTCTAATGAAATGAATAGAAAATAGAATTCCTTCCTCCTTAAAAATATAAAAAAAAAATGTGTAGAACATGAAGGTTTCTTGTTGCACAAACAATCCTAAAAAGAGAAGCAAAGGTGATCACATGCACAGGTCCCACCATTTAAAAGATTAATTAATTAATTAATTATTGACGGAGACATTGTCATTGAATTTTGTGAAGCATGGTTAGATTCTCCAATATTTATTAGATGATAAGCATCGGTTACAATCCACCGAACCTTCGTTTATACAATTTGGTCAGTCAACCTAACTTGTATGTCACATGACTTGTATAAAATCTATCATTTTTATTTTGAATTGGATGAACACAAATTGAACAATAGGAAAGATTTTTTTATGAGCACCAATTAGTATATTAGTATACGCTGATAGATACATGGTTATGGATCTAAAGTGAGAATGTGAGGTTTTTTTTTTAAACCTTTAATGGATTCATCTTATATCATGTGAGGTCATAGCATATCTTAGATGTTGAAAGATTCCATTTTGAAGTTATTAATTTATATATGGAGACAATGGGGACATGTTACGTGGGTCAGATCCGCATTGCATGCATGTGGGTTTGACATTCCAGTATTGCTACTTAGTTTACACTCAGCTTAATTAGGATCCAAATGTAAATTGGGTTTGAGATGGATTCATATTATACTTTGATAAAAAAAAGTCAAATTAGTGAGAATCAAGGCTTGATTTTGATTTAGAATGGATTCATAGATCTGGGATGATTTCAAAATATACAATTTCGAACTACTCTTTCAGATACAGTAGTGGGATTGATCCAATAACTGTATATATATAAATTTACACCCCTTTAGGATTCAATTAGGAACGTATCATATACAAGAAAAAAATAAGGTAACCTCTTTTTTCTATAAAGGGACCTTTATTCTAATCATGACCGGTCTCGGATCTTATAGCTAGATCTAAATTAATGGCCTGAACCTCTTTTTTTATCTTCTTTTTTTCTCTGTTTTTTTTTTATAACGTAGGGTTCTCAGTCCTTTGGGTTAAAATAATCCCTACGAGCTCAGGAAATAAAGCTGGGTAAAATTTCCCTGTGGCCCCAATGTGGTAGTCCAGTTTCGAACCCATAACCTCCGAGTGCAAACCGTGGTCCCAGGCCAACTGAGCTACCCCTCGGGGTTACCTGAACTTAGACAAAAACTAAAAAGACCCAAATCTAGACCAATATAATGAAAAAAACATGTCGAACATTGTCAAAAATGTCAAAGTTTTTATTGTCCTCTTCTTGTGTTATTTTCATGACGTTCTAAATTTTCCCAATTATTTGAAAATATCATAAATTTAAAAAAAAATCTATATTCAGTAACATCTAGCAAAGACGTCACACAATTTAAATTTAAAATGGTATTCTCAATTTCATCTAGCTAATCCACCGATAGCTCAGTTGGTGAGGCACCTTCCTTCAGTAGAGTATTAGAAGTATTATTAGTATTTGGGCTCAATTTGGATTTGGATTCACACCTCTTATACTATGGTAAAATAGAAATATCTTTAACAGACAAGAAGAGACAGCCAAACAACTAGTCTCCATATATATGGGCATGAGCTTCTGTTAGAAAATTGGATTCTATGGGCCAACCCGAACATGATCCATTTCATCCTTACTGTCCCCACCAACCCACCACATGCCCTACACATAGGATAAATATGTAGATTAGCTATATGATCCAAATTCCAATGGATACACTAAAACATAAAAACTACATGGTTTTCAGTTGTTTCTAAATGAACCCCATTCACTTCAGTTTCAAACCACTACAAATTGTCTTGAAACCTAGATTATATTAATGAAATTTGGCATACATTGATGCATAAGAAAGAGGGCCCTAATTGATCGAGAACTCAAATCATAACCATAACTCCAAATCTATAGATACCTAAAAAGAAACAAGGAGAGTCTGAAAACAATTTGGGCTCATCTTGATCATAGGTTATACAATTTCAGCCATTCTTTTTGATTGAGCTCTTGATAATTTAACTAAACAGGTTGAGCTCTACCCATTTCCTTTCTTGCTTACTAGGTTGGTCTGCTCGCGTGTAGTGATTTTACCAACTTGAAGACCCTGCGATCATTCCTTGAACCTGCATTTGATACCGAGGTGCCCAACATCACTCAACTACGAGTGTGTTGGCAAAGTCTACTGATTTGTTAATCCCACTAGAAATGTGACTCCAACTGGACCCAAAACTATTAAAAGGAAAGGTGAATGTTCAGTTTGAGTTAGCTGGTCAAGTCAGGTATTGACACCCTAACTAACAAATTTCCCCGCAGTTGGCATCAAAGACTAGACTAGAGTTAGAAAGATATAATAGAAAGTCTTGCTCAATTTCAATTAAAAATAGAGCTCTGTGAAGAAAAGTTCTGATGTGAAAAAAGGTTTGGACTGTGAGCGTATAGAAAATTCTCAGTGCAAACCCACAAACGCTGAGAATCCGGATCAGGATTCCTTTCTTTCACAAATCACAATCCAGAGGAAAGGGTACAATGACTTCTTCACTAGGTCAAAAGCTGCCTGGGTGTCATTGGGATCTGAGATATGTGATATGTCAGAAATCCAAAGTTATTAATAGCCAATTGCCTTTTCCTTTGTCAAGTGTCTGACTCTGTACACGTTCTCACTCTTTTACATGGGAAGCCCACTAATGATTAATCAAATTCTTGTATTGTATTTTTGCCTAGACTATAGTACTTGTGTTTTCCAAGGATTTCTTGCAGACTTAACATTTAAGTTCTCCCTCTCTTTTATTGTTTATATGAGGGGAGGAGTAAAAGAGGGGTAAAAGTCAAATTATAAATAAAGTTAAATAGGATTAGGTTAAAATAAATGAAAAGATAAGTTGCTTTGCATGTGTTGGGATGATTGGTGTAAGATAAAAGAAATAAAATGTTTTATATTAAGATGATGGAGTGAAAAACACTTTATTATGTATTTTTGGACTTGGAGTAACTATGGTGTGAGGGAAGATAAGTAAAAGAGAAATCCCCATACGCAAACATACCCTTCTTGTCCCATCCCAAAAATTTTTAAACACCCCCCCACCCCCACAAAAAAGCATAATTATTTTTTTTTATATAGAGCCCCCCAAAAGAAAATTTTCTAATTTCACTCCCCGATAACAATGGTACTTCTCAATGAATTTGCCCTACTTAATTGAATGCCTCAAGAATAATCTCTTCTTCCATTGTTTAACATCCTTTTCTCTTGAGTTATTCTTCAACAACCCCTTCTCTGAGTTTTGTTAGTATTTTTATGTTGACTAATTCGTAGGTTGGACAAAAATTTAAGTCCATTGAGTTGTATTTTCTAATTTATTTTAGAATGGACTGTGGTTGTATCGCCGGAAGAGCTACGCCGAAAAAAAGAGAAGACCCGGCGAATCTCCCCGATTCGATCGATCGGAGCCTCTGTCCGATCATTTGGAGGTCTGACGCTCCCCGGTTATTTTGAGTGGTTTGATTGATCGGAGCCACTGTCCAATCGATCGAATGGCGCGGGCACAGCGGGAAAGTCTCATAATCTGATGCTAAGTTGTCTCCTTTTGAGATTTGGTTGAGTCCTATTTGTATTCTAATTAACTACAATGCACGAATTTGGGGCTATAAATAGGGTATTGCTCTCTACCCTAGACACCAAATCTCTCATCAATCTATGTAAGAGAAATCTTAAAGAGATAATTATTCTCTAAAGCCAATGATAGATCGTTCTGAATGACTGCTCAAGAAGGTTATGATTGCTTCTACTCTCTTGTAAAAGATAGTTCATCTTGATTGACAAAGTGCGAGGAGATTAAGTAAGGAGAATGGTATACGGTGGATGTTGTGTCAATGAATTTTGTGTAAGAACAACTACAGTTTTTAGGTCGATGTACATACTGAGGGAAATGAGCGGTGAGTATATCTTATAATCGTAAGTTCTTTATTTCTAGTTTGTGGTTTTTCTCTTTTGATAGGGTTTCCACACTAAATATTGTGTCTGCCTTTTTGTGGTGTGTGATTGGTAGTTTACTAGTTCTATCTTGTTTATTTAGTTATTTCCCCTGCATTGGTTTGTGTATCCATTCTGGTAGCCAATAAAACTTTCAAAGCTGACATCGTCGTCAATCCTTTTTATGTCTTGAATTTGTTCTTTCATTTTGGTAAAAGTATTTGTTCTAATTGATCAAGTTGTTTTTAGACTTTTCTCCTATTGATTGGGGGCTAGTTTTTATTGATTGTGATATGCTTTCAGCCTCTTTGAATGGTAGTAGAGCTCGTCTTCTCTTCCCCAAGAAGAAAAATAGTTGAAGATTTCCCATTTAAATGAAATGTTTGCTGGACCAACTCAATCATAAGATGGCTGTCATCAATTGAATTCTTTTAAATTGATTCAAGATGATTGCTTGCTGGCTAGTTAGCAGACTGTAACACGCCTCTTTTGTGCACATTCTCACACCTTATGTGATTCATTTTTCCATCTCTCCTTGTGTGAAAAATACGTGCAAAAACGACCACAGTTTCACACTATTTTCCCATGTAATTTATGCATGTGATGCGTGAGTTGCTTGCATGATGGTGTGTAACGGTTACACATGCATCTTTTACATATGTAAATGGTATAACCAAACAACCCTTAAAAGCTTAATGAGATTTGTGAAGTTTCAAATGAATGTTGCTTTAAAAAAAAATAAAAATGAGAGCATTAGTTTTGTATCTGTTTTCAAGAACTGAGATGAGAGCATTAGCAAAAAAAAAAAAAAAAAAAAAAAACGAAAAATAAAAGAAAAGAAAAGTATAAGCCCATTAGTTTTGTATCCAACCCAGCCCTTGCAGGCCTTTATAGAAACCTTGGCCTTGATAAAAATATGTACTGTGTTAAAAAGTTTCTAATACCGCTGCTTGTTTAGAGTCATATGATACAGATTTTGGCGCTGGTACAAGTCTACAAGATAAACAAACAGTTGCCTTCTAGACCTAATAGTCTCTTGATATCTCAGACCCCCACTTGAGATGAATCAAGCCCAATTTACTTCCTCTCCTTTGATGGAAATTGAATGAGGGAAAATGGAAAATGAATGTCTTAGTCCAACCATCACTTTAGTATTCAATACCTAAGAAAATCAAAGTTCCGTATGTATCTTCAACTTATACCCGTCACACCTCACCGTACGTCCTTCACCCCTCACTTCTTTAATAATTCTTTTGTGAAGCTAATTTGACTATAAATTCATATATAATCTAATGCAAACAAATTGGACCAAGGTCAAGATTTATCTTTTCCATATTCGATGTGAAAATGTCATTTATAAATGTTAATGTTGTATGTGTATAATACAAATGAAATACATCATATATGTTTCGAAGCAACATTTTTAGATGAGTAAACGTTAAAGGGTTCGGATTCCATGTGTAAGTACTTCAAATATCTCAAAAGCTATGAGTGTTTAAGACATAAAATTGAGTATTTTAGAATTTAATAGGCCAAGAAAAAACTTGAATGGCTCAAATTAAACATTTGGGGCCATTAGAGTTGAAAAATAAAATAAAATTGGCAGAAGGTGTTAGGGATTTTGTATTTGCAATTTGATGGATGCATTAACATATTCATATCATTTGAATTTACACTCATGCATTGTTTTAGAATATCTTGAAATCTGGTTTTATACATGCATTGCTTTTAAGATTGGTAAAAGTTTTGTTTTATGCATGTTTTGTTTCTAAACTTGGATGCATTGATTTTAGAATACAAACTCTTTTGAAAACCTAATTCTTTGTGCATTATATTTGGAAAATCATTTTGAGATTTTAGGTTTGAGCCTTGCATACATTCACCATTTTCAAAATCAGTTTTGTATGCATTTTCATTTGAAAAGAGTTTTCAAGAAATCAAGCAAGCCTTTGTTTTAAAAGTTTTGAATCTTTTTAGGCTTTTTATGTTCATGTTTTAAAAACCATTAGAATCTTTAAAACATGTTTTTCCAGCTTGATTTAGTGGCCAAAAGGTCCCCCAAAGAAATACCTTCAAATAGGCAAAAGTTGAATTTTTGCAAAAAGGGGGTGTCCCGGCAGTGTCGCCGGTCGACCGAGACCTGTGTCCCGGTCGACCGGGAACACTGTCGGGCAAGTCAGCTGTTTCTGAGCTGAAACTTGCCAACGGTCAAAAATATGACCGTTGTGCCTTCCCGGTCGACCGAGGCCTGTGTCTAGGTCGACCGAGGACTAGCCGTTGGCAACTTTTTGCTATAAAAATGAGTTCTTTCCTTTGTCCAAAGGTGGAGATTTTTAAGCCTTCCTTGAGGAGCTTTGAGACAAGATAAAGGGGAGGAACTAAGAGAGACCAAAGGGGTCATTAAGTGAAGCTTAAGCTTGGATCAACTAAGTTAAATCTCCAAGTAAGTTTTACTTTTAATTAATCATTTGTTATGTGCTTTATTTGAAACTTTGGAAAATGATTTCAAGCATGATAACATTGATATGTTGAATCCATTCTTCCCTTCATCTTTGATATTCAAGATTGGATTCAACACTTTGATTTCAACCCAAGTTTTGTTTTAAACTTTCTTAATCATGCTTAGCCTAAATCTTTGATTTCTTTTATTGCATGATTATTTCACTTGGTTGAAACTTCCCTTGTTGTTTTCTTTCATTTAATCTTTAGTCAAATTAGTTTTGAAAACAACATTGCACATGCATCACTTGATTAGGCTTAAACACTTTCATACAACTTTTGTGATCTTTAGATTTTCATATCATTCACAAGTGTGTAATTGTTCAAGTGATTTGCATAGAACTTCAATCATATCTTTTTGTGCCTTAAACTTTCAAATTGCATTAAGCATAAATTGATTGAGCTTACTTTTAAACTTGATTGAAGTTTTCACATACACACTTCATAAACATACATCTTTGCATTTCTTTGAGTGTTTGTGTGAGTTAGTTTTCATTTTCATATCCGCCTATTTAGAGGCAAATTAATTTGAGCTTAAATTGTAATCTCTTAGAGTGATCTTTTGAGAAGACACTTTCTTAGAGAAATCTTTATTTTGTAAAGGTTATTGCTTAGCCTAAGAAAAGCATTGTGTAAAGGTTATTGCTTAGCCTAAGAAAAACATCCTGTAAAGGTTATTGCTTAGCCTATAAAAGCACATTGAGAGGTTGTTGTTTAGCCTAGAAAAACAACATTGTAAGGGTTATTGCTTAGCCTAGTAAAAAGCATACATAGTGGAAATCCGGTGGGGTGTTGGATGCACAAGCCGGTAGTGGATGTAGGGACGTTGGCCGAACCACTATAAATGTTGTGTTGTGGTGATTGCTATGTGGTGATTGTTTTTGTTTAGCTTCCGCATATTGTTTGACTAAATCATCATTTGACTAGTTTGTTTTAAAGAAGTTTTAAATTGGTCTAAATTGGTCATACTTGTAGCACACCCTATTCACCCCCCCCCCCCCCCCCCCCTCTAGGGTTAGGATCTCAAGGACTTTCAATTGGTATCAGAGCCTCGTGCTCTATCTTTTAGGATCAAGTGTTTGGAACTCTTGATTAGGTGTAAAAACCTAGAGTTAAAACCCTAGTGTTGTGCTTCCATAAAAATCATTAGAATGGATTCCACTAGTTTAGACCTTGTAGATTCTTCTAGACCCCTCATTCTTCCATCTTATGGAGATTCAAACATTGAAATTAAAGAATCTCAACTTGAATTAAAAGAAGAAGAATTTGATGAACTTGAAGCCTATGAGGAATTGTACACATGGTCCTTAGAGGTTTCCAAGAAAAATAAAAGATTAAAAGAAGAATCTAAAAGGCTAAACCAAGAATTAGACTCTTCTAAAAATGAACTTAGAGAAAAAGATGAATTTATAAATTGTGTAGAATCTAAGTTCATGATCTCTTTGAATAACCTATACAATGCTCAAGATGAACTAAAAGAATTAAAGATAGGTTATGATCATCTTAATAAGGAAAATCTAAAACTAAGAGATCAATTACAAAGGCAAGATAAAGACTTTAACAATCTTGAATCTAAATTGACTATCTCTAAGGAAAATTTATCTAATGCTCAAGATAAATTAAATGAGATTAAGATAAATTGTGATGAGCTTAAAAATGAAAATTTGAACCTAAGAGATACAATTAAAAGACAAGATGAAAACATTAACTATTTAAAATCCAAGTTGACAATTTCCAATGAAAATTTGTCTAATGCTCAAAGTAATTTAAAAACTTTAGAACTTGGATCTAATGTTGTTAATGAGCTTAAATCTAAGTTAAAACTTGCCTATGAAGAGCTAAACAATTTTAAGGGAATTGAAAATGAACTAACAAAAGTTAAAAATGAAAATTCAACCCTTAAAACCCAAGTCACTCTACTTGAAGAGTATAAACAAAAGTATGAGTGCAAGTTTACCCAAAGTGAAGATAAACTTGAAAAATTATTTAAATTGGGTAAATCTCATGGAGATAGGACGGGTCTTGGATTTAATAGGAATATGTCATATGACCCTAAATTCACCAACACTTTTGTGAAAGGTGAGTCCTCTTTTTCTTGCACTCTTTCTCCTTTGCCCAAATCAAAATGTAATTATTGTGGCATTGAAGGGCATTTTATGTTTGAGTGCAAACTAAGAAAAAGAAGCCATGTGTCTAAACCCATCTTTGAACTCAAAAATGTAAAACCTAAATCTATGAAGGGTAAGACACTAAAAATCAAAGAAGACTCCAAAAGGACTAAACAAGGTAAATCATTTAAAATGGAGTCTCCAAAGATAGATTCTAAAAAGGTTAAACAAGTCAAACCAAGCTTAAAAGAATCTATGAACAAAAAGCTTCTCAACCTATCTCCCTTATATCAACCCATGAAAGAACTTTTGAATAAAGTAACAAAGTTAAATCTAAAATTCAAAAGTCAAATGAAGGGAGAATATAAGAAGAAGAGAAAAATGAACAAATCCCCTAAGAAACAAACTCACCAACATCAAAAGACTAATCACCAATCTAAGCTAAATTTAGTCAAATCTAAATATCATGGTGATAAGTTGAAATTGAAAATTTATCAAGTCAAATCTCCTTTAGTTGGTGAGAAGTCCAAACTAGACCTCAAAGTTCAACCCTCTCAAGACCTTAGGTGGATTCCTAAAGTTATTCACTTAGACAAACCTTAAGGCCTTGAACCTACTTGACCAACCTATTCTTTAATAGTTAAATCTCTTTGTTGATCATGTTGCATTTGCATTTTGTTTCTATATAGTTACATCTTTTAAAATGCATTGTTTCTTTATGATCAATTGATTTTGTTTTCATACACCATTCTAAGTTACACTTCTTGTTTTTCAAAATCTTTTGATTATAATTTCATCATGTTTGATTTGCTTTTTGCTCACATATGTCTTGCATTGCATTTCTTTACATGATTAATTGATTGTGTTTTTAAAGGCTTTCATAGCTAATTCATTCATGATCAATTGTTGTTGAATCATTTGTGTAGATGTCATAGTAAGATTTTTTTTTAACAAATGATTTGAATCAATTCAAGTTTTTCCATGGATTTTTAAGTTATATTTTTATATGGAAAATCATTGTCTTGAAAATTCAACTTGTATGTGTTTCAATTAAGTTATATCTTTTAAAATACAATGTTGAAAATTGATCTTCAAAATCATTCTTTTTATGCTCATTGTTGGATTTTGTTTTTCAAAATGATTTGAAGATTGTTTGAATGGAAATGCCTATACACTACTAGAAAAAAGGGTTTTTATATCGGCTAAAAACTGATATAAAAGACCTATTATATCGGTTTTTCAGTAAACTTCAAACCGATATAAGTACCCCCGATATAATAGATAACTATAACCGATATAATATGTGTATTATTTCATATCGGTTTTTGGACAACTGATGTCTTTTAAACCTGAAATTATAACACATATTACTGTAAAACCGATATAAAAAAAGTGAAACCAATATAAAAAATATTTATAATATCGGTTTTTTGGGATTGTATTATATCGTTTGTTCTGTAACCGATTTAATATTATATATGTATTTTTTTTTTTTATAAATAGTCCTTCTAGAAAGGGTCAGGTGACCTTACGGTCACCTGGCGGCTAGCCGCCCTTTGCAAGGGGGCTAGCCGCCAGACCCACGGTCAGCTTTCCAGTAAGCATTTTTTTTTTCAGGATGATTTTCTGTGCTTCCTGCGGCTAACCGCCAGTGCACCTGCGGCTAGCCCCCAACTTTTCCTGCGGCTAGCCGTGAGCCATCCTGATTTGAATGGCAGAATTTGTCTCCAGTAGAAAATTCATAACTTCCTGTTCTGAACTCGAAACAACATGATTCTTGATCCAAATGAAAGATTTATCAGAGGGCTACAACTTTCATGTTTTGAGATTTAACCCAGATTGAATGGAAAGTAGTGTAAACTCACCTTGAAGCGGACTGGTCACAGAAAAACAGCAACCCGAGTGAAGCAGAGTTGTCTCCAGTAGAAAATTCATAACTTCCTCTTATGAACTCCAAACAACATGATTCTTGATCCAAATGAAATATTTATCAGAGGGATACAACTTTCATGTTTTGAGATTTAACCCAGATTGAATGGAAAGTAGTGTAAAATCACCTTGAAGCTGACTGGTCACAGAAAAACAGCAACCTGAGTGAAGCAGAGTTGTCTCCAGTAGAAAATTCATAACTTCCTCTTCTGAACTCCAAACAACATGATTCTTGATCCAAATGAAAGATTTATCAGAGGGCTACAACTTTCATGTTTTGAGATTTAACCCAGATTGAATGGAAAGTAGTGTAAACTCACCTTGAAGCGGACTGGTCACAGAAAAACAGCAACCCGAGTGAAGCAGAGTTGTCTCCAGTAGAAAATTCATAACTTCCTCTTCTGAACTCCAAACAACATGATTCTTGATCCAAATGAAAGATTTATCAGAGGGCTACAACTTTCATGTTTTGAGATTTAACCCAGATTGAATGGAAAGTAGTGTAAAATCACCTTCAACTTCTGGCGGCTAGCCTCCAACTTGGAGGCGGCTAGCCGAACCAAGTTGGAGGCTAGCCGTCAACTTGGAGGCGGCTAGCCGAAACAGCAGGGAAAAAAAATTGTGAAGAAACGCAGCAGGGAAAAAAAACAGCAGAAACACAGCAGGGAAAGAAAAACAACAGGGAAAAAAAATACATAACAGCAGCAAGAAAAACAGCAGCAGAGATCGTGAGAAAACAAAACAAAAAAAAAAACAGAGAGAGAGAGAGAACAGAAAACAGTAGCAGCAGAAGAAAAGGGAAAGAAAGAAACAAAACAAAAAGAAAGGAAAGAACGTGATGTACCTGGCACCTGCACAGCGCCGGAAGAGCAGCTTCCTCCTCTTCGTCGTCGTCGTCTTCTTCTTCTCCGGAGAACGAGAGTGAGCGAGAGAGACAGGGAGAGCAGAGAGAGAGTAGAGAAAGCGAGAGTGAGAGAAGAGCAGAGAGAGCGAGAGTGAGAGGAAATGGGTTTTTGGAGGGAGAGAAGCGCTGGGAAGAGAGGCGAGAGTGAGGAGAGAAGAGAGCGAGAGTGAGAGGAAAGAAGGAATGATGGAGAAAGAAAGAGAAGGGAGGGAAGGAAATAAAAAGAGGGAAAGAAGGACTGAGCCCGCGCGGGGGATTAAGGGATTTGAGGTATATAATATCGGTTTCATAATAACCGATATAAAATATTATATATAACTGGCGGTCAGCCGCAGGTGCACTGGCGGTTAGCCGCATGTGCACTTGCGGTTAGCCGCATGTGCACAGGCGGTTAGCCGCAGGACGTCCTGAAAAGGGAGGGAAGAAGGAAAAATAAAAAGGAGGGAAATAACCGATATAAAATATGTATATATAATATCGGTTCCATAATAACCGATATAAAATATGTGTATACAACCGATATAAAATATATGTATACAACCGATATAAAATATTTGTCTATAATATCGGTTTTATTGAAATTAATATCACATATTTTTCTAACCGATATTATATATAGAGATTATTATGTCGGTTCCAGTGTAACCGATATAAAAAAAAATTGACCGATATAAAAAAATATTAACCGATATAAAATACCTTGACTGAAGATATTATATCGGTTATATGAAAAACCGATATAGGGCAGTTTTTGCAACCGATATAAAAGCCCTTTTTTCTAGTAGTGATAACATCATTAGTTATATTCATCTAAAGCATGTTCCATGTTTTCATTTCCTTTTCTTTTGGTTTCATTATCTTAGAAATGGAAATGTATGTTGTTTGCATCCTTGCTTGTTTATTTACATTCTTTTTATATGCAAATGACTTTTGGTTCCATGTATGGTTGTGATCTTAGTTTTATTTGTAGAAACCATACTAGAACCCAAATCCATCATCTATGCCTTATAGTCATATCTTTTTGGATGGTTATGATGTTGATTCATGTAGATTCTCTTGGTGTCATCCTTATACATGTCTCAACTTCATAAGTAGTGATCTTAATCATATGAAACTCTTTGAAATCCATTCCTTGCATTTATGTTGGTTGATGGATATCTTAGTAGTTGAATTCATATGATTTTGACACTTTGGAAATTGCATGCTTTATCAAGTCATATCCTTTTGCATTGCAATTTGCCTTGTTCATCATTATGCTCAATAGTTATATCTTTAAAAGTGATGAATTTGCATTTATGATGCTTGATGGAATTTTGTGTTTGTCACATCCTTGCTTTTAATCATGTTATCATATTCAATTGGTTTCATTTGGTATAATTTTCCATTGATTTCATATCCAATTGATGACTTATCTTGTGTATGTGATAGACCTTGTGTGCATTGGATTAAACTTGATAGTAATATATTTGTTCCATGTCACACACCATTAGCATCATAATGTTCATGTTGCCATCTCTCTTGCTCTTATAGGTAAATCTCATGACCACCATGTTTATGTGTTCATAATATTGGTTGGTTATTAGTTGAGGTTGGCTTCATGTTTGAATTTCATTTCACTCATCTTGCACTTTAATAAGTCATACTTATTGATTGAATGAAATGATTTTCAAAACCATCATAGCATATGCTTTCCATAGTTAAATTATTTGATGCTATGATTTATAAACCCCTTTTCATCATGGATAGCTCTAATTTGGATTTTTCCTAATAGTTATATTTTTAAATCCATTTTAGAGTGATTGATTTAATAGTCATATCCTTAAATCTCAATTGGTATTCTTTGTTTTTCCAATTGATATCCATGATTGCTTTTCTCATTAGACCTAGCTCTCTTTTGGTAATTTGATCATATTGAGCTTTTTAGTTAAATGAATCTAATCCTTTCCTTGAAGTTAACCCTCATTTGGTTAAACCATCTTCTTCTTGCACCTAATAGTTAAATCTTTGTCAAAAGTTTGACAAAAGGAGAGAATGGATTGAGGGGGAGTGTAAACCTTCATAGGAAGTATTAGTTTTGATCAAATTAACCCTTGGATTGCCTTTGAACCCTTAGAGAAATCTTCCACACTTGATAGCCTGTTATGATTATCATTTTCGATTTCTTTTGTTAACAGGTGCTACTAAAAGGTATTTTCCTTGTTTCATGTGTGTAGGTACCTTTGCAATTTAACGGCAAAGGGGGAGAGAACATTCAAGTACTCAAAGATCTCCTATTCTTCAAAAGGGGAGTCAAGAAGGGTGAAGAGAATGTCCAAGCTTCCTAAGGGGAGAGTTGTGTATGATCTTCTAAAGGGGAGAGAATGCATACCTTGCCAAAGGGAGAGAGAAGCATGGTCAAAGGGGGAGAGCAAATAGAAGAAAGAAAGCTTGGAGCTAAAGAAGATGCTTGGCCAAAGAGAGGAAGATGAATAGAAAGCTTGAAGATTGATCAAGCACCAAGCATCAAGAAGATTGAAGAAGAGAGCCCAAGAGCCCAAGCTAAGAGGAGGAGCATCCAAGAAGATTTCAAGACTTGTCCAGCTTAGGGGGAGCTGAAGACTTGTTGTGTTAATTCTATGATAAGTAAGTTGTCATCAAATTGCAAAGGGGGAGATTGTTAGGGATTTTGTATTTGCAATTTGATGGATGCATTAACATATTCATATCATTTGAATTTACACTCATGCGTTGTTTTAGAATATCTTGAAATCTGGTTTTATACATGCATTGCTTTTAAGATTGGTAAAAGTTTTGTTTTATGCATGTTTTGTTTCTAAACTTGGATGCATTGATTTTAGAATACAAACTCTTTTGAAAACCTAATTCTTTGTGCATTATATTTGGAAAATCATTTTGAGATTTTAGGTTTGAGCCTTGCATACATTCACCATTTTCAAAATCAGTTTTGTATGCATTTTCATTTGAAAAGAGTTTTCAAGAAATCAAGCAAGCCTTTGTTTTAAAAGTTTTGAATCTTTTTAGGCTTTTTATGTTCATGTTTTAAAAACCATTAGAATCTTTAAAACATGTTTTTCCAGCTTGATTTAGTGGCCAAAAGGTCCCCCAAAGAAATACCTTCAAATAGGCAAAAGTTGAATTTTTGCAAAAAGGGGGTGTCCCGGCAGTGTCGCCGGTCGACCGAGACCTGTGTCCCGGTCGACCGGGAACACTGTCGGGCAAGTCAGCTGTTTCTGAGCTGAAACTTGCCAACGGTCAAAAATATGACCGTTGTGCCTTCCCGGTCGACCGAGGCCTGTGTCTAGGTCGACCGAGGACTAGCCGTTGGCAACTTTTTGCTATAAAAATGAGTTCTTTCCTTTGTCCAAAGGTGGAGATTTTTAAGCCTTCCTTGAGGAGCTTTGAGACAAGATAAAGGGGAGGAACTAAGAGAGACCAAAGGGGTCATTAAGTGAAGCTTAAGCTTGGATCAACTAAGTTAAATCTCCAAGTAAGTTTTACTTTTAATTAATCATTTGTTATGTGCTTTATTTGAAACTTTGGAAAATGATTTCAAGCATGATAACATTGATATGTTGAATCCATTCTTCCCTTCATCTTTGATATTCAAGATTGGATTCAACACTTTGATTTCAACCCAAGTTTTGTTTTAAACTTTCTTAATCATGCTTAGCCTAAATCTTTGATTTCTTTTATTGCATGATTATTTCACTTGGTTGAAACTTCCCTTGTTGTTTTCTTTCATTTAATCTTTAGTCAAATTAGTTTTGAAAACAACATTGCACATGCATCACTTGATTAGGCTTAAACACTTTCATACAACTTTTGTGATCTTTAGATTTTCATATCATTCACAAGTGTGTAATTGTTCAAGTGATTTGCATAGAACTTCAATCATATCTTTTTGTGCCTTAAACTTTCAAATTGCATTAAGCATAAATTGATTGAGCTTACTTTTAAACTTGATTGAAGTTTTCACATACACACTTCATAAGCATACATCTTTGCATTTCTTTGAGTGTTTGTGTGAGTTAGTTTTCATTTTCATATCCGCCTATTTAGAGGCAAATTAATTTGAGCTTAAATTGTAATCTCTTAGAGTGATCTTTTGAGAAGACACTTTCTTAGAGAAATCTTTATTTTGTAAAGGTTATTGCTTAGCCTAAGAAAAGCATTGTGTAAAGGTTATTGCTTAGCCTAAGAAAAACATCCTGTAAAGGTTATTGCTTAGCCTATAAAAGCACATTGAGAGGTTGTTGTTTAGCCTAGAAAAACAACATTGTAAGGGTTATTGCTTAGCCTAGTAAAAAGCATACATAGTGGAAATCCGGTGGGGTGTTGGATGCACAAGCCGGTAGTGGATGTAGGCACGTTGGCCGAACCACTATAAATGTTGTGTTGTGGTGATTGCTATGTGGTGATTGTTTTTGTTTAGCTTCCGCATATTGTTTGACTAAATCATCATTTGACTAGTTTGTTTTAAAGAAGTTTTAAATTGGTCTAAATTGGTCATACTTGTAGCACACCCTATTCACCCCCCCCCCCCCCCCCCCCCTCTAGGGTTAGGATCCCAAGGACTTTCAGGAGGTGTTTAGAACCATGACTTGCCTGGGGCAGAACCTCTATGTTGGAAAGTCCCACATCCCACACCGCCTAAGTAATAGGCTTGACATATCTTAATATACCTATATGGGCATTCCACTTATAAGCTTAAGTTTTTTGGATGGTATATGGTTTATTACATGGTATCAGAGCCAAGTTTCGATCCCGGTGTTCTTGTGTAGCCCACGTAACAGGCCCTTCCATGAAATCTATTGGGCCTGCACGTGAGGGGGAGTGTTGGGAAGTCCCACATCCCACATCGCCTAAGTAATAGGCTTGACATATCTTAATATATCCGTATGGGCCTTCCACCTATAAGCTTAAACTTTTGGGTTGGTATATGGTTTATTACATTCTATTGATGCCCCTTCTATGTAAGCGGTGTATAATGGCTTCACATCTCTTTAATTAGGTGCGTGAGTTTTTATATAAAATTAGCTTTATTTACACACCATTTTTCACATATACATACATACATATACCAAGCAAAAATTATCATGTGTGACTATTATGCATATGCTCAACTTTTTTTAACCTTATTTCATTATATTATGGAAATAATAGGTTAGTCCAAGATATAATAAAATGCCGATTTTGTTATTTAATGTTATTGTGGAATATCGAGTTTTACATTACGGTCTTGAACATATTGATTAGTCTTGGGTAAGATTGGGTAAGACTTTTCTTTTCTTTTTTCTTTTTTGCCTTTTTTTTCATATTTAAGTGGACCGATCTTTCTATGATCATGAACTAAAATAGCAGAGAACATGTTCAAAGTTTTATTATCCTGGAGGCAAAGGACATGACTGGACCATGACAAAACATTTTGTCAAAGGGAACACCAACCGTTTTGTGTATATTTTTTTTAGAGGAATTTACGGGTAAAATCCCTACAGGACTGTATATGTCCCAGCAGGACCTAGTTCCATGTTCGATACGGGAGGGATCCTCATGTGGACTTTTTTTCCTTTTTTTTTTGTCGTTTTGTGATATGGTCGATATCGACCATATAACATAAAGGTATTTTTTTCCTGCATGGTCGATATCGATCATATAACTGAAAGGCATTTTTTTCCCTACATGGTCGATATCGACCATATAACTGAAAGGCATTTTTGCCCTGTATGGTCGATATCGACCATTCTGTTAGTAAGATTTTCTTCAATATGTAAATGTCTTATTTGCTAAACACAACAAAATGGTCGGTATAAACCATATTACGAAATAACAAGAAAAAAGATAAATATGTATTTTCTCTCTTGGTTGTTGGTGTTGCTCTATGTCCAAGTGGGTCTGTTCAAAATGAGAATCCATACTTAGATGGGTCTGTTCCAAATGGGGTTTATTGTGGATTTCCTCAACAAACCCATCAAGATATTAGCATCGAGATTACATACTCTGATGGGTTTGGTTTTGATTTTGATTTGAAAATAGCCTAAGTTGGTATTTTTGGGATTTCAGGATAAACTCATCAGGAAAATTGCGGAAAAGACGTGTTGGGTTCGAATGGGTTTGATTTAAAACTTGTGGAGCAAGGGTTCTCACATGAAATTGGTGCCTAGAACGGAACTGATTGTAAAGAGGTGGAATTTAGAGTTTTGGATGTCTCTATAAAAAAGGAGATGGAGAAGGTTAGCTTAGTTGCTGCTTGCGATGGAACTTCTATAGATTATGATGTTCCTTCTGGTGGAAGAGATGACTGTTTGATGATGAAGAGTGAGTAAATCGTGACTTCAAGAAAGAACGACAATGGAGGGAGTGAAGTTAATGTTGCCAATACAATGGTGAATATGGAGAGTAATGCCACCGGTAAAAGTTATGCACAAAGTGCCGAGATAGTAGTTTATGAGGATGAGAGTGATGGCCGCAGTGCTGATACTAATGATTGCAGTGATTCTTCTTCTTCGAGCAGTGAAGAAGATGAAGACGATGACGACAATGATGAAGAAGAAGAAAAAAATGATGATGAGGGAAATGATGTAGATATTGAAGAAGGTGAGATAAGGAATCTTGAAAAAGATGAGATGGCCCTCAATAGTGGCGATGAGGAAGAAGGTGTGAAAGGACCCATCCCCTCTTCTCCCTCCTCCTCCCCTCCCCTCTTCTCCCTCCTGAAAAACCCAATTTTTATTTGTGTTCCCGCAGAATGGTCGATATTGACCATTTGCTAAACGACAAAAAAAAAAAAAAAAATACAAAAATTCACATGGAGGACCTTATCCATAAATACAGTGTGTATGGGACCTCAAGAGTGGTATGGGGTCCTACGAGGACCTACACCGTAAATTCCTCTTTTTTTTATGTCCTCTCAAATTTAGCTCTTTGATTTGACTACTCGAACTAAGATACACACTTCTGTTATACCAACAATGACAAACACACAGTGGAATTTTTACACCACAGCGCTTGAATTTTAAGTGAGTTTGTGCCAACTAAAAGCCATTGTCTTTGTTGAAGTCAACATCCACCATCGCTTTTGAGCGGTCATAATTGTAGTTGAAATGGTCATCGGCCTCGCCCTCATCATAAAATTATTGTTGTGCCGTTTTCCATCACCAATTAGTTTTGAGATAAGCGGTAGTTCAATGGGGTATAAGATTCTACAAGTGGTATCAAAAGATGGTAGGTAGGGTATTCGAGTGGTGTTTGAGTCACAAGACATGTGTTTTGCGAGTCGCTACAGGTGTACCGTTAATGGAGGGATTGTTGAAGTCACGTTAGAGGTGCCAAAATATGACCTGACCCGCGTATTACCCACTTAATCCGACCCGTTTGACCCACATAAGCCGCTTATTTAAGCTAAAATTGAATTTGATTGTTTTAATGCATAGACTAAAAAAGAATGAATGGATATTAACCAATTCAACCCCGCCCTTTTTATTAATGGAAAGCAAGATAATGCGCATCAAATGATTATTGAAATGAGATTATACCAAATTTGAGCTTAAAAGTCAGTTTTGGTCAGGCAAGGAACCATGGTTGGGTCGATTGATGCACTAGATGGATGTGGGTTATGCGGGTCGACCTGAATTGTATAACCCACGGTGGTTATGCGGGTTTAAGCGGGTCGAGTCGGGTTGACCCGTGGTGGGTGCGAGTTAGGGGTTTCCGACCTGTTTAATAAACGGGTCAGATGAGGGTTAAACTTGTATAACCCATTTAATAAACAGGTCTGACCCGTTTAGCACAACCCGACCTAATTGCCACCTCTAGGTCATGTTCACCAATGAAAAGAGAAAAAGGGGGATTCTACGATTTAATGGAATTATCTCATATTCCATCATGGAGTATGGGTAAAAAAAAAAAAAAAATTGGCGGGAGGTCATTTTCTATCATTTTATTAAGTTTGGGTTCTCCCTTGTATTGCTCGATTTTAATGATATTTTTTTCATAAAACTCCCAAAAAGAAACCTTATAAATTATAATGTTTGTAATATGGAGTTATCTTGAAGAGAGAGATGATGGCAAATCTAACATTAATAAGAGTTTTGTCACGTGGACTATTCTTTCAAATGCCATGGTTGTCCACTGCTGCCAAGCTAATCAGGCCCAAATGGGCCTCATCCATACACATGTTTGGCCCATGTTAGGACAAAATGTTAATCGTCTTGAATGGGTCAATGAATCTATGTTCTTTCATAATTTTCTAAATGGAGGAAGAGCAGCCCAAATATAATCCATGTCATCCGAGCAAGTTTTACCAAGACTCATTCAACTGGGATGTCATGGTGACCTAACCAGTTGAGCCTACTTGCTCTGACTGAAGTTAGTCACAGTGAGTTTTAAGTGATAGCTAGAAGGAATCCTAGTCACATTTTGGGCCATTGAGCTGATCCTTGGCCCGGTCTTATATCGGTTCAAAAATATACGGTTGGGCTTATAGTTAATATTCATTCACCATTCACCTCTCACCTCTTTAATAATTCTTTTGTAACCTAATTTGACCATGACTTCTAAACAAATAGGGCTGGGAGTTGTTTGTCTTTTACACATGTGAAAAATGTTAGTTACACCCGAAAGTTTTAACCTTAAAAAAACTGAGTCTGGAATGTAATTTAGGTTCCGATTCATAAACGGGTCCGGGTCTAGGTCCGAAACCTAATTTAGGTTCCGATTAATAAACGGGTCCGGGTCCGGATCCATATTGGTTCCGACCCGAGGCCCGGCATATGAGTTTTTTATATTGCAAAATGTACTTGAAAATAAACTTTTTTTGGGCATTTTTATGTATAATGCTGAAGGTGGTAGACTTGATGTACTTTTATAAATTGAATGATATACTTATTTTAAGAAAAAAAATGAAAAAAATTGAAGAGAAGTTGGAACTAATTTTTGAACTAGATCCAGTTCTTTTGGCGGATCCGATTCCAGAACCGGATCCGGGTATTTCTATCGGAACGGGGTCTAAAACCAACAAAACAGGTTCCAAGTCAAAAACGAAACTAGAACGTTATTTAGAAACGGGTCCGGGTGCGGGTCCAGTATGGTCCCAACCTGAAACCGTTCCATTTGCAACCCTAGAGGTGATGATGGTAGATCTAACTTCAGCATGGGTTTTGCCATGGGGACTCTTTCGACTACCATGGTGGTCGACAGCACTTGCAAGCACTTAGGCCATTTGTTTCTACAAATAGACCTGCCAAGCTATAGTCTGGTCCCCAGGTTCATATACATGTTTGGCCTGATGGATGGGCCATGGGACAAAATGTTGAATTAGTGCATCTTGATTAGGCCTATGTTCTTTCATAAATTTACAATGGACACAGTGGGTTTCAATATAAACCATATCATACGAGTAAGTCTGACCAAGACTCGTTCAACTGGCCTAACATGGTGACCTAACCAGTTGAGCCCACTTCTTCTGACTGAAATTAGTCACAGTGAGTTTTAAATGACAGAAGGAATCCTTGCCACATATTGGGCCATTGAGATGATCCTAGGCCTAGTCTTATATCAGTTCAAAAACCATACTTGTTGGGTTCATCAGAGTTATCTAGATCAGGCCCATTTTGAACTGTTGAAGACATGGGCCAGGCCAGGCATGACCCAGTCAGTCCACTTTCTAACTATCAAGTGAAAGACTGATTAAACAGTTTGTCCTGGTCTGGTTCTTAGGCACAAGCCCAGTCACAATCTAATCAGTAACTTAAACAAATTTATATGCCCAGATAGTGGCTAGCATGGAAGTGAGCCTAAGGTTTGGATATTATTTGGAAATAACATCATTTTCTTGGTAACATCATGAGAAAAAGCCCAAAGGAAATATATATATATATATATATCCCATCATTTTCTCAAGATGATAATTTCCTGAAAATGATATTTGTGACCACTAAATACTTGAGCTGGGGAGAGGATAATTCTAATTTGAATTGTGATAATGAAGATATTTTGACTGCTAGGAATAATTTCTTGTTTTAGCTGAGCTTTCACTTTCTACATATTTTCCTTGTCTTTTCCTTGTTTCTGTTTTCTTCAATAAAACTTTCCTCTTAATCATAAAAAAAGGAAAAGGAAAAGAAAAAAAAGAGTAAGGTTCATCATAAGATTGATCACATAAAATACGTGATTTGTAATAGGATAAATGCTTATGTATTTTCTTTTCTATTTTTTCCAAATTCCAACTCCCTATTTTCAGACTTGATTAATCCGAGAGCACATTTGTGCAAGCATGTTTTCGCAGAAAATACATGGAAAATTTGGAATGTAAAACATTTCAGACACTCTTTTCGTAGCAAAAATATTTTATGATTGTTGTGGCCGCTATTCTATGGAGAAAATGTAAGAAAATGAGCTAAATTTTCTATGATTTTTGTGGGAAAGCTCTTTTTATTTTTGTTCACAGATATGAAAAAGTCCTTAGAACTGATTTTTCATGAATGTAAAACAAACATGCCCTAAGAGTGAGCTCTCCTAATTTTTTTTGTTGCCTGCAAATTCTCTCTTAGGGCGAAACTTCTCTATCCTCTAATCGCGTCTCAATTTTTGTTATTGCTTGAAAAAAGGTTTGTAATTTTTTTCAAATTTAGGATTTTGGTTGCAAGGATCAGCAAAAAAACAATTAATTTTGAAATGAAAAAAATTAAAAAAAATTAGAAATGTATATAAATTACCATTAAAACTTATTCTCAAATGTGTTTCGCCACGGTTTTGCTCACAAGATTTTCAGTTTAAATGGATAAAAATATCTCATGGGAAATCTACATCTTACAACAAATAGGGCAGATAGCTTGGTTTTTTTTTAAGAGAGCCTCTCCTACCCTCATGTGCTCATACACATTTTTTTGCATGTAGGGCCAACCTGAAATCCCACCTCAATCTCCTCTTACTTGTGAACGGTGATGGAGGCTTAGATGTCATCCTAACCATTTGATCAACGACTGATAAATTTCCAATTTTCAAAATGAGTATTCAGTCGATCCAACAACCCAATCCATTTGGATGGGCGACAAACCTTCAAACCAATGACTATCTAGAGACCCTATTTTATAGTCCAATCAGATCTCCCATTAGATAGGCCATACTAACTCAAAAGATCTCCCATTAGATATGCCATACTAACTCACAAACAAGTTGAGCTGATGAGTTCGACTCAGAGTCTTTGTAACGATTCATTGATTTTTGTGACAATGGTTACTTCAAAAAACTGAATTTAAAACTTTTTTTAGGTTCTGATTAATAAACAAGTCTAGGTCTAGAGCCTAATTTAGGTTTTGATTGATAAACAACCCAGTTCTAGATCCATATAAGTTCCAATATGTGGATTTAATATATGAGTCTTTGATACTGCAAACTGTAGATTAAAATCAATTCCGGAAAAAATACTTAATGTGCACATGTGACCCAATCAAACACTTTAGATGTTGTTACACCAATAAAGCAATTGGGCCGAAAAAACTCTTTTTTTTTTTTACCAATTTGGCACATGGTTGGTGCTGACCTTAATTACATTGCCTAAGGTCGGTGCCGACCCTGTCTGAAAACCCAAAAAACCCCTTTGTTAATAGAAACATAAAATGTTCTCTCCATTTATATCACGTTCCCTCTAATCTCGTTTCACTCCACCAGCGCCTCTGAAACCTCTCTTAAAAGGATACCGACCGAATCATTTATTTTAATCGTCTTCTCCGGCGACAAAAGGATCTGGCGATCCTTGACATCTCTACTTCATATATACTCTCGTGAGCAGCAACGCTTTGCTCTACAACAAATCGATAAAAGTCAAAATCCTAACCCTAGAAATCTCGTTAATACCCAAACTAGTCGGCCAGTTAGCTTCCTTGGTCTGCCATTGCCTGAGCTGGAGGTGGAGCTGATGGGTTGGTGAAGCTTGATCTAAACTTTATTTAATTATAGGGGCTTATCTGTAATATGTCGGTTTAATCTGGATTATCTGTTATAAGGCCAGATCCGACGATTGTGGGTGTCTAGAGGTTTAGTGCTTCATATATTTATACTGGGTGTTGAGAGCATTATAATAACATGGTGAAATTGAGAGAAAACAAGAGAGACAGTGAGTGCTTGTACTCTTGTGGGAATCTCCAATAATAGTGAACGGCATGAATCTCCCGTGGATGTAGGCAATCTTGTCAAACCACGTAAATCTGTGTTTTGTGGATTGATTGTCTCATAGATCATGTGTGTGTTTTTTATCATAACAACTGGTATCAGAGCTAAAGTTGTTATGATATCATAACAACTGGTATCAGAGCTAATTTAGGTTCCGATTAATAAACGGGTTCGGGTCCGGATCCATATAGGTTCCGACTCGGGGCCCGGCATATGAGTTTTTGATATTGCAAAATGTACTTGAAAATAAACTTTTTTGGGGCATTTTTATGTATAATGTTGAAGGTGGTAGACTTGATGTACTTTTATAAATTGAATGATATAGTTATTTTAAGAAAAAAAAATGTAAAAAATTGAAGAGAAGTTAGAACTAATTTTTGAACTAGATCCAGTCCTCTAGGCGGATCCGATTCCAGAACCGGATCCGGGTATTTCTATCGGAACGGGGACTAAAACCAACAAAACAGGTTCCTAGTCAAAATCAAAACTAGAACGTTATTTAGAAACGGGTCCGGATGCGGGTCCAGTATGGTCCCAACTCGAAGCCGTTTCATTTGCAACCCTAGAGGTGATGATGCTAAATCTAACTTCAGCAAGGGTTTTGCCATGGGACTCTTTCAACTACCATGGTGGTCGACACTCGACAGCACTTAGGCCATTTGGTTCTACAAATAGACCTGCCAAGCCATAGTCTGGTCCCCAGCTTCATATAAATGTTTGGCCTGATGGATGGGCCATGGGACAAAATGTGGAATTAGTGCATCTTGATTAGGCCTATGTTCTTTCATAAATTTACAATGGACACAGTGGGTTTCAATATAAACCATATCATACGAATAAGTCTGACCAAGACTCATTCAACTGGCCTAACATGGTGACCTAACCAGTTGAGCCTACTTCTTCTGACTGAATTAGTCACAGTGAGTTTTAAATGACAGAAGGAATCCTTGCCACATATTGGGCTATTGAGATTATCCTAGGCCCAGTCTTATATCAGTTAAAAAAATAAACTGGCTGGGTTCAGAGTTATCTAGAGCAGGCCCATTTTAAACTATTGAAGACATGGGCCAGGCCAGGCATGACCCAGTCAGTCCGCTTTCTAGCAATCAAGTAAAATACTGATTAAACAGTTTGTCCTGGTCTGGTTCTTAGGCACGGCCCAGTCACAGTCTAATCATTAACTGAAACAAATTTATAAGCCCAGATAGTGGCTAGCATGGGAGTGGGCCTAAGTTTTAGATATTATTTGGAAATAACATCATTTTCTTGGTAACATCATGAGTAAGGTTCATCATAAGATTGATCACATAAAATACATGATTTGTAATAGGACAAATGCTTATGTATTTTCTTTTCTATTTTTTCCAAATTCCAATTACCTGTTTTCACAAATGGTTAATCCGAGGGAACATTTGTGCAAGCATGTTTTCGCAGAAAAGACATGGAAAATCTGGCTACTCTTTTCATAGCAAAAATATTTTATGATTGTTGTGGCCGCTATTCTATGAGGAAAATGTAAAAAATGAGCTAAATTTTCTACGATTTTTGTGGGAAAGCTCTTTTTATTTTATTTTTTACAGATATGAAAAAGTCCATAGAACTGATTTTTTATGAATGTACACGAACATGCCTTAAGACTGAGCTCTTCTAATTTTTTTGTTACCTGCAAATTCTCTCTTAGGGCGGAACTTCTCTATCCTATAATCATGTCTCAATTTTTGTTATTGCTCGAAAAAAGGTTCTTGATTTTTTTTTTTTCAAATTCAGGGTTTTGGTTGCGAGGATCAGCAAAAAAAATTAATTAATTTTGAAATGAGAAAATTTAAAAAAAAATAGAAATGAATATAAATTACCATTAAAACTTATTCTCAAATGTGTTTCGCCACGGTTTTGCTCACAAGATTTTCAGTTCCAATGTCTAAAAATATCTCATCGGAAATCTACATCTTACAACAAATAGGGCGGATAGCATGGTTTTTTTTTTTTTTAAGAGAGCCTCTCCTACCCTCATGTGCTCATACACATTTTTTTGCATGTAGGGCCAACCTGAAATCCCACCTCGATCTCCTCTTACTTGCGAATGGTGATGGAGGCTCGGATGTCATCCTAACCATTTTATCAACGACCAATAAATTTTCAATTTGTAAAATGAGTATACAATCGATCCAACAACCCAATCCATTTGGATGGGCGACCAACCTTCAAACCAATGACTATCTAGAGACCCTATTTTATAGTCCAATCAGAGTGATCCAACAACCCAATCCATTTGGATGGGCGACAAACCTTCAAACCAATGACTATCTAGAGACCCTATTTTATAGTCCAATCAGATCTCCCATTAGATAGGCCATACTAACTCACAAAAGATCTCTCATTAGATAGGTCCTACTAACTCACAAACAAGTTGAGCTGATGAGTTCGACTTAGAGTCTTTGTAATGATTCGTTGATTTTTATGACAATGGTTACTTCAAGAAACTGAATTTAAAACTTTTTTTAGATTCTGATTCATAAACCAGTCTAGGTCTAGAGCCTAATTTAGGTTCTGATTGATAAACAACCCAATACTAGATCCATATAAGTTCCAATATGTGGATTTAACATATGAGTCTTTGATACTGCAAATTATAGAATAAAATCAATTCTGGAAAAAACACTCAATGTGCACGTGTGACCCAATCAAGCACTTTAGATGATGTGGCTTGTCAATGGGACATGTTGAAACGAGTCGAAAGCCCGGCCCGGCCCATCCCAAGCCCGAAAATACAGGGCTTTTAAAAAAATTTGAACCCAGTGGGCTGGGCTTGGACAATACATTTTAAAGTCCGGCCAAAATGAGACTGGGACTGGGCGGAAACAACTCAGCCCATTCAGGCCCGGCCCGGCCCGCTGTAAAGTCATTTAATAATAATTATTTATATATTATTGAAACTGCCCCTCACTAACAACAAAAAACGGCTCATTAGGCTTTAACCGATCCTACATCACTTTAACTTGACTCATATAGGATACTCATTTTCATTCATTTCTATTGATTTTATGATTTTCTACTTTCACCGGCAAAAAAAAAAAAAAAAAGTTTTAACCGTTCCTACATTACTTGACCCATATAGCCTATAGGATATTCATTCATTTCTATTGATTTTCTACTGTCACTGGCAAAAAAAAAAAAAAATTAACGCCGCCATGTTGCTTGTTGCATTGCATTGGCGGTCCCAAGCCCGGAAAAAATGAGGGTTTAAGTCACACCGGGTGTCGGGTGACAATAGGAATAATTAGATAATATTTTGCTTATGTCCAGGATCTGGCTAAGCCTAGGCCCGGCCCTGGCCCGTACGGGACGGGATTTGATGTGGGCCCGTTCAATTTAGGGTCGGGATTGGACAACACCCGGGAGCCCGTCCATTTTCGAGACGGGATTGGACAACCTAAGCCCGGCCCAGCCCGGCCCATTGACAGGCATAATAGATGTTACACCAATTAGAGCAATTGGGCCGAAAAACCTCTTTTTTTTTTTTACTTGGTGCCGACCTTAATTACACTACCTAAGGTTCGGCTGACCTGTCTGAAAACCAAAAACCCCTTTGTTAATAGAAACATAAAATGCTCCCACCATTCATATCACATTAAAACAAAGGGTGGGCAAGAATATTGCTCTTTTGAGTGCGATGATTTAGTAGTTCTGTTGTTTGTTGCATATGGCGCAATGCTCTTGCAGCGATCCTTCAGTATTTTATTGTTCATCACTTGTATGTTTGGTGGTGTAAGCTTTCCTTGATCTTTTAATGAAATTAACCTGTCACCTAAAACAAGGAAAAGAAAACAGATTTTTCGTGGACTCTCAATTAATAGAGGTTGGTCTAATTTCAAAATCCGTGGAAACAAAATGATCAAGAATATGTGGAAGTGCCAAATTTGCATTTCGTTACTGATGTCACATGCCCTCTTATCTCATGGACACGGATGAAATAATACTTGCCTTAAAACCGCATGGATGCATTTAAATAGAAAGAACTTGCTCACACCTGTTGGGGAAGTCCCACATCCCACATTGCCCATCTATACGTTCCGACGCTGTAACAAAATTTGTCACTAGTAAAGTCTACCTGGACTTAGGAATTTTTCAACATTTGTCATGAAAAAGTAACAACTATGTGCCTAAAAATTAGAATACCCGCATCGGCACCAGGGCAGAACTAGGAATTTTGTTTAGGGGGTCCAAAAAAAAAAAACCTTTATAAAAATTAGAGGATTTTACCCAAAAAATCCCTTAAGACTTGTTAATTGCCAAAAGCACAATCAACATCTTAAAAAGACCACAGTAGTCTCAAAGGCCTTGTTTGGTATTTTTTTTAATTTTTTCTCTCACCATCAACATCTTAAAAAGACCACAGTAGTCTCAAAGGCCTTGTTTGGTATTTTTTTTAATTTTTTCTCTCAGTAGGGATATCCCTGCTCCTTTGCCTTAAATAAACCCCAAAACCCTTTACCCCTTTCCCCTATTCGACATCTTCACTCTCCCTCCATCTTTCTCCCTTTCTCTCCCAATCGGTCGGCACCGGCAGCAAGGTTCTGTAGTTCTTCCTCTCCTCTCCACATGACGCATTTTTCACTCTTGAGTGATCCTCTTCATCAAATGTTTCCTTTTAAGGTATCGCTCTTTCAGTAATTTTCTTCTTCAAGTTTTAAACTACTGCTTGTACAAGTTTTGGACCATGACTGTAAACCTCTTATCCAGAGTTTGAGAAACCCTATTTTGAGTATCATAAAAGAAGCTATAATCCAAACTTCCATCTTATCATATACTGATCTCTTACCTGATTAACTAGCATTACATCTCTGCAAACAAAAATACAAAAGGCACATCATTTTGATATAATTGATCATGATATTGCATATTGGGTCTAACCAAAAGACCCATTTAAAGATATAATATTGACTTTCTGGAGAAGTTGCATTGAGGAATAACATTGAGATTATTTCTTTATTCTACAACTCTGTGGGTGCCTTCCTCTTACATCTTATCGACTTTTTTAGTGTCTGTGTTGGTACTCCAGTAAAATAGTGTGGGACAAAGAATTTTGCAATGACGGTCCTTGTATAATGTCAGGTAGTGGTATTTGATGGATCTAATATTGTTATGGGTTTCATTTGATACCTGTGATTGATCAGAATAGATGACCCAGACTTGACCGGTGCCAGCCCATAATTGCATCAAAGTTGCCCGACTCAACCCCATGTTGTCCAGAATTTAGTATCATAGTCCGGAACCATGTGTAAAACCAGTATAGCTGGGAAGCCCAACCAATCTCTTGAGTAGTGGCCAACCTAGGGTCCCACCAATTTGATAGACACGCTTGGGTGACCCAAAGGCTTCTTCAAAGTTTCTAACGTGAACTGTTTGGGGAGTTTCTTAATGGAAAAAAGAGAGAGAATGAAGAAGGGTCATGTTTGTAGGGAGGGTCTTGTAGGGTTGGGGGTTGTTGGTTGTATTTATACCTATGTGATTGATTCTAAGATAGAGTAGCAATTCGATATTTAAGTGAGCAATTCGATATTTAAGTGCATGTCTCTGATATTGAATCTGATTGTTGGAATGGGTTCTTACTGAAACTTATCTGTTTTGTTCTTGTTAGACTTTTTTTATTTCTCTGTTGTGTTGATCACTTGATCTTCCATTCAAAAGTATCTACTCTACAAGAATAATTTAAAAAGAGAGAAAAAGATGATGTTACTCTGTTCAGTTGATATTTACATTCACAAAATTTACATTCTCGGATATAGAAATTCAAAAATAATTCAAGAACAAGATGTTAGGGATTTTGTGTTTTGCAATTTGATGGATGCATTATCATTTTAGCATCATTCGAATTTTCACACATGCATTGTATTTGAAATACTTGAAATCTTGATTTACTCATGCATTGTTTTTAAGTCTTCTAAAACTTATGGTTCATGTATGTTTTGATTTTAAACTTGGATGCATTTATTTTTGAAAAGAAGGTTTTTTATCAAGCATGTTTATGAGTTTAACCTTTCAAATAAACTTAGGCATTTTAGGTTTCATGTTTTTAAAACTCTTAGATTGATTTAAAACATGTTTCCAGACTTGATTCTAGGCCCAGAACTCCCTCTAGCAAAATACTTTGGAGTAGCGTTTTACTTAATTGTTTAAGAAGACAAAAAAAAAAAAAATTGGTGCAACTTGCTACAATAATTTTGCTACAGTGTTTTGCTACGGTAATTTTATTACAGTGTTTTCGGTCAATCGAACTGGATGTCGGTCGACCGAACTCAAGATGTTGGTCGACCGACACTTGACCGAACCTACTTCGATTCGCGTTCCAGAATGGTCAAAACTAGCCGTTTTATGACCGTTGGAAATTCGGTTGACCGACAATAGAGCCGTTGGACAATTTTCTTTATATAAAAAGATCATTCGTAGGACAAATGTGGGGATCCAAGGGATACTCCTTGAGGTGTTTTGAGACCAAACAAAGGGGAATGAGCTAAGGGAGGCTAGTTGGTCAAAACTGGAAGCTAAAGCTTGAAATCATAAGTAAATCTTCTATGTAAGCTTAGTTTTCCTTTTTTTTATATGTTTTCATGCTTTGCTTAAATTATTAGTAAATCTTTTTAGGCATGTTAACTATGATTTGTTGTGTCCTTAACATATATATGTGTGTGTGTTGAATTGATTTATTGTTTTGGATACATCACCTTGATTCAAACCAAGTAGGACTCAAATTAGTATATCTAAGTGAATCATGTTTTGGAATCATCTTTGAAATTATATGTAACATGATTCCTATACTTTGTTGAATCTTTGGTTGTTGTTTTTCATCATAAGAAAATCACTTTTAAATCTATCTTATGTTTTGGATTCAACAACTTCACAAATCACATGTATTTTGTTTTAAAGTTTCACACAACTTGCTTAGCATTGATATACATCTTTTTCAAGTTGGTTTTTTAAATTACATGTGATTTGTTCCTTCACTTCAATCAAATCTACTTTTGTATTTTACACTTTCAAAAGCTTTAACCTTGCATTCATTGAGCTATCATTTTTAATTTAATTGAAGTTTTCACACACACCATGTGCATTCATCTTTTCATTACATAGAGTGTTGTGTGAGTTTGTTTTTCAATTTCATATCCACCTAATCAAGAGGCATTGTAATTGAGCTTAAGCTGTATCTCCATCAAGTGTATTCTAGACACTACTCAGAGAAAGAACCAACCTTCTGGTTGCATAGGTTATTGCTTAGTCTAGAAAAGCATAGTGTATAGGTTGATGTTAAGCTTTGAAAAACATCAGTGTTAGAGGTTATTGCTTAGCCTATTGAAAAACATTAATAGTGGAAATCTGGTGGGGTGTTGGATTACAAGCCGGTAGTGGATGTAGGCATTGAGGCCGAACCACTATAAATCCTTCTGTAATTGTGCATGCTTTGTGGGGATTATTTTTGTTAGCTTCTGCATATTAATTCTATATCATCACTTATGACTAATTGAATTAAAGAACTTTAAAATTGGGCATTATTGGTCACTAAGTTGTAGCTCACCCTATTCATCCCCCCTCTAGGGTAAGGATCTCGAACTTTTACAAGAATGGTTTTGGAGAATTTACTTTTGGCTCAACTTTTTTATCCGTCACCATCTTACCTTTATTCCATCATTTTCATTGATCAAATGGGATGTTCACTTAGAACAGTACCATATCAAGAAAATGTTACCTATGAAAAGTTTGAAAAAAAAATTATATCAAAAAGCACAATAAAATAAAATTTTAAGTCACAGAAAATCCAACAGCCATGAGAGATTTCTGAGCAATGCCCTTATCTTAACTTTCATCATTAAGACTACTGAAACATTTGCCCTAAAAAGAAGACAAACTTATGTTTTTATAAAAAAAAAAAAAGAAGATTCATTGCCAAAAACTTGTGCAAATTATATGTAAATCACTCTATGACCACCACAACAAACTTCAAACCATGTTTTTTTGTGGGAAGTGATACTAACCACTACCATTGTAGTATTTGTTTTCCAGTCTTTGATCTTCACAATGCCAAGTATTATAAAATAATTACCCATATGTTAATTTGGCAATAGGAACAAGAAAATGAAATGTTTATCACATATTTCTCTCATTTATCCTTTAGAACTGGCTGTCAACAGGTCCTATGATATCTCTCTTTGGATTTTGGAGTCAGCTCAAAGTCCTCCATGACCACGGTTTTAAACCAAAAAACCAATCCAACAATTTCTTCGTTTGTACAATAAGTTTTGTGATTCTGTTTTGTCATATGCTTAACTTGTGTGTTCAAAACGTCAGAAACTCCTATATCTACATAGTGCAATATTTGTATGTTGTACCATTTGCAACACAGTGATGAACTGCTTTTAAGAGACTTGTTTCATTATCATGCACTATATAACTAATGTTTCATACATGCAGATGGAAGAAAAAAGACCTCAAGGAACTGAAAATATCCTTCTATTTGAACAACAAAACCACATATTTGAAGGGATCTCGCACGGAGTGGTATATCATGAATATTTATCTCATTATATTGATACGTGATTAGATATAGTATTTGTCCTTATTCACTATCTTTTTATTTCACATTGTTGATGTTGATAGGAATTGGGGTGCTATAGATGTATCACTTCTAACCCAAAAAAGTCAATATGGAAATTGAACAAGACACAGTGGGGTTATGTGAAGCGGACTAGTTTGCATCATCTTGCGGAGATAGATGAGATGAGAATAGACCATGCATTAATAACGGGTCTTATAGAAAGGTGGAGACCCAAGACAAATACGTTTTATTTTCCTTTCGGGGAGGCCACAGTTACCTTAGAAGACGTGACCTACATATATGGTTTGCCGATCGAAGGTGAACCGGTCGTTGGATGGACTCACCCAATGTGAAGGTGGTGAGTTTATGTGAAGATCTCTTTAAAATGTCACCCCATCCAGAGGTGAACACACAAGGGTTGTGTATAAAATTAAAGTTGATAGAGGATAATTTTTTGCCTTCGGAGAAGAAGAAAAAATTGTCTAAAGAAGTTGAGATTTGCAACACAAGGGCCTTCTTGTTTCATTTGGTAGCTGGACAAATTTTTATGAACGGATCGGGCACTAGAGGACCAACTTACCTACTCGAATTATTTAGAAAGTTCAAGCCATATGCCTGGGGCCCGACATGTCTTGCTAACCTGTACAGAATGCTGGCAAAGGCTGTAAAGTGGACAGCTGATAGAAATGAGAGCGGAGAAGATGTAGCTGCACCTGATGGGAAGGACAAAAATGAAAAAAAAAAGTCTTCCACCGCCCATTTCAAGACCCTAACTGGACCATTGCAGCTTTTACAAGTATACTTCAATAACTCTTAACCTTGTGCTATGTGTTGTCTTATTTAAAACTACTCATGATACTGATTATTTACATAATGTGCGTGGTAGATATGGGCCTACTCCCGCATGTCCATTGGTCGGTGTCCTAGCCCAAAGGATAGTTGGAAGAAAGACATTAAATTTCCACTGTTCAAAACATGGGATGCTAGGTTGGATGGATATAAAGCTACGACTACTATAAAATATGTCCGTCATCAATTGGACAATATAAAACCAGACTCGGTAATTGATCTATCACGAATGAATATGTTTAGTTGTTGATGTGCAAACATTAAGTACTAAAACTTTATTTCAACTATTAAGTTTCATATTTATTTGTTGCAGTTTGCTTGGATGTCATATGCTACCTATGTGAAGAAATTTACTCAGAATGTATCAGATGTTGATCGACAATTGTTCATGTCAAATACAATCCTTATTCATTATTGGATCATGGAGTATCATAACTCTGATCGTGTCATAAAATAATTTGGGCTAAGTCAAGTGGTACCTCCAACTTTTCGAATGCCTCTCCTTACGGTGGAAAAGGTTGAAAGAATGTCTTGGGACTATACACATATCTTGCCTACAGTATCTTTTATGTGGGACGCAAGGCTAGAGATGATCTTACAAGGACAAAAGGATGCGTCCCCAACTCATACAGATGAATATTTGAAGTGGTATATCCCCAACACGCACATGCGTATCGGCCACCATAGGCGAGAACCCAATTCAGAAGACGAGAGGAAAGCGAAATCGAACGTTCCTCAACAAGAAGCATCACCATCGCAGGGAGCAGAACCATCAAATGATCATGTATATCCCTATTCCTTTCTAATATTCATTTATTCTCTTATGCCTATAAAGCCAATTTCCCCTAAACGTTTTCATGAATTTGTTTAGGTGATCACATTGGAGAAATCAGTAGATAGGGCTATCCGAAAAAAAAAAAAAAAGTCTTGAAAACTTTGCTGGCAAGCTGCACAAGAAGATTAAAACTTTCAGGAGTGCTTTCGCAACTATCTTGGAGAACTTTAACATGGAAAAATACAGTAGCTCTTCTTCGGACTTGGACATGGAACATATATATCAAATTTGTAAGTATGCATTTTTTTAGTACATTTGAATATTTCACCTCTCTTTGAGAAAACTTTGCGTCTTTTGTAGGATCGTACACCAAAGTGAATCCGAAAAGCTGTCCGTAAAGAGCCAAGTTCTCGGAAATCGCCGTCCCCAAATACTCTAATGACAGTTGAAACCCCACCACTATCATCATTAACTAGTCCACATCTTTCAGCCCACGCGCTTCCTCCAATTAGGGATTTGTTATCCCCTAAATGGACCATCACAAATCAGCCAGAATTGTTAGAAATCCTCTCCACACCTACACATGTGGGAATATCTCAGGCGATATTTCTTTCACCATAAAAAAGGGATATAGAGTCTTTGGTGTGGAGAATTAAGCGATTGCCGCGTACGAGGAAGATTCCTCAAAATTTTGATGGTTATTCTCATACAATTCATCACACCGAGTGCCATTTTGATAGTCAGGACATTGAGCTACTCAATGGATTTAAGGATTACTATAAATTTAGGTGAGCTTCCATCACCTTATTATCACTTTTGTATTATATTTATGAGTTATGAAAATGGCATTTATGTGTTACTACATGAAGAAGGAATTAGATTTGATTTGCACACTTGTAGATAGTAACATCTTGCATGATGCCCTAGAAGAAGGGAAATGGTTGGACACAAATATTATCTACTATTGGTTTGATTGTTTAAGAGACATATGTGACACTACATATCTTGCTGATCCAAGCATTTGTGTAAGTTAATTATATATAATAGCGATTTATGAACTAACTAATGAGTCAATTTTGTTGTAATATATCTTATCAAATCATGCAGAGTATGTGGAAAGAAGAACACCATCAAACAAAACCTCTTGCCTTTGGTCTAAATGGTACAAATGTGATGGATATGAAGGAAAGTAAAACATTAGTCTTTTTGCTGCATCACATTGATCACTTCAGTTTGCTGGTCGGTTACCCAGATGAGACAGTGTGAGATTTTTACAATAGCTCAACAAGTGGTCATTATTCTCTAACTACTTGTAAGGAATTTCTAAGTATGCATTGTACTATCTTTATATAAATTATTCTCTAACTACTTGTAAACTAACATTCTACTTTGATACTCCCCAGGTTGGTTGGCTAACCTCAAAATTTGTGGTTTATGGTTGGAATAACCCTTTCGTCTGGACCTTCAAAGAGAAGATGGACATCCCCCACCAAGACAATGGGAACGACCGTGGGGTCTTCACATGTGCTTTCGCCGAACACTGCATTCTCCGAAAACCACTCAAGTTCACAAAAGCTGACATTCCATTTTATCGGAGCAAAATAGTTCTGGAGATATTCAAAAGGACTTGGGTGCTAAACTCCTATAAATTGGATTTAAGTGCTTTAGACTAAGAAACTGACCTTGATATTTTTGTGTAATTGACCAGTTTTTTTGTATGGTCAATTTGCATGTATATTCAGTGGACACAGTATGGCATGCTTTTAGAGAATTAGATGTGCATATTGTTTCTAGTCAGAGACGATGTCTTTGTGTAGACAGCTGTTAATTTGATTTACCTTATACTATTTTGTTAGAATAAGCGTCAAATTGGCAGAGAACTTGCTGTTAAATGTTAATATGAATGTGCATGTCTACCTTTAATGGACAAATGTGGGATTATCAAGGAACTTGATGATTGATGTGATTGTGAAGGTGCATGTCTACCTTTGATACATGTTTTACTTTATGTCTTCATGGGCTGTAGAGATGCATTTATTTATGGACTAGACAGGGATATCCACGCATGCATTGTCTTGTGGGCGGAGATATCCCCGCCAATGACAGTGTTTTGGAAGGGGATATCCCTACCCACTGCAGTACTGCTTCAGAGTGGTTTCAGTTGGGACGGGGATATCCCCGCCCAAGTTAGTTTTATGAACAGGGATATCCCTGCCCACTGTAGTACTGTCTCGAGTGGTTTCAGTTGGGACGGGGACATCCCCGCCCAAATTACTGTTGTGAAGAGGGATATCCCTGCCCATTAGAGTATTGTGGGTTAGAGTGGTTTCAATTGCAACGGAGATATCCCCACCCAATTTAGTGTTGTGAACAGAGTCATCCCTGCCTCTATTAGTGATGTAACCAGGGATATCCCCGCACACTAGAGTATTGTTTATGGTGATATCCCCGCTCACTTGATAGTTGTGGGTGAGATATTACTACACCAAATAGAGTGCCATAAGTATGGATACAACCAGTTAGGTGGGGACAATGTTATAGCAGACACATTAGGTACTACATCAATGTATAATATCAGAAACATCCATCAACACCAAATTTGACATTTTCTGAAATATCCATCAACACCAAAATATATGTTAAGTTGCATTAACAATTGTGTATACAAATCACAAGTTTTTCAAGAACATCAAAGCATCACCCAAAACAAAAGACACATGCTAGGTTGTTTGGGTAGCAAAACACTACTCACTGGTGGATTATGACATCTTTGAACATGTGTCGTCTCTCTTTATAGTTTGAGACATGTTACTTTTCTACATTAGAATATCAAAACATCACACAAAAGAAGACATGTGGTAGGTAGTTTGTACTATTACACTGGTGGATTACGACATCTTTGTCGATTGTGTCCTCTCTCTTTACAGTTAGAGCACGTTACTTGCCTACGCTGCCTATTCCTATCCTCTGTGCGAATTCGCTTCTTTTTTTTTGTCGCCCAAGTTGCTTGGATGCATGTGGAGGCAAAACCATTTCAGTTGGCATATGATCCCATTATCTTATATCTGGAGTAGCATGCAAAACCTTATTGTATGTGAGTTGATAGGTTGCTGCCAGGAACTAATGCTCACAGAAGTCATACGAGTACTTGTTTCTCAACTGCATTGCGGCTATTACGTGTGAGCACATGTACCCAATCTTTGTCATTGGCAACATGTGCATGTTCTTTGATCAAGATGTACTACATCAATGAATTCTGCTGATTGAACATGGAATTTGACAAGTCCGGTAACACGGACATGGAGTCTGCAAGATACCCCGAACCCTTGACTAAGAATCCTTTCTGCGTAAGGAGTTAACTGAGAATTAATAGTTTCTAAATGTAGACTGCACCTTTGGTAGAACTCCATTAGTTTTGCAATATTTCCTCAACCTGCTTTGCTATAGGTAGCACTCTGGTGTCTTTAAGTAGGCTATTTTGTGCATTCAGCGGCGTTGGTGAGTATATCATATCGACACCCTTCTACAAATGCATTTAACCAATGGTCTTTTCTAATTGCCTTGATATAGTTGTATGCTGAGATGTCAACATCCCGGATATCATTTAAAAATGCCTCGTACTCAGGGTCTGTAGGCCTTTGCCGCACACCAGAATTTTCGAACAATAGCACAGTCTTTGGAGTTGCTTTTGACATTTTCGGCTATATGACGACAACAATAGCAATGCCTTGCGCTCGGAATGATGTTCATCAGCGCAAGAATGAGAACTTTCATTCGGTCAGAGACAATGGTCAAATTCCTTGGCTCGCCCAAGGCCAAGCTTAGATTTGCAAAAAACTACTCCCAACTCTCACGACGCTCGGCTTTTGCGATGGCAAAGGCAATGGGGAACAATTTCTGATCCGTATCATACGTCACAACCACTAATAATAAATTAGGATATTTGCCACGTAAATGTGAACCATCAACTATAATCACTGACCTCAATGAAGTCTAAAAAGATCGAATGCACGAGCCAAAAGACCAAAATAACCTCTTGAAAGTATCATCATAATTTATTTCAATATTTGTAATCGTACTTGGATTCATCCTCTGCAGTTCATTACAATAAAGAGGAAGATTTCGGAATGACTCCTCATATGATCCACGGATCAATCGAAGGGTAATGTTTTTCGCTTTATGAGCCTTTCTGTAAGTAATACGACAACCAAACTTCATTTGAAAATCATTAATAATCTCCTTCGGTGTCAAATCATTATTGGATCAGACTCTATCCAGACCTTGCCGATGTACCATTGCCATCATCGATTTAGAGCAACAATGGTTAGACTTATATGTGCGGACTTGGAACTGTGGCCTAGATTCAATAATGGAAGCATGGATACGCTAAGGGCAACTCTGACCACTACAACGTGCTGTAACTTTGGGGCAATTGGTCTTCAAGTGCTTCAGACTGAAATTGTTATAAATTGCAAACTTTGCCAATGTTCTTCTGAATGTGTCACAATCTGAAAACTTCCGCCCTATCCACATCTCATGTACAGAGTTCTGATACGTTTCAATCAAGTACTGTTCAAGAACCATGGTGTCCTCTATGTTAAGAACCATGGTGTCCTCAATGTTAACGTCCACGGCTCTGTAGGAAGGCTCCGGATTTTTATTTTGGGTAGCTTGATTTTGTTCTTTGTTGGAAACGATTGTTGTATTTCCACCCACTTGTGCATGTTCACATCCATCAAATGCCATCTCATCTTCAACAGTTGGATCATACATTATCTCATCAACGACATGATAAGCTCCTATACTTTGATCAATGACAACATGATTGAACGCTCCCGAGAACTCGATATCATTATCTTCATGGAGGTTGACCGTCGGAATTTCTCGGACAGGAGTTGCATGTACTACCTCTTTCTCTTTGTGTTTCTCCCTCGACGCACAAGAATTGTCTTGGCTTGGACCATGCAAAGGCATATGTTGCAACCTTTCAATTCATAACATATGAAATTGTAAGAAACTGCATTAGAAACTCGACTTACATTAAAAAAAAGAAGAAGAAGAAACCCACTTACATAGGTTTTTTTTTGTCCATTGCCAGTTGCTGGATTTGTTCCCTTACTAATATATAAATACAAACCATTCGTATTGTTTACCGATGCTCTGAACATTACCTTAATATCCTCATCCTCTTCTAGGGTAATCAATGAGAATGCAAATCCATCGTGATAAAGGTACTGTAAAGCAGCAAATTCACTGAGTGCTTCCCACTTAGATACTTTGAGTGCAACCTCTCACAAATAATTGTAACTTATGTTGGTGGGTAAATACCTCATCTTTTGTTTTCCACCTTTGTATGTCGGACGGTTAATATCAAAATCAAACTCTCCATCATAAGGGAAGATGACCAAAACTTCTTTGTATGACATCCTAACATTCAATAAAAAAAATGCTTGAAATGGGTTTAACACCAATAATAAATATAAACAATGACATGAATTCCGATGACAAAAATGTTATATTATAGACTCCATCCATTATTATCAAAGAATATTAAATGAATTGTATTAATATATCAACAAATGGACAAAAAGACATGACTACCTAATTTCTTATTGCTTTGTAAATAAATCTTCATCACTCCATGACGTGGTTAGTCAAAGTGGTATTGGCAATGACCATTGAGAATTATATTTAACCAATATAACATACACATATGAGCCCTTATCCATTTGTATCTCTCATTTGAGGAATTATGACCAAATGTCCATTCTTTATTAAATTAATGCCCATGTGTATGTAACTAATGGAATCACAAAACTATTTTCAAAGCTTAACCATTTCTATGTCGGCCAATGCCCATGCCCGTCCCCATATCCAACCATTTTTATGAAAGCAAAAGCTGATAATGCCCAATTCTATCATCTTCTATTACATTCAAAGCTAATGCCCATTTGTATTACTAAAATATGGTCATTTTGTCTTAAGAAAGTTAATGTGGACTACCTATGGAGTAAATATTAATTATCCATCAAGGAAATGAAAGCTTTAATGAATACTTCCAAACATCAACTTTTTGGGTAAAAGAAAAACACATGTGGAGATTGTGATTCTAGGTTAATTAAATGTGAAAAAGGTAAATCTAGACTACCAACCTCTTTAATGGAGCACAAACCTATGATTCTCCCATAAAACAAGGTAATGTGGAAGATGGGTTGCAGAGAGATTCGTTCGGATACCAGAAAAGGCAAAGGGGAAAAGGAAGTTCGACGCACTACTAGAAAAATGAGTTTTGGCGCGTCAAAAACGCGGGCGGCCGCCAGGGGCGGTCGCAAAAGACATCATTAGCGACCGCCATAGGCGGCCGCAGGGCTGTCGCAAAAAGTTTTTTCTTCACTCCCTTCCCACTTCTGTTTTTCCTTCTCCCGCTCTGCTCCCGCGCTCAACCCTTTCCAGCGATTTTTTCCTCTCTCCCAGCGATATTTTCCCTCCCTCTCTCTCTCTCTCTCTCTCTCTCTATTTCTCTCTCTCGCTCACTCTCTCCCCCTCCCTCCCTCTCCCTCTCCCTCTCGCTCTGCCCTCGCTCCCGCGCGCCGGAACCGTTGCTGACGAGGTGCTGTAACAGCTCCCCTTCTCCGAAATCCTCTCTCGGCGGAAAGGTCAGAACTTTCTCCATGTGCGGATTCGTTTTCCTATTGATTTGGGTGTTGTTTTGGGTTTCTGTGGTTGTTCTTCATTTGAGTTGAGCCGATGAGAGTGTAATGGAGATTTGTCGGCCTCATTTGAGGTCTTCTTGTTATTATTTATGGTTTCTGTTATTGATTTGGTTTTGAAGTGTTTGGAGTGAAATTTTTGAGATTTCTGATTTCACATTTGAGGTTTCATCTGGAGTTTTATTCTAAAACCCATCCGTCCTCACGGACGGCTTTTTCTTCTCTTCCCCTTTCATTTCTCCACTACAGGTTTACTGCGAAACCCTAAAATCTCTGTGTCTCTCCCCCTTTCTTCTTCGTTTATCTTCTCATGATTTTGATTTTGATTTTTGATTTTGACTTTTCTTTTAGAGATTGTAGATCTTATAAGCAAGACAGTTTCATATTTTAACAGTGTGTGTATATATATAAATTGCAAGTTGCAGTTGCGGTTCTTACTTGGCTGGCAATCGACCTCAGAAATCGGAAAAAGGGCTCCTGAAACTCATCGCCAATTTCATCAGCCTTTCAGGTACTTGTACTAATATCATTGTTTGCCCTAAATCGACTATTCTTCCTCTCTCTTTTTTATTTTACCTGTTTTGGGCATGCTTATGTTATGAAGATTTGTATTTTTCTTTTTCTTTTTTTTTACGTTTCTCAGATCTGTCTGGTTACAGATGGTGTTTTCTTTCTCTTTCTTCTTTTGTATAGGTTTTTTTGGGTTGCAGACCGACACGGATTCTGTTGTGTTGGGTGATGTTTTTTATTGTGTAGCTTTTGAAGTGATTTTTGTCCTTCATAGTTGCGGATTTGGATTCGTAAAACTCAAGGAAGAGCTGGATTTATTTATATATTTTGATGGAAGCTTGATATTTTACATATAGATAGATCTGGAGCTCTGTGCTTAAGCCGAGGAAGGAAGTAGTCAATAGGATTGCACTTACTGATGGTATTCTCATTTGTAGGTTTTTAAGACCATATAAATTATAAACTGTCTTGTTAATTATTCCTCAATTAGAGTTGAAGCATCTCGATTTTTGTAGGAAGTCTATGGTTTAGCAGAAGGAATGTTCAACTAGGACATATGCCTGTTACACCAAAACTCCTGCAGTCGAATTTACCAAGTTATAAGAATAAAAATGATCAAATTTAAAGCTTTCATGCATAAACAAACACAGAGCAACATCTAGTGCTGACATGCAAACACCATGTAAGAGATTTACATAAAAACAGAGGAAACCATTTTAACTTCATGACTTGAAAATTGCAATACATTAAAACTAACATTAGAAGACAGCTTCCACTGACATGAATCACATAGAATTGTAAGAGAAAGATGAAAAGAAAGTTGGGTTGTTCATATGAACCTCAATTGAGTCTATCAAGATGGGACAACGTTATAATGTGGTGATGAGGAGATATAAAAGCAATGCAGGAGAGGAAGTGCTACTTCCAGTGTGAGAGGAGTTGGAATGAGTGAACGGAAAGAGATATATAGAGTAAAGGTGAAGTTGGATGGGGGTAGTCCAAAGGGGTAGTCAGGACTCACACTTTTTTTTTTTGTTTTGCTGAAAGTCTGGACTCACCTGTTGGTAAGAAAGTTGGAATGCCATTTGTCTTTGGTCATATTCACATTCCTATGAATGAAAGCCACTGCTACAAAGGGAATAGTGTGTATTGGGCTCTCTCTGCACTAGTGCCACCTAAATGTTTCTTCTAGATTATACCAATCCAATCTTTGCTATCTTTTGGGAGGAGAATGCATCATGCCAGTGGGCCAGAGAAAGGACAGAATATTGCCCAGCTTTTTAGGTGCCAAGGATAGTGCATTGAATTGATGGGTGAAGATCATTGGGTAATTAATCAGTAGGCCTTACTGCATGTACTCTAAGAAAAGCCAGGAATAGAAGAGGAGTTCATGGGTCCTGGGCCCAATGGCCATTATGTGATGTACCTAATATTTATGCTAAAGCAAGGAAATAGGAAGATGTGGTTAAGGTAATTAGGAGATTAATGGTTAATAGAGTCACCAATAAGATTCCAAAAAAAAAAATATGTTCTGTCTTTTCTTATAAGTTGTTCCACACCATTCAGTGTTTCTTTGACTCTTACCTTTAATTGGTCGCAAAAAGACGCTAACAAATTTTATCCATAAAAAATTCGTTTTGGTCCTTTGCGCCTTGAAAACAACCTCAAATATAAATTATCCGAAAGAATGCTTCTTCTTTACACTTCTATTACCTTTCTCACTATTTTAACATTTCTTTTAAAACAAATTATTCAAATATAAGCTAAATCTCTCTTCACTATCATTTGCACCTTAAAGCAAGGCATAAAAAGATTTTCAAATAAGGAACACTCAGTAATCACAGAGATGTTATTAAAAAGGTAATGATAGGATTAAATGCTGTTAACACAAGATACCAATATGAAATCTACAGCCATATACAAGTGTTCCTTGCTTCTTAATCATGTCATGGGTGGCCCATTTGGTGTATATATGGGGACCCTATCCACATTTCATGAATCTTAATTCCACAGAAAACTAAATTCTATGTTTGTGAAACCTGCTTTTCGCTGAAATGATTTTCTTCCCACAACCCTGAAAACAAGCCTAACTCTTGTAAGAGACAACGGAACTCTTGAACGCTTGTTCTAGAGTGATAAGAGTGTGAAGACCAGGAAAAGTAAAAAAAAAATGTAAGAAAGAAAGAAAGAACCCCTCTTTTTTAGTGCTATTGTCAATATGTTTTTCTTAATTTTTTTTTCCTTTTAAAAGCAAATGCAGTTTATTTTCATATCATGTTACTATGTGACTCCTGGTTTGCAATTACAGGGAAGCCTTGACATTTGATTTTCTGGGTCAGACTCTTTGTGGGAAAGCATCACTTACAATGGGAATTTGTAGAATTTGACTTGAATTTCAAGTTGCTACAGAAGGAGTTTAGTATCCCAGACCATTTGATGATTCACGACTGGGCTTTCACTGACTCCCACTACATTATCTTTGGCAACCGGATCAAGCTTGATGTCCCTGGTAATATAATCTCTCAACAATAAATACTTGTTCTTCTTCTTCTTGTTGTTGTTGAAGAAGTTAATGATATTTAAGAGATTAGAGGCTAAAGAAGCGCAAAGACAAAAAAGATAAAGCTGATGATGTGAATGCCATTTTTGTGTGTTGTGTGTGGTATGGATGGGAAATGCAGGATCGATGCTAGCTGTGTCTGGGCTCTCCCCCATGATCTCGGCTTTATCGGTGAACCCAAGCAGGCCCACGTCCCCAATTTACTTGTTACCACGCTTCTCAGAAGAAGGCAGCAGCCATCTTGATAAGTGGAGAGTGCCCATCGAAGTACCATCACAGCTTTGGCTATCACATGTGGCAAATTCATTCGAGCAAAAGGACGACAAGGGCAATCTGGAAATTCAAATATATGCTGCTGCTTGCTCCTACCAATGGTTCAATTTCCAGAAAATGTTTGGTAATTCTTGCTTCTTCTTTCTTTCTTTTTTTCTCTTTACATGTGGCGACACATAAGATTATTGGGACTTTTTGGTAGGCCCTATGCTAGTAGACAAGTCGAGGCTTGATCGATACTGCATTGGTTCATTGATCTCAATAATCCAATCAATGGAACTTGGGAAAGAGAAACATCTACGGTTTTGCAGGATATGATTGGAAGACTGGGAAACTCGATCCTTCCTTCATGAACGCAAGAGAGGGTGAAGAGTCCACACTACCCCACCTAGTTCAGGTATATATATTTCTCTCTACCTGGGCCTTGCATTTGAAATTTGGTTTAAATCAATCATACATTGCATATACATGAGATTGGATGGATGGATTGAATGGGGTCTCTGTTTTTGCAGGAAATGTCATCTCTTTCGGCTTGTTTCTCTCTCCAGTGTAAGTCTTTTAATATTTCCAGTAATTTATATTATTTGCTAAGAGCTTGTTTGTGTAACTGGTGTAATAAGTGTTACTTTGTTCCAACAGAAAATAAGACAACTTTTCTTAGAAAATGAAGATAATAAGACTCAGAGAAATCATGAGTTGAAAGAGTGGAACAAAGACAGGTAACCTATTGCTCAAAATAAATGCCCTCATTATACATGGGATGTCTCATAACAACTACAAGATTGATCACATGATGGATAACATGATTTATAAATATGATTGAAATTGTGTTAATCATGTTATTCATAACGTGCTCAATCTTTAGGTGGCCCAACTCTTATTCTTGAGCGGTTCAAATTCTCAATAGGTTGGATCTCACTGTGGGCTGATGCAAATAGCCTTTTATATTGTGATTGTGGGTCCAAAAGGCCTCTACCCATTGAATAGCACCGGGGAGTCTTGTAGAAGGAGGTGGATCCTTTTCCAAAAATTTCCAAATCGAATGGTTTTATCAAAATGGTGTATTCCCAACGGTTAATGGGGATAATGATTGCTGTGATTTTAGAACATTTTTAATTTTTAACTTGATTCTACCAAATCCATGAAATGAATTCAATGAGAAAGGTAACATTTTTACTGTCATCTTTGCAGGCCAACCTTTTATAAGATATGGAAGAAACGAGACGTGGAAGATTTCTCTCCAATCCCATACCTTGCAACCTTACTCAACTGCATGCTATGGGTGTTCTATGGTCTCCCTTTTGTGACTCCTAACAGTTTCGTAGTTGTCACTATCAACGGTGCTGAGCTTGTGCTGGAGGGCGTCTACCTCTCCATGTACTACGCCTTCTCAACAAGAAAACAGAGAGTATGTTATCTTGCAGAAGAGAGTGTTATAATGGTAGAAAATCTACAACGGCACCCTGCACAGAAATTTTTTTTTTTTTTCTGTAATTGCAATGGATGATATAATTTATTGAAACTTTTGTAATGTTTTGAATGTAATTAATATAAGACTTTTTTTTGTTATTTGTAATTTTAATTGATGGTAGTAGTTGTATATTACTCATGGTAGTAGTTGTATATAATACATTCAGGTACAGGTATAAAAAGCAGGAAAAAAATTTATTAAAAAAAAAAAAATCAATTGCTTTAGCGGCCGCCAATGGCGGTCGCTAATAGTACCTTTAGCGGCCGCTAATACGTGAAAAAAAAATAAAAAAAATAAAAAAATAAAAAAATAGAGTATTAGCGGCCGCCGTTTGGAGTATTAGCGACCGCCATGGCGGTCGCTAATACTTGAAAATTTTAAAAAAAATAAAAAAAATAAAAAAAATTTGTGCATTAGCGACCGCCGTTTGTAGTATTAGCGACCGCCATGGCGGCCGCTAATACTTTCGAAAATTTTTTTTAAAATTTTTTAGCGACCGCCACCTTGCCATTGCTTAAAGTATTAGCGACCGCCAGTGGCGGTCGCTAATACTTTTAGCGACGAAGTATCCGCGGCGGCTACTTGGCGGTCGCTGGGCGGTCGCTAAAGAGTATTAGCGACCGCCAGACAACTTTTAGCGACGGCTCTTGGCGGCCGCTAAAAGTGACTTTTCTACTAGTGACGGTCTTTAAGTTGCAATGAACGACGAACGGGGATATCCCCGCTCATTTACTTAGAATGAGCTGCAATATACCTGCTCAGCGCTAAAAAAAAAAAAGAAACTCAAACGAGGCCTTTGAGACTACTGTGGTCTTTATAAGAAGTTGATGGTGCTTTTGGCTTTTTACAAGTCTTAAAGGATTTTTTTGGGTAAAATCCTCAAAAAATTACAAAATTTAATAATAAAATATGTAATAAAAAAATTATTGAAGTTGTGCTTAACATTCTTTTATTGAGTTGAAATTGTTAGTTATTGTTTCACTACTATATGTATAATGTACCAATTGCAAACTACTAAAGTAAACAAATTATAGAGACGGGTTCATTTCTTCTCAAGCAAACCTGTAACTTTCAACAAAATCTCAAAAATAAAATTGGTGATGATGAGGAATGACTCTAGATCCAGTTGAAGGTGAGTGGATGAGAAGTGACAGCCGGTTATGGGCCTTCTAGTTCTTCACTTGCATTCGAGAGAGCCATTGCAAAATAGAATTCTCCCATATCGCAGTTTTGCAAAACAGGATGCATTGGCTAAATATTGTTGAAAAGAGAAGAATAAAAAGAATAAAAGATATCATTTTGTTTATCACCATGGGACAATACTAGTGGACTGCTTTTTCCCTACAAGTAAAAGAATCTCCCCTAACCAGCCTCACATTGGCTTCCCTTTCCCCATACAAGATTTCAAATGATTACTACTTAATAATGGAAGGTTGTAATTCTTGACTATCTTGCCAACTTGGTTCGTCTTGGTAGTAAGATAAGGAAGAATATGCTCTATTGTCCATTCCACTCTATGATCTTTCTATGGATATGACCATGCCAAATCAAAGTATCTCAATCTGACATCACTAGAACTATCTTGCCAATTGTGTAAAGAACCATGTGATCTCTCCGTCATTGAGTGAGATGTGGATTGCGGATATGTATGCTTGAAGTAGGTATGACTTTGCATTCAAAATTACAGGAGACAGTCATGAAGATGACTATGAATATGGTTAAAAAAGAGACTAGATTGGCAAATCCACAATACTCATGCCTTCTTCCCCATCTCCGCCACCCGATCGGCAGATCCTCTTCGTCATACAAAGTTAAAGCCTCTTGCAATATCATCGAACAAATGGCCGAAATACACGAGTACCAGATCGGCAGATCCTCTTCCTTGCATTTCCTTCCAATAAGTTGCTTTCCTTCCATTTCCTTCCCTTTCCTTCATTTTTTTTTAATTTCTATTCTTTGGCAAAAATAGCTAAGATTATGCGAATCAAAGATTATAAAATGATTCGGGGGGCCCGCAAAGGATAAAGATCTCTCCACATGGAGATTTTCTTATCTTTGGTTGGGGGGAGGGCGCGGGGGGCAAAGGATAAAGGATCTCTCCACATAGAGATTTTTTGATCTTTGGGGGGGCCATGACTCTTGCCAGCCCCCCTAGTTCTGCCTCTGGTAGGCACCAACCTTATTTTTAACTAGTAAGGTCGGTACTAATCGGGACTTAGAAACTTTTTCAACATTTGTCATGAAAAAATTTAACTAGTAAAGTTAGTACCGACTTTAGGTAGTGTAATTAAGGTAGGCACCAACTATATGCCAAATTGATAAAAAAAAAGAGGTTTTTCGGCTCAATTGTTCTAATTGGTGCACCACCATCTAAAGTGTTTGATCGGGTCACACGAGCGCATTAAGTGTTTTTTCAGGTTAAATCCTATATATATGAAAATTCTCTGGAAGTAATAAACTTGATGTGCAGTAATAAATTACACTCCTCTAAAGGGACCCGATTTCGAAATCTAATAGATCTCTAAATAATTTTTGAGTCGGAAATGGACCCAAAACTACAACCGAACCGGAAACTACAATTGGAAACATTATTTTGAGACGGTACTGAGTCGGGTTCCCACCCCCGAACGATTCCATTTGCAAACCATCCGCCGAGCAAACTTCAGAACCTCTCGGCCCGAGCATATAATAAACTTGCCATTATCTATAAACATCATTTTCCCTTTTGTCATTTTCTCTCTCTCTCTCATTTCATTTCCTACCCTAGAAGAGAAAGAATCTCTCTCCCTACGATCTCGATCCGATTCGAAGGCAAGGTTTGACAAACCCTAGATCTATATCTTCTTACATACATTCCATCCATATTATCTCATTTCTACTGTTGATTCTTGTCAAATCTCACCAACAATCGCACCAGAATAGAATGCCTTTCTTTTTCTGTTCTAGGGTTCCAATCATGACCGTTGTTGGTGGATTTCCTTCGAAATGATGCGTTCCTGTTCCTGATCTGTTGTTTTCTTGCCTCTTACTAACCGGCATTTGGTTTTTTAGTTGCTTCTTGATGTATATGATGTTTGGTTTTGAGATTTGAGGAGTTGGAGCAAAAGGCGCTTTGAATTGATGTGGTTTGTTTGTGTTTGTTCTTGTTTGATGTTGGTTATGGTTCGTTGGGGTCACGTTTATTACAGTTTTGGGATCTGGTAGATCTGGTATTTTTACCCGTTTGGATGCAGATTTTCTCTAGTGAAATCGCATTTCCCTTGTTTGGGTTTTGTTTTAGGGGGGGGAAAGAAATTCTTCTTTTGATTTAACTTTTTAAGAAATTAAGAGAAGAAGTTTTAGTGGAGGAAGCCCTCTTTTCTTTAGGCGAATAAAACCTTTCATTTTATAAGATTGATCTTTTCATAGTGAAGAATCAATGCTAGGTAAAAGTGGTGAATCTCCATTCTCTGCCCCTGCTTTTCTATGATTTTCTCTACCCGGGGGATTCTCCACTTGTCGTTTTCTTTCCTTCTATAAGAACCCGAAGTTAGGGTTTGTTAGAAAGGGAAAGGAAAATAAAAGAGTGGTTTATGAGATCTGGGGTGTTTGGTTGACATGGGTTTGGTTGAGATGCTTGAGATCTGATGTGACTTGATGGATAGTGTGCAGAGTGAATGTTTGTGGCAAAGAATTCCATAGAGTGGAATACGTGGTGGGGGTAAAGTCTGGAATCTGGTTGTGTGCCCACTTTGATTCCCCCATATGTTGGGGGAAAAAGAAGTCAGAAAAGGTCTTATTATCTTATGATCTCTTTGAGTTTAATGGTTTTATAAGTGTTATAAAGCTGTTAGATTTTGGGGCTCTTAGCATATGGTTGTGATCTTCAGACTGTTCCCATATGTGGCACATGCCTATTCCATAATGAGACTTTCAAATCCCATTTTTCCCTAGTGATGGGCATGAATCGAGGTCTGTCTACAACAAGGTTTGCAACTCTAAGAGTTGCAGTCAATGTGAAGTCAATGTTTCTTATTCCTTGTTTGTGAAAACACAATACTTTGGAAAGGCAATATTCCTTTGCCGTGGCCCATAACCTGGTACACAACATGTGTAGTAGTTACATCCAAGACTTTGGTAAATGGGCCTCTGTGGGGGAGGAATGAAGAATGGAGAAATGAATCATGCCTAGGTAACCTTTTGCAGCCAAATCAGGTCTCAGTTTTCTTTCTACTCTGTAATTATCTTGGAAGGTGAGGGGCCTCCATAGTCTGATAGTAAGGATTTGTTTATAGGTTTTGTGGTAACATAATCTAGTAACTAGTAACCATCTGTGCATTATTATTTCCTTTAGTATTTTCTTATTTTAGCCCTTTTCCATTTAATTATCTTTTCATTCGTTTGTATTTTTGTTTTTCTATTTTTTTAGAGTTTAGGTTCAATTAATAGATTTAAGAAAGGAAAGGAAATCCATGTGTAAGAGCAAATTTCCTTCTTTGTACGTCCATGAGTCTTATTTAAGGACCTCATGTATATTCTTAAAATCATCTTTGATAATATTCATATTTTATTTTCTCTTTGGAATAGAACTCTATAAAGTAGTTGTGCTATAAGCTTGGCTTGGAGATGATATGATTGGACAGATCTGTCTACACTAATCCGGCATTCCGGATATTTGTCTCTTGTGCAATGTATGTAGACCATGAATATATCTTTTAACCTTCCTTTTGTTTTCCTCATGTTTGTACCCACCTGATAAGTGGATCCTTCATCTTTAGATCATATGGAGGGCCATGTTTGTGAATGGACAAGATCACACTTGGGTTTGTTGGGATCTCGACAATATTCCCATAAAGAAAAGAAAGAGGAATAGGGGAAAGGTAGAACTTACCAAAGGATATCATAACTTGGGGTTTCGGTTTTGGCACCATTGAATCTTTTGAAATTTCACGTTTGTGTTGCTATGTTGCTTTTGTTAAATAGAATAACTTTTTGATAAATATGATTATAAATTGCATCAAATGCATATCCCATTATTCATGTCTTTCTTAAAGTTTGACTTTGTTTACCAGTGCTTACTTTTAAACAACTCCTGAGGGACAATTCTTATGACTTTATTTTAGTGAGAAATTTAAATTCTTGAGAAATACTTATCAATAAGAACCATGGGCCAGTTTGGAAACTCTACTAATTGAGTCAAGTGAAGTAAAGTTGATTTTGAAGAAAGGATAAAAATATAAGTGGGTTATGATGGTATTTTGTTTTTAGCTGTTTGTTATGGAATCTTTTTGACTTTTTGTATGGAAAAGTGGAGTTTTTTTGTATTTTAGTGGATAAAGGTCGTTGCTTTTTGACTTTTTGTATGAAAAAGACAGGGGGAGTTTTGAATAAAGTGCATTTGATGTGACATCTTGTCTAGAAAATGGATGCTTTACTTGACTTTGATTGTATTAGTAAAGTGCCAAACGGGCCCTAAGAGAAGTGGCCATGATGATTTGTTGACAGTGGCAACCTGTTTCCTGGACATGTAGTAGATTTTTCTGCTGTTGTCCATGATGAGTCAGTTTTGGTATTTTTGTAACCAAACAGTGAGATTGCAACAGAACATTTTAATGAGAGCAACTAAAGGGCTGCCTTTTGCAGTGCAATTATGCCAAATTTTATTGTGTCCAATCATCTAAAACACTTCAAGGTCATCTGAGTGATCATGAGATTTTAACATGGAGTATATTTAGTTTGTTTTTGAGGTTGTGTATCATTTACTCTTCTAAGGATAAACTTTAGGGCTGATCCTGTTGCGTTCTACACAACGAAAATGAAACAAACATGTTTTATGTTAAATAAGATCTTTATTATGAATAACTTGCCATATGGAGTGGCAGAAAAATATGATGTTTTGTTTGCTAAAATTGCTATCTTTATTGTGCACGTGCATGTGTATGCATCCATCGGTTTTGTTCCAGTGGCTCATGTTACTTGGATGAAACACTTGTACTATGATTATGCCTGTTGTACCGGGAAGCTTTGGGTCAGTTTCATAGAAGCTTTAATCTAACATTATCAAGATTTTTCTATTATCATGCCCTCCATCCCCCGCTTCTCCTCATTCCTCTTTTCCTTTTATCATATCTTTGTTCTTCTGTGTCATCAATTATGCAACATCATGCTCTCCATTTTATCTTTATTTTACAATCCCATCTCTGGCCCTGAACTGCCTACATCCTCAGTGGTTTTCTTTCTAACCATTGGATGATGACAAGCTCAGTTTCTTCTTCCTTTTATTTTTAATTTTTTAAAGATCCAAATAATTCTATGAAGATGCTCAGTATTGTGAGATGATAAGCATTCATCTCCTGACCTCCTTGCCTTAACTGCTCAACATTTAACTTGAATAACCATATTTGAATTTACCAGAGGGGTCTCTGAAATAGAACACCCACAAGGCTGAACTGGTCAAAGCATTTTAGTCTGGAGTCAGACTGAAATGGGCTTGAAAGGAAAATAACGACTATGCTTTTGATTTCTTTGCAAAATTGGTGATGCCATTGATGTTGATGCATGCATTGGATTTGTCCAGTGCTGGATGTGTCCTCAATTAGTGGCATAGTATATTTTGGATCGGCTTGTTACCAATCTCTTTCGGCTTATTTACTGGATACCTTTGTTAACTTGAGGTGTACTTTGTGTAATTTTCAAAAGGTGATGCAAGGGACATTGTTGATTGAGACTTTTAACCATTGTCCAAGCTATGTCCAGTCTTCCACGTCCAATGAGATTTGAGATGGAACTGGCTGAAACATTTTTCTTATAGATACTATATGGGGGCAATTAAAACTGCTTTTCCCTTGGAAGAAGCCTTTCAGCGACTAGAAATCCTTTCCCTATTTTGCGATATGTCCGTTCCTATTTTTGAAATTTATTATTGGAGGATCTTCACTTTTTATTTGGGAATCCTCTCTATTTATTGGGAATGTTTTCCCCTATCTAATGATGAATGGCCTTTCTAGTTCCAAAATTTATTATTTTTGCATGTTTACCTGTCCTACATGGCCATGCTTTCCATGTCCTCATTCTAGCAACATTTGGTTTTATCTAATCTCACCCTTATATTGTGATTTTGCTAATTGTGATCTGAACCTATATGCGTTTGTGGAGCTTGAAGTTTTCTAGGCTTTTACATGTGTTTTGCCATAAATTGTGATTGATGTGCATAAATGCATGCAGGATCTGGGCCTTGGTGAATAGGAGAGCACAAAGGTCAGAGAATGGGTCGTGGTGTCAGCAGCGGAGGGGGGCAAAGTTCATTGAACTACCTCTTTGGTAGTGATGAGGCCCCGAAGCCAAATATTTCTCAACCTGCTCAGAACCCGGAACCAGCTGTGAATAATGTACCTGCCGAGAAATCAACTGCCCCTTCACAACCAGTTGATAACAGTAAGCAGATTCCAGCAGGTATTCATGGGAACCCTACCAACAACTACTTCCGGGCAGATGGACAGAACAGTGGCAATTTCTTAACGGTACAACTCACGTCTTGATAAACTTTGCAGATTCTTTTATGCTATTGAATTAGATGCTTTACATTATCTATGATGCCCTCAGTTGCTACAATTATGCTATTGCTACCCTCGTTGATTAATGCAAGGGCCTGTTTGGTTAGATGCTGAAAATTCCTGTCTGGGGAATGGGGATATCTGAATTCCCCCAAAAGCTGTCTGCCAGCTGGATTCACAAATTCTCAAGGACGTCTGAGCATTTTGAAATCTGGAATTTGTAGAATTTTGTGATGATGTGAAGATCTACACCTCCAACGGTGAGATCGAGCCCTAAGACTCAAAAACCACCCTAAGATCCTTAGGAAAAGTGCCCAAAACTTATGTATGAGAACAACTGAACTCTTATTAGAAAATATATCCTAGCATTACAATGGCATATTACTCTATATATAGAGTAAGAAGATGGTTCTATACTAACCAAGACTTTCTAAAACAATAAACTACTAATCTTAATCAAGATTAGAATTTAGGAAATAATATACTAAGCAACTTGATTAAATTAGAAATATCTAAACGAAGATAGGGATCTCTAATTAGAGATCATGTGGACCCCATCAAGCGGGCCATCAGGGCTTGCGGGCCTTGGCCTTTCATCGGCCTGCATCATGTGATCTATGTTTTTGGAAAATTACAAGCCAAACAGGGAATTTTATATGGTGGGGGAACGACCGACCCCCACATGCTGTGTCAGTAATCCCCTACAGTATGAATTCTTACAGGATTCTTGCAAACCAATGTGCCTTAATATAGAGAATCTAATACTTCTTTTCTAGTTCATTACCCCTTGTGCCAGGTTTTTTGTCAATTTGGGCCCATCCTACCCATCTTATATTGTTGGTACAAGGTGATGATTTGGATTTTAATGTCAAGATGATGTAGGACAGGCTCATGACCCATGGGTCGACCAGCCATTTGGGCCTAGTCCGATGCAGCACCGTATCCTCAAATCTTAAAAATAGACCAATCTCCAAAGGGATTGATCGAATCCAGAGATGGATTCAGCCACTAGGGCACACTCGCATGATAATGAGAAACATCATGATATATAAAACTCAGAGAAAACTTTGATTGATAATAATAAGCACAAGCAATTACAATGGGGACTCATCTATATAAGGAGGAATAGAATCGTTGCTCTCTTACTTGGACAAGACTTTCCTAAGCAATGTTTAAATAAAATAGAAACACATATAATAGCAATCCAAATCAAATATTCGTAACTCAAAGACTTTCAGATAAACCAAGCTACTTAATAAGACTTCTAAATAACTTAAATTCCCACAATTAATAGACTGGTCTTGTTGGGCTTGTGGGCTGCCCCAGTGGGCTAGGTCACCCATAGGTCATGGGTCTGGCCTGCTTCACAGCCCATATTCAGTTTTTTATTTTATTTTATTTCATTTAGGGTTTTTTATTTTAATTGTTCATGTTTTAAGGATGGATATTTTAATCTTGACCGTTGGAACATGATTAGATCGACTATAGAAGAAATAGGCATTTGCATCTAATTGGCATTTGCATTTTGAGATGGACTATATAAGAAATAGAGATACTTCCATAAATCTATGCATTTAGTACCTGCAACCTTTGGAACGAGTTCATGTCTACTGGTTATAATTTGCATTTTGAGATGGACTATAGAAGAAATGGGGATATACTTTTGTAGGTTAGGATTCAGTTGGAAAAAGATAAAGAAGGGTATTTTTTTCCCTTGTTATCTAAGATATTTTTTGTTGTTTTTTAATTAAAGCAAAATACCACATGTATGGCAATCAACTTCTAGACACTTCTAGTCTAACCTAGGGGCATATTTGGCGAGCAATTTTTTCCCCCCTTTTTTGGCTTGACATGCCACTTGCTCTAGTGTGCATGTTTTGGTTAGCTACCCATTGTGGCAGTAAAATGGATGCTACATTTTAGTTTGCTCATAACTCTTGATGGAAAGAATATGTGCCTCAAATTGCTGCATATTCTCTGTTTGGGGCCGTTTGTTTTCACTAAGTTTCCATATGTGAATTCAGTACTTATGAAAATATAGTGCATCAATACATTTGCAGATCAAAATTTGTTTGTCAGTAAAAGGCATTTACTCACATTAAAAAATTGGCAAAGTGTATTGAACAGATGAGCTTTCCATTATTTGATCAATGTTTATACATGCTTGTGTCAAAAAGGCAACAAAAATGTGAAAAAATTAAATACTGCTGCACGTCTTTATCGTACAGATGAGCTTTCCATTATTTGATCAATGTTTATACATGCTTGTGTCAAAAAGGCAACAATAATGTGAAAAAATTAAATACTGCTGTACGTCTTTATTGTACAAACCCCCCTCTTAGATTCTGGTCTAGAGTATACAGACTGTTCAAAAGAGAAGTAACCACAGGTATTGACTCTTTGAGTGAACTTCACTACAATTGGAGTTGGGTCCATTGTCAGATTGATCATGTGTAAAACATGTTCATATTTTATATGTGATCAATCTAACAGTGGGCCTAATTTTTATTGTACTGAAATGTGGCTTAGAGCCAATACATATGGGAACAATTATCTTGGGCATTTTGGATTTTTTTACTTTTTTTTGTTTTTGTTTTTTGGCTACATATGGGACTCAAAGTCACACACTCTTGCGCACACATCAATGCCACTAACCAGCTGGGCTCAACCCCTAGGGACACGCAGTTTGGATTTTGTAAGGGGGTCCCACTGATAGATTTATACAATGCAAAGGGTTTCCTTAATTCCAATATTATTAGATGATTTTGACTAGTCCTAGTGCCCCGCTGGTTATTAGATGATCTGAACTGGTCCCCTAATGTCTTGAATATTAAAAGGATCCGGGTACTCGTTCGCCTTTTAAACTAGGGGAGATCACATAGGGCTTGTGGGATCAACTGGCTTTATTATAATATACAAGAGGGCTTTTGGTTCTAGCCATTTACAAAATTAGGTTTGCATAGTTGTTAAGCTATCTGATTGAAGGCCATGAAATGGATGATCAACAAATAAAGGTTAGAATCTTTATTTGGTCATCCATTTTATGCCCATAGGTTGGATGGTTATCAACATCCAATGGACCCCAATGGTTTTATAGATGAGTAGTCACAAAGCCTCCCTCTTGCATGTGATTCAGCCATTTGGCCTAAGAAAACTAGCATCCTATTTTTTCAAAAATCACTTAAGAGTTTTGAAGATGTTTTGAGAAGAGGTTATATATATATATATATATATATATATATATATATAATGGTAAAAATATAAAACTAGCATCATTAAGACAATATCATTTGAGTTTTTGCTTTTTATTGGGATGATATAAAACTATAGTTGAAAGTGGTCAACAAATAAAGGTTGGAATCTTTATTTTGGCCATCCATTTTGTGCCCTTAGATTGGATGCTTATCAACATCCAATGGGCCAATAGTTTTATTGATGAGTAATCTACAAAGCCTTTTGCATGTGATTTAGCCATTTCGCCATTTCGCCTAAAAAAAACTAGTGTCCTATTTTTTTAAAAACCACCTAAGTTGTGCTACTAGAATTGTAGAAGAAGTTGTGACAAGTGTTTGGAATATATTTTTTTGAATGGTAAAAATATTAAACTATGATTATTAAGGTAATAACATCTGGAGTTTTTGTTTTTTATTGGGACAATATAAACTAATAGTTGAAAGTAAATAATTTTTAAATTATTAAAAAAATAAAAATCTAGAAATCTATAAGCATATAGTTTTCTGGGATAATATCGAGATAAATCCATTTTTGGCATAAATTGGGATTTTTTGTCTATTAGTTTTGACAAATAATGAAGCAGATGGACTTCCTGGAGTACCAGAGTGGATCTAGATGTGATTTACAAACAAGAAATGACATTGTCTTGAAAGGAGAGGAGAAGATGAATCATGTGTAAATTTTTAATATCCCATTTGAATAGAAAAAGAACCCAAAAGGAGAAAACATTGGAGTGATCACCCTTAAGGCAGGAACGGCTCCCTAAATTTATGATACCGGGCCTTATGCCCATTATTTCACTTTGTGCCAATTGAATATTAACTTTCAGAATGTTTTATGGCACAGGACCGGCCTTCAACCAAGGTTCATGCTGCCCCTGGAGGGGGTTCCTCCCTTGGTTACCTATTTGGTGGTGGTGGTGGTGGTGGTGGTGGTAATTGACGGCTTGTTTCCTCCAGCATGATTTTCTACTGTTTCTTGGAACTGTTGTTGAACAAAGACTGGATTCTACTTAAATTGTTACTGCCTGTTTATGTATTATAGCTTTGCTGGAATCGCTATTTGGTGGCACAAACATTGCATGTTTGTTTTTATAACCGTCAGTTGAAAGAAAATTGCGGCTCTCATTGTGCCACGAATGGTATTCTTTCACAAGTACTACAGCTCTTGGTTGGATACATTAAGTCTGTGTTCCAAGGAATGCAGTTTATATGGATTCTTGAGTATTTTCCTTCCAACAGGTGAAGATGATTCCTCCCGAAGTTGCAAAATGAGGATTCATTGAAATTTCTTTAGGGCCTGTTTGCTTGCTTAGAGTACATAATAAGAATTCAGGGTCAATTGAATTTCATCGATGGATTACTAAGGAGGTGATGGGGTAGAAAATGTGTGTTAGTGATGTAGATAGGACCTTGACTTTCCTAGGATTTGAATTTCTAGGGAGGAGACTACATTGAAGGGGAGGTTATTTATTGCCATTTTTGCATATAAACCTTTGATTCTACAATTTTTTACCCACTCTGTAGAAATACAGTTTTAAAATTCCTGAAAATTCAATTGCATGAAACAAATAGGCCTGGTCCTTATAATTAAAATAGATGAACCAACATAATAACTTCAGAAGATTTAGATCTCATGGTAGGATGTAATACATCTGAACGAGTGTAGTAGTTAACAGTTGGTTGCTACCCAATCAAATACCTGAGAGGCTTTTGTGGTGTCTTCTTGGAAGGGGACAGAGGCTTTTGTGGTGGAGACTCTGTGGTTGACTGGAATTGACCGATCGTGAATGTACTGGGACAAGGAGGTGGAATGTGCTTGTGTAAGTTTGCTCCTGCACTGTTCAACAGGCATGTGCTACTATCAGTTTGCTTGCTGAAAAAATTGGTAATATCAAGATGTGCCCCTTCAGTGTAGGCTTCTGTTGGAGTAAGATAAACTGCTGAAATATTTGTTGCTAAAATATTCCAACGTACAAAATCTACTGCTGCTATTTTTTGGTAGAAGAAATCTACTGTCATTGGCCTTTTGGTCTTTTTTATAGAATAGAAGAGCACACGGATATGGACACTAATCTATCCATTAGCCTAGGTAGGCTGTCTGAGCGCCATAGTGGTAGCAAGCTGATTTAAAATCCTATCAGTTTCAGGTTCATGTTCACCATTAAATTCATCGTAGCCATGGATCTCGCACCTTCATGTTCACCTCCTATACATGCGAGGAGGAGATTTCACCACCACATGACCCTCGGAGACTGCAAGAAAGATGTAGTGACATAAAATCTAAAACCTTTATCACCACCCAAAATGTTGATTCTGAACTTGATGTCCTTGATCATTTTACCGTCTTTAATTTACACATCAGTCTCACATAAAAGGCATGTGTTTTCACATGATTATGGCATGTGTTAGTACTAAAAAAACAAACATGTGAAATTGTCGCTTTTAAGTTACTTTCATTGCATTCATGAGATGGGTCGATTCATAGGTATTGGAGGAGAGAGAGGGCCATGTAATCAAATCTGATGATGGATTGGAACTGGGACACGGTTTTTGCTTCATGACCACATGCAAGGTCGGTTATGAAGAGGTTGTGGGTGTAGGAAACATGGGAAAATCCATGCTACTCAATAGAGGCGGTAATGATGGAGATTGGGTTGTGGATGCAATTCTGACCATATGAGAAGGTCGGTTGACAAAAGTTGATGAGAGACGAGTGATATGGAGATAGGGAAGGACATGGCCATGCATTGCTGTTTTTGTCTAATAACAATGGGCTGTGAATAGAGAAATTTTGTTACATGCATTGCTACAATGAATGAACAAATAAGACTTTAGAATTGACATTACACATCATGGATATCTAAGATGGGTTTACTAGAGATCAACCCTTACTTCACTCACTACAATTGTTGAGTTGTACAATCACACAATAATAAGAAATAAAACTGTCAAAGAATAATCATTGACATATTTCACACAATTAATGGTGTGACTTTCTGTATCCATTTATATGTGGATTCTTTTTCCATATAAAAAACCTCTTCTTTTTCATTTTAATGCCCATGACTCTTATTAGCAATTTAAATACGTAGATTCTAGTCAGAGCAGGCTTGTGGTGGAGTGAAGATAAGTGGTGCCACATCATAAGTTTACTTTCCTCTTCATTTTTTTTATCACCCAAATATGGTCAAGGTAAAAAAACTACATATCACATGTCTAGTTTAACTCTACCTTAAATACTTGTGCTAAACTTTGTGTAGAAAGAGGATTCCCCTCTTAGCGGATTTCTATGTTTGAGGGAGAGAGGTGTTATCTATAGTCGTCGTGATTCAATTACATTGACCGAAGGGGTTAGTGCAGTGATGATTAGTGGATTACGATAGCTTTCCATAATTGGAACTTTCTTTTAATTTTGATTTGTAATTAATTAGGACTTCTATATTAAGATGTTTAATTAAGTAGGTTTTCTTTTATTTATTTTTTAATGAATTGGCTTATTGTAATTCAATTTAGTACAATGCAATAAACAAGTAGTTTTTAAGTGTCTTCTATGTTTTCTTTCCTCTCGGCCGGTGTCTTTTTATGTTTTCTTTCCACAAAAGGGATACTGCATTCCTACCCCTTGATAAAACATGAAAATCCTCTTTATCAAGAAAAAATATTTTTGAAGATTTTATAGGAAAAAACCCGGTAGATGGCCGCTGCTTGAGAAAGGACCCCATAGTTTGGGTAACACAGTTTTGGTCCTCCCGCCATGTTTTTGCTTTTGGCTGAATGACGATAGCGTCGCCCCAAAGAATCTGAGCAACTCTCTCACTACAAGATCGGAGGAGCCCCCTAAAGATTTTGGCAACACTGACTCAAACACGTGACACCCATGTCCCACCTGCATCATTAATTGGTCCAGCAAACTCCATCACATGGCTCCACATCTCATCTCCATCAAGCTGCTAAGTCAACCAAGTAGAGGATGGAAGGCAACATGTACGTGTCATCTCCAGGGCTGGCTCGAGATAATTTGAGGCCTAAAGCGACAATCTTAAATGAAGCTTTTTCTATGTTTTAATATTATTATAAATATTTTATTAAAATTTTATTTTTCTTGCTTTTTTGTGATGCAAAATTACTATTTAAGTTTTTATTGTCAAGTTTTACTAACCTATTTTAAGTCTACCTCCAATACCCACATAAAAATTCTTAGCACATCTCCAAAACTACTTACATGGAAATCTTGAATCACAAAATCCAACTACCTATTTGTGCCCCAAAACACCACCACCCCCCTCAAAAAAAGAAAAAAAAATCTTGAGTCTACCCCTGGGTGGCTCGGAGCATTTTCACCTATGCATGTTGCGCATATGTACCATGAGTCAGGACCACCCAAGATGAACTTCAAAGGTATGCCCCACGTATTAGATGTTCCAGATGCACGGTGCTCATATGCACTGTGGGCAAGCGAATAAATTCTGGCGAGGCCTGAGTTTATCTTAAATTTTAAGATCTATTATTATGACTGAAATCCCAAACTATGGATCTATTACAACCACGTCATCGATCAAATTTGAATGGGCTCCTATTGAAATAAGATGCACAAGAATAATGAGGCGGCTTGTGAAGCAAGTTCATGAATAAATGTATAGTTGAGATTAGATACACATAGACTGCTAGAAATATAATGGTGTGCTAAAATCATTTGGATTCCTAGCTATAGAAATATAAGGGGTGGATTTGAAAATATAGTATGCCAAGAATGACACTTTAAGACCCCATGAAAATCTTTACGGTATCTTCTCAAGAGAGTTTTTATGGGGCCTAATATTTTGGGGAGAAAGAAAAAGGATGGCAGTTGGCACATTTGTCAAGTTTGCTTTTTTAAAATTTTAAAAGATGACAGCTACTATTATGGGGCTTTTTTTTTTTTGCCTAAAACAATGACTTTGTTGGCTTTATGGTAAAGTTGGGCCCTGCTCATCTCCCATCTTATGTAGCTGATTCAATCAAATGACATGCCAAATCGTTTCTCATCTCGTCATCTGCAACACACCACCACCACCTACACGATGCCCCTCCACAGCCGACTCAAATGGGTGGGTATTTGATGAGGCAGCATGGCCCACTGCCAGCCACACTTTTCCACCACCCATCAAAGGATTAGTTATATATAAACATATGAGGCCTCATGCCATTTAGAGAGTGGCAGGGGTAGTGGAATCAGAGTGAGGGTTTGCAAGTTAAAGATGAGTAATAGTTCCCCCCACCCCAATCTGAAAACCATTACTCATTCCCAACTCTCTAACTTTCACCAAAAGAGACCTCTAAGGCCTCCACCACAATTGTGAAAAGGAGCGGCGACAACAGATCCCCTAGACAAATTCCTCTAGAAGCTTTGAACCCAAAACTGAAGAGGTGGTAGAATTACACAGATGCCTCCACACAATCTCCATATCAAAACCATAATCTTGAAGGGCTCTTCATCTATGCATTAAAGTCGTTGAAGGTTGAAATTTACATTATGGGTCCCATAATTCATAAATCCTATCAGCTCCATTCAACCTTTTTGGTTGAAGTATGCATGGTGAGGCCCTGCTTTTTATAAATCATAATGAATTAGCAGGCGCCTCAGCATCTATTGCTCTGACATTTTATCAAGGGCTAATGGTTCCGACTCTTCCTAAAAAAGGTAGAATTCGATGTGGAAAGAAAAAGTAGAAAGTCCCCAACAGTAAAAGAGAAACTTGAGTAGAAACCAGCTGGTGGGAGAACCTCTCTTTTCACTTTACTATTGCTTTGTGATCATTTATAAGAGATATCTAAAGGTGGCCAGAGCATCAAGTTTTCTACACCATAGTGTTTTTGCTTTACCCACCAAGTACAGAGAAAACTACACCACCTGGTGGTGTTTTTTGCTTTACCTACCAGTAGAGAAAACCACACCAAAGTGGTCTCCACTTTTCATCACCAAAATATGCTCTCTCCATATCCCAATAGGCCCTTTGCCAATTTATGCCACCATAATAGTGATTTGCAAAAGCATGCATGGCAAAACAACACACACACACACAGAGAGAGAGAGAGAGAGAGAGAGAGAGAGAGAGAGAGAGAGAGAGAGAGAGAGCAATGTGAAATAAATAAAACATCTCTATGTGAAATTTCTAGGATAGTTAAATATCTTTGTGAAATTTATAGGAAAATTAACTTAGTTCCAGACTAAAATATGCTTCGGTAAAAGGTCTATGATACCAGCATATCTACAATAAAACCTCTATGTGAAATTTATAGGATAATAAAATATGTCTATGAGAAATTTATAGGATAATTAACTTAGTTTCAGACTAAAATATGCTTCAGTAAAAGGTCTATGATACCAGCATATCTACAATAAAACCTCAGGCACTGGAGCTGGATAATGATGGCATCACAATTAAGACCTGGTTTACCACATGCACTGTTCCAGCTAACCATCCATTAAGGTGGGTATCGAAAGACCAAACATGGGCTCAGGGACTGGTCTGATGTGACAGGTCTATGATTGTGAAGACAAAAGCAGATCCCAACTCGTCTCCTTTCCATGGGCACTCCTAGTGAGCTCCTGAAAGATTGATTCTTTCAAGCTGGTTTTGGTTTCATACTTGATTGGTTTTCTGCTGCAGCTGAAACAAGACCATCTGAAAGACAACAAAGTAGAACAGTCACGGAAATTTTAAACGTTAATATGCATTTAATATCAACATTCATAATCATATGCAGCCCTACAATATTAGGTTACATGTTTGGCATTTCTGTAGCAGTTTCTGAAGGAAGAGGAGGGGTTGGACATTCTTGTAAAAAGACCCATGGGTGCTCATAGCATGCGAGGATAATGTTTATAGGCTCCATTTGGATCCATGGGAGCCAGTTACCCAGTACAGTAGTCCTGTAATTTGTTGTTTCCCTGACCAATGCATCTGTATACTTGTGTGTAACTGGCAGGGATTCTGACATGCTCTGGAGCTGATAAAGCCCAACTGCATATTATATATGATTAAGCTATGATGATGACTGACTGTACGTTCACGTGAAACTGAGTGAGTTGCACTCATAGATGCACAGATCCGATCAGGCAGTCAAGAAAATAATTCTCCCTCTTGCAAAAATGAGTTCTCGCATATGAGAGAGAAACTGATGGTTACTGGCAGATCTAAACCCTTGATGGTTGAACCCTTTGCTCTTTTCCAGGAAACCATTTGGAAAATGCCATGTGGCCTGGATGGCTAGTATATCGAGAAGGTTGAAGCACGAAAAAGAATATAAGATTAGCCGTTACAGAAATAGTGCGACCAAATGAAGCTTTACTTTAGGAGTGGGGCTCACCTATTAATCATAAAATTTTCCATTTTTGGGGGCCAAATTCAAAATATTTCCATCAGATGATTGCAGCTTCCAACAGGTGACCTGAAATTAATGGTTTTACTCAATGATCTACATTTAACAAGCCAATTGGCATATGGATTCCAACCTGATGGGGGAATTGAAAGTGATGATGATCACTGAAAAGGAAAAATGAAATGAAAGGTGGACGAAAACCACGATCATCAGGTGCGAGAATTAAATGTGGGCCTAGCTTTGAGTGATGCGTTGACCGGGTTCATGATTGGTGGTTTTTTAAAGGAGAAAATGTTTAATCCATAGGCTCCAAGAATGATCAAGGGTCAGCAACTTCTTCTACAATGGGAACCAGAACATAAGGATGGAAGAATGAAATTACCTGAGCATTAAATTCAAGGTTCATGTCCTTACCATTCAAGTCATTTTCCTTCTTGAAGGAAACAAGGACCGGGCTACTCAATCAAACATCTCAGTCATTCATGCAAAGATCCAGGAAATAGATTTGTCAACTAGCTAGACTCTTTCTTCGCATAAAAACCATTTTCCATTTAGTCTATTATTTCGGAAAAATATAAAATAAAAATAAAAATTGGAACTTTATAACTTAAATAAAAAAAAAAAGAAAAGAAAAGAAAAAGGAAAGGAGTTCGCTAATTGTGTGTTTTTTTAACAAGATTCCTTAGAGCATGAATTAAATCAGTATGAACTCAATAGATTATTAGTCTCAATCATAAAAGGAGGGCCTGCTTGTAGAGTTAGCAGCCAAAACCATGTCCTGGATAATTTAAAACTCATTTGAGTGTTCATGTCGTACTGTTGACCTATTCTTTCTGGATCTGGAGAATGATTATTATTATTTTTTAAACTTTTTTCAATGGTTTTGAAGAAACCAAACTAGCCTTCTACGTTGGGTAAATTCAACCAATATGGTTCCTTTTTCCCCCTTCCATTCTTTCTTGAGAAACATAAAAATTGAATCAGAAATCATGCATTCACGCTTAAAACTCATGTCCATACCTTTCTGTGTCGCAGTAGGGATGGAGGGTATCACACAAGGATCTTCTTCCATAGGTGTGTGGAAATCATTTGGGTCCGAGTCTTCTCCCCCCGGTTTGTGCAACTCATTTGGAACACCATCTTTTGAGTCAGGATGAGGCACCATCTTGTGTGACTGTTTGAAAAAATTAAGTCCGACAGCAAACATGTGAAAAAATAGGAACACCAAAGTCACTGAAATTCAATTTTCCATAACTTCTGAAACAAAATAGTTCAGATTCTAAGGTCTTACAAGGTTACCTAGCTTTCAAAAAAATCACACAGACAAAACATTCACAGGCTATTGAAAATTCAGACATGTCAGAGTTCAATGCACTCCATAGCATCCTTCCTGCCAAAACTTCCCTCCCCCAGGTCGAGGTTTACTCCAGAAATTCACCAGAGTTCCATCCAGCTGACTAAGTACAGGACATGCATGCCTGCGGGACCAGTGGACCCGCCAGAGTAAAAGGTGCTTACTGCTTGGTGTATGAGCCATTTAATAAAAGTATGATCAACTGATCGGTCCAATCCATCAAATGTAAGTGAAATTGACAGTTAAAATAGAAACTCCCCCTTTGTCTACATAGAAGTGGCAATTTTTTTAGGCCCACCAGATAAAAGAATTCTGTCAGTCAAATGCAGGAATCAAATATTGTGGAAAGGATTCCATATTTTTTGGATTCAAAATTGCCTAAAATGTTTTGAGGTGAAGCCACAATAATGGTTTGTTTATTGGGGAATGTTCTTCTTTATCAAAATTGCCTAAAATATTTTGAGGATCCGAAAAATCAGCCTCACCAGATTATCATAGCCCTTGATTTAACAACATTAATGTTTTTTTTTTTAATAATTTTAATGGCATCTTAACCATAGAATTTCTTGAGATTCATCCAACCATGAGTGAAGGTTCAGTAAGTGTAAAATTGGGCCTGATGCCAAATAATGGGATGAAATGAGTATAAAAGGGGCTGCATTGATGAAAGGTGTGCCCAAGTGGGCCACACAGTGTTGGACTGCACTTGCACTTGCTCATAGGAGAACATTTTACCTGTTTATTAACTTATCACCATTTTACGGACGGAGAGGTCCCAAAACAAATATGGAAAGGGATAAATAAAAAATGTCACACTCACAAGCACTTGTGGGTCTTCAGATGCAAAGCCTTTATGGATATTTTTTTAAAAAGGTAGGGTTCAAGTTGGATAATGAGTCAGTTAATGCATTATCTTGGGTTTAGAAACAATTTTTCCCTTTTTTTTTTTTTTTAATTTTGTAATTGATGCAGGAGAGACCCGTGGTCCCCATGGGTCAACACGCCTTAGGACCCGGCCCACCTTTTCCTAGTCTATTTAGAGTTTACTTATGAATAAAGTTGAGTTTAGTTTGATATTTTAATCCTGGCCATTGAAGTATTGGATGGTCCAGATTTTCTTTAGGGTTAAGTTTTCTCTTATTTAAACATTGTAAAGCCTCTTGGCTTATTCAGACTTGATGATTAATGAAAAGAAAATTGAGTGTTTACTCTATTCTCTACCCTGGAGAGGGCATGACGTGAGGCCACTGGGTGTGAAGCCCCTCCATTTCAGGCGTGAGGCCTGAACATATACCTACATCTTCCATCTCTACCTCTTCCCACCCCACATCGTGTACCTCTCCGCATCATTAATTTTTCGTTTATAATGGTAAGAAAGGGTATGTTTTTTTTTCATCGTGTACCGCTTCGCATCATTAATTCTTCTTTTAAATGGTAAGAAAAGGTATGGTTTTTTTTTTTTTTTCCTTTTTCTTCCTCCATCGTGTATCACTCCGCATCATTAATTCTTCTTTTAAATGGTAAGAAAGGGTATGTTTTATTTTTTTGCTTTTTTCTTTCTTCTTTTTTTTGGTGCGCGCACGCATGTGGAATCTCAATGATGAGAATGTTCATAAGAACCTAGATGTAGTCTGTCGAGGATCAAGTCTTCAGATCATTTCATTGAAGACTTTGATGAGTCTATCCCATGTAAAGTTGTTGGTGAGCAAGTAGAACAAGTAGACACTCCCCAAGAGCACCATGGTGATGCAATCATTCCACATAAACAAGCAAATGTTGACAATGAGCAACATTAAGGGGTCATTTTTTTGCAACCATTTACATATGTAAATGACTCACATGTGTAATGGTTATGCACATTCATGTTTGTTCGCCCTCATTTACGTATGTGATGCATAAATCAGGTGTGGAAAATGGTGTGAAAATAGGTGTGGTTTTGAGCCCATAATTTTCACACCGTAAAATGAACCGTGCCTCACGGTTACAAGGCGGATGAATAGTATTTTCATTGTGACCTAGGACCATAGTTTTCAAAATCGGAATCTTATCGCAAATCGTTCATACCCACGAATCGAATCGAATCGAATCGCAAATCATATCGTGAATCGTAGGATTTTTTAATTTTCTAATAAAAATAAAAAATAATTAAAAATTATATGAGAATAAAAGTAATTATTCATAACCATCCATTTTGCCATTTATAGTAGTATAAATATAAAAGCAAATAAGTCTATCATACAATCATATCAAGAACATAATGACATATTATTACATATATATATATATATATATGAAATAAATGATGTGTAAATAGTTAAATAAGTTTAAAGTATCAATATATATATATTTTTATATTTAAATCAGAAAATAAAGATAAAATAAAATCCAAACCATCAATCTTACATGGAAGGATACAATAAAATTAAGAAAGTGTTCATGAAGAAAAAAAACCAGAATAGATTAAAAAAAGAGGATATAAACAAGCACCATACGAACAGTCGAATGCTTTAGTTAAATGCATGTTCTTTATTCATCTTTAAAACCTTATCAAAGCCGTAAAAAATTCTTACAAGGCTTCGTTAACTACTAAATAACCTTTTAAAAATACAAGCAATAAAAGAAAGAGAGAATAAAGAAAGAAAAAAGGTAAAAGATTATTAATATTAGCTTATTGCCTATAGCCATTCCCACTTAGTCGAATCGCTTGAATCGTAAGATTTAATGAAACGAATATTGAATCGTAGGATTCATACCTGAATCCTAAGATTCATTTGTAAATGGGATTTATTACATAGATACGAATCGTTTTTCTAAAGATTCGGAATACGAATCGGGATACGAATCGTAGGATTCTGATAACTATGCCCAGGACCTTTTTGAATTTCACATATTTGTGGGCCCCAAAATGATGATATGAACGGCCTATCCTCATCAGAAGGTCGATTACGGCTATGGGATCAATTTTCAGTTGTTGATTTGCCCTAAATCTTGAGATATTTACAAAAAAAGTCCAAACATGAAACTAGCCATTATGGAAATATGTGGGCTCCCTTTTCAATATCCGAGCCGTTCAAACTCTTTAGAAGGCCAATTATGGCTATATCGTCAAATTTGACATCTTCACTGCGAAAACCTACTGATTTTATACACTATTTGAACGTCCCTTGAGCCCCAGCCAAATTGTATTCAATTTTCCTCTGCATGTAGGCCCCACAATCATGATCTGAACCACTTACCCTCTTTAAAATGACCAAAACAGCCATGAGACCATGGATGAAAATCCTACGTAGCGGCCACCGCCGCTATGCTACGGCCAATTTATCGGCCGTCGCACCCGTAGCGTCCACTACGGGGTGAGAAATTCCTACTTCCCAATTTTTTTTTAACTACATAATAAGACTTATTTCTTTTCTTCTTCTCTCCAAATAACATTTTTACACAACTCTTCTACCCTTTTATGTTTAAAAGAACACCAAAAAGCACATGATCTCGCCGTATTACAGTCGATACAGAGAGTTCTTCTCAATGATTCTTCTCTAAGTACATCCTATTAGACACCTCTTTTGGTAGATGTATTTTTTTCTCTATATACTCTTAAGTCTTGACTTCATGACATAGTTTTTTTCTTTTATAAGCCTTTCATTAGTTTTTAAGTTAGTATAACTAAACAACATGAACACATGTAAAAAAAATGATCATTACTATTATTTTCTATTTATACGGCGATATAGGACCTCATACAGTGAGGGGACCGCTACGCCCCCTTACCTTTATTACTTTTGCAAAAAAAAATATATATATACATTTTCTCTCATTTTCCAATATTCTAGATTTTTTATAATTTTTTCATATTTTTTTTACGATTTTTCCAAATCGCACTGGTACGCCGCTACGCCCGCCGCTACAGCTATTTTCATCCTTGCATGAGACCAAATTTCAGGTCTAAATCCCCCGTGGATTTTCAGATATTTGCAAAAAGTCCAGAACTTTAAATCCAAAATTCTGAATTTTGTGGGCCCCATTTTCATAATCCAAATTGTCAATCCTCTTTATTTTCACCGCTTTTGGCTAGTAGATCAAGTCTCGTCCCTTTCTTCATCATATATTTTCAGGAATTTGTGAAAAATGGTGAATTTCTTGTGAGAAATGGTCAACTGTTGGATGCACTGAGATTCACATGTGAAGTGTGAAAATGGAAAAACTGAATGTGTCACATGTGATTGAGTTGCATGCGAAAATGATTCATATGTGAATCATTTACACACGTGGAGCATTTTCTCATCACATGAGAAATTTCCAAACGAACCCTAAATGGAAGAATCACAAATGACGCAAGATGATGATCTCATAATGAGGGCAACTTCCTCATAATGAGCCAGGCATAGTGGAGCCGGGAAGAAACTCAATAGCAATTAAGCCTTCAACAAGGTTTCCAGATTTAGAGTTGAGGAAAGCAATGCAAGAGTGTGAAGACACATAAATAGACCTCAAGTTGGGTCCAATGGGCCTGGAACAAATGGGCCAATGTAACTTGTTGTACTTATCCTGACCAAATGGGCCCGTGTAACAAAGGATCAAAGAAGTGGAATGAGGACCTGACTTGGCCAAGGCAAAGTCCGAGTCAACTAGCAAGAGTTGCGCGAGTCGATGGTCCTCAACCGAGTCAGGTTCAACCCAATGCCGTGCCTAGGAAAATATTAAAAAAAAATATAGAAAAGCATTAAAAAAATCTAAGAGAGCCACAGCACCAGCCAAGCATCAGCAACAATAGTCAGCAGTAGAAGCAGCCCAGCACCAGCAACAACAGTAGTAGCAGGAGCCCAGCACAGCACTACCAACAGCCAGAAAAAGAACAGCAATACCAAACTACCAGGTATGCTTTTGCTTTATATTTTTATTTTTATTTTTAAACAATGCTCTCTCTCTCTCTCTCTCTCTCTCTTCCTGTTGTCTCCCACCCTTTTCTTGTTCTTCAGTTCTTTTGTCTTTTCCTCCTGTCCCCACTTTCTTTCTTCCTTTTTTCCCCTCCAATGAAGCAGGCGAGTCGACTCTGATTCGCATGAGACCCGACCCGGACAATGCCAAGTCTACTCTTACTCGGCTATTTTTTTAAACCATACATGTAACTGTTGTAATCAAGAAAGATTACAGATTACAACAGAGGGGATCTACAGCTATCCTAAGGGACAAGTACAAACAGATAAATGGGACCATTAGGTCCAGGTCCATTGGACCCCAAGGACCAGGTTCGTTATGTGTCCTCACAATGAGGTGATTGATTCCTTGAAAAGACCAAAGGATAGAACACTTCTGGAGACGAAATGGATCCACATTTTTTAGCATGATAGAAAATGATGAAGTTTCAAGGCAAAATGTTGAGTAACAAAAGACAACAGTCTACAAGCATAACAAGGGGAATTAGTTTTGTTGAGATATTTTGTCTTGTAGAATAGGCGTGGAGAAATTTGTATGATGAAAAACCTTGTGGCTAAGTTTGAATCAGGTGTTAAAACAACTATAAGTCAAGACATTACTCCTCCATGTTGACTTAAAAAGAAGATGTATTGATGCAACCATGGGCCTCAAGACCTACAAAAGGAAGTCCAAGAACAGGACCATTGCAAGACAGCCCATCAGGCCCAACCCAGAGTGGGCCAGCCCATTGAGCCAAGCCCATAGACAACTGATCCATCGGGCGTAATTCACAGATAGCTAAACCAATAGCCAAGTATGTTTTCTTTCTTGATATGCAGCTTTCCAATAAAGTTTTCTAGATCTAGATAAGACCTAGCAAGATAATACACTATGTGATATAAATAAATTATCTTAATTTTATACCCTTAAAAAAAGCAAAGAAAAAAAAATAGTTGTTCATCCCATGGTTTTAAATTCTGGTGTCGGTTTTTGTGCTGGTCAGGACTGGGATGAGTCCATGCCACCTGTGCCAGTCCGTGCCATCTGTGCTGGACTGGTACGGCCTCACTGGTCCTAAAAAGTGTTAAAAAATCTAAAAAGTTCAAGAAAATAAAAAGTAGAAAAGTAGTAAAAAATGTGAAAGTTAAGCTATTTAAGTAGTATTCTATTTCAAATATAGTGATGTTAATGTTATTAAGTGCTGAGTAGCTCATAATGTAATACATGACTGCTGATTTTACGGATAAATGGCATAAATAGCTTTTATTTAAGCTTAGCAAATTTCACTAACTCAAGTTTCTTTATTGGGCCCGCTTAGATGCATAAAGATGAAGGGAGTATATCGATTAAAAGGCTTAGATGTGGATTAGGAATTTGTAAGAACAAGCCAGCCATTCAAGTGATCCTCGCTTTGATTTTTTTTTTCTTTTTTTTCATTTGAGCATTTCTTAAGGATAAATTGGTCAAATAAGTATTGAAGTACTAATTTTTTCCCAATTTGATTGTTAGTCAAATGAGTTATTAAGAAAAATAAAAAATATAGTAGCCTGTTGAGATTATGTGAAAAATGAAGGGTCCTATTTGTAAAAAAGAAAAACTTTTAAAGCAAAAAGGACTATTGGATAATAGTGAATAGTGATAGTTTGAACTTGGAGACCGATGGATCCATCCCTGGTAATCCATGTGAAACTAAGTGCCAACACCACTCAAGCCGAAAGTGTTTTGGCAGGGGAAAAATACTGTCAGCGAGCAGTTTTGAACGCCTCAATATTCGAAGAGAGAGATGACCCTACCAGCTGAGCTGCAGTGATGATAGTTCATATGTATGCGAATAAATAATCAAGTCCTATCTTCCGGAACAGGGCTCAACTCGTACTGATGCATGACCCGACTCGGACGAGGCTGGCACGGAGTCGACTTGGATAAGTCGACCCAGTGCCGACAGGGATATTAAATCATTGCTCAACCCGACCTAATTCAACCAGATTGGCACTCGGGTAAGGAATTTGCAACTTGGGTCAATGTATTAGCTCAACCCAAGCCCAATCCAAACTGTATGTTGGTAAACCCAAACCAAACATGCCTGGATGAAATCCACACTGGGTTCATTTATATATGAGAAGATGATCCTCAAGTGTCCATTGGCTTCAGAAACATTATAAACCCCATTCTTGCATGGTGAATTTGGTTGGCGGCTCAGTGGTTTCCTTCTTTAGAATGTTTTCCACACAAATTGGTGAGTGCATCTCTCACTCTTTTCTCTCTTTATTTATTCATTAAGTTTTTTTCCTTTGATAACTTCTTGTGGTTGTTGATTGGCTTGTGCATTTGTCATAGGCTCATAGTCCTTGTGTTTATTGAATGTTCCAAGTGATTCATATAAAGGGGAAGAATCCAACATCATCTCAATTCCCAAAAGATCATCAAGTCCACTGCGGATGGAGGAACAACCCAAAATCTTTAACAAAGAGAGGGCCTAGCAGTATTTCGCAATCAACCATATATTAGTACGCCAATCAGTGGAAGCCTAAGAACTTCAAAGATCTATGGAGCAACGATCCACTTTAGGTTAAATCAGATAAACTGTCTGGATGATGCAATTAACCTCACGTAAGCCTGGTCCATATAGCAATCAACCCTTAGCAATAAAATCCTAAGGAGGGCATTAGTTTGTTTGTTATATATATATATATATATATGTCTATGTAAGATAAAATTTTATTTCACCAAGCAGACAAATAGAAACAAGACACAACAAAAACTACAACGAACAAGGGAAAACACCTAAAAAAACTTAATACATTAAAAGAAATAAATATAATCATGCAGGCCTTTGACATTAGTTAAGGCCATGCATCCCACAGATGACATTTTCTGGCTGGCCTGCTGGGCCTGTCTGGCCTTAGACAATCTACTGATAAAAAGCATAATATATAATCATGAGACCCAATAAATAGCAAACTGTAATCATTAGACCTTTCAGTCATACTTCAACAAAATGTACACATGTTGATGCTAGGGTCTGTGTTAGGCCAGACCTTGATAGCCCTACTGATAGGAACCTACATGAGACCTTTCAATGCAGTGAGAGAAGGAATTACAGAGGCCTTAACATCAACTACTATACATTTGCTGATGTGACAGTCTTTTTTGCTGCATTCCACTATCCACCATGCTAAAGGCCACTGCTATAAAATACTCCAATCTCAGATATTTTCGTGCCAACCATAATCAAGGTTGGTCCGATCAGATATCCAGATAGCCGAACCATGGCTCCATATTTATGGAAGTACAAGATTTATAGGGCATCCACAGGAAGGCCATGACATCAATCCTCTAGATAAAAGAAGACGCCCAGCAGGTGCCTCAGCAAAGAGTACGCTTGGTCAATGTTAGGATCCTAGAACTCATCTTAAATGGATTTTGAAAGGGACTAACCACTTGTAGATGAGAAACATCAACAGGAATTGAATTGTTTGAGTCTGAACCAACAGTTTCCATTGGTGACTCTTGTGATGCCGATTCTTTGACATGAACATTGTCAGCCTGCCTGTAATTTGATCTCATTTCCTGATTGGTATCTCCAGCGATCTTCGACTCAGTACCACATCTGTCTTTCAATTGCTCGCCCTCAACTTCCGCCCTTCTGGTAGAAGGAACATAGTCTTTTGTCTTCAATGTTTGAAACATGAACATTGCAACTACAGATTTAAAAGGAACAAAACACTTGATGAAGAAACTATTTGATCCTCATCCCCATCATATGCACAGTTTTCTCAGACCTTACACCCCTACAAGTTAAACCTGTGAGATGTCCAGAAAAATTGAACCGTGGGATAACATGCATATCTTTGGGTGCTTAGGATCATATAATTCCTCCATGATGAAATAAAATTATTCTTAAATCTCACCCGGTGAAGTATGAATGGGCACCATGACTGAGGGTTGTCTTGTAAGAAAATAATATGCCACGAAGAGGCTTTCCATCAATGTTAGATTCAATTGTGTATCCATAATGGAATGTGTTCGTGACCTTAGCCTCAAATGTCTTCAAACCTTGAGGCTTGAACTCATATGGTAAAGTTTTTTGATTTCCTGCATTGCATCATACACAACCAAGAACTATTGCAAATGAAAAGAAATTACAAAGTGATACACAAGCATCTCTAATATAGAATCAGAATATGAGGCAATGATCTTAGCAGTTTCCAGTTCCATTGTTCTGCAACTGCAAATTATTGAAACAGTGGAAGCATCAGTGAACTCAGCAAGTAGCAGTTACCATCTCATTTTCTTCTGTTCCTAGAAGAGAGGTCTAGAAAACGTAACCTTTCCCTTGTAGACAAGTGTTGTCCAAAGTTAATTTTAGAAGCCAGCATTGACAGATTTTTTTTTTTTTTTTTTTTTTTTTTTGTAAGAGCGCTAGATCTGTTCGGTGCTCCTACAAACCCTTAATATGTTCCCAGAAATGGAGCATGCTAATATCCACATTCCAAACAAAAGGGACAGAGAAGAGAAGCAATAGGTAATATCAATGGTCAAATATGAATACGGCCTGAATCCGAAAAAAAGCGAAGAAGAAGCTGCCTATACCTCTAGTACTGAATAGTCCTGCAGCAGAAATAAAAATAGACTCTGATATGAAAAATTTTACTTAGATAAGAGAGTACTGGTAACCACCAACATCTCAGCTGTTTCAAACATTGGAACTAACATCTAGATAGGCTGTCTGCATTACATATCCACCTTGTACCACTTTTGCATCCTAGTACAGAGCATAGTTACCTAATTCTCAATTCAATCAATTTGATTCAAATTCGTAGTTTGCAGTTCGATACTTACTCCATTTCAAAAATTCAACAAGGGAGGTTCGCTTAATTCAATTTTCAACTTGCCTGATTCACAATTCGAGTTTGATGAGTTCAATATACTAATTCAAATATATTATCAATGTAGTTCAAGATGATTCATAAGTCCAATTTGATATATATAAGCCCCCCTCTCCTCAGCTCATGTGTAGGGGAGCATCCACTCAAACGTGCCAACTGCACGTGTGGATGTGAAAAGGGTCCAATGACTAAAGCCCGCCCATTGCCTCTACCAAAATGAAATTTTTTCACTTGTCCCGTGTCCTGCCCAAACACGAAAAGCATAGAATATCTCTCCCGAGCTCTCTGTTTATCTCTTTTCTCTCTGTTTCTTTCTCCCGAGCTCCATTTGGGGACACAAAATGAACTTTTCTCTCTGTCTCTCCTCATCCCCCTTTCTCTCTTCTCTCAACATTCTTGATCAGAAGAAGCTATTCATTGAAACAAAGCTCCATGCGACCATAGACAGTGCTCCTTTAACAAGAAACCCCAAAACGATTGAGACTTGTTTCTAAGGACGAGATTGCAGGCAGTTTGCGTGTGCAGTTGGTTGTTGAAATGGAGACAAGGGATTGCTAATAAATTTTGTCTAGAAAGTTTTGTGCTGATTTTTGCACATGGAATCAAATGTTTAGAGAAGAGGTGGATTGGAGAATAGATTAGGGTTTTGAGGCATTTTCTGAGGTAGATGAAGGAAAAGAGGGAGACAACTGCCATTAAAGTCTGCGTTGAAGATAAACGAATGAATGCCATTTTCATTTCTGCGTTGAAGAGAAGAGTTTGAAATCTAAAACCAAGTTATCATTCAATTTACTTTTGGGGAAGGAGGGTAGCAGATACAGTGAATCCAGGTAGAATAATAAATTCTACTAAGATCATTGTGGGTTCCACTTGGTCCAGATCAATTTAAACCGTTCAACCTCACATGCTCTGTGGATTTAAATCCTTTCTCTCCATCTCTCTCTGTCTGTCTTTCTCTTCTAGCAGCAGAGGTGACAAAGTGGGTTTAGCAGATTTGAGTGTTATCCATCGTAGTATTTGATTAGATCATTTAGTTGGTAAAACATTTGGGTTCTTAGTCTTTCTATGCTTGAATGGAAGGAGCTCTTCAATGTCCATCATTTGGTTCATTTCATGAATTGTTTGCCATTCTCTTTTTTCCGTGTGCAGTTGTTTCTCCTTTTGATTTTTTTTATTTTTATAAGCATCCTTTTTGAGGTGTTAGATTTCAATTTATATTTGTTTTATGGGTCGTTTATTATAGCCATGTTTTGCCTAGTAGGGATTATTGAGCCATGTGACATCCCTTTCTCTTCAGCTTTCCCCTTTCCTTGCTGTTGCCCTTTCAACAAGGAAAAAGACCCACCTCAACCAAACCAATAAGATCTCTCTTTCAGAGATTTACATAAAACAACACAATGGCGCCATGTAAAAAACAGTAGAGAAAGGCATTTCTAAATGAGACCATGAGGAATTTTCAGAGGGGGCGATGGTTTCACCCAACTCATTGTGCAGCCTCGCAATGATCTCCTTAGTCTCCCTTCTCCATCTTCTCCCTCTTTCGTCTTCCACTTCCACTTCCGCCTCAAGACCCGCCACTCCCACTCCCACTCCCACCACCTCAAGACTTCAACTCCCTCTGGCTCCTCCATATCATCCTTGTCTCCAGAGTTTTTTTCTGAGGCATTTCATCATCGTCAGGCAGGGTAAGGTCGTGCAGTGCACGCCCCCGCTCATAGGGACGGGAACTCTGGGCGTGTTCAGTTCTCTGTACGTGGTGTGCTTCTTGGGGTTGTCTCAAAATCTCTGGAACCCAGTGTATGCAAGAACCCTATAGGAGATCTAAGCATGTCTCTCTCTAGTGGATTGGTTCATAAGCTCTTATGCTTTGAGAGAGAAAGGAAGTGGAGGAGATGGTCTCTCTGTTTGAAATGGATGGGGAGAGACAGAGAGAAAAGTTCATTTTGCGTCCCCAGTTGGAGCTCGGGAGAGAGAAACAGAGAGAGCTAGGGAGAGATATTCTATGCTTTTCGTGTATGGGCGGGACAAGTGAAAACTTTTCATATTGGTAGAAGCAATGGGCGACTTTAGTCATTGGACCCTTTTCACATCCACACGTGCAGTTGGCACATTTGAGCGGATGCTCCCCTATATAAGAAACGAAGACTAGTTTTGAATGATTTGGATTGGGTGATAGGGCCCCGCTCATAGATGAATAAAGAGGGACACTTCAGCATATCAAATAGTGCTTGCTAGAAAATTTGATGAACATTAAACATATCGAATATTGATGGGAAGAAATATCTATCCTTTGTATGAAGAGATAAAACTACATGAGAGTGAGATGGTAGGAGAAGGATGTATGTGAGATTTAGGATTTTCTAAAGCTTCCATGAAAACTTGCAAGGCTCTTAGTGGGGCAAATGCCTATCTATTAAAATTCGGAACCGGTCTAGGTAAATGTCTCTCACTTGCATGCTATGATGCACGGATACTTCAAAATGGGAAACGCATCGTGTCGTATTGTATCTGATACTTCAGTTTTTACATGTAAAATCCATGTCCCTGCTATGTCTATGGCATGTCTCTACCGTATCCATGCCGTATCTGGGCATCATAGCTTGCATGCATCCTGAATAACTTTTACTCTAAATAAGAAATGGTCCCATCATCAGATTTACTAATTAAAATTAATTAACTTTTGTAAAATTTTATACACTATTTAGCAACTGGTTAATTTTATGGTGGACCTAATTTCTATTAAAGTCAAATTTGGCTAGATCTGATGAAAAGAGAAGCACTTATTTTTATCAGACTAGATTTCTAACAAGTGGGACACAGTGAGGAGTTTTACAAAATTTACATTTAATGTTCAATAAGTCCAAATAAGATGAGGGAAATTGATAAAGAAGCTTAAATTTCTTTGCTATAAAAACATAGTTGTCATTTGTCAATTCCAATCCGGTCCAGAGAAAATTGGATAGAACGTTTTAGAATTAGCCTAGGGGAAGAACAGAATGTTCCCCGAAAGATTCTGGGCCCACTTTTAGGCCATTCTGGGCCCAACACAGCCCCAATTCTAGCCCATTCCAGATGAAACAGAATGCCTCCCCAAAGTTTTATTTTGTTATGTTTATTAAGCAGTTCTAGTAAAGTTCAAATGTTTCATATTGTCATTCATACATAGTGAAAACTAGAAAATAGTCAATTGTGGAGTGTAGTTCAATTTAAATGATGCAAATATGCAATTTAGTATTATTTAGCATTCTACTTCTCTTCAATTTTAAGTATTCTTTTAGTTTTTTTCATTTTTCAAGTGTCTTTTTTGGAATGGAAACCGGAATTGATCAGAACGCTGGAACATTCCGGTACAAGGCCAAGCTGGAATGGGGACTGAAACAGAATTCACACCTTTTGTGTGTGTGTGTGTGTGTGTGTGAGAGAGAGAGAGAGAGAGAGAGAGAGAGAGAGAGGACGAAGAAGAAGAAGAAAAAGAATCTGAATCCAGTAAAGAGCGAGAGAAAGAGGGACAACGATTCTTCAACCGCTTGTCGTCCCTTTTCTTCTCGCAATTTTCTTGTTTCGAACTGGCTACAAACCGTCTAGTTTTAGATTTCCCGATTTGTTCAAATCGAATTCCAAATTATTTGAATCATATGGAATTCGAATATTATCCCATCAAATTAGGTAACTATGTTACAGAGGCATAGGACATATGAATGTGAAAGTTTCTGTTGAAAGATACATACATCAGAAGGAAGCAAAGAAGTTACCTGCTTGACCATATCTTGGCAAAGGCAATGATTGACATGAATCAGGTACCATTCCAACCTTGGATATATCTTTTTCAGACCTGCTAGGAGGAAGTAGATATTGCTCTTGACACTTCCTCTTCAGTTCTTTCCTTAGAGAGAATTTTTCTTGCTTCTGTTCATCTTGCCCATTTTCCGTTGACATATCTAGTCATTAGTCACAAATCTCACAGCAAGTTATTGACAAATCCACCATATTCAATTATAAAAGAAAGCATAGCAAGACTAATAAAGTGGCTGTACATCCACAAGAGGAATTTCATGATTCTTGATCTAAGAATTTGATGACAATGTTTAAAGTGGGGCCCATGGATCAGTTATCTGCATTGTTGCTATGGGAAAATAGGCCTAATAGTGCACTAAAAGTTCCCCCAGTAAAACAATCCTAAATTCCTAGAACTAAAATCAACAGCACTGGAAACCGTTACGATATGGCATATTATATGTATTAAAGCAAAGGGGGAGGTGGGCTGTGAGGGGTGCCACCTCAGCAACCCAATCATTCTCCTTTCAAATAACTATGGAGAAAAAACCTAGAGTGCTTTAAGGTTCCATGTCATCACTGTTAAATAGGCCCAAGGCCCATTATTAGATCCAGTCCAGCATGACTGTCTCACGTGGTTGATTAGGTCAAAGATCACACAGTTGTACATATTTCTGTAATTACCTTGTTGTAATTAGATTAGTTTCCTAATTAGATTAGTTTCCTAACTTAGAGCCTTGTTTTTAGGCTTGTAATGCTCTATATATTGAGGCTGGTTCTCCAAAGAAAGATAATAAGAATAATACAATTTCATAGCTTTATGCGATTTCAGAGTTCCATCCGTGAGTTATCTTGAGCTTGTCATGGTATCAGAGCACAAGAAAACCTTGTTTTTATCTTGCATAGTATCTAGGGAATAAGCTATCATACTTGATCATCACAGATCATCACAGATCATCTCAGATCAAGACGTGGCCCACTTCAGATCGTCATCAACCTCTCTGGAAATCCCTTCCATCCTGGTCGACTAGATTTATCCAACTTTTTGGTGATTTTTCCAAGATTTTATGATCATCCGAGCAACTCCAGCAACTCCAGCGACTTCCAGCGACTTCCAGCGACGTCAGTAGATCCATCCTTTGCGTGGCCCACCATAGATCATCAGATCAACTTCCAGAAACCATCCCACACTGGTCGACTGGTATTCCTAAGAATATTGGCGATTTTTTCAGGATTTTTCAGCACCTCCAGATTGGATTTTTTCTCATTCTCGAGATTTTTCAGTTTTCAATACTGTTTTCATCAAGACCGTCCAATCTCTTGGATTCTCAGCAGAATTGGATCATTCTTTCTCTAGCAGGAAGCAAATTACTGGACTTCTTCAGATCAGGGCTCTGATCATTGTCCAGATCTATCCGTGGGGCCCACATAGAAGATCAGCAGCCAAAATCAAGGTCGTCTGGGGTGTTTTTTTGCCCTTTTATGTTCTGTTTTGATTTTTTATCATCTCTGATTGATCGGATCTTGATTTCTTCACACAAGCACAGTTGTTATCACAAATTTAGCTTTCATCTGTTCACTGTTATTGGATTTTCTTTGCAATCAAGTTTGAAGATGGAAAAATCTGAGGTTACCTTGATCCGATTCACGGGAAAAAATTATCCCGCCTGGTCGTTTCAGTTCCAGATTTACCTTGAGGCTAAGGAATTATGGGGTTATATTTCTGGATCTGACCCAAAACCCAAGGAAGATGAGAAGAAGATATCCGCCTGGCTTACTAAAGATGCCAAAATCAAATCCTGGATTCTGGGATCTGTCGAGCCTCATTTGATAATGAATCTCAAGCCGTACTCGACCTCTAAAGCCATGTGGGAGTATTTGAAGAAAGTATATCATCAAGATAACTCTGCACGTCAATTTCATCTTGAATGTGCAATTGCTGAGTATGCACAAGGGACCTTGTCGGTACAAGACTACTATTCCGGATTCCTTACACTGTGGTCGGAATACGATAGTATTAAGTATGCGGATGTGGCTGACAATGTGTTGACGGTGATTCAAGATCTTCAGGCCTCTAGTCACAGGGATCAGTTTTTGATGAAACTGCGCAATGAATATGAAAGTGTCCGATCTGCTCTGATGAATCGGATGCCATTACCTTCCTTAGATGTATGCTTGAATGAGCTCCTACGCGAAGAACAGCGCCTTGCGACCTCCGCTCATATAGCCCAACAAAAGACGGAAACCTATTCAGTCGCGTTCTCGGCTAATAAGGCTTCTCAGCCTCCGCCTCGAGACTTGAGCAAAACACAGTGTTACAGTTGTCAAAAATTTGGGCACATTGCAACTCAATGCAAACAGAAGGTCTGCAGTTACTGTAAGAAGTCGGGACATATCATCTCTGAATGTCGCCGCCGCCCACAACGTCCACAGTCTCAAACTCCACAATATCAGCCTCCGCTTGCGTATGTTGCTTCTTCGGATCTACCTGCTCCTACATCTGCACCCTCACAGCCTGGGCCCTCATCCTCTCTCACTCCTGAATTGGTTCAACAGATGATTGTCAATGCCCTTTCTGCTTTTGGTCTCTCAGGTATATCCCCTCCATCTTCTACTTGGTTTCTTGATTCCGGGGCGTCTAATCATATGACATTTTCCAGTGCACCACTCTCCAATGTGCAAAGCTACAATGGCCCTCTTCAAATACAAACTGCTAACAGGGGCCATATCCCCATTACTGCTGTCGGTGACATCCCTGGTCCCATTCCATTGAAAAATGTTTATCTGTGTCCCAATTTAACTTCCAACCTTTTGTCAGTCGGGCAGCTTGTTGAAAATCAATGTAACATCTCTTTTTCTTCTTCTGGTTGTGTTGTGCAGGACCAGATGTCCGGGAAGGAGATCGCGAGGGGGCCTAAGTGTGGACGCTTGTTTCCGCTGGATTTTTCTAAAATTTCTAGGAATCAATTTGACAATAATGTGTTTTGTTTTTCTCTTCGAGATAATTGCCGATTGTGGCATAATCGACTCGGACATCCTAATTCCAAGGCTTTGTCCCTTATGTTAAATTCTGGTTTATTAAATACATCTATTGGTTTATCTTCTTGTGTGCCTTTTGATTGTGCTACTTGTAAATTGGGAAAGAGCAAGACTCTTCCGTTTCCTCATTCCACTTCACTCACCACTCAGGCTTTTGATTTAGTTCATAGTGATGTATGGGGAATTGCTCCAGCTCTTTCCCACGCTCACTATAAATATTTTGTGACTTTTATTGATGATTTCAGTCGGTTCACATGGGTCTACTTTCTGCATTCAAAATCTGATGTTTTTAATGTTTTTAAAAATTTTTTAGCTTATGTTGAGAATCAATTTTCCACCTGCATTAAAATCTTGCGGTCCGACTCAGGAGGGGAATATGTGTCCTCAGATTTTCAACGGTTTTTACAACACAAAGGCATTATTTCTCAAAGAACTTGTCCTTATACTCCACAGCAGAATGGAATTGCTGAAAGGAAAAATAGACATCTCCTTGATGTCACTCGTTCCCTTCTTCTTGAATCATCGGTTCCTACCCGATTTTGGGTTGAGGCATTGGCTACAGCAGCTCATCTTATCAATCGCATGCCATCAACCTCCATTGAGAATCAAAGCCCATATTACCGATTGTACAAGACCTCTCCATCCTACGATGATCTTCATGTTTTTGGCTCCACTTGCTTTGTGCACTTGCCTCCTTCTGAGCGAACAAAACTAACCGCACAATCAGCTCAGTGTGTGTTTTTAGGTTATGCACCCTTCCAGAAAGGGTTCCTTTGTTATGATCCTCGCATTCGTCGTTTCCGTACCTCTCGGAATGTTGTTTTTTTTTAACACCAGTATTTTTTTCAAAAACATCTTGATCCCCCTGACCCCTCCTCTTTGGTGTCTTTACCTGGTTTTTCTGACGACACGTCAGTTGTTCGGTTTAATCCTAATTTTGTGTATCACAGACGGAACAGAGAAGCGCATCCCAGGGATCCCCCTTCTGATCTTCCCCCGGCATCCAGTCTACCTCCGGCACTTGGTCCATCTGGACAACCTTCTCTACGTCGCTCCACTCGCATTTCGGTACCACCCGACCGCTATGGTTTCTCCCATACTTCCTTAATGGCCACTTTGTCTTCTTCTTCCATTCCCCAATCCTATTCTCAGGCTGTGCAGGATACATGTTGGAACAAGGCTATACAAGATGAATTGGCTGCTTTAGAGAAAAATCATACGTGGGATATTGTCCCCTCTCCTGTGGGTGTCAAACCTATTGGCTGCAAGTGGATCTTTTCTCTCAAGTTAAAATCAGATGGCACTCTCGATCGATATAAGGCGCGCCTTGTTGCTCTCGGAAATCGGCAAGAATATGGCATTGATTACGATGAAACCTTTGCTCCCGTAGCCAAGATGACCACCGTACGCATCATCCTTGCTGTTGCTGCCGCTCAATCCTGGCCTCTCTATCAAATGGATGTCAAAAATGCGTTTCTTCATGGTGATCTCAAAGAAGATGTTTATATGCGTCTGCCTCCGGGGTCCTCCTCTGGGAAGGGTATGGTTGCTAAGCTCCGTCGCTCTCTCTATGGTCTGAAGCAAGCTCCTCGCGCATGGTTTGAGAAATTTCAAGATACCCTTCTTCATTTGGATTTTCATCCTAGCCAGTATGATCCTTCCATGTTCTTACATCATGCTCCATCCGGGATTACTGTGCTACTAGTCTACGTGGATGACATTGTCATTACTGGTCCAAATGCACAAATGATTCAGGCCCTCCAAGCTTCTCTTCATCAGACATTTCAAATGAAGGATCTAGGCCCCTTACACTATTTCCTTGGTCTTGAAGTTCATCAATCGACTAAAGGTATAGTACTCAATCAGCACAAATATACGGTTGACCTCATTGACTTGGCTGGCCTTACTGCTTCAGCTCCCGTCGATACGCCGGTCGAATTGAATGTCAAACTCAGTAAAGAGGAGGGTGACCTTCTTCCTGATCCGACCCCATATCGCCAGTTGGTTGGTAGCTTGATCTACCTCACCATCACTCGTCCTGATATCTCCTATGCGGTCAACCTCATGAGTCAGTTCATGACTGCTCCTCGTCACCTTCATCTGGCAGCTGTTCGCCGCATCATTCGGTACCTTATTCGCACACCGACTCGCGGGTTGTTTTTTCCATCCAACAATCCTCTCTCTCTCCGAGCCTATTCCGATGCTGACTGGGCTGGTTGTCCGGATACTCGCAGATCGACGACAGGATGGTGCATGTTTTTGGGTGATAGTCTGATTTCCTGGAAATGCAAGAAACATGACAAAGTTTCCAAATCTTCTACCGAGGCTGAGTACCGGGCTATGTCTGCTGCGTGCTCCGAAATTCTTTGGCTCCGTGGTCTGCTCTCAGATATTGGATTTCCCGCAGACGGAGCTACCCCCCTATATGCTGATAATACAAGTGCTATTCGGATTACTGAGAATCCGATTTTTCATGAACGCACTAAACACATCGAGGTTGATTGTCACTTCATACGTGATGAGTTTAAACGTAATGTCATCAGCCTTCCGCATGTCTCTACTGAACTTCAAATTGCTGATATTCTCACCCAAGGTCTTCCACGCCCACGACATCAATTCTTGGTTGGCAAATTAATGCTTGTTGATTCTCCCGCATCAATTTGAGGGGGGGTGTTAAATAGGCCCAAGGCCCATTATTAGATCCAGTCCAGCATGACTGTCTCACGTGGTTGATTAGGTCAAAGATCACACAGTTGTACATATTTCTGTAATTACCTTGTTGTAATTAGATTAGTTTCCTAACTTAGAGCCTTGTTTTTAGGCTTGTAATGCTCTATATATTGAGGCTGGTTCTCCAAAGAAAGATAATAAGAATAATACAATTTCATAGCTTTATGCGATTTCAGAGTTCCATCCGTGAGTTATCTTGAGCTTGTCAATCACATGCCATAATTTTTTCTCCAAAAAAATCTCTTTGTCCATATCCTCTATCTCATAAAGTCTCTCAATCAATATCCCCTAAAATCTCTCTATTTTACTACAATTATTCTCCCTCTCAACACTATATATCTTCCATCCTCTTAAGATTGTCATCTTTTTATTTTAATATTTGGGGCCCACCATTCTACAATTCATACTGATAAATTTTTCATTAAAAATATCATTTTCTTTTAGTTTCCAAATACAGCTCTACTCTATTCAAAGATTGTCACATGTGAAGGAAAATCAGACCCGACCTTCTGGTAGACCACCTCATGGATGGGCTTGTGATAAAAATGTTTTGAGGTTGGAGTTTTTTGGTTGAATCTTATAGGCATTATTTTATGATCTGATTATATAGACATATGACCCTAGGTTTGTCTCACCATAAATTACACTTCCGTGGGCCAACATGGACTCATAATTATGAGATATATACATTGATCCAAGGTAGATCAATTATTACTGGGATCAAATAACACTAGCCTGTGTTTTTAAAGTCTCATAATTTATGGCTTTTAAAGTTAAGATGTTTATATATATTTTTTTTAAATCTAGAGCTAAAAAATGGTTTGATCAGTTCTACAAAATTCGCTTTTCTATATCTTCTTTAGTAATTATTGTTGTTATTATTATTTTTATGTTGTTGTTGAATGGATTATTTTTAGCTTTATCTTTATAATAGTTTATGGTTGATGTTGACTACTTGTATTTGTGATTGAAGATGTGTTGATTATTTTTATATAAATATGCTTATATATTTATAATTAATTTTGATATCTCATAAATTTAAAATGTAATATCTTACTTTTTTGCGGCATTGTTGCTAGTACATATATATGGAAATTCTAAAAAACGCCCCTTTTTCTGCAACTCTTTTTTTCATGGGGCCCACCTTGAGTCAATCTAGTCTTTTCACACACACTACAACACGGCAACACCCCCACCCCCACCCCCACCCCACAAAATGAATAGTCACAAGTCCAAGTTTGACACTCATCCAACTTTTCCTCACCATTGGATTGAAATAAAAATAAAATGATGCCTCTAAACCATTAAATTTATTTTAGGGCCATGGATCAAAATGTTAGGATGATCTTATGGAGTCACGCTTTTGAGTATAGGTAGACCTCATATAGATCTTTTCATCCAATGGACTTCCATGGTCATCATGCATCCCAGTGGGCCCAACTAGAAGGGGCGTTTTTTAGCTGTGTAGCGCTCCCCAGATATACCCACACACACACTTTTACTATTCGGCAGCTGTTACTGTTGGGTTTTTTTATTTATTATAAATGAAGTAGTCTTACGGGTTGCTTTGCAATAATGCAATCTCAATAAATTTGGTTCTAATAAAAGAACAGACCACAGTGACTAGAGGATGGGATACCCTTCCCTATTACTCTTCCTTCTCTTCACAGCAATGAAGTCACTTGGCATCTTACGTGGATATGTAGCATGTTGGGCATAATACATATCTATGCTCCAAGTTGAAGGGGGGTGAAGAATATTTACATGCAACGCATGCACACACCCACACCCCACCCCTGCTCGCACAAGCACACACACATGCAGAAATTATCCAGTGCACACCTTTTTTGGTGTTTTGGTGCACACCCCGTAGTGGGCCTCACCTAATCACCCATCCAAATGGACCAAACAGTCATGACGCACCTGTCCCATTTTTTACACCCATCTGAATAGACTACACCATTGGATCAACAGTCAAAAATTTTTAAGGGGTAAAATGTTGTGGGCCGTTGATCAAGGGATTAGAATGATCAGTTGGGCCCGAAATTTGGTACGGAGGTAGGGCCCATCCAGATCTTTGGATCCCCCATCCCTAGGTGGGCCCCACAACTAGGTGCACAGGGTGATCCCAATGCACGAAGCTTGCAAGGGATCACCATTGTTTATATATATATATATATATGAGGGTTGCTCCCCTACACTGCAGCCCTCCTTAATATCAGCTGCAAGCACACATGTGAACCATGAACCATGCCCTCCACTGCTACCCTCACATGCTTGCAGCTGATATTAAGGAGGGCTGCAGTGTAGGGGAGCAACCCTATATATATATATATATATAGGGAGATGCTCCTATGAGAAACTATGAGTAAGGGTGGGGGCCCTCACATCCATATCCAATGCCAATAGCCTAAATGTGAAGGCCCCCACCCCTTACTCTCATATTACCGTGAGAATAACTCTCACAAGAGCATCTTCCATACATATATATATATATATGGGGGACATTCATGTGCATCCATCCCTCACGATAGGGTGAGGGACACTTACATGGCTTTCCCTCTTTGCACATGAACATTCTTTTTCTGCATTTGACCATATATGGATTTTCCTCTTTTGCACATGAATATATATATATAAAGGTCATCAACCAGTGCGGTCCCGCTAGGAGGGTCTAGATTGGAGAGTATGGGAAATGCTCCTATGAGTAACTCTCACACTACTATGAGAGTAAGGGGGGACCTATTGGATCCATATCCAATTCCAACAGCCTAAATATAAGGGTCCCCCCCCCCCCCCCCCCCCCCCCCGCCCCTCATAGTAGTGTGAGAGTTACTCTCATAGGAGCATTTCCATATATATATATATATATATATCGATTTATTTCCTGTTGTTATGGGGTTTTTTTTATTATTATAGAACAGTCTTGACTCGAGTGTTTTTTTTTTTTAAGTTCCCATTAAGTCTTCAATAAATAAAAGGGATCCTGGAGTGACTAGAGCGTGGAAAACCCTTTTATTCGACTTCTCTTCCCCACCCTCTCTTTCTTTTTCTTCTCCTCTCTTATCATTGACTTCTGCTGTGCATCCACAGATTGGCCCATCAGATGAATTTCTTAGATTACCAAACATGCCAAGCCCCCCACACCTACCCACGCCCACACAACCGCGCATATTTTATGCCGAGAATCATCTAAATTAGCTTGCCCATATGCCTAATAATACTAAAGGCCAGCGACAAAGAAGAAAAACTATGTCAAAGAAAGAATGTTGCAACAGTCGGAAGAATCCATTGAAACTATCATTTTTTCTCGCCTGCTTGGAACCATAAAACACTAGAATTAGGAACTCATCCATCATAGAGATCTCTAGGAACCTTGGATTGTTGGAAACTTGGAAAGAAGTAACTGCTTTCAGGGTTCTCTTTTTGGCACAAAGTTCCTTGGAATGAACTAAAATCCCAAAAATGAGTGAATTTCCAACTTTTTTAAGGAGCAAAAGAGTGAGAGGCGCTCTTGAATTCACCTTTTGGAGTTCCATATTACTTCTCCTAACAGAAAAACCCATCCTAGAACTATGACTCCGAGATAAATTTTCCCTCAGTGCCAAGTATCTCAAATGGACCCAAAGAAATCAAGTATCAGGAAAATGTAAGAATGATGAGAACAGATAATAGGCAAACCTGTGTATAAATAGTACATATCGTCAAGGGCCTCAAGACTCTCGTTGCAACCGCCAATGAACACAAGAATACCCTTTTGCAGATCCAAACAATCTCCAGCTACAGAAAATCTTGCAGAAGGCCCCGGGCCTGCACATGTTACTTTGCTCCAAATACCAGTATCTGCAGGGGGAGAGAATATTATAGGTCAAACAAAACATGCTTGTAATATATAAAATTTTAACATCAACAAATACATAACTTTTTTTCCTTCTAGGTTCTGATAGGCAAGAACAGAATCATAGACTGTCAGAATTTTGTAATGCAGAATTTAAAGTAGGATTCTAATCTATGCCAAATTTCTTAATGCTGAATTTGTAATGGTAGTAATAGAAGTAGTGCAGCATTAGCAGCAGCAGCAGCAGCACAATAACAGAACTCATATTTTGTTAGTTTGCATACCAGGCATGACAAAAAAGGATAAGCATCAAGAATTGAGCCACTGTTGCTTTATACAGAATGTTCAATAATTTTCATATATGCATGGAGAAATTAAGGGTATGGTTCTGCAAGCAGCAAACCACCTGATTTAATCAGCGTGAGCCGTGAGGCCCACCTTTATCTGATCAAAGCCACTCAAGTTGTGTGCCACCCTCATAAAAGGAATTGGACCAAACTTCAACTAAGTGAAATGCACCATTGGGTTGATCACGTGTAGAAACTAGAACTATACATATCATATCACACATTTAACCCAATGGCACATATCAATTGGATTGGAGTCAAATCTGGGCCACTGCCTAAATTGGGAGGAATATGATATGAGTGAGGTGGAGCACACAAAGTTGGCCCCACATAGATTAAATAAGGTCCAAGCTGCAGTCAGCACCATACTGACAAGCAGCATAGGATCGTTCTCTTATGGATGATATTAGAGAAATTAACCGATAGGCGCCGCAGTTCAGAAGATACAATGCTTTGTTAGGGAATTAATTTCAAACATGTGGAGCAAATGGTTCAACGTACAATGATCCAGACCAGAGTCTTATGAAATATGAAACAGATCTCATAAAAAAATTTATATCATACATGAAATTTTTATGAAGTCGGAACCAAATCTAATGGGAGAAAATTATGTCTTGCAGTTGAATGCCATTTATATATTTTATTTTTTTGGTGAATGTTATCATGATCTATTTGAGTCTTACAATTAATGCAATCTTGTAACTCATCAAAAAGGATGAGGCTAAGGTTTTGAGCACAACCAAAACATGAAGAATTGACTTTCTTCTTTTTTTTTCATTTCTGTTTTTACTTGATTCTTATGGGTATCTAAGTCCAAGAAACAGCTCTAATTTACATAAAGCAATCATGGAAGGGAGCAACTTGTTTTGGTCCTTTTTCTAATTGAAGTTAAAAGGTAGAAATTGGAAGTAAGAACAAACAAAAGATAAGGCATCTTGGTAATTATATAAGGGAAATATTCAAGTGAGGGATTCCCTCACCATGTGTGGTGAGGGAATCCCCTTTTTGGGGAGGTTTCAAGTACAAAAGGGCTTTTGTACTTGAAGGGAGTACACCCTTTTGTACTTGAAACCTCCCCAAAAAGGGAGTCCCTCACCACACATGGTGAGGGAATCCCTCACTTGAATACCCCCCATTATATAATATTAGGACAACTCATGACATGATATGATAAAAGGAAGAAGATTGAAGTCAGAAACTATCCAGTTTGTTATTTCTGAAGGGCTCTATCTAATGTGAATGGCTCCCCGAGCTACCGTCCCGATGCTGGGAGGTAATGGGATAAGGTGCTACCTCTTCTCCTTGTGAAGCACCTATCTAAGGATGTTATAGGTCCTCAGCCTTTGCATCTCGAATACTGCAACACCTACCAGCATTATTCCTCTTGACCTTATTGCTGTCCTCTTGTTGATCAATGACTTAAAATTTTTTCATATTTTACTCTATAAAAAAGTAAAGATCTTTTTTTTTTTGGAAATGAAAACAACAAAAACTTATAAATATCATATGATTCAATATGTATGCTCTAGCCTTCTTATGATTTTATAATCCATTCCAACAACAATGCAACAGGCCATCAATTGGAGTTTTAATGGATCTTCAATAAATGGGGAACTGGAGAAAGGCCACATAAAATAAGTCTTCCAGATTGAATGAATTCATAATGGACTAATCTCACAGTCACTGGCCTAAAACAAATGGTTATGAATATAATATGATTTGGTCCAGAAGAAAAGTCAAAGGCCAAAAGATTTAGAATATCCCCCATTCACATAGGTCTTCCTCCCACCCGCCCTCCCTCCCTCTCTGTTTGAGAACCACCAATGAGTGGGGCACTTTAGACCAACAGTTTAGATGACCAAAATATGGCCCCACAAGTATGGAAGTGGGTTCCTCAGGAAACTATATAATTTGAAGAATGTGGGATCAGAATTTATTATTTGAATTAAGTGATTCAAGTTTGCTAACATAAAATAACTTGTGAGATTCCAAAAGCTACGCCTAGGGTAAGTTAAAACAGCTTTTGTTATTTTGATAAAAGTAGGGAAGTTTAAAAGGTAACAAGGAAGATTGTCATCATAGCAACTCAAATAGCATCCTCTTGATAGGACCAAAAGTACGTGAAATATGCATGAGAAAGAATACATACCCACATTAAGTACATGAAGGTCATCATAAAGGTTACGATCATCAGTAAAACCCCCAAAAACAAACAAATGTTTTCCAAGAGCAACAGTTGAATGGCCAGCACGAGGAGTCAGCAGTTGACCGGAGGTGTTTAGCTCCCTCCAAACAAGTGTATCTGTTTAACATAATCATAGAACTAATCAATTTAACTAACAATTGTAGAGGATTACATAAATAGCACAAATATACTGTGACAGAGCGTTTTGTTCCACTATATTATCAAGATCACTGGGCACATGGTGCAGTGGCCCAGGCCGTTAGATCTGATGAGTCCTGCGGTGAATGCAAATGTGCCAAAAACAACCCACCTCAGGCTATCCTAAAGCTTTCACCTTTTGCCTCTTTTCTCATGAAAGTGGATACGCACTATGTTTTCTTTCTTTTCTTACTGACCAATTGTAAACCAATATCAGAAATGCTCTCTCTCAGCATGGGGCTTATTTGCCATCCCCAATCAACAGTCTGGAAACCTGAACTCAGATCACATTAGCTAAGGAATCCTGGGCAATGGGCATCAGGAAAGAGAACATTTGTGTAGAATGTGAAAGCCCAATCTCGGGTGTGCATTTTTATTTACCTGGTGCAGCCTGTTCCCTAGGAAAGTGAGGTAATTATGTAGTTATTTTACAAGCTTAAAAGGGAAAATGGTTATCTAATGAGTTGTGAATCAAATCTAGGAAAGCATCATACTAGAAAAATGATGTTCACAGGAAGCTAAGGAACCTATATCATGAAGCAAATTCTTCTCAAGCTACTTGGGTCACTGTAAGGCAGGCCTCAACTTATCAGCATCTTTTCACATTCAAAAGAGCATGACATATCAGAATCCTTTTATATAATATAGAGCACGCCAAAGTTTCAGGATTTCTTCACGTACTTTACAATATTAACTTTACGTATCACCTTTACTGTACATAAACTCACATTCAAGATCTCTATGGAAGTTAGCACAAAAACTTCACATCCATTAGCACATGAACACGGAAAATAAGAAACATACCCACATCAAGTATGTGGACATCTGACAAATAATAATCTGATGCATCTTCACCACCAATAACAATTATTTTGTTCCTCCAAGATGAGCAGGTATGGCTATCACGTGCAGAGGGTGGAGTGCCAGAGGTAATTGCATGTTTCCAAATGAAACGCTCTGCAGGTGAAAAGAACAAGTAATTATTAGCAAGAGATGTCTCACTAGAAAACCAAAGGTTACTCATAAATGTTAATCCGAGCAGCACAGGTGCAGAGGTGACAGACGTGCAGTCCAAGCTATTCATCAGGTGAGCATTTTGGAAGAGTATTATTGTAATAGGGTCATTTATGTCATTGACTTTCATAATAGCACTCTGTATATATGTGTCTAGATCAACCTCATTAATAAGAGGGAGCGTGCTGTTTTTTTTATTGGTAAAGGGTAAATTAAGATTAAAATTAAAGCATTAGTACACAATATAAAGGAATCCAAAAGGATGGAAAAACATTATCCCTAGATACCCGTTGTTAATGCACCATGTACGCCATGCCATTAACTCACAATGCAAAAAACCACCTGAATTAATGAGGAAGAGAATTTGATCTCTTCAAAATAAAAGTGGAATTTCCATAGCCCCAATTCAAGTAAGTCACCTAAGAGATAGCACTGGAAGAACTACTTTCTACTATCAACTTGTTCAAAACCGTGTGACTAAATCTGTAGAGCTTCCAGAATGGCCAGCACATACACCTCAGTTGACTCTTTTACTCCCACATGCTTACCATCGCAACTCAAACTCCTTTTACATAATGAGCAAGAGTCAAAACAAGCTATGCCTATGATACTTAGGTTTTAAAGTTAAGAAAGTGCAGCTTGATGTGAATAATCATCAGCCAAATTAACTTTCTAGTAAAGGTAATGACACTTAAATTAAACATGTTTTTGAAGAGTCACACTTAGCTATTGTCGTACACAAAAGTAAGGATTATTAAACTAATCATCCAATCAGAAATTTTTTTTCTTATGGTTGTCCTTTGTCAAGGTTCTCTCTAGTATATTAGTATTACAGAAGCGCACCCCCTCTCCCTTGCTGCCTTATCAGAAAGAAATAAGGTGTAAAGGGATACAAGCTTTTGGAAAGAACAAGATATGAAAAGTTAGCAATTCATCAAAAGGGAAAAAGTTGGTGAGGTTTAAATGGTTGTTTACAGTGAAACACAAGGCGAATGGTTCAACTGAGAGGCAGAAAGTAAAATTTGCCCTGAAGAGATTCATGCACATAAACATGACCTTGACTATCATGAGACATTTTCTCCTGTAGCCAATGTTGTGTCCATCAAAGCCCCTTTTGGTGGCAACCAATAGAAACTGGCCTATGTACCAACTTCATGTGAAGAAAGCCATCCTTCATGAGAATCTGCATGAGGAAGTCTATGTTAAATGGGTTAGTGCTAAATGGGTCAGTGGGTCAGCCCATGACAAATAAAGCCCAAACTTGGGTGATAAGTTACTTCTCATGTACAGCTATGTAATTTATATCATTGTCATATTAGATGTAAATTAGATTATGATTAGATTATGATTAGATTAGATTGGCTGTAATCTAGTGATTGCTACAATTATGTAACATGTATAGTAACTATTCTTCTATAAAGGAACATCGTGAGCCCTCAATGGGATCAACGAATTCACAACATATTGTTTCTATCTTCTTCTCTCTCTACTGGCTTTGACATGGTATCAGAGCCTTGAGTAAACACAACTCTATACAGAGTTTCTGAGTGATCTTCTTCATCTTCCAAGCATTGGAAGTCATCGAGTGTATTATCAACTCAAGGAATCTTCATCCACTGGTCTGATCAAGGTGTGATCATACGTGGCCCACCCCAGATCCACACTGCTGTATCTGGATATTGCAACCAGACTGGTCGACCACTCCTTCTGGTATTTGTGGGCATTTTTTGAAGATTTTTAGCATCTCAGAGGTAGGCTTTCTACCCTTTCTACAAGAAATTCCAATTTCTGTTGTATCTTTTCATCACAGCCGTCCAAGTTTTTGGATTTTGATCTTTTTGGTGAGCAATCTGGTTTGTTTGGTGCGAATTTGTGGTCTTTATCATCCAATGATCTCTGATTGATCATAAATCAAACCTGTTGGCTGCTGCACTCTCTTTTATCTGAAAAATCCTGGTCGCCTGGGCCAAATTTTTGGATATTTTTTGCTTGACAGTGCTGTTTTTGGAAATTGTCTTTTCTGACTTCTCTGTTGCTAACGTGGACTCCTCTGTTGCAAACTTGGGACTCCTCTTCTCATCTGGTTAGCCATTCTTTAAGAATTAATTGGATTTTCTTGCTCATCAATCTACTGCCATGGAAAAGCATGATATTGCATTGATTAAATTTAATGGAAAAAATTACACTTCCTGGTCCTATCAATTTCAAGTCTATCTTGAAGGGAAGGAAATGTGGGGACTTGTTTCCGGATTCGATCCACGACCCAAGGAAGATGAGAAAAAAATACTCTCTTGGAATACAAAGGATGCCAAAATAAAAACCTGGATTCTTGGGTCTGTTGAACCCCAATATATCCTGAATCTCAAACCTTACAAGACCTCTAAGGAGATGTGGGAATATCTGAAGCAAGTTTATCACCAAGGGAACTCCGCCCGACAATACCAGCTTGAACTGGATATTGCTCATATACCCAAGGGACTTCTTCCATCCAGGATTATTATACAGGTTTTCTTAATTTATGGGCTGAATATGATGAAATCAAATACCTCAATGTCTCTAAGGCCGCTCTTTCTGAGATTCAAAAATTACAGGCAACTTCTCACAGAGACCAGTTCCTCATGAAATTAAGATCTGAGTATGAGATCATTCGTTCCAATCTGATGAGCAGGGTTCCATCTCCATCCCTGAATGAGTGTCTTAATGAACTCTTGCAAGAGGAACAAAGTCAGATCACTCAGCATGCTCTAAAGCAACAGTCCTCCGGAAACTCTTCTGATGTCGCATTTGCTGCCACTACCAATTACACCCCGGGAGGGATGGTTCATCATACTACTTCTGCTTCGAAAGGACAACCTCCAACAAGAGATCTCAGCAAAATCCAATGCTTTGGCTACAAAAACTATGGACACTATGCCTCACAGTGTAAGACCAAGTTTTGTAATTATTGCAAATCAAATGGTCATGTTATTACTGAATGCAAAAGGCGGCCACAAAATCGCACTCCACGAGCATATCATGTCAATACTGCAGATGCTACTTCTTCTAGTGCTAGTCCCTCGGCACCAGTCATGCCTTCACCACCTCCTGCCACCAATACTGTTCCTCAAATCACCCCTGAGCTTATTCAACAGATGATCATAAATGCCTTCTCTGCACTTGGCATTTCAGGTAACCACTACTCCTCTTCCTCCCTATGGTTTCTTGATTCTGGAGCTTCCAATCATATGACCTCCTCCACCGCTCATCTATCTAACCTGCAACCATACAATGGAAATTTACAAGTCCATACTGCTGATGGTCAAAAGCTTCCTATTACAACTACTGGTGATATCATTCATTCATTACCTCTCACAAATGTCTTTCTTTCTCCTCATCTTACTACAAATCTTCTGTCTGTTGGACAATTGATTGATGATAATTGTAATGTTTCCTTCTCTCGCTCTGGTTGTGTTGTGCAGGATCAAGTGTCGGGGACGGTGATCGCGAAGGGGCCTAAGTGTGGACGCCTGTTTCCTCTCGTTCTGCCTCCTTCTCAAAATAATCAGCTCTCTGCCTTTTCTTGTTTTTCTCCTCAGGATGTTTGGAGGCTCTGGCATAATAGATTAGGCCATCCTCATTCAAAATTGTTATCTTTGATGTTAAACACTGGTAGTATTAATGAAAATAAAACATCTTTTCATCATATTTCTGATGAGTGCTCTGTTTGCAAACTTGGAAAAAGTAAAGTTCTTCCCTTTTCTTCCAAATCTACTATGGCTTCAAATTGCTTTGACATTATTCATAGTGACGTCTGGGGGATTACTCCGGTAATCTCTCATACCAATTTTAAATATTTTGTCACCTTCATTGATGATCATAGTAGATTCACTTGGGTTTATTTCTTACACTCTAAATCTGAAGTCTTTGATGCTTTCCAAAAATTTATGGCCTATGTTGAAAATCAGTTTTCTACTCGCATAAAAGTTCTTCGATCTGATTCCGGAGGGGAATATATGTCCCATCCATTTCAAACTTATTTGCAAAAATACGGGATTTTATCACAGAGATCGTGCCCTTACACTCCTCAACAGAATGGAGTTGCTAAACGAAAAAACAGACATCTCCTCGATACTGTTCGTTCTCTTCTCTTAGAATCATCAGTTCCCGCACGATTTTGGCCCGAAGCTTTAGCCACTACAGTTCATTTAATCAATCACTTACCATCCCATCGCCTCAACAATCAAACACCATACTTTCGTCTCTTTCATACCAAGCCTACTTACACCCACCTACGCATTTTTGGATGTGTATTTTGTTCATCTACCCTCAACCAAACGTACCAAATTAACTGCTCAATCTGCCAAATGTGCGTTCCTTGACTACGCCTCTCACCAAAAGGGGTATCTTTGTTATGATCCTGTGCTCCACCGTCTTCGCATCTCTCGAAATGTCACATTTTTCGAAAATCAAAATTTTTTTTCTACCCATTCCTCTCCTTTACCTTCTTTTTCTCATCTACCAGATTTTTCTGACTCGACCTCTTCTCCACTCATTGTTTATGAACGACGTCGTCATAAGGATGTTCCACTACTGCCTCCCCCTCTAGATCCCTCACCGGCACCTGATCTTGTTCCCACTTCATCACAAGCTCCTTCCTCTCCAGTTCAGCTTCGACGCTCTACGCGTATCTCCAAGCCTCCTGACAAATATGGGTTCACTCACACATCTTTGCTTGCTGCCCTCTCCTCCATTGCTATTCCGACTTCTTACTTGCAGGCGGTGAAGTATGACTGTTGGCAAAAGGCTATGCACGACGAATTAACGGCACTGCAGGAGAATCATACCTGGGATATTGTTCCATGTCCCTCATCTGCAAAACCTATTGGCTGCAAATGGGTTTTTTCTGTCAAACTCAAGGCTGATGGCTCTTTGGATCGTTATAAAGCACGGTTAGTCGCTCTCGGCAACCGACAGGAATATGGCATCGACTATGAGGAGACCTTTGCTCCAGTTGCGAAAATGACTACAATCCGTACTATTCTTGCCATTGCTGCTACTCACTCCTGGCCTCTTTACCAATTTGATGTCAAGAATGCCTTCCTTCATGGTGATCTCAAAGAAGAAGTCTATATGCGACTTCCCCAAGGCATTACGGGTACATCAGCAGGAGATTGCGCGCGCTAACGACGCTCTCTATATGGTCTTAAGCAAGCTCCGCGCGCCTGGTTCGAGAAATTTAGGGATGCTCTCATTCATCTACAGTTCACTCAGAGTGCCTCTGATCCTTCTATGTTCCTTCACCGCTCCTCAAATGGGCTTACTGTCCTATTGGTGTACGTAGATGATATCATCATCTCTGGGACAGACTCTGGCATCATCACACATCTACAAGCATCCTTACATGAATCTTTCCATATGAAAGATTTAGGGCCACTCACATACTTTCTAGGCCTTGAGGTTCATCAGTCAGCGAAAGGTCTCATCCTTGATCAACACAAATATGCTATGGATCTCATTGAGACAGCTGGTCTTCAAAACTCCACTCCTGTAGATACGCCTATTGAGGCCAATCTTCAGCTCACGCACGATACGGGCGATCTTCTTCCTGATGCCACAATGTATCGCCGTTTAGTCGGAAGTTTGATCTACTTGACTATCACTCGGCCTGATATCTCCTATGCAGTAAATATGGTTAGTCAGTTCATGACACAACCACGCCATCTCCATCTCGTTGTTGTTCGGCGCATTCTTCGATATGTTCTTCATACACCATCTCGTGGTCTTTTCTTTCCTGTGGGCAATTCGACGTCTCTAATTGCTTATTCAGATGCTGACTGGGCTGATTGCCCTAATAGTCGCCGATCTACCACTGGTTGGTGCATGTTCTTGGGGGACTCCTTAATTTCCTGAAAATGTAAAAAACAAGATAAAGTCTCCAAATCTTCCACAGAAGCAGAATATCGTGCTATGTCGGCTGCCACTTCTGAAATTGTCTGGCTTCGGGGTCTTCTTTCTGGGCTTGGATTTTCCCAATCTGGTCCTACTCCTCTCTATGCCGACAATACCAGTGCCATAAGGATTACTGAAAATCCTGTCTTCCATGAACGTACAAAGCATATTGAGGTGGCTTGTCATTACATACGTGATGAATTTGTGCGTGGAGCAATTACTCTTCCTCATGTTTCTACTGGACTTCAAATTGCAGATATCTTTACCAAGGGTCTTCCCCGGCCACGACACCAATTCTTAGTTGGCAAATTGATGCTCGTGGATTCACCCGCATCAATTTGAGGGGGGGTGTTAAATGGGTTAGTGCTAAATGGGTCACTGGGTCAGCCCATGACAAATAAAGCCCAAACTTGGGTGATAAGTTACTTCTCATGTACAGCTATGTAATTTATATCATTGCCATATTAGGAGATGTAAATTAGATTATGATTAGATTAGATTGGCTGTAATCTAGTGATTGCTACAATTATGTAACATGTATAGTAACTATTCTTCTATAAAGGAACATCGTGAGCCCTCAATGGGATCAACGAATTCACAACATATTGTTTCTATCTTCTTCTCTCTCTACTGGCTTTGACAGTCTATAAATCTCCACCCTTACCCTCCACTATTCAGGGAGACGAGTGGAGTGTATAAATTGTAAAGGATGATATATTGGATTGGTTCAAGAATTTTAGTGAAGGTCTCATAAAAATTGTTTGTTCCATCTATGCAAATCATACACTATTCATGAAACTGCCATATGCATGTAGGAATAACAGTTCTTATCATGTGTGTCTAGATGATGTAACTGTCACAGCGGATGTGATCCTACAGAGATAAAAGAACTGAGTATTTACGGAGTTTGAAATTAATGAATTGGATCTCTAAGAATATTGTTTGCAGCTTGAAGTCGCATGATCAAAGAAAAGAATTGAATTTCACAAAGAATGTGTATTTTACATCCTTTGAAGTTAGAAGTAAATGGGAATGCTACAAACCAGACTAATAACACTCTAAAGGAAATAAATTATCATCTATGTCTCCCGGAAGAAGTCTTCCAAGATCCCAGATCTTATCTGTAGTAGGAGAGTTGATATATTTGACTCTCACAAGGTCTAATCCTGCCCATACTAATGAAACAAGGAGTCAGTTTATGCATGCTCCTCCTACTACTCGCTTAGAGGCAGTTCATTAAATATTTAGGTAGTTAAAATCTTCTCCACAAAAAGGGTCGTTATTTTTCGAGGCATGGTCACTTCAATGTAGAAGTGTACACTAAAGGAAGTTGCTCAACTTCTACAGCAATGCGAGATTTTAATGATTCGATAAGGTGTCATGATCTCTGTGATTTGCCTTTGAGAGGAGCCGAACTCATGTGGTCTAATATGCAGGAGGTTCTAGTGATAAGTTGCTTGGATCATTTTTTAAGTGTCAACAAAATGGTTGGATTTTTTTCCTTACAGTATTCAAAGAGTTCTGGCTTGGCCGGTTTCTAATCTGATTCAGGACTATAGGGTTTCAGGATCATGGAAGTCCTTTCTTTCTGTGCAGGTGGAGTTTGATCATTGGATTTGATATAGGGCTCATGATGGTCACCACGTCAGATTTTGGCATGATGAGTGGTGCCGGCAGTTGGTGTTGTGCAATCAGTTCCCAAATCTATATTAGTTGGACCGGAGACAACAAGTTGTTGTTGCTAAGAACTTTTGTATTATGCGTGGTGTTGTAGTTTGGGATATTTCTTTTTGACAGAACCCGTCTGACTACGAAGCTTCTAATCTTGCTGAGTAATTTGGCATACTTGACAAGATTTATTCGTCAATTGGTAGAGCTAATGGAAGGCTATGGAAACCTGATGTTAAAGGTCTGTATTCTATTAAGTTTTTTCTACAAGGTTTTGTCTGACTTTTCTGTTAGAGACAGTGGAAAGTTGGTCGTCTTTTTGCAATCCTTCTGTCCCGCCAAGAATTTCGGCCTTCTATTGGGTGGCAAGGAAACATAAAATTCTAACTATTGACAAGTTGAGAAGACAGAAATAATTTTATAGCTAATGGTGCTCTATGTATATAACTCCGCTGATGTTGGGGTATCCTTGACATAGCCGGTCCTAAGCCCGGACAAAGGAGGAGGGTTGTGCGTTAGGTAGCCAACAACTAACACACTACTCAATCGGATTTCTTTATGGATTTGAGACCTAATGAAATTTCGTGGGGGTGTCCCCTACTTAGCGACGCGCTGTATGGTCCGAGTACAGTGATAAGTGAGTAAAGACCGCTGCATCAGCGCCCAGGTGCAGTGCTAAATAGGCAAGGGTCCTCACACTTTGGACGAGTGTGGGGGGTAAGGAAGCTAGTCTAAAATAGAAGGCTGAGATTAGGTACTTGGAACATTGGGAGCCTAACTGAGAAACTTATGGAAGTGGTGGATACAATGGAAAGGAGACGAATCGCAATTGCTTGCTTGCAAGAGACAAGGTGGGTGGGACAGAAAGCTAAAGAGATTGAGAGGACTGGGTATAAGTTATGGTATACGGGACTTAATAGATCGAGGAATGGGGTCAGCATAGTGGTAAGCAATGACTTAAAGGAAGATATAGTTAGTGTAAAGCGCTGTGGAGATAGGATTATTGCAATTAAATTAGTGTTAGGAGAAGAAATAGTGAACGTAATTAGTGCTTATGCCCCCCAGGTGGGCTTAGGAGATGGACATAAGGAGAAGTTTTGGGAAGACTTGGAGGGAGTGCTACTAGAGATACCCCAAGGCGAGATGGTCTTCATAGGAGGAGACTTGAACGGTCATGTAGGACGCGACGTAGATGGATATATAGGAGTACACGGGGGACATGGATATGGTAATAGAAATGAAGAAGGGAATGATATTTTGGAGTTTTCAGTGGCTTATGATCTCATGGTAACTAACACTTATTTTAGGAAGAGAGGAACATTTGGTGACTTATAAGAGTGGCTCCTCAAGAACACAGATTGACTTCTTCTTAACTAGGAAAAGAGACCGTTTAGCTTGTAAAGATTGCAAGGTTATACCGGGGGAGAACTTGACTTCCCAACATAGGTTGTTGATCATAGATGTGCAGCTACAAAGGTGGACTAGAAAAAAGAAGTTGTATAGATGCTCAAGGACTAAATGGTGGAACTTGAAAGGTGATAAGCAACTAGCATTAAGAGAAAGAGTACTAGAGGAAGACGTTTGGGCGGTAAATGAGAGTGCAAATAATATGTGGGATAAGGTAGCAGAGTGTATTAGGAGGGTAGGGAAAGAAGTTTTAGGAGAATCCAAAGGGGGTGCTCCGGCACAGAAAGAGGCATGGTGGTGGAGCGAGGCCGTCCAAGACAAGATAAGAGTTAAAAGAGAGAGTGCTTTAAAATTTGGAAAAAGGGTCGAAATGAAGCGAACTTGGAGAAGTATAAAGAAGCAAAAAGAAAAACCAAAAAGGCAGTTAGTGAGGCCAAGGCAAAGGCATTTGAGGAGCTATATAGGCGACTTGACACTAAGGAAGGCGAAAGAGAGATATTCAAGCTTGTCAAAGCCAGAGATAGGCGGACCAAGAACTTAAACCAAGTTAAATGCATTAAGGATGAGGATGAAAAGGTATTATAAAGGAAGAGGAGATAAAGGAGCGTTGGAAGAGCTACTTCTACAAGTTATTTAACGAAAGTAGTAGTAGTGACATACAATTGGGACAGCTTACCATTTCTAGGGAAGAATCGAATCATATGTTCCATAGGAGAATCAGTAGGGAAGAAGTTAAAGAAGTATTGAAAAGGATGAAGAATGGGAAAGCGGTTGGGCCAGATGGTATCCCTATTGAGGTCTGGAGGTGCTTGGGGGAGGATGGCATAAGTTGGTTGACAAAGCTTTTTAATGTAGCGCTAAAGAGCAAGAAGATGTCTGATGCATGGAGGAAAAGTATTCTTATACCTATATACAAGAACAAATGAGATATTCAGAACTGTGCGAACTACCGCGGGATTAAATTGATGAGTCATACGATGAAATTATGGGAGAGAGTTATTGAGAGAAGACTTAGAAGAAGAACAATCGTTTCAGAGAATCAATTTGGTTTCATGCCTGGGAGATCAACCATGGAGGCTATCTTTCTCCTGCGAAGGTTAATGGAATAGTATAGAGAAGGTCAGAGAGATTTACATATGGTGTTCATTGACTTGGAGAATGCCTATGACCGGGTTCCTAGGGAGATTCTATGGAGAGTACTGAAAAAGAAAAGAATGTGTCGTATATATTGAGGCGATAAAGGATATGTATGATAGAGTCGTGACATCTATAAGAACGACTGGCGGAGAGACTAAAGAGTTTCCTATCACGATTGGTCTACACCAAGGCTCAGCGTTAAGCCCGTACTTGTTTGCCCTAGTTATGGATGAGATTACAAGACATATTCAGGATGAGGTGCCGTGGTGTATGCTATTTGCAGATGACATTGCTTTAGTGGATGAGACGAGAGAATGAGTGAATGCTAAGCTAGAATTGTAGTGGAAAACGTTAGAGACAAAAGGGTTTAGGCTAAGTCGATGCAAGACGGAATATATGGAATGCAAGTTTAGTCAAAGTAGGACACCTGGTAACATAGAAGTAAGTTTGGGCATACAAAAGATTGTAGAGAAAGAAAACTTTAGGTACCTTGGATCTATGGTACAACAGGATGGAGAGATTGATACTGATGTATGTCACAGGATTCAAGCCGGGTGGACCCAATGGAGGAGTGCTTCGGGGGTCTTGTGTGATCAGAAAGTCCCCCTCAAGGTTAAAGGAAAGTATTATAAGGTGGCAGTACGTCCAACGTTGTTATATGGATCAGAGTGTTGGGCAGTAAAGCATAATCATGTTAAGAAGATGGAAGTTGCGGAGATGAGAATGCTAAGATGGATGTGCAGGATCACAAGGAGAGATAGGATTTGGAATGAGGAGATTAGGGGCAAAGTAGGAATAACACCGATTGAAGATAAAATGAGAGAAAATCGACTGAGATGGTTCGGCCATGTTAGAAGGCGCCCAACGGAGGCACCTGTTTAAAGGTGTGAAAGCATGGAGATTGCCAAGAATAGGAGAGGGAGAGGGAGACCCAAGAGAAGTTGGAAATAAACTATTAAACATGACCTTGCCTACATGGATCTAACGGAGGACATGGCCCTAAACAGATTTGATTGGCGTCGTCAAATCCATATAGCCGACCCCACCTAGTGGGAAAAGGCTTGGTTTGGTTTGGTGCTCTATGTATATAAAAGATGAGGAAACAGTGCATCATTTGTTGATTCATTGCAGCTTTGCTTATAAAGTTTGGATCGATGTGTTTAACCTATTTGATATGAATTGGGTTATGCATAGGACTGTGGAATTTTTTTTTTTTTTTTAATTCGATAGTGCATGGGGAGTAAGTTTGTTCGTGGTAAAATTTTATGGAAGTTGGTATCATATGCAACTGTTTAGAAGCTTGGTTAGAGAGGAATAGTACAGTGTTCAGAAATAAAAGCAAAGCTACTGAGGAGATTGTTGAGTCCATTGATTGGACTGTGCCATCATGGGTGTGTAAGAGGAAGGAGTTTCCTGGTATCTCTTTGGAAGATCTCAACAGGTCTTGGGCTTCTGTCTTAAGGGGCTTGCCGTTCTGAAATCGTGTGTAAAATGATATGGATTCGTCCACCTCCTGGATTTCTTAATTTGAACTTTGATGATAGTTTTCTTAGTTCTTACTGAGTGCTCGGCAAGGAGGGATTGGTGGCATCATTAGAGATTGGAATGTAAACATTGTTAGGAATTCTTTTGGGCCTGTCAATTGTTTGGAAGCCAAGAAAGTTGAAGTGTTTGCTCTTTGGACTGGGCGTCATAGGTTACATAGTATGAGAGGTTTTAACTTTATTATAGAAGGTGATTCTGTTTCAGCTATTCATTGGGGCTCGAGGAAGGCTATTCATCCTTGGAGGCTAGTGGATTGGGTGGAGGAGGTGTAGGATATTTCAAGTCATCTAGGTGCTTCTTGTCAGCATATTCTAAGAGAGGCTAATTCGATAACGGATGGTCTTGCTAGGGAAGGAGTTCTTCACTCTTTTATTTCTTTTGATGTATAGAATTTTTTTTTTCTGAGTTGTGGTTTTGTTGTCTCTTTTGTTCTTGTAATGCTTCTTTGTTTTGGTGAAATAAATCTTATTGGGTTTTTTTTTTTTTTTTTTAAAAAGCAGAATGAGCAAGTAATCAAACAAAGAAAATCCACAAATGTTTGTTGTACATTTTTTGGTGGACATCTTGTCATAGTAGAAGCAAAAAACCAGAATGTAGATGCACCATGCAAGATCAAGTTCATCAGAATATGGGGCTATGGGAATTCTCATATGATGTCTTGTGAGTGAAGAAAGCTTTGCTAACCGATTCCAAATTTCAGATTAAGCTTCCTATGTTTCTGTATGGTGTAACCACATAGCGTAGCACATTTTCAAGAATACAGTCTGGCAAAAGCAGATCACCAATTTCAAAATTCAGATTAAGCTTCCAATGTTACTGAATAGTGTAACTAGGTAACCTTGCACATTCTAAAAAATACCATCCACCATGACCATGTGAAAAGTATAGAAGCTAAATTTCACTTAATCAAATAAGAAGAATCCCTGAAGAAATTCCAATGTTCACAAGATGAGGATAACAGCCATAGACTTGCTAACTAAAGCTCCCGAAAAGAATGTCATCCCAATGGTATTGTCAAGCTGGTATAATGGACATTAATGCTCCAACTTCATCATTATCATCAAAGCCTTGTCCCGGCCATGTTGGGGTCTACTACATGAATTCTATTTCTCCATTCCGATTCATGCTCCAAATTAAGGACCATTAATATATTGTAACAAGGGCATTTATGTCTTTGAATTTCAAAATGGAACTCTAGTAAATGAGTAAATTAACCTAGTTAAGAGGAGTGTTAATCAAGTGGATTAACACACAGCTATTCAAAAAAAAAAACCGTCTCCTTTGTTTCTGTACTTTCTCCTTTCTCCTCCTTCCTGCTCCACAAATCCTCTATAGTAAGATCCATTAGGCCGCAAATTTCAATTAAGTGTCGCAATGAACATGACCAAGCCCAAAAATCTAGCATGTCCACTAATCAGATGAGTAGTTGTGGCCATAACGTGAGTAATTATTCACAGAATCACATTCCATATACACCTAGATGTTTAAAACAAACTTTAAAGGCATGCTTCTGTGGCAGCATTTCCATGGAAAATCTGGCCACTTTTCCGTAGTGAAGATTTTCCACATTTGGTGCATCTGCTTTTCCACGAGGAAAATGCAAAAATGAGTTAAATTTTCTGAGATTCCGAGGAAAGGCATTTCCTATTTTTGTGTAACATAAAAGGTAGGCTTCAAATCGGTTGATAAACAACCTAGATTTTGTTCACGCTACACCACTCTAATAACATGTTTTGTGAGGATCGTGCAAGAATCATTTACAATCTCCTAGACATGAAGTTTCTCTTCTCTAAAATTCTGTATCAATATGCCCCACTAAAGTGAGACCAGACATTGAGGTCACAATCAGAAGCCCAAAAGACGTATGGCGAAGGACCAACTAATATGAATGACATTGAGGGGTAGTTGACATAGAATTTTCCAATAGCACCAAAATGATGACAAAAAAACATAAGTTATCCCAAAAACATACAGTCCCGCTGCAACCATATGAATATGGGACAGTCCATGTTTTAGAGTTTCCCAGAAAAGCACAAAACATCCATGTTAATGAATACTCCAAAGCAGTAAGAAATTGTGTTATAGGTGTTGTTATCCATGTTAATTCATACTCTTATCCACGTTAATGCATGCCCCAAATCTTACACCAGCCCTAGGACAACCTTTTGCTGTTGTACAGCATGAAAAATCCTCTTGCTGTCCCCAAGTTCCTCAACCCTCAATGAAGGCTTTGATAACATGTTAGAATATTTAAGTTGAAAGAAAGACGAAGAAAGCGGGGAAAATATGGAGTACAGAGAGAGATTTGCGGGCAGGGGGGGGGGGGGGGGGGGGGGGGGGAGTGGATTTACCAGAATTTTAGGGGTGGTCACCCAATAAAGTACTAGCCCCCTGTATATTTATATTAATAAAATACTTGGTATTTACATGCCCGTCCTTGGTCTTTCCCAAAAATTACAAAATAAAAAATAAAAAAAATCCCAGTAGCTTTAAAAAATTATACACAACCCACATGTAGTAAAATTAAGAGATTACAGATCAGTCCTAATTTGCATCTCAACAGTATAAATGTTCCCATTGAAAATTAAGGTTGACATGCATAGCTACAGTGGTTTCTATTTGCATTTGAAAGGAAGAATGGGTTTACAGAGTGATGGATCAGGTTAGAGACAATCATCATTTATTTTTTTTTCCGTTTGAAATGGGAAATGAGATTAACAACAGATACTTCCCTAATAAACATTCTACATGCTTGTAATAAATGAATATGCAATGCCAAAGAACAAACAAGTCAGCTTCATGCAAGATTTTCTGCTTGTACTATGATGAAGCTCTAGATAAGTTTTTGTGTAGTAAGGGTTACCTGTGTCCAATATGTAAAGATCATTAAAATATACTTCTTCTGGTTCATCATAAGATTTCCCACAGCCTCCAAAAATGAAAAGCCTCTTGTCAACGAGGGTCGCGCTGTGTCCCTCTCGTGCCTCTGGTCCTTCACCACTAATACTTGGCACTATCCACGTATTGGATGCTATGAATATTCATAAGCATGTCAGAATCTAGCAAATGCACTAATCAGAAGCTTAGACATTATATGATCCTCAACCCAAGGCATAGCATCCTTCACTGCAAAATTCTTTAATAAAGGGCCACAGTATGGTGATTGAGACTACTGATGTGGTGAGGTGAATGGTAGATTAGGTAATAACTTAAAAATCTCAATGTCTCCTAAACCCTTCATTGATAGCATCCAATTTTAAAGTTGACACAGGAAATACCAATGGCCCACAACCCACATCAATGTACAGATGGCTACAATCTTACTACCTGGGCTATTTTTCGGGAATTGTTACCCCAGGCAGGGATGCCCAAATCAATGGTCTAGATCACTATACTATGTGCTGCACATGAATAAACTTAAGGCCCGAGTTTACCATACATATGCTCTGCCAAGGGATCATATAATTCCTCTCAGAAGCTATCATACGTACAGAAACCTTTGAGTAAAAATCAAGTATTTAGTACTATGATAAAGAACAATTTAAATGTATTGCATCTAATCATCAAACAAGAGCAAAAATAAACCCCAGTGGAAGCAACTTGTAGGCAAACAAGTAATGATTGTCTCCCATCAATCTAATGAAGCCCTCCATGTAGAAACATATCTGATTCAGTCGGTTCAATGATGTTAAAACCATGTGATTCATGATTTGAATCTTTTGACTGCATTACAAAAACCATGTTTATATAAATCAATGAGAAACAATCATCATGGCTATGATATTTTTGTAATATGAATCCATTTATAGGAGTTAATATAGAAAGAAAGAACAAGATTTTCATGCATTATGTTCTATAGATGCTTTTAATATCATTTCTTCTTCTTCTATAATTTTAGAGAAGAACGGGGCTGGGGGGCGGGGTTGGGGGGGGGGGGGCTGGTGGTTATGTTATAACCTTACATTACAATTTGTGGTTCACAACTTCAGACTCCTGCCTTTTCATAGCATTCAAAAATCCTTAGCTAGATTTTGAAAGGCATAATATAAAGTATTTTCTGGGGCAGGGGATGACCTCAACAGTCTTTCCTTTGGGGAAGAGGACAAGGCTGACTCACAGTGGACGCCCCAGGAAATTGTTCACTGTGCCCAGTCTGTTGGAGTAACAGTAGAGGGATCAGGCGATGGATGGAATCCATTAGTAAAATTTGTACAAGCCTGGGAGAGGCAAAACCAAGAAGAAAGGGAGGGCAGCAAGTCCACAAGGAAGGGGGTCAGGGAGCTAAACAATTTAAACTGTTCAATTAATAATGACAAGGCTATCCAGAAGAAAGGGGGGGAAATTAAAGGGGCTCTTTCTAGTTCTAAATGAATGTGCTCTCATGGAATGTCTGCGGTCTTGGGGAAGTCTCGCGCAGATTGGTGGTGAAAGAAATAGTTAGAAGTCAGAAGGCTCTCAAATAGTTATCTTGCAAGAATCAAAATTGAAAGAAGTCTCTGAAAGAGTAGTTAAAGAAGTCTGGGGAAGAAGACGGGTAGATTGGGTTGCTGTAGAAGCAATGGGTGCTTCAGGAGGGCTGCTGACTCTTTGGGACACAGGGTCAGTGTTTGTGTTTAGAAGCTGGGTGGACGTTTTCTCCCTCTCAGTTCAGGTGGAGGACCTTCTGAACACCAAAAAATGGCTTCTCACTTTGGTGTATGGTCCAAATAACAGTCAGAGAAGGGACGAGTTTTGGAAATAGTTGGATATGATTAGGGGAAGATGGAGTGGGGAGTGGTGTATCGGTGGAGACTGGAATATCATCAGATTTCCAAGTGAAAAACAAGGAGGGAAAACTAAAACAGGACAAATGAGTCGTTTCTCTGACCGGATCAACTCTCAGTCTTTGGTGGATTTGCAAATGGGTGGAGCTTCGTTCACTTGGTCTAACCATCAAAGCAACCCAGCTATGTCTAGGCTGGATAGATTCTTGGTCTACACGGATTGGTTGGAAATCTACCCGGAGGTCACCCAAATTGCTTTGCCTAAACCAGTTTCAGACCATTGCCCGATTCTGCTAGACTCGAAAAGTGAAAGATGGGGACCTCCACCCTTCCGCTTCGAACTCATGTGGCTAGAGGAAGAGCATTTCCCTAAGCTGGTTCAGGAATGGTGGGGAGGAGATTAGAGTGGAAGGATGGGCAGGTCATACACTGGCTACAAAACTAAAGCCGCTGAAAATCAAAATGAAGGAGTGGGCAAAGGAGCACTTTGGGGACGTGAATCTCCAAAAGTCAAAAATTCTAGCAGAAATCCAAACTTTAGATGGGCAGGAGGAGAGTGATCAGCTGTCCAGTGAAGAAGAAAAGAAAAGGTTGGAGCTAAAAGATGATTTTCAAAGAAAAGTGAAGGAGGAGGAGATAAGATGGAAACAAAGATCGAGGATGCAATTGGCTAAACGAAGGGGATAAAAATACAAAGTTTTTTCATGGTATGGCTTCATCGAGAAGAATGGCAAATGGAACTCAAAATATAATGGATGGTGGAAAAAGGATGGAGAAAAAAGAGGAGATAATTTCCCACATAATAGACTACTTCCAATCTCTTTTCACTGCTGAAGGTTGGGAGAGACCTCATCTGGGAAATTTAGACTTAAAAGTAATTGGAGAAGAAAAGGCAAAGTGGGTTGAAAGGAATTTCGAGGAGGAAGTTCGTCAAGCAGTCTTTGACCTTGCAGGTGATAAGGCTTTAGGCCCAGATGGGTTTCCGATAGCATTTTTTCAGCGCTTCTGGAAGATGTAGAAAAAGGATGTTATGGATTTTGTTGGTGAATTCTCGTGAAGGGATAAATTGTCCAAAGGTTTTGGGGCTTCTCTCATCGCGTTAGTCCCGAAGAAGGTAGGAGACCTTGGCATCAATGACTAATAGACCCATCAGTCTCCTGGGAAGTCTATAAAATCCTCACCAGCGTTCTAGCAGGGGGAATACAAAAGATTCTGCCAAAGATAATTTCCAACGAACAAGGTGCTTTTGTAGAGGGAAGGCAAATATTGGACGACATCTTGGTGGCCAATGAGTGTGTGCATTCAAGACTCAAGGAGAGGAATCCGGGGATCATCTGCAAGCTAGATCTTGAGAAAGCTTTTGATAGGGTGGACTGGAAATTTCATCATTACATGTTAGGAAGAATGGGGTTTGGGCAAAAATGGTGGATGTGGACTCAGGAGTGCATTTCTTCAGCTTGGTTCTCTATTTTGGTGAATGGGTCTCCAAAGGGCTACTTCCAGGCTCACAGGGAGCTAAGACAAGGGGACCCTCTCTCTCCTTTTCTATTCCTAATTGTAGCTGTAAGTGTTTGGAAAAATGATAAAGAAGGCAGTGAGTGTAGGTTTATTTGAAGGCTTCAGAGTGGCTAGAAATTCCCCAGAAATCAGCCACTTCCAGTACGCTGATGACACTCTCATACTCTGTGGAGCAGAAGAAGATCAAGTTAGAAATGTTAAAGCCACAATCCTATGTTTTGAAGCAGTGTCAGGCCTAAATGTCAACTTCTTCAAGAGTGAGGTGATTGGGCTAAAATCTGAGAAGCCTCTGCTCCTTAAATGTTCAGACCCGGGTTGTAAGATTAGGAAACTTCCAGTTTCGTACTTAGGCATGCCTTTGTGCTCGGGGCGGGTAACTAAATCTCTTTGGAACCCAGTCGTGGAAAGGGTAGAGAGAAGTTGTCTTCCTGGAAAGCTCAGTACCTATCTATAGGAGGAAGGGTAACCTTGATCAAATCTGTCATCTCGAATCTGCCAATCTATTACTTCTCCATCTTTAGATGCCCGGCCTCAATTATAAAGAGGATCGAAAGACAGCAAAGAGACTTCTTATGGCATGGCACAAGCTCCCAGAAGAAGCTTCACTTGGTAGATTGGGAATCCATCTGTAAGCCGAAGGAAGAAGTTGGGCTAGGAATTAGACCCCTGAAGAAGATGAACCAAGCTTTTCTGGGTAAATGTTGTGGAGGATCGGAGATGGGTCTCAAGGGCCAAGGCCTTTGGAGACAGGTGCTGGAAAGGAAATACAGCCTTCCAAGGCATGGTTGGGATGTCCAACACCCCCCCATCGAACTCCTCTCCTATATGGAAAGGAATCCTCTCAGTAAAGAAACTCTTCATGGAGACCATTAAGTACCAAATTGGGTCGGGGGAGAAGACCCTCTTTTGGACAAATAGGTGGGCTGGTGAAAGGGCGTTGTGTGCTCAATTCCCCGACTTGTTTAAGCATGCTCATGCCAAAGATGCCACAGTCAGCTCTTATATGAGCACAATTGGAGGGCAGGTGGTTTGGGGTCCCACTTTTAGGAGGAACTTGAAGGATCATGAAGAAGCCCAATTCATTGCTCTCCTTAACTCCCTAAACTGTCTTCTCATTCATAACAATAGAACAGATGCTAGGGTGTGGATAGCCTCTAAGAATGGATCATTTTCTGTGTCCTCTTTCTTTAAGGCTATCCTAAGCAATCCCAGGGAGAAGAGTGGGCTGTATGGAATTTGGAAGTTGAAAGCTCCTCCAAGGGGTGCTTGTTTTCGGGTGGCTGGCTCTAAGAAAGAGGATTCCTACCATAGATCTTTTAAGAAGGAGAGGGATGACAATTGTGAATGGTTGCCCTATGTGCTTGAGGGACGAAGAATCTGTGGACCATCTCTTGCTAATTTGTAAATCAGCTCATGCAATTTGGATGTCTATAATTCACGAGTTTGGCTTCTACTGAGTCCTTCCTCTCTCTCTTTCCCCGAGCTCTTCCAAGCTTGGAAGGCTCCAATTGGGAACCCTACAGGCAAAATGATGCGGCGGCTGTCTTTTTCGACGGTGATTTGGACAATTTGGAAGGAAAGAAACTCAAGATGTTTTGAAGAAATTACATCCACTGCGAGCAGGCTGGTGGATAAATCAAAATTTCAAGTAGCTCTTTGGGTGTCTATTCTCCCTTCCTATAGAGGATACTTAGATCAAATTGTGTATCATTGGAAAGAGCTGGCCTATTCATAGGACTCTTTCTGTTTTTTCTGCTTTTTGTTGTCTTTTGCTTTCAGTACTTTTCTCTTGTACTGTTTGCCTTTTTTTAATGAAAGTAACTATTCAAAAATAATAATAATAATAATAAAATAATATAAAGTATTTTATGTAATGGAGAACTATGACATCAATACAAAAATAAAAAACAAAAATGAAAAATGAAACACAGAATAGATAATAAGGAGTCATGTAAGGAAACAGGACTTACAAGTGTCTAAAATATGCAAATCTTTGAGAGGGCTTTTCCCATCTGTACCCCCAAACACATATAGGTTGTTACCGACAGTGGTGCAACTATGACTATCCCTGGGAGAAGGTGGATTCCCTTTCACCATGATCTTACTCCATGTTTGTTTAACTACAACAGCTCAAAACAAAAACCCAAAACTTCAAAAAAGAAGTTCCAAAACCACAGAGAGAAATAACTGGTACTCCTACAATAAAGCCTGAGAAAAATCATAGATGGAACTGCAAATGCATCAAACAGAAAATTTAAAAGGGTAAAAAAGTGAGGCATAGAGTAAAAATGCAAGAATAAACAGATTAGAAGCCCCCTCAAAAAAAAATCATAAAGCCATGGAGGTCATCCAAACAGCTATAATTAGATAACTACAAATATATTGATGAAACCAATGCCCTCTTTGTTTACATGAGAGGGGTAAAAGAGGAGTAGGGGTCAAATAGTGAATAGAGGAAAAGAGGAAAAGTAAAAAACACTACATGACAAATTTTTACCTCTCCCCAATTTATCCGAGTTGGGGAGCGTAAAACCATAGTTGCTAATCCATTTCATTTTAGTTGGAATTGGCTAGAACGTTCCAGATTTGGCTTGGGGTGGAACTGAATAAAAGATTCCGATCCCACTTCCAGCTCATTCTAGTCATTCCAGGCCAAATACCAACCCCAACTCTAGTGCTATTCCCGCCCATTTCAGATGGAAAATAATTCTCCCAAAAGCTTCATTTTATTATGTTTATTAAGTAGTTTGAATAGGTTCACATGTTTCATGCTTTCAAGTATACACAGTGAAAACTAGAAATAGTCAATTGTAAAGTATAGTATAAAATAGAAGATTTACAGGAAAAATCCCCTTAGACTCAGTGTAGACCAAAAAGGTCATCAACTTCTGATATAGACCATATAGGCCCTTCCACCACTTTTTTCTCGTTTTTTTTTTTTCACTTTTTCACTTAGCAGCGATATTGTAGTTCATTACAGTATGTTGAGAGGGGATATCCCCACTTTACTGAATGTTTAACAATGATGATCGGGGATATCGCCACTCATCACAGGTTTAAAAAAAAATCGCAACTTACATTACACATTCACATTTGAAGAGACCTATCCTTCTTTGTAACATTCATTCACCTAAAAAACATAGAATGCACCTATGACCGCACTAGAACCATAAAATTTGAAGCGTTCATTTAACAAAAACCTAAATCATAGACCTGAAAAAAATAGAATAACCTAAACACCTGAACCCATTTCTCATTTTCGTTGCAATCTGCTGTTGTTGACTGTGGTTTTTTACAGGGTCAATCACCTATAATCTAATTTTAGATGGTTCTTGGCCTTTTTCATATCAAAGACATTAGAAAATCTCTTCTAACATGCAACATTCAAAGATTTAAATGCATTAAAAAGAAATGGGAAGAACATATCTGCTGTAGAAAATGAAATCAAAGCATAAATCAAAACCAATGCAAGATTTTAACGTAGGGCGGGTTCTTGTCTAGAGAGGTTCGGGTGCAGAGAGGTTCTGAGTGGTGGTGACTGATGAGTGGGGCTATATGTGAGAATGGAGTGCTTCTGGTGATAAGCTCCCACTTGCACTGAAGTCCAAGACCGTTGAGGTCACCATATCATGAAGGAAAATGTTGGGTAGGTAGGAGGTTAGTTGGTAGAGGTGGAAGGAATTGGAGGAAGAAGGAGGAGGAGAAGGAAGGGGAAGAAGAAAAAGCGATCAGGAACATCCCCGCCCGTGTATGCAGGTGTCCCCAACAAAATAACAAAATAGAAAAACAAAAAGGGCCCCGTGGGACCACTACGGTGTAGAGGTGGCAAGTGGGTTGGACCCTTTTATTAAATGGGTTAGACATTGCTAACCCGCATCCAGCCCATTTATTAAATGAGTCAAAAAATCCTAACCCACACCCACTATGGGTCGACCCGACCCAACCCACTTTACCTGCATAAGCCCAGTTGGGTTCATCTGCGTAACCCACATCGATCTAATGGATCAATCGACCCAATGACGCAACCTCCGATCTGCGATCAAAGAATAGATCAATCTCCCAAAGGATTAATTGAATCCATCATTGAATTCAACCACTAGGGCACACTCATAACGATGAGAAATACCATAACCGAGAGAAAATCACAAAACTCAGAAAAACTCATATTTAATTGATAATAAGCATTCCATTACAACTGAGTCATAATCATCGTTATATGGAGTAGGATAATTTGGCACCCAAGACTTTCCTAAACAATAAAGGAAACTAAACCATTAAACTTTCTTAACAATCTAACTAAAATAAAACTCCTAATTTAAAGACTTCTAAATAAATAAAAAATACTTAATTAAGACTCCCAAACAACTTAAACCTCTAATTAAATAGATGTCATGTTGGGCCTACAGATTGGGCCCAATGGGCTGGCCAACCCATGGTCTGACCTTCATCACCCAACCACGGTTCCCTACCTGACACAAACTGACTTGTAAGCTTAACTTGAGCCTAATTTCATTTCAATAACCATTTGAGGTGTAGTATCTAGCTTAAAGTGAGACCAAGGTCAACTAACTTATTTATTTTACACACATTGAAGCAATTCGTGCAAACTCTAGCCCTTTGTGAATGACGAAGCACAACTTTGTTTCAAAGACATAAGGTTTGTTACTCAGTTTTCCATCCATAAAAGGTGGGGTCCAATTGGCCAAGGCCCATTCATCCTTTTCTAGCCCCATGGATTGAAACAATCCAATTCAATTTTAGCTCTTTTCTTGTTTTATATGATGTCTATTGTATTTTCTTCATATCCATAATCCATGTCCTCAGAAAGAAGACCATATAAAAATGTCCTTGAGTAAGCTAACAAAGGGCATACTTGAGGGGGAAAAAAGAGAAAAAGAATTATTTAAACCTTGAGTATAGTATATATTTTTAAAATAACGAATATAGAAATAAAATAGCAGATCTAATAGAAATGAAGTAAAGTTTTTATCGAAATAAAAAAATACTATAAAATTGAGTGATAAGTTTCAGTTGGATAGTGGAAGCTGCAGTCTGGATATCATTAGGGTCCTTGTCTCTTTGGGATTTGGACTAATAATTACAAATTAAAGGAAAATTTAAAATGCAAGTTAGGTGGGTTAGGCAGGTCAACCCTAGACCGACCCGTTTATCCACAGGTCAGAAAACCTTGACCCATGACCGACCCGCATATTCTGTGGGTCAGGTTGTGCGGGTCATATGTGGGCCAGGTCGGGTCATGTTTTGCCACTTCTACTGCGGTGAATAAATAAGTTGAGTCCTTTTTGGTCTTCAATGACTCAAGGGGATTTTTCCGCTAAAATCCTCTTTAAATTAAATTATGTAAATATGCATTTTTAGTATCATTATTGCATTCTATTGTTTTTCATTTTTCAATTTTAGGTATGCTTCTAGCTCTTTCAGTTTTCACGTGTTGTTTCCGAAACGGAACATCGGAATCGATCAGAATACCATAGTGTTCCACTACAAGGCCAAACTAGAACAAAATTAACAACTATGCATAGAACAAAGGGGAAGAAAGTGGGGTAAAGCCCGTAAGCCTCTACTTTATGTCACATCGGAAGTAACCTCTCCACTTCCCCATTCAAAAACCCAATTAAAAATTTATTTCACATCAATTACTTTTTTACTCTTTTTCTACTCTATTAATGCTAAACAAAACAAAAGGTAACCAAAACAAACAGTTTAAAGAACCAAAAATATGTCAAACTCCAACTCTCAAGCATCATCACGGTCATTAAATTCATAAATGACACCTTGATAAAAAGCTCAAAACTAGAATATGAGGTTCAAAACAGAGCAATAACCAAAACCAATAACGGTCAATCAACATTCATGTGCATCCATCCCTCACCATATGGAGAGAGACAAACTTGATAGGCCCACGTAGAGCCCCACTGATCAAGGAACTTGGGGGAGATGGAAAGAGACATCTTGGATGGGCCCATATATCAAGTTTGGGGTCAACTCCATGGCTCTAACCTCTTCATCCCTGGCCCACAAAATTTACGACTTTATATTATAGAAAAAAATTTGACCCTCAATCCAACAGTTCAATCGGATCAGTGAAAATTCAATGGATCCAGTGTCATTCAAGGGTCCCATGTGTGTGGATGGTTCAGATGGATCATAAAATCACCCCCACTATGTTGTCCCTCACCGATATATGGTGAGGGATAGATGCGCATGAATATTTCCCATATATATATATAGCAATAACCCTCACCTCATCACCCTCGGACACGTGTGGATGAATAGAGACAGTAATAATAAGATGAATAGAGACCGTAATAATAAGATATGAGAGAGAGAGAGAGACTGTAAAAAATATCCAAACAAAAAAAAAAGAAAAAAAAAAGGCAAGAACACGAATAAAACTTCAGAACCAAGGCACAACACCAGACAGTACAACAAGAAACTACGAAGAAAATTTTAAAAAACAGCAAAATTATAATGAAAAATTTTCTCAAAGACCCAAATCATTGCCAGACAATCAAATACAAGAAGAAAGCCTCAATAACAAATTCCAACTTCAACATGAACAAACCACTAGAAGTTGTGAACCTACACCTAACCACCTATATCAAATACACACAACAAAGAGATGTAACAAAAAGTTTAATAAAAACATAAAAATACCCAAAAAAAAGTACAAACAAATTCAGAACCAAACAAAACCGAATCCCATAGGACTTCTCACAACAAGAAATTGGGATCAGAGAAATAGCAGAAGGCCTTTTTGGAGTTACTGCTCTGTGTTTCACTATTGGAGCTGCTTTTAGCTACAGTTCTTATAATAGATGGTCTCGTGGTACTTAGTTTAATAGTAGTTACAGTCTCAGAAAGTAGATCAGCAACTTTGGTCAAGACACGTCTACTGTATGTAGGCCATACATACCTTACTCAGCAAGTAAGATATCCCTGCTGTCACAAAATTACAACTCTAAATACAAATCAAATACCAGAACATCATCAGAAACTGAACCCATTGAAAAAACTTTCTCAAAAGGCTTAGAACCCAAAAACAATGCCTGAAACCGCAAAAGAAGAGCAGTATTTCAACCAACAGCAACTACCAAAGGCACAGGCAACAAATTCATACAACAAAACCACCCATGGCTATAATAAACAGATTCAAGTAAGAACAATAACCAGGACCGAGAAAGAAAAACTCCAAAACAACTGAAAAATTCTCAATAACCAAATGTCGAAGGCAAGAAAATTGACGAAAAGGAGGAGGGGGAGGAACAAATGCAAGATAGAAAAACCCAAGAATAAACTCCAGACTAGAAAAATAAAGATCAAAATCCTACAATAGCCCATCAAGAAGATTCCAAAGATATAGCAAAAGTACAACTACCCACATCCATCCAAGGCAAAACACCAAATACGAGTAAAGAAACAATCCTCAAACAACAATAAATGAATTAAATATCCAAAAAAAAAAAGCTCCATAAACTACAAATTCTCAATAGCCAGGTATTGAAGGTGCGAAAACTTGAAAAAAAAATATCAAATGAAGGATAAAGTCAAAAATAGAAATTCTATTGCATCCTATGGAGCCTGTTCATGCACAACACATCATGATTTGGTTTGATCATAGAAAAGATTCTCCTAAAGTGAATTGGCCTATCCTTCGTAGGGGGACTTTACGCGGTGATTGGAATAGAGACACATTTGGTTGTGAATTCCAATGTGGTGGATAAAATCAGACGTGGATAAAAAGATAAGTGACTTGCACAAAAAGAAACAAAGTGACTTGGACAAATCTTGTATAACCTCGGACCAATCAATTGAATATTGACTATTACGTAATCGATTGAACATTACTTGAAAACAGTGTTTCTGTTCATAAACGAAATGTTCCAAATGCTCCTGGAAATTATTTTTATCTATAAACATTAGGATCCCAATTCGTGGATCTCTCAAGTTGAGGAATAAGAGGATCAAACCACTTCTTCTTAATCATTTTCAAATTAGATAAATGATGGTTGATCATATATTTTATTTACAATACTTAGAAGATTCAGAGTATCATTTCCTATTTGATGCTTTTGAATTACATATTCAAAGTTGCAATTGGATCAAAAAGGGGTAATTTATAACAAAGTTTTCTTGTTGTTGATTTCTAGATCTCATTTGCCTTAAAAAATCTATAATAAAATCACATGGAGAAAATTACAAAGGAACTGCAAAATTACAACTACTCACTCGCATCATCAAAGGAACAAACACCAAGTGCATGAAAAGAAACAACCTCAAAACAATAATGAAGTGAATTCAAAATCCAAAATAGGAGAGCATACAAGAAAAAACTGCGAATATCTCAATACCCACATGCCAGAGGGAGGAACATTTCCAAAGACAAGTAGGTACAAGAAAGATACTGTCAAGAAGAAGCTCCAAACCAGAGCTTTTAGATTCAAAACCCATGTCTGAACCATCCCAAAGAGACTGCCAATTTGCAACAACTCACAGCCATTAAAATGCACAAACACCAATATGCATGTATAAAAAACCACAAGAACAACCCCAAACAATACAAAACACATATAAAACCCAAAAAAGAAAGGAAGATGTAACCAGCCTAAAACCAGAACTTTCAAATTCAAAACCATGAATGAACCATAGTTCCCTGACTTGGTCAGGCAGTCTTCGAATCCCGTCCCATTCGAATCGAACAAACAATTCATTGTTCGATTTGGTCATATTCGAGGTCTTGAGAAAACAAAGTTCGTTGCAGTTCGTCCAAGGTCCCGGTGGAGAAGAAGGTGAGAGAATGGTGGCACAGCTTTTCCTATGGTCTCTATGCAAGAGAAACATGGGTAGGCTTTTAATGGTAGGTAGGTGGTACAGGCCGAATAGCAGCTTCCTTTCTACCGGTCCCTTGTATGAGAGGAAAATGAGCTTCTCTCTCTTAACTATTGGACCTTTCCAATATCTTTCCAATGTACTACTTTCTTATTTTACTAAAAAAATGTACTACTTTCTCTCATCTCAATCGTCTCTTCCCAGGAGAAAAGTATGGATATTTAATGCCTTCAAGTCCTTTTAGAGTTTTAAAAATTAGATACATGAGAAATTAATGAGGCTCATAGTGCAGCCACTTGCTAGAAATCCAAATCAGTGAGAAGGATTATTCTTTTCTTTTATAGCATTCAACAAATTTTTATTTCAAACAAACTTGGGCCCACCGTAAAATTCATTACATATAGAACAGCTGATTATAATAATGAAAAATGTGCATGCTTTTATATTGGTCAATGTGAATATGGGGCATTCTTTTATCAAATTGAAAATTTTCATCGGGCTTACTAGTGGGAAGCATATATTTTATTACAACTCAAATAGCTTGCCTAACATAGTTGGGACAAGGCTTTGATGATGATGATAAAGATGGTCTTTATATATCCATTCGTATTTATTTAAATATTATTATTTATATACCTATTATAGAATCTAAAGTTTTATTAAATATTTACATATATATATATATATTTAATTGGACTTGCAAATTAGAATATCAAACGAATCGAAAAACGAATTAAGTAAACCTACCCCATCGAATTTTTTAATATGATTGAGTGTCAAACTTCGAACAGCGACTTGATTTCGAATTAGTCGTATCGCAAATCAGGTAACTATGCCATAGTTACCTAATTCGGTCAGGCAGCCTTCGAATCCCGTTCCATTCGAATCGAACAATTCATAGTTCGATTCAGTCGGATTCGAGGTCTTGAGAAACAGAGTTCGTTGCAGTTCGTCCAAGATCCCGGTGGAGAAGAAGCTGAGAGAATGGTGGTACAGCTTTTCCTATGATCTCTATGCAAGAGAAAAATGGGTGGGCTTTTAATGCTAGGTGGTACAGGCCGTATGGCAGCTTCCTTTCTACCGGTCCCTTGTATTTGAGGAAAATGAGCTTCTCTCTCTCAAGTATCGGACCTTTCCAATATTTTTCCAATGTACTACTTTCTCTCTCTCATCTCAATCGTCTCTTCCCAGGAGAAAAGGATGGATATTTAATGCCTTCAAGTCCTTTTAGAGTTTTAAAAATTAGATACATGAGAAATATCGTCATCGGGCTTATTAGTGGGAAGCATATATTTTATTACAACTCAAATAGCCTTCCTAATATAGTTGTGAAATATCGTCATCATCAAAGCCTTGTCCCAACTATGTTCTTTATATATCCATTTGTATTTATTTTTTGTGAAATATTATTATTTATATATCTATTAAAGAATCTAAAATTTTATTAAATATTTACATATATATTTAATTGGACTTGCGAATTAGAATATCAAAGAACTTCGAACTACAAACTTGATTTCGAATTAGTCATATCGCGAAGGTAACTATGGAATGAACCACCCCAAAGAGAGTTCCAAGTTACAATTACAGCAACCCACAACCATCAAAGGCACAAACACCAAGAGGCATGTATCAAATTACCTCAAAAACAAACCAAACATATTTAAAATCCAACGACAATCAAAACCTTGGAAAGAAAAAGAAGAATAAGCAGAATTTTTATAAAAAAAGACTTTTATAATCAAAACCATGAATGAACCACCCCAAAGGAACTGCCAAATCACAACAACCCACAACTGCCAAAGTCACTAACACGAAAATGCAACCACATTATAATACCAAACAGGTTCAAAAACCAACAAGAATCAAAATCCAGTAAAGGAAAATAAGAACAAGTAGAATGTTGAGATGTAACAAGCTCAAAATCAGAACTTTTAGACTCATAACCCATGAATGAAATATCCCCAAAGAGAATGCCAAATTGCAACAAGACACAACCCCAACACAAGATCAGATGGATTCAAAACCAAAAGGTGACCAAAACCCAGGGAAGGAAAAGAAGAAGCAGTACTTTGAGATGTAACAAGTTCAAAATCAAAAACTTTTAGATTAATAAAACCATTAACCAACTACCCAGAGAGACTGCCAAATTGCAACAACTAACAAACACCAACGGCACAAACACCAAAATGCACGTATCAGAAACCTCAAAAACAGCCCAGAACAATACCAGACCAACGATTGAGACGTAACAAGCTTAATGTCAGAACTTTCAGATTTAAAAGCCATGTATGAACTGTTACAAATATAAAAATAAAAATGTATGAACCACCACAAAAGAGAATGTCGAATTGCAACAATCCACAATCATCAAAGGGCACAAAATACAAATACCATAATGCATGTATCGAAAACCTCAAGAATAAGCTAAAAACAAGACGAAATGAATTCAAAACCAAATAACAATCAAACCCAGAAAAGAAAAGGGCACTATTTTGAGATGTAAACACCAAAATGCATGTCTCAATAACATAAAGAACTATGGAAAATATATCAACTGCATTCAAAAACGAAAAACACCAGAACCCCAGAAAAGAAAAGGAAGAATAGGCAGAGTTTTTAAGATGTATCAGCTCAAAATCAGAACTTTTAGATTCAAAACTCATGAATGCCCCCCAACTCCAAAGACACTGCAAAATAGCAACAACCCACAACCATCGAAGGTACAAACACCTAAATGCATGCAATAAAAACATCAAATACAACCCCAAAACAACATCAAACGGATTCAAAACCAAACAACAATCAAAACCCAGAAAGGGGACAAAAAAAAGGGAGAAAATCAGAATTTTGAGATGTACCCACATGTATCAAAGACATGAACGTCATTGGTCTGGCAGTTGTCTTTGCCATAGCCCCCAAAGACGTAGAGAAGCCTTCCTCCTTTGATTGCATTGCATGTATGACCCCACCTCTTGCCAGGGCCCAGAATCCCTCCAATTCGACCAGGAGATTTCTTCCCTTCTGCAGTCTCCCTTGGTCTTCCACTCAACTGCACTTTCTCCCACCTCATTTCAGACCAAACAAGACAAAAGAGAAAAGGTTACAAAAGTACAACAGCCGCAACAAACCCAGGAAGCTGCTTTCTTTTTTTCTATCTGTTGATGAAATTGCTAACAAGGGTTTTTTAAGGGTGTATCAATGATGGAGAATCCAGGGTTATTTTGTCTTATAAAAGGAAGGTGAGGTATGAAAGGCAGGTCATGAGAACAGGGAAACTGTAAAAGGAGACAGGGGGAATGGAAAAAAACAGGGGCACGCTGGAGTTCTAAAAATAAAGGGATCTTGGCATTTACACCCCCACTGTTTTCTAGTAACCTCAAATACCTCCCATGTTTCTGCTATTTCCGAGACCCCTAAGCCCTTCTCTGTTTTTTTTATTTTTCTTTTTTATTTTTTTAACAACCTCATATTCTCAAGGTCAATTTCTGTATGGCTTATTGATTTTTATATGTGTGGTTCTAATGAAGGCCCTATCATCTATGTAGCTCCATGATAACTAAAACTATTGGACTATTTGTTTGTAAGGTAGAGTAACTGGAAAGAAATAGAGTGTGAAATAATAATAAAAGATGTTGGAGGGAGTTGGTTGTAAAAGCATAAAATGACGAAAAAAACTGCCACTTGTTACGCAAAATGACAAAAAAACTACTTTTAGTTGCACAAAATAACAAAAAAGAAAGAAAAAGATATTCTAAAAGGCACAAAATGATTAAAAAAATATATTCTTAAACAACACAAAATGACAAAAATGATGCTTTTACTCTCAACTGTCTCCACCTTTTTTCTTCTACAAACAGATACATCCAGGTTTTCTAACAAGTTAATAAATGACGATCTCTTATTTTATTTTATTTTGAAATAGTAAAAAAAGAAAAAAAAATCATTAAAGAACCAGAGAACAAGGAGAAGAAAAGAAAGGTGGGTGGAGGAGGTGTGAGAGAGATGCATCACTCCAACCTCCAAAGAAAAAAGAAACTCCACTATTACATAATCACCCCAACCCAAGGAAGAAATCTATCAACCCCTTCTTAGCTAATGCATCTACGATGGAATTGACGGATCTAACCTCGCGACAAATGGAAAAAGTGATGTCAGCTAACGACTCATATTTCATTAAAGTGTGATTAAAACTTTCAAGGGTTAGCCTTCTGCTCAGAAACTCACGCAACCACATTAGATGAGTTACTTTGCACAACCAGGGGACCACCATATCTTCTAGAAAATAATTTAATGCCTTCTAAAATAGCTAATACCTCTACTTCATTTGAATATCAAACACCCACATGCTCCCACATATTCGGAAAACATAAGCAATGCATCCCCCTTCTTGTCGTGAAGCACTCCTCCAATCACAGATGGGTCTAGCTTACCCCTAGAAGCTCCATCCGCATTAAACTTTAAAAACCCATTAAGAGGGGGCACTAAAGGACAAATTTTCGTTCCTTCAAAGGGCAACACTCAATGCACGCACCCTAGTTGGAAAGCAAGTTATTCATGTTAAGATTTGAGAACTCCTTTCTAGCCAAGCTCATCTTGCAATCTTTAAGGCTACTTTAGAAATCAACTATTACATCGAAGAAGAAGTGCCCTTTAAAATCCTATCATTTCTTTCCTTCCAAATCAACTATATGATAGCAAAATGAATCATCTTCCATAAGACACAGGCACGCCCCACAAAACACCCAAGGCACCCACCTAGCCAACACAATATCTTATTTTATTAGTAGTATGATTCAATCTACACCTCAGGGCCACAATAATATAAACACTTTTCTCTAGTGCCACATGCTATTGAATTTGTAGGTATTCTAAGATTGTGTTTTTAGGAATGGCACTGTTAAAGAAAAAAGGGTGATTACTCAAGTCACTTAATCTCCCCTTTAATGAAGAATGAATTAAGGGGAGATGGAAATGAATCCTCACTATCATCCTAGTAATTCAAACTCGCGCAAGCAAGATCTCATTTACATCTTCTCCTTACCTCTTTTATAATCCTTTACATTCAATTCGATGCAAACAAATAAGGCACTTAAAAGTTGTTGAGAAGTTAGAATTATTTTTTTTAAAGGTAAGCTTAGGGTTTTATTAACGAAACACAATCAAGAGTACAACAATAATTAAATATGAAGAGAAGTGGTTTCAATTCGCATCATTGCCCCTAGTTACACATTTCATCCCCACTACTCCCATTTATATATATCGAGCTCTCATTTATCTTCGCAACCGGAACTCCTTGCCACTACCCTTCTTCATAATTATCCACTGTAAAACCCATCACAAAAGGAGAGTCTTGAATGGGGAGTTCGGTTTAAGGTGGCCTTAGGCGCGCACTAGCAAAAGGGGTACTATACTATACCTTCATCAAGACTGCCACATATGTATCGATTATAGAGACATTAAGGCCTCTAACATTCTATTCACAAAAGATTATGAGCCCTCATACTAAACTTAATCTCTGAAAAGATTTCTCATTGGTTTTTTAAAAATCAAGAATTCGTATTTGAGTTGGTGTTTTAGGTATGTGCAGATTTTTAACTTTGGACTTGCAAAGTGGCTTCCTCACCATACATACTCCCAAATCAGCCCCTGGTAATGGGTGCCTAAGATACAAGTAGATTTTCTACATGTACCCATTTTTCATTTTACTCGTATGAATGAGTATATTTGATTTTGATAATTGGTTCTAATCACCAATGTTTATAGAGAAATCTTGATCTTGGATTTTTGGCTCTCATTTTATTATTATTTGATCTAATGGACCTCTTCTTATCTGGTTCTTTTTTAATTTTTTGGTGACGTCAAAACTCCTGTCCTTTTTGCATATATTTTTGGATCGTTTTATTCTTTCCATGCAAAAAATTCCCGTATTTTCCTATGGTAAGCGAGGGCTGCATAATTCCTCTTCTTTATTCTCTCTCAATGAACAAAAAATTTTACACTTCAAGCATTTTATGTATAAGGTGGGCCCTTTGGCTTGATCAAGATCTATCATTTTGATGGGACAAACTTTCTTTTTTGCTTCTTCTCTTAAAAATGTGGTTGAATATGGACTAATGGGTGTATTTTCTTTGTGACCGTCCATTCACTGGCTAATCATGAGGTGTGGGACCTTTTGTTCTCTTGCTTGTCCAAGGTGGGTCTCACCAATGAATGATGCGTTGTTAGAAGATGGGTTGATAGGAAGAAGATCATTTGAGATGTGAGACTTTTTTTTTTTTTTGATAACGTAGGGTTCCCAGCCCTTTGGGCAAGAATAATCCCTACGGGCCCAGGAGAGAAAGCTGGGTAAAATTCCCCTGTGGCCCCAGTGTGGTAGAGCAGTTTCGAACCTACAACCTCCGGGTGCAAACCGTAGTCCTAGGCCAACTGAGCTACCCCTCGGGGTTAAAGAGATGTGAGACTTAAGAGGTGATATGGAGAGTCTTTCATAAAAAAAGTTCATCATCCGGTGCAAGTCCCACTGAAGCAAGATCCTAGCTAGGAGGGTCTTGGGAGAGAGTCTTTCATCATTTTTTGAAAAGTAAAATTGAATTAAATAGCTCAAACCTCATAATTTTTTATATGCATTTGTACCTTTTGATATGAATTCAACTCAACTTTCATATAACTGCCATGATTTTTTATTTTTTATTATGTTCTAAAATGCTTAGTAATGGCTAATGAGAGTATTTGAGATCGACAACTTTTTATCATGTTTGGTTCATTCAAAGGATAATGGTTTTAGTCTTTTTTTTTATTTACAGTCATTTATATGAAAATTTATTTCATTTTTATGGGTATTTTCATGTACTATTGTATGGATAAGGTGTTTTAATAACTACTATCAATTGACTGGACGATAATAAACAATACTAAAAGTGATATTTCCATTGTTGTTGTATAAGATGTAAATAGTCGGTTGCTATAACATGCAAATATATATATATATATATATTAGTCTAAAAGAAGTCTCAGGAAATCTAAACTTTTTCTATAACATGATGAGGTACTTGTATACCCATTTTATCTCCCAATTGATCAATTTCTGCATATTAGTGAAATGGGTTTGTTCCATTTTTTTCGATTTATATTGGATTTTATTTAATTTTTATTGCTTGATTTTTATCTTTATTTACTCTTTTATTAGGCCCACGAAACTAACCAACCTTTCTTGGTGAATGAAATCTGCATCACATATAGGAATATTAGAAAAAGCAAATAAATCATTAAACATCAATCAAACTAACCATGATCAATTTAAAATCCTAAGGATTTCCTATCTTATCCTCAAGTTTGATCTGGTAGAGGATTTGAGTTTTAGAGAGGAAAAGAGTTTCAATGATGGAATATTTTGATATTTAATACCAGTCCATCTCCTACATCTTAGGTAGATATATATTCTTCCAAAAGTTTTTATTAATTTATGTCATTTTTCTAATGTTTGATTTTCAATCAGACTATTTGTGTTGGAGGGCTTCTGTTTTTACCCATTTTCATGATTTTTTTCTTTTTAAAACTTCATTGTATTCCATTTTCATTTACTATTGGTTCTTAATATTCTATTTGGGCAAAAAAATAAAATATCATAGAAATGCTTCAACACAAGCCGAAAATCTTTTTGTGTTGCATAGGTTCATTTCATATTTGTTTGGGAAAGATCGCTTATTTTTATTGCTTAACTTAATTTTATGAATGTTATCATTATGTTTATCAGTAAAACTTTTTTCATTTTATCTTTTTTTAAGTATTCTTTTGAGTTTCTATTTTCCTCTTTGAAGTAGAATTTGCAGATTTTTTCTTCTATCAAATTATGAGTCTAATCATTAGGTTTGATCTAACTGAGGATTGAGTCAAAAAAGCCATTAAAAAGATTACTCTCTCAGAACTTTTGCTATATTTTTTATCTAAATTGTCTATTTAAAGGCTAAGAAAAGAATGACGAGAATTTGCACAACTTAAAAATCTGGCTATGACCTTGCTTGTAGTATAGCTAGCAATTAAAGATTTTCTTTGACATTTGACGTCATGATGTTGATGAAATAGTCTCTATTTTTAGAAAATGCTCAGGTCCATAAACACTTAGCTGCTCCAAACTTGACCATCTCACTACAAAACCTACCCCTAATATGAAAATATCATATTTTCTATTTCTTTTTGTAAAGTTTTAAAAAGTTTGTGCATATTTTATATTATAAATCATATTGCCCATACTAAGCACATGTGTCTTTTGCTAGTTATAGGATTAAGATAGACCACACCTCAAGCACCAGGAAAAAAAATCATAATTACATTCATGCATTAACAAGACAAATAATCATGATAAGCTTTGCAGTACCAATGCATAAAATTGTATGTGGTCATCAATTGAGTAATTAGTTAGGGCTGGAATGGAAGTGTCTCCCCCAGACCCTCCTGTTCCCCCTCTCCTTTCCACCTCCACCCCTTCCCCCCCGACTCTTCTTGCGATTTTCACAGCCCCTCTCCTTTCCACCTCCACCCCTTCCCCCCCGACTCTTCCTGCGATTTTCACAGCCCCTCTCCTTCCTTCTCCAATCTCACCCCCTAACTCTGCGCCGTTGATCCCAAACAGTCATTCAGCCGGATCATCTGGTGCCCACTTTCGTCAAGCTGCAACTGGACCTTTACAGGATATTCAGCTGGCTTCCTATCCTCGTTGGGACACCGCTTAGCTCCAGCTTCTGCACCAGCACCTAGATAGCATCCTGGCCCACCGTCAGGCGCAACCTCCAGCAACAGCAGAACAGCACCCCCAGAAGTCTTATGCTAGTTTCTTCTCTCCCTCAGCCATTTCCGCTCCCCCATCCATTCCTCCCCCCATCCTGGATCGATGGTAAGCTTACTCTCAAGATCCCTCAACAAATGGTAGCTAACAGTAAGGAATCTTTCTCTTTCTCAGCTATAGGGAAATTTGTGGGTCGGCGTCCTACATTAGAAGGCTTAGAACAATGGGTTCAAAAATCCTGGAGACTCTCTAGGCCTTGCCTAATTTCCCTCACAGAAAAGGGTTTCTTCATCTTCAGATTCAACTCCATGGAAGACAGAGACTGCCTAGTAAGTCAGAGTCCATTGTTAATGGATAGGAGGAAACTCCTTCTTCAGCCCTGGTCTCCGGGACAAGAGGTTAACTTCTGGCCAGCAGTTTCCCCTGTTTGGATCCGGCTTAGAGGCATTCCATATCACTGCTGGAGTAGCGACATTCTGCTATCTATTGCAGGGTCTATAGGCAAACCTCTTCGCCTTGATGAAATCACAGCCACTCAGAAAATGCTATCCTTTGCCAGAGTTCTGGTTAATCTGGAAGTGGCCAAACCCACTCTTTCTACGTTAATGGTGGATCTGGAAGGAGAAGGAGTTGTAGAGGTGGAAGTTTCATATGAGAACATCCCATGTAGTGAATGCCTCATTGCTGGTCACCTTACTTCCAAATGCCCCTACACCTATAAGCCTCCTATGCTCCCAACCCCTGTTCTTGCTAATCAATCCTCTTCTCAGCCCTCTGCTCTACCCTCAGCCGTAGAAGAAGCCCCAGGAGTTATTGAGCTATCAAATGGTCTTCCAGCGTCTCACTCCACTAGTCCTCTTGCCCCTTCCAATATCCCCTCCAACCCTTCTTTGAGCTCCACAGGCCCCCTAAACCTTGGTCCCAATTCTGTTTCCCTCCCCCAATCTGAAACAAATGCCACACCTCCTCCAGAATCCATCTTGGCTATAATGGAGGAAAATCCGATTACCACTATAGATTGTTCTAATCCCTTTTCAGTTCTAGAGCACCCCTCTGTAGCCGAAACAACTCTTTTAGACCTTAGCTCCCACTCTTTAATAGAGGTTCCAATTACTTCAACTTTTTCCCTCAATACAAGCTTTCTTCCTCCTATCCTCACAGTTCCCACTTGCAAGACCCAACAATCCAAGGAAGGAGATGAGGTCATCCCAGGTTCCTCCCTAGTGGTGGATCTCTCTCCCTTGAAGAAAAAAGGGAGAAGGAAAAACAAGCATAGATGTCCAAACTCCTTAGGTTCCATAATTAGGAGTTCCAGTGGCTCTCCCTCCTCCTCTTTCTCCAATGTCTAAAATCCTTTTCTGGAACTGCAGGGGGATTGGTAACACCCATACTCAAACTATGTTGTTTCATCTTATAACTTCTCACTCCCCCAACATCCTTTTTCTAGCAGAGCCTAAAATCCCTTTCAGTTCTCCAATCTCAGTCTCCTTCCAATCCATTGGTTACTCCCAGTCTTATAGTACCCCAAATAACTCTCTTTGGTGCTTTTGCAAACCTAACCCCAATATCAGCTTCTCTCTTCTTGATCTTTCTAGCCAGCACATCTCCATCCTAGTCTCTGATACCCCCACTTCTTCTTCCAGCCATGTTACAGGGGTTTATGGTTCCACAGATTACAGAGAAAGAAGGACCCTTTGGGATTATCTGGTTACTACTTCCTCTACAGCTCTCCCATGGGCTGCAATAGGCGACTTCAATGCCATCCTCTTGGCTTCTGAGAAATACAGCTCCTCTCCTCTCCACCAAGTCTCAGTCAAAGAGTTCTCTGAAATGGTGCTTTCTGCAGGCTTCAAAGATTTGGGATTTAGAGGAAATAGATATACTTCGGCAAATAACAGGCTTGGGCATTCCTATGTTGCTGCTAGACTGGATAGAGCCCTAGCCAATATTGCTTGGCTGGATCATTTTGTAGATCCTCTAGTCTCTCATCTTCCTAGAATCTCTTCAGATCATAGCCCGCTCTTATTATCCCACGGATCTAGTCTTCTTCATAAGAATTACCCTTTCAAATTTGAAGAGATGTGGTTATCTCATGAAGGCTTTAATCCTCTGGTCAAGGATAGCTGGGACATTTTGTGCAATGGCTCTCCTCAATACATTCTGGCCCAAAAGTTCAAATTTCTCAAGAGTAAATTGAAGACTTGGAACCATGAAGTTTTTGGGCAGCTCAAGTTTAAAATAGCAGAAGCAGAAAAGCAGGTGTTGGAAGCTCAATCCATTTATGATTCTAATCCCAGTGACTCTCTCTTGTTGACCCTCAACTCTAGCAAATCCACCCTCCATAACTGGCTCAAAGCTGAGTCAGTGCATTGGAAGCAAAAATCTAAAATTAGATGGTTAAAGGATGGGGATAGGAATACAAAGTTCTTCCACTTGTCAGCTAAATCCAGGAGCTCGTTTAATAGGATTGACAGAATCTCTGCTGATGGGGAAATTTTAGAGGAAGAGGATCAGATCAGGAATGAAGCAATCTCCTTCTTTTCAAGCCTGATGCAGTCTTCTTCTTCAGTTCCAGATGAAGCTCTCTTTAATAGGCCTGGCCCAGCAGTTTCAGAAGATCAGAATTCAACCCTGGTGGCAGTTCCCTCTTCAGCTGAAATTAAGGAAGCGGTTTTTAGTCTTAAGAGATCCAGCTCTCCTGGGCCTGATGGTTTCACAGGGGCTTTCTTCACCCATTGCTGGGAGATTGTTGGTTCAGATGTCACCAAGGCAGTAGCTCATTTTTTTTAGCTCTGGCGGATTGCTCAGAGAAACAAATGCTTTCTTCCTTTCTCTTATTCCTAAAAAGACTTCCCCCTCTTCCTTCTCTGACTATAGACCTATCAGCCTCCTAAACTTTTCCTACAAAATTATTTCCAAAATCCTAGCTTCAAGGCTATCAATGCTTCTCCCTCACTTGATATCCAACCATCAGTCTGCTTTTGTCAAAGGTAGAACTATCCACCACCACGTAGCCCTTGCCCATGACCTCTTCCAAAACCTCAAGTCATCTTCTAGAGGAGGGGCAGTCTGCTTGAAGCTAGACATATCCAAGGCTTTTGACAAACTTCAATGGAATTTTTTGTTTAGGGCTCTCCAATTTTTTAATTTCTCTTCTAAGTGGATCAATCTAATGAGAGAGCTTGTTTGTACTTGTAGAGGTTCTGTTCTGATTAACAAAACGCCTAGTGGTTTTTTCAGTACTTCTTGCGGGCTGCGCCAAGGAGATCCGCTCTCTCCTTATCTCTTCATTCTTGCTGAAGAGATTCTTAGTAGGAAAATTGAAGAGCTAAGGCTTGAAGGTTCCATTTTCCCTATCTCCCAGGTCAGCTCTACACCTTGTCACTTAATTTATGCTGATGACATCCTGGTCTTCCTAAAAGGATACAAAAAGGGGCTCAGGCGGCTTCAAAATCTGCTCCATCTCTACCAAGACTCCTCAGGCCAATGTTTCAACCTGCAGAAAAGCAACCTATATCTAGGTAAATGTAGCTCCCGGAAAGCTAATATGATCTCAAGCCTCCTGCAAATCAGTATAGCCCCGCTCCCAGTGTCTCTTCCTGCGGTTTATCTTGGGGTGCCTCTTTTCATTGGCTGCGCTAGACACAGACACTTCAGCCAAATGTTGGACTCCATCAGTTCTAGGCTGGCAGGTTGGAAGATGAAATGCCTTTCCTTTGCTGGGAGGTTAACTCTAATTAGACATGTGCTGGCTTCCATTCCTCTCCACATTGCTCTTGTCCTTCCCTTGCCTAGGAGAACAAGTCTTCAAATTGAGCGCCTTATGAGAAACTTCCTCTGGTCAGCCTCCCTGATCAAGCAGAAGGCCAACTTAGTAAGATGGAACCTGGTCTGTCTTCCTAGAGCTGAGGGAGGGCTGGGCCTTCGTCGGGTAATGGAATTCAATGAAGCTTGCTTAAGGTTCCTAGCTTGGTCGGCCATCAATTCAAACTCCTTGTGGGCCTTCTGGTTTAGAGGAAGATACCTCAAAGCCCCTCTCTTTTGGAATCAGAAGACCCATTGGGGAGGCTCCTGTATTTGGAAGAAAATCAGTTCTCATCTTCCTTCTCTGCAAAAGGACAATAAATGGATCATCGGGAATGGTAGGTCGATCAGTCTCTGACATGACATCTGGATAGACAGTGGGCCAATTGCCCCGAGGTTCCCCTCTCTTCAATTCTCTATTGCTGATTCGGTGGCCGACATTGTAGCTAAGGGAGCCTGGTGCATTCCCCCTCAGCTGCCTCTCCATCTGAAGGAGTTTCTCACTCACTCAACTAGTCTCATTCCCATCTCCTCTGAGAGGAACAATCTCCAAGACTCACTCTCTTGGACTGGGAATTCCTCAGGAGTTTACTCCATTAAGGCAGCCTGGAACTCTCTGAGATCTGCAGCAGCTGAAGTCCCTTGGCACAAGCTGATCTGGAATAGCCTCATTGATCCCAGGACAGCCTGCATGAGCTGGCATTTGCTTCACAGAAGGACTCCGACAAACAGTTGGGCTAAATCCAAAGGCTGTTCTTTGGCTTCCAGATGTTACATCTGTCTCAAAGAAGAGGAAAGTGAATTCCATCTGTTTTTCTCCTGTAACCTGGCAAATAACTTCTGGCACTGGTTGCTCTCCTTTTGTGGGGTTTCTCCTTCCTCCACTATCTCTGTTTCTTCCATTTGGTCAGCCATGAATACTGCTGCAGATTCTCAAGGTAGGAAATGCTCCGCTGCCATCTTCTTCCAAGCCATCTCTGTCTTATGGTATCTCCGCAACACTTCAAAGCACAACTCTAAGACCTCTTCCCTTGAGAGAGCAAAGCAAACCTTTTTGGAAAGAATTAATGGTATGGCCTCTGTCCATGAGCTTCAGTCTCATCCCATTTTAGTTGCTTTGGCCCCTCTTCTTAAGCTTGGCACAGCTGCTCGGTAGTGGAGTTAGCTCAGCATTGAGGTTAGTGGTTTTCTGTTGCTGTTGGTGGTCTCCTTTTGCTTTGCTGCTGTTGCTGCTGGGAGCTGCATTTTCCTTCTTAGGGTCAGTCTCTTTGTCCCAGAGCTGGATCTTGCCTTCTGTTGGTAGCCTGCTTTTCCTTTGCTAGTATGCTTCTATGTGCTGCAGTTTCTCTTGGCTTGCTTTGTCTTTCCTTTTGTTGGTTTTTTGGTTTCTTTGCTTGTTCAGTTGGGGGGGTTAACCTTTCAGGGCTGGCGCTTTTTTGTAAGCCTCCCTTTTAGGTTGCCCTCTGTTTTTGTTTCTTGGGGGGGGCTCTGCCCTTTTCCCTCCTTTCTTCAATACATACTTACCCTTAAGCAAAAAAAAAAAAAAAAAAAAGTATGTGGTCATGATTGACCCCATTCATTATTAGAATCAATTTTTTTATTAAATGTTTAATTTATATATAATTTACAATGTTTGGATGAAAAGGTAGTGTGGTAAAGTAAAGTTCAGCTATCATTTTTTTACCATCAGCCACTTTTCTTTATCACATAAACTATGTAAAGTGTAGACTGTGTAGTAAAGTAAAGTAATTACAAAGGGCGAATACCTTACAACTCTCTCTCCTACTTTACTTCATCTTACCTTACTTTACCTCATCTTTTACCACGATATGTCATCAACATTTATTTTACTTTACCACACATAAAAATAAATATGCATTGACCTAGATGTAACATATTATCCCTTTACCATGTTTAGATGAAAAACTAATGTGGTAAAGCAAACTTTAGCTAGCCGCCACTCTTTTATCATAAACTTTATTACAAGTCATTTTTTTGAACTTGAAATTTGAGAGGCTTCTTTTTGAACTCGTAGATCTCATAGAAAGTGTGATGTGGACCATTGGATTGATGAAATGCTTTTTGGATGGGGTCATAAGAAATTAAAACACGGACCCATCTTTAGAAATTATGGTAGAAATTAGTACCTGGGGCCCACCTTTAGAAATTATAACATGTATTGCCCACCCAAACATACCAACCTGTTTCACTTATGTGTTGTCCCACACAAATTTTATGGAACTCAATTAATGTGACCCATATACCATCTGAGTGGGACCTATCAAATAATTATTTTACTAAGCTACTTAGGATTTGATAGATTAAAGATCATAATCATCTTAAGTTACTAACATTATCTACTAGACTCATTTGATGAAACATCAATATATATCTATCATGGGGAAAAATTCATGCACGTCATCCCCCACCATATTATGGTGAGGGACAACATAGTGAGGCCGACTTCATGATACATCCGAACCATCTACACATAGGGGACCCCTTGATTTACATTGGATCCATTGAGTTTTCACCCGTTTGAATGGATTGGACCATTAGATCAAGGGTAATTTTTTTTTTAATATAAAGTCGTTAAGTTTGTGGGCAATGGATGAAGAGATTAGAGGCATTGATTGTCCCCAAATTTGATATATGGGCTCATCCAAGATGACTCTTTTCATTCTCCTAAGTCTCATGATTAGTGGGGCCCTAGGTGGGCCCCGTTAAGTTTGTCCCTCACCATATGGTTGGGGATGGATGCACTAAAATGTCCCACATCTATCATGTGTAGTGGTGTTTTATTTTTATTTTTGTACTTTATAGTAAAAATATTCAATTATCATCATCATTCTTCTCTCTTATATAATTCTTTTAGAAGACAATAGCATCTCAATCTAAATTTTATATATAAATTAGTTTAGTCTTTTTGCTAAATAATATATTTATATATTTTGCTTTATTTTTCTTATAAGTAGTGTTTTAAAGAAACCAATAAAATTAGATATATTTTTATTGTTTGGCCTGGGTTATCAGAAGTGTTACATCTCAATTAACTAAATTTAAAATGCTATCTCCTAAAATCTCCGCATTAATATCACGCATCCTCTTTTATCTATTCCCATATGGAGTTTGGAACATTGATTGATTTTGATAACACCATAAATTTTGTTGGTGACATTCATAATGCAATTTGGAATTTGCCAATAAGATTTTTATCTGTGTGTTTCCTTGAGACCTTGGCCCGCCCATCATGTTTCTTAGATAAACTCTTCTTTGGAACTCATGAGAATGTTCTCTCCACTTCAAAATTTGCCTAAAATCTTATATTTAAATTATTATGCCCATCTTCAATTTTTCTATTTCAATATTGTAAATAATTATATAATCTAAAAGACATGACAACATCTAACTTATAGCACATTTCTTTTCTTCTTTCTAAAAATCACATGGAAAATAAAAATGGGTGAAGTTTATAATTCTAAATTTGGGTTATAGTTTTTGCCATTTTATTTCAAAATTTTCTTTTTATTTAGAATTTTGATGCATAAAATAAATATCAATGATGATAGATAAATATTCGATCAATGGTTTTCATTTTCATGAATTTATTTGTTTATGACTTAAATGGTAGTGCATGATTTGCATAATTTAGATTCATTCTTAGGTTTACAAATTCAACTTTTTGCCTGTTAAGAGTGGGGTTCCTTACAGGTCAAGTTGTAGGAAGTAGGGATGACATTTTTAACCCGACCCGCCCCAACTCGGAGTGCCCGCCCCGCCCGCACCGTACGGGTTTTCCTCGCCCCAACTCTCAGACGGGGCGGGGACGGGGTAAAAAAATATACCCCGAATCCGGGGCGGGGCGGGGATGGGTATGTTTCTTGCCCCACCCCGCCCCGTAACCCACCCAGAAATACCGCCCCATGCCCCGCTCCGTAACCCGCCCCGAAATTAATAATCTTTTAAAATATATATATATTTTAGATTTATTTTATAATAAATAAACATATTTATATGTAAATGTATATATTGATTTTATGTTGTTATTAAGGGTTAAGTAGATTGATTGAAGACTTTTTTTAAAGTTAAACATGTAATTGAATGAACCCTAGACATTATAAAAGCATATAATATGATCCCATTCCCTCTAATTCAAATTTAATGAAATTAAAGTTGTTAAAAAATCTATCTAACTATCTAAGCTTATTTTACTTTCATCATATATAATGTTAAATTGTGACATGATAAATCATATTAAATAAAACGAATATAAATATATAATAGAATGATAGATCATGCTTTAAGCTTATAATAACATATATGATTAGAAATAGCAAGGTAAATTATAATTGGTATGATTCTAATCATACTAATAACAATATAAATTATACTAATTTGATATAACATTACAAGATATATCATGCTATACGCTTATAATAACTTATATGATTAGAAATAGCAAGGTAAATTATAGTTAGTAACTTAATATGATTCTAATCATACTAACAACACAATAAATTATACTAATTTTAATTATATGTAATCAACCTCTTTATTAGTGAGTGGAGTTCAATACCAGAATGAAGTGAAACTATGTATTGATGGAGTTCATGATATTTTAGAGAGATATTGTCTTTTTTATAAAGAATGTCTCAAAGCATATATGATATATATATTTTCAAGTGTATGTTAGTGGCCTTCAAGGGCTTAGAGAAAATCTTATAAGAATAAATCTCACTTTAAATAGGTAAAGTTTCAGGAAAAGAAAAATTTATATTATTAATATTAGATAATTTTAAAAAATTTAAACAATCTAACAGTGCCCCACACTTATAAAATATTTATGCGGGGAGATCTTTTTATTCTATTTTGAGAGATCTTTTTTTTTAATATTATTAAAGGCATGGAGACAACATAGATGAATCATTCATGTGCTTTTTTACCATGTAAAATAAATTAATTTACCTTTTTCTTTATAGTCAATTCAAAATTTATTTATTTTGTTTATGGTTGTACCACATCGGGGCGGGCCCCGCGGGGCATGTCGGGGAGGGGACGAGGTATGTAACATACCCCGAAGTGCGGGGTGGGGCGGGGACAGGGAGGTTCGGGGCGGGGACAGGGCAGCCAAATTCCGGCCCCGCCCCGCCCCGTTGCCATCCCTAGTAGGAAGCATCAGTTCTTACCTAGCTGCACAGTTCGAACTCTGGGTATGTATGTCACCTCTTGCCGCTTGTGCGGGCTTCTTTCCCACTTGAGTATGTTGTCTTTCCGTGTATATGCGAGCTCTGTATCCCAACTCCTTGGCTTGGAGTACCCAAAAAAATCCTTTTACTTGTTGGACTGAGTTAGAGATTTTCGAACATAGCAAATTTGATTGGACATGAACAAATCCACCGTCTCATCACCCTTACATATATATATATATATATATTAAAGTAGGGAGATGCTCTCATAGATACTCTCACCTGATTATGAGAGATAAGGTGGAGGCCCTCACATCCATATTCAATGCCAACAACTTAAATGTGAGGCCCCCCACCTTTATCTCGTATAGTAAGGTGAGAGATGCTCTCATAGGAGCATTATATATAGTAAAGTAGCACCCTTTTCGTGGGAAAGCGATACGTGGCGGTAGGGGACTTCTTGGGAGAATGACACGTGGCAAAACCTCAGACTTTTTACAAACCTACATTCCGGAATTGTCATTCTAATCTAATCTCATCACTTAAAATATCTCAATGCAAATTTAAGATATTCTTGAAATAAGATACTTATCCATTCCTTTAAACATAGGATACAATAATAACTTCTCTTTAGTTACCTCCAAAGTGCCCCATGTATTATCAAGCTAACAAAAAAAAAAAAAGAATGAAGGTTCTTTGGCTATGATTACACGAAGAGCGTTTTTTTATATCAGAGCGGGTGCCACTTTCATAGACTGAATTTTGCTACTTTTTTCTCCTTATTTTCCTTTCAATATTTAGTAAGATTAATCCGAGGGGCCCATTATGGACATTTTTCTCTTTATTTTTCTTTAGATATTTTGGTAAGATTAATTAATCTGTGGGGCCATTGTGGAAGCCAATTAATTCCAAAATCCACATTTAATTATGAAATGACACTCAATTTATAGCTAAGCACGAATATAATCAAATCAAGGTCCTAAAATCTTTACTATTTACTTAATCTTACCCTAAATATTTTCAGCTACCTAAAATTTCTCTAATGATTTTCATCTTTATTATGAATTATATATTAATATTTATTTATAATTTATTTAAATATTATAGAAATTTTAATGATCTTTTAATTAACGCAGGCCTATAGGAGAGCGAAATGTGGCGCATCCTCAAACTTGTGAATTCATGAGGGAGCGACACATGGCGCATCCTCAGACTTCTTGCAATGCCACATTCAGGAATTGCCATTCTTATCTAATATCAACAAATCACTATTCTCTAATTTTCCTACAAAATAGGATCCTTAGAATCTGTATCTCCTCTGAAGAGATTTTACACAATTGGAAAATGCGAATTGGATGAAACTATATCTCTTTGTTTCTTAGAAATAGGGGATCCAGACTCCTACAATATAGGAAAATTCAATTCCCTAATCTAATATGTTTCTTATTAAACTACAGCTACATTGTTTCATCTAATCTTTAGTAAAAAATCTCTCTTCTTCCATAGCCATTAAGACACTTATCTTATTGATCATCAACCAATTAATCCCATATGGAAAATTAAATTACCACATCGAATTGAAATTTCCTTTCATCCACATTTTATTATGGGCCCACCTAATCATCAACCAATTATTTGCATACGTTTTTGCATATTACATAATTAAACTCCACATCTATTTCAATTGCAATTAATCTGCATTAGAATACTACCTTATAGTGGGCTCGCCTAATCAATGAATTGTGCACATATGCTCCTACATATTATATACCGTTTTTGGCTCACATGCCCCACTGCATGGATAGCTATGGTTTTACTAAATTATAGCCCCACTATAACCATGTGTTGGATGCAAATGATAATTTACAAGTTCTTGCCATACTACTTGTAAGCTGTGTTTTTATCATTTTATTTCGTGGGCGCTATTGTATTAATATTGTTCAATGCATATGTTTGTACAAGTTGTGGGAACCAATGTGGGGTAAATTTAACACATCACCTTTCTGTTAGGAATTTTCTAGATTGCAATTTGATGGATGCATTTTCATTCTAGCATCATTTGATTTACACACATTTGCATTGATTTAAAATATCTTGAAATCTTAGTTTTATTCATGCATTGCTTTTAAGGTTTGTAAAAGTATTGATTTATGCATGATTTGTCTTTTCATCTTGGATGCATTTGTTTTAGAAAAGAGTTTTCAAGAAATCAAGCAAGCCTTTGTTTTAAAAGTTTTGAATCTTTTTAGGCTTTTGATGTTCATGTTTTAAAAACCATTATAATCTTTAAAACATGTTTTTCCAGCTTGATTTAGTGGCCAAAAGGTCCCCCAAAGAAATACCTTCAAATAGGCAAAAGTTGAATTTTTGCAAAAAAGGGGGTGTCCTGGCAGTGTCGCCGGTCGACCGAGACCTGTGTCCCGGTCGACCGGGAACACTGTCGGGCGAGTCAACAGTTTCTGAGCTGAAACTTGCCAACGGTAAAAAATATGACTGTTATGCCTTCCCGGTCGACCGAGGCCTGTGTCTAGGTCGACCGAGGACTAGCCGTTGGCAACTTTTTGCTATAAAAATGAGTTCTTTCCTTTGCCAAAAGTTGGGAATTTTAAGCCCCTCCTTGAGAGGTATTGAGGCATATCAAAAGGGAAAAGAACCAAGGGATGAAGGGGATGATTAGGAAAGCTAAAGCTTGGATTAATGAAGTTAAACCACCAAGTAGGCTCTTCCTTCCTTAATCATATGTTTTCATGCTTTTGTTTTATTTTTGGTAAATCATTTCTAGCATGTTAAACTATGTTTGTGTTGTGTCCTTAACATGTGTTATGTTTTGAGTTGATTTATTGTTTTGGATACAACACCATATGATTCAATCCAAGTAGTACTTAACTTTGGTAAATTTAAGTAGATCATGTTAATGAAAGAACCTTTGAAATTATATGTAACATGATTCCTATACTTGGTTGAATCTTTGGTTGTTGTTTTCCATCATAAGAAAATCACTTTCAAAACTATCTTATGTTTTGGACTCAACTTCTTTACAAATCATATGTTTTCATGTTTTGTTTTATCATTGGTAAATCTTTAGTAACATGTTAACCTATGATGTGTTGTATCCTTAGCATGTCTTATATTTTGAATAGATCTATTGTTTTGGATGCATCACCATTTGATTCAATCAAAGTAGTACTTTATCTTTGGTAAATCTAAGTAGATCATGTTAATGAAATATGTAACATGATTCATATACTTTGTTGAATCTTTGGTTGTTGTGTTCCATCATAAGAAAATCTATTTCAAATGTATCTTATGTTTTGGATTCAACATCATTACAAATCATATGTGTATTATTGTTTTAAAGTTTCACAACTTGCATCACTTTGATAGGTAAATCATTTTCAAGTTGTATTTATAATTACATATGATTTGTCCCCTCTTTTCAATCAAATCTATTTTTATGTTTTGAGCTTCATTGGTGATTTGATTGACATCCCTATGCATCACATGTTTAGAGCTAATCCATTTTATACAACTTGTGTAACTTTGATATCATTAACAAGTTGTTACTTTTAACATGTGATTGCATTACTTCCTCAATCATAAATGTTTTATGAGCTAAAACTTTCAAAAGCCTTAGGCATACATTTATGAGCTTTCTTTTTCAAAATGATTGAGGACCACACACACACACTTCATGTACTTTCATCTTTGCATTCATAGTGTGAGTGTGTATTAGTTTTTCACTTCCATATCCGCCTATTTAAGAGGCAATGTAATGAGCTAAATTGAATCTCCATCAAGTGTAATTTAGACACTAATTTAGAGAGATAACGAACCTTGTGGTTGAAGAGGTTATTGCTTAGCCTATAAAAGCATAATGTAATAGGTTGATGTTAAGCCTTGAAAAACATCAATGTAAGGTTATTGCTTAGCCTTGGAAAGCATATTGTAAAGGTTATTGCTTAGCCTATTGAAAAGCATAAATAGTGGAAATCCGGTGGGGTGTTGAATCACAAGCCGGTAGTGGATGTAGGCATTGAGGCCGAACCACTATAAATCCTTGTGTGATGGTGCTTGCTTTGTGGTGATTGTTTATATTAGCTTCCGCATATTGTTTGATAATCATCACTTGTGACTAGTTGGTTTTTAAGAAGTTAAAATTGTGAAAATTGGTCATAATTAGAGCTCACCCTATTCACCCCCCCTCTAGGGTTCGGATCCCCATGGACTAATAATTGTTATCAGAGCGGGTTGCTCCATTTTAGGGCTTAACAACCCGGAGTTGATCCTTGCTAGATTTGAACCCTAGTGTTGTGTTTTATTGCATATCTTTTTAAAAGATTTCCACTATGTTTGAATATGAAATTTCCCATAGCTTCTTTGCACCACTCTAAGACTTTTTCAAGTTATATCTTCAAGAGTTGGTGAGTCCTCAAAGTGATCTCTCAAGGACAACCTTTTCAAGACCTTAGGTGAATCTTCATTGGTACATATTTAGACTAACCTTAAGGCCTTGATCCCCCTAGACCAACCTATTCTTTTTAGTTATATCTATTTTTTGGTCATAGTACATTTGCATTTTGTTTCTTTATAGTCACAACTTTTAAAATGCAATGTTTCTTTGTGATCATTTGATTTTTTCTTCATGATCTTTTAAGTTATATCTCATGGTTTTCAAAATCCTTTGATTGCAATACTTTCATGATGGATTTGCATTTTGTTCATATAGTTATATCTCTTGTAGTGCATATCTATTCATGATCAATTGATTGTGATTACAAAAGCCTTCTTAGCTAGAGTGTTCATGATCAATTGATGTTGGAAAATCATTTGATGATTGTCATAGTTATATATTTTTTTGTAAATCAAATGATTTGGAGCAATTTAAGTTTTCCATTGATTTTCAAGCTATATCTCATGGTATGGAAAATTTGTAAGTGTCTATTGTTTTACAAATTGAAAATTTTACAATAGTACACTTCTTGTTTTTCAAAATCACTTGCTCTTAATTCTAAATGATTCTTTATTGGAATTTCAAATATTGAAGTGATTTGAGAAACCTTGGAAAATGTTCTAAGCTTTGTTGGTTGTATTTCTAGAAGCATTTTCCTTGAATTTATTTCCTTGTGCCTAATTATGATTATATCATTTGAAAGGAAATAATTTTTTACAAACAATTTGCATCTTTGCTCATTTAGTTACATTCTTTATGCAAATTGATTTTGATGTCTTACATTGCTTGGTTGGATATGGTTTCATTGATTTGCATGTTTGTGCCTAACTTGGTATATTCTCATTAATGCATTTTGATGATTGTTTATGTGCTTTATAGTAAAATCTTGTTTTTGAGCTTTTTAAGTACATATGTGATTTTATGTGCTAAGTTCATTTGGTTTAAACCTCATATCCATTTTCCATTGCATTGTAAGCTTAGTACATTTGCTAAGAGTGGAGATGTTGCATGATAGATTGATACCCTTAACTTCATACCTTCTTGTGCTTAAATAGTTATATTCATTTTTGATGATTGGTATGAGTTAGATCTTGAATGTTGATTAATCCTCTCTATGCAAATGTCAAATCGTTCTATGTATGGTTGTGGTATTTATTATATTTGTTGAAACCATACTAGAACTCAAATCCATCCTCTATGCCTTTTAGTCATATTTTTTTTGGATGGTTATGATGTTGATTCATGTATTTTCTCTAAGTGATATCATCCTTATACATGTTTCAACTTCATAGTAGTGTTCTTAATCATATGAAACTCTTTGAAACCCATTTCTCATATTTTTATATGTTTTGATGGATATCTTAGATGTTGAATTCATATGATTTTGACACTTTGGAAATTGCATGCATTACCAAGTAATATTCTTTTGCATTGCAATTTACCTTGTTCATCACTATGCTCATTAGTTATATCTTTAAAAGTGATGAATATGCATTTATGATGCTTGTTGGAATTTTGTGTTTGTCACATCCTTGCTCTTTAACATGTTGTCAAATTCAATTGGTTTCATTTGGTATAATTTAAGATTGATTTGATTTCTTGTGTATGTGATAGACCTTGTGTGCATTGGATTGAGCTTGATAGTTATATATTTGTTCCATGTCACATTCCATTAGCATCATAATGTTCATGTTGCCACCTCTTTTGCTCATATAGGTATATCTCATGACCACCATGTTTATGTGTTCATAATATGGGTTGGTTATTAGTTGAGGTTGGCTTCATGCTTGAATTTCATTTCACTCATCTTGCACATGATAAGTCATATTTATTGATTGAATGAAATGAGTTCAAAACCTTCATAGCATATGCTTTCCATAGTTAGATTATTTGATGCTATGATTAATAAACCTCATATCATGGATAGCTCTAATTTGGATTTTTCCTAATAGTCATACTTTTAAATCCATTTTAGAGTATTAATTTAATAGTCATATCCTTAAATCTCAATTGGTATCCTTTGTTTTTCCAATTGGTATCCATGATTGCTTTTCCCATTAGACCTTGCTTTCTTTTGGTAATTTGATCATAATGTGCTCTATAGTTAAATGAATCTAATCCTTTCCTTGAAGTTGACCCTCATTGGTAAAACCATCTTCTTCTTGCATCTAATAGTTAAATCTTTGTCAATATGTTGACAAAAGAAGAGTTTGGATTGAGGGGGAGTGTAAACCTTCATAGGAAGTATTAGTTTTGATCAAATTGACCCTTGGATTGCCTTTGAGCCCATAGAGACTACTACCACACATGATAGCCTGTTATGTAATTCACTTTCGATTTCTTTTGTTAACAGGTGCTACTAAAGGTATTTTCCTTGTTTCATGTGTGTAGGTACCTTTGCAATTTAATGGCAAAGGGGGAGAAAATATTCAAGTTCTCAAAGGGTGAAGAGAATGTCCAAAGCTTCCTAAGGGGAGGTTGTTGTATGATCTTCTACAAGGGGAGAGAATACATACCTTGCCAAAGGGAGAAAGAGGCATGGTCAAAGGGGGAGAGCAAATAGAAGAAAGAAAGCTTGGAAGCTAAAGAAGATGCTTGGCTAAAGAAAGAAAGATTGAAGAATGATCAAGCTCCAAGCATCATGAAGAATGAAGAAAAGAAAAGAGCCCAAGCTAAGAGAAGCATCCAAGAAGATTTCAAGACATGTCCAGCTGAGGGGGAGCTGAAGACTAAGTGTGTAATCTCAGTGGTGAGTGTGTTTGCCATCAAATTACAAAGGGGGAGATTGTTAGGAATTTTCTAGATTGCAATTTGATGGATGCATTTTCATTCTAGCATCATTTGATTTACACACATTTGCATTGATTTAAAATATCTTGAAATCTTAGTTTTATTCATGCATTGCTTTTAAGATTTGTAAAAGTATTGATTTATGCATGATTTGTCTTTTCATCTTGGATGCATTTGTTTTAGAAAAGAGTTTTCAAGAAATCAAGCAAGCCTTTGTTTTAAAAGTTTTGAATCTTTTTAGGCTTTTGATGTTCATGTTTTAAAAACCATTATAATCTTTAAAACATGTTTTTCCAGCTTGATTTAGTGGCCAAAAGGTCCCCCAAAGAAATACCTTCAAATAGGCAAAAGTTGAATTTTTGCAAAAAGGGGGGTGTCCTGGCAGTGTCGCCGGTCGACCGAGACCTGTGTCCCGGTCGACCGGGAACACTGTCGGGCGAGTCAACAGTTTCTGAGCTGAAACTTGCCAACGGTAAAAAATATGACTGTTATGCCTTCCCGGTCGACCGAGGCCTGTGTCTAGGTCGACCGAGGACTAGCCGTTGGCAACTTTTTGCTATAAAAATGAGTTCTTTCCTTTGCCAAAAGTTGGGAATTTTAAGCCCCTCCTTGAGAGGTATTGAGGCATATCAAAAGGGAAAAGAACCAAGGGATGAAGGGGATGATTAGGAAAGCTAAAGCTTGGATTAATGAAGTTAAACCACCAAGTAGGCTCTTCCTTCCTTAATCATATGTTTTCATGCTTTTGTTTTATTTTTGGTAAATCATTTCTAGCATGTTAAACTATGTTTGTGTTGTGTCCTTAACATGTGTTATGTTTTGAGTTGATTTATTGTTTTGGATACAACACCATATGATTCAATCCAAGTAGTACTTAACTTTGGTAAATCTAAGTAGATCATGTTAATGAAAGAACCTTTGAAATTATATGTAACATGATTCCTATACTTGGTTGAATCTTTGGTTGTTGTTTTCCATCATAAGAAAATCACTTTCAAAACTATCTTATGTTTTGGACTCAACTTCTTTACAAATCATATGTTTTCATGTTTTGTTTTATCATTGGTAAATCTTTAGTAACATGTTAACCTATGATGTGTTGTATCCTTAGCATGTCTTATATTTTGAATAGATCTATTGTTTTGGATGCATCACCATTTGATTCAATCAAAGTAGTACTTTATCTTTGGTAAATCTAAGTAGATCATGTTAATGAAATATGTAACATGATTCATATACTTTGTTGAATCTTTGGTTGTTGTGTTCCATCATAAGAAAATCTATTTCAAATGTATCTTATGTTTTGGATTCAACATCATTACAAATCATATGTGTATTATTGTTTTAAAGTTTCACAACTTGCATCACTTTGATAGGTAAATCATTTTCAAGTTGTATTTATAATTACATATGATTTGTCCCCTCTTTTCAATCAAATCTATTTTTATGTTTTGAGCTTCATTGGTGATTTGATTGACATCCCTATGCATCACATGTTTAGAGCTAATCCATTTTATACAACTTGTGTAACTTTGATATCATTAACAAGTTGTTACTTTTAACATGTGATTGCATTACTTCCTCAATCATAAATGTTTTATGAGCTAAAACTTTCAAAAGCCTTAGGCATACATTTATGAGCTTTCTTTTTCAAAATGATTGAGGACCACACACACACACTTCATGTACTTTCATCTTTGCATTCATAGTGTGAGTGTGTATTAGTTTTTCACTTCCATATCCGCCTATTTAAGAGGCAATGTAATGAGCTAAATTGAATCTCCATCAAGTGTAATTTAGACACTAATTTAGAGAGATAACGAACCTTGTGGTTGAAGAGGTTATTGCTTAGCCTATAAAAGCATAATGTAATAGGTTGATGTTAAGCCTTGAAAAACATCAATGTAAGGTTATTGCTTAGCCTTGGAAAGCATATTGTAAAGGTTATTGCTTAGCCTATTGAAAAGCATAAATAGTGGAAATCCGGTGGGGTGTTGGATCACAAGCCGGTAGTGGATGTAGGCATTGAGGCCGAACCACTATAAATCCTTGTGTGATGGTGCTTGCTTTGTGGTGATTGTTTATATTAGCTTCCGCATATTGTTTGATAATCATCACTTGTGACTAGTTGGTTTTTAAGAAGTTAAAATTGTGAAAATTGGTCATAATTGGAGCTCACCCTATTCACCCCCCCTCTAGGGTTCGGATCCCCATGGACTAATACTTTCATGATAAACAATTGGTTGGCTCACAACATCAAGGGCCCAAATTGATCACATCGGCTCATGTAATTGTGATAACATGAATATCTATGGTATCTTGAGTGCATTATTATCCAAACTTTCTCATTGATAACATGTTAGCTTTTTTTAATGGTAATTATTATTATTTTTTTAATGTTTTGTTTTCTAAGATGTTACTTGTGTGTTGAAAGTATCACTTTGCTCATATTAGTGATAGCATTGGTTTGCTTCCCACTTCATTTTTTGTTTTGCAAAAGCAATTATGAGACCGTCACATATTATATATATTAAAGTAATAGAGAGGGAGGATGTACAGGGTGCCACGTCAGCGCCCATGAGTTCTCCATTAGAAAAAATATTTAAGAAAAAATACACGATTTTGATGTGGGCCCATCCCCCAAATGCTAAAGTAGAAAGCTATCCATTTGATGATTTTGAATTACCTAAGATTTCTCTCTAAAACCTATTATATCTCTTTCTTAACAATTGTGTAAATCATCTTTTTGAATTCGAATTTTAATCCCTAAAATCTCTTTAATGGTTGGAAACATTATCCCCAATAAAACCATCCCTATTCTCATCCCAATTGTACCTCCCTTATACATGCGAATACTTTTATATGCTAACCGTCTTTAGGAACAGCCAGCCATTTTTGTAGTGGGTCCAACGTTAAGTTATCTGGTACAAATTCAAAACGGCCCAACATTCTCCCATCCAAATTCCAAAGCCATGTCTCTGTCCATCTCCACCATATCATTTCTCCCTCCCGCCTCTTCCATGTACACTCTCCTTCTCCCCAACCCTCTAAAACCCTAAACCCAACCACCCTCATCCTAAAACCCTAGCCCCCTTCTCGAGTCGCTCCTCCTCTCCATCTCTCGTGGCAAGGACGAGCACCTCATTCCTCATCTCCGACCAGAAAAGAGGCCTCAAAATGGAGGGAAATCCCTATTTGGAAGAGTTTATGGTGGATAGATGTGATGGACTAAATGTTTTGGGATTGTGCATAAAACTCTTTTCTTTTATGTTGTGAACTTAAACACCGTACGTTTTAAATATCCCGAGACTCTGTTTGCATTTTTTTTTAAAATATGGTGGTCCAAATTTTTTGCATTTTTTCTGCACTCCATTTTGCTTTCTCTTTCTCAATCTTATAAGGTTCATTTAACATCCATGCATGGTATATGAAAGTAGAATTTTTAGTTATTCCATTGCAGAATGAAGTGTTAACAGTATCTTCTCCGACTGCATCTCAGCGTATGTTACATAGCAAAGATAGATCTAGCATCGTCACCATTGATACCATAAAGAACAAGGTCAGTTTGATCTCGAATACAATTCAATGTTTTGATATTGATGATTGATTTAGATTTATACATAAGATTTTTTTAATAAATTTGCCTCTTTAAAATAAGCATACCCCCCAGTTGCATTTGACAATCAATTTGTTCCTATTTATGTTTAAATTTACTTTCAACTAACCTCTCTCTCCGTCCAATATCCATGCCCTATGAATGAAAATGAATAATGGTATATGGAGTTCTCCAAAAGATGATGACTAATTCTAAATTTTATATATAATTATTTTAAATGGAGTTTTTTTTATGTACTCGGTGTTTACTTTTAACTTAAATTGGGTTTTTCCACTATGAAGTAAAGCGCTAGTCTCCCATTAAAGTAATGAGGGAGGTGGGCTGTGAGGGATACCATGTCACCTTGTAAGGAGTTCAAAGTGTCGTTTCTGCGTTTTTTTTAAAGAGACGTGCGTTTTTTTTAAAGAGACGAAACGGTACTTCTTTTAAAGTTTTAAAGAGAGGACGGCTATCTATTCACGACCGATGGCTCAATGAGAAGAGAGATTGGGACTCCTTTTCTTAACTACTGTTGTTCAGCTTTAAAGAGAAATAATATTAAAAAACCATAGAGAGATTTAATAATGTTTGTCCCTATCCAACTTATTCACACGGTTTTAAACATCATCCCACCCATAAGTTTAGCAGTCATCCTTGATAGAGAGAGATTTTACACCATTTGTCGCGATTAGTACCGTTTGTAAGGAGCCCATTTCACTTGCCAAAGGTACATGAGATCTATCATGATTGGCCATCAATAGAGAATTTAGCAAGCATTTACTATAATTCCATTTCACTTGCCCAAGGTACGTGTGATCTATCATGGGCCAAGAGACAGTGTAATTCCATTTACTATAATTCATATTCCATTTGTCTAATCGACTCATCCAACAGTGGGGATGGGGTCCACTCTTAAAATATATTTAACATGTGGGATCTAGGAACCACTGATGGACCTATATAGATAAAAAAAATGAACGGAGAGAATAAATTGAGTAGCAGTTTGGATTTCATCCATCAGTGGGATCCACATATAGATTTAACACATGTGAGACCCACTATGGATCTACATGCATCCAAGAAAAAAAATTTGAAATATCTTCAAATCTCTCCATTTGGATTTTTTTTAAAATGAGACAGACTCTTAAAGATTTTGAGGGATTTGGTTTATAAGCATTAAATGAGATTGGGATGCGTCGTTTCATGGTATGAAGGGATACACACAACCAACTCAAAACCCAAAGATTTTTCCTATTATTTAGGAGGGTAGATTGGGATGCATCGTTTCATGGCATGGAAAATCTAGGTTACAACTAGGCTTGTTAATGGGACGGGTCGGGCCTGGGCTGTCCATTCCCGTCTCGAACATAGGATGGCCCTGTAGGATGTTGCCCAATCCCGGTCCTAAATTGAACGGGCTTATATCAAATCCCATCCCGTACGGGCCGGGGCCGGGGCTGGGACAGGGCCGGGCCTGGGCTTAAGCAAAATATTCTCTAATTATTTCTACTGTCACTATATACCCGGTGTGAACCGGACTTTAAACCCTCCTTTTTTTCAGGGCTTGTGACCAGCAATGCAATGCAACAAGCAACATGACGATGCTAAAAACTTTTTTTTTTTTTTGCCAGTGACAGTAGAAAATCAATAGAAATGAACGAGTATCCTATAGGCTATATGGGTCAAGTAATGTAGGAACAGTTAAAACCTTTTTTTTTTTTTCCCGTGAAAGTAGAAAATCAGAAAATCAATAGAAATGAATGAGAATGAGTATCCTATATGAGTCAAGTTAAAGTAATGTAGGATCGATTAAAACCTTAGTCGTTTTTTGCTGTTAGTGAGGGGCAGTTTCAGTAATATATAAATAATTATTATTAAATGACTTTGTAGCGGGCCGGGTTGGGCCTAAACGGGCTATGTTGTTTCTGCCTAGTCCTAGTCCCATTTTGGCCGGGCTTTAAAATGTATTGTCCAAGCTCAGCCCACTGGGCTCAATTTTTTTTAAAAGCCCTATATTTTCGGGCTTGGAACGGGCCGGGCCGGGCCGGCTTTCTACCCGTTTCAACACGTCCCATTGACCGGCCTAGTTACAACAATGGATGATGTATTTACCGAAAAAAAAAAGCTATGGATGATGAGATGATAAAACTGGCATGTATGGAAAGGGCAACCCACATTTCCAATCTATGTTTGTGGGTTACAAAGTATTTTTATAAGCAATAGATTTGAATATTTTAGAGTTTATGTAGGTTCTCACAATACCAAGTAATGGCTGCCAAGTTCTTGATTTCAAGGATACAAACACAACCTTCCTTGCTTCCAGGAAGGTAATTGTTTTAACTTATTTCTATTTTCTATTTTTCTTTATAAAACAAGGTTTATATGCATAAGCAATGATTTTAAAATATTCTAATAGTTTGATGCAAGTATAACAGTTTTTCTTATTCTTTTGGGAAGGTTTTCCCTAATTGTTGGAGAGAGCAAATGGTGACAATTTATTTTGTTGATTAAGTCTTCCAAGGATGCAATGAATTTATTCACTTAATTTAAAATCAAGCAAGATTTTTTTTCAATTATTCATTTTTATTGATTAAGTCTTCCAAGGATGCAATGAATTGATTCACTTAATTTAAAATCAAGCAAGATTTTTTTTATTTATTCATTTTTATTGATTAAGTCTTCCAAGGATGCAATGAATTTATTCACTTAATTTAAAATCAAGCAAGATTTTATTTTCAATTATTCATTTTTATTGATTAAGTCTTCCAAGGATGCAATGAATTTATTCACTTAATTTAAAATCAAGCAAAATTTTTTTGTTTTCAATTATTCATTTTTAATATTTAGGATAATAAGAATTTCTATTCATTTCGAAGAAGATGCGTTATTAATTTTTTAAAATTTTAAAGCATTTAACATTGATATAATGAGGGTTCCGGGGTGGGTTATGTTAGTTAATCCTTTTGATGTGTATAATATTACGTGGTAGCCTCCCTTCATGTTTTCTATAAATTCATGTCAAATTGATTTTCTTTATGTATTGATGAACTTATAGGTACTTGTGAAATGGTCTAGAGATAAATTTTCAACATCAAGAAGATAATGGTTGATAATGATTAATTAAACTTTGGGTTGTTGATGTGAGATGGGTATTACGGCATTCTAAAGTAATTCTTTTTGAATTTTTTTAAAGTTTTTTTTTTAATTTTTTTTGTGAAAGTTACTTTGATGGTGATTTGCTTTCTTGAGGAGGCATTCCTTGTAAAGCCAATGGAGAAAAGACCAAGGTTTGAAGCTCCTTCCTATTATTTTATTATCAGAAATTATTTCTTTCGGATTGAATTTGTTTTTGCCTCTATGCTATTTCTCATGTAGGTTAAAGATTATTTTATTAATTATTTTATTAATGGATTGATTTTTACCATAATGCTCATATGTGAAGATCATCACCCTCTTCACATTCCTGATATTGATTCCTCCAATTTTTATTATATGGGTTCGCATTTCAAGCATCATGGATGCAGGTTGTTTACAAATTAATTTCTACAACCTCTTCATTTGGCCCCATATGGTTTCAAACTGAACAAGAAGACCAAAAATACAAAAATAATATGTTTGTACATGATAAAAGACTGCAAAAACCAACTCTGTAAGTCCATGTCCGAGAGCACTCTGTTTGCTTGAACATTGCTATCTGCCTATGCAATTTTCTCTTCTTCTCTCTTATTTTCTTCCCCAAACTTCTTCAATACCTCCGTCATGAGTTTAGGATGGACTAACTATGAGTATGGTTGAGTGAAAGCTAATTTCGACTTACAGTAATCTTTGACAATCATCACTCGTTTATCAAGAATTGCATTTGTACAATCTAAGAAAGTTATTGGTTCATGTACCAGTGGGTGTTCAAAGTTGTGTCATTCTGAGTTATACCAGTATGGAGAACCAAAATGAAGCCATGAAAATGGCTTACACAACCAAGTCTTGAACAGAAAAACCCCTACTCCTTATAGTGAGAGAGACAAAGAAGCAACATTGAGCGGTCAATTTGGGTTAGAAAGTGATGGTTAAGCCACGGATATTCAGTTTTTTCCTCTGGAGGAACATCTCCAGAGGATGAAGACTGAATTTGGGAGGCTGAGCTTCTGTCTTACAGAGGTCTGAAACAAGGTCTCACCTTTTTTAACAAAATCCCGAAGAAGGGGAGGAATTCTTCTTGAAGATTCCAAGTTTGAAGAGAGTGGGAGGCTTTGGTAGAGTGTGAAAATGATCGGAGTGCCTATGAGTGATGATGAGAGGTCAGATGGTCGTCCAAGGGTCCTTTTTATAGAGTGGGAGGGCAGTTGCAGCGATTCAAGGGAGTTAGAATTTAAAACTTGGCGCCAACAGTTTACTAGTGTATCATGTCCGAGAGGGGTCATGTCTGAGAGGATCATGTCCTTGAAACAAATATAGAGTCATGTCCAATGATCTTGAACTCCAAGTGCAGAGCCTTGATTGCAGTGATAATACTGGTGAGACTAGGTGGATCCACAAGGATCAATTGAGATAAGGTTTTTCAACTTTTAACCTACCCTAAATAAAGTCTAAAACTAACTTAATTAAAAATTAATTACAATCATTCATACCTTAATTGAAAATTTTAATTGCAATCCAATGAAATAATTTTTTTTCTAAAACTAGAAACCTAAATCTAAAAAGATTCTCAAGTTTCTACAAAAGAAAACACAAGTTAGAACCTCCAATTAGATACTTACTTAAAATAAATCTTACTATGAACATGAATTAAAATTAAAAACTGAATCAAATTATATTAAGGACAAATATTCAAATATAAAAGGAAACAAATCAAATCAAAATATGTTAGAGAATAAGTCAACTATCTAAAATTTCTGAAATTAGAGACTTTCCAAGTTTAAAAATCTTCTCATGAAACACAATTAGAAAGAATCTGAAGATGGGAAACTAATCAAAGTTACTAACAAAATAAAAAATGGAAACTAATCCTAGGTTGTGATTTTCCAAAAATAAAAGAATGCAGAAATTTTCACTCAATGTATGGAAAAGTGTTAGGCTCCGTCCCGAGTTAATCAAGATTAACTCTGATTAAGCAAGCTTAAGACTAATTAAGCGTGTTTAAATGGTTAATGGTGATTTATCACCAAATGAAGTTGAATTAGCCTAATGTAGGCTTAATGAAATAGTAACTAAGAGTAAGAAATGAATTGAATAGAAATTGAGCTCAAATGAGCAAATTGAGGATTTATTCGGAAATACGAATTTGTACGTATTTTGTCGAATACGGAAACTCTCGATACCAACATGTGTATCTCGACGAGTACGATAACTTTCATGTAAGACTTGAATTGATTCAACGAATATCGGATTGAATGGACCTTGAATTGACTTGAATTGTAACTAAAAGAGATAAAGGGGGGCTTAATGCAAAAATGAAGCTTCTATAAGCAACTTAACTTCATTCATCTCAAACCCTAGGCAACTTCTTTCCTCTGTTTCATTTCTTTCATCCGTTTCTCTTCTTCTTCCATTTATTTTTCATTGAGTGTGTGTTGGAGGTGATTAGAGTGAAGGAGTTCATCTTCTTCAACTTCCTTATCATCTTCTTGAAGTTCTTCTTGGAAGTGAAGTTCAAATTAAGGGATTTTGTCTCAAATCTAAGCTAAACAAGGGAGTTTTATTTCTCTCAAGCTTCAAACAAGGCAAGTGTATACATGTGTTTATACTTGTTAAGATATCTTCATTGATTTAGTGGAAAGAAATGATGAATCAAAGGTTAATGAATTAGGGGTTTGAAACCCTAATTATTAGATTATGCTAGTTGTGGTTAGATTAGGTGAATGATTATGTTTAAGGTCTTCTTGTTATTTCTATATGCTAATTGTTTATTAGGTTCATCAGAAAAAAGGAAAAAGAATGGAGTGAAAGACTATTCAATGCACTGCAGAACAGAACACCTGTTCTGTTTTTGCAGTGTGGCCGGTCGACCGGGCACACTTACGAACCTGACCAAAACACTATTCACTTTTTTTTCGTTTACAACTGCAGGTCGACCGGGCCTTGCCAGGTCGACTTGGCCCACTGGAAATTCTTTGAAAAGTGCATTTTAATGTCCGACTTTCCGGAATTAAAAGTCTAAGCATATAGACTATTGTTAATTGTGTTTAGACCATCCTAAGTGTTAATGAGGGTTATCCGAATGCACATCTATAGTAATACGTGCATCGATAACTTTCGTTTCACTCAATGGTTGTTAGAAGATTGGTGTAGACTTAGAATGAGATTGATATAAATGTGTTAACGGGTCTGGCACTACCTAGTGGTTTCCGAACTCATTATTGAATTAAACAGAATGAATTAAGAAATGAACAGTTACGAAAAGTAACAATGAATTGACTATTCCTACTGCAGTAGATGAGATTGGGGTGTTCCGGAGCCCGTGGTGACACCAGTGATCTCTGATCAAGACACTGGGAGATCCCACCTTATTGGACCGAAAGGTCATTGACTGAAAAGTCATACATTGAAAAGTCATTAATAAAGGCTGAACATAATGAATGAATGAATATGAAATGCTTCCATTTGGAAGAACTGAATGGAGTTGGAACCAATACTAGTGTAGTTGCCATATTATTGCTATTGTTACTTGTATTTATTATGGATTGTTTAGCACTATTAAACAATGAATTGTCAGGAATTATGAGCATGTCATAGATATATGTATACCTTGTTGAACCGTCGTGTTCATGGTATTACTGATGATGTTACAGGCTCAGTTGCCCGTGCTGGTCCCTCCGAGACCGTCCCGCCAGCGGAGGAGGCCCATTCGATACCTCCAGGAGGTCTAACCGAATGGACGTGATCTGAGAGCGGATGAATAATAATGTTTTGTAAACTTTTTAGAAATGATTTTGTATATTCATTTTGGTATTGTAAGTAATATCCCTTGCATTGTATTTTGAATATGCAGTGGTTGATAGTAGGAGAATTGAAACGATGTAAAGTGAACTTTACATTTCAAAGTAAAGTATATGATTCGTTTTGTTAAATAGTTGTCAATGTATATTCTTGTATATTCCGCACAATTATACATTGACAGGTACGTATGTAAGATCCCTTGTGAATTTCGTTTTAACTTTGGTTAATTCGGGGTTTACGGGAGTAAGTATGATCATCGTGACCCGGGGTTAACCCTAATGACTCTGATCTCGAGACCGGGTCGTAACAAAAAGTTAGTTTTCTAAATTAAATATGATCCTAACCTAATCTAATATGCAGTTAAACTTTCCTTAAAAACCTATTTCAAATCTGAAATCTTATTTCTAAATCTTAACATGAAGCAAATATAAGGATTAATGCAGAGAATTTAATGAATATGACAATGCATGAAAGCCTAGCAAACTAGTAAGGTAGTATGCATGAATATATAAATCTGAACCTAAAATTTTTTATCGCTAAAAACCTGATCTAACTACGCATAACATAATTAAAGAAACTCAGAAATAAAGAAAGAAAACCAATCTAAAACTAACATGTAAAATGATGCAACTTAGGTATAGTCGCTCACTACTATGCATGTAACTATTTATAAGCAATCTAAATGGATCAATTTCAGACATTACACCACTACACATTTCTAAAATATGAATGAAAATTAATGTACTTTCAGTAGTAACAAAATCCTAATACATTGATGTAAAGATAGAAAGATAAAGTGCAGAAACTAAAAAAAGATGCAGAAAATATAGGTGGTGTGCATAAATCAAAGGTAGTACAAAACTGAAATGTAAAAGTACTGGTGAGTTGCCTCTTTTAATTCTTCTCAATCGAGGGTCTAAGAAAATTTGAGGTGCAAACCTAGAGTCTCATTCTTTAACTTGGGTTGTCAATCCAAGTTGACAATGACAATCTTCACTTTTTAATAAATAATTCTCAGATTTGGACACTATTCTCTTTCTGTTCAATTCTCTTCAACTTCACCTTGAATTGCCTCAAAAAATATCTTGTATTCTTAGAAAACAAGGTATATTGTAAGGATACTAAAGTAGGCCATTAGTGATGATTCCAAAATCAATCTAATTATTTAACCAAAAGAAAAAAAAACTAACCCTATTGCACGATTCACAAGAAATCAAGACAAGAATTAAAAAGAAACAATTTTATTAATACTAATATGCAATTGAGTACATAAGATTGTGAATTAAAAACAACTAAAATACATACTGGGATGATTGAGAATCCCTCTTTCCAGTGGAGAAAATAAGAGTTGTGGTGTGACCTTTGAGAAGAACCCCTCTTGGTAGCTTGAGATGGAGGGCCAAAGAGAGGAGAAGATGGTGTGAAGATCTCTAGAGGGAGAGGTGGGAAATTTCAATCATGCTCTTGGAAGTCCATATGGCTCTTTAAATAGAGTTTGGGCTCCCTTTGTTTCTTCTTTTGGCTCCTCTTTTCTTGCTTGAAATCTTCATTGTTTGGAAACAATCCTTCATTGGCCACCAAGTTTGCAAGAAATTAGGAATTTTGTTGGAATTTTCTTTCCTCTTTTGTGTGATGCTTAGCTTCCAATCAAGCTCCTTAGGCAATAATTTGGATTTCAAAAGGATTTCTTGCTAAGTGTAGTTTCTTGATATGTAAGGTTTTCACTTAAAATTATCTTGCAACACTTGCAATCCAAGCAAATCTTTTTTCCTTTCACTTAACCTCCTCCTTAAATTAGATTTCCTTGAGAGATAAATTTGAAGGAAATATTCACTTGGACTTGAATGGGGCCCACATGATTTAAGAAAATCCTCCAATCTGAATTTTTTATTTTCTTCACAACAATTGGAATGGGGTGGCCTCCACTTAATTAGGGTGTGTGCATTACTTGGATGTCCCATATTCCCTGGCCTTTCTTTCTTTATTTTTTTTCCTTCCTCTCTTGTATTTCAACTCTCAGTGGGCCCCAATTCTTCACTCCTCCTACAAAAATTTAAAGACATTAATTCAACTATAATCATATGTGTGAAATTTGAATGGACTATGCATGGGACCCTACATGTCTTGTGATGCACCGAAATAACCAACTTTCGAAAAATAGATTTTTAAAAATGGCAAGTTTCATGAATTTATGTAAAAAGTGTGATTTTTTTATCAAATTATGAATGAATGCACTTAATGGATCCAAAATGCATAAAATAATGATATGACACTAAATGAGGTTCTATTGGCTTGATAAGTCCTTAAAATTTCCAAAAATAATTGTGGGAATGTGTATTTTTATGGACTTATCATCTAAGAGACATACATGGAGTTCCATTCCATGGGAATTGGGTCCAAATGATGTCTAATTACTCTAAAATTCTAGGAAATCCCATTGGGGATGGGTTTTAGACTCTGAGGATGGTCTAATCACCATTTGATCTATGGAAATGGGCTTTGGACTTCATGTTTGTATGCCCCTTTACTTTGAATTTTCACTCTGATCTCAAATGATCTCCGATGATCTTGAAATTATGGAAACTCTCTTGAGACTTGTTATGAATCATTAGGAAGGATTTCATCTTGATTCGTCCTCTAAAAATGGGTCAAAGTGGGTCCCAGTAGGTCATGTTTGAAAGCATTCAAACATGGAGGGTCAATATGTGGGAAATGGGTCTAAATGATCCCAACTACCCTCCAATTTTAGGAAAACCTCTCTAAAGTCCATCCTTAGTATATTTAGAAAAGATCTTGTCTTGATGGAGTCTTTGAAAGTTGGTGAGAGTGAACTTCAGCCTTCCATGTCTGCACAGATTTGATTTAGGTTGACTTCAGCTGTTCTTTACTTGGATCTGAACCCAAATGGTTTTGATTTATTTTCTGAACTTGTGTTTGACCCTTTGACTTAGCTTTTGGCCTTTAGAAGCTGATTTAATGTGGAGTCCCAATTCGTATTTGAGAGCTAGGGGTTGGAGTCCCTTTGGCTGGATTTCCATCTAATTGACCTTGGACTGTTCTGAAACTTTGGGAAACACTTTGAATATGCATTTCCTGACCCTGGAGTAGGTTCATCTTGATTTGATCCCTCTAAGCTGTTTTTTGGGTCTAAGTTTGAGAACTCCTTGAGTTTCAAATGACTTATGAATCACAATCCCAAGATTTAAAAACTAAATCTAAATCCAATCCAGATTCCCAATAAAAAATCAAACCCTTAAATTACAAATCCTAATTAAAAGCCCATATTCCAATCAGTGGCGGACCCAGGATTTTCAATTAGGTGGGGCGAAACTTTTGCTAGAATTTTTTCACATTAACAATAGCAAAAGAGAAAATGTATTCCATTTAAATAGACGCAAAATATTTAACTACATCAACTAACATATAATTTTTGTTTGAAATGATGACTATATTCATTTCTCCAAAATTTACAGTATATCTCTTATACTGAAAACAAAAAAGCCCCCAAAAAATATGGGCAATCCAATCATCCCTAAAAAGAAAGGGTTGGCAACCTCAAAAAATTCCGGATTTCAACCCGAATTAATTCAATCATCTCCAAAGATGCTACTTGCTACTCTTGTTGGTTTTAAGGAGTCTAATGAAGCAGAGGTGCCAACTATCAAGTAAGCCCTACAAATCTTAACAGAATTTTTCTCAAGAAACCTTGTTATATAAAATGAGGGTTGGAATATTTTATCTTGGGTCATCTCTATCATGGATTGCCCATTGAAGCTCTATATTGTTTGTGTTCAATGAAATTAGAGATTTATGCTCTAGCCTCTGTTTCATACAAGCATGTTAAGCTGGGAGCTAATTTTTGAGTGGAAATGTTGGCGAAACAAGCCATTCAGAGAGCTGTTTTGTAATTTGTCGTTATATTATCTTGTAAGCTTCAGTCTGGTATTTATCTCTAATAGGATATTGTTCCTTAATGCTTCTTCATTTTCTAGCAAAACTTGTATTACTAATCAAAGAAAATCAACAATAACCAAGAAGAAACCACACCCAACTAGTTGCTAGTGTCCCTCATTCAATCAAAACACAATAATTATGATGATCACAACTGGGTTCAACATTAGGCCTGATGCAATTTCAAATGAACAAATACTAATTGTTGAATGATGAATGATAATCACAATTCACAACTCACAACTCTACTATTAACTACATAATTAAGTAACAGAACTACTTGTGGGAAGCCACCAACTCCAATCAAACAGGACGTCAAGACATATACATGAAGTCAAATAATATTGCCCAACCAGCCAACCCTTATCCATGATTGACAAATCTCACTCATTCATAAATTAAACAAGAACACAAGATCCAAAAAAAAAACCCCAAAATCAATTAATGTAATAAAGAGAACCATAAATAAAAAGACATAACCCTAACCCTAAGTCCTAACCATCAAACATAAATAAATAAATAAAAAAACAGAACCCTAACATTTCTGTTGCAAATCTCACTCATTCATAGATTAAACAAGAACACAAGATAAAAAAATAAATAAAGAGAGCCATCAAACATAAATTAAAAAAAAAAAAAAAAACAGAGCCCTCACTTGTCTATGCCATGCCTAAAATAATGAATGATTAAATGGAATCATTAATCATAGAAGATAGGGAGAGGGAGAGAGAGAGAGAGGCGACAATGACATAGTCACATAGAGAGAGAAAGAGTCCATAGAGAAAAACGCAAAGGGAGAGTGAGGGGGGGGGGGGGAGAGAGGCAACAAAGCTAGAGAGAAGGGAATAGATTTACCTGAAGCCGAACGACGAACGATTGTCACAGGCTCACAAGCATCCGAAGAGAAGTCAGAAGGGGCTGGCTGAGGTTGAGAGTCAGATGAGTGAAGAAGAAGAACAGAAGAACGAAGAACGGAAGAAGGGTTTTTTTCTTTTCTTCATTCATCGATTTTGACATGGGGCGATGGACTTAATCATATGGGGCATGGGCCTTTGATCATGTGGGGCATGGGCTAGTAGCCCAATACAACTTTAAAGGAGTTTTCAAATTTGACCTGGGGCACCCGCCCCAGGTACCAATAACGTGGGTCCGCCACTGATTCCAATCCTCATCCCAATTGATAACTTTAAAAACCCAAACCAAAAATCCCAATTACAAACCTCGAGAGGTAGCTCAATTGGTCTATGACCACGGTTTGCATCCGGAAGTTGAGGATTCGAAACTACACTACCACATTGGGGTCACATGGGATTTACCCGGCTCCCTTTGAGCCCATAGGGATTATTTTATCCCAAAAGGGCCAGGACACCCTCCATTATAATAAAAAAAAATCCCAATTATATATTTGAAGCCTCTTCTTTTATTTTATCTTCATTTCACATAAAAATTTGCAATCTTCTCTCTCAAAACTCTGAGAGATTGAAGGGGAGGAGTTTATCCATTTCAAAATTTTGGAAGAGTTTCAAATAAGGCCTTATATTCTTGCCTTATTTCGAAGAAGGCCAGAAGCTTCAAGACAGGGCCTAAGTTTTCCAATAAGTTTTCAATTAAGAACGGTCGACCATTTAAAGGTGTTTTCCAGTAACTTTTTTACCATGGTTTTTTAAAATATTCAAATTACCCTTCATTAAAAAACAAAACCTTCCTTCATCTCCTCTATCTTCTCCTCCTTTCCTTCACGGACATCATGCTTGCTCAAAAGCGAGGTTTTCAAAACTAAATAAAACCTAGCTACTATCTCTACCCGTGAGAATAATAATGTTTGCCGGGTGTCTTATCCACTGGGACAAAAAGGCTAAGTTGTGTTGCTTTCAAGATCAATTCCGAAATTATTTCCAAGGAAGAAGGAAGATTTGGTTTGGGGTTTTGGTTCCTAAATTATCTAAATGAGAATGGAATTTGTTTCAATGAAAGGAAGGCCTTAGGGTATGAATCCACCCTAGCCTTGTACCATGGTAAGTGAATACCTAGGGTTCGATATCAATGCTTCAAAGACCCATTTTGGCTACAAGCCTCCATGGAGTCACCAAGTGGATCGTGTTTAGATTTGAGCACGACCTATCTCTAGGGCATGAATTATCTTAGACCTAAACATCATATACATTCAAGCACCATTACATGAATAACATTCAAGACTATAAGAATTGAATACTAAAGCTAGATATAGCATTAGATGAGAAAACCCATAAATGGGTAGCATTCACATTATGTAATCAAAGCATTACAAGCAAAACCCTAGAATCTATACATTGCCAAAGTACTTGACTACTTACTTCATCATAGCCCCAAGATAGAGAGTTAGTTACATATGGTGGGAGAATGATGGAGAATCCTTGATGAAGCCTCCATTGATGCTCCTTGGAATGCTTCCATCCAGCTTCCGGTTGCCTCCTCCAATCTTTGATAACTCCCAAACTCGTCCTTCTCTTTCTGTTAAGTACTATGGCTACGAGAAGAGATCAATCACGCACAAAGAACAGAGATTTACGTGGTTCGACTTTTGGCCTACGTCCACGGGGAGACTGGAGAATCACTATGCAATCAGAATAGTTGTGTACATCCTAGAGACTCTGAGTCTCTATTTATAATATCAGCCACAAACCCTACTTCTAATCACAATAGACTTACTATAATAGGCCTACTTTTAATCAAAGTACAACTTGGGCAATCCAGAAGCCTGATTAACCAAGACTTACTAATTAACAAATCTCCACCTTGGTGAACATTGAAGCTGATCCTCATGCATAAAACACGTCTCACCGTCTCCACCTGCCCCTGAGGGCACTCAGGTACCGAACACACCAATCAAGTCCAAGCAATGCTTGGACTTGAATTTAACCCATTCATTCATGAATGCACCAAATTGCTTGTACCATTGTCCAGAAGCTTGCTTCGACCTGTACAATGATTTCTTCAAATTGCATACATAATTAGGAACCTTTGTCTGCACTCTACTTGCACAGGAAGCTCCTTCCTCTTCCTCGTAGAACCGCTTGCATCCGATGGCCTGATCTTCCCCATCAAGAGACTCAATCTCTTCAGTCATAGTTGTTGCCTGTTGACTACTTTCCAGCCCTTCCATTAATTCAAGAGACTCATTCGTCAATGCGTATGCAACCATATCATTACGGCCACTGTCTGATGTTGACGCGTACATCATCATATCCTCAAAACCGTATCTAACCGGCGGTTTTCTTTCTCTCTGCAGTCTACCCGTCTGCGGCATCTGCGTCTCTGTCCGCTGCATCTGCTGCACAGTCTGACTATCCCCTGTATCCCGGGAGGAGCCGGATGCACTCTCCTTCCTCACTAGGATGTCTGACTCCACCTGAATGGTGTCATCGCTGCTACCTACTTTTGTCTCCTCCACCTGCTTCCTCGCTTCGAGTAAAGCATCCTCATGAAATGTAACATCCCTACTGGTGATAAATTTGGGTAAATCCTGATCGGTACACCACAATTTGTATCCTTTCACCCTAGAAGCATATCCCACCAAGATGCACTTCACAACCCTTGGTTCTAACTTATCGGTTTTCACGCGAGCATAAGCCGGACAACCGAAGATCCTCAAGTTAGAATAATCAGCTGGAGTACCTGACTACATTTCTTCCGGTGTTTTGCAACCAATATTTGTGTGTGGAGACCTATTTATGAAGTAGGCTGCAGCATTTGCTGCCTCAGCCCAAAAGTCTTTGGACCTCATCTTTAATTGGCAATATCTAGTAGTTGTCGGAAGCATGCCAAGGCTTTAAATGAAGGATAGCTTGAGTATTTTAGAAAAATTGAGGGAGAAAGTCGCCGAAAAATAATGTTAAATGGTAGGATGTCCTTAATTGAATACTTACTAGAAAACGTAGGCCCTGATTTGAAAAGTTTTGAAATTTATATTCTTTTTTAAACTAAGGCAAAAACTTAAGCCCTTATTTAAAATTTTCCCTATGAAATTCTTAAGGGTTATTTTGTTTCGGTTAGGATGTTGAGAGGAATTGAGGAAGGCATTAAAAAAGATTTATTTGGTTTTAAGAAATGAGGGAGAGGAGGAGAGTTCCAACTTAGTATTTAAAAGAGAGTAAATGAGAGGACCCAATCGAGCTTATCAGAGCTAATGTGGCTCAAGGAGAAAGCAAAATACAACTCTTTTATGGGTATTTAGCTTTAAAGTAAAGGAACAGTCTAAGTTGTGTGACCAATCGTGATGCATTCCAATCATGGGGAGATAAGGGTTGAAAGGTCCATATATAAGCTAAAGAGATCACAAGACCTTCATAACTCTTGATTCAAAGGCTTTAAACTGGGCTTTTCTTTCTTTCTTCCTTCCGTTTTTCCCTGATTAATTCAATAGTAACTTGTGATGCCAATACATGGAAGGATGGTGCATGAGTAGTTGGATTGATTATAGTCATGCACAAGTGAGTAACACTTTGATGGTGTATTGGAGAAAGACTGAACCAAGTCTGATGTAAATCAGAGGAAAGATTTCTAACACATCACCCTTGGTGTTGACATGTAAAAAATCACATATGCACCCAACACGTCAATATCAGACAAAAACAAGTATAAAGATCTGCACCACAGACATCGAATCAATAATGTATTACTCAATTGAATAAAGATTAAAAAGATCTAACAATTGCATAATTTTTCCTGGTGACATGACATTTTAAACTCAGGTCTCTAGTAACTCACTTTGTGGTAGAAAGATATGTACAGGGGATTTTGATAATAGGTTTTTTAGATAAAAAAAAAATGAGAGGTTGAGTTTTTAATTCAGTTTTGGGTTTTGGATCCTAAATTTAAAAATCAGGATTGGGATTTGAGTTTTTAATAAGGGCGTTTGATTTTCTGAGTTTAAGGATAGAGATTGTATTTGCAATTGAAGATTACTGATTTACATAAAGGTTTTATTGATAAATAAAAGGATATATATTTTGATTTTTTTCTAAATTGGGTTTCCAATTTGGGGTTTTGGCTGTATATATTTGGGGATTGAAATTGAATATTGTGAATTTTTATATGGGGCCTTGAACTTTTCTTAAAAATTATTGAAATTAGGTTTGGTAATTATATTAAGGGTTTGGATATTAAACTGTAGATCTTAATTCTTTTGAATTGCTTTCTAGGGACTATTCTATTTTAGAACTTTTTTTATTCATTTTTAAAATTCTCTTACTACCCATATTGTTTGTAGAACAAATAAAGATTATATTTTGAAGAATGAGTTCACTGCAGGTTAATTTAATTTGCTTTTCATTTCAGGGATTTTACTTTCTATCAAATTGAGTAGGATTCTTAAATTACATAAAAGGCTATTGATGTGCACTAGTTCCCAAATAATAGAAAGGCCACTCATGTACATTTGATTACTTCTTTAGTTATTCTCTGAAAACATTTTGTTTTTTCATTATTCTTAATTAGTAGAAACCCAACTATTGTGGTGAGTACCAAAATGTCTTACCATGAAGAGGGCATCGACAAAGTGGCTGCGAATAACATTTTTCTAAGTTCTATCTTAATTGATATTGTTGTAAAATATTATTGTATCACTTGATCAGATTAATTCTTATTTGTAATGGTTTTATGATTATTAATCCTAATTTTTATTCAATTTTCATTAGGTTAACCCGTCATCGTTAACTTAAGAAACCTCAGTTGCCATAGGTTTCATATGCCTCTTATTTATGAGAAACACAAATGGGGCTTTACATATATATATGTAGATGTTACATATTGTTATAAAATATGGATCTGGGGTGGATGTCCACTTAAGATGAATTAGGGTTAGATTTAGGGTGTCTCTATTCTGAGACTACTTTACCTATAAATAGGCATTTCTCTATTGTATTTGTACACATAGATATTGAGATAATAATAAACTTTCTTCTCCCTCCTAATATTTTTTCTCGTCTCCTACCATTTACAACACATTATCAGCAGGACACACGGTCGGCCACCGCAGCCAGCAATACGACGCCGCAGCACACACGGCGCAGCCAGCAGCACGAAGCAGCCTCCATGTTTTTTCAGCCTCAAAATGGGTTTCCGTGCAAGTATAGTAAACTTTGCCTCGGTTTGCATACGGTAGCAAATTTTTTTTTGGTTTGCGTGCCTGGGAAGAAACAAAGACTTTGCGTTTGCATACTATGTGGATACCTTTTCGGTTTGCATACTGTAGCCTCCAACTTTTCTTCCAGTTTCTATTTACAAGAAACATATATTTTTCGATTTGCGTGCATAATCCTAAACAAAAACCTTGGCTTGCTTTGGTTAAAGTGTAGTGTAGTGCAGGAACCCACCTTTGAGGAGTTTTCCTCTCTAAACCACGGTTAGTAGTATCTAAATCATAGTTCAACTCTAAATCTATTAGAGTACATAAAAGTAGTTTATGATAAAGTAATTATAGTGTTTGGTTCCTATTCATCTTCTTGTATAATTTTTCTTTAATTTAAATTTATTAATACTGTGAATGGATCACAAAAAAGAACCGGAAGTTCTAAATGTGAACCTAAAGTTCACCTATTCATGGACCAACAGTCCTAGAAGTTGAAATAGTGATATGAACCTGTAGATTCATATCCATAAATCAAAACCTGGAGTTTTTTTATATTCAAATCCAAATAAATTATACACGCATGAAATTAAATATGAAAATTTGACAGAACCAGATGTTCTGATCATTTGTTAGAACCAGAAGTTCTACGTGAAGTTTTGACAGAACCAGAAGTTCTGATCAATTGTTAGAACCAGAAGTTCTACTTCAAACCTGAAGTTTTGATAGAACCAGAAGTTCTGATCATTTGTTAGAACCAGAAGTTCTACGTGAAGATTTGACAGAACCTGCAGTTCTAATCTCCTGTGTTATGAACCTGAAGTTCTAAATCAAGTCTGAAGTCTTGACAGAACCAGCAGTTCTGATTATCAATAATATGAACCTGAAATTCTAAATCAAGCCTGAAGTCTTGACAGAACCAGCAGTTCTGATTCTTAAAGTTGTGAACCTGATGTTCTAACTTCCTTAATATCCTAATTTATAGTGAATGTTTTTAATTATTTCAATTTTAATCATGTGATTGCATAGTTATGATGTTATTATTATTATAATAATAATAATAATAATAATTATTATTATTATTATTTTTGTATGGATCATGGAACTGAGGATAATTTTTGTTTGGTAGATAGTGCCACAACACACACTATTATGAAAAATTAGAAATTTTTCTCAGAATTGATGTTCATTCCACGAAAGGTATCCACCATAGCTAGACCTGTGCAGATAATTGAAGGCTCCGGAAGAGCCTATATGATGTTACCTTATGGTACCCATCTATTCATCAAAGATGCTTTGTTCTCAAAAAGTTTCCGAAGAAACTTGATTAGTTTCAAAGACATCAGAATGAATGGGTACTACATTGAGACTGTAAGTGAAGGTAACAAAGAATACTTATGCATCGTTACGAGTATTGGAAGCCAGAAGCAAATACTAGAAAAACTCAGTGCACTCTCCTCGGGATTATATTACACGACAATCTTCAATGTTGAATCACATTCTGTTATGAGCAAAACAACAAAGTTGAACCCGAAGCTCAGTGATCCTAAGGGTTTACAGCTTTGGCATGATAGGTTAGGTCACCCTAGGGCTACTATGTTGAGAAAAATCATCGATAACTCTTTTGGGCATTCCTTAGAGAACCATCAATTGACCATACCTAATGGGTACTTATGTACCCCATGTTCACAAGGGAAACTGATCACCCGACCCTCTCCTACTAAAGTTGCATCCGAATCCCCATCCTTTCTACAAAGGATACAAGGTGATATTTGTGGACCCATCAATCTACTTAGTGGACCTTTTAAGTATTTTATGGTTTTGATCGATGCCTCCACCCGTTGGTTGGATGTTTGTCTACTTTCAACTAGGAACGTAGCATTTGCCCGCCTATTAACTCAAATAATTAAACTGAGGGCACACTTCCCTGATTATCCCATTAAGTCTATAAGACTTGATAATGCAGGCGAATTTACATCCTAGGTTTTTGATGATTTTTGTTCGTCTATAGGCATTGTAGTCGAACATCCTGTCCCCCATGTCCACACCCAAAATGGGTTAGCTGAATCCATGATCAAGCGCATCCAACTTATTTCTAGGACTCTGCTGATGCAATCCAAATTACCAGTTAGTGCTTGGGGACATGTTGGCATGCAGCAATGTTAATTCGATTTCGGCCCACGGCCTATCATCAATTTTCCCCTGTACAACTTATATCAGGACATCAACCCAATATTTCTCACTTGCGCAAGTTTGGTTGTGCAGTTCAAGTCCCAATACCACCCCCTAAGCGTACTAAGATGGGACAACAACGAAGATTGAGAATATATGTAGGTTATGACTCTCTTTCGATTATTCGATATCTAGAACCAAGGACATGAGATGTCTTCACTGCTCGTTTTCTCGATTGTCAGTTCGATGAGACAATTTTCCCGCCGTTAGGGGGAGATAAGATAGTTCCTGAAGAACGTATTGTTCCCGTAGAACAATCCGTTCCTGAAGAACGGTGAGAATTAACATGGAATACTTCCACTCTGTCTCATCTGGATGCACGAACTTCACAATGTGAGAATGAAGTTCGGAGAATTGTGCACTTGCAAGAAATTGCAAACAAATTACCTGATGCATTTAACGATGCAGCAAAAGTGACAAAGTCACATGTGCCAGCTATGAATGTACCTGTCAGGATCAATGTCCCTGTAGGACGAAATCAAAATACGGCAGCAAAAGAATCTGCGATACGCCAGAAGCGTGGCAGACCTATAGGTTCAAAGGACTCAGCTCCGCGGAAAAGGAGAAATGAGCAATCATCATCATATCCTCTCGAAGAGGCATGTAACACTCCTGAAGAGGCTCCTCCCGAAGAGGCACATAATGCTCCTAAAGAGGTTATGGAAAAATCCGTTCTCTCTAGAATAATGAAAGTCCCTGGTGAGACTTTTGGAAGTCCCTGGTGAGACTTTGGAAGCCCCTGAAGAGGCACCGGTACTGGAAAATAAAGAGATCTTTATACTATACAATTATTCAAAAGAGAGATGGAATAGAGATGAGATTATCATCGATGACGCATTTGCATATGCGGTAGCTACACAACTATCAAAGGAAAATGATGATGATGATGATTGGGACACAGAACCACGTTCTATAAATGAATGTTGACAAAGAAAGGATTGGCCACAATGGGAAAGTGCCATCAAAACAGATTAGAGTCTCTCAACAAACGTGGTGTGTTCGGACCTATAGTACAAACCCCAAAAGATGTTAACCCTGTAGGTTACAAGTGGGTGTTTGTAAGAAAAATAAATGAGCTGAATGAAATTACCAGATATAAGGCACGATTAGTGGCACAAGGTTTCCTGCAGAAACCTGGGATTGATTATGAGGAAACACACTCCCCCGTTATGGATATAACGACATTCAGATATTTGATAAGTTTAGTAGTTTCTCAAAATCTAGAAATGAGACTCATGGATGTTGTAACTGCTTACTTATATGGGGACTTAGACACAGAAATACACATGAAAATCCCAGAAGGATTTCCTCTGCCTGAAGCAAAGCCAAGGAGTACGTACTCAATCCAATTAAGGCAATCATTGTACGACCTGAAGCAATCCGGAAGAATGTGGTACAATCGCCTTAGTGAATACTTGTCTAAAAAGGGATATGAAAACAATCTCATTTGCCCATGTCTATTTATAAAGAAATTCTTGAAGGGATTTGCAATATTAGCAGTTTATGTTGATGATATAAATTTGATAGGGACTCCAGAAGAGCTCGAAGAAACTTCTAATTACTTAAAGAAAGAATTTGAAATGAAAGACCTTGGAAAAATGAGATTCTGTCTCGGATTGCAAATCGAGAGGAATTCTATTGGGATGTTGGTCCATCAATCTAATTATACCAAGAAGGTATTAAAATGATTTGGTATGGACAAGGCACATCCATTAAGCACCCCTATGGTTGTCCGGTCTCTTGATATAAAGAAAGATCCATACCGTCCCATCGAGGAAAATGAAAAGGTATTGGGTCCCAAAGTACCATACCTAAGTGCTATTGGAGCCTTGATGTACTTGGCACAATGCACTAGACCAGATATTGCATTTTCTGTGAATCTACTTGCCAGGTATAGCTCCGCACCAACTCAAAGGCACTGGATTGGTATTAAACACATCCTATGATATCTGCGTGGAACAACTGATTTGGGAATATTTTATGCTTACGATCATAAAGATTCCAATTTAGTAGGATATGCAGATTCAGGTTATCTCTCTGATCCTCATAAGGGTCGATCACAAACAGGTTATGTGTTTTTAAATTGTAATGCTGTCATTTCTTGGCGTTCTACAAAACAGACTTTGGTAGCTACTTCCTCCAACCATGCTGAGATTTTGGCTCTTTATGAAGCCAGTAGGGAATGTGTATGGCTAAAATCTCTGATTCAGCATGTTCGTAGTTCTTGTCAATTGCCTTCTATTGCAGGTATTCCAAACATTATCTATGAAGATAATGAAGCATGCATAAGACAGATTCGAGAATGTTTCATTAAAGGAGACAAGACTAAACATATAGCACCGAAGTTCTTCTTCACTCATGAACTTCAGAAGAACAGTGAAATTGAAGTCAAGCAAGTTCGTTCGAGTAACAATCTGGCTGATCTGTTTACAAAATCTTTGCCAAAATCAGTATTCCAGAAGTTTGTCTATGAGATTGGCATGCGCAAAGTTCATAATCAAACTATGTAAAATGGTTATCATCATCAGGGGGAGTTGTTTATGAGGGAGCATCCTGAAGTATGCTACCTATGGACAGTTGTGCGCTGTACTCTTTTTCCTTCTCTAGGTTTTATCCCACTGGGTTTTCCTAGTTAAGGTTTTAACGAGGCAGCATTATGCACGTCCAACACCAGTTCAATGATTTTGAAGAATGTTGTACTCTTTTTCCCTTCGCTTTGGTTTTTCCCACTGGGTTTTCCTTAGCAAGGTTTTTAATGAGGCAACTGTCATTGAATGGTGGTCATCCAAGGGGGAGTGTTATAAAATATGGATCTTGGGTGGATGCCTACTTAAGATGAGTTAGGGTTAGGTTTAGGGTTTCTCTATTATGAGACTACTTTGCCTATAAATCGGCATCTCCCTATTGTATTTGTACACATAGATATTGAGATAATAGTAAACTCTCTCTTCTCCCTCCTAATCTTCTTTCTCTTGTCTCCTACTATTTACAACACATATATAAAACATATTGCCATGTTTGTCAAAATCGCCATTTTCATGTGAGTAAATGAGTACATCTAACGGCTTTAGATGCATTTGAATTTTTTGGACTTCTCCACACCTCTTAAAATATATGAAGATTTAAAATAAAAAACTAAATGTCTTGATGCTTATTATTAATAAGAATATCAAACGGTTTAGATTATGAATCTGGGCCCACTGAAGTGCAAATGATAAGGTCTATACGTTGGGCCCACTGAGAGACCAAATTCCCGTGGATAAGGGAGGAGGGGAGGGGAGGGGAGGGAAAATTTGAGGGGGAAGGAAAATGAAGGGGAGTTTTCCCTCCTCTTGTTTGGGAAGTAAAAAAGTAAGGGGAAGGAAAGTGAAAAAGTATAATTTTATTTGTTTGTGAGGTACATAGATAAAGACTATTTTACCCTTGCTTTTGAAAAAAATTCAAATAGAGTCTAAGGGCAATTTAGTCATTTCATCACTCCATCCTCACTTTCCCCTCATTTTCCCCCCTATTTTGGGGGGAAAATTTTTGAGAGAAAAAGTACCATTTTTCCCTCCATTTCCCCCTCCCCCATTTTCCCTACCCCCTTCCCAAACACCCCCCAAAATATCTTTCCCTCCACTTTCCCCCCATTTTTTTCCTCCCCCCCATTCCCCCCCCCTTCCCAAACAGACCCTTAGGTATCGTATGAGTAGGCCGACAAAGCCCCTACATGGCTTCTTCTATTTCTCAATAAAAATAAATATGACCAACAATGGTTAAGTGTATTATATACACAAAGGATTTCTTTTCAAACTTATATATATTTCCAGTTTATTTTATTTTTATTCGGACATGGAAATCAAGGAACTTGTTTTTTACTCCCCGGATGGGCATGTTGGGTGATGCATCTATAGAAAGTGGTTTTGGGCCTTTCATGCATAGCATAGGTGGAGGGCAAAGAAGGCCTCTTTCAGCCATTAGTTTGTCTAGGACCATGATTTGCTTTCGGAGGTTGTGGGTTTGAAACTAGGGCTGCACATGGGCGGTTCGGATCGGTTTAACACTAAAAACAACAATCAAACCGAACCTGACGGTTTTTTAATTAATCGATCCGATCCGATCAGACTGATGAAGAGGGTTTAAACCGAATCGTTTAACCGTTGTTTTTCATTTTAATTTTTTGAAAATAAGACATTGAAAATTTCAAAATGATGATACCTCGTCCTTTGCATTTATTCCAATGTTTAGTGCAAACATAAAAATCCAACATTCCAAACTGGACTAAACGCATATAAAAAATAATTCTACTCCAAAAAGAGAGTTTGGACTAAATGCAAGCGCAAAAAAAAAAAAAAAAACCCAACTTGTAGTGAAACATTCATTCCATATGATACCATTTGGAATTACAATAAAATAATAGTTTATGTAAAAAAAAGTCACACACAAATGAAATTCGTATCAGAACCCACCGTATTTTTCAGAAATGAAGGTTTCTTAACATATTGGTTAGGTGACACCAAAACCAACCATCAAAAGCCTAGGCTCTACTGTCTTTTCTAGCATTCTCATGAGTGCAGCCTTCTGATAAAGATTTCATTGAAACGATGTATGAATTATGATGGAAGGAAAACACCCTGTATAATAACCCCTCCATCTACAATGAAGTATCAGAAAGCATTTGAGAGATTATAAGAGATGCACTGAGGCATTGTTGACGGTTGAGTTTATATAAGAATGAAGTTGTGCAATGTAACCTTGAAAGTAGTAAAAAACAAAAACCCTAAGGCTAAAATAGTAAAAAAGCAACACTTAAGTTACTACATACGGTCGGTTCGGTTTAAGCAGTTAACCGTGAGCTCAAACCGATAACCAATCGATGTAAGCGGTTTTTATGATTTTCAAACCGTTAACCGAACAGGTCTACTAAAAACCGATCCGAACCGCCTGGTTAGGTCGGTTCGGTTCGGTTTTGCGGTGATACCGGATTTTTTGTGCAGCTCTATTCGAAACTGTGTTACCACACTGGGGCCACATGGAATTTGCTCTGCTCCTCCTGGTCCTGAAGGGATTAGTCCAGCACTTTCTCTCCGACGTTAAAAAAAAAAAATGTAAGATTCTAATCAAGAGCTTGACTTCTAACCTTGTGTATACCTACGGGCCAAGGGATAGTCTCGGGTAGACAATTTCTATGTAGTGCAGGCCTCCCAAAAGGCAATGGAGACATGCAAAAATTCATTCAATCAGACCCTTTTAACTGTTTCTTCATTAGCACACACCTTAGTTTTGGATTCTTAGAAATTCAGTAATGAGAAGGCAAACCGCCGCAATATTGTTTGAACTTCCCGGCATTATAAGAACTCCAAAAACGGATTGGTTAATGGGCTTTCAAAGGATTTAGCATTCTTTCAACCAGAATTTGGAGAACTAAACCTAAACATGTCTTTACTCACCCATGAATTGTTGCATATCCATCCAATTTTCATTCCAATATAATTGATTCATGTCCTTTTCATGTCTTCAATTTGTTACCATGTGATCCTAGTATCCTGTAGACATTTCTTTACTTATCATCTGATTAAAACCATTTTTTTTATATGCATTCCTTGAATGGATTCTTGCAGGAGTTGAAATAGACACTGTTCTCCAAAGATCGCAGTTGATCTCAGATTCCGACACATCTAACCTTCCATATCTTAGATCGATAGTGAAACCCTCCAGGCCCACTTCTTTCATGGGCCTGGCTTGCAAGTTGCAATGTCCACATTGGTTAAAATTTCATTCCCAACGGGACGACAACGATTGCGACCGTGTGGGCGATAACCCGACCAGAGGGCCTGGCCCGACCCTGTGTTCAAAGCCGAGAGGTTTATTATGGAAGATGTAAGTATTTTGGGCTCTGATTTGAGGTTGGCACCTTTAGGGTCTGGTAGGAGGGTCTCTCTCCTGGGAATGCTATGGGCCTTGCTAGTATACACATATCATTGGCCCTACTGCTTCAAAAGTTCAAATGGCTTCAGAAAATGGTCTGGATTTGAGTGACTGCTTGAAGCTGTCACTTGAGATGAAGAGCCCTTTGGCGTGTAAGATTTCTTAGGTTTTAGTGGTGGACTCTTATGAGATGATTGAAAATATGCACATGTTGTGGTGTGTATGTATGCAGCCTAAATGTGAGGAACATAATCCTTTTAGTACCATTAAAGTTACTCTTGTAAGAGCATGTAAGAGCATATATATATATATATATATATATATATATATATATATATCTATGGGGCCAGCTCTCCTAAGCTCAAGTTTAGGATAAGGTAAGCTCAAGTGTGTGGTGGGGCCCACCTGGGGACCCAAATGGAGATGGGGGTGAGGGGGATTTCAAGGACTTCCTTGGATCTTCCTCTCTACAAAAAATCAGCCCAAAATGCGATTTATATCATCTCCATATGGGTCCAAAAGTTTAATGGTCAACGGTTCATTTTGATTGACACATAGTCAATCAAACGGTCCAATAAATTCGGATATGACCGAAAGTTGGTGGACGTGTGTAATTTAGGAAAGTCATGTGTTTGGTCCATTTGGATGGACTAAAGGTGGGCCCCACAAGCATGAGCTTACGAATTTTTTTTCCTAAGCTTGAGCTTAGGAGAGCCTTGCTCTATATATATATATATATATATATATATATATATGAGGGTATTCAAGTGAGGGATTCCCTCATCATGTGTGGTGAATGACTTCTTTTTTGGGGAGGTTTCAAGTACAAAATGATGTACTCCCTTCAAGTACAAAAGTCATTTTGTACTTGAAACATCTCCAAAAAGGGGAGTCCCTCACCACACATGGTGAGGGAATCCATCACTTGAATATTTCCTATATATATATGAGGTGCTAATGTGAAAGCATCTCTCACCTTACTATGAGAGATAGGGGTGGGGGCCCTCACATTTAAGTTGTTGGCATTGAATAGTAAGGTGAGGGCCCCCACCTTATCTCTCATGGTAAGGTGAGAGTATATCTTATAGGAGCACCTCCCTATATATATGTATATTGTGAGGGCCTCCACCTTATCTCTCATAGTAAGGTGAGAGATGCTCTCATAAGAGCATTTCTCTATATCCACTTTATCTATCATATGATAGCATCTCTCACCTTACTATGAGAGATAAGGTGGGGGCCCTCACATTCTAAATGCCCAGAGCGGAGACGGAAGCGGGAGCACCGAAACTCTAAATTTTAAAATAATTATATGTACAGAGCGCCTATACAACATAGTGTTTGTGGGTTTATAAACAATTAAGTAATATGCACAAATATATCTTATCCATATATTCAAGTATTAAAAATGGAGAAAAAAAATTTACTTTGCAATTTGATCACATAAAATAGATAATAATTAATAAGTCAAAAGAAGTTTCTTCATTTAAAAGATAAATATCAAGCTTACAGAAAAAAAAATGCACAAAAAACTAAAGATTTTGCACGGTTCGCTCCATATTTGGTCAACTGCGCTCTGAGAATGGATCTGCTCCGAAAATGCCAATCCGCATTTTCGGAGCAGGATCGAGAGGGCCGATAAGAGATTCTGGGCACTAAGCAGTCACATCAATATCCAATGTCAATAACTTAAATATGAGGGCCCCCACCCAATCTCTAATAGTAATGTAAGAGATATCTCTCATAAGAGCATCTCACATATATATATATATATGCTTAAGAGAAAATTTCGTAAGCTTAAGCTTGTGGGGCCCACCCCCATCCAGATGGACCAAACACACACCCCTCTGAAATGCACATGTCCACCAACTTTCGGTTAGATCCGAATTTAATGAACCATTGGATCAACTGTGCATTGATCCGAATGAACTTTTGACTATTAAACTTTTGGGGTCGAGATGGAGATGATAGAAATCACGATTGTGACTGATTTTTTGTAGAGAGGAGGGTCCTAATGAGTCCTTGAAATTCCCCCATCCCCATCCCCATCCCCATGTTGGTCTCCAGGTGTGCCCCACCAAATACTTGAGCTTACTTTATCCTAAGCTTGAGCTTAGGAGAGCCTATATATATATATATAAAATTCTAAAAAACGCTCCACTTTAAAATGCCTCTTTTTCCGCCCCCCTTATTTTTTGTCATGGGACCCATGTTGAGTTAATCTAATCTTTTCACACACACACTACCCCTCCATGAATTGTCACAAGTCCAAGTTTGATACTCATCTAACTTTTTCTCACCATTGGATTGAAACATGATAAAATAATGCCTCTAAACCATTAGATCTTAGGGCCATGGATTAAAATGTTAGGATGATTTTATTGACTCAAGATCTTGAATATAGGTACGCCTGATATGAATCTTTCCATTCAATGGACTTTCATGATCATCATGTATCCCAATGAGCCCGACTAGGAGGGGCGATATCTGCTAAAAAATGGCCGGGCACTGTGTCGCGCTCATATATATATATACACACACACACACCATGTTTGTTTGGTGCAGCTATGCAATTTTGAATTAAAAAACATTAACAGACGTTATATACTAATTTGGTTTCTATTTTTTTTTATTAAGTTTAGTCTTCCCACTTCAAATAAAAAATGACAGGTAAAATTACTTTGATTAGATCAATATTGTTCAAATTAGGACCAAATATTCTTTTATACTTGGATTATCTTCTTAATCACATACGATTGTACTGCATATATATGGGATTTCTTGTTGCATATATATGGTGATTTTTGTTGTGAATATGTATTGTTTTTACAGGTCCAGGTTTTCATGGTATCAGAGACATTAGATCGATCGGGATCAATGGATTGGGCATTGGCACAATTGCTTCTTTTCACCCCTTTGATCTTGCTACTTCACTTTCCATCATAACATAATCTCCATCTATCATAGGATTGATCATTCGCACATCGACCCTGCACTTGTAACAACCAATCTAACCGCGCACTCTGGCTCCATCTGCTTTCATCGACGCTTCGTCATAATGATCAATGGTTTTATTTGCTTCCATTTACTACGCCTGGATCTACCATCCACATCATTTGTGGCCAACCATCAATCCGTTGTGTGACCCACAATTGGGGATTATCTGATTATTTAAAACAAGAGATTTTACTTGACTTCCCTCTGGGTCCGAAGGGATTAGTCCAGCCTAAAAAAAAAAAAAACACATAAGAACAACTCTATACCAAAAATGACATTTTAATTTCCCTCACACAAAACCAGCCTTCCTGCCAAGGAATCCTTCTTTTTTGACCTATGTTTTCTAGAGGGTCGACACTAAAATCAGCGAGGAACGACTTGATGTGAGTGCATCTAATTTTTTTTTAATCCCCTTAAAATAAATAGAAGTGGCGATTACAAATTGAAGAATGTGATCCGCATGAATTAGTGTTTTGCCATTTCCTCCTTTGCCAAGAGGCATTGCCACTAATTCGATGCTAGTCTTGCCAGCACGCACTAAGAAGCATACAACCACCACACTCTCCTGTGCGTGGGTGCTTCTCTTTCTCGGTCCCTCTTCCTTTTCTTTTCTTTCACCATTTTTGAAGAAATCATCATTCAAAGCCCTTTGTAATGATGAGATGCCTTGCGAGAAGACACATTGTTCAAATCACCACTAATCAGACCATGGAAAACCTTTAATTACTTATAGGCTTGTTGGTGTATTTTGGAATTCCATGTTCCGGGCAAATCCCTTTTCAATTCCAACGCATCGAAAATGGCTTTTCCACAAAATTAAGAAAAAAAATGTTCAAAATCTTCATGTTTCTGTACGAAGAGAAAAAGAATAGCACTGGGACCATAAAAAAATTGCCTGCAATCAAAGTTTCGGTGGCATTGTGGACTCCTCTTACACAAATGCCGCCTTCAATTCGTGGGGAAGCAACCAATTTTCTTTTGTAAGTTTTGTTGTTTGGTTCTGTGGTTTCTTTGTTTTTTAATGAGAGAGTGTTTTTAGTTAAAAAAAAAAAATTCGATCAGATGGCTATGATAGCAGTTGTGCTTCGCTCACAGTGGATCATCCAAGTAGGCCCACTGAATCAACATTGCGATCTACTGTCCAATTTACAGTGCAAGGTGAGTTATATAAATTGAACACAGGGTATACTTTATCAACATTGTATCATTCTAATTAAACCAGCCATTAATCAACATAAAGGCTGTTGTATGGGGTCCATAAGAAGACAACATTTCTCTCTCTCTCTCTCTCTCTCTCTCTCTCTCACTGTGTGTGTTAATTTTTCTTTAAGTAGCATGTAAAGGGTACCAAACTCCTAATCAGAGAGGTGCATATCGTCACCATCTCTTTTATTTTGACAATTTTAGTTGACCACTTCAGCCCGCATTCAAATACTAATCTTCAATCAATGAATGGACGAGTTATTTTATTGTCAAAGGATGAAAACCCCATAGATCTAAGCTAAAAAATATAAGATTAAATCTAATGCTTGGTCTAGAAAAAAGCCTCACATTAACAAGTGGTCATTTTCTAATAACAAAAACATGTGGTTATGTACAAAATTCTCTTTTTATTATACAAGCAAGTGGGTTGGTGTAATATTATCAAATTGAATAGTCTACCCACCAAAAATGCCTAATAGAAGAACTGAGTTCTATATAGACTCCCAAGTAAGAGTGTTTGAGTTGTGAGGAAGAAAGAAAAAGCAATAACGCAAGCAAAGAGGAGAGAGATGAAGAGAAGAGGCCTTTGTTTCATAGAAACCTTCTTTGCAGTGCTGTTCCTAGGCTGTCTTTCTACAGCTGGTTGTGAAAAGGTCGGGAAAGAAACAAGATGCAATGGGTCCATGGCACAGTGCTATCAAGAAGAGGAGATGTTCATGGAATCTGAAATTAGCCGGAGGTTTCTTGCAGGGACAGATAAATATATTACATATCCCGTTTTGCGACGTGATCAGACAGGAGCAGGTGGTGGGTCTCAACAAGGACAGCCTTATAATCGAGGCTGCAAAAAGATATATGGTTGTAGGGAGGACTCTTAGCATACAATTGTGAATACTCTCTCTTCCTCCCCCGCTCTCTCTCTCTTTCTCTTTACCTTAAAATTAAGCATCAATTGAAATTGAGAAATCCTCAAATTAATCTAGTATAGAATATGTGATTTTTCTTTTATTTTAATTTAATCATGTACTATATGTGTGAATGATTTGATCGTAGCCTTGCTGATTGAAGTGAATTTGGGCGAGTGCCAAGAGAGTGTTTATAAGAAGTTGATTATAGAGATGAGTTCATAGATTTAGAGGGGTTGGCTCATGGAATTCCAAGAGGCCTGTCCTAATAGGATCTTGATTTGCGGTGTTAGTGGTTGAATTGCATTATTAGGATGAAATGAGAGAGGAGCACTCTTGGGTAATGGGTTTGATTATTGCTCTCTCTCACTCTCTCTGTCTGAGCGGCCCTTGTATAGGCCAGTTTTTGGGGGGACCTCAGAACAACTATGATCGATTTGCACTCATGCTAAACAGGCACTTAACCTAATTTAACACTCACGTGGCCTAACGTTGAATGGGATATAAGGAGCGCTTGGCACATGGAAATGTTTGCTAATGTCTGATTGGAAACTTTACATGTAGAGTGGAGTGAAGTAAAACCTTAAATAGTGAATGAATAAAATATAAGTAGGTTATGATGATATTTTAACTTTAGCTATTTGGTAGGAAATATTTTTGACTTTTTGTGTAAAAAGTGATTGTTATTTTGTCTTTTAGTAGAAAAAAGGGGGTTATTTTTTTTACTTTAAAAATAAAAGATTGAGGGAATTTTGAGAATATGTACTTTTGACGTGACACTTTGTCTAAGAAATGAAGGCTGTATTTCACCACACTCTACTTAGAGAAGTTTCCAAACAAGCCCGAGTCATGTTACTCCTTAAACCAAATTGTGTATCATTGGAAAGAGATTGCTTTTCCTATGTCAGGGAATTAACGTGTCCTGTGTCGTGTCCTCTCGCTTTCCGTACTAATCTTGTGTCGTGTCCTCTCGCTTTCCGTACTAATCTCTTGTACTGTTTGCTCCTTTTAATAAAAGTTGTCATTAAAAAAAAAAAGCCTAAGTCATGTCACCAAAGTATCACAACCCCAAGGAAATGTTCGCAACTATGATTGGCCCACATGTGTTTACATATGGGTGGACCATCAATCATAGAAAATGCGACCTTACAACGTCTTTGTATATTGCAATTATTTGTGGCTATATGCATAAGAATACAATTTGATTTAGTATACAATTTTCTTTTTCTAGGATCTCTCTCCTAGTTTGAACGGAGATCTGTACTTGCCAAAAACATCTATTTAAAGAGTGAAGAGGAATTGTGGCTGGTCATTCCATTTACCAAAGGAGGAAACCCTATTTTTCTCTCCTCTTCATTAGATCCAATTTGTCGATCTTCTTCTTCTTCCAATTCCAAGGTGTCCATACCTTTGGATCTTCTGGAGTAAATCATATGTAATTGATGTCTCGTAGATAGTCACTTATCTCTATATTCGTGTGTGTTGCAGCCACACTTTTACCGATCAAAGTTTCCACTTCGTCTAAAACCTATGGGGAATTTGCAATTGGATTAATCCCCAAGGCTTATTCTCAAGATCAGTTGGAGAAGAATTAAGAAAATAACTTGACGAGTAAAAAAACTTACACAAACTATGAAGGTGATACCTTAGTTTCAATTGAAATTCTTCTTCCCGTCTCTTAAGTCTTGAATGGACCATCACTAGGTGTTATGGACCTAACCAATACTCCAAATGCCCTAGGGCTATAAAAAAATAAATAAAAATAAACCCAAAGACTGTTGTAACTCATCAAATCTAAGTCTTGTAACTATTTAATTAGGATCGTAATAGACCACCACGCTTCTACAACCATGGTTTAAATTCTCAGCTGATATCAATATGATAATTTGAAGATTATCACTCTCGCTGTCACCTTCTCAGAAAATCCAAAAATATCGGATATTATCAGCCGATATCTCAATTTATTGATCTTAATCGATATATCGGCCGATATTTTAAAAATATTATTCAACATATCGATCGACTATATTTAAAGTTTGTTTTTCATTTCTCATATTCGACTCTTTCTTCCTTCTTTCAAATACATTAGATGCCGTCTTTCTTCTTCTCTAACACATATTTCACTTCCAAGCCATAAGAAAAAAAAAACCTATTTTTTGTCAAATTAGTCCTAAAAAAGTCATATACAATTAATATAATATAATATATACAATTAAATCTATTTTTTTGACTCAATGCCTCTCCTCAACATAAGTCACTTCACCCGTTAATTTCTAATTCTTGACTCAATGAATCATGTCTTTTACTCTCGAATGAAGCATGTGGGGATTGATTATCATTTTATTCGAGAATTCACAACAAGAAAAGCACTTCAAGTCATTGACTCAAAGTGTGCCCCATGACAGAAAAAGGAGGGGTGGAAAATGGGCATTTTTAAAATGGCACGTTTTTGGAGACTATATATCACTAGAAAATATCCAGGTGTTTATTTATTTATTTATTTATTTTTTGAGCAAAACACCTCATTTAGTAGGACTCACCGGGATGCATGATGATTGCAGTCCATTGGATGGAAACATTTATGAGACCTATCTGTAATAAAAATTTAGACTACATAAGATCATCCCAACTCTTTGATCCATGGCCTTAAGACTTAATAGTTTTAGAGGCATCATTTCCTTACGGTCTCAATCCAATGGTGAGAAAGAGCTTAATAAGCATCAATTTTAGACTTCTGGCTATTCATTGAGGGTAATATGTGTGAAAAGATTGGATTTGCTCAAGGTGAACCCCATGGCCAAAAAATAAAAATAATAAAGAGAGTGAAAAGGCATGTTTTTGAAGTGGGGTGTTTTGGAGAATTACCCAACAAAAGTGGATTTAACTTTTTGGGTCCCCCCCAACAATTACCACAATGCTCCCTATTACAGTTTGGTTAATTTATATTAGGGTATTTATAAATTGCTTTGCATGTTTTTTAAATGATTTTCTTCATTGGTCTTTATGACTTCTTACTATACTTTACTATGTGGTTTCACTGGAGTTTTTTGGCTTTGGAGAATGTAACTAAGGTTTTCTTTAAAAAATTCTTTTATGGTTGATTTTTTCTATTTCTATTTTCATAAGATCTTGAATTGCACAAGGGTTTGTTACCTTTTCATTTTTTATCTAGATATATGTAGAATTTTTGTTTTTAGTTACAAGCAATGAATATGAAGATGATATCAAGCAAACTTCCCGTGATTATCTGAGGACTTGATTAGACACAAGAGCACCAGTCAAAGCCTACTACTTTTTTTTTTTTAATTTGTGGAACTCTATGCTCTCTTCTTTGTGTTTATTTGGGTATTGGTGTCTTTCATATGTCATAGAATTGAATAATTTATACATAGCTAAGATTATGATGGTGTGGATTGCACAAACTGTCCAATCCTTTGCATCACTCTGGGAATGATATCTGGCTCACACCTTTGATTTACAATTCAATTACATAAACTCATATTTTAGACCCAAACCAGAATATGAATTTATATTGGATCCAAATTTTGGTTTTATATCTTTCCTCCATTTCTCCACCTGTTCAGATCCTCTGTAAATATAGTTAGTAATGATTCCTGGCAACCTGCCTCCATCAATTCAACCAAGGGTATTTGTGATGTTTTGATATATATTAATTAATTAATTATTATTATTATATAATTGATTGTATTTTAATTAAATATGCGATTAGTTTAAGTGGGGACCACATTAGGCTTATGTTTGGTGAGTTAGGCTTGTTGGATAGGTGTCTAACCCATAGTTAACCCGGGCCCAGTTTAGCTCCTATATTTTTTAGAACCCAAACTCTATATTCTTTAGAATCTAAGTTAGACTATAACGTCTTATTCTTATTTTCTATTTATACATCACCACACTCTTTTATTTTCACAGACAACTCTATCTCTTCCAACTTTTCTCTCGGTTAGTACTTTGGGTTTTGGCAGTAGGAATTCTAGACCGTCTCCCTCAACCGCGGACTCAGGCAAGTACCTAACCATAATTTATAGATTTAATACTTGCGTTCCTCCTTGATTTTTGTGTTAATGCATATAGAGACCCCTTTTGTGCTCTTTCCTGTGATGACGATATTAATCTGTTTTTGTGGGGAGATTAGAAGTTGAGAATAATTCAATACTCTGCTACTGTAGCAATATTCCCAAATTTTTTTTTACGTAGATCATAGCCACCCATGTCTGATTTTCAAAACCCCTTTTTAATCATTCAAGATTTTGTAAATTGTATGTTAATAGAGGTTGGAAGCCCGGAATTGAGATTCTGGGAAAACCATCGAGAAACCAGAGGATGAAGAGACCAGTAGGTCCCGGACTTGAATAGTTTGGGGATTGTACCCGTGTTTTTTTTACCATGGGACCTAGGTGGACCACTTGATGTTAGATCCGATCCGTGGATCCGGTAGTGGACCCACGGGCGATTCTAGAGGGACTGATTTCATAGGCAGTGGACACCCCTGGCCCACTATCCATTAGGTTGATAAGAGAAGGCGTGATTGAGGGGAAAAGAATTAGTTTTGGACATCAGGCAGTGGCGGGACCTACTGGGTGGTTTGATCATAGATCTGGGCCAATCCTTTTGCCGTATTAGGCTGGGAGACATATGCCTGTGTGGTGGATCATGGGTTAGTGATCAGTGGGGCCTACAATCTGAGTGCCCAGTTGTGTCGACGTTGAACTTCATCACAGAACCGAGTTTTGTGTTGTTTGGACCTGTACCTGTAGTGGAGATAAAAGAGAGGAATGAAGGAGGGAGAGTGATAACCTGATGACTTGATGACTGATTACCTGTTGACCTGTTATGTGAGGGAATAAAGAATGGAGACGAGTGGTGACTTGGTGACCTGATGAGGGATGACCTAGTGACCTGATGAAGAGATGACTTGTCTTGAATATGATAAAAGGAGGAAAAAGGTGTGATGACATGGTGATGATATAATCTCATGTGTTCCTGAGCCCTTAGGTTATGGAAATTAGGAAAGAGACCCTTTGTCTTTAATGAATCCATTGGACTCTTAAGATTTATATTATTGGAAATACACTAAGATGGGACCCTAAGTTTTTTAAACTTATAAACTAAGATGGTTATTTATCATTATTATTTACAAATTAATTTGGAATGGTTTCTTTGATTTTTAATGGGTTAAAATTATATTTTTATACCTTATTAATTGGATATTTGGACATGAGTAAATACTATCTGGGCACACGGTATCTTACTAATGTGAGGTTTAGTATTTCGTATGATCTCGGGGAAATCCTAGTAGATTCGAGATCAATCTATCTCTATTGGAAAACTCTTAATTGGGTCTATGCACCATTGATTGAGAAGGGGTGCGTTGATCTTTTATCTATTAGAGGTTCTTGTGATTGTCGGGTATGAGACCTTATGTTTCACCTTATGATTGACTTGTGATTATTCCTTGACCTTCGGGTTTGCATACATGATTGAAATTGAAACCGGTCTATTAGTTGCATACCCTATGTTGATTGGATATAGACCGTGATGTGGCGTGGCAATCGATTGAGATATTGTAGAGGTTTATTCGAATGATTTGTTTGGTATTCGATTATAGATTGTTGTGCAGTCAGCCCTTCACTTTGACTTAGGCTTTTGTGTCAGAGCTTTACAGATCATTAGGTCTATTATACTATGATATGTATATATATATATATTGATTGGGTCATATTTGAACGACTGCAGTTGTAATTGGACGACTGATCACCAATGTGCACGGATATTGTAATATCCGAATTTCGAACCGGTTTATTCGGCCTATGATTTCGATTATGAACCAGTTTATTACCGTCAGCCTTCGAACGGGTTTTCCCGTACAATCTTTCATCCGATGTCCAACCTGCTTACTGCGGAAACATGCTCCTAACTGCCTGTAACATTGCTCTGTCGGTGATTCTTTCCACACCGCTCACAACGTAGTATCGGACTAGCTGCGGGTTGACTTTTTGAAATTTCTGTCGCTTTGAGTTATTCTGATCGTTCTGACTTGCCAACTGCCTTAACTGATTCTATTGCATTTTAGCATGTCGTTCCATAGCTCTCTTCTTTAGAGCACCCTCCGCCCAATATGCACTCTTAATAACATCTTGAAATAGTGGGCGCGGGTTATCCCCGATCATCATGTAAATATAAGCTGAAAGGCCATCGAGAAAACGTCTGATCTTTTCTTCTTCTGGGGTAATGAGCGTATGAGCATATTTAGCCAATCTGATAAACTGTTGATCACTAACCCATGATCCACCTCACAGGCATATGTCGCCCAGCCCAATACGGCAAAAGGATCGGCCCAGATCTATGATCAAACCACCCAGTGGTATCCACTGCCTATGGAATCAGCCCCTCTAGGATCGCCCGTGAGTCCACTACCAGATCCACGGATCGGATCCAACATCAGGTGGTCCACCTGGGTCCCATGATAAAAAAAAAACAGGTACAATCCCCAAACTATTCAAGTCCGAGACCTGCTAGTCTCTTCATCCTCTGGTTTCTGTAAGTCCTGGGATCCGAACCCTAGAGGGGGGGGGGGTGAATAGGGTGAGCTTCATTTATGACCAATTTTAACTTTTTTAAAACAAACTAGTCACAAGTGATGATTATCAAACAAAATGCGGAAGCTTAATGAAAACAATCACCACAAAGCAAGCACCATCACACAAGGATTTATAGTGGTTCGGCCTCAATGCCTACATCCACTACCGGCTTGTGATCTAACACCCCACCTGATTTCCACTATTTATGCTTTTCAATAGGCTAAGCAATAACCTTTACAATATGCTTTTCAAGGCTAAGCAATAACCTTTACAATGATGTTTTTCAAGGCTTAACATCAACCTATACATTATGCTTTTATAGGCTAAGCAATAACCTCTTCAACCACAAGGTTGGTTATCTCACTAAGTTAGTGTCTATAATACACTTGATGGAGATTCAATTAAGCTCATTACAATGCCTCTTAATTAGGCGGATATGGAAGTGAAAAACTAACTCACATACACACACTAAATGAATGCAAAGATGTATGCTCATGATGTGTGTATGATGTCCTCAATCATTTAGAAAATGAAAGCTCATAAATGTATGCCTAAGGCTTTTGAAAGTTTTAGCTCATAAAAACATTTATGATTGAGGATAGAATGCAAGTCACATGTTAAAAGTAACAACTTGTTAATGATGTCAAAGATTCACAAGTTGTATGAAATTAATTAGCTCTAAACATGTGTTGCATAGGGATGTCAATCAAATCAACAATGTAGCTTAAAACATAAAAAAGGATTTGATTGAAATAAGGGGACAAATCATATGAACTTATAAAATCAACTTGAATATGATATACCAATCAATGCAGGCAAGTTGTGAAACTTTAAAACAAAGTTACATATGATTTGTAAACATGTTGAATCCAAAACATAAGATATATTTGAAAAAGATTTTCTTATGATGGAAAACAACAACCAAAGATTCAACCAAGTATATGGATCATGTTACATCTAATTTCAAAGATGTTTCCATTAACATGATCTACTTAGATTTACCAAGGATAAAGTACTACTTGGGTTGAATCAATGGTAATGCATCCAAAACAATAGATCAATTCAAAATATAAAACATGCTAAGGATACAACACATCATAGGTTAACATGCTACTAAAGATTTATCAAAGATAAAACAAAACATGAAAACATATGATTTGTAAAGAAGTTGAATCCAAAACATAAGATAGTTTTGAAAGTGATTTTCTTATGTTGAAAAACAACAACCATAGATTCAACCAAGTATAGGAATCATGTTACATATGATTTCAAAGGTTCTTTCATTAACATGATCTACTTAGATTTACCAAAGATAAAGTACTACTTGGATTGAATCAATGGTGATGTATCCAAAACAATAAATCAATTCAAAACATAAAACATGTTAAGGATACAACACAACATAGTTTATCATGCTACAAATGATTTACCAAAAATAAAACAAAGCATGAAAACATATGATTAAGAAAAGTAGAGCCTACTTGGTGATTTAACTTCATTAATCCAAGCTTTAGCTTTCCTAATGACCCCCTTCATCCCTTAGTTTATTTCCCTTCTATTTGCCTCAAAACCCCTCAAGGAGGGCCTTAAAATTCCTAACTTTTGGCAAAGGAAAGAACTCATATTTATAGCAAAAAAATGCCCAACGGCTAGTCCCAGGTCGACTTGCCAACAGGAGGGGGGGTCGACCTGCTACACACAACGGTAAAAAAAGTGACCGTTGGTGCTTCAGGAACCAGTCAACCTGCAGTGTGGCAGGTCGACCCGGGTCCCTGGGCAGGTCGACCTGCCACACTGCAGGTTGACTGCCTGGGACCAAAAATTCCCAAATTAACATATTTGAAGGTTTTTCTTGGGGGAACTTTTTGGGCCATATAATCAAGCTTAAAAACATGCTTTAAATCATTCTAAGGGTTTTAAAACATGAACCATAAAAAGCCTAAAACATTTTGAAAGATTTAAAACTCATAGGCTAGCTTGATTTTCTAAAACTCTTTTCAAATCAAATGCATCCAAGATTAAAAACAAAACATGCAAAAATCAATACTTTTACAACTCTTAAAAACAATGCATGTTTAAAACAAGATTTGAAGATTTCTAAAATTAATGCAAATGTGTGTGAATCAAATGATGCTAGAATGATTATGCATCCATCAAATTGCAATCTACAAAAACCCTAACAGTTTCTCGATTGGTTTTCCTGGAATCCCAATTCCTTCCTTCCAACCTATATTAACATACAATTTACAAAATCTTGAATGATTAAAAAGGGGTTTTGAAAATTAGACATGGGTGGCTATGATTTACGTTAAAAAAATGGGAATATTACTACAGTAGCAGAGTATTGAATCATCCCTAACTTCTAATCTCCCTACAAAAAGAGATTAATATCGTCATCAAAGGAAAGAGCACAAAAGGGGTCTCCATATGCATCAACATGACAATCAAGGAGGAACACAAGTATTAAATCTATAAATTATGGTTATGTACTTGCCTGAGTCCGCGATTGAGGGAGACGGTCTAGAATTCCTACTGCCAAAACCCAAAGTGCTAACCGAGAGAAAAGTTGGAAGAGATAGAGTTGTGTGTGAAAATAAAAGAGTGTGGTGGTATATAAATATAAAATAAGAATAAGAGTTATAGCCTACCTTAGATTCTAAAGAATATAGAGTTTGAGCTCTAAAAAATATAGGAGTTTGAATTAGAAAAGAATTATACCCACTAAATTGGGCCCGGGTTAACTATGGGTAAGACACCTATCCAACAAGCCTAACTCACCAAACCTAAGCCTAGCGTGGCCCCCACTTAGACTAATCGCATATTTAATTAAAATACAATCAATTATATAATAATAATAAAATAATTAATATATATCAAAAAGTCATATTGAAATAACCTTAACTGTTAAAAGTACAGGTAGGAAACTTATAACAAGATAAAATACCATTAACTATAAACCCGAAAAAAAGAATGCCTGTATCACTACACCAAAAATCGGAAATTGGAACGGAAAAGCGTTCCTAATCCTTCCGTTCCTAATCCGTTAAAGTGTTCCAATTTCCGTTCCAATTTGGTACCAACTGTTCCTAATCCAAATTGGAACGGAAATTGGAACACTTTAACGGATTAGGAACGGAAGGATTAGGAACGCTTTTCCGTTCCAATTTCCGATTTTTGGTGTAGTGTATCTTTTTTCCGCCCCTCATTGAACATATCAGAAAACATCTACTAACCCAGGAGATAAAACCTACTCAACTTAATAGTGTTTTCCTTTTCATCATCTAATTCTTATTTTCTAATTCAAGAAATCTAAATTATACTCGAATGTAACCAATACCATAATTTTCATCAAAGTTTTAGACACGAGAGGCCATGAAATAGTTGTCGTTTCAACAAATTACAATTTCTTATTCTTGATAGGTGAAATAATTTTTAGTATTTTGAAGAATACTTTTAGCTTTTTGCAATATTATTGAAAATTTATTTTTCTATATTTAGCATATTTTATAAATATTTCTTTGCAAAAATTGTAGATAGAAAAACTATTTCCGCTTTGAACCCAACCAACTTTCTGCCAAAGCAGCCCCTAATAGGAAAATATTATATTTTAATCCTCTTATATTTCTACCCCAATATGATTTTTACATAAAATCCCATATTTCGTTTTTTTTTAGATTTATAGATTTTTTTTATAATTCTTATATTTTGAATTCTATTGCCCGTACTAAAAGTGGCATATTTTGCTAGTATTCTTTTATTCTTGGATTATCTTCTTCATCACATACGATTGCAACTGCATATGTATGGGATTTCTTGTTGCATATATATGGTGATTTTTGTTGTGAAATATATATTGTTTTTGCAGGTCAAGGTTTACATGGTACTAGAGACATTCGACAGTCATGGATGTTGATCATATTGAGATTCACCCAATTTGTTAATCATTAGATAGTGATCAATGGACATTGGCACAGTAGCTCCTTTTCACCCTTTGATCTTGCTACATCATTTTCTATCATAACATAATCTCCATCTATCATAGGATTGATTATTTGCACATCGACGATCTGATTGGCTCCATCTTCTTTCATTGACCTTTCATTAATGATCAATGGTTTTTTTTTTCTTCCATTTACCGCGTCTGGATCTACCATCCACACCATTTGTGGTCAACAGTCAATCAGTTGTGGGACCAATAACTGGTGGTGGGACCCAACCAAATTTATTTGTATTTTTTTAGATCTATTTTTTTTAATTTTATTTGTGTCTTTTGAAATTTATTTTATATTTTCTGAAATAAATTTAAATGAGTTTTAACAAAAATACTTGAGTTTTTGAAAAAAAAATTCTGAAAATTGGAAAATTGATTTATCTTAGTTTTGTCAAATGTATTTGCGATTTTTTAAATTTATTTTTATTTTTTAATTTTATTTACATCTTTTGAAATTTATTTGCGTCTTTTGAAATTTATTTGGATCTTTTGAAATTTATTTGGATCTTTTGAAATTCATTTTCATCTTTTGAAATTATTTATATTTTTTTAAATTTATTTGGATCTTTTGAAATTTATTTGCGTCTTTTTAAATTTCTCTATGTTCTTTTGCAATTTATTGCGTTTTTTGCAATTATTTCATTTTTAATTTTTTTTTGCATTCTTTCTAATTTATTTATATATTTTGAAATTTATTTACATCTTTTGAAATTTATTTACATTTTTTGAAATTTATTTGGATATTTTGAAATTTATTTGTGTCATTTTCTTTGTGTTCTTTTGAAATTTATTATTATTTTTTGAAATTATTGCGCTTTTAAAATTTATTTGCATTTTTTCGAATTTATTTGTACTTTTTGAAATTTTTTTGTGTTTTTCAAAATTTATTTGAAAATCTAATTAATGGAATTTCATTAATCATGGCTAATTAAATGGTAGTTGACCATTACTAATGGCATATCCCACTAATTGTGGGATATGATTTTGAAGAAAGTGTAAATTGGACATTTTAGATATTCAAATTTGAAAAAAAGACCCTTCACACTATGAAAAAAAAATGTTGATCTAAGGCAATAAAGTGAAATGTTCAGGGACCCGTCGCCGAATACCCTAAGAGATAATTAGCGAAAGGTTCCTAGAATTGAATCTATCCAGCCTCTAGTCTAGGAAAATTCTTTTTAAGGGCTCTGGTCCAAGCAGTTAGACTGTTTGCAACCAGAGGTCCATGGATTCAATTTTCATGATTGATTTGCCATTTTCAATTGTTTAGACATAAAATCTTGAACTCTAAAATTTCAAATCCTCCATTCTCCATCTCTCAAATCTATCCTACCAAAGGAACCACTTATCTGCTCTGTTTCCAGTTTCTGTATGCTTTGTTTCCTGTTTCTGCAATAGTGACGAGTAGCACCATGCAGCGTCTGGGATGCTTGTCCGGCGGCGGCAGTAGCGTTGAGGATTAGGTCCTCTTCCGCGGCTGGCCTGGTGTATGGGAACTCTGATCTGGGGCAGCAATAAGTATCGAAATCCATGTTTGTTTCTGCACTTTGTAGCCAAGCCCGATTTCCAACCGTCCATCCACTTGTCAAAACAAGACAAGATTTCTTTTTGTCTTTAGTTTTGGACTCAGAGAAGCCAAAAAAGAACTTAGTTTGAATCAAGGAAACAAACCATGCCTTCTTCTGAAGCCCAGCATCGCGACAAATTCTGTGCGCGAAGATAGGGTTTTCCAACGCGATTGATGGTTCGAGGAAGTGGGTTTTTTCTGGGGCGAATGGATCAGATGGGGATTTAGGGATCGGGGATTAGAGAATGGGCAGCGTGCGGGAACAGTGCAGTTTGTAAGTTCGCGGGTTGTTGCAAATAACCATGGGGTTGGTCCTTCTACAAAGTAAAGTTCTTGCCTTGTTTTGGTTACAAAAAGCAGAACGAAGAAGAAGGGGATCTGGGCCAGGTTCAAGTTCTGTCCAGGTTTTGCAAAAAATAGAACCATCGCAAGACAGAGGATTCCGGGATTTCCTTGCATTTGCCGAGGAAGATCCTCAGTTGCATAGATTGACCGCCGTCATCTGAGAAGGAGCTTCTCGCTGTTCTACATAAAAGTTGCACAGAAGTTGCTGCGCCATCGCCAAAGAAGGAAGGCAGCAAGGCTGTTATATCGTTTTTGGCAAATCTATCTTAGTTTTTAAGAAATTTATTTCAGTTTTTGTGAAATTTATTTAAGTTTTTCTCAAATTTATCTGAGTTGTTGACAAATTTATATGAGTTTCTGTCAAATTTATTTGAGTTTTTGATTTTTTGTCAAATCTATTTGAGTTTTGCGCAAATTTATCTGAGTTCTGAAATAAATTTATATGCATTCTAGATAAATCTATTTGAGTTTTTGGATAATTATCTGAGTTTTGGAACAAATTTATCTGAGTTCTGAACAAATCTATCTGAGTTTTTGACAAATTTATTTGAATTTTTGAAAAATATAGCTGAGTTTTTGTAAAGTTATCTCCATTTTGAGAATTTTAACCTAGTTTTTGAACAAATCTTTCTGCGTTTTTGGCAAATTTATTTGTATTTTTTTAGATTTATTTTTGTTTTTGAATTTTATTTGTGTCTTTTAAAATTTATTTTATTTTTTCTGAAATAAATTTAACTGAGTTTTGACAAAAATACTTGAGTTTTTTTACAAATTTTTCTAAAAATTGGAAAATTGATTTATCTTAGTTTTGGCAAATGTATTTGCGAGTTTTTTAAATTTATTTGTATTTTTTAATTTTATTTATATCTTTTGAAACTTATTTGGATCTTCTTAAATTGATTTTCTTCTTTTGAAATTATTTATAGATTTTTAAATTTATTTGGATCTTTTGAGATTTATTTGCGTCTTTTTAAATTTTCTCTATGTTCTTTTGAGATTTATTGCTTTTTTTTTGAAATTATTGCATTTGTTTAAATTTTTTTTGCATTTTTTCTAATTTATTTATATATTTTGAAACTTATTTGCGTCTTTTGAAATTTATTTACATTTTTTGAAATTTATTTGGATATTTTGAAATATATTTGTGTCAATTTCTTTGTGTTCTTTTGACATTTATTGCGTTTTTTGAAATTATTGCACTTTTAAAATTTATTTGCATTTTTTCAAATTTATTTGTATTTTTTGAAATTTGTTTGTGTTTTTTAGAATTTATTTGAAAATCTAATTAATGGAATTTCATTAATCATGGCCAATTAAATGATAGTTGACCATTATTAATGGCATATCCTACTAATCGTGGGATATGATTTTAAAGAAATGGTAAATTTGACATTTTAGGTCTTCAAATTTGAAAAGAATGATCCATTACACTATGAAAAAAGATTGTGAATCTAAGGTAATAAAGGGAGATTTTCAGGGACCCGTCGCCGAATACCCCAGAAGTGGTGATTACGAAATTGAAATTGTCATCCGCATCATGAGTTAGTGTCTTGCCATTTGCCAAGAGGCAATACCACTAATTCGGTGCTCGTCTTGTCAACACGCGCTCAGAGGCATAAAACCATGACCCACCACACTCTTCTTGAGTCCTGTGGCCTCTGGGTGAGTTAGAGATGTCAAATGGGCCCGCCAGTCAATGGGCCATGGCCCGGCACGGCCCGATCAATGGCACGACCTGCAAGGCACGGCCCATGACACGGATCGTGCTGGGCCGATAAGCCTGGGCCCATTGGCCGGTTTGGCCCGGGCCCACCTGGCACGTGGGCTGCCCTCTGTGGCCCGCCAGGATGGGCCCGCTAGGCTCGCCAAGCACGACCTGCCTGACCAGCTCAAAAGTGGCTTTTTTTTTTAAATTGTCCATTTTACCCCCCAAACAGCCATAAAACAGTCATATAAGGGGTATTTTGTGTCCTTTTCCATTTTATAAAGTCTATAATACTCTAACCCTCCTATTATTTTTCTAAATTTATTAGTGTTATTTATACTACTCTAAGTCTCTAACCCTCGAATATTTCAAGCCCTTAATCTGATTATCATATTCTCACCTTAACTTCTTAGTGATCTAGATATTTGATTATGTAAATTTAGATAATAATTCAAGCAGATCTAGGTTTTGAGAAATAGAATCATAGAATTTGTTTGATATTGATCATTGTGGTTATCCGACTGGTATATAACAATCTTGGTAACTCGGACTTTTCTCAATATCTCATAAAAAAAAATGATGCTTTTAGACAATGAATTACCTATCAGACAAAAAATAACTTAATTGGTAAATATTTATCTGATAACGACTTTTAAATAAACTTTATGCTTAGTTGCTTGTGTAAAAGGCAATCGTCTAATGGGATGATGGTTCAAAATTGCTCATCAACTACACTGAAAGGTGTAAGTCAAACATGACGTGTGTGTTTGGATGTATGGTAAATTGAAGTAAATTGAATTAAAGGAATAGGAATTGACAAAGGAGAGATAATTAGGAGCCTTAAAGAGATCTCTTTGGAATTGACACTCCAACATAGTTGGGTATCTGACAATTTTGCTAAAATGTCATAGTTTCCTAGAACTTGTGTTGATTGGGACAAGAGGAAGTCACGTAGTTGTTTGATCTTTGGTGTATTTGTTTGATCTTTGTGTCGAATGAAATTATCCTTTTATAAAAAAAAAAAAAAAAAAAAGTATCAACAGGGCAAGCCGCAAGGCCACACATAGTTTGACCCCCAAGGTTACTCAAAAGGAAATGAAGGTGTTGCGCTCTATATAGTTCCTTTAAAATTTTAATAGCTAAAAAAATTAATTTCTTTAGGGTTCATACTTTTTTTTATTCATGCTTCCTTCATTAAATATATACATCAGAATTCTCCGATCTCGACAAGTACAAATCCACTTATTCTCAAAGTAATGAAAAATCTTGTGATGCTGGACTAGTTATCTGCTTGATTACAAACACAATATAGGCATTTTCTAAAAAGTTTTTATCCGGTCAACTTAACAATGGAATCAACTTCTATTGGACCCAAAATTTTTATAAGGTCACCTTAAAGGATGACATTTTTCTTGAACAGTTCAGACGTAAGATCTACTTAAGAAGAAAAAAATCTATTATTATACAGTTATTCTTATGCATTGTCAGTTGGTTGGATTTTGGGTTTCATTTTCCCTGAGCCTATTCTTTTATTCATTTACTTTTGCATCCCAAAAAGAAAAAAAAAAAAATGAACAGGCCCGCTGGCCCGGCCCGCTCCAGCCCGGCCCATAGCAGGCAGTGCCGGCCCGGCCTGTTTGACCTCCCTTGCGGTGAGTGCCTCGCTCTCTTTTTCTCATTGCCTTTATCTTCTTTTACACCTTTCTTGGGAAAATCATCATTCAAAGCACTCTGTGATGGTGAGATGGCTTGACAGACCTACTGTTCAAATCACCACCAACCAGACCATGGGAAACCTTTTCTTTACTTCTGGGCTTCCATTTGCTGGGCAAATTCCTTTTCAATTCCAACGCATGGAAAATGGTTTGTCCACAAAGCAAAAGAAAGATTTGCTCAAGATTTTCATGTTTCTGTACAAAGGGGAAAAAATTCGCAGGAGACCATAAAAAAATTGTCTGCAATCAAAGTTTCTGTGGCATTGTGGCGACTCCTATTATACAAATGCGGCCTTCAATTGGTGCTAAAGTAGCCAATTTTCTTTTGTGGGCAAAGCTGCCATAAAGCAGGGCTGGCATATGCAAGTGGGTGGGGGCCATCCTTAAAAAATCCAATCCATTCATTAGTTATAACACCCACCCACATTGGGATATACATATAAAATTTATTCAAATCAGCAATATGCGCACTATTGGATTAATAAAATCCCGAACACATGATTCAACTTTATTAACTTTATCTCTCTTTCCTTATAGAAATAGAAGTTTGGCACATATTTAAAATGAACAAGTCAATATAACGATAGGCCCCACGAAATACACTTTGAAATTATATATACAAAGAACATGATGTGTGTAAATAACGATGAACATATTGGATTTCTTAAGAGTGGGCCCCACCCACTTGCATATGTCGATGCGATGCAGCGCTGCCGTATGGTAGCTTTGCCCTTCTTTTGTAAGTTTCTTTTTTGTAATGAGAATGGGTCTTTTTAGTAAAACAAAAGGAAAGAGTTACCAATTTTCCAAGTATACACTACTAGTCTAAAAATCAGATGGCTATGATAGCAGTTGTGCTTTGCTAAAAGTGGACCATCCAAGTAGGGCCCACTGCATCAACAATGCGATCTACTGTCCAATCTACAGTGCAAGGTGAGTTATATCATTGAACAGAGGATATACTTTATCAACATTGTATCATTCTAAACCTGCAGCCATTAATCAACATACGTGTGAATTGGCACTCTACCAAAAAAAAAATCTGTTGTAGTATTTTAATTTAATCAGGTACTGTACGTGTGAATGATTTGATTGTAGCCTTGCTGATTGAAGTGAATTTGGGCGAGGGTCAATGCGAGCGAGTGTTTATAAGAAGTTGATTATAGAGATGAGTTCATATATTTGGAGGGTTGGCTCATGGAATTCCATCAGGCCTGTCCTAAGAAGATCTGGATTCTCTCTCTCTCTCTCATCCTAATAAGAGGATCTGGATTTGCGGTGTAATGGGTTTGATTGTTGATCTCTGTCTCACTAGCGGCCCTTGTATAGGCCAGTCTGTGCGGGGACCCACCTAAGAATTATGATGGATCTATACTCATGCTAAACATGCACTTAACCCAATTTAACACTCATGTGGCCTAACGTTGAATGGGATATAATTAAGGAGCACGTGTCACATGGAAGTGTTTCTTATTGCAATCTTGGCTCTAGTCATGTCACCGAAGTATCACAAGGCTGTCAAAGGGCCGAGCCCGGGCCGGGCCGGTGTAAGCCCTTACCCTACCCTTATATATGTGGGCCGGGCTTAGGTCAAGTCAAAGCCCTCGGAGCCCATGGCGGGCCAACAATATTAAAACCCTTATCCTACCCTCAAGGGTCAGGGCCGGGCTAGGGTCGGGTCAGGGCCGAAAAAATGATTTTTTTTTTTAATATTATCATATATAATTATTCTTCTATACCATAATGCTAACCCACCTTTATTCGAAGGGCAATGTAAAAGTCAATCTTTTTGTAACACTTCTAAAAGATTGCACAAAACAAGTTACTTCATCATTTTATAAAGATATTGGTTAGGATTAAATGAAATAAGGTAATGTGATAGTATTGTGACATAAAACTAGGAAATACACTTTTAAATACCTTAATACACTAACAATAGTTACATAGTTTAAATAATGTGCTCGATTTTGTTTGTTTTCAGTCTTAATAGTTTAAATAATGCGCTCGATTTTGTTTGTTTTCAAGCTATTATTAAGATTGTCGCAATTGAAGTTTTGCTGGTTGTTGGCTTTTACTAGTTCATGTTCAATATATTTTTATAAAGCAATAATGTGAACCATGAAAACATGTTTGGCAAGTCGTGTCTGATTCAATTAAATTTACTTCAAATAGGCATTAGACTTATTCCAAATAAATTATTTGTATATGTGGTTCAAAGAAACATTAGACCACTCTTGAGTTAGCATTAACCCTAACTTGTAATTCTTCGAAAAATCACCCTTGGATTTTATAACAAAACAATTAAACTTTGAATACCGAAGATGAATGACAAGATGATTTGATTCATGAGTCACAAACTTTTAACTCCGAATGTGGGGTCTACATGAATGAAACAACAACAGTCATAAAAGTAAAGGTACAAAAAGAAATTGGCATCGATCAATAGTTAGAGGTTGAAACTTAACCTCACTTAATGATAATGTTAATGATCATCTATCTAAACTCTCAACCTTCAATAGTTTACATTGGTGAAAATCAATATAATGAATGACAACTTGAATTCCCTTTTCATTGAAGAATATATCCGTGTTGGGCAAACATAGAATCAAATATATCATTCAAATGATAACATATAATTAAATATAGGTGGCAATATTGTGATCTATGGGGATATCCATTAAAATTCTTTCAAAGCCTTGGTTATTATTGTTTAACAAAATATTAAGCCTCTATCATTAATTGCTAATTAGAGTAGTTCTTTTTATATATATATATATATTTTAAAAGTCTCTATATATGTATTCTATATTATTTATTTTATTTATTTTATATATTAATAGACAAAGGGCCGGGCCGGGCCCCCTCGGGCTGGCTAAGTCAAGCCCTAGCTCGGCCCTCAAGGTTGCGGGCTTTTCAAAATAGGGCCCTACCCTACCCTCGGGCTTTAGGACAAAAAGAAAAGCCCTCGCTTTGAGGGCTTTTGGGGGCCGAGCCGGGCCGGGCCCCCTCATCAAAGGGCCGGATTGACAGCCCTAATCACAACCCATGGTCAACCTTCCAAGATCATTGCTTGATATGCTTTTTGCATGTGCTATGATGTCTTTGTGAGGTATCTTGAAGTGGGGGTCATGTCTATTTTTTGTCAATCTTGATATTCTTAGCCCCTGGTTGCCATCACTATTTCTTGTATATAGTTTTTAAAATCTTTAAATCGGGTATAAATTTTAAGAATAGAGGTGTTTGATAGCGTTTGACAGCATCTAAATGGTGTAGAGAAGTAGAGGCAATGTCTCAATTTTTCATAGCCCACCATTACATACATGTCGAAAGTAGAGGGGAAAAATAGAGGCGGGTGAACAATGTTCTTGGCCTATTCACGCCGAGTCCTTATATATATATTTTAAATCTAAGAGAGTAAATCAAGATCTAAACCGTTGAAATTTCTCACAAGATCAAACACGTTTATGAGATCGAATTCCATCCATTGGATCATCACCAATCTCGAGCTATACGCAAAAAATTGTGAGCCATTGAATGAAATTTTCTAAGATTTTTGGGCCCCAATTGCCAGAGCCAAATCGTTAGATCTCTTTGCATGGCTGAAAACAGCAATGTGATCAATTCTCAAGTCTTGATACCTTGTGGAACTCGAGATATTTGCAAAACAATATCAACATCGATGTATTATGCTTAATATTGGATTTGTCCTTGAGCAGTAACATTTTTCTCTTTTTATTATTATTTTTGGGAGTGTGAATCAAGATTCAAACCATTGGAGATATTCAAAAGATCAAATACGATAATGAGACCAAATTTCGATCGTTGGATCATCAGTAATCTTGAGATACGTGCAAAAAAAAATCCATTGAATGTAGTTTTTTGGATTATGTGGGCCCCAAAACAAGATCAAAACTGTTAGATCTCTTTAGAAGGCTAAAGAAGGCTATAGGGTCAATTTTTAAGGCTTGATACCTCGTGGATCTCGAGAAACTTGTCAAAAAACCTCAACCATTGATATAAAAAAAATCTATTTACATAGATCCTTCATTACCAAACGCTTCTTTTTTATTCTAGCCTCTTTTTTTAATGATTCTATTTTGATAGGTCTGTAAAAAAAAAAAAGAGAGTAGAGATGCCAAATATGGCCTTACTTCATCTTGATCATCTTGCTACATCGGTTGGCAGGGATGCTCAATAGGTCTGTTTTTTTTTGGTAACCCTGCCAAGGGTTAGGACTTAATTGAGAGTCCGTATGTACACGAGAAGACAGCTCACTCAAGTGGGAATGAAGACCGCACACTCGGGAAGAAAGCCCACATAGGTGGGAAGGGAGTCCGCACACATTGGAAGAGGTGATATGCCTACGGTTCGAACCCTGGGTGGCTAGATGAGAACTGCCACTCCTTACCATTGGGGTAAGGAGCCGTTCTCGCTATATGGGTTATGGTATCCAAGTTAATGATCTACATTAACTATTCAAAGTAAGACCCAAATCTTTTTTTTTTTTTCAATTCATAATCCATAGGCCACTTATGAAAAACCCAGATTTATTATGTCGGTGGGTCCTATTCCTATTTGTGAGGAATTTGGAGAGGATAAATAAGAGAGGAGTCCATTTAGTTTGGATGGATTGAATTCCTTGTAAGTGGTCCCCACTAATTGGTTGTCGAAACAGTTCACTTTGAAATTAGCAATTAGGGCCTGCTTACAAAAAAATCCAGATTTTTTCTAGTGATCTATCTCATGTTCGTTCCAACTCTCATGTTCGTTCCAACTCTAATGTTGTGAAATTTGGAGAGGACTAAGTCATTTAGTTTGAATGGATTTCTCATAAGTTGTCCCCCAGTAATGGGTTCTTAAAATTGCCCATTTCGAAAATGGCGTTTTGTTCATAGTCTCTCCTCTAGGTCACTAGAAAAAATGACTTTTTTCAAAAACATCAATTTGAGAGAGAGAGAGAGAGAGAGAGATAGAGATATTGGGAGCCATTTTTAGAGAAAAAAATAGGAGCCACGCAATAAGCCTTTCCTTTCCTCTTTTTCATGACAACCATCATTGAATGAGAATACACTTTTGTTTCATTCGTTAAATGCATAGGGTTTTTTTTTTTTTTTTCCTTCAAAATGCCACCGACACTTCCTTCTAAGGGCATCCCTTCGTGATTTGGGTCCATCCACATGTAAACACAAGTGGGCCCCATCATAGGGGACATTCATGTGCATCCATACCTAACTATAGGGTGAGGGGCACTTGCATGGCTTTCCCTCTTTTCATATAAACATTCTTTTACTGCATATGATCATATATGACTATTCTTCTTTTGCACGGTAAGTGTCTCTTATCCTGTGGTGAGGGATGGATGTCATGAATATTGCTATACATACATACATGTATATATATATATATATGAAAACTCTCAAAACTGCCCCATTTCGCCCCTTTTGATTTGTCTACTAGTTAAATGATACCACCTCACATTAAAGTCGTAGAAATGATGTTTAAAGATTGGAGGGGAAATAGGAAAGATAGAGTAGGAAATTAGAGAGGGAATCCGAGCAAACAGGGAGCCGGTGTTTTAGATATTGGAGAAGAACTTCCTTTGAATGCACCTATTATGTAGGAGATTGGAGAAAATATAGAAAGGCATTAGAAAGAGAAACTCAAATCTCTCATGTGGGATCTGTAGTGCAACCCGTGTAGCCAATTAACAACTAAAAAGAGGAAAGGAAAGGCTGAATCCCCCGCTTGAAATCTAGGTTGGCCCCATTTGGTTCTTTCAATCCCCCATCATTTTATAATTTGTAGGGTCCCAAGTGGGCCCCATGAGGTGGCTTGTACATTAAGAAGGGAGGGAAAGCTTGTACATTAGCATTACTTATACATATATATATATATATATATATGAAAATATATGAAAAAAACTTTTATTAAAGTAACTCTCACACTACTGTGGTTACGAGAGTAAGGGAGAGGACCCACTTGTGTCTTATAGAATAGTTATGTGTTTTGTGTTATTGCACTTGTATTTTCACTTACCCAAAATTGCAATGGAAAGATCAGACAAAAGGTGCTTTCTTAGAGACGGTCTTCCAAATGGTTTGTATACAAGGGAGACCCCGGATCTACTGCCCAAACCGAAGACCTCAAAATCGGGTCAATAGAATCCATCGGAAGAAACTCAATGGTATTTTCTCATATAGATTTTGGGGAATGTCTTGAAGAGTGATATTAAAAGACCCACTCTTTCTATACAAAATTATTTATTTAAAACAAGTATTCATTAAAGGTTGTGATTTATTTTTTTTTGGTAAAGAAAAGGTTGTGATTAAGAGACATTTATAAATACTTATAATATGAACAGACTTCTCGTTTACACCTCTTGACAAGAGATATATCTAAATAAATAAAATTCATACATAATAAATCTAGTACTAGTAACTACTAATTTAAAAAATACCCAACAGCTAGCATATGTTGATCAACATCTAAAGGGGGTTCCTAAGCTAGGCTAGAACTTGAATTCTGATGCATTATTAGTCCCGAAATTGATAAGTAGAAAATTGGTTGATCATGACAAAAAAAACTTTACCTATTTGGGCAATACAATTTGGTTTTAGACAAATTTTATAGCCATGCTTTTAGTCAATTTTTTTTAAAATCATACATGAAATTTACTTACATATTACCTTTCCAAATCTGTCACCATTTTTCTGTAGTGCAAAAGGGAGTTACTCAACATGTCATGTTCTTCATCTTGCAATTCAAACTTCCAATATTAACTAAACTACAGCACTTACTCTGAGAGAGAGAGGGAGAGAGAGAGAGAGAGAACTACAGAGAGAGATTACATACTCTTTACAAATTAAAGAGAGAACTACAGAGAGAGATTACATACTCTTTACAAATTAAAGATTGGTTCATTTTTGGAGTTACCACCAAGAGTGCCTCTGTTCTTCTTCAAGAGTTTCCTTTTTCTCTTTCTGTACAATATGTGTTTTTGCATCCAGGGGTGTATGGTTTTACTGGGACTGGGTTGTTACCCCCTATCGGAAGGTCTGGGAGCAATGTGCTAGGATTCAATACACGATGTACTGCGTCGGTTGGCACTGCAGCAAGCAACCTTCCACTGATTTCAGACTCCATCATGGACTCCTGTTGATAGTAGCATTGGGCAATGGAGCCATTGCAATGAGAAATAGCAGCTACAGAGAGAGTGCCACGACCAAACAGCACCCCTAGCAAAGCTACAAAGAAGAAACAATGGCCTCTCTTCAAATCAAGTCTCATTTTCACTCTCCTCTTGTTCCAATCTTCCTTCAACTCAATAGTATTTATGATTGAGAAAGATTCCCATTTCAATCATCCAAACACAACCAGACAAGTTAAATAATTGTTTTGTTTTGGTAGGTGGAGTAAAAAGACACCCTTGAATTTCTAATTAAATACAGACGTCCATATCATTAATGTCCTATCTATCTATTTCGTATCCTTTTGGTAACTCAACTTTTTCGTTATATTATATATTGTACAAACAATTGATCAAATTTAGCAGTTTTGAACACTTTCTTTGAAGGATTCCATCCGGAGTTTCTTTCTTTAAAAAAAAAAGTGTAAATGGAGATAATATATAGGCATCACCAGCCCTACCAAATATAGGAGGATTTTGGAACATAGTGGCTCAGTTCTAAAATAAAAATGTTCAGTTCTTCTAAAATAAAAATGTATAGTGCATGTATTGTAGAAACTAATGGCTACAGAACAGATGCTTCTGTCAAACAGAATGTAAATGGAACAGTAGTACCCGATTGAAGAATGCTGCAATTGTGATTTGTAGGCGGAAAAAGAAGAGCAGCAGATCTGTGACCGAGGCACGTCTGATGACGCTCTCTTTAGGACGAGTTCCGCCCCCTGGATTCTATTCCCAGTTGCGAAGGTTCTTAGCAGAACTGCCCCCAGGATACAACGGCCTTCTCGTTCAGGCTCTGGTCGCAACGCAGGCTCGAATATCGCAGACTCCTTTTTTCAATGCTCAGAGGGAAAACAGAAAGAAGAAGAAGCAGAGGAGAAACGATTTTTTCTGTATTTTTCAATATCGCAGATGGCCCTAATTTAAATTAGGATTAGTAGTCCGTTGGGCCATAAAATCGCGTTTTAATATTCATTAATCCACATTAAAAACAGCGATTAAAACAGGTTTAAATTCATAACGTTAATCCACGTTAACTCAAGGAAAAAATCAACGTTAAAATCATCATTAAATCAACGTTTAAGATTGGTTTTTAAAAAATGTCATTTCTATATCAATATATGGGTCCCTCTAGGCTAGCTGACCGGGATTTGCACCCCCCTTGCGCGCGATATACACGTAGGATGCGCGTCGCGGACGCACGCCCGGTTAAACGTTTTCTGGACCCAGCACCCCGGGTAAGGCCTGGCTCGCGTGCGCGCATTGGGCCCATGGCAAAAGCCTTCAAAGGTTCTTAAAGCGTAAAGGAATGAAGACACATATAAACCCACCTCAAAAGTTGAACTTGAGCAATGTGGGATGTGTTGATTCCAAAAGCCTACACAACCCATAAAGTAAACAAAAGAAAGGACAAAACAACTTTTACAAAAACCACCTTTAGAATTTTTGAAACAAAAAACCCAACAATCTCCCCCTTGTTTCAAAATATTTAATGAGCATTTCACTGGTAAGGTGACCAGGCTTGAACCTTACCGTCATGACATAATTTCAAACCTTTAGGAGTTGGAGTGAATAAGTTCTTGAACTTCAACTTTTTATATCAGTTCAGAATTATGTCAAGATTTGATCTTGGAGTCATTAGGTCAGCACTTTACGGCCATGTGCTTAATCCCGAATTTCAAGAGTGCTCTAGAGAATCTGCCCAAATTCTCATAGGAAGCGGCCCCACTTCCACACTCATATAGGTGAGTCTATCAAGAGTGCTCCTGCAGCTGTGCACCCCACCATATAGGCTATAGATCTCACTAAGAAGTAAATTCAACTTGATTCGCTACAGGTTATGTACCAACAATCAAATGAGTCATACACAATAGGGATGAGTTCAGAGTAACCATACTCTATATGTCGGTACTTCACATCATCGAGATAGCTTGTTTTTCCGATTGAACCTTTGTTTTTCCCATTGAACCTAATTCTCGGGATCTCCGGTCATTAGGTTGGGTTCCCACTATTGATGATTTATGGGCTTAAGACCCATCCCTATAGTTGCTTCTTTAATTTTTTTCCCTTGCAAGGCCTTTTGTTAAAGGATCTGCTAAATTATCCTTTGATCTCACATAATCAATTGAAATTACTCCTCCACTGAGTAATTGTCTCACATAGCTATATTGTAGTCGCACTTGTCTAGACTTTCCATTATACGTGGTATTGTTAGCAGTAATAATTGCTGCAGTGTTATCACAATGAATAATAATAGGAGGAATGGGTTTAGTCCAAAAGGGAATATCAAATAATAAATTTCTAATCCATTCAGATTCCATCGCAGCAGCTCCCAGAGCCAGGAATTCTGAATCTTTAGTGGAATGAGAAATTGCAGTTTGTTTCTTTGATTTCCAAGATACTGCAGCACCTCCCAAAGTGAAAATATATCCACTTGTAGACTTAGAATCATCTAAGTCTGAATTCCAGTCAGCATCGCTGTAACACTCAACTACAGGTGGATAACCAGAATAATACAATGTATAGTCTATAGTATTCTTTAAATACTTAAGTACTCTAGATACAGCTTTCCATTGTTCTATACCAGGGTTACTGGTATATCTACTCAATTTACTGACTGCATAAGTTATATCAGGACGAGTACAACTCATAGCATACATTAAGCTACCAATTACACTAGCATAATCAAGTTGAGATACACATTGACCATCATTTTTTACTAATTTAATATTATGATCAAAAGGAGTAGACACAGGTTTACAATTAAAATGATCATATTTTCTCAATGTAATGTGATTGGAATAACTTGATTTCAGAATCATCTCTTATAATTTTAATTCCCAATATAACATTTGCTTCTCCCAAGTCTTTCATATCAAAGTTATGAGAGAGAAGTCTCTTTATATCTTTGATGCTTTCCATGTCAGAGCCAAATATTAGTAAATCATCAACATATAAACATATTATTATTGTTGAACAACCATTAGATTTATAATAAATACATTTTTCCGCTTCATTTATTTTAAAGCCATTAGATAGAATTACCTCATCAGATTTCATATGCCACTGTTTAGGTGCTTGTTTTAGTCCATATAAGGACTTTATTAATTTACACACCTTATGTTCTTGTCCTTTTATGACATAGCCTTCTGGTTGGTCCATATAAATTTCCTCTTCCAAATCTCCATTTAGAAAAGCAGTTTTGACATCCATCTGATGTATAATCAAATTATGAACAGCAGCAATAGCAATCAAGAGTCTAATAGAACTGATTCTAGATACTGGGGAATAAGTATCAAAGAAGTCTATTCCCTCTTTTTGCCTAAACCCTTTGGCTACTAGCCTTGCTTTATATTTCTCTATTGACCCATCAGGCCTAAGTTTTTTCTTGAGAACCCACTTGCACCCTAAAGGTTTAGTACCTAAAGGTAAGTCAGTTAATTCCCAGGTATTATTGGCTAAAATAGATTCAATTTCATCATCTAATGCCTCCTTCCAAAAGGCAGCATCATGAGCAGTCATAGCCTCTTGGAAAGTAGATGGATCTTCCTCTACTAAATAGGTTTCAAAGTCAGGACCAAAACTAGTAGCTGTCCTTAGTCTCTTACTCCTTCTAGGTTGAGATTCCTCTTCCTCATGAGTTTCTAGTACTCTATTCAATGAAGAAGGTTCTGATGTAAACTTAGTTTTAAAAGGAAAATGGTCTTTAAAGAAGTCTGCATCTCTAAATTCAACTAGGCTTAGGTCTTCTAATTTCATGAATCTATAGGCAGCACTATCTTGTACATAGCCAATGAAAACACACTCCCATGAGTGGGGTCCTAATTTAAGTCTTTTTGGATCTACTATCCTGACATGTGCTAAACACCCTCAAACTCTAAAGTATCTAAGGTTAGGCTTTCTCCCTTCCCAAATCTCAAAAGGTGTTCTATTAGTTTTAGAATGTAAAACTCTATTTAAAATGTAACAGGCAGTCAACAGAGCTTCACCCCATAAGTTTTTAGGACTACCAGATGCTATTAACATAGAGTTAACCATTTCAATCAAAGTCCTATTTTTCCTTTCTGCTATACCAGTTTGTTGGGGTGTATAAGGGGCAGTACAAGTTCTCTTAATTCCTTTAGATTCACAATAGTCTAAAAAATCTTTTGAGGTGTATTCACCACCTCTATCACTTCTGAATGCCACAATCTTTCTATTCAGTTTATTTTCAACTTCAGTCACATAAACTTGAAATTTAGATAGTGCTTCATCTTTAGTTCTTAATAAGTATACATAAGTATACCTAGAACAGTCATCAATAAAAGTAATAAAATAATATTTACCACCTCTAGTCATAGTATTACTTAGATCACATATATCAGAATGAACCAATTGAAGTAATGCAGATTCCCTTTCCACATGTTTAAATGGCTTATGAGTAATTTTGGGTTGAGAGCATATTAAACATTTCTTATGATCATCAACATATTTATCAATTAATCCATCATTGCTCATATTTATCATAGTTCTGAAATTAATGTGACATAATCTACCATGTCATTCATCAACTGAAGCGATAATATAAGTAGAAGAAGATGCAATATTATTATTGACAGTATTCAATTTAAACATATTCTCACAGGCATAACCCTTACCCACAAATACACCTTTCTTGGTGATCACAAATTGGTCGGATTCTATTACCTGTTTAAATCCGGCCTTATTCAGAAGATAACCAGACACAAGGTTCTTTTTTAATTCTGGCGCATGAAAGACGTTCAACAATGTCACTGTCTTCCCGAAAGTGAACTGAATTTCAACCTTCCCTTTACCGATTACTTGAGTAGTAACAGTAGTTCCCAGAGCGAGTTTACAATCATTCGTGACCTTCTCATAGGTCTTGAACATACTTCTGTCAAAAGTGACATGGTTCGTTGCACCAGTGTCAATCCACCATCCTTCGCTCTTTGCTGTGCTGACAGCATTTACCTCAGAAATAACAGCAACAAACTGTTCGGCTTCAGTAACATTAACTTGAGGCTTGGTTGCTTGAGATTGTTGTGGACCTTTTTTTCGGTGACGACATTCTCTTGCAAAGTGTCCCGGCTTGCCACAAACAAAGCAACTGCCTTTAGCCTGTGGCTTGACAGTCCCTTGATTTTTACTGAACTTTTTGTTCTTGTTTTGCTTCGAATTCTTCCTCTTAAAGGAAGGATTAGACTGCTTCTTCCTGCTCAGATTTTGGTCAAATTTCCCTTTCTTTTCACCATCAACTTGTGATTTAGATTCAGCTAAGTTTATTTTCCCACCATTCTCAGCCAAATCCTTCTGATCACTATTTCGGGCTTCTTCCTCAATTCTCAAGTAGCGGTGAAGGTGCTCCAAAGAATAGTCCTTTCTCTTATGTCGAAGGGTTTTCTGTATATCCTTCCAAGTGGGTGGTAATTTTTCAATAACTGTAGCCACTTGAAACTGTTCATCGATTTGGATCCCTTCTTTAACAATTTCATTAACAATCGTTTGTAAATCATGTACTTGAGGAAGAATGGGCTTGTCATCTACCATCTTGAAATTCAGATAGCGACCAACCGCATATTTCTTAGCTCCAGACTCCTCTGTTTTGTATTTTTTATCAAGAGCTCTCCAGAGGTCTTTAGCAGATCGGGCTTCAGAATACATGTTATAAATGTTGTCTGCTACAAGGTTTAGAATATGGCTCTTGCACAGGTAATCATTTTCTTTCCATTTTTTCCGTGCATAAGAGCCACCTAGTCCTTCTTCACGCTCAGGGCATGGTTCGGTAAGGACATAAGCAACTTTCAAAGATGTCAGCAGAAATAAAACTTTCTGCTGCCAACGTCGACAATTAGAACCATCAAAGCTATCCAACCGAACTAGGTCCTGGTGCATGAATTTGACAACGGAAGTAGCCATAGTAGAAATTCGTCCTAAAAATTGTAGAAACTAATGGCTACAGAACAGATGCTTTTGTCAAATAGAATGTAAATGGAACAGTAGTACCCGATTGAAGAAGGCTGCAATTGTGATTTGTAGGCGGAAAAAGAAGAGCAACAACAGCAGCAGATCTATGACCGAGGCATGTCTGATGACGCTCTCTTTAGGACGAGTTCCGCCCCCTGGATTCTATTCCCAGTTGCGAAGGTTCTCAGTAGAACTGCCCCCAGGATACAACGACCTTCTCGTTCAGGCTCTGGTCGCAACGCAGGCCTGAATATCGCAGACTCCTTTTTTCAATGCTCAGAGGGAAAACAGAAAGAAGAAGATGCAGAGGAGAAACGATTTTTTCTGTATTTTTCAATAGCGCAGATGACCCTAATTTAAATTAGGATTAGTAGTCCGTTGGGCCATAAAACCGCGTTTTAATATTCATTAATCCACATTAAAAACAGCGATTAAAACAGGTTTAAATTCATAACGTTAATCCACGTTAACTCAAGGAAAAAATCAATGTTAAAATCATCATTAAATCAACGTTTAAGATTGGTTTTTAAAAATTAAAAATAATGGCAAAAGGATGCCATTTCTATATCAATATATGGGTCTCTCTAGGCTAGCCGACCGGGATTTGCACCCCCCCTGCCGCGCGATATACACACAGGATGTGCGTTGCGGACGCACGCCCGGTTAAACGTTTTTCGGACCCGGCACCCCGGGTCAAGCCTGGCTCGCGTGCGCGCATAGGGCCCATGGTAAAAGCCTTCAAAGGTTCTTAAAGTGTAAATGAATGAAAACACATATAAACCCACATCAAAAGTTGAACTTGAGCAATGTGGGATGTGTTGATTCCAAAAGCCTACACAACCCATAAAGTATACAAGAGAAAGGACAAAACAACTTTTACAAAAACCACCTTTAGAATTTTTGAAACAAAAAACCCAACATGTATTTATAAATTTTCTAAAAATATATTTTGTATGTCATATCTTTCAAAAGATACGGGCTAATACTCAGATTTTTAATAAAATTGTATCATCTACAAATTATAGATGTACATGAATAATACACATTATATTATATGCGTGGCTAGGTTATCGAAATTTTTTATATGACTTACAGAAAAAGAAAATCTTCATATACTTCATTTTAAAACATTGTCTTGAACTACTTTCGCAACATAGACACACACCCTTACATATAAAATCATATTGAAATAACCTTAACTTTTAAAAGTACAGGTAGGAAATTTAACAAGATAAAATACTATTAATTAGAAACCCAAAAACAAAATGCATATATCCTGGTTCCGCCCCTCATTGAACATAACAAAGAAAATCTACTAACTCAGGAGATAAAACCTACTCAACTTTATAGTGTTTTCCTTTTCATCTAATTCTTATTTTTTTTAATCAAGAAATCTAAATTATACTCAAATGTAACCAATACCATAATTTTACCATACACACAACGTCTGAACTTGATTTGGATTAGATGTCTCCAAAAATTTATGGAGTTCACTTCCACCGAACATTTTTAGGTGCCTAGTGGAAAGCAATGAGATGTAGGTTCAGACCGTGCCCTCTTCATCTGCTGATCATCTTGTATTAATGCATGTGAATGTATTATTAGGAATGGTCTAAATGTGGGTGTTTTAAAGTCTCATCCAAAGCATTATCTTTTCATGTGGAGAGTATCTACTGCAAGATTCAGAAAAGTTCATCTTACCAAGAAGTAGCTGGATAGAAAGCGACACCGCCATGTGAGAGGTTCCTATCTTTCATTCAAAAGCAGACTTTTTGAATAATTGGGGAGGATGAGAACGGTACAAAATTCATCATCAGAGAACTCGAATGGTCTTTCTGTGATTTAGATTTCTAATTTTACTACATGGGTATGTTCAATCTGCCGTTTTTATATGCGAAATTAGTCGAATTTGGGAATATGGGGTTCATCTTTTGTCAATTTAGGGAAATTTCAAGTGGCTCTGATGGGGTCTAGGAGTAGTAGGTAGTTTTTGTGGGTGATCCCTTACAAATATCATATTTGCTGCATCTGGTTGAATGAATCTTGAGGTTCTGCTATTTTGATGAATTTATGTTGTTTTTAGTCAAGTGAGAGGACTGGCAGATAAAGGATTCATCTTGGCAAAATTACTTGTAGATTTACAGTGTTATATGTCTTGAGAATAACAAACTGCTTTAATTAAAGGTGCATCTGACTGCATCGATTGATGGTTCTTCTTGTCTGATTGTGGACCTTCTGCTTTACTCAGTCTGTCTGTCGCTGATATTTTTATATGCCAGCTACTGATTGAGCATATGATTGGATGGTTCGGATCGATAGGGCAGTAATTATCTAATTATCCGGACATTTTTGTTTTTTTATAACTCATGTATCTCCTGTCCGGCACATCTCAGAAGCCTTTGGCTAGAGATGTCAAATGAGCTGGGTAGCCCGTTTCGGCCTGGCCCGGCAGTGAACAGCCCACGGGATGGCACGGCCCGTGCGGAGCCGAGGGAACGTGCATGGGTGGCTTGTTTCGGCAGGACACGCTGCGGGCCGACTCATCCATAACGGTCGACCCGCCAAGCCAGCCTAACAGCAAAAAATAGCTAGCTTTTTGTAAATAAAACGCTCCTCATAAAAAGGGACATTTTATGTCATTTTCAATTTTACAAATACTCTCTAGCTCTCTCTCTCAAAACATTTAACTCATTCACCCTCTAATAAGTTTTGGGAGGGCCAAAGATCAAGTCATCAAGAGACAAGATTAAAGGGGCCTTAAAATTTTTTGAGGTATTCATATCATTTAAATTTCAGGTTCCATATTTATAAGTTTATTATATATTATATCAAATCTCATTTTCTCCCCTTTCTTATATTAATTATCACAAAAAGAAGGCTATTAGTATTAGTATTATTATTTTTAAATTTAATTTTTTGAAATATGGCTGGACAATATTCTAAAAGAGTTCCCACAGAATCTTTTTCCATTAATTTAGGGGGCAGAAGAAGATTTTATTGAATTAGAAGATGAAGCATTAATTAACACCCCCCCCCCCCCCCCCCCCCTAGGAGTTCCCATAAAGCATCCAAGAGGAATAGAACTTCAAAAGTTTGGCATATATATGAAATGTTTGAAGCTATTGAAGACGGAAAGAAAGTCTAAAAGGCAAAATGTAAATTTTATAGTAAGATTTATGGTGTTGAGTCAAAAGGGGGTACCGGCCATTTGTTAAGATATGCAAAAATGTTTAGCCTTACGTAAACTGACGGATGCGGGGGGGGGGCTAGTTTATAGACCAAAATTTCTACTATTGGTTGTGGTGGTGGTGGTGGTAGTTTGAGTCTTTTTTCTTTTAATGCACAAATTAAGTGCTAGACAAAATTTTGTTAAAATGACTGTGTTATCCGAATTACCATTTTCTGTTGTTGAAAATGAGTTTTTGAACAATGGGTCCAAAAATACTGTCAACCACAATTTCACGGTTCAAGAAATACAACTAGAAATATTGCTATTAGATTCTAGTAGAAAGAGAAGACAAATATTAAAAATTACCTAACAGAAATTTCTGGTAGAATAGTTATAACTACAGCTATATGGACTTCTAAAGATGATGATAGTTATCTTTGTATTACTGCACAAAACATAAATGAAAATTGAATTATTAATGAATAAATAATTAGTTTTAGCTGTCTTGAATGGCCACACAGTGGCACTATAATAAGTACCTTTATTTTGAAAAAAACTAGATGAATAAAATATTAAGGAAAAAATTATATCTAAAACTTTAGATAATGTCAGTAATAATATAGTGGCTATTGAATTAATGAGATTGCAAATGTCACTTGCAACTGTGATAGATAACTCTATCTTCCAAAACAGATGTGTATGTCACATCTTAAATCTCATTGCAAAGATTGGTTTAAAGCATATTGTAAGTTACATAAATGTTATTAAAAACATTGCAAAAATTATTTTTTACTCCGCACAATGAAGACAATTGTATGCCCAAATATGTTCGAGGCAAGATGTATCAGCTATAAAAGTATTCAAAGAGGTAGAATATATATAAAATTCTATGTATAATTTGTTAAACAAGGCAATTGACTGAAAAACAGTTTTGAATGAATTTTGTGCTTTTCATGCACAACATTTGTTGATGAGTGATAAACATTGAGAGTTGTGTACCCATATAAGAAATTTATTAGAAGCATTTTATACTTCAACATAAATTTTTTTCGGGATATATTATCTCACATCTAATTAAGCTTTAATGAAGCGCTTTCAAATTACTTTACAACTCAATAGATTTAGAGATCATTTTTTTATTGAGTAACACTATTAGAAACATGGAAGAAATTTTTAATAAATATCGGAAAGAGGGTCCAATGACATTTTCTTTAGCTACTGTATTTGATCATATGTTAAAATCAAGTGGTGTAGAGTTTTTTTTATTGATAGAATAAATAAAAATACGAATTATCAAGATTTAAATATTTTCTCAAGTATAAGGGCAAAATTACAAGCACATTTTCAATTTTATTGTGAGTAAATGGGTACAACTAAGGTTAGTTTGACCCCCTTCAGAAGTCCTGCAAACAGGTGAACCTGTGTGGGATGTGTGGTATTCTTCCCTGCCTACAGGCAAGGTATTCGACTCAAGCTCAAGTAATACAATGACGGAGTTATCCTGGTATCTTGACGTCGGTGTAATACGGGTGCATGATGCATCTAGTTTTGACATTTTAGCCTGGTGGAAGCAACAAGAAAACATTTATCTGGTGTTGGCCGGCATGACTCATTATCTTTTGACTATTCCAATGTCTTTAATTTGTAGCATCAGAACATACTTTTAGTGCAGGTAGATATGTGGTTGATGATAAAAGAACAAATCTAATTGAAAAAACGGTAGAGTGTTGTGTTTGCCTACGAGACTGATATTTGGTACATAAAAGGAAGCAAGAGTTGACGGCAATGGAAGATTATGATCTAGCAGAGTGTAATAGTGGACAACATATCAGATATTTTACTTTTCATTCATTGTAATTTGTAAATATACAAGTTTTTTTTATTCTTTTTTATTTTTATTCTCTAAAAAGAATGTAAGGTTTGAAGGTAATCTTATTTACAAAGTTAAGCTCTAAATGGTTCTCTTCTCAGTGGAGTAAGTCGAGTTTGACTGAACCACTTAAATATCTTTGTTATTCTTCATGCTTGTGTTCTAATTTTTAATTTTAAACGAAAAACATTAATAAAAAAATTAAAGAGGCAAAGAAAATCTCCAGGCAAGCTCTGAGTCCCTAAGTCGGAGGGGCACTCGATTCTCAACTGCCGTGAAAGAATCCTAGGAGCATAAGCAAATCGGAAATCAGAAACGAAAAATTGAAACCGTCCGTAGCCGTTTCTAATTAAGCGGACAAGGTTTACAACCGGAGATTTCGAAAGATACCAAGCAAAAGAAGAAGGAACATTCTAAAGGCAAAGTAAATGTTTTCCTACTCTTCGTCTTCGTGCTCTTACTTCCATTGTACGGACGAGAGGATCTCTAGATTCGACCTTATCCTCAACGTAATCTACATCTCTCTCTTTCTCCACCAGGCTTTTTTGGAGACTTGCCGATGTTGCTTCTGTTTTTGATCCAAGAGAATTGTTTTGGTTTGGGGAACGGTTTCCATGGAATTGCTGCTGCTTGCATTTTACCTCAAGGCCCAAACAATGAGTATCTGATATTTACAGCTCTATCGGTCATATTTAAAAATTCCTTGTGAAGGGCGCAGGACAACTCCTTGTCCCTGAGCAGCAGCAGCAGCAACATGATGATGCAATCATGTGGTGTTCTTTTTAATTTATTTGGTAACCCATGTTGCTCTCCACATAATAGAATATGATATGCAGTAATTAGATTATAAAGGAATGGGGAAGTTTGTAAGATATTTTTCTTATATATTAGAGGATTTTATTCGGAAAATCTCAAAACACAGTCATTTATCGCGTAAGATCTTGCAAATTGTGTAGCATTAACGAGGTGCTCTCGTTAATTTATATATTTTTTTATACTTTTTTCTGAATAACGCTAGCATCATAATGGACAACGCATGAATGATGCGCTCGTCGAAACATCTCTTAATGTCTTCTTCTTCCTCTCCTCTTATTTCCTCCTCCTATTTCAACCATTTGCTTGCGTGAAAGATCCCAACCATTGCTTGCTTGCAACCAAAGAGTACCTAGAATGCCCCATTGATCTATCTCTGTCCTCTATGGAAGAAGATGCACCATTTGACATTGGTGCGATGTAACCAGTCCTTGGAAAATCTCCAGGTCCATTTTCATCATCATCGTAACCCCACTTGAAATTGGGATCGAAATCGCTTTGCCTGTGACTGTACATGACCCGATCACAAACACTCAATCTTCGATCAAGTCGGGGTTGCGTAATCGTGATATCATCGTCCATCCGCATACTGCGACTGAAGGACTGAAATGATCGGCATTGGAAGAAAGTGGATGCCTTTTGCCATGTTTATCCCTCAAAATCTGCATCAATTTCTGCAACAGGGTTGGGAATGGGTACAGGCGTATGGTAACCTCCACCTCCATTGGTGCCTGGAAGACTGTTTAGAGTCCTTCTGACGAGGGCTAGCCAAATTTTTGCTGGCCCACTGTCTTCTGCACCTAAAACATTCCCTGCATTTAGGGGCACAATTTCTGAAACCTGGAAAAGGAAGAGATCAACAAAAGGTCCATTTAATCTTTGTGGTTTGATTAAAGAATTCAATTTGCATGCTCAGTAGACATAAGAGTGAGTGGTGACGCTATCATAAAAAAAGTATAAAAAAATATAAAAATTTGGCGAGAGGACCTCCTTAGTGTTACAGAATTTGCGAGGACCTTTCGCGATAAATGACTGAATTTTGAGATTTTTCGAGTAAAATCGTCTGTATATTATTACTGCTCATATGATGATATGCTTTCAAAAGCGATGATGCCAAATTACTGTAAAATAAGCAACATATAATGTCGAATTGCACATGATACTATACCTTTTATGTGTAAAATTTGTTTTCCACGTCCATGGCATGCCAGTATTTCTGATATCTAGGCAACAAAGTTGGTCAGTACTCAGTGGGGCTGCATCTTGTTTTGATGATTTTGTTGAGGAGGAAGTTCAACAAAAACAAAAAACGTTCTGATTTCGTTAATTCTTGTCATCCTCGAATGAGCGGTTTTTGGATTCAAAGAGAACAAGCTATAGCAAGCAAGCATCTTGCATCAGTTGGGTCATTTTAGTGACTATTATTAGAAGATATGGGTTTAAATATATAGTTGGAAGAAAACAAAATGGCATTTTCCATCAGTTTCTGGTTTCTTTTTTATTTTATTTTTTACTTCAGACGATCTGATCTTGAATTAACAGTGCATGAGTTGAGAGGCAGAGATGGTCCTGTAAATTTGCGGAACTGAGAATGTGGTTAGCCAGAGTTCTAGCAAAAGATTGGCCGTCGAAATGTGATGTAATTTCTAAAGAGGGTCTGTTTTGTTAATGTCAACGTCCATTCTCGCTCGGTCATAATTGTAGTCGAGCCCTCGCCCTCACCATAAAACTATTTTAGTACTGTTTCCTATCACCAATTGGTTTTAGGATAAGTGGTAGCTCAATGGGGTGTAAGACCCTATATATTTTTTGGGGCGAGTGGTTTTTCGAAAAAGGTTTTGTTTTGGTAGTCTAGGGCGGATGTTGAATTGATGAATATGAGTGTAAGAGTATGGTGATTTATTTATGTTGGTTGGAGAAATATTCAATGTTGTTGACGTGTTCTTATATGGGAGATGTGGGCTACGTTCAAATTTCCTTTTTGTAGCTGGGTAAACTCTGAAGTGTGATTAACCCAATGTAAGCATTTAAGAATGAGTGTTCATCTAAGTCATGTAAAGCCTTCATTTTTTCAGACAAGATGTTACATCAAAAGCACTTTAATTTAAAACTCTCTCCATCTTCTTCAAAAAGTCAAAAAGATTCCATAACAAATAACTAAAAATAAAATACCATCATAACCCACTTATATTTTATTCTTTCTTCAAAATCAACTTTACTTCACTTGACTCTATTAGTAGAGTTCCCAAACTGACTATTTTATTTTTAGTTGTTTGTTATGAAATCTTTTTGACTTTTTGTATGGAAAGTGGAGTTTTTTATTTTTTATTTTAGTGGATAAAGGTAGTTGCTTTTTGACTTTTTGCATGAAAAAGATGGAGGGAGTTTTGAATAAATTACATTTGATGTGACATTTTGTCTGAAAAATGGAAGCTATACTTGACTTTGATTATATTAGTAAAGTGTCAAACGAGCCCTAGGTTGTCATACTTTAGTGACATGGAGGATCGTCCTTTTTCTTACGTTTGGAGTAACACTCCTTACCCAGTGATTGTTCTAAAATGCCCCAAAAAGGCAAAAAAAGTGTCTCCACTCAGTGGTCAAGGAGGGGCAAAGCATATTCAATTATCTAAATCTCACTCAGACCCGACCCAGGATGGGGTACTTATTCTGGACCCAATTAGTTTTAGAGTGTGGGTTTGGGTCCATAAAATTGGACCAAAAAATCTAAGTGTAGGTCCGTGTCCAAGTTAGTTTCAGACCCGCGGACTAGGAGCAGAGTGAAACCTAATGGTTCTAGAATCTGGATATAGGGTGCTGGAATTAATAGTCGACTTCAAACTGACCCGAACCCTGAATGAATGAAGCATTTGTTATTCGAGGTACGAGTATGTCTGGACAAACTGAAGAGGTTAATTGATGGCCAACAAGAGGTCCTCCAGAAGAAGGCATTTCGGCATTTCTTTCAACTCTTATCATGTGCTATTGAGGCTGATAGTTTTTATTGGGACTAGCTCAGGGTAAGGATTCCTATATGTTTGAGTTAATTTCTAGTCACTAAAAGTAAGAGTACATTCAAAATGAAGATATTATTGGAGTTTATAAAAAAATATAAATCAGTTTAACATGATACGGACCGCGAAGTGTGACCGATATCAAAACTGTATCAGTTTTTGAGGTTAACCGATAGCGCGACCGATACCACGATTTTGACCCATGGAAGATATATAAAGAGGAAGGTCCGCCTGCTCTCTTTGCTTTCCACCAAAGAGTAAGAATATCCCATTGAAGAGGACTTCGTAAAATATGTAGATATATATAGCTAATCTTAATCATATTAGGTCGTTGGGAGTATTAAAGTAGGGCAACGAATACATTGAAAGTATGGACATGACTTAATAGCTTGTCTTCTGGCATCTACAGCCATCATATTTCTTTATAGAATTCTAAATTCTAACCACGGAGTCTCCAACGATCTTTTTAATTTTTGGAATTCCAACCGCTTTGTTATTTTACTAAAATTTCAATCTGAATGCTTCATCCAGAAGGAGAATTTAGAAATTCCACACGTGAAATAATTTATAAAGAATTTATAAATTCTTTGCTCACACATAATTTGTTCTTTATAAATTCTTTGCTCACACATAATTTGAATTCCAAGTAAAAAACAAAAGAAGTCCAAAAAATCAGGCAACAGCTATTCATCACTGCTTTGCAAGGACCAATGGAAGAGTCAGCAGCAGATGGCCACTCAAATCCGGTCACTCGAGACAAAAAGTCGGCCAATGAATAGAAGATTCAAATGGGACCCTCAGACCTCTCACCTGCATGAGTAGTCTCACAGCCATATGTTTGGCGCGAGCCGCGAGGTGTCACGTCCATACAGCTGCTTCTTGACTTGGTAGGATCAACCTTTTATGTGGGTCTTGCATAGTCTGTCAATGGGACCCAATGAAACGGGCACCGGCTCAGCCCGTCCAGTCCCTAGTCGGAAAATACAGAATTTTTAAAAAAATTTAAGCCCAACACAGGTTGGGCTTTGTCAATATTTTTAAAACCATGTCAAAATGGGACTGAAATTGGACAAAAATGGCATGACCTGCTATAAGATCATTATACTAATTATTTTGTAGATTACTGAAATTACCCCTCACTAACAGCAAAAAAGCGCTAATTAAGAGGGGCAGTTTTGTAACTTTGCCCTCCCCTCTTATAAAACGCATACCCCCAAGTCAAGCTGAATCAATAAGTTATTCTCTACATTTGTTACTTTTAAAACCAAATCTCCGATCTTTTGTATTATTGGGGAGACAAACACAAGCCACTTCGTAAAAAATTGGAGAGGCATTCTGTAATTAGAAAAACCGTTTACATGCTATAATAATTCATGCACGAATTAGAAGACATAGGAGCAGTGAAAATGCCCATTGGAACCACTTAACAATAGAAAAGACTCCACCAAATGCTGCACAACATGAAATTCAAATGTCATAAAACATGTTTGGTGGAATTTAAACAGTTAGAAGAAAGAAGTGGTTGAACACAAATTTGATTTGGATGTTGCCTTAATTTAGAACCTCAGTGGTGTTTATTTTTTGTTTAATGAATGATTAACATGATCATCTGGAGTTTCAATTCAACATGCACAAACTGAGTTTTGGAGACCCTAAGATTTCCTGCTGATTTAGGTAAATCTATTCTGGAAAATGTTCAACAATCTTCAACTAAGATGTTAGGCTAAGAAGCTCTGTTACTTTGTGATTGTGTGCCTATCTAGATTATTGATATTTGACTGAATCGGTTTTAGAGAGAGAGAGAGAGAGTGAGACTTTGGCCTTTTCACACCGGGTTTAAAGTCTGGTTCACACCGGGTGTCTAGTGACAGTAGAATAATTAGATGATGTTTTGCTTATGTTAAGGATCGGGCTAAGACCAGGCCCGGCCCTCTCGTAGCCCGGGCCCATACAAGACGAAATTTGATGTAGACCCGTTCAATTTAGGACTGAGATTGGACAACCCCCGACAGACCTGTACAATTTTTGGAACGGAATTGGACAAACAGTAGAATAATTAGAGGATGTTTTGCTTATGTCAAGGATCGGGCTAAGACTAGGCCCGGCCCTCTCGCAGCCCAAGCCCATACAAGACGAAATTTGATGTAGACCCGTTCAATTTAGGACTGGAATTGGACAACCCCGACAGACCTGTACAATTTTTGGAACGGAATTGGACAACCCAAGCCCACACCCTGCCCGTCGCATTGGCTGGCCTAGTCTTGCATCACAAATTTTCCACTTGAAGGACATTGCTTTGGCTTAAGAAAAAAATATAAAAATGTAGGAAGACAATGCTCTGGCTTTGGCAAAAAGAAAAAAAAGAAGAAAGACAGTGCTTTGGATGGAGACTTCACTCACTACGCACATTTGGACCTCGGCTTACAAGGACGTACATTTTTCTCCTGGACATCCACATACATAAACCTCATTGCTTTTCACTAGGCAACTAAGAATGTTCAATGGAAGTAAACTTTAGAAATTTTATTGACATCTAAATCCAAACCAAGTTCATTCATTGGGTATGTGATAAAAGTATGGTATTGGATATGTCAAGTATAATTTAGAATTGTTGAGAGATTGGATGATGAAAATGGAAACACTAAAAAGTTGAGTAGGTTTTATGTCCGATTAGTAGATTTTCTTTAATGAGATCAAAAGAAAAGAATTCCATGCATATGGGTCATGTATTTTGTCTCCAAGTTTTCTACTGATTAGTATTTAAATTGTTTTCTACATATAATTGTTAAAGTTAAGGATTTCAATATGATTTTATAAGTAAGGGTGCTTTTCAATGTTTATAATGCCAAAAGTAATTCAAGGTAATGTTCTAAAGTCAACTAGATTCTAGAGGATTTAACCGGAAAAAACATTTAATCCGGACGTGTTACGCAATCAAACACTTTAGCAAGTGGGGCACCAATTAGAGCAATTGGGCCTGATTTTCATTTTCTTTTACCAATTTGTCACATGGTCGGCGATGACCCTGTCCGCGAACTTTATTAGGGCTCATACCCTATTTCTTTTCAGATTTTTTCTTCTCTCTTCCAGCCTACCGTCGAGACTGACCTAGGAGGGTGACGAAGTGCGGTTGCTGCCATTTCCACAACCACCACCAGCCTTGAAATGGAATTCCTCAACTGCTTCTCTTTGCTCCCATCGTGTTTCCATCTTCCGTGATTTCTATCTACTCTCCAAAGGTAACTATCTCTTTTCATTTTTGAATCCTTGTCAATGTTTTTGTATTTTCCTTCCATTTTATTTTCCCGCCATCCCGCATATGATATCGAAGTACATGGTCAGTTATCTTCAATGTGGTATACAATTTGTACATTGTTTGTTTGCATTGATTAGGGTTTGTAGAGTCCAGATTTTGGGTATTTTTAGTTGAGAAGGACGATGGAGGGTTAGGGTTTGTTTAAACACTTCCAGAGAAGTTTGAGTGAGTTAATTTTGTTTTCCAAACTTGAAGATGTTGTATGCGGTCAAATGCCACAAATGGTTCATTTGCTCCTCTTTGTGTTTCTTCATTTTGACAATGTGAATGGGTACCACTCAAGAAATCCATTTAGATGTACCTCGGAGAGCAGAAAGAAGTTCTTGAGTTAAATTTGATAAGAAGAAAACATGTAACAAGATTTTAAAATAACAGAACAGTAGGCAGAATTCATGAAGCACCTGACACCGTGTCGTGTCTGAGACATATCTGACATGGTTAAGTTTCTCATTTCAAAGAATCCATGCAATATAGATTACTTGCACTCCGTTCTCGGAGAAACTTGCATGCATGAGTGTAGAAGTGGTATGAATATTATGTGACTCCCCTGGATTGAGGTAGTTGCATAACATACAGCCAGGTAATCCCATAATGGGACAACTGTTAACACCAAAAGAGATAGATGTGAATGGTTCCAAAGTTGAGGATGTTGTATGCGGTCAAATGGCACGAACGGTTCATTTGTTCCTTTTTGTGTTTCTTCATTTTGACAATGTGGTGAAATCAATGACAATGTATATGGGGTTTGGATTGATGAACAAGCACTTCATTGGCCGATTTTGTTCATTTTAAGCTTCCTTACCGCCTTGAATGATTGATAGAATGGGCGTTTTGTTTTTGAGGGTAATTAAATGAGAAGTTGGTTATATGTTTTTGCTATTCTTTGGGTGGTCTGTAAATGTAGAAATGCAGTTTATGGGTTTCAGTTGATGAATTGTGTTCTGTGCTGTGTGGTGGAATAACTTTTAATGTGTACATTGTGTGGCTTGAATACCTTATACAATGGGTGTTTTTTGTTTTAGGGCATTTGAATGGATGGTTCTATGCTTAGCTATTCCTTAGGTGATGTGGAAATGTGGAAATGCCATTTTTTTCATTGAATGATTTGTGTTTGTGGTTGAATCAAAGTTGATTTGTGCACTGTTTGGATTGATGGTCAATTTCTTGGTTGATATTGTTCATTTCGTATCTTCTTTGTGGCATAAATGCTCGTTAGAATGAGTATTTTGTGTTTAGGCTAATTAAATAGCTAAATAGTTATATGTTTAGACATTATGGAGATATATACAGGAACTTGATTCTCTTAGGATTAGAATTACTATAGTGATGTTTGTGTTTTTCATTAAATAGTTACATGCTTGCCTTCATAACATTCAATGCTATCATATCTAACTTGGATCTACATAGATGTCTAAAGAGAATACAAGCAATGCTGAAGTGCCCCGCAACGAAGCTACTACCTCAAATGAGGCTAGTACCTCAAATGCACAGCCAGCAGTACTATTAAGCGAGCAAGAGCATCACATCTCCGCCGCTATCGAACGTGGTTTGGTATACTCTCTTCCACACAACCAATAATAAATTCAACTTACTTTCGATCTATGTCTAACATTATTTAAACTTGAAATTTTCTCGCAGGAGCTGGGGACATACCGATGCTTTCCCACTAACCCCGACTATGGGCAGTGGGATCTGAACGACCAACAGATGCAGTGGGTTGCCGATGCAGGGTTGTATCATCTTGCTCAGATGAGGTGGATGAGGATTGACCATGCATTGATTATGGGCCTAATCGAGCGGTGGAGGCCGGAGACGAACACATTTCGTCTCCCATCTGGCGAGACGACCATCACATTAGATGACGTAGCATACATCTACGGCCTACCTATTGATGGTCCACCCATAACGGGCCGGACATACACCCACTATGAGATTGAGGATCTATGTCGGGAGCTTCTTGGTGTGGTACCCCAAATGAAAGAAGACTACAATGCAGTATCCCTTAAATTCACATGGCTGGAACGCATCTTCCATCCCACTCCAGAGGAGTTGAGAGAGAAGAAGAAGCCATTGCCAAAGGGAAAGGGGAAGAAGAAAAAGGGAAAAGGAGAGGCGAAAAAGAAGAGTACAGAGGCGAGGATATATGCAGAACTCGGGCCTATTTATTTAATTTGGTGGCGGGACAGATTCTTTGCAATTTTTCAGGGGCACGAGGCCCTTTTTATATTTTAGAGCATTTTAGAGAGTTTAGGCCTTACTCATGGGCCTCCGCTTATTTAGTGAACCTGTACAGAATGCTAAACAAGGGTGTATATTGGAAAGGGGTCCAGATGCGTGAGTTGCCCAACCATATCGATGAGGCAGATGCTGTGGAGAAGAAGTTTAAGTCTCTTTCTGGCCCTCTTCAGCTTCTTCAGGTGAGCTTGATATATTTCTTCTTCATACTTTCACTATTTATACAAAATGTTCTAATGAATCTCTCTCTTTTAATAGATCTGGGCTTACACCAGAATGAAGATTGGTAGAGGTCTAAGTCTAAGCAACCGCTTAGACCATGACGAATCGACTTTTAAAAATGACCCATCTTACGACCGTGAGGGAAGTACGAAAGCAACTGAATTACATAACTTCGAAAGAGGTAGAAAGATTTCATTTCAATTTTCCATTAATGAGAATAACTTACTTTAATGGTTTTAACTCACTCAATTGTTCATGCACAGTTTGAGTGACAGCCGTATAAGAAATACGGAAAGGATTTTTTGAAGCATGTCAAGAAGGCTGACAGAGCACTCTTCACAACAGAGTCTCCCCTTATCTCATACTGGGTGTTGGAGCGTCACCCTACCTCTAGGGTCATGAGGCAGTTTGACCTGAGACAGACGGTGCCTCCACGCTTCGTCAGGCACATATTGCGGAAATAAAATAAGGGGAGATCTGTGATAGATTGGAGTCTAGTGAATGAGGAGATGAAGTCATGGGAAGCTCGGGCAAACAATGTGCTCAAGAGAAAAGGAAAAAAATCAAAAGGGGGGGGGGGGGGGGGGGGGAGGGGGGGAGGATGAAGAAGAATACATGAGATGGTATGAGGCGAATACTATCATGCATATTGGTCGTGTCAGGCAACGGGACAAGCCACAAAGGGATCGTCCCCAAAAGCCCGAAGCCCAAGCTCCTACAGTCTCACAGACCCGAGTACGATGTTTACACCTTTTCGCATCCCTTACTTTGCTTCACATTGATTTAGTTAATATATTTTCTAATAGGATCCTTTCAATATGTCCACTACAAGTCTCTTTCTTCTTCGACCACTTGGTACGGTCATGCGATCGTTTGATCGCTGCAAATGTGGACCTACCCACCTTCATAACTTCGATTAAGAGAAAGGTTAACAGATTTAGGTCCACATTTTGGGACCACGTACCAGGACTATGTCGAGACATGTAGTTCATCCGATCAGGAAGTTGATGGTACTCTCGTAAGGATTTAATTAAATTCGAACATTTCATTTTGTGAATTGATGAATGTTTTTTGTGACTTTCTAACCATAACTTGCTTCATTTTGCAGACCGTCAAATCGCAAAAGCGTGCAAAGATTAAGAGGAAGTCCTCTAAAAGCCCCGCTAAGAAGCCTGGACCTAGTATCGAGGCTCCCTTGATGATAGAGGACTCCCTCGTCAAGGCATCAGCCTCCTACACTTTGCATGAGAAGCCAAAAAATGAAGCTGATGCAAGTAATGTTGATGCAACTTTTGGTGATGTGAATGACATCCCTATCGAGGATCTTATCTCCGTCTCGCCTGGTCCTCAAGGATATAACACTCCACCGAAGGGCACTAGCCAGGCAATCATTGTATCCCCCACACAGGCTACAATCGATTCTTTGATATGGAGGTGCAAGCATATACCGAGACTAAGGAAGATCCCGGATAGGTTTCTGGATTATCAACATCCATTGCCCCAAACGGTTTATGCATTGACGGATGTGGAGAAGGAACTATTGATGGATTTCTATAAATATTACACACATAGGTAACTGCAATTGTTGAATTGCCTTCCATAGTAATGCAGTCTTTGTTTGGTTTTTTACTAATTCAACGTCGAAATACTCATTGCATTGACAGGAAAGAGGAGCTGGATATGATCATCTCGTGCGTCGATTCTAAGTCCCTAAGAGATTTATTGGACGATGGCACTTGGATGACTCGAGTATCATATATTTTTGGTTTGAATTGCTACGGGAAAGGTGCAAGGATGCATACTTGGCTGACCCTAGTATATGCGTAAGTTCGATAAAAAATGAAAGCCACTTTGATTTTCTACTCACTTGGTTAAATGTCCTCTCTTGTTTGATGTCTAAGATGCTTGTCTTGCAGAGTTACTGGGAAAAGGGTCTAAAGACTGGGGATGACATGGCCTTTGGGCCAAAGGGAGAACGTGTAATGGATGCGATGGAGTGCAAAACTCTAGTCTACGTGACTCACGCTCACAACCATTGTTCCTTACTCGTTGGATATGTCGATGAGAATTACTAGGAGTATTATAACAGTTCAAAGGGAGAGATCTGGAGCCAAAAGACCTGTGAAAGATTCATAAGTACATATTTGCTCCTTTCTTCGCAGCATAATGTTTGGATAGTACATAAATTTCATATTCCGTCGAGGTATCATTCAATTTCACTCTGTTTGAATAGATATTGTGACTTCAACAACGACTTTTGGATCACGGGTGGTCGGTGCCTATGATGTGGATGATGACGACAAAGACGGACATCCCATTTCGAGAAAATGGAAATGACCGCGGGTTGTTCGCTTGTGCATTTGCGGAACATTGCATATATCGTCGTCCCATTGAGTTCACCCTGTTAGACATCCCATACTACAGGTCGAGAATTGTCATCGACATATTTGAGCAAAACTGAGTTAGAAATGCACCAAGGCTTAACCTCCCTCGATCCACTACCGGTCTTGCCACCTGACCTGCAGTGAACAGTTCCTCTATGTGTTACATTTGTTGTAATTTTACTTGTAATTGAAATGGTTATGATGTGAATATTGTGAATTCCTAACTTTGGATGTTGATTTCTAACTTGTATATGGGATGTTGATTGATAGTGGATTGAATCCATTTTTGTATATTGAATGTTTGGGCTCTTTTGTTATACTATGTTGTTGTATGTATTTTCATGTAAATGTCAGTCTCTGCATATTATTTTTTTTTCCTTCTTCATACAGCGTCATCACCAACCATGTACGACTAAAACATACTCGAAAAGTTACAACTTTCATCACAAAAATTAGAAAACCTGCGTCGGTGATGACCTTATTTACAACGCTAAGGTCATCACCGACCCTGTAACACTAAATCCTATTGGAAAAGTTCCAACTCTTGAACAGAAAAAAGGAAAACCTGCGTCAGTGATGACCTTATTTGCAAAGGCTAAGGTCATCGCCGGCCCTGTAACACTAAATCCTACTGGAAAAGTTACAACTCTTGAACAGAAAAAGGAAAACATGTATGGGTGATGACCTTATTTACAAAGGCTAAGGTCATTGCTGACCCTGTAACACTAGATCCTACTGGAAAAGTTACAACTCTTGGATAGAAAAAAGGAAAACCTGCGTCGGTGATGACCTTATTTACAAAGGCTAAGGTCATCGCCGACCCTGTAACACTAAATCCTACTGAAAAAGTTACAACTCTTGGACAGAAAAAGGAAAACCTGCGTCGGTGATGACCTTATTTACAAAGGCTAAGGTCATCGCCGACCCTATAACACTAGATCTTACTGGAAAAGTTACAACTCTTGGACAGAAAAAAGAAAAACCTGTGTCGGTGATGACCTTATTTACAAAGGCTAAGGTCATCGCCGACCTTGTAACACTGAATCCTACTGGAAAAGTTATAACTCTTGGACAGAAAATGGAAAACCTACATCGGTGATGACCTTATTTACAAAGGCTAAGGTCATCGCCGACCCTGTAACACTAGATCCTATTGGAAAAGTTACAACTCTTGGACAGAAAAAAGGAAAACCTGTGTCGGTGATGATCTTATTTACAAAGGCTAAGGTCATCACCGACCCTATAACACTAAATCCTACTGGAAAAGTTACAACTCTTGGACAGAAAAAGGAATGCGCCGGTGATGACCTTATTTACAAAGGCTAAGGTCATCGCCGACCTTGTAAAACTAGATCCTACTGGGAAAGTTACAACTCTTGGACAGAAAAAGGGAAACCTGCGTCGGTGATGACCTTATTTACAAAGGTTAAGGTCATCGCCGACCCTGTTAAACTAGATACTATTGGAAAAGTTACAACTTTTGTTAAAAAATTATTGAAACCTGCGTCTGTGATGACCTTCTTTTACATGGGTAAGGTCATTGCCGACGTATACTTACTTTTGTTAAAAAATTATTGAAACCTGCGTCGGTGATGACCTTATTTTACATGGGTAAGGTCATCGTCGACCCATACTTTGTTTTTCTTTGCCAAAACTTCTTGGACAAGTTACAACTTTTGTTTAAAAATTAATGAAACATGCGTCGGTGATGACTTTGTTTTACATAAGTAAGGTCATCGTCGACACATACTTTGATTTTTTTGCTAGGGATTCTTGGAAAAGTTACAACTCTTATTTAAAAATTATTGAAACCTGCGTCGGTGATGACCTTATTTTACATGGGGTAAGGTCATCGCCGACCCATACTTAGATTTTTTTGCCATCCCTTCTTGGAAAAGTTATAACTCTTGTTTTTAAATTATTCAAACCTGCATCAGCGATGACCTTATTTACATAGGTAAGGTCATCATCGACCCTATAATCAATTTTTTACACATTACTCTCCTAAAAAGTTACAACTTTTTGTTAGAAAAATAGTTAACCTGCGTCGGTGGTGACTTTATTTAACACTACTAAGGTCATCGCAGACCCTGTAATGAAACATTCCACGTGCATTATCCATGCAGAGTCTTTACGTTGCCATAACTGCATTACATCATCTTCGAGAAAATAAATTGGGTTCCACACCTCTTTTAAAAAGAAATGATAAATTACAGAAAAACATTCAAATGTGTAAAACATTGTTTCAAAAGGAATGATAATTTATATAGAAACTTCCAAAAATGCAACAGAAAAATAATACTTCCATGTTAATAAGACAACCCATAAACATACATACCAAAAATAAACTTTCCAAGAAACATACCCTAAAACAAAAAAAATTACATGAGTGTCCCCAAAACAGAAAATCCATAAACGTCATTGTTGAATTGACGGATTTTTACAGCTGCTACGGTTGTGACCCCTCTCTTTACAAGACGAACAAGTTACGACTCTTCGCTTGCGATGTCGATCTTCAACTCGGATCCTGTTCTTCTTTGGTCGACCCGGTTGCTTGGTAGCCAATGGTGGGAGGACTCTCCCGGTGGTTAAATGATGTTCCCATTGCTTTCTATCACGTGTGGCATGAATTACATCACTGTACGTTATCTGGTACGTGCTTGTGAGGTACCAGTGCTCGCAAAACTCATATGGATTCATATTCCGCGCTTTCATGGCGGCAACAACATGGCAACATGAGAACCCAATCACATCCCATTTGTGGCACGAGCATGTCTTGCGATCTAGATTAACTACATCAACATACTCTGAAGATTGCACTTGATATTCATTCAATGCCGCTATCCTTACCATCAGCCTTCGCGATTCTTCCATCTTTGTGGCTAGGTACTTCTCTACGTATGGTGTTAATATTGAAGTGATGCTTTGTACTTTAGTTGACCATCTCTGAAAGAATTCCATGAGTTTTACACGTATCTTTTCCACCTGTTTTGTAATTGAGAGCACTCGAGTGTCTTCTAGTAGACTATTTGTGCACTCAGCAGCATTGCTGGTAAACATGTCATACCTGCGTCCATGAGCAAATGCCGCCTTCATACATGTCATACCTGACAGCCGATCGCATAGATGTAATTATATGCACGCTCATCTACACTTTTTATGTGGTCCATGCAAGCATCGTACTCACAAGGTCGGTATGACCTCGCCGCGCTCCAAAATTTTCTTATAATGCCATGGTCGTTTAAAGCCGCCTTCATGTTTTCGGCTATATGATGGCAACAAAAACAATGTTTTGCGCTTGACATTATCGCTTGTACTGCAGGAATTAGACCTTTCTGACGGTCGGATACGATTGTCAGATTTTTTGGCTCACTCAACGACAAGGATAAGTGTGCAAAAAACCACTCCCAACTATCACATCGGTCCACTTTGGCAAAGGCAAATGTAATGGGGAACAATTGATGATTTGCATCATGTGTTACAGCCACCATTAACACTCCAGGATATTTGCCACGAAGGTGTGATCCATCCATCGCTATCAATGGCCTCAGAGAGGTTTGAAATGACCTTAAGCATGGACCGAAGGACCAAAAGAAGCGTCTGAATTGTTCATCCTCCCTGATGTCCAACGCAATGTACGAACCGGGGTTGGTTCTATGAAACTCGTTGCAATAGAGCGACAATATCATAAAAGACTCCTTATACGATCCACGCACTTTGCATAGTGCAAGCTCCTTTGTCATATGTGCTTTCCTGTATGTAATGCGAGTCCCAAACTCAATCTGACATTCATTAATGATCTCCTTTGGCCTAAGATCGTTATTGCATGGCACATTCTCTTCAATGAACTCTGCTACTAGCTTCGCGGTTACTTGCCGATGTGCAGTCCCCATGAGTGGTTTAGAGCAACAATGTTTGGAATTATATTTTTGAACTCTGAAGTGTGGACCAGAATCTACCATGGAGGCATGTATACGCCAGGGACAATCTACTCCTTTACAACTCACTGTCACCATCTTCATGTTAGTCCTCTTGTGTTTGAAGGTGAAGTTGTTGTATATTACGTACTTTGCTATAGCTCTTCTAAAAGCCTCACGATGAGGAAACTCCATACCTAGCCACATCTCTTTACCTGAACCGGTCCCCTCTTCGGGCACGATATTATCAGGGACCATCGAGTCCATGAGGGGAGCTTTTGAAATGCTGTCTTCTTCATTTCTACTTCTAGTATCTATTACGACACTTGATTTAATTAGCTCGGCGGCTGTTGAACTTCCATTTCCAGCCACATTAGTTGCGGGAGCACCTATGAAGCTGTGCACACTTTCGCTTCCATGCACATGAAGCATTTCTACATTGATTTCTTCGAACATGAACTCATCATCATCTGCAAAATAAGACAATGTTGTTGGGAATTTTATATCGTCAACCCCCTGTATATCGATCGTGGGAAATTCTTTCAAAGGTGGAGGTGACGGTGACAACTGGCCCTTTAATTTATAATCAGGATTTTCAATGCTAGGAGGGTCTCGAATGATTTCATTTCTTTCATCCTGTAAAGACCTGCAATATAGAGTTAGGAAAATAAAAAATTACTTTCGATTCAGGCTGAAATTGTTGAAATATAGTTTTAACTTCATAACATACCACTTGCCACAGGTATGTTGGAAACTGTCTTCATCGCATAGCCTTCTTGAAACGAATATTAATATCCCATTTGCTTCACTTCTTGATGATTTTAACGAACCAATGATATCATTGTCATCGTCGATATCTATCAACGAAAAAAAATTGCTATTGTGTAGAAGATACTTCAGAGTTAACTCATTGGAAGTTGTTGACCAACTCGATGCTTCTAAAGCAATTTTGGATAGCTCATTAAACGTAACATTGCTTGACAGATATCTCATCTTCTGCCTTCCACCCTTGTAATGAGGACGATTGAGCTCATGTTCAAACTCACCGTCATAGTAAAAGATTACGAGGTGCTCAACGTTTGCCATGCTATTAGAACATCATAAAAAACATAAATTACTTGGACAATCCGTCTCATGCAATAATGCATAGGGTGTAGATTAAATTTGTGAACATTTTCCTCCTTATTAGAAAATAATTATGTATCAAGTGCTTTGAACAGTGCAAAACAGTAAATAGGGCTCCTGTGAAACGTATATCATATTCAATGAAATAGACAATAAACACCATACAAGCAAAGAGAACATGTATCCATGCATTGAATGATAGTATATGTATAATATGTTGTTAATAGAAAGAGAGGATTGATTTCTAGGGTTCCATCATGTGAAAAGAAGAATTTTCATTACCTCCTTTGTGTAGACCCTATCAATAGCAAGAGGAGATAAATTGAGAATTAATGGTGACATCAACGGTGGAAAAATACAGTAGTCATCATGTTTCACACCTATACAAGGAAGGCGGCCTCTGCGTTTTTTGGGAAGTTGGAAGAATGAAGCTCGAAATCGGATTATATAGAAGTTGGCGGACAGGGTCATCGCCGACCATATTCAATGTAAATAAGGTCGGCGCCGACCATGTGACAAAATGGTAAAAAAAATGAAAATCAGGCCCAATTGCTCTAATTGGTGCTCCACTTGCTAAAGTGTTTGATTGCGTAACACGTCCGGATTAAGTATTTTTTTCCGGTTAAATCCTCTAAATTCTATATGAAGATTAACTTTCTTTAGGTTACATAAAACTCACACAAACTAGCCATATAATATGCATTATTCATATACATCTATAATTTGTATATAACATGATTTTTCTAAAAAATTGAGTATGAATCCGTATCTTTTAAAAGATATGACATACATAATTTTTGAAAATCTAATCCAAAAGTGGTCCATATGCCTTTTTTTTTTTGTTCAACCGTTGCCAGGCAATTGGGGTCCATTGACATCCATGTCAGAATCATTCTTCACTATTGCGAGTCTTTCACTTGCATATATAGATACACAAAGAGGTGCTGAAAGTTGTGAGTTTAGGCCTTACCATGGGTTAAAGTCCCTAATCAGTATCTATTTTAGATATCAACTCTGATTATTAATCTAGGGTTGATTAAACTAAGTTTAAATAAAAAGTAATGAACCATAAGAGAATGAGATACGGGATTTGCACGTGGAAAGCTATACTCGAAAAAAAACCACGGGCCTTACAGTTTAGGACCAAAGACAACCAAGCACTATCTAATATGAAAGTTACAAAACCCACAGTACCCTTCTCAATTGCAGCTTAGCCTAAGGACTACTTGATTTGTTGACGCTTCGCGCGTACACATTCACTGTACTTGCAACAATCACCTTGAACGCATATTCAAGGTGTATCTACTACGAAAGAGTAGATGAACAAAAGTCTAAAGCTTCAATCTTCAACACTGTAGAATGATTGCTCTGGGGACAATGATGGATCTCTCAAAGTGTTATAGGGTTTAGAGTTGGAGAGATGTGTCATGGGTTTGAAAGAGAGAGGCTTTAAATAAATTGTGATTCATGTATGCAAAGCCCTTGAAGTTTGGAGAGGATTGGATGTCCAATTGGGAGAGAATTCTAGAAGAAATCATACTTTTCGCGTAGCATGCGCTCAAGCAGATGCTCAATCTGGTCTTATGCCGTCAAGCATGCTCCTGCGTAGAAAGGAGTGATGTAGCACAAGAACTCTCTGGTCATTTTACGCTATATCACATACGGGTCCGCTCTAGCGCCGAAGCTCTCGAGAAAATATCTGCTTGAGCACATCTGGTTCTACTCGAATGCCTACACAGTTTTCTATCTTTCACACAGTTTTCTATTTTTCTTCTGTCTTCAACCTGGGTGGCCCATCTATAAAGTACATTGAAAATAGAAGTCTAAGTTTTGTCCATTACCCAATGAATTAGCCAACACTCAATATTCCTTACAATCTCCCTCTTTGGCAATTCATAAATAAAACACCTAGTTATAAAAAAAATAAAAAAAAATTACCCAAACGCACTCAACACATTCCTTTTCTCAATCCTTCCAAACCAATCAATCTTGATCACTAGTTCATGTGTTTCCTGCAAAAACCTGTTACTCACATATTGACAAAAAGATCAAATGTAGTTTCATGAAATTGAGAATAGAACATAAACACAAACTGCATGCATTTATCCATCTCCCTCTTTTTGTTTGGAATTGACAATGTTTATACTCCCCCTTAATCAGAGAGTTTTATCCTCAATGCGAAATGCATAGATGCAAAAACTCAATCAATCCAAAAATGGAAAATCTTCGATGATCAGGCATGATAATTTGCAAAAATGATCAATAAAGCGACACAATTTTAATTTGATAAGATAAAAAATGAAGATCTGCATGTATATGTGTGTATTTTGTCTCAAAATTTTCTAGTGATTAGTATTTTATATTGTTTTTTACATATAATTGTTAAAGTTAAGGATTTCGATATGATTTTATAAGTAAGGGTGTTTTTCAATGTTTATATTGCAAAAAATAATTCAAGATAATGTTCTAAAGTCAACTAAATTAAATACGATTCTATATGAAGATTAATTTTCTTTAGGTTACATAAAACTCACACAAACTAGCCATATAATTTGCATTATTCATATTGTAAGTACCTAAATCTTACGGACTTGATTAGGTGAGTATGAAACTCATAATAATGCTGTTAAGCTTCTTTTGGGAAGAGATCGAGTGCTTGAGACCTGAAAAGGAAGGAGAAAAAGAGATCAGAGACCTTGACTGCCGTTCGCCAAAGGCTCTCCAATGCCTGAGTTAGTACTATCACTGAACAAATGATGGAGAAGAGGGGCAAGTATGGTATTGCCTTGTAAGGCCTTGTAGTGCGTTATGCGGCGTTATGTAATGCGTACTTGAGAAGGGATCCTTACCCTTGCATATATAGATGGAAGTCTCACCTGGCGCTCCCTTAGTGGGGGTAGGTGGAAATACTGTCTAGTCAGATCATGAGATGACTTCTCGTATCAATGTGGATGTGATCGCCTGATAAAGATGACTCCTTATCATTATCCGGCGCCCATTTTGTCTGTTAGCACGTTCTGCAACGTAGCTGTAGTTTTATGGAAGTACAATCATGATTTAGAACTCATCTATGTGGGCGTATCGAGCTGAAGATGATACCAAGACCAGATTTGGATGCATCCTAACACTGTTGCCGAGGTGCCTTGTACCGAGACCGATGTGAGCCTAGCCGATACTCTTACCGAGGTTAGCTCAAGCTTGGTGTTGGCTGGCATTGTTGCCAAGCCGAAGGTGTCTTGGCACTATTACCCAGCTTGGACACAAAGATTGAGATAAACTAAGTCGATGCTGCCATCGAGATTAGCTTAATTCTACTATTAGGGAATCGTGCCACACACATATACATATCTATAATTTGTATATGACGTGGTTTTCTGAAAAATTGAGTACGAATCCTTATCTTTTAAAGGATGGGCTGGGGTAAATACACCCACCCTACTTAGTATTTACACCCACTCTACCCTATGGCTACGGATGAATGGGTGTATATACCAACACCCAATGATGAGGCACGTGAGGGAGGAGAACACAACAGTAGTATTACAGTATTACTAGTACTATTAAGAGTGAGAAGAGAAGTGGAAAAGACTTGAGAAGACTTTGTAAGCAATCGGAAATGGTAATGTAATGTGGTGAGAGAGTGGGTAAAGTGGGAAAGTAAAGTTGCAGTTCGTGATAAGTCTACATCCCACTTGGAATCCGTTTTTCTCATCGTCTGAAAGTAATGCAGGCTTAATGGAACCCTCTGCCTACTTTCTGAGCTTTCTTTTTCTATTTTTCAAAATGTTCTTTTATATTTTTGGATGATGTAAATGTTCTTTTTATTGTTGTTTTTTAAAAAAAAATTATTTTTCTTTATTTTTTGGGTTCTTATTGTAAAAGGAATGGATTAAAAGGTCATTACCCTTTTAAGATGGTAAAAACAAGAGCAATGATAATTTGATGATATTTGTTTTTTTTTTTTTTTTTTTTTTCCATGACCCTTATTCAGGAAGAAATCTTCTCATATATACATTTCCCGATAATTGAAATGCATCCAAATGGGTGCCACCGCTTAGTCATGAAATTCAATGAGTTGTTATAAATGGCGGACCCAGGATTTTCATTTGAGGAGTACGAACGGTAGTTTGGTTTTGGGGGCAGACCATGGATTTTGAGGGTAAGCCTATAATTTTAATTGAACTTTTTGAAGGGTGCCATGGTTTAACGGGTGCAGCCGCACCCGCATAGCTGTGCCTGGGTCCACCCCTGTTGGTATCAACCTTGTCTATTTTGATCATTGATTGCCATTGGATTTTTGTTACACTTGTTTGAATAATTGATATTCGATTTTGCAAACCTAGGAACCTTAGTTTTTTTTTTCTTTGTTTTTTGTTAAGTTGGATAGCTAGTCGGAGAGTGATACTATGACTTAATTAAGGACACGAGTATTGGTTGTTGTCCATGTGAGTGAGACCAAGATGCGGACATCACTTAACCACGAATGTGTTGGCATGTAAGAAGAGCCTGGATGCTTGCATGAAATTGAATTCATGTGTATACTAAAATGTATATTTTTGAAAGCGATTAAAAGTAAAGAAGTAGAGGTAAATATTTATAAATGGTCATCAAATAATATTTACTTTAATGGAAGAGGAATGAAAGGAGGTGGTATAACGCCCCACCCTTCACACATGCATGATATTGTCCGCTTTGGCTCGCGTGCACGCGGGAGGACTTCCCAGGAGGTCACCCATCCTAGTACTGCTCTCGCCCGAGCACGGTTAATTTCGGAGTTCTTACGTTTTCCTGGGCCGCACGGTTTTAAAAGGCCTCATGCAAGGTAAGGGTGTAAATTTTACATATAACCCCATTTACTTTCCTCTCTATAGTCGATGTGGGACTCCGGGGCGTCACATTCCACCCCCCTTAGGGCTACACGTCCCTGTGCAGTAGCCTGCCAGCCCTCTTGGCCCGCCCGCCTACATGGAGACCCGCCCACTTGCACCAGGCCACGGCAGGGGACCCACACTCGAACTAGTCGAGAGTCGGCTCTGATACCATCTGAGGACTTCCTAGGAGGTCACACATCCTAGTACTGCTCTCGCCCGAGCACGCTTAACTTCGGAGTTCTTACCTTTTCCTGGGCCGCACGGTTTTAAAAGGCCTCATGCAAGGTAAGGGTGTAAATTTTACATATAACCCCATCCACTTTCCTCTCTATAGTCGATGTGGGACTCCAGGGCGTCACAGGTGGGACATGAAAACCCAACTATCACTTTAATAGATCATTCCTCATCTCTTCTCATTTTATTTTCATAGAAGAGGAGATCATTTTAGTGTAATTTATGGGCATTCACTTTTACTTGTTTAATGTTGACCACTTTTGAAAATATATAACTTAAAATACATAGGAATTCAAACTCACCAAACAAACTAACTTAAGTCTGGACTTTATCATGCCCATTAAAAGTATATATATTTTTTAAAGAATAATGCCTTTTGCCATGTAGCATTTTCATTTATTTTTGTTTTAGCCACATGTATTACATCTGTTCAATATGACAATGGGGGCCAATTCTATTTTAAATTTGGCCCAAAGTTTTTTTTTTTCATGGTACCCCAGCCTAAGGTGATAAGATTGAAAACCCACAACACGAGAGGGAGAGCCCACAAAAGTGGTCAATTCTATTTTAAATTTGGCCCAAAGTTTTTATTTTTATTTTTTTCATGGTACCCCAACCTAAGGTGATAGGATTGAAAACCCACAACATGAGAGGGAGAGCCCACAAAAGTGGCCCATACACATGGGAATAGTAGCATACCTAGGGTTAACCTCCAGGGAGCAAAGTAACATGCGGGGTTGCCGACCAAATGAGCAACCCGTTATTGTCAACCCATAGTTAATATTACTAAATAGAATGTTGTTTTTAGCCATTTGAATTTTATATTTTTTTCCTTTTTCTTTTACTTTTCCTACTTGTAGAACTTATACACCCACTCACATACTGTATCCAAGTCCCTAATCATCAGCACTAAGGCCAGCGATCTATTACATTGATTTATTAACTTTCCCTAACTCCCCCCCTCCCCCCCAAAAAAAAAAAAAAAAAAAAAGTCATGGGGATATCATTATTACATTGATTTATGAACCTGGAAAGTTTAACGGTATCCTCCCCCCCCCCCAAAAAAAAAAAAAAAAAAATCATGGGGATATCATTATTACATTGATTTATGAACCTGAAAAGTTTAACGGTATCTTAAGCTGCATTTTTTCTGAAATCCAATTCTGACCGGAAATAGTTTATACAATTAAGGTGAGTGCCACTAATGGGGATTTTGAAAGTATGATTAGGTTGGATTAATGATTGTCCCAAATGGGGCTAAAATTATTATCTCTCATATAAGCCATGAGAACTACCTCTCAACAAAAACAAATCCTGCACATCATATGCCTAACATAAAAAAATATTCACATGCTGATATGCATGCACCACACTCTCCTGCCACAGTACAATTCATTGATTAAAGTCAAAGGACCCAAACCTCCAATAATTCCAAAAAGGCACAGACAAAGGCGGCTCTGATACTGTTTGTTCAGTTGTACCAGCTATTAGCTTTAGGCCTAGTGTGTGTATATTGTATTCATTTTATTTCAAAAACTCCTGTGGGCGTACACCCACCCTATGAAGGGTGGGTGCAAATACCACCACCCTTAAAAGGATATGACAAACATAATTCTTGGAAATCTGATCCAAAAGTGGTCGATATGCTTCTTTCTTTTTTTGTTCGGTTCACCGTCGCCCGGCAGTTGGGGTCCATTGACATCCATGTCATAGTCAGTCTTCTCTACAGGGAATCTTTCACTTGCATATATAAAGAAACCAAGAGGTGCAGGATGATCTAAACGAGTGAAGAGAGAAAGAGGGAGGAAGACATGAAACTTGGCCTTTGTATCTTCTTTGTGGCTTTGGTAGGGATGCTGTTTGGCAGTGGCACTCTCTCTAGAGCTGCTGCTGCTAATTGCAATGGCTCCATTGCCCAATGCTACGACCAAGAGGAGTTCTTGATGGAGTCTGAAATCAGCAGAAGGTTTCTCGCTGACCCAAATCAACACATTACCACTGCCGCGTTAATGAAGAATCTTGCTGCAGCTAATGACGCCACACCTGGAAATTCTTATACAAGAAATTGCGTCTATGGAAAAGACAGACCATGCTAAGAAGATGTAGGATTTTGACCTGTCTCAGTACCACTCTATTGTATTGTTATTAGTACTGGATCATCTCTATCTGTGTGTAATACTGAAATGTATTGTACTATTGCTAATAGTAGATTTTCCTTTTATGGTTTAAGAGTTCATTTGGATGAGAAAAGATGAGTGAGAAACTTCTACAAGGTGGAGAAATTAAGAGAAATAAATTTAGAGGTTGAGAACCCCCCTAACTTTTTTTTTTCCTCCTGAAAGTCATGCTTGGGTGGATTTAACCATGGATATCGGCTGGTGTCATGTTCGGTAGGTTTCATGCTCTTAAAATAATTTATTCACAAGATCAAACTCCATTATGTAGGCTCTTACCATAAGAGCATCTCTAATCTTAATGAGATTTATATTGATTATTAGGATAAAGCGCAAGCACACGGCTTTGATGACTAACAACTCAAACCAAGATAGCACAATGTCGTGTTTAATTTGACAGTCGACCCCTAATTCACAACCTTTTTATGCATCTGCTAGAACTACTGAGGCTGATTCTTGGACAGCTTAGTCTCGAGTCTAAACAAAATCAGCGTTGGTGGTTTTTATATTATTTTTATATTGTGAAGGATCACCCACAAAAACTACCTACTACTCCTAGACCCCATCAGAGCCCCTTGAAATTTCCCTAAATTGACAAAAGATGAACCCCATATTCCCAAATTCGACTAATTTCGCATATAAAAACGGCAGATTGAACATACCCATGTAGTAAAATTAGAAATCTAATTCACAGAAAGACCATTCGAGTTCTCTGATGATGAATTTTGTACCGTTCTCATCCTCCCCAATTATTCAAAAAGTCAGCTTTTGAATGAAAGATAGGAACCTCTCACATGGCGGTGTCGCTTTCTATCCAGCTGCTTCTTGGTAAGATGAACTTTTCTGAATCTTGCAGTAGATACTCTCCACATGAAAAAACAATGCTTTGGATGAGACTTTAAAACTCCCACACTTAGACCATTCCTAATAATACATTCACATGCATTAATACAAGATGATCAGCAGATGAAGAGGGCATGGTCTGAACCTACATCTCATTGCTTTCCACTAGGCACCTAAAAATGTTCGGTGGAAGTGAACTTCAGAAATTTTTTGAGACATCTAATCCAAATCATGTTCAGACGTTGGGTGTATGGTAAAATTATGGTATTGGTAACATTTGAGTATAATTTAGATTTCTTGATTAAAAAAATAAGAATTAGATGAAAAGGAAAACACTATAAAGTTGAGTAGGTTTTATGTCCTGAGTTAGTAGATTTTCTTTGATATGTTCAACGAGGTCCGGAACCAGGATATAGGCATTTTGTTTTTGGGTTTCTAGTTAATGGTATTTTATCTTGTTAAATTTTCTACCTGTACTTTTAAAAGTTAAGGTTATTTCAATATGATTTTATATGTAAGGGTGTGTGCCTATGTTGCGAAAGTAGTTCAAGACAATGTTTTAAAATGAAGTATATGAAGATTTTCTTTTTCTGTAAGTCATATAAAAAATTTCGATAACCTAGCCATGCATATATATAATGTGTATTATTCATGTACATCTATAATTTGTAGATGATACAATTTTATTAAAAATCTGAGTATTAGCCCGTATCTTTTGAAAGATATGACATACAAAATATATTTTTAGAAAATTTATAAATACATGCATTATACATTTTTATTTTAGAAGAACTGAACATTTTTATTTTAGAACTGAGCCACTATGTTCCAAAATCCTCCTATATTTGGTAGGGCTGGTGATGCGTATAAATTGTCTCCATTTACACTTTTTTTTAAAAGAAAGAAACTCCGGGTGGAATCCTTCAAAGAAAGTGTTCAAAACTGCTAAATTTGATCAATTGTTTGTACAATATATAATATAATGAAAAAGTTGAGTTACCAAAAGGATACGAAATAGATAGATAGGACATTAATGATATGGACGTCTGTATTTAATTAGAAATTCTAGGGTGTCTTTTTACTCCACCTACCAAAACAAAACAATTATTTAACTTGTCTGGTTGTGTGTGGATGATTCAATTGGGAATCTTACTCAATCATAAATACTCGAGTTGAAGGAAGATTGGAACAAGGGGAGAGTGAAAATGAGACTTGATTCACTACAACAATTTGCACTATTACCGGCGTTTTTTCCCGGCGCAAGCATTAAACGCCGGAAAAAGTATGACTTTTACCGGTGAAAACGCTGTTTTCACCGGGAAAAAACTGATTTTTTCCGGCGTTATATTATCACCGGCAAAAGGCCGCTTTTTTTCGGCGATTTATTTTTTTCGCCGGCAAAGTTCCTTTTTCCCGGCGATTTTTTTTTTCGCCGGCAAAGGTAATTGCTTTTCCAAACAAAGGTTAGTTTTTTGCCCGTGCATTCGTTTTTTCGCCAGCAAAGTTATTATTTCTCCCGGCGTTCTACCCACTTTGCCGGCAAATGTCCTCCGTTCGCGCCTTCATTTGGGCATCGCGCGATTATTTGGGTTAGTCATTTTATAATTAGTTTTGCCGGCGCACTATTTGCGCCGGGATTGTTATCATAAAACATCCCCTCTGCTGCTTATACCCAAAGAAAACAAAAAAGGGAACCGTTCTGCATCTCCCTCCTGCATAAGCAAAAAGTCGCAACTCCCGTTCTGCATCTCCCTCCTCTCTCTGCATCTCCCTCCCCTTCGGTTGGTGGCCCATTTCCCTCATCTCTCTGCATCTCCCTCCCTCTCGGTCCCTGACCCATCTCGCCTCTTCCATCTCCCTCATCTCTCTGCATCTCCCTCCCTCTCGATCCCTGGCCCATCTCGCCTCTTCCATCTACCTCATCTCTCTGCATCTCCCTCCCTCTCGGTCCCTGGCCCATCTCGCCTCTTCCAGCGCCCATCTCCCCATCTCTCTGCATCTCCCTCCCTCTCGGTCCCTGGCCCATCTCGCCTCTTCCAGCTTCCATCTCCCCAGCTCTCTGCATCTCCCTCCCTCTCGGTCCCTGGCCCATCTCTGTCTCATCCAGCCATCTCTCTGACCCATCTCTCTCATCTGCCATCCTCGAATGGGGCCTTAAGCGAATTGGGGCTTGAAAAGCAAAGGACAGAACACATTGGTGGCGATTTTCACCTCTGTGCCTCTCTCATCTCCCTCGGCATCCTCTCCTTCCCTCTCTCGCAACCGGACTGACACTCAAAGGTAATGGCTCTGCCTCATCTTCATTGCATTGCTTTTTTTCTTTTTTTCCTACCTCTTTGGTTGCCTCATGTTCATTATTGGTGGTGTTTACTTGTTGATCTGTTTTATCTGGAATGTCTTTCTAAATGCCCAAAGTATGTATAGAGTTGCTAGCTGTTCGATGGATTTCTGTGTTGCTAGGAGAATATATTCCACAAGTTATCTGTGCACTGCCTTCACCTTTATCTGTTTTATCACGTTTATCCACAACTTTTTGTGTTGCTAGGCTTCATTATCAGAACTTTGTTTTTAAGCTGTTAATGTTGTGGATGCTCTCATATTTGGAAAATAATTAAAAAAAACAAGCTGATGGATTATGAATCTTTCACTAGAAATAGAATAAATGTAGGCTTGCTTATCAAGTTTAATTTAATTGAAAAAGAGCTGATTTAGTTAGATTAATTGGAAGGCATATAGTACAAATTATGTCATCAAACTTGTAAAATGTAAAGGAAAAAAAGGTTTTTTCCTACTGTAAATATTGATGGGTGGGAAAGAAGTGATCATTTTATTACTTTTATAAAACAGAGATAAATGATCTTAAAACTAATTGAATAATAAATTTTTACGAACTTCTCTAGACTTTGTCAGATGGTATCCATGAGAAAGGGGTGGGTTCAAAAATACTCTCATTGCATACTTTTTCTAATTAAGCACTAAGCTTTGAGATTTACTGTGTTTTTTTTTCTTTAATGCATTTTATTTTGTAATGGAAACTAATGATAATTAATAATTTAATAAGTGCCAAATTAGAATGAGTGTCAATTTTCAAAGGTCATCCGGTGTTAAACGGTTAGTTTAATAGTATACATTAAAGTTCTGCCCCATTGTTGCATAAAAAAAATTAGTGGAAAAAATGGACTTGATTGGAAGTAGATTAATATAAGAAAAACAATTAATACATATTTTTCTAATTGATTATTCAAATCAATGGCAACTTGCAATCCACAAGGTGGGTGCTATATGATATTGGCTTGGATGGGTCATGACTCATAAGTGGGCCTCTTCTAAAATAAGGAATTAAAAAAAAATCATAAATGGACCCCACCTTCAAATGAGGAAGATTCTTTTACCATGATGAGACTTCTAAATGGCCCAGTTTAGTGATTTCCTCATGTGATAGGATGGTCATGCTGTAGACATTGATTGAGTCTCACAATAAAGGGCACCAATAGTGATTGGAAGAGGATTTCTAGGAACATGTTCATCCCAAACTGTGATGATGGTGATGGTGATATTTCATTACGCTACAGGTATCAAGAAACCATTAAATAATATGGTATATGATTAGTATGATGTCATGTGGAACCACATGCATTCAATGGTTTTCTATGCTTCCTGTCAAATTTATGTGGAGTTTCAAAGGAAATTGTGGTAGGATTTTGTCATGACCTTGTATAGGTATCTGAATGGCATTGGTGTTAACAGTGGCCTCATTAGCAGTATTGATAGTTATCTCGTAACACATCTTAGCCAAATAATTTCTCCAATAGCAGAAGACATGGATCTATTTTTAGCCTTAGCAGAAAATTTAGATACAGTGGTCTGCGTTTACATTTCCGTGATTTGACAGAAACCAAGAAGCATGCACCAGCCAGTTGCTGACCTCCATTTGTCTAATCATCCTACTTAATTTGCATTTGCGTTGGCAAAAGGTCAAAACGGATGGGAGTAGATCGAGTGTTTGTGGGCTGGAGCGGTTGGGTCCGATTGGGGTTGGCCTAATCGAGCTGTGGTTCAGGCTGTTGACTTGGGCTGGAACTATGTTTTCATCCAAGAGAATATGAGGAACAGTCTGGCCTATCGGGCCCACATGGTCTCCCATGATCAAACCACGCCCAAACCCATCTTGGAATGTTTGGTAACAAATGAGGAATCAACGAGGAATCGTAGATATGAGGATTTTCACTAAAACTTGTATGATTAAAGATTTTACATTGATATTAGTAATTATATACAAGCCTGTCTTAGGACGAGGTTAGATTCGGATACCCATACATTTGAAACTTTGCGGTCATTTGTAACTTTCCCTCTAATAAGAATAGAGGAAAAAGCTGCTTTTACAACTTTTCATCTATTAAGAGCGGAGGAGAAACTTTGTTTAAGGAAAAGCTTGATTTGCAAGTTTTCCTTTATTAAGATTGGAGGAAAACCTACATATGCTACTTTGTCCGAAGAAAAGCTCCATTTGCAAGTTTCCCTCTACTAAGTGTGGAGGAAAGCCTTCATTTGCTACTCTACATTTAATGGAACTACTACTGTCTATCCTGCTCAACTTGAACGGTTAATCACATGAATAGTGAACTATTTTGGCTGGACCTTTATACTTGAACAGTTTTTGACATAATTCTACTTGAATGGTTGATTGAAGGACCACACTTGTAGGTGCACTTTCTAAGTTAATTTTGGCTAACGTAGACAGATTAAGTTGTCAACTTTCTTAGTTGCAGTCAATGCTTACTCATGTCCAATAAGCTCTCAGGTGTTTAAGATGGAAGTTGCACTATTGCCTGTAGTCTATTTTAAGCAACTTCTCAGCACCCTACACTCTAAGACACTCTTTACTGCATGATATGGTTAATCTTTCTAATCCTTTGTCATCTTTGCAACTTTTCCTTCTTTTTTTTTCTTTCCTCAGTATTGGGATTCTTTATTGACCACAGAAGGCACTTGTTTAGAACTAGTATCCGTGCAAAGCTTTCCATTTTTAATACTTGATCTTCCCCTTTCACACTCAATCTGCTTAATCCTTGTGGAAGTGTCTTCGTAGTTTAAAATTTACCATGCCCTAAAACTCCCAATTCCATTTCAAGATGCAATCATTTGTAAACAGATCCAAAAGTGCCAGTGCTTGTAACAGATCCTGACTAAGACTCAGAGAACAGATATAATGTCCTGTTTGACTCAACAATTGTCTACCCATAAAAACAATCATATTAACAATAAGTGAAAGATTAGATAAAATTTTACTTTTTGCCAAAAGAAAATCTCCAAAATAAATAAAATCTGCACTTTTAATAACCTCATACCACAACCATTAGTGAAAGCAAGCTGCAAAAACAGGAAGGTCGCTAATTGATCACTAATTTTAATTTGAGGTGTTTCACAATTTATCCTATCCTGTTCTTCAATCACTTTATTCTCATCTTGAAAGGTATTAAATAGTTGCAAATGGGGGTATGAAAAACACAAAGGAAAATGCAGTTCAATTCATTTACCACGAGATGCTTGAGCCTGTGCTTCAGTAATGAATTCTGAATATGAAGCCTGACAAACAAGCCACTAGATCATCAAAAGTGTGAGGAACTTCAAAATAATAACAATAATAGTAGTAGTGAATTCATGTTATGAAGATTGCTATTATACCTGCATTACTTCTATATTTTCACTAATCCTGTCTGTCATCTTCTTATATTCCTTCTCTGCTTCATCCATTACTTGAAGGCACGCCTGTGACTGGATCTGTATTGATGCAATGGAAAATGAAACACAAATAAACGGATCATTGGCTCTGGTCTAAAATTACACTAACCAAATTATCTTTACTGTTAGAAATCCACCTCCCAGCAACTTGAATCAGAAATTGTCCCATGTGAGGCCGTCCATTGGATGGCTGTTACCAATTCCTGATCTATGTTACCTTCAGATTGTGTTCCAGCTACAGGAACCCACCTTATCTATCTATATTATCTTGTCATGCAGCAACTTTTATGGTAATTGGTCCAAAATGGTCCAAACTTAAAGACAATTTATGGTTGGTTGATATCCTCCGATACATTTAGTCTTTTAATTATATCGCATCTGCAGTAGCCAATATGACAGTCTAGATCTGTTAGATTGTATGGTCTCAATACCGGTATATGATGAATAAATTGATTAATTTTTTATTTATCAATATAATTATTGCTTTCCTTTCATGAGATGAATGGTGATTTATTACTTAATGCACATGACCAATATATATGACATAATGGTTCATGAGATGAACCGGGTCCTATTAGTATATTAGATGTGATATATGTATATGGATGAGATCCACATACGGGAGATATGTGTCACAAATCTTATACTTAAAATATATTCACAACCAGTGATGAGATTGGGCATCTCATGTGACTAGGTTGCAGTACTTTGATCACTATGAGATAGTGTGATTTGTCTCGATCATCAGAATGTAAGATTCTGGATCATAGTGCTGGTACATTAGATGTATTGAAGGACCATGAGAAGCACCTTATGAAATACTGTCTCGATTTAAGGACTGCTCTCATAATTCCCTAGCAATAGGCTCTCAATCCTGAGACATTGATGAACTCAAGTTTTTATCTATTCATTTGCTTTGAGTCACCAATGAGTGAGGCCAACTGTAGGTCAACACCTCGATGTCTTGGGTACGTGGTAGTAGGACTGTGGGAACATGCAATGATCAAGATGGAATCTATCTACATTATCCCCTTGTGCCAATTAATGGATTTATCATTGGTAAGTGCGCACCCATTCCAATTAAGAGTTAATTGGAGCGGTACCAAATGATCATTATAATTAATTGGGGCTCAAGGATAATAAGATATGGATCTAAGATTGGATGGGACAGATTTATTCCAATTGATCAATGGATAATGATAAAGGGGCCTATTTGTGGTAATTGGGAAGTTTAGGGTCTTCATTGAAATATATTCCTAAGACTGGAGTGCAATTGCATTTATATAGTGGAGTTATTTGCAATTAACTGTGGGCCCGGATTGCACATGAGATGTGGGGTCGCGTGTTCCAGTTGGAGCCAGCTTTCTAAGGAATCCCTAGTGGTCCCCACGCTAGCCCAAGATATTAGAAAGATACTAATTATAGTAGAACTCTAAAAGGAAATAGAAAGTTACTATTTCTATTTGAAGTGAGACTTCTAATAGTGGTAATAGTAAGTTACTAATTATTAATGGAAGTAGGACTTCTATTTTAATTAGTAAAAGAGGAAGTTACTAATCATATTTGAAGTAAGACTTCTAATTATGATGTAGTAAGCAATTAATTGTAGTGAAAGTAAGACTTCTATTTCAATTAGTAAGAGGAGGTGGCTTCAATGCTATAAAAGGAGAAGAGGAGAGCCCTTGGACGTCCCTAATGTTACTCCATATGGGGATTCACGCCCAACCCATTTGAGTGTGCAAGAGTTGCACTCCTCTCTTCCTCTCCTTCTTCTAGTTTCCCTTCTAGTTTCCTTTAGGGTTTTTCTCTTGGAGATTCCACCATCTTCTTGAGAAAAGAGAATCTGATACGGGACATAGCGTGGAAGATCAAAGGGTGTTGGAGATCTTAATTTGATTAGTGAAGGTGTTCATCATCAAAGAAAGAATTCAACTTCTCCATTAGAGCACTACAAAGCTCCAAAGGTATAATCTACATCCTTGTATGTTGTAGATTTAGTGGTTGCATGTTTATGTGCTATTTTTTATCTTGTAGATAGGCTATGTTGCTGTACACGGTTTATGGGATTGAGGGATTGCATCCTGGATTGGGTTTGTTGCCTTCTAGATGATTGATCCCTGCATCAAGTGGGTCAAAAGTTTTTGAAACCTGTCTGGAAGGCCCACTTATTTTCCAACAATATCATCCAATCAGCAGCCACCAATATGATTCATAGGCTGATGTGGTTTTTATTTATTCATTTAAGATTTGTTGTTGTTCTGTTTAATCTTCTCTCTTTTTTATTCCTTCGTTAGTTTTTTTATTTGATAATAGAAAATTCATGAAAACAAAGAAAGGTTTACAATCACAACAAACAGAGCATGTAGTAGGAGTTTGTCAGTTAGAGTCGTTGGATTACAAATCCATTTTGAGTATTCTTAATCATGATTCTTAATTTTTAACCACTTATAGAAATACAATCATTGGAATTTACATACATAAGACGAACAGGCCCTAGAGGAATGAAGATTCAGAGAACAGGTTTTAAGTGCACCATCATTTTCCCTTCATGAGAGGAGTTGTCTCTGTTCAAATAACTTGTAGAAGCTTTGCAGTCTAAATTTTAAAATAAAATGGTGTGTACTTTCTAATACCGTGCGAAGTTTCAGCTTGCAACCCTGTTTTATATCTTTTACAGGATGATGATGATGATCACATACCAATTTCCTAGAGAGTGAAAAAATCGGTTTCATCAGACAATCGATCCTTATCAAAGAAACCAACAAAGGTTGTCACCTCCCAATTGAAGAAAACAAACAAGAAATCAAAAAAGATTATAAAAGCTTCTAAATATTCAAAGTCGTTGAAGGTGTCACCTGGCTCCGGTGGAGGGCAGAAGTGGACTACATTGGAGCACAATGGTGTCATTTTCCCTCCTCCATACAAACCTCACGGGATTAAGATGCTATACAATGGATAGCCAGTTGATTTAACTCCAGAACAAGAAAAGGTGATGCTGAATATCTTTTATGATCTTGTACCATTTTCACTATTTCTTTTCATTTCTTGTCATGTGATTCTTGTTGCTTCCACTTGTCACATTGCATGTGGCCCGTTGCCCTTGATAAATACATTTTATTCTTTACCTGCAGCTTTGATTTACTATTTTTTTTTTGTATCTACTGAAAGTATTAGTTTTGCAGGTAGCTACAATGTTTGCAGTGATGAAGGAAACGGAATATGCAACAAAGCAGAAATTTATTGACAACTTCATGAATGACTGGAAAGTGCTACTTGGCCGAAACCATGTGATTAAGAAATTTGAGCTCTGTGATTTTACCCTAATCTATGAGTGGCATGAGAGGGAGAAGGAAAAGAAAAAGCAAATGAGCACCGAGGTAAATCAAGGTTCCCTTTAATTGATTTTAGATTAGAGTAAAACAGGGAGCTGTACAGTTGCTGCGATGTGTTGGGAGTGATAATAAGTGGGTGGAGAGGGTTGTGGGTCACAATCTTCTTCAATGGCTGTTTTAGGATCTCATTTCTCAGTTGTTTTAGAATCTCATTTCTCAGTTGTCTTTCCGGTTTTTTTTTTCTTTCTTTAATTCCTAAATCATGCTTGAATTGTTAGATGTGATATGGTTTGCAATTCAAATCAAACCTATGGATCTAGGTCATGAGGACCACTCACGTCTAACATGAATTAGATTTTGGACTGCAAATATATAGTTCAGTGCAGTGTAGTTGAATACTGATCTTCCCTTTGATTGATCTCAGAAGCTCGCCATGACGCGTATGAAAAGTATTGTCGTGATGATTTCAGCTTTGGAAACAAAGCTGTGCCCCCTGTTGGGGAATCTATTCATAAAGATCTCGATAGCCCAAGTCTCTCGAGGTTGGGACCAAGCTCCACAGCAGAGCTTCACCCAAAGACTGGAGTCCATGGTGAAGCTAAGCCTACTTCTATGCCACCTGCCAGCGTGATGACCAGGCTCATTTTGATCATGGTCTGGCGAAAGCTCATCAGGAATCCAAATGCTTACTTGAGCCTGATTGGGCTCGTATGGTCTTTGGTCTCTTTCTAGTGAGAAACTGAGAATCTCTCCGGCAAGAAGTTATCTTCCTATTCTTTGGTGATGAATTATACAACACTAGCGTTTTGAATTTGATATTCAAGGCTCATGGTTGGATAATCCCCATGAAAGAATCCATGGGCCTGTTTGATTAGCACATGTATATCCTTCCCATTCAACATGCCTTTTCAACCATGGTTCCCTCTTGTATATAAACAAAGCATTTAATTTTGGTGGATTCTTACATATTCACCTTGGATATATTTTCTGCAGGTGGGGAATTGAAATGCCTGCTATAATTGCCAAATCCATATCCTTACTCTCCGATGCAGGTCTTGGAATGGCCATGTTCAGTTTAGGTGCATACCAAATCTCATGCTCAAAAAGTTTCTGTTTTAACTATTGGCCTTTATTATATAATTTATAGAGGGCTACATGAGAAATTTGCACAAATTGACATCTTTTGGGTAATTTGTAGGTTTGTTTATGGCATTACAGCCGAGGATAATTGCATGTGGGAATTCAATCGCTGCCTTTGCCATGGCTGTTAGGTTCATAACTGGACCAGCTGTCATGGCTGCCGCTTCGATTGCTGTCGGTTAGCGTGGGGTTCTCTTGCACATTGCCATTGTGCAGGTAAACTTAACAAAGAGCAAATGGAGATTGAAAATTGAAAACCGATATAATTTGACTGTAAATCATGTTACTTTTTGTGCATAGAATTGAACGAAACCTCAAAGATGCTAGTATGATGAGTGCTTTGTGGAAGTTCATGAGGCTGGTTGTTGGTGATAAGATTGATATCTTCATGATGGGCCATTGCCCAAAAAGTTGCAATGATTTGACAATAACCTCCCAAATGTTGTGAGTTTGGCTGTTGAATGTGAACCATTACTTATTTGCTAAAATTTGAGTCAACTGCGCTGATGAGGTAACTGAGTTGATGACTGCTGAACTCTGTCCATGCTTCAAGACATCTGTACATAAAGCAACATAAATGTTTGAAAGTTTGACATATCCATTTTCATTCTTGCGGTAACAGACAATTAGGATGATGTGAATAATGCACCACAAGTGTGTAAAGATTTTGCCAGAGGGTGTTTTAGCGTTCTGAGTCTGTTCTAAAACTTTCAACCTGACACAACCTGACCACATATGAGGACTGTCGTTTTTCAAAAGCTACACTCCAAATCGAGATACAAAAAACGACAGCTATAACTGTCGTTTTTTTAAAAAACGACAGTATGATTGTGGATTTTTGGCTGTTTTGACATAGTGATAATTGGTCGTGTTCTTTATGGTATTGGAAGAGGCATTTCATCTGCCATTGTGCCACTTTACATATCAAAGGTTGTTACTTTTAGAATTTAAACTAGTTTCTTTGATTGTTCATTGGTTGTTTGTATATGTCTATTGCAGTATTAATTTTTTTTTTTTACATTCAAATATCACCAACAGAGATTCGTGGGGCACTTGGATCTGTCAACCGGCTTTTTATCTGCATTGGAATTCCATGGGGCAATTGAAGAAAGTTTTTTGTTGAAAGATTCCATGCAACTAAGATGCAGTGAACATGAAGGAAAAATGGATGCACAGTAGCAGCATGGATTTTGCCGGTCTTGTTTATGTTAAAATAGGATGTATGAAGTTTTTTTGAACAATGTTGCAGGTGTTGGATTGGTGCAACAATGAGATGATTGTATATGAAGATGTAATTTTTTATTGGCATTTGAATGTTGGCAAATAGTAGAATGCTAGCATGGATTTTTATTTTGTAATGGTAATGGTAAAGTACTTTTAATATTGTAAGGATATTTGAATATTAATATGAAGTGGAATGAATATTTGGAATAGATAGATGTTGGGTGTGTAGGAGATTTGGTCTTAGATACTAGAATAGTAGTTTCATACGATAAAGGTTGGAAGTTGTAATGATGCATATACAGGAAAAAAAAATTAAAAAATCAAATAAATACAATAAATGAATATTGATTGCCGGCGCAAAATTTTCGCCGGCAAAACACCTTCAAAATAATTACTTAAAAAAGTAAATGTTTTCCCGGCGACAAAATACGCTGGCAAAAAAATTGAAAAATTAATTTTCATAAAATATAAATGTTTTGCCGGCGCAAAAAAAAGCCGGTAATAAATTTTGAAAAAAAATTCCATAAAATATAAATGTTTTGCCGGCGCAAAAAAAACGCCGGCAATAAATTTTGAAAAAAAATTCCATAAAATATAAATGTTTTGCCGGTGCGAAAAAAACGCCAGCAATAAATTTTGAAAAAAAATTCCATAAAATATAAACGTTTTGCCGGCACAAAAAAACGCCGGCAAAAGTTTTTAATCAATTTATTATTGAAAAATAAAGGCCTTTTCGCGGCGTTTTATACCTCTTTTTCCGGCGAATAAAAACGCCGTTAATGTATTACTTTTTCCCGGCGCTAACCTTTTTTCGCCGGCAAAAGCTATTGCTGGCAGGCTTTTACCGGCGTATTGCCGGCGTAAGGGAAATCGCCGGCAAAGGACTTCACCGGCGTTTTATAGACTTTTGCCGGCGCTAGAAGTGCAATTTCTTGTAGTGATTTGAAGAGAGGCCATTGTTTCTTCTTTGTAGCTTTGCTAGGGGTGCTGTTTGGTCGTGGCACTCTCTCTGTAGCTGCTATTTCTCATTGCAATGGCTCCATTGCCCAATGCTACTATCAACAGGAGTCCATGATGGGGTCTGAAATCAGTGGAAGGTTGCTTGCTGCAGTGCCAAATTAACTATACGCGCGCAGTTCTTCGTGTATTGAATCCTAGCATATTGCTTCCAGACCTTCCGATAGGGGGTAACAACCCAGTCCCAGTAAAACCATACACCTCTGGATGCAAAAACACATATTGTACAGAAAGAGAAAGAGGAAACTCTTGAAGAAGAACAGAGGCACTCTTGGTGGTAACTCCAAAAATGAACCAATCTTTAATTTGTAAAGAGTATGTAATCTCTCTCTGTAGTTCTCTCTCTCTCTCTCTCTCTCTCTCTCTCTCTCTCTCTCACTCAGAGTAAGTGCTGTAGTTTAGTTATTATTGGAAGTTTGAATTGCAAGATGAAGAACATGACACGTTGAGTAACTCCCTTTTGCACTCCAGGAAAATGGTGACATATTTGGAAAGGTAATGTATGTTAGGGTTTTTTTTTTTTTTTTTTTTTTTTTTTTTTTTTTTTTTTTTTTGTTTTGTTTTGTTTTGTGTTGGTGAAATTCATGGGTCGGACAAAACTCTAAGTCTTTTGAGTTGTAATTCTTTTTTAGAAAATAACTATAAAGATAGAAGATTGGAAGGACTCAGAAGAAGAAAGTCTGAAAGAATTAGAAGAAGAAAGCTGGTGAAAGAGAGCTGAAATTCCGAATCAACCAGAATGGAGTCCGCTCGAGCGGACATGATGCAGGATGGCCCAGCGTTGAAACAGAACCTCATCCGCTCGAGCGGATGGTGGGTCCGCTTGAGCGGACAAGGTGGCAGTGTCCAAGTTTATTTAGAAACTGATTTCTAATTGTGCCCAAACTGCTTGTTTTAATCCTAATTAAGTTAGGCAACCTTGAACACAACCTAAAGGCTATTTACAGGACTCAAGGGCTATTTCAAAGATACTACCTCACCTCTCAAAGTTATGAGTTAGAGATTATCATTGAGAGAATTATTCTCTAGAGATTTATTAAGGAGTTGTGCTGACAAGTACTCTAGAGAGCTAGTTCTTCTGCATCATTTGTAGAAGATTATCTTCTTACGAGAAGACTTGAGGAGTCAAGCGCTGGATTGAATATGTTACAATCAACGGTGTGAAGTCGTTGAAGCGTGAAGTGACACAAGGTAACTTCATTCCTTGGGTAGGAGATATCTGGGTAAGAGATCTGAGTTTCTTGTAAGTACGAGATTCATTGTGTTTGATTTGATCCAGTTCGAATTAGTGGTTTTTCACCCGGTTAGGGTTTTCCACCTTAAATTTGGTGTCCTTGTGGTATGTGCTTGTTTATTTTATTTCCGTTGCATATTATTTATTTCTGCACACTTTTGGGTTGATTGTTTGAGTAGACCAATCTAGAGATCTCGGACCCCATTAAATCTTTTCAATTGGTACCAGAGAGGGTTGCATTGTCTTGTTGTGTCTGATCCTACAAGATTTCTAGAATGATCCTCAATAGAGAAGGGACATCAACTTCCAAGCCTCCTTTGTTTGATGGTTCTAATTATGCATATTGGAAGTAAAGGATGATTGTGTTCCTTAAATCCATTGATGATGATGTTTGAGATATTGTTGAGGAGGGCTACACTAGACCAACAATTGTGGTTAATGGACAAATTGTTCCTAAGTCTAAAGCTAGCCCAATGGACTAAGGATGAGAAGCATGCATCCAATTGTAATAATAAGGTTGTGAATAGCATATATAATGGAGTGTCTGCTGATGAGTTTCGAAGGATTTCCACTTGCAAAATTGCAAAAGAAGCATGAGAAGTCTTACAGACAGTTTATGAGAGTACAGACATGGTGAAGTAAGCAAAATTACAAAGGCTGACTAAAGAATTTGAAACCATCGTTATGGAAAAAGATGAAACCTTTGATCAATTTAATGCAAAGCTGAATGAGATTGTCAATTCTGTTTTCATTCCAGGGGAAGAAATATCAGAACACAGGATTGTCAAGAAAATTCTAAGGTCTCTACCTTCGAGGTTTGATTCAAAAGTTGACGCTATTGAAGAAAATAAGAATCTGGATACCCTCAAGGTAAATGAACTGGCTGGAAATTTTCAGACGTTTGAAGCAAACCGTTTAAATAAATGAAAATCAAAAGAGAAGGATATTGCTTTGAAAGCCATCTCAGAATCAAGAAAGAAGCCTGCAAAGAAAATTGAGTCTGATTCTGAATCTGATGCTGAAGATGATATGGCCGAGTTTATAAAATGTTACAGAAAATACATGAAGACAAAACGAGCCAATAGAAAGAATTACAAATCCGAGAAGAAGGATCCTGCAAAATGGATAAAGTGTTTTGAGTGTCAAGGCTATGGACACTATGCTAATGAGTGTGCCAACAAGAAAAAGAGTACAAAGAAAAAGGCTCTCAATATAACTTGGGATGAATAATCTTCTGAAGAAGAAAATGAAGAAGCAAAAGATCCAGAAGATGATCCTTTAAATAATGTGAATGGCAAGTTTATGGCTGAGTCTGTGTCTGACAATGATACTGATAATGAAGATGAGCCGTCAGATCAAGAGATAGGTTGGGAAGAGTTAGGTTGGGAAGAGTTGTACCATCTACCTATGTTGATTGTGTCAAGATGACCAAGTTTGGTAACAAGATCACTAGTAACAAGATCACTATCAAGTACGAGGCTGCTCAAGAAGAAAATTCTGCACTGAAAACTGAATTAGAGCAAGCGCTTAAATTGGTTCATCTCTTAAAAAGTTAGAAAAACTGTTTGGCTGAAAATTTAACTACTGATGGTCAAAAACTTGAGAAGGCTGAAAAAGAAGTCGTGCATTTAAAGCAATAGATAGTAATATTGAAAGTTGAAAATCAAGACCTACAAGGAAAACTGAAGATCACTCTGTCTGAGCTTGAAGTCAAGCAAGCTTCTCTAAACAAGATGAACACTGGTTCAAAGATTCTTACACACATCTTGTGCAATCAGAAGCCTCCTTTTGACAGAAGTGGTCTTGGTTATGATCATGGTGCATCCACTTCGGGTACTAAAGGTAAAACAGTTTGTGTTTCAAGTGTTGCACATGCTACTCCACATACTGCACTTTCAAATAATGTGTCGAGTAGTTTTAAGAAAAAGAATGTGTCACACGCTGTACGCACATCGACTTGTCATCATTGTGGATTAAAAGGACACATTCGTCCCCATTGCAAGAAGCTACAAAGTCTACCTAAGACCAAGCAATGGCGGACGAATTTTTCTCCACCCAAAACGGTTCAAATTTGGGTTCGAAAATATGATTTTCCTAAGGAGGTTACTCACACTCTGCTGAAAGATCAAACTACACAAGTGTAGGTGGCTACATGTAACAAGCCATGATCAAAGAGGTCAAGCTCCCGCCCCTAGCGCTGCTACGAAGATATTTTCAGGGGGAGTTTCTATTGAGGGAGAGCTATTGATCCTAATTGACAAGTAAGCTGTATGTTCTTATCTTTAACTTTGTCAAATTATGAAAAAAAGGGGGGGGGGGGGGGGGGGGGATAAACAGGTGATAGATCAAGGGGGGGAACAAGAAGTTCAAACTAAGTCAGAGACAATGCAGATCTACATTTGCTGATTGCCATTTCTTTTTTAAAAAACAAATTCAATGTATTTTGGGTTTCTTTTTAGTAGATCAATTTGTATTGTCTTAGGGAGTTTTGTCCATGAATTGCCAAAGGGGGAGATTGTTAGGTTTTTTAGTGTTGGTTAAATTCATTGGTCGGACAAAACTTTGGATCTTTTGAGTTGTAATTCTTTTTTAGAAAACGACCATGAAGATAGAAGATTGGAATGACTCAGATGAAGAAAGTCTGAAAGAATTAGAAGAAGAAAGCTGGCGAAAGGGAGTTGAAATTCCGGATCAACCAGAATGGGGTCCGTTCGAGCGACTAGATCATCCGCTCAAGCGGACATGATGCAGAATGACCCAGCGCTAAAACAGAACCTCATTGGCTCGAGCGAACAAGGCGGCAGTGTCCAAGTTTATTTAGAAACTAATTTCTAATTGTGCCTAGACTGCTTGTTTTAATCCTAATCAAGTTAGGCAACCTTGAGCACGACCTAAGGGCTATTTAAAGGACTCAAGGGCTATTCCAAAGATACTACCTTACCTCTCAAAGTTCTAAGTTAGAGATTATCATTGAGAGAATTATTCTCTAGAGATTTATTAAGGAGTTATGCTGACAGACACTCTAGAGAGCCAGTTCTTCTGCATCCTTTGTAGAAGATATTTATCTTCTTACGAGAAGACTTAAGGAGTCAAGCACTGAATTTGTTGCAATCAATGGTGTAAAGTCGTTGAAGCGTGAAGCGACACAAGATAACTTCAGTCCTTGGGTAGGAGATATATGGGGAAGAAATCTGAGTTTCTTGTAATTGCGAGATTCATAGAATTTGATTTGATCCAGTTCGGATCGATGGTTTTTCATCCGATTAGGGTTTTTCACCTTAAATTTGGTGTCCTTGTGGTGTGTGCTGGTTTATTTTATTTCCGTTGCATATTGTTTATTTCTGCACACTTTTGGGTTGATTGTTTGAGTAGACCAATCTAGAGATTTCGGACCTTATTAAATCTTTTCAATTAGTATCAGAGAGGGTTGCATTGTCTTGTTGTATTTGATCCTACAAGATTTCTAGAATGATGCTCAATAGAGAAGGGGCATCAACTTCCAAGCCTCCTTTATTTGATGGTTCTAATTATGCATATTGGAAGAAAAGGATGATTAGGTTCCCATTAAATCTTTTCAATATATAAGTAAATTTCATGTATGATTTTAAAAAAAATTGACTAAAAGCATGGCTATAAAATTTGTCTAAAACCAAATTGTATTGCCCAAATAGGTAAAGTTTTTTTGTCATGATCAACCAGTTTTCTACTTATCAATTTCGGGACTAATAATGTATCAGAATTCAAGTTCTAGCCTAGCTTAGGAACCCCCTTTAGATGTTGATCAACATATGCTAGCTGTTGGGTATTTTTTAAAATAGTAGTTACTAGTACTAGATTTATTATTTATGAATTTTATTTATTTAGATATATCTCTTGTCAAGAGGTGTAAACGAGAAGTCTGTTCATATTATAAGTATTATAAATGTCTGTTATTCACAACCTTTTCTTTACCAAAATAAATAAATAATCACAACCTTTAATGAATACTTGTTTTAAATAAATAATTTTGTATAGAAAGAGTGTGTCTTTTAATATCACTCTTCAAGACATCCCTCAAAATCTATATGAGAAAATACCATTGAGTTTCTTCTGTTGGATTCTATTCACCCGATTTTGAGGTCTTCGGCTGGGGCACTAGATCCGGGGTCTCCCTTGTATGCAAACCATTTGTAAGACCGTCTTTAAGAAAGCACCTTTTGTCTGATCCTTCCTATGCAATTTTGGGTAAGTGAAAATACAAGTGCTATAACACAAAACACATAACCATCCTATAAAACACAAGAGGGTCATCTTCCTTACTCTCATGATCTAAGTAGTGTGGGAGTTACTCTAATAAAAGCTTTTTTCATATGCGTGTGTAAAAGTAATGCTAATGTACAAGCTTTCCCTTCCGTCTTATATTGTACAGGCCATGCCACCTCATGAGGCCTACTTGGAACCCCACAAATTATAAAAGGGTGGGGGATTGAAAGATCCAAATGGGGCCAACCTAGATATCAAGTACGGGATTAAGCCTTTCCTTTCCTCTTTTTGGTTGTTAATTGGCTACACGGATTGCACTACAGACCCCACATGAGAGATTTGAGTTTCTCTTTCTAATACTTTTCTATATTTTCTCCAATCTCCTACATAAAAGGTGCATTCAAAGGAAATTCTTCTCCAATATCCAAAACACCGACTCCCTATTTGCTCGGATTCCCTCTCTAATTACCTACTCTATATTTCCTATTTCCCCTCCAATCTTTAAAATTTCTACGACTTTAATGTGAGGTGGCATCATATAACTAGTAGACAAATCAAAAGGGGCGAAATGGAGCGGTTTTGAGAATTTTAATATATATATATATATATATATAGCAATATTTATGTGCATCCATCCCTCACCATAGGGTGAGAGACACATAATTTGTACGAAAGAGGAAAAATCATATATGATCATATGCAAAAAAAGAATGTTTATGTGCAAAGAAGGAAAGTCATGTAAGTGTCCATCACCCTATAGTGAGGATGTATGCACATGAATGTTCCTCATGATGGGGCCCACTTATGTTTACATGTGGGTGGACCCAAATCGCAAAGAAATGCCCCTTAGAAGGAAGTGTCGTGGCATTTAATTTGAAGAAGAAAAAAAAAAAAAGCCTATGCATTGAAGGAATGAAACAAAAGGAAGTGTATTTGCGTTCAATAACAGTTGTCATGAAAAAGAGGAAAGGAAAGACTCCTATTTGTTCTCTAAAAATGGCTCCCAAATTCTCTCCCTCTCCCTCTCCCTCTCCCTCTCCCTCTCTCTCTGAAATTGATGTTTTTGAAAAAAAGTCATTTTCTTTTAGTGACCTAGAGGAGAGACTATGAACAAAACGCCATTTTCAAAATGGGCAATTTTAAGAACCCATTACTGGGGGGCCACTTATGAGAAATCCATTCAAACTAAATGACTTAGTCCTCTCCAAATTTCACAACATTAGAGTTGGAACGAACATGAGATAGATCACTAAAAAAATCTGGTTTTTTTGTAAGCAGGCCCTAATTGCTAATTTCAAAGTGGGCAGTTTCGACAACCAATTAGTGGGAACACTTACAAGGAATTCAATCCATCCAAACTAAATGGACTCATCTCTTATTGATCCTCTCCAAATTCCACACAAATGGGAATAGGACCCACCGACATAATAAATCTGGGTTTTTCATAAGTGGCCTATGAATTATGAATTGACAAAAAAAAAAAAAAAAAAAAAAGATTTGGGTCTTCCTCATACTTTGAATAGTTAATGTAGATCATTAACTTCGATACTATAACCCATATAGCGAGAACGGCTCCTTACCCCAATGGTAAGGAGTGACAGTTCTCATCTGGCCACCCAGGATTCGAACCGTGGGCATACCACCTATTCCCATGTGTGCAGACTCCCTTCTCACTTGTGTGGGCTTTCATCTCGAGTATGCAGTTTTCTTTCCCACTTGAGTGGGCTGTCTTCTCGTGTACATACGGGCTCTCAATTAGGTCCTAGCCCTTGGCAGGGTTACCAAAAAAACAGACCCATTTAGAATTCATGCCGACCGATGTAGCAAGATGATCAAGATGAAGTAAGGCCATGTTTGGCATCTCTACTCTTTTTTTTTTTTTTACAGACCTATCAAAATAGAACCAATAAAAAAACAGTTATAAAAAAGAGGCTAGAATAAAAAAGAAGTGTTCGGTAATGAAATGATCTATGTTAAATAGACTTTTTTATATCAATGGTTGAGGTTTTTTTTTACAAGTTTCTCGAGATCCACGAGGTATCAAGCCTTAAAAATTGACCCTATGGCCTTCTTCAGCCTTCTAAAGAGAACTAACAATTTTGATCTTGTTTTGGGGCCCACATAATCCAAAAAACTACATTCAATGGATATTTTTTTGCACGTATCTCAAGATTACTGATGATCCAACGGTCGAAATTTGGTCTAATGGTCGTGTTTGATCTTTTGAACATCTCCAATGGTTTGGATCTTGACTCACATTCCCAATAATAATAATAATATGAGAAAAATATCATTGTGCTCAGGGACAAATCCAATATTAAGCATAATACATCGAATATTAAGCATAATACATCGATGACTGATATTGTTTTGCAAATATCTCAAGTTCCACAAGGTATCAAGACTTGAGAATTGACCACATTGTTGTTTTTAGCCATGCAAAGAGATCTAACAATTTGGCTCTGGCAATTGGGGCCCAAAAATTTTAGAAAATTTCATTCAATGGCTCACATTTTTTTGCATATAGCTCGATATTGGTGATGATCCAATGGATGGAATTCGATCTCAAATACGTGTTTGATTTTGTGAGAAATTTCAACAATTTAGATCTTGATTTACACTCTTAGATTTATATATATATATATATATATATATATATATATATATATAAGGACTTGGCATGAATAGGCCAAGAACATTGTTCTCCCGTCTCTATTTTTCTCCTTTACTTTCGACATGCATGTAATGGTGGGCTATGAAAAATAGAAGCATTGCCTCTACTTCTCTACATCATTTAGATGCTGTCGAATGCTATCAAACACCTCTATTCTTAAAATTTCTACCTGATTTAAAGATTTTAAGAAATATATACAACAAATAGTGATGGCAACCAGGGCTAAGAATATAAAAATTGACAAAAATAGACATGACCCCCACTTCAAGGTTCTCACATAGACATCATGGGCATAGCACATGCAAAAAGCATATCAAGCAATGATCTTGGAAGGTTGACCATGGGTTCTGATACTTCGGTGACATGACTAGAACCAAGATTGCAATAAGAAACACTTCCATGTCACACGTGCTCCTTAATTATCTCCCATTCAACGTGAGGCCACATGAGTGTTAAATTGGGTTAAATGCATGTTTAGCATGAGTATAGATCCATCAGATTTGTTCTTAGGTGCCCCCCACAAACTGGCCTGGGCCACTGAGAGAGAGAGAGAGAGAGAGAGAGAGAGAGAGAGAGAGAGAGAATCAAACCCATTACACCGCAAATCCAGATCCTCTTAGGATGAGAGAGAGAGCAAATCCAGATCCTGTTAGGACAGGGCTCATGGAATTCTTAGGATGAGAGGGAAAGCAATTCCAGATCCTCTTAGGACAGGCCTCATGGAATTCCATGAGCCAACGCCTCTAAATCTATGAACTCATGTCTATAATCAACTTCTTATAAACACTCTCTTGCATTGGCCCTTGTGTGGGGCTTTCTCCTAAGAAGAAGATTGCGCTAATCTTGGTAACAGTACCGACTTGGCTTGTCATAGTTTCGGCACCCAAGCTCGGTATAAGTATAAGGTACATCCAGCTCGGCAATAATGCCAGCAAGTGACCAGCTGGACCTAACTTCGGTGAAGGTACCAGATGGTCTCATCTCGGTCTCGGCACCATCTACCTCGGTAGCCAGTGCCAGTATGCATCCATGCCTTATCTCGGCTTCACCCTCAGCTCGGCATTGCCAACTAGGATGAGTACAAGGTCATAATTATACCCCATAACGTTACGGCTACGTTACAGAGCGTGTTGACAAACAAGATTGGCGCCGGACTATGATAAGGGGCTAGCCTTATCAAGCAATCACGTCCACATTAATACAAGGATTTTGCGCATGATCCGATGGGACATTTCCCCACCTACTGCCATTAAGGAAGCATGGCATGGGGCGACATGACAGTGCCTCTGCCTACCTCCATGGGAGGGACTCCTCTCTATATATATGCATGAGGTAAATCTACAAAACAGAGACTAACAGACATCTTCATTTTGCACTCTCTCTTCTTCCTTACTCACACATCCTTTGTCTAGTGACTGCACTAACTTAGGCTTCGGAGTGCCTCCGGCTGACAGTAGTTCAGGCCTCTGACCTTTCTCTTCCTCCTTCCCTTTCAGGTCCCAGGCGGTTAATCTTTTCCAAATGAGCTTTACAGCAACATCACAAACTAAATATCCATTTATCCAAGTCCGTAAAATTTAGGCACTTACAGCCCTCAACCAAATTCACTTCAATCAGCAAGGCTACGATCAAATCATTCACACGTACGGCACATGATTAAATTAAAACACAACAACAGATATTTTTAGTAGAGTTCCAATTCACACGTATGTTGATTAATGGCTGGTTTAGAATGATACAATGTTGATAAAGTATATCCCGTGTGCAATGATATAACTCACCTTGCACTGTAGATTGGACAGTAGATCGCATTGTTGATGCAGTGGGCCCTACTTGGATGGTCCACTTTTAGCAAAGCACAACTGCTATCATAGCCATCTGATTTTTAGACGAGTAGTGTATCTTGAGAAAATTGGTAACTCTTTCCCTTTGTTTTACTAAAAAGACTCATTCTCATTAAAAGAAACAAAGAAACCAAAGAACCAAACAACAAAACTTACAAAAGAAGGGCAAAGCTACCATACAACAGTTATGCATTGCATTGCCTGGCACATGCAAGTGGGTGGGGCCCACCCTTAAGAAATCCAATCCGTCCATTGTTTTTTACACACATCTTGTTCTTTGCATACATAACTTCAAAGTATATTTAGTGGGGCCTACCGTTAGATTGACCTGTTGGTTTTAAATATGTGCCCAACTTCTATTTCCATAAGAAAAGAGAGAGAAAGTTGATAAAGTTGAATCATGTGTTCAGGATTTAGTTAATCCAACGGTGTGCATATTGTTGATTTGAAAAATATTATATATATAAATATATATCCAACAATGGGTGTTATAACCAATGAATGGATTGAATTTCTTAAGGGTGGGCCCCACCCACTTGCATATGCCAACGCTGTATGGTAGCTTTGCTCCCGAAAGAAAATTGATTACTTTAGCACCAATTGAAGGCCGCATTTGTATAAGAGGAGTCCCCGCAATGCCACAGAAACTTTGATTGCAGACAAGTTTTTTATGGTCCCGTGCGAATTTTTTTCCCTTCGTACAGAAACATGAAAATCTGGAACAAATTTTTCTTAACTTTGTGGACAAACCATTTTCCATGCGCTGGAATTTAAAAGGAATTTGCCCAGCACATGGAAGCCCAGAAGTAATGAAAGGTTTCCCATCCTCTGGTTGGTGGTGATTTGAACAGTGGGTCTGTCAAGGCATCTCATCATCACAGAGAAGAAAGAGGCAATGTGTGAGAGAGAGAGAGAGGCACTCACCCACAGGCCACAGGACTCAAGAAGAGTGTGGTCGTTGTATGCCTCTTAGCGCGCGCTGACAAGACTAGCACCGAGTTAGTAGTTTGGCAAATGGCAAGACACTGACTCATGATGCGGATCACATTTTTAAATTTGGCAATCACCACTTCTGCTTGTTTTAAACAATCAAATAATGGACCCACAACTCATTGGCTGTTGACCACAAATAGTGTGGATGGTAGATCCAGACGCAGTAAATGGAAGGAAATAAAACCATTGATCATTAATGAAAGGTCAATGAAAGCAGATGGAGCCAATCAAAGTCGATGTGCAAATAATCAATCCTATGATAGACGGAGATACTGTTATGATAGAAAATGATGTAGCAAGATCACATGGTGAAATGGAGTTACTGTAGCAAGATCAAAGGGTGTGTTTGAAGTCCGTTTTTTCCCCCTCATTCACACTATGTATTCTCAATTATCTCAATTTTCTAATTTTCCTACCCAATATTCACAATATTTCGGTAATGCATCTGAATTCCCTACTGATAATGTCCCAAAGAAAAAGGCTGTGTCACGTGGCCGCACTGTAGAATTTCAGGATTTCATTCAAATCCACTTGGGCATTCGCAACAAGAGAACACATTTTCAACTCCAAGCCGATCTGGTTGAGCAACTATGACATTTCCAAGGTCAATATGAAAAAGCTTGTGATTGACTATGATATTATGTAATTTGATTTTACTTTTTCTATGAAAAATGTGAGTTTCAAGTACAATTTATGCATTTTTTATTTTTTAATAATTTATTACTTTAATAATATTTAAATTGTACCAAATCCCATTAAATACAACTGAGAAATATTTAATAAAGTAAATGAGGGTTAAATGAAAAAATAATAAAATAATAATTTGACATCTCTCTTTAACTTGTCCAAGTGAATTGTCAAATTTACCTATGCCATTTTTTTATTTTTTTGCCACATAAATCTTTCTTTTGAAAAAGATATATCCATATTTAAAGTGTCTCTTAGATATACTCTAACAATCTTATTTTATTGGAGAGTACAGCTGCTTCTTGGTAAGATAAACCTCTTGCACTACGAACTCTCCACGTGAAAGACAATGCTTTGGTTGGAGACTTCATTACCCACATTTAGACCTCACCTAATAAGGACTAGGGACATTTTAGTTACTTGGTACGTACCCATTTTTCATTTGTGCATCCACATACATAAATGTCATTGCCAGCCACTAGGCAACTAAGAATGTTCAATGGAAGTGAACTTTAGAAATTTCTATTGACATCTAAATCGAAACCAAGTCCATTCATTGGGTGTATTCTAAAAGTATGTTATTGGATACGTCAAGTATAATTTAGATTTATTGATTCAAAACAATAACTAAAGATTGGATGATGAACATGGAAACACTACAAAGTTGAGTAGGTTTCATTTTCGATTAGTAGATTTTTTTTGATAAGATAAAAAAAAAAAACTCGCATGTGTATGAGTGTATTTTGTCTTGAAGTTTTCCAGTGATTAGTATTTTTTATTTTTTTTCTACATATAATTGTTAAAGTTAAGGATTACAAAATGATTTTATAAGTAAGGGTGTTGGTCAATGTCTATATTGCCAAAAATAATTCAAGATAATGTTAAAAAGTTAACTATATTAAATACGATTCTATACGAAGATTTATTTTCTTTAGGTTAGATAAAAGTCACACAAACTAACCATAATTTGCATTATTCATATACATCTATAATTTGTATATAACATGATTTTTCTAAAAAAATGAGTATTAATCTGTTTCTTTTAAAAGATATGACATACATATTTTTTGGAAAATCATATCTACTTGCATTAAGCACTTTACAAGAACTGACTATGTTTCAAAATGCCTCTTGTATCTCAAAAAATCTTCTCCATCTATTGTTAAAAAATAAAATAAAATAACCTTCTAGACCGTTTCCTTCAAGAAAGTGTTCCAAACAACAAAATTGGATCCATTGTTGATCATGGAACCGGCATTTAAAACCAAACAAAGGATTTTTATCGTGTTCATATAACAAAGGGTAGAATTATTGTAAGGATCCGGCCCACCGGCAGATATTGTCCGCTCTGGGCTTCCACACGGTTTGCCCTCACGGTTTTGTTTCTGGCCCCCACTCGGTTCGCCAAAACGCGTCTTACCAAGTAAAGCTCAGCATCCCACATATAGCCCAGTCTCTGGGCAGCCTCATAAGCGATGTGGGACGTGTTCTCACAATTATTGAACTTGATCAATTGTTGATGATTGAGGTATCTTTGTAGGGCCTTCTTTGGTTAATGGAAGGCACTCATATTATCATGCACCACTCTGTCCACTCTTTTAATAGGAACTAGACGAATTTTTTATTGAGATTGGAATGATATGCACCATCAATTATTGATCAATCTATGGATTGGTCATCAATCCATTGGAGAGGCTTATCATTCTCATTATAGTGAAACATAAGCCATTGCCTAAAGATGACCAATCGGGCCCAAACTTTGTACCTAGATCTGGTTTTTTTTTTTTTTTTTTTTGGGTGGTTGTGGGGGTGGGGGGAGCGTGATATAAAGACACCAAGAGGTGCAGGAGGATCTAAACGAGTGGAGAGAGGAAAGTAAAACATGAAACTTGGCCTTTGTTTCTTCTTTGTAGCTTTGGTTGGAATCCTGTTTGGCAGTGGCACTCTCTCTACAGCTGCTGCTAATTGCAATGGCTCCATTGCCCAATGCTACGACCAAGAGGAGTTCTTGATGGAGTCTGAAATCAGTAGAAAGTTTCTCGCTGGCCACAACAAACACATTTCCACTGCCGCATTAATTCAGAATCTAGCTGCAGCAACTAAACCCAAAGCTGGGAAACCTTATACAAGACGATGCGTCTATGGAAAAGACAGACCATGCTAGAACAAGTAGGATTTTGACCTCTCTGTAGGACTCTAATGTATTGTTATTACTTTCTCTCTCTCTCTCTGTGTAGTACTGAAATGTATTGTACTATTGCTGATAGTAGATATTCCATTTATGGTTTAAGAGTCCATTTGGAAGAGAAAAGATGAGTGAAACACTTCTACTAGGTAGAAAAATTAAGAGAAATAAATTTAAAGGTTGAGAATCCCCCTTGTTGAGATTCACTTAATTTTTTTATTTTTTTTTCTGAAAGTCATGATTGGGTGGATTTAAGCATGGATATCGGCTAGTACTGTCATGTTCGGTAGGTTTCTTGCTCTTAAAAAGTTTTAATCACAATATCAAACTCCATTTTGTAGGAGCTTACCCTAAGCGCATCTATATGTTATTAATGAGATTACAACTCTTAATGATAAATTTATTGATTAGGATAAAGAGCAAGAACACGGTTGAGGTCTTCCAACTCAAACTCATAGAGCACAATGTTTTTTTATTTTTTTTTGGTAAAACATAGAGTACAATGTTGACAGCCATATATATATGTTTCGTGTTTCTTTTAGAAAAATGAGAAAACTTAAAGGAAGAAGATTAAATGGAGAAGAGAGAGCTTCTTGTTTTATCTCAAGTATACACAAATACAGAAAGATCTACTAGTCCCACAGAAAAAAAATACAAGAAGTTCACCAAAAGCTCCAATTGCCAAATAGATTTCCATACTTATCGAATTTAGATGTTAATTCATTAGTCTCACAAGAAGAAATTGAGCGAGCTACGCAGATCATTCTTACAACTGTGAGTGACAAAGAAGGGAAACCTGCATCTACCTCTTCATCCTAGCATGATGGAGACAAAAGGAAAAAAGCACCTTTCGAGAGAGGGTTTCTTAGATAATTTCATCTCATAGAAGATTCATTTGTAATCATTTATGGCATATTTTAAATTTGTTTTCTTTGGCTTGTTTTTGGTACTTTTAGCTATTATCTTTTGATTGTTTAATAGGGGATGCCCCTTTGGGGGATCTTTACCAGATTATCCTGCCTTGCTGTATATTTGCCTTTTTTTGAAAGAATACTGCTTACCATTAAAAATATATATAAGGAAATCATTTAATGGTTGGTCTTTTGGCATTTGCAAATGTCATGTTTCTTTATCAGAATTCCAAATCTAGCCACTAAGTCCAATATGACCTTTGTAATTTTTGTAATTCCATCCTTTTTGCTTTTTTTACAAGAATTTCGATCTGGATGCTCCATCCAAAAGGATAATTTAGGAATTGCACATTTCAAACAGTTTAGAATTTATAAATTCTTTGTATACAATTTTTTTGAATTCAAGTAAAAAAGAATAGGCCAAAAATTTAGGCAACGGCTATGTATCACCGCTTTAGCAAGGACCAATAGAAGAGTCAGCATACAGCTACTAAAACCCAATAGCTAACAGTCATTTCTTACTAGAGAGTAAAGCTGCTTCTTGGTAAGATTTAGTGAATCTTGCGGTACAAACTCTCCACGTGAAAGACAATGTGCGCTTTTTTTTTTTTTTTTTGATAAGGTAGGCTCCTAGTCCTTTGGGTCATAATAATTCCTACCGGTCCAAGAGAGAAAGCCATGCAAAATTTCCTTGTGCCCTTAGTGTGGTTGTGCAGTTTTGAACCCACAACCTCCGGGTGCAAACCGTGGTCCTATGCCAACTGAGCTACCCCTCGGGATTAAGACCTACTTTGGTTGGAGACTTCATTGTGCACATTTAGACCTTACCTAATAAGGACCAAGGACAAATTAATTGGGTGGTCCCATTTTTCTCCTGTGCATCCACAAACATAAATGTCATTGCTTTTCACTAGGCAACTAAGAATGTTCAATGGAAGTGAACTTTAGAAATTTCTATTGACATCTAAATCCAAACCTAGTTCATTCATTGGGTATATCCTAAAAGTATGGTATTGGATACGTCCAAGTATAATTTAGATTTATTGTTTCCAAACAATAACTAAAGATTGCATGATGAAAATGGAAATACTAAAAAGTTGAGTACGTTTTATGTTCGATTAGTAGATTTTCATCGATAAGTTCAAAAACAAAAATTTGCATGTATGTGTGTGTATTTTTTATTGAAGTTTTCCACGATTGATTATTATTTTATATCTTTTTCTACAAATAATTGCTAAAGTTAAGGATTTCAATATGATTTTATAAGTAAGGGTATTTGTCAATGTTTATAGTGCCAAAAAAAATTCAAAATAATGTTCTAAATTTAACTATATTAAATACGATTCTATATGAAGATTTATTTTCTTTAGGTTACATAAAAGTCACAGAAACTAGCCATATAATTTGAATTATTGATATACATCTATAAGTTGTATATAACATGATTTTTCTAAAACATTGAGTATTAAGGGTGTGTGTCGATGTTTTATGTTGCGAAAAGTAATTCAAGACAATGCTTAAAAATTAAGCATTGTATGTGAAGATTTTCTTTTTCTTTATTATATAAAAAGTTTTGACAATCTAGCCATATAACATAATGTGTATTATTCATGTATATTTACAATTTGTAGATGATACGATTCTATTAGAAATTTGAGTATCAGCCCATATCTTTTGAAAGATATGACATATAAGATATAATTTTGGAAAATTTATAAATATATGCAGTTTCCATGTTTATATTAGAACAACTGAGTGACTATGTTCCAAGATCATCCTATATTTGCTAGGGCTTGTGAGGCCTATAAATTGTCTCCATTTACTTCTTTTTTTAAAGAGACATTCTCTAGATGGTTAAACCTTCAAAGAAAGTGTTCAAAACTGCGAAATTTGATCATTTGTTTATCCGTGAACCGTCATTTAAAATCTAACTGAAGGGTTTGTACCGTATACATATTACAAAAAAAAAAAAAAGTTGAGTGACTGAAAAGGGTACAAATAGATAGGATTGGACTTTTAGTGATCTGGAGGTCTGCATTTAATTAAAAATTAAAGGGGGTTGTTCTATTCCACCTACCAAAATTTTTTTTTTATTTTTTAATTGCCTGGTTGTGTTTGGATGATTCAAATGGGAATCTCTCTCAATCATAAATACCCCTGAGTTGAAGGAAGATTGAAACATGGGAAGAGTAAAAATGAGACTAGATTTGAAAAGAGGCCATTGTTTCTTCTTTGTAGCTTTGCTAGGGGTGCTGTTTGGCTGTGGCACTCTCTCTGTAGCTGCTATTTCTCAATGCCAATGGCTCCATTGCCCAATGCTACTATCAACAGGAGTCCATGATGGAGTCTGTAATGAGTGAAATCGGTGGAAGGTTGCTTGTTCCAGTCCCACACCACTACCCAACTCGTAGAGTGTTGGATCCTAGGCACGTATTTCCTCCAGACCTTCCAAAATGGGGTAAACCAGTCCCAGGAAAACCATACACCCGTGGATGCAAACACGTCTATTGTGCGCAAACAGAACAGCCGAACACTTGAAGAAGAACAGAGGTATTCTTGGTGGTAACTCCAAAAATGAACCAATCTTTGTAAAGAGTATGTTATATGACTCTCCCCACCCCCCTAAATATGTAATGTAGTTTGGTTAATCTTGCAAGCTTGAAACCTAAGTATGTGATGTATAGTTTGGTTAATCTTGCAAGTTTGAGTTGCAAGATGAAGGACATGACATGCTGAGTAACTCCCTTTTGCACTCCAGAATAATGGTGACAGATTTGGAAAGGTAATATATATATATATGTAAATTCCCTCTTTGATTTTAAAAATGAGTTTTTTTTTTTTTTTTTTTTTTTTTTTTTTTTTTGTATTTACTCCCCTAGGTTTTTAAGATTTGCAAATACGAAGTCTTGTCCTTGTCCATCACTTCACAACACTTATCTCTCCCAAGTCCCAACATATACCGTTTTCTTTGCGATCTTGCTTAAAGCGGCCCCATAGTGGAATTCAACCAAAACATCATTGTAATATACCCCAATCCCATCTTAGTGACACTAAGAGAAAGCACAAAATACGAAGTCTTTTAGTATAATGCTTAGAATTTTAATAAAGAAGAGAATGGAAATTAGATGATTAAAACACAAAGTAGATAACCCCTCATTTTAAGTTGTTATTTTCAAATTTCAATTGTAAAGGGTTCTCATTGCTCTCTAAACTCAAAATGTACTTAGCCTCTAGACTTGTTTTATATATACACACAATGTGGTGGACTCAGGATTTTTATTTGAGGGTTGCGAACCCTTATAGGTAGTTTAGTTTTGGTGGCAAACATAGGACTTTCATATAAGTTTTGAGGGAGGACCCACAACTTTTATTGGATTTTTGAAAGTGGAACCGGACTTTTCATATAGGCTTTGGAAGTGCACCCAGATCAACCAATTTTCTACACGTCTATTTTGAAACTAATAATGTATCAGAATTCAAGTTCTAGCCTAGCTTAGGAACCCCATTGGATCAACATATCCTTTTGGGTATTTTTTTTAAAATAGTAGTACTAGATTTGTTATGTATCAATTTTATTTATTTAAATATATCTCTTTTCAAAAGAATGAAAAGATCGAAAACACATATTCTATATGGCAGGTTACAAGTTACATAAGCGATTGATTTAGTTCATGTGTTTGACATATTTAATTCAGCTATATTATCAACCATTGGATAATTTCTAGAAATATTATAATGCCTATATAATCTAGTACTTCCATGCTGAAGAAAAAATTGATTATGTGCATGACATGCATAAGAAGAATGTGTTCTTAGCACTCAGAGAGCTAGAGATGCTTACAGGCTGAGACTCTTGGGACAGAGGTATCATGAACACAGCCTATACATGTGAGAGAGAGAGAGCGCTCATTTCATCGCAAGAATGCAATCCTAGGGCATTTGGAGTATTGGTTAGGTCCATAACACCTGGTGATGGTCCATTCAGACTTAAGAGACGAGAAGAAGGATTTCAATTGAAACAAAGGTATCACCTTCATAGTTTGTAAAAATCTTTTTACTCGTCAAGTTATTTTCTTGATTCTTCTCCAACTGATCTTGAGAATTCCTTGGGGATTAATCCAATTGTAAATTCCCCATAGGTTTTAGACGAAGTGGAAGCTTTGATCGATAAAAGTAAGGCTGCAACAAACACGAATATAAAGATAAGCGACTATCCACGAGACATTACTTACATGTGATTTACTCTGGAAGATCCAAGGGGATGGACACCCTGGAATTGGAAGAAGAAGAAGATCGACAGATTGGATCTAATGAAGAGGAGAGGAAAGTAGGGTTTCCTCCTTTGGTAAATGGAATGACCAGCCACGACTCCTCTTCACTCTTTAAATAGATGTTTTTGGCAAGTATAGGTCTCTGTTCAAACTAGGAGAGATATCCTAATCGCCACAAATAATTAAAATGTACAAAGACATTGTCAGGGGCGCACGTCCTATGATTGATGGCCCACCCATATGTAAACACATGTGGACCCATCACAGTTGCCAACATTTCCACCCACATCGACTTCGTCCCCTGGGGCTGCAATTCTCATGTAGGAATATATCTTGCATTCATCTTATTTGTTCGTTTTCTTTTGTTCATCTCATTTGTGTAGTGTATGTTTGATTGGGAGAGCAGAGAAAGGATGCAAAGGTGTACTGGTATGGGAGATGAAGGGATGTAGATGGGTTGGTCTCATGTAGGTTCGCGTAGGTTGGGTTCAGATGAAGGATTTGAGATGATAAAGAAGAAAATAAGAGAGATGAAAACAGAGGTGTCGCTGGTGGTGGCAGTGGTATTTATTGTGTTTGGTTTGAGGGGCTGGAACGGTGATGAAGAAGAGGGATGGAGTGGTGCTTGGTGTTTGACGAATGAAGATGGAAATGGGGAGATGACGAGGAAGATGGAATTGTTTGCAGTTGGTGGTGTGCAAGTTGCAGGGTCCTAGAGTGGAGTAGCAGTCGGCTGTGAAGATGTTGAAGATGTTGAAGATGGGTGCTGGTCGTTTGCAAGTGGATTTGACTGCTTTGAGTATGGCGATGATGGGAAAGTAGGATGGGGATGAGAAAGAGCGGTGGATGAGGAGGATGTTTCGGTTGTGCTGAAACTGGGATGGAGTTAGGAAGAAGATGAGAATGGTGATGAAAGATGAGGTGGGGTTGTGTCTTCTGTGAATTGGTAATGGGTGTCGTTGCCATTTTTATCCTCAGCCTCAATTAGAGCATTTCGTCATCTCTTTCTCCACTTGATGTACAATTTTTCACAAACTAATTTCAAGGAAAATTAATGAGAAATAAAAGCAGCTAACCCACAAAAATGAAGAAAATGAACAAAAAGATAAAAGAGTTCTTTTTTGAGAAGATGAAATGCAGATTAAAATTCAGGGTTTCGTGATGTGATTTTTATATAGGGATCGAGTTCACGATATTGTCAACCCATTTGATGATTTCACCAACTGGTTTGATGATATCGTCAAATGATATTGTCAACTCAATTAATGATATCACCAACTGATTTGATGATATTGTCAACTGGGTTGACGATATTATCAATTGATATATATATATATAACCGTCTGATTAAACTATAAGCTTAAATATTTTATAAAAATCCCCTTTAAGAATATGTAAAATTCATATCAGAAACTCTTTTGAAACTCACAAACGATCCATGTTTACATGTAGATTCATATTTAAGGTTGCAAATGTGAATGTTACCAGCAAAAGAAACAGAAAAGCAAAGTGAAAAGAAAAAAAAGAAGTTAGAAAGTGGATTCTAGTTAAGATGACGGTTGTAACACCAACGGGGTGATAGAACCCTTTTGAAATTGATAGGACGCCTTGTGCTTTCTTCTTCCTCTTTAGCCCATTCAAGATTGTCGCACCATGCTGACTCACCTTGTATCTCTATCGGCTCAGGATCATTTGGATATCCATAGGAATCTGGTCTGTTTGAAATGGGCGGAGGGATAGGTACCTTCTGCAATTTTAAACATCGACCAACCTTGAGCTTTTTCAATGCTGGTAAGTGCCCGCCGGATACAAATTCTAGTTTTCGAAGGTCCCACAGGCAGAGTATGTAATTGTGGGAGCCCATATTGTCCCATTGCCTCTTTACTATGAAAGATGCACTTGAGATTCGGACAGAAACTTATTCCCAGCATCTCTAATCTGGGAAGATCTGGCCAATCAAAGAGACTAGTTAGATTTGGACACCACCAAAAGTACAAGTGTTGCAAGGACTGAAAGATATCCATCCCTTCATATACTGTCTTTAGTTTTAAAAGTTCAGACACCCGTAATCTACTTGGGCAATGTATGGTTTTGCTTGCACTTTTTCAAAGATGTTCTGCATATTGTGGCACCTCTCAATCCGACATTCCATTAAAGTCCTATTGTCTTCCAAATCCAAGCCTGTCAAGCTTGTAAGAAAATCATTGTCATGTAACCACAACGACTCTGTTTGTTGAGCAATAGCCTTAATGCCTCCCAACCCGACACGATGCAGTGATTTCACTCCATCCGTCTCTAGATATTGACAGAAATGTGCGGGTACAGCAGGATGATTTTCTTGCATCCTGTCATATACACGGCGATATGGAAACAGCTTCTTGCTTGCAAAATCTGGAGCAACTACCTTCATGAGTAGTTGCTGTCGTCTGGCGCAAGGAGAGACATGTATATGGAATTGTGTGAAGCAATTCTTCCATGATGGTTTAAATATGTTGGGATTGCTTACTGATATTAGTGCCAAAGCATTGCCTTCATTTGTAGAAGTCAATTGCATTTCCCTTGACAACTGTTGGCTCCGTCCCGAGTTAATCCAGATTAACTCTAATTAATTGAGATTAAGGCTAACTAAATATGTTTAGTTGAACTAATGAGTAAATGAAATTGAATAAGCCTACCAATGAGGACTTTAGGCTTAATGAAATACTAAATAAGATTAAGAAGTGAATTGAATAGAATTTGAGTTCAAATAAGTTAAACTAAGGACTTTTGTATAAATACGAATGTATACGTATTTTGACAAATACGGAAACTCTTGATACCCGCATGTGTATCTCGACGAGTACGATAACTTTCATAAAAGGCTTGAGGTTATTCGATGAATATCGGATTAAATGGACCTTTAAGTGACTTGAATTGTAATTAGGAGAACTTAATGGGCTTTAATGCAAAATTATCCTTATATAGGATAAGATGATGAATTCATTTGATTCATCTCCAACAACCCTAGGCAACATCCATTTCTCCATCCGTTTCTTCTTCTTCTTCCAATTCTTCTTCATACGGAGTGAAGTTCAAGTGAGTCAAGTGAAAAGGGAGTTTATCTTCTTCATTTGCTCATCATTTTCTTAGAGTTGTTTTATAATTGAAGCTTCAAGTGAAGGTTCAAGTGGAGGAATTTCATTCCCAAGCTAAGCTAAGCAGAGACTAAGCTTCACTTAAGGCAAGTTTATACGTATGATTATGCTTGTTAAGGTGTTTCATTGATTTTGATATGAATAGAGGATGAATCAATAAGTTATGGCTTTGAAACCCTAATTGTTAGATTGTGTTAATTATGGTTAGATTAGGTAAATGATTAAGATTAGTGTGTTCTTGTTGTTTCCATGCACTAATTGTCTATCAGGTTGTATTAGGTGCAAGGAAAGAGAGAAAGAAAGGAAAGGGATTAAATCCCTTCACTGCACTGCAGGTACAAAACCTGTGTTCTGTTTCTGCACTGTGGCCGGTTGACCGGCCAGCAGGGCTCGGTCGACCGGGCACACTGGGTCAGGTTCGCAAGAGCCTGACCAAAACATTATTCACTTCTTTTTCGTTTACAATTGCAGGTCGACCGGGCCTGAGCCAGGTCGACCTGGCCCACTGAGAATTCTGAAATACTTCCAATTTAACTTGAAATGTTTTGATTTAGTAAACTTAATCATAGAGATTAATGGTAATGATGTTTAAACCTCCATGAGTGTTAACGAGGGTTATTTAATGCATAAACTTCCCTAAGTAATATCATCGATAGTAATATGTGCATTAATAATTAATTACCGTTTCACTCAATGGTTGGTTCGAGTAGGTTTAGAATTAGAATGAGATTGATATGAATTGTTAAAGGGTCTGGCACTACATAGTGGTTTCCGAACTCATTATTGAATTGAACTGAATAAATTGAAGAATGAACAGTTACGAAAAGTAACAATGAATTAACTAATCCTACTGCAGTAGATGGAATTGGGGTGTTCCGGAGCCCGTGGTGACACCAGTGATCTCTGATCAAGACACTGGGAGATCCCACCTTATTGGACCGAAAGGTCATTGACTGAAAAGTCATATATTGATAAGCCATTAATAAATATTGAACATAATGAATGAATGAGTATGAAATGCTTCCTTTTGGAAGAACTAACTGGAGTTGGAACCAATACTAGCGTAGTTGCCAATGTTATTGTCATTATTACTTGTGTTTATAATTGCACAAGGATTATATATTGGAATTGTTTAGAACTGTTAAATCAAGGGATTGTCAGGAATTGTCAAACCTGCTATCATCATATGTATATATCTTGTTGAACCGTCGTGTTCATGGTATTAGTGATGATGTTATAGGCTCAGTTGCCCATGCCGGTCCCTCCGAGACCGTCCCACCAGCGGAGGAGGCCCATTCGATACCTCCAGGAGGCACTACAAGAAATTTGGGGTTTAAGGACGACACAAATTTGTTACAAAATGTATATATTTCGTCACCAAAACTAATTGAGACGAAAATTTTTCGTCACCCGTTTCGTTGCCAAAGCCTTGTCGCTAAAAGGTATTGGTGACGGAAAAAAAATTCGTCATTGAAAAAGATAAATTTGTGACGATTTTTTTTTTGTCTCCAATACACTCTTTTGGAAACAAGTAATTTTTTTTCCTCTCCAATACACTATGTTGGAAACATACTTGTAAGTAATTAGTGACAAAATATTGTCATTAAAGTAAGAAATTAGAGACAAAACTATTTTGTCATAAATATAAGAAATAGAGACGAAAATTTTTTGTCGCATTTACCCCGCCCAACTCAAGGACTTCCCAAGAGGTCACCCATTCTAGCACTGCTCCTGCCCGAGCACGCTTAACTTTGGAGTTTTTACGATTTTTGGAGCCGCACGATTTTAAAAGACTTCATGCTAAGTTAATACGGGGTTTGACTTATAAGCCATGGTCAAGACTTGGATATTTTCGATGCGGGCTAACGGAGACTCATCGTTTGAAGCCAGTAGTTGACACGTTACACCCCGTGATTAAGAGTACCACCCGGACCAAGATCTCACATTCTCCCCCACTAGAAATAGAGCCGTCCTCGGCTCTGATACCAACTGTCACAGCCCCGCCCAACTTAGCATGAAATTGTCTGCTTTGGCCCACGTGTACGTGCGAGGACTTCCTAGGAGGTCACCCATCCTAGTACTGCTCCCGCCCGAGGACGCTTAACTTCGGAGTTCTTACGATTTCCGGGGTCGCACGGTTTTAAAAAGCCTCATGCTAAGTTAATATGGGGTTTAACTTATAAGCCCATGGTCAGGACTTGGATATTTCAATGCGGGCTATAGTAGACTCGCCGTTTGAAGCCCGTGATTGACACGCTACGCCCAGTTGTTAAGGGTACCGCCCGGACCAAGATCTCACATTCTCCCCCACTAGAAATAGAGTCGTCCTCGGCTCTGATACCAACTGTCACAGCCCCGCCCAACTCAGCATGAAATTGTCCGCTTTGGCCCACGTGCACGCGCGAGGACTTTCCATGAGGTCACCCATCCTAATACTGCTCCTGCCCGAGCACGCTTAACTTCAGAGTTCTTACGATTTCCGGGGACGCATAGTTTTAAAATGCCTCATGCTAAGTTAATACGGGGTTTGACTTATAAGCCCAAGGTCAGGACTTGAATATTTCTGATGCGGGCTAACGGAGACTCACCGTTTGAAGCCCGTGGTTGACATGCTACTCCCCGTGGTTAAGGGTACCGCCCGGACCAAGTTCTCACAGTAGCAGAGACTGAGAGAGGTAGGTGTACCTGGCGGTGGCGGACTTCTGGATGGAGGATGATGGGCACAGATGATGGTGATTGGTGATAGTGGCTGCGTCTGGGAACTCTAGGCGAGAGAGACTGAGATAAGTAGAGATGAGAGGGATCACTGATCAGGGATGGGTCTGCACTGCGTGTGTTGATAGAGGGTGATGATGATTGATGGGGGCCAATAATGGGCCATGGGGCTGCTGCTTGAGACGATGGGTGGGAGATGTTGGAAAAGAGTTTTGGAAAATGGGGAAAAGGGTTCTTCTCTCCTCTTCTGCAAAAGGGTTTTGGAAAAGGGGGAAAATGGTTTTGGAAAAGAGAGACCGGGATAGATGGAGGGACAAAGGTGAAATGGGTTTTGGCAAATGGGCGTTGGATTGGGGTTGGGGGGGGGGGGTGGACGTTGGGGCCTTGGGGGGCCCATTTTAGTCATTTTAAAAGCTTTTCCAAAGCAATACTTGTAAGAGAAGAATAGGCTCAAGTGCGAACGAAATTGGTGCCACTGCAAATGAAATTGACGCCTTATTTTGGTGACCAAATATTTTCGTCTTCCATAACTTATCCTTAATAGTGACGAATTATGTTCGTCACAAAAACAAATTATATTTTGTGACCAAAATTTTCGTCTCCAATGAGCTAAAATAATTCGCACCAAAGCAAATGAAATTGGCGTCTTATTTTGGTAACGAAATTTGTTCGTTGTCTATAACTTATCCTTATTGGTGACGAATTACGTTCGTCGCAAAAAAAAATTATATTTTGTGACAAAAATTTTCATCTCCAATGAGCTAAAATAATTCGCGCCCGCAAATGAAATTGGCACCTTATTCTAGTGACGAAATATTTTTGTCTTCCATAACTTATCCTTATTAGTGACGAATTAAGTTCGTCACTAAAACAAATTATATTTTGTGACAAAAATTTTCGTCTCCAATGAGCTAAAATAATTCGCGCCCGCAAATGAAATTGGCACCTTATTCTAGTGACGAAATATTTTCGTCTTCCATAACTTATCCTTATTAGTGACGAATTAAGTTCGTCACTAAAACAAATTATATTTTGTGACAAAAATATTCGTCTCCAATGAGCTAAAATAATCCACGCCAAAGCAAATGAAATTGGCGCCTTATTTTGATGACGAAATATATTCGTCTTCCATAACTTATCCTTATTGGTAACGAATTACGTTCGTCGTAAAAAAAAATTATATTTTGTGACAACAATTTTCGTCTCTAATGAGCTAAAATAATTGGCGCCAACACAAAACAAGTTGGCGCCATATTTTTGTAGACGAAATTTTGTTTTCGTCTCCTATACTTTTGAAAAAAATGAAAACAGACGACAAAATTTATATTTCGTCCCCTTTGGGTGTTCTTTTAAGACAAAAAAAAAAAAATTCGTCATCAGATTTCGTCGCAACAGCCTAAATTTCTTGTAGTGAGGTCTAGTCGAATGGACGTGATCTGAGAACGGACGAATTAGAATATTTTGGAAACTTGTTAGAAATTGTTTTATACATTCGTTTTGGTATTGTAAGTAATGTCCCCTGCATTGTATTTTGAATATGCAGTGGTTGATAGTAGGAGAACTGAAGCGATGTAAAGTGACCTTTACATTTTAAAGTAAAGAGTTTGATTCATTTTGTTTAAATGGTTGTCAATGTATGTTATTATATATTTCCACACACTGTACATTGACAGGTACATGCAAGATCCCTTGTGGACGTCGTTTTAACTTCAGATAATTCGGGGTTTACGGGAGTAAGTATGAGCATCGCGACCCGGGGGTTAACCCTAATGACTCTGATCTCGGGCCTGGGTCGTGACAATAACCAACCTCTGCCTTCGCCGCAGCCACATTGATCCCAGTAGAGCACTTGGGGGAGCCAATTTATCTTTTCCCATTGGACTCTATTGAGCTACCTTGTATTAACAAGATCCAAACGTTTTAGGGTGGTCAACTCGCAAATCTTGTAGGGGAACTCCTTGATCTTGGTTCCTGAGAGGTCAAGGATTTCAAGGTTTGTAAGATATCGCAGCTGTATCCTCTCCAAGCTCAGAAAACCTTTTAGAGATAGTGAAGCCCACTGGATCGAGGAGTCACTCATGTCGAGGAATCTAAGATTTGGCATGTAGCCATTAAAAGGAATATCTTCTAGCCCAAGGACTGTACATCCAGAGATGTCAAGCTCTTCAAGCGCTGGAAGCTGCTGCAAATGAGGCATGAAAAAAAATACCAATGCCTTACAATGTGCCAATAAGAGCTTCTTGAGGCTGGTGCTTGATATGGGAAGGTGCGATGATGGAGGCAATGGCAATGTTTTAGCTGGGAAGCATTGGAAATGTCGAACACTTGGAGCTTCTCAAGCGTAAACACAACTGGAGGAAGAGTTTCTAATGATTGACAGCCTCTGAGAAAAAGTTACTCAAGTTTGCAACAGTTGGAAATTGAGGAGGACTGCAAGTGCCTAAAAATTACGGACTTGGTTAATAGAGGATTAACCTCTTGATTTGTGGATACTGGGGAGATAAGGGAAGGGGATCGAGCCTCCAACGACCTGAAAGAGAAAGATAGTGAGTAAGAGCCCCTGGCTGTAGGTAGCCGAAGGCGCTCCGATGCTCAAGTCAGCGTGTGGACTGAAAGAGATGGAGGGAGAAATTATGCGTACCTTACATGGTTTCCTTTCATGCAATATATAGACGTGAAAGTCATCATTAGACTGTTCCATTGAGGGGACGGGAGTCCTATCAGAGTGTACTCTTATCTCTTCAGTGGGGGTAGGTGAAAAGGGAATGTCCCATCGGACCATCACCCCTTGCCTATGGACATGACTCCAGATAAGGTGTGCCCCTTATCTAGGTCCGGCGCCCACTCTGTTGTCAGTTCGCCGATCCCGTCCTGGCAACGTATTTATTGGCTGCATTTATGATTGAATGACAGGAGGCCGAGATCGGGCTTAAGGTCGAGACCGAGGTGGACATTTGTAAGCACGGTCACAGAGCCGAGTACCACGCGTCCCGAGATGACGCTGTCGCCGGGCTTGGATATTACCGAGACCAGGGATGCCCCCGAGCTCGAGGAGTGGCCCCACATGATCCTGTGATTACGAAATGCCCCCACACAATTGCCCCCTAGCTCCCCGACCTCGGGCTTTCTCTGAGGTCGGGAGCTAAGATTTGGATGTGATGGGGCCGTCTTACCGTATCTTGCCTTTGCGAGATTCTCATCATGACGCCTCTTCGTTTGCCCTAGGCAATAAATAGGGCGCCATGATTGCTTTGCCATGGCGAATGCGTAAGGTGCCGTTCCGTATGCCCGAGGTGATTAATATCGTACCAGAGGTATGGCGAGATACGGACCGTTGCTGCCACGTGGAGTCTTCCGTCTGTTCGGACGCAGGGATGGAAGCGACGCGTGGCGAATTCGAAGGGCCGCCCTGCGTGCGTGAGAATTTAAGAGGGGCGTCCCTTTATAAAACGGGGACGCCCCTTACCTTCTTTCTCTTACCCTAACTTTCATTTTGAGAAGGAGAGCTCTTGCTGAAGACGACGCCCTGTTGCTGCGAGATAACCGAACTCAGAGACTTTTCTTCCCTGCTTCCTGCTTCTCCATCCTTTGCAATCACGCTTTCTGTGAGTTCCATCTCCTGTCTCCGTTACCTCTTTGTGCCTCTTTTCTTCTTCGTTTTCATAGGTTTTTAGTCCCTTAGGGCTTTCCCAGCCTTCGTTCCTTTTTGCCTGTCTTCTTTCCCTTTCTGTTTCAAGAAAATGGGAATCTATAGCCACTGGGTGGAAGGCCCTGCAGCCTTGGAGGCATTTAGGACATTTTTTAAAATTCCGGCCGACGTCCTGGTGAAGCCTTGCGATTTCCAGGGCTTTTTTGAGGGCTTCGCCACCTTCAAGGAGTGGATGCCCTTCCCTTTGCTGGCGGTGTGCGAAGGGGGGGTCAGGTTCCCCATCCACCCGCTTCTCCGATCCTGCCTCAGCGCGTGGAAGATTTGCCCCTTCCAGCTAATGCCGAATGGTTTCAAAATAATAATGGGCGTGGCGGAGTTGAATTGGATCCTGGACATCAATCTCGGTGTGCACGACATAGAAGATGTCTATGATATATGCAAGGCCGCGGGGGCCGAGGACGCCTACTATCTCCGGGTGAAAGCCAGGCGTCATCCCTTGGTGAACGCCCTGGAGGACTCCAGTAAATATGCTGGAGATGACCGCATATTGGTCTCGGGGAATTGGGAGTTCAAGGGGACCGAGACTGAAGAGGATCGGAGAGTCCAGGTTCCGCGGAGACCTGGGACCCCTCCCAGTAAATACCTGTCTTGCTAGGCTTATTTGCGTTGTCCTTGGTTGTTATCATACCGAGCTGACACCCATTGTTATTTTCTTGCGCAGGTATTCAGAAGAGGAGGAGAGAGGCCAGCTTCAACAAGTGGAAAACGAACGACGCGTGGTTAGAGAAGATCCATCGCTACCACGGTCACCACGATCGAGCTGCCTTCTCCCTGCTAGGGTACAAACCTTGGTACCAGTCTTACACCAGGAAGACTGCCGAGATCCCTTCCCAGCCAATAGGGGAGATTGTCCTTGCGCTTGCCGAGACCAGCGGCCAAGCCTCGGAGCCCCAGGGCCCGATCCTTATTGTTGACAGCCCTCCCTCCCGAGATCAAGGAGATGAAGAAGAGATGGAAGGACAACGCCCCTCCTTGAAGAACTTGGGTGCTATGATCTTTGCGGGCCGAGCTCCCCCCGCCTCCAAGCGTGCCCCCAGTGGGTCAGGCGCCGCCTCGGGCCCCGCAGCTAGCGCCTCCTTCGGCTCATCGGGAGCAGCGTCGGGAGCGGCTGGGGCCACCTCCGTCAAAGCTAAGGGGAGGTCGGTGGAACCCTCCAAGGATGTCCGGCTGCCCAAGGAACCTCGTCCGCTTAAGGACAACAGGTCGCGGGTTGTGGAGGCCGAGAAGGAGGCTCTGCCGCCTCCGCCGCAAAGGGAGACCCGGCCTCGAGCCGCGGAGGCCGGAAAGGAGGGTGAAGGGGTTCCTCCCGAGAAGAGGCCTCGCCTGGCAGGCGTGGAGGGGAGGCTCCAGGGAGCGGAGCCGCAGGCCCAACCTTCCGTGTCGGCACCCTGGAGGCCCAACTTCGACCTCAACCCTAGCGAGCCCATGACCATGGGGAGCGGCTGGGGGCCAGCTGGGAGTCGGTCGTGGCCCTTGCTCGGGGATGTGCCCTCCCCCTGGACATGGAGAAGCATAGAAAGGCTGGGTCGATGGGCTTGCTCCATCAGACGATGAGGGCGTCGCTTGAGGTAGCTTTCCTCCCCCTGCTTTCGAATTTTTGCCTCTTGGTTGCCTGAATCGATTCCCTTACTATTTTTATCCTTTTGGAGAATGTACAGAGGACTCAAGTACTAATAGAGAGGCTGACGGAAAGAACTGCCCACATCGCCGAGCTGGAGAAGGAGAAGAAGAAGATGGGGGGTGCGCTGGAGGCCAGCGCAGCTGAGATAAAGAAATCGGAGGAGAAGCTCACCCATTACGCAACGGAACAACAGGCGGCGAAGACCGAGATAATTAAGTTGCGGGGCGAGAATAAAAATCTGAGGGGCGCTGTTGATGACAAAGCCAAGAGGGCGAGCCAACTGGAGGTCGAGCTCGCCGAGAAGGGCGCCGAACTCGCCAAGAGGGAGGCCGAGCTCGCCCAGAAGCAGAGTGAATTGGCTAGGAAGGAGGTCGAGCTAGAAGCCTCCAGGAAAGAGAGGGCCGATGCCGAGTCCACCTTGCGAGACCGAGTCGCAAAAGCTTACCAAGATGGGGTGGACTGGGCGTTGGAGGAGTACATGGTTCAAATCACGGATCTGAGCCCGGTGCTGTTTGAGATGGGATGCAAGGAGGCCCTCTGCAAGTATGGGGTTTCTGAAGACGACCCCATATTCGCGGACCTTCCTCCGTTCCAGCCTGCGGTACCGAGCTCGGAGTCAGAGCCTGGCTCTAACCCTCCTTAGGCCCCCTCCGAAGTCCCAGGCGCGCCTTCTCCTGCTCCGATCCCCGTCGAAGCTGAAGCAACCCAGGCTCTGCCAACTGCTCCTCCATCAGAGGCTCCCGATGCCCCTGCCTCTTCTGCCCCTCCAGAGCCTAAGAATAAAGACGCGGCGTCCAATAAACAGAATCCTTAGTGTATTTTCTTCTTTTTTCGATGTAATTTTTTTTCTTTTCTTTCTGGAAATGTGCAAAAGCTCTGTATCCATTCTTCAATTAATGAAAAATGAATTTTCTTTTTAATTCTCCAGCTGTTTTCTTATTTCTTTCTTTCTGCTCTGTGATGTGGATGTTCTGGTGCCAAAACTAGCAAGTCCTTGAGGTCGGTAAAGCATTCAGACTTTAACCCATCTTTCTGCCTCAGGATGACGAACCCCTTTGGCGAGTCCACTAGGCTGCCTTTAGACCAATGGCTAGGCTTTAATGACATGCTTCCGGGAGAAATACCTTAGGAAGGAATTTGCAATTAATTTGGGCTCATACCCCGAGATGCGGCCCATTCGCTGGAGAGCCGAGGTCGTATCTTTATTTTTGGTGAGCACTTTTGGTGACTCGAGGGGTCTGGACCAAACTTGCGGGTAGACCGAACTCCGTGTCTTCGCAGATGGCCCTGCTCGCGTCCCGAGGTGATGGCCTATTGTTTGAGGTTGCTGCGAGGGACAGAGCCTCGGCCCTGTAACTGGCTTCAAGGATGCTGGCAAGAGGGCCGGAGCCTGGGGAGTTGGTCCTGTGACCAAACTCAAAGAGGCTGGCGCGAGGGCCGGAGCCTTGGGGAGTTTGTCCTGTGACCGAACTCAAAGAGGCGGGCGCGAGGGCCAGAGCCTTGGGGAGTTGGTCCTGTGACCGAACTCAAAGAGGCTGGCGTGAGGACCGGAGCCTTGGGGAGTTGGTCCTGTGACCGAACTGAAAGAGGCTGGCGCGAGGGCCGGAGCCTTGGGGAGTTGGTCATGTGACCGAACTTAAAGAGGCTGGCGCGAGGGCCGGAGCCTTGGGGAGTTGGTCCTGTGACCGAACTCAAAGAGGCTGGCGCGAGGGCCGGAGCCTTGGGGAGTTGGTCCTGTGACCGAACTCAAAGAGGCTGGCGCGAGGGCCGGAGCCTCGTTCGTCACTGGAAAAACATAAAGCGGATCTTTGCCAAAAGGCTTTTCTTTATTGATAAATCATTTTGAATACAACTAGAAGTAATATTTCTTGAGGTGCGCAGCGTTCCATGGTCGTGGCAACTCCTTGCCATCCATCCCTTCGAGTCTGTAGGCCAACCTTCCTGAGACCGAGACTACTTTGTAGGGGCCGAGCCAGTTTGGCGCGAGTTTGCCTTCGTTAGGATCTCTATCTACTGGGAGTGCTCTTTTCAAGACCAGTTCTCCAACTGAGAACCTTCTTTCTTTGACCTTCTGATTGTATCCTCGGGACAGCTGCTGCTGATAGGCGGCCAGACGCACGGATGCCGCTTCCCTTCGTTCCCCGGCCAGGTCGAGCTCTCTGGCGAGGTTCATCTCGTTCTGCCCTTGATCGAAGAGATTTGTCCTCAAGGTCGGTAGACCGACCTCGAGAGGAATTACAGCCTCCATCCCGTAGGCCAATGAAAAAGGGGTTGCCGAAGTGGATCGCCTCGGGGTGGTCCTGTACGCCCAAAGGACACTTGGCGATTCTTCCATCCACCTGCCCTTAGCTTTATCAAGCCTTTTCTTCAGTCCGTCCAGGACCACTTTGTTTGAGACCTCTGCCTGCCCATTGCTCTGTGGGTAGGCTGGGGTTGCGTAAAGGTTCCTGATGCCGAGCTTCTGGCAGAAGGTTTTGAAGAATTTCGAATCAAATTGGGTTCCGTTGTTCGAGACCAGAGTCCTATGGATCCCGAATCGTGTAACGATGTTCTTCCATACGAAATTCTTTGTGTCGTGCTCGGTGATGGAGGATAAGGCCTCCGCCTCAATCCATTTTGTGAAGTAGTCGGTGCCCACCATCAGCCATCTCTTGTTTCCTGGAGTTCGGTGAAGAGGCCCCACAATGTCTAGCCCCCATTGAGCGAAGGGCCAAGGACTGGAGATAGGGCTCAGGTCTCGAGCTGGCTGGTGAAGGGAATGGGAGAACTTCTGGCATTTCTCGCATTTCCTGGCGTAGAGCTGGGCATCCTTCTACATGTAGAGCCACCAGTAGCCCTGGCTAATAGCTCTGTAAGCCAGTGACCTTCCTCCGATGTGGCTTCCACAGATTCCTTCGTGAATTTCAAAGAGGAAGTCTTCCACTTTGCTCGGATGGACGCATTGGAGGTATGGTCCTGAGTAGGATTTCCTGTAGCGCTTTTCGTCCGGGGATAGCCAGAAGTGAGCTGATTTCAGCCTGACCTTGTGAGCTTCAGTCTTGTCTTCGGGGAGCTTATCTTCTCTCAAGAATGTATCGATTGGGTCCATCCAGCTTGGACCGAGATCAGTGCACAATACTTGCCGAACTCGAAGGAGCTCTATGCTCGGTCTTTCCAATGTCCCTAAGTCGACCGTTCTTCTTTTCCCAGCTTCAACGGCCGATGCCAAGTTTGCCAGGGCGTCTGCATGGCAGTTGGATTCCCTACCGACCTGCCTAACTTCCGCTCTTTCGAACTGGGAGAGGAGCTGCCTGGTGTGGGCTAGGTAGGCCATCATTCTTTCGTCTCTGGCTTGGTAATCTCCGCTCAGCTGGTTCGTCACCAACTGGGAGTCACTGAAGACTACCACCCGACGTGCCCCTAGTACTCTTGCACTACCGAGACCAGCGATCAGTGCTTCGTATTCTGCTTCATTATTTGATGCCTTGAAGTCCAGGGTCAGTGCTTGCTCAATGACTAGTCTTTTTGGGGATTGAAGGACAACTCCGGCGCCTGCTCTCCTAGATGTTGACGATCCGTCAAAGAAGACTTTCCAGGCTGACTCAAGGAATTTTTTCCAAGACTGGTCTTCCTCGGTCTCGGTTTTAGCTTGATCATTGCCCTTAGTGTCCCCTAGTTCGGTGTCGAGCGAGGTCGGTGCCGAACTAGGAGAGGTGAACTTGACGACGAAGTCTGCCAGGACTTGCGGCCTTGAACGCTGTTCTGGGTTGATACTGGATGTCGAACTGGCCCAATTCTACGGCCCACTTGGAGATTCTGCCGGAAAAGTCTGCCTTCCTAAAGAGCGACTTGAGTGGGTACTCGGTGACGACCACTACCGTGTGTGTCTGGAAGTAGTGGGAGAGCTTACGGAGGCGCTGATCAGTGCTAGTGCTAGCTTTTCAAGTGGCAGATACCTGGTCTCGGCGTCGAGCAGGGTTTTGCTGGTGTAATAGATGGGGTACCGTTGCTTGTCGCTTTCTCGAACCAGCACCGAGCTCACCACATGGTCCGAGACTGCAAGGTAGAGATAGAGAAAATCGTCTTGCGACAGAGTGGACAATAGCGGTGGTGAGGAGAGGTACCTTTTGAGCGTTTCCAGTGCCAGGTCGCATTCAGGGGTCCATTGGAACTTGGGACTTTTCTTCAGGTGCTGAAAGAATGGGCGGCACTTGTCCGAGGCTCGACTGATGAAGCGATTGAGCGCGGCGGCCATCCCCGTGAGTCTTTGGACCTGTTTGGCCGAGGTCGGGCTCTGGATAGCCTGTATAGCTGCGATCTGCTCTGGATTAGCCTCGATTCCTCTCCGGGTGACCAGGCTTCCCAGGAACTTGCCTGAGCCGACGCCAAATGCACACTTCGAGGCATTCAGTTTGAGCTGGAACTTCCTGAGGACGGCGAACGTTTGGCGCAGGTCCGCCAGGTGGTCCTGTGATTTCTTGGATTTGACCACCATGTCGTCAATGTAAGCTTCCATCGTCCTCTCGAGCTGGCTCCGAAACATCTTCGTGACCATCCTCTGATATGTCGCCCCGGCATTCTTCAGCCCGAAGGGCATCACCTTGTAACAGTAGATGCCTCGAGGTGTTATAAATGCAGTTTTTCCTCATCAGGCCTGTGCAGTGGGATCTGACGGTAACCTCGGTAGGCGTCTAAGAAGCTCATTCTGTAATGTCCCGAGGTGGCGTCGATCATCTGGTCGATCTTTGGGAGGGGGAAGCTGTCCTTGGGGCAGGCTTTGTTGAGGTCGGTGAAGTCCACGCAGACTCTCCACTTGCCATTCTTCTTTTTCACCACTACTGTGTTGGCGAGCCACTAGGGATAGTGCACCTCGCGGATCGCCCCAGCTTCGAGGAGCTTATCCACCTCTTCGATTACTGCCTCTGTCTGCGGGACCCCCATCTTGCGAGCCTTCTGCACTATGGGCTTGTGTTCGAGATCCACATTCAGACTATGGCACATGACTTCGGGGTCGATCTCGGGCATCTCATACGGAGTCCAAGCGAAGACGTCCGTGTTTTGCAGTAGGAAGTCCAGCAGCTCGGCCTTCTCATGGTCGGGAAGCTGGCTCCCCAGCAGGAAATAGCGGCCGGGGTCTTCAGGATCGATTTTGACCTCGGTGAGGTCCTCTATGCTTTTCTGCTCTGCTGTCCGTCCGACATCCTCAATCTCAGCCTCGAATTCGGCCATATGCACTTGCTGCGGTTCCATCTCTCCAGGGGTCACGGTCATGAGGCATTCTCTGGCCATCTGCTGGTTTCCCCACACAGTCACAATCTCGACCACTCTGCCAGGCTTTTCTAATGGAAACTTGAGTTTTTGATGTAGGGTGGAGGGCACTGCCTCCATGGCATGCAGCCAACTTCGTCCCATTATCACATTGTAGGGGGATGGTGCGTCCACCACCATAAAGTCTGCCATCTTTGTTGCGCCTCCTATCCGGACTTCAAGTGAGATCCTGCCTTTGGGGTATACTGGCTTGGCGCTAAACCCCACTAGAGGGACGTGGGCTTCCTGCAGTTCGGACTCGGTCAAGCAGAGCTGCTTGAAGCAGCTGAAATAGATGATCTCGGATGAGCTTCCCGGATCTACGAGGACGCGCTTGGTAGTGTAATTGTTGAGTCGCAGTGTGAGGATGAGGGCGTCGTTATGGGGGAGCTGGACTCCCCTCAGGTCCTCATCCGAGAACCAGATTTTGGGCTTCTCCTTCTTAGCTTTCTTTGGGGCGCTCTCTAACTCTGCCGACATCACCTGCTTGCCATGGGCGGCCCTCCTGGCCTCTGACCGAGCTTGGGCATTGTCTTTGCCTGGAGTGGGGGCTAGGTGGATGACTTTGATGATACCTGCTGGTTCGTCATCGTCCTGGTCATTATTAGGTGGAGCGAGTCGCTGGGCTCGGTTAACCCTTTCTCCCTCCTTGATGTACTCTTGGAGGTGCCCGTCTTTGACGAGCCTTTCAAGGTGGGACTTCAGTGCCGTACATTCCTCGGTCATGTGCCCGTGCTGCTTGTGATAGGAGTAGTTCTTTTGCCGGTCTCGGGTGGATGGATCGCTTCTCATCGGCTGAGGCCACTGGAAGTATGGTTCTGCCTTGATCTTGTTCAGGATTCTGTAAATAGGCTCCTTGAATACAACACTGATGGCTCTGTAAGAATCGCCGGCAGGCTTGGGGGGCTGGAACCTTGGTCTCTTGCTGTTGTCCAAGGAGATTGAGAAAGAGCGGGCGGGCTTCCTTTTATCCGACCTCGATTTGGGGAAAGCTCCTTCCCCGGTGGAGGCTTGGTGCTTCTTTGGGAATCCGAACCGCTCTTTGCCGTGTGCTTCGTCCTCCTCTTGCTCGATGTACTGATTCACCCTTGCCATTAGTGCTTTCATCGTAGCCACGGGGTTTCGGACCAGGTCCCTGCGGAGTTCGTTCCCTGGAAGTAGGCCCTGCCGGAAACACATGATGGCGATCTCATCGTTGGCGTCGGTGATCTGGCTATATATCGTCCAAAATCTCCTGGCGAAAGCGGTGATGCTCTCGCCGTCCTTCATCCGGATTGCCATGAGGTTGCCGCCCGTCTTCGGGATGACGCGGTGAGCCTGAAACTTTCCAACAAAGGAGCTCCGGAGCTGCCGCCAGTTTGTGATCGACCTAGGAGGGAGTGCACAGAACCACTGGAGTGGGAGGTTGCCCATACTGGACGAGAAGACCCTACAGTTCAGGAGACCGACATCCCCCCATACCAACATCCGCTGAGTGAAATACCGCAGATGCGCCTCCGGGTCCGAGGTTCCGTCATAGAGGACGAACCTCGGGACGCTGAACCTCTCAGGGAGAGAGAAATCTCTAATCTCCTGCGAGAAGGGGGACATCCCCTGGTCGTTTTCTTCATGTTCATCCGTGTGGTCTCGGGCGTACCCGATCTCGGCCAAACGGGCCTGGACCTCCTGCTTGACATAGTGGTCCAACAGCTCCTTGAGGTCCGTCTGGTTATCTGGTCTCGGGGATTCTGGCTCGCGCCGTGATCCCCCGAGGCCACTAGGCAGGAGACTGCTGCTTGAGCCTTCCTCTTCGCAGCGAGATCTCCTTCTGTCGTCGAGGACTTGTCTTAGATCTTGGTTACCTGGGTGGTTCGTCTGTCGCCTGAGGGGCGGAGCACGAGACCTCCTCTTGTTTGCCTTCAGCTGTTCCTGGAGGAGTCGGATCAAGTCCTCCTTCTCTTGGAGGGCCTGATTCTGGGCATCAAGCTCTTTGAGCAGAGGGTCGTTGTTTCTCGTTTCACGGGTATGATGGAAGGACTGGCCGTCGTCGCGAGTATGACGGTGGGACTGATGGGATATCGCCCTGACAGGGGTCTTGCCTCGTCGTCGATGATCCGACATGGAGGCGTTCTGCTGCGGGCCCCTTTGTGACCGATCACCAGGGTGGAGAGGGACCTCGCGACGGCTATCCTGGCGGAGTCGCGCAGTCATCGACCGAGATGAGGAGTCCGACTGGACGATGCCCTCCACGTACGCAACACCCGACTTTCCCCCAGACCTCCTCTGGCGCGGGACCCCCGGTGCCTCCTGCCTGATGGGAGGAACCCCCGTCGGTCCCGGAGGGGGAAGGAGAGCAGAAGGAAGGCCAGGGGTTGGTTCCTGAAGCACCGGCTGCGGTTGTAAGAATGGTGGAAATGAAGGCTGCTCGGGCAGCGGGAAGGACGATGCCTTCCGAGACTTCGGCGGTCCTCCTCCACCGTATCTGGTCTTTGGAGGCATGGCTTCTGTAGAAGTTTTGGCACAGATCCTCTTCCCACAGACGGCGCCAACTATAAGTGCCTAAAAATTGCGGACTTGGTTGATAGAGGATTAACCTCTTGATTTGTGGATACTGGGGAGATAAGGGAAGGGGATCGAGCCTCCAACGACCTGAAAGAGAAAGATAGTGAGTCAGAGCCCCTGACTGTAGGTAGCCGAAGGCGCTCCGATGCTCAAGTCAGCGTGTGGACTGAAAGAGATGGAGGGAGAAGAACAGTCTGGGAGGGAGAAATTATACGTACCTTACATGGTTTCCTTTCATGCAATATATAGACGTGAAAGTCATCATTAGACTGTTCCATTGAGGGGACGGGAGTCCTATCAGAGTGTACTCTTATCTCTTCAGTGGGGGTAGGTGAAAAGGGAATGTCCCATCGGACCATCACCCCTTGCCTATGGACATGACTCCAGATAAGGCGTGCCCCTTATCTAGGTCCGGCGCCCACTCTGTTGTCAGTTCGCCGATCCCGTCCTGGCAGCGCATTTATTGGCTGCATTTATGATTGAATGACCGGAGGCCGAGATCGGGCTTAAGGTTGAGACCGAGGTGGACATTTGTAAGCACGGTCACAGAGCCAAGTACCACGCGTCCCGAGATGACGCTGTCGCCGGGCTTGGATATTACCGAGACCAGGGATGCCCCCGAGCTCGAGGAGTGGCCCCACATGATCCTGTGATTATGAAATGCCCCCACATAAGGACAATGATCGTATCTTCGTATGAGAAAGATCAATGAGCAGTAAGGTGAAGGAGGCAATGTCCTTATGTTTTGCATCGCCAGTGAGATCCACTTACAATTGCTTTCTCTTATCTGTTGTCCTTCCGTTGCAATTCGCAGTTGCTGTTGGTATCTATATTTTTCTGCCATTAATGCTTCCCACAAGCAAGGGTCCATTTTCACGACAGTACCATTTGTCTCTGTCTCAGTATCACTACGGAAGTTAAAAATGGCATGGTTAACAATCTCCTTAAGTACAGCCTTGGTGACTGCTGATGCCCTATCAATATTCATGCCCTCCTTCCCGTCTACAGTAAACGGCATTAATCCTTCTCCCATGTAATATCTTGACAGCTCTTCCTCACTAACACGACCTTGTGGAGTAGGCATCAACAAAAGAAATGCAATGCAATAGAGTGTGGTTTGCGGCTCGAGAGTAATACGATGATTCGTCCTCAAAGAATTGGCTACATCCCTCGCCCCTGTGACTAACATTTCTGAAACAAAATACTTCCTCTCTCGCGAACCAATACTCCCCATTTGATCATTTATGTTGTACACTCGATCAACTGTGAGATTATTAAATGAATATGATTCCAACATAAAATCAGTCATAAAAACAAACTTGGCCTCTTTTAATAGTTCTGGATATATTAAGCCCAACTCTGTCAAATTAATGCTACTTTTCTCACACAATCCAGTACCAGCAACAGCTTCAATCTGCGGTGGAACAATCCGTAAAAGATCGACTGTTCCTTCTTTTCGAACTTCATTCTCATCTTCCTTCTCCTCCTCCTCCTCCCCCTCCTCCTCAGTAGTAGCAGTAGCAACCTCTCTTGCTTTCACCCTAGAAAGTTGAACTCCCAACTTCTCAGCCAGTCTCATCTGCATCTTTCTTGGACCAAGCTCTCTTCTTGGATCTATCCATGTTACAACATCATATTTCCCAGATTCCATTGCCCCGCCTGCCAAGTGTTTCGCCATTCTCGAGTTCTCGAATCTGTTTTCCCACACTACTGAGACAACTCTAACACCTGGTTTCTGCACTAATTCCAGTATCTCTTGCTTGACTCGTTCGATGTAACGAAGGGGCTCTTTGAAATCTTCCTCCAACACAGACAGTATGTCGTTGTTCCCTGTTTGAGTGTGTCGCACCATCTCCCACTTCAGTTCTCTTGATATCCTTTTGTATCATAATCAAGAAGCAAGTCTATTAAGTTCAGGTCAAATGTCTTTATTAAACTAGTAAAATTAGATAGGCAGTGGTTTCAATCAAAATATAACTTTCGGATTACATAATTAAGGATGGTGTGCAATGATATGCTTATATGCAATGCATACAATATTTCCTATGCTCTCCCACTAGGATAAGTTTCTAATATCTTATTGTGTGTTATGGGAATGGCATCCCTAGGATAGAGTGGACATTCTTTGATGAGTTATCTGAGAGTCGCACTTAGGGATGGCATTTTTAATCGGCCCCGCCCCAACCCGGAGTGCCCGCCCCGCCCCGTATGGGTTTTCCCCGCCCCGACTCTTAGACGGGGCGGGGACGGGGCAAAAAACTATACCTCGAACCCGGGGCGGGGCAGGGATGGGTATGGTTCTTGCCCTGCCCCGCCCCGAAATACCACCCCATGCCCCGCCCCGAAATTAATAATCCTCTAAAATATATATATATTAGATTTCTTTTATAATAAATAAACATATTTATATGTAAATGTATATATTGATTTTATGTTGTTATTAAGGGTTAAGTAGATTGATTGAAAACTTTTTTTAAAGTTAAACATGTAATTGAATGAGACATTATAAAAGCATATAATATGATCCCATTCCCTCTAATTCAAATTTAATGAAGTTAAAGTTGTTAAAAAATCTATCTAAGCTTATTTTATTTTAATCATATATAATGTTAAATTGTGACAAGATAAATCAAATTAAATAAAATGAATATAAATATATAATAGAATGATGGATCATGCTTTAATAGCAAAGTAAATTATAATAACTTATAATAGCAAAGTAGATTATAGTTAGTAACTTAATATGATTCTAATCATACTAACAACACTATAAATTATACCAATTTTAATTATATGTAATCAACCTCTTTATTAGTAAGTGGAGTTCATTGGTCTTAAAGTGAGGTTCCTGCCAAATCAATGAGATTTAATGATATTGACTATCAACTATTAATAATTTTGACTCGACTTGATCCTCGTTAAGATATTCCAATCTTTTTCTTACCTGTGGTTGGTATGCATATGGTTGGGGCCCACCGCCCACACCATGGAAAGTTGGGTAAGCTTGTTGAGGGAAAATTGGAACATATATCATGTAGTCAGTTCAATACCATAAATGGAGTGAAACTGTGAAACCATGTATTGATGGAGTTCATGATATTTTAGAGAGATATTGTCTTTTTTTATAAAGAATGTCTCAAATCATATATGATATTTTCAAGTGTATGTTAGTGGCTTTCATGGGCTTAGAGAAAATCTTATAAGAATAAATCTCACTTTAAATAGGTAAAATTTCAGGAAAAGGAAAATTTATATTATTAATATTAGATAATTGTAAAAAATTTAAACAATCTAATAGTGCCCCACACTTATAAAATATTTATGTAATCAACCTCTTTATTAGTGAGTGGAGTTCAATACCAGAAATGAAGTGAAACCATGTATTGATGGAGTTCATGATATTTTAGAGAGATATTGTCTTTTTTATAAAGAATGTCTCAAAGCATATATGATATTTTCAAGTGTATGTTAGTGGTCTTCAAGGGCTTAGAGAAAATCTTATAAGAATTATTGTTAGTAACTTAGGTAAATTATAGTTAGTAACTTAATATGATTCTAATTATACTAACAACACTATAAATTATACTAACACTACACCAAAAATCGGAAATTGGAACGGAAAAGCGTTCCTAATCCTTCCGTTCCTAATCCGTTAAAGTGTTCCAATTTCCGTTCCAATTTGGTACCAACCGTTCCTAATCCAAATTGGAACGGAAATTGGAACACTTTAACGGATTAGGAACGGAAGGATTAGGAACGCTTTTCCGTTCCAATTTCCGATTTTTGGTGTAGTGTAATGTTAATTATATGTAATCAACCTCTTTATTAGTGAGTGGAGTTCAATACCAGAAATGAAGTGAAACCATGTATTGATGGAGTTCATGATATTTTAGAGAGATATTGTCTTTTATATAAAGAATGTCTCAAAGCATATATAATATTTTCAAGTGTATGTTAGTGGTCTTCAAGGGCTTAGAGAAAATCTTATAAGAATAAATCTCACTTTAAATAGGTAAGATTTCAGGAAAAGGAAATTTTATATTATTAATATTAGATAATTTTAAAAAATTTAAACAATCTAATAGTGCCCCACACTTATAAAATATTTATGCGGGGAGATCTTTTTATTCTATTTTGGGAGATTTTTTTTAATATTATTAAAGGCATAGAGACAACATAGATGAATCATTCATGTGCTTTTTACCATGTAAAATAAATTAATTTACCTTTCTTATTATAGTCAATTCAAAATTAATTTATTATATTTATGATTATACCACATCGGGGCGGGGCGCTCATGTCGGGGCGGGGACGGGGTATGTAACATACCCCCCGAATTGCGGGGCGGGGCGGGTTCGGGGCGGGGACAGGGAGGTTCGGGGCGGGGACGGGGCAGCCCAATTCCGGCCCCGCCCCGCCCCGTTGCCATCCCTAGTCACACTTAGACCCATGTGTGGATCAAAGGTCCGGAAATAGTTCACTTTATAACAGATATCTCAACCATTGACCAATGTACATTCTGCTGCAAAACGATGATGCCTATTCAATCACTAGGGATATTTGGAATTGTCTATTAATCAAATCATTACTACTATTTATGTGTACATTTTTTTAAAGATTATACATGGAGGGCCTGATGGTCCCAAATAGATAGACAAATGTCCCAAACATTACCCTAGTTGGCATATCACTGTATATCATTCAACTCATGTATTACATATATTCTACATTTTCACAACAAAGTTGATTTTGAGCATTTGTGTTCATGTACACAAAACAGAAAAGCATTAGCGCCCTGTGCCTTGCATGACTTTGATTGATCCAGTCAATTATTTTTTCAGAAAATGGTGCTGCAAAGAAGACAAAACCGTCTATGTGAACATTAAGGGGAAACAAAACTATTTCCATACACAGGCACCGCAATGTAGGCAAACAACAAGTGTTTGTGGATAGATAGAGCGCCCTTTGTGTGTGTATTGTGTAGGAAACTTTGACATTTAGGGAGATACCAGTATACCCACAACTTATAGGGCAATGCAATTCAATAGAGAGGTCTAAATCTTTCAATCCCAAACACGCCCCACCCCCCCCCCCCCCCCCCCCCCCCCCAACGATTCATCATAGAATATATATGTGAAGCTTAATAGGTATTGTTACTAATCAAATACTTTCTTTGGGCCTAAAGTATCTACTCCCTTCCATGCGTTTAGTCTAATGTGTCTCTTTTTATTTTTAAATAGCCTTTCAGCCGTATATTTCTCTGTTTGGATTTTCTTTTCAATGTGCTTTTTGTAACATTTTAATTATATATTTGAATTTAGAGGATTTTACCCAAAAAATCCCCCAAAATATGGTATAGATCAAAGAGGAAACATTAAAATCTATGGCCTAGAGTGGTCCCATGGGCTGTTTTTGGTTCATTTGTTTGTTGCTTTTAATGGGCAGCGATAGCGCCACTACTTAAATCAAATGAACGGCGATAACGCCGCTCGTGTTTTCTCATATATATATATATATATATATATATATATCTTACGAGTTCCTTTCTCCTTTCTCGTTCTGCCATTTTCTCCTTTCCCTTTATGCCTTTTTTTGGTCAGAACGAGGCTTGAGGTATGTCTGCAACTCCTTTCTCTTCCATTTGACCTTTTGGGTATTTAATCTATTTTACTTCATTAAAGGGGAGGTTTGACTCTATTAAAGGGGACGTTGGACTCCATTGAAGAGGTTGGTAGATACACAACCCAAGAACATAATATATGGGTTTGAGGGTTTCAAATCAATTTTTAAAACTTTGTATTCAAACCTATAATTTCTTTGTTGATTAGTTAGTAGTTTATACTCCACTAAGGAGTTTGGTCAATTCCATTGGTAGCACTTCACATAGGCATGGAGACAACACACTACAAATCTAGGTTCCACTATTACTGAAATAACACATGTCTTTCAATGCCACTTTCACAGGTCTTATTATGGATAATACATCCCACTTGGTTTTCATTTGTTTTTTCATATTGTTGTAGTCCTCATTTTTTGTGTTTCAACAAGAATATTTAATTCTACCAAACAAATGTAGAGTATGTAATTTACCATGTGGTGAAAATTTTATTTATTTTCTGTCATAAACTCTTGATATACATAGTGACCCAACCATGACACATAGAAGCAAACAGTTTAAAGGTATCAAAAGTAATTAAGTTGTTAATAGGCATTGCTAATGGTATGTCCTCGTTGGTATTTTTAACTTTTTTTTTCCATTATAAGTTATGGAGTTATTTCAATTTATAAGGTTGCTAATACAAGTCAAATGATTTGTATCATGTATCAATAGGATGCCAGGTGATGAAGCTTTGACCATATTCCACTATGATGGAGAGATTGATTATGATAATACTCGTCCTTCTTACAAAAATGGAAAACAAAAGATGAGGTATCTCTCAAATGACATGTCATATACATCGTTGCTTAATATTGCACTTGAAGTATCTAAGTGGGAAGAACCTGGTGAGAAGCTGACTTTACAATACCTTTTTCACAATGGAATTGCATTCTCGTATATTACTATAGAAGAAGATGTGGATGTGAAGGCAATGTTTAGAGCATCGGAAAGTATGAATGGGTTATATTTATATGTTAGCAAAAGTGCAAAGGAGAAAGCAACTAATCCACCTCAAGACCAATCCAGGTACGTGTCCTCTTTAGAAATTTGATACTGTTAAAAGAAAAGTGCCATATTTTGTCAAGTACAACTTTTAATTCTTGTGTTTTTGTTGTATTGAAGGTTTCAACGAATGTGTTTAAATGGGACAAGTCGCGATGGGTGTAATATGCGGACGGAAAACATCAAAGAAAAGAAGGTTCATACACCTGTGCAGGAATATCCCACGATAAATCTTCATGAAGACAATGATATTCATTTCTCGGAGGCACCTACTTATGATGTCATTGAGCAACTTAAAGAAGCTGACCGTGTTGTTGAAGAAAGGGAGGATGAAGAGGCAGTTGATAATGTACCATTAATGGATAGAAACTCAATAGGCGGTAAGGGCCCAAATGCAAAACTTGCTAATCCAGTAAATGATGCGGACGTCTCAATGTTTGTGCCGAATGCTAACTTAGAAGACACCATGGTTCCTCTAGAGCAGATTATGGAGCCATATCAGATGTCTGCACGAGAGATGTGGTTAGGCAGAAAGTTTCCGGATCGCGGCACGTTCCGCAAAACTCTAGCGAAATTTGCAATTTACAATAATTTCACTCTAAAGCACTTGACGACGAACCGCACCAAAGTTACAAACCGTTGCAGTGATAATAACTGTCTTTGGCGTATTCATGCTTCCATGGTGGAATCTGGGCCACAATTTCAAATACGAACGTATTATCCATCACATTCTTGTTCGAAGCCAATGATGGGCATGACACATCGGCAAGCGTCTACAGAACTGATCGCAGAATTCATCTTAGATAGGGTCCGATTTATAATAAGTTGACACCAAAGGATATTATTAAGGAGTATCAAACAGAGTTCGGATGTCTTATTCCTTACAGGAGGGCACACAAAGCAAAGGATATAGCCCTTCGTGCAATTCGAGGATCCTATGAAAAGTCCTTCCAGATTCTCCCTCTCTATTGCATTGAATTGAAGAAGACGAATCCAGGTACAGTGACAAATATTAAAACGGCAGATGACGATACCTTCCAGAGATTCTTTTGGGCTTTCGGACCATGCATCCGTTCATTCCTGTCGACGTTGAGGCCGATGATTGCTGTTTATAGTTCACACCTTCGAGGTAAGTATCCAGGTGTGTTATTAGTCGTTGTAACCCATGATGGGAATCATAAGCTCTTTCTTATTGCCTTTGCCTTCGTCGAAGCTGAACGACGCGACAGTTGAGAGTGGTTCCTTGCAAATTTATTTCTTGCCCTCGATGAGCCCCTGAATTTGACCATTGTGTCTGACTGGAAAAAAGGGCTTGTACCTGCTCTTGCCAACACCATTCCAAGTGCACGACATTGCTATTGTTGTCATCACATTGCTGAAAATGTAAAAGGGAATTTCAAAGATGATGCTATTGTTAGGAAATTCTAGTTTTCTACAAAGTCATATAGGCCATGTGAGTATGAGGCATACATGAATGATATTCGAGCTGTTGATGAACTTGCTTATAATTACATTCACGCAATTGGGAAAGAACACTGGGAAAATGCATTCGTTGCAGGACGACGCTATGATATGCTCACAAGCAATGCTGCCGAGTGCACAAATAGTTTTTTGAAGGACATACGTGTGCTCCCCATAACAACACAAGTGGAAGAGATACGTGCCAAGCTTATGGAATTCTACCAAAAACGTCAATTTGAATCTCAATTGATTAATACTCGGCTAACTCCTTGGGCAGAAAAAATGCTAAGCCATGAGGCTGAAGAATCTCGCCGAGTACATGTTCGTGTTGCCGGTCTGGTAGAATTTCAGGTTCAATCTGCCGAGTTCATTGATGTGGTTGATGTAGCTCAAAAGAAATGTACATGTCGCAAGTGGGAATTGCTAGGAATCCCTTGTTCACACGCACTAGCGGCAATGCAAATGAGAAAATTAAATCCATACGATTTCTGTGAGCAGTGGTTCTTAACATCTACTTATCGAATTGTGTACAATGAGGTTTTGCATGCTACATGTGATAGAAGACAATGGGAGCAGAGCTCAGACGAAAGAGTATTACCTCCCACGTGCTACCGGACAGCCCGGTCGCCCAAAAAAGAATAAGATTCAAACCGAAGATCGGACCCGGCAACGCAGGGTGGTTACCTGTTCAATCTGTAAACAAAGGGGACACAACCGCCAGAGATGTCGCAATCCACCGGTGAATCCTTGATTTGCACATTTCATATATGAGTTTGTATAGTTTTTGTAACATTTTGAAAAAAGAAACAGGATGTATATGGGTTAATGTGAATGTTATAAAAGCACCATTTTGTGTCGGGTTAATGTGACCTTTTTCTTGTTGTGATTTTTCCAGTCTATGTGACTCTGAACTCGCTCAAACTAGTGGACTTGTGAAATGTGGGTGGAGGATGTGAATGTGGAGATGGTTGTACAAATCGTGGAATGTAATGGTGTTTAGTGGGTTTTACAAAAGAAAAAAAATGGTGTAATGTGGGTGGAGGATGTGTTGTGAAGACCAGTTGTGTAGTGTCTAATGGTTGATTTTGAATATAAAATATGGACCTGGCATGATTTATTAAGCTGAAAGTTGAAAAAGAAAGCACTGTTTCAGTCTGACTATGTTCCAAAAGTGCGCGAGTTGAAAATCAGGAAAATATGATTCTTTTTTCCTGAAAAATATCAGATTTATAGTTTATAATGAGAACTTTGAGACCCCCAAATTTCAGCCAAAAAATCCATTGGGAAGTGGTTAAACAGTTGCACGAACAAGGGTACTCAACAAGGCAGATTTGGAATTCAACAGTATTGCGTTTTTAATTGGGCATTTTTAAATAGTTATAACTTTCTCGATTTAAAAAAAATTTCTGTGTTTTTTTTTGTTGGATTCATGCATCATCAAGGTTCAAATTTCAGCCATTATATTGAGTTTTAGATCATCTTAAAAAGGTTGTACATTTCAGTGAAAACATAGTGTTTTTCATATGTAGAATTTTTCAGCATTCTTCAGATTTGATATGTTTCTTGAACAAATAGTGTACAACAAAATTTGACATTTAAAACACCTTCAACACATCAATGGTGGCCTCTCAACAGGATTCATGTGCAAGTGAATAAACAGTGAAATTTGTGGTCTGATCTATATGTGTGAATGTGAATGCTAACAAAACACCATGCCTGTTTGGGGATCATATGACAAATTTTTGGAGTGATTCTACCTCTGTAATGTGGGTAATGTGGGTGAAGGATGTGTTGTGAATACCTCTGGTCAACTTCATCTATTATGTGAGGGGATATCCCTGTTCAATATGTGAAGTTTATATCTGAGGAGCAACGATATCCCCTCCTATGACTTGTTCTTTTCTAAGAGATAAAATAGTGGGAGGGGATATCCCTGCTTAATATGTGAAGTTTATATTCGAAGAGCAGCGATATCCCCTCCTATGATAGGTTTTTTTAAGGGATGAAACAACCACTTGGGAGGGGATATCACTGCTCAATTTAGTAAGGATTATATTTAAAGAGTGGCGATATCCCCTCTCATGACAAGGTTTTTCCTTGGATGAACACACAGCTGGGAGCTTCATCTATTCTGTGAGGGAAGTTTATATTCGATGAGAGGCGATATCCCCTCTTATGACAGGTTTTTTTAAGGGTTTACAGCCACTTGGGAGGGGATATCCCTGCTCAATTTAGTGAAGATTATATTTAAAGAGTGGCGATATCCCCTCTCATGGCAGGGTTTTTCCTTAGATGAGAACACAGCTGGGAGCTTCATCTATTCTGTGAGGGAAGTTTATATTCGATGAGAGGCGATATCCCCTCCTGTGACAGGTTTTTTTTAAGGGCTTACAGCCACTTGGGAGGGGATATCCCTGCTCAATTTAGTGAAGATTATATTTAAAGAGTGGCGACATCCCCTCTCGTGACAGGGTTTTTCCTTGGATGAACACACAGCTGGGAGCTTCATCTATTCTGTGAGGGAAGTTTATATCTGAGGAGCAACGATATCCCCTCATACGACAAGTTCTTTTCTAATAGATAAAAAGTTGGGTGGGGATATCCCCACTCAATATGTGAAGTTTATATTTGAGGCGCAACGATATCCACTCTTATGACATGTTTTTTTAAGGGCTGAAACAACAACTTGGGAGGGGATATCCTTGCTCAATTTAGTGAATGTTATATTTAAAGAGTGGCGATATCCCCTTTCGTGACAGGTTCTTCCCCTGGTGGATCACACCCAGCTAGGAGTTTCATCCATCATGTGAAGGGATATTGCCGCTAAATATGTGATGTGCGGCGATATTCCCGTGCATGACATGTTTTTTTCAGTGATGAAGAATACAAAATACTTGATTTAATGGTTGATTAAGAATGCAAAATCCGAACCTGGCATGGTTTATTAACCTAAAAGCTGAAAAACACAACACCGTTTCAGTCTGACTGTGTTCCAAAAGTCCCTAAGTTAAAAATTAAGAAAATGAAATTTCTTTGTCCTAAAAAATAACAGATTTATAGTTTATAATGAGAACTTTGAGACCCCCAAACTTTAGCCCAAAAATCGATTGGGAAGTGGGTCAAATAGATGCACGAACAGGGGTACTCAGTAAGGCAGATTTTCATTTCAGCAGCACTGCATTTTCAATTGGGCATCTTTAAATAGTCATAACTTTATCGGTTTAAAAGATTTTTTCTCTCGGTTTTTTTGTTGGATTCATGCATCATCAAGGTTCAAATTACAGCCATTATATTGAGGCCTAGATCATTTTAGGCAGGTTGTACAACTCAGTGAAAACAGGCATGTGCATAGTATTTTTCATACGTAAAAGTTTTTAGCATTCTTCAGATTTGATATGTTTCTTGAAAAGAAAAACACCTTCAACACATCAATGGTGGCCTCCCAATTGTGGGTAGAACTAGAGTCCCTCCCTAACATCAAAGCTACAATTCACCTGTGCAACAAATGGGAATAGAGACATGATTTCTAAAAAACTATGTAACAAAGTGAAAATGGTGATAATCGTTTCTCTATTAACATACAGAACCAAGTCCCAACGGGCACAATAACAAAATGTCAAAAAACTTGATACCATCCTGACATCAACTATACAATTCACCTTAATCTTTCAGAATTCACAATCCACTTTCAACTGTCCAAAAAAAAAAAAATGGTCCTTAACAACCCAAAGGTTGAAATACAACTGTCCAAAAAACTCATACGATTAAGTAACAAAAAAAACACAAAAAAAACTTCATCTTTGTTGCACGAACATAGCCGCACTGGTTGCTACAACTCGCTCAAGAATTTCTTTAGATCCAATTTGTGAGCATTCTTTTCCCAGCTCCTTTTGAAAATGTCTACCACTATCTTACTTCTATAATATGCTATGTCAGCTTGGGTGAAAATGGTCGGCCTGCGGAAAATGCAATGCTCTGCGAACGCTAGCTTGAAAACACCACAATCATTGCCATTGTGTTGATAAGGAATGTTAGACATCGCATTTGTTGTCCACAAATATGGATCTGCCCAACCATAGTCACTAAACTTTTCATTCAAATAGTCGATCTATAGATATGCAACAAACATTAAAAATAGCGGTGGTCAGTAGGACAAATTTTGAAGTATAAAGGGAGAGGGAGGATAATACATTGAAAAAACATAGTTCACATATAGTTACGAATTTCTCACAATTGGTTTGAGAGTAATGATCACTGATTGAGCTGTTGTAAAACTCCCATTTCTTCTCATCTGTGTAACCTACGAGTAAGGTGAAATGATTTATATGGTGTAGTACAAAAACTAGCGTTCTGTACGTTCGCACCAACACCACATTTTCACCATTCAGACCAAATATATTCAGATCAGCGTGATGACACATGTCCTTATCCTGCCACCAACTCTGCATGTTATTGTAATTGGCGTTAGGTGTATTTCCCATGAATGTTAATACACAATACAAGTATATCAATTTATAGTCATAAAATTTAATTCACTTACCGAAACACTAGGATCAAACACATATGCATCTCGACACCTTTCACCCAAAATCTCAAACCAATAGTACATGATGTTGGTGCACAACCACGTCCCTTCTTCTAATGCTTTCTTGAGTTCATCACTGGACACTAGTGTACAATATACGTCCAATTCCGCCTTGCTGTGACGTTATAAAAGATCACCCATTAATGAAAAGAAAATTTTAAAGACATGTAAAGTAATCAAATCACACATAGGTGCATGTTAGGCAACCTTTCTTTATACAGCTTCCTAAAACCTTTGATGAAGAACTTATCCAATTCAGTCAATTGATAACCCGACTGCACTAGCGAATGTGAGTAGTCTTCAAATTTTATTGGTATCTTCTTCATGCGGGGCAATCGTTTGATCCTCCAAACTAATGACTCTATTGAAGTGGTTGGAGTAGACACCACTATTGCCTGAGAAGGATCTTCATGTGAGGGAGTGGAAATGATCTCTAGAATTGGTGCTTTGAAAGGTTCTTCATGTGACTCAGACATGATTTCTAGAATTGGTTCTTGGATAGATCCTTCATGTGAGGGAGTGGACATGATTTCTAGAGTTGTTGCTTGAGAAGGATATTCTAGTGAAGGAGATATGATCTCTACAATTGGCGGTTGCGGTCTCATGAAGCGTGGAGGAGTTGAAAAGATTAACTCTATTGGAGGCAAGTTGGGCTCGGAAAATTGTGAACCACGAGATGGTGGATTTGAGTGAGATCCGGGCTCTAACAACAACTTTGATTCAAGCATTTTTTGTGGGGATCTGCCCTTACGAACTGCTTTCTTAGGTCTCTTCTTCTCCCTTTCCTACATTGCAAATAAAAATCTGGTAGCATACAAAATTGTTTTCATTAAAGCATGAATACACAAGATAAATCACCTCTTCACCAGATGAATCCGATTGAGAGGTGCTGCAGTTATCCATACTGAAACTCTCGAAGTCTGATGTAAAACCGGTCCTAAACCTTTTGATCTTCTTGCACATTGAGGCCTTAAAATTTTCGAAACTTATTTTTTTTCGATCTGACCTATCTATAGATCTCTCCATGTGCTCCAAGAGTTCCTTGACCTACACAATTGGAAGAACTATTAGTATCATTTCATGATGATGACCCCAGTGCACAATTAAGGTGGGTTATAAGCAAACACTGATTACATGCTTCACTGGGCAGCACGTCTCATCATGGTTGGTAGTTGGTTGTCTATTTTTTTCATGTTCAGTAATTTCTCCATCTTGTCCCGATTCTATACTTTTAACTCGACCAATTCGCATGCGGGTGTTTAACTCATACCAGTTTTGATATCCTTTGGTATGCACAGTTCACGCATCTTTCTTTCCTTTTATCACCAAATTTTGCCTTTCTACCCATAATGGTTTAGCCTCGTGCATTATCTTGGTATAGTCACATGACACTCTCTCTAATTTTTCTACCCTTAAAAATGGCATCTGAAACAGTGGAGGGACCAATTGCATTAGGTTGAATTGTTTCATCACCCGACTGGCATTGTGTCTTTCCAAAATCCAGTAATGAATCAATAGTACATCAGATGCAAAGAGTCCACGATCAACGTCTGGGACATGTTGTGTAAAAACCTTTCTGAACTTAACATATGGGATCCAGACGAACTACAATACAAACACGAAAGAAGTCATAATTGTTGGAATTGATAGCTGCATATTTACAATTTAATGAACATGTTTTCAATTTCGGATAATTTACCCCATTAGCTGTCATGCGATTCAGCTGACGACGAACCTCTTTGACTGTGGTTAAAGAATTGTAACCAATTAATCTTGCTTCCCATGTCTTGAATAAAGGGAATTGAATGTCTTTCTTCCAACCATCTATAGCTGGAGGACACCGTCCTATTGACATTCGGGAGTAAGCCCAGAGCTGCATGCATAAAACACAAATATAAGTACACATTGAGTAGGCACAACGAAATGACAATGAAGGAATAAGCCATTCACTGGATCTCACTTGAAGAAGTTGTAGAGGACCAGTAAGGGTTTTAAACTTGTCTGGAAAATGATTTTTTTTCTTCATGTGCTTTGCAGGGGACCCTTCATCTTCTTCTCCACTCTCAAGTGCATTACCGTCGGACCTCCACTTGACCGCTCTTGCCAACATTCGGTACAAATTGGCAATACATGCAGGGCCCCAAGCAAATCGCTTAAATTCTGTGAAGAGTTTTAGGAGGTACGCTGGCCCTCGCGATCCCGATGAGTTGGTGAAAATTTGGCCAGCAACCAAACGAAAGAGGAAGGCCCTAGTGTAACAGATCTCAGCCTCTTTGGAGAGCTTCTTTGTCTTCTTACCCTTCGACTTACTATCCAATGTTGTAAAGTTGTCATCAAGCCACTTAAATTTTATACATAAACCTTGTGTATCAACCCCCGGCTTGGGACTCTTCCCAAGCAAATTTACACATAAATCCACTACCTTCGTTTTGGGGTGTGTCCATCCAACGACAGGTGGGCCATCAATCGGAAGGCCATATATGTATGCAACATCTTCTAAGGTCACTGTGGCCTCACCGAATGGAAAATGAAATGTATTCATCTCTGGACGCCATCTCTCAATCAAGCCAGATATCAATGCATGGTCAATTTTCATTGCTTCTATCTCTGAGAGATGATGTAGACCGGTCTCTCTCACATACTCCATTTGATTTTTAGTGAGCACCCATTTCTTTTCTTTTTTTTTATTAGTAGGAATACATCTATACCGGTCAAGTTCCTTTCAATAATAAAATAAAGAAGATGGTAAGTAGTTAGAGATAAGATAAAGTAAAGACAGAGAGATTATTACCAACAAATTATAAAGAGATCCATGAATACCTAATCAATGATAAGAAATTGTGATTTTTCCAATAATGAGCTACCAAAAAGTCTGGACTTAACTTTCAGTAAAATACACATTTGAGATAATCTTTTCTGTAGAGATCCAAAAAACATAACTAAGAACCATATCAATATAAAACAAACATTGATAATGGAGACATACCAATCCATTAGCAATTGCTTCAGATATATGGTTTTGTTGGTCATACAAGAGGATATTCTCATATCCCTTCGGTCTTTTTTCTTCAAAATGCATGATCCAAACATCATTTACCTTTCAGTTCTCAATGTCAAATAAAATTACCGTCGTAAAATACTAATGATGGATATGCAAATGATGCAGATGCATGTTTTCACTGAACTGTACAACCTGCTTAAGATGATCTAAAACTCAATATAATGGCTGAAATTTGAACCTTGATGTTCCATGAATCCAACAAAAAAAAAAAACAGAGAGCAAAAATCTTTTAAACCGAGAAAGTTATGACTATTTAAAAACGCCCAATTGAAAATGCGGTGCTGCTGCAATCCGAATCTGCCTTGCCGAGTACCCCTGTTCGTGCAACTGTTTGACCCACTTCCCAATCGATTTTTGGGCTGAAATTTGGGGGTCTCAAAGTTCTCATTATAAACTATAAATCTGCTATTTTTGAGGACAAAACAATAATATTTTCCTGATTTTCAACTCGCACACTTTTGGAACACAGTTAGGCTGAAACAATGATGTCTTTTTCAACTTTCAGCTTAATTAGGATATGCCAGGTCCAGATTTTGCATTCTTAGTCAACCATTAAATCACGTATTTTCAGAGGAAAAAATACGTTCTAACACTATCCTAATTCTAATGCATGCAATTAGTACTTTCCAACCATAGATCAAGCAAATAACATAATAGAAAGTTTCCTCATCTTTAATATGGGTTTATAACTCATCACTAAGACTGACATAAGTTCTTCACCTGAATATGGTCCTCTTATAGAATGTTGGCCATATAAAGTCTTTAATATTAAGCGTGGATATCCTCACATAAAAGACAAGGCTTCATCACTGAAAAAAACCTGTCATGCACAGGGATATCGCCGCACATCACATATTTAGCGGCAATATCCCTTCACATGATGGATATAACTCTCAGCTGACTGTGTTCAACCAAGGGAAAAACCTATAACGAGAGGGGATATCTCCACTCTTAAAATATAAACTACACTAAATTGCGCAGGGATATTCCCTCCCAAGTAGTTGTTTCATCCCTTAAAAAACCCTGTCGTAGGAGGGGATATCGCTACTCCTCAGATATAAACTTCACATATTAAGCAAGGATATCCCCTCCCATAATAGATGAAGTTGACCATTTTATCTGTTAGAAAAACCTATCGGTGATATCCCCTCACATTAAACCACTAGACACTTTACATATGGTATTCACAAAACATCCTCCACTGTACAACCTGTTTTCGCTGAATTGCACATGCCTGTTTTCGCTGAACATTACAACCTGCCTAGGATCATCTAAAACTCAATATAATGGCTGAAATTTGAACCTTGATGTTCCATGAATCCAACAAAAAAAAAAACAGAGAGCAAAAATCTTTTAAACCGAGAAAGTTATGACTATTTAAAAACGCCCAATTGAAAATGCGGTGCTGCTGCAATCCGAATCTGCCTTGCGGAGTACCCCTGTTCGTGCAACTGTTTGTGTGACGTTTTGGGTATTATATATATATTATTTATTATTATTATATAATTGACTGTATTTTAATTAAATACGCGATTAGTCTAAGTGGGGACCACGCTAGACTTAGGTTGGTGAGGTAGGCTTGTTGGATAGGTGTCTTACCCATAGTTAACCCGGGCCCAATTTAGCGGAACAGTTTTTCTCAAACCAAACTCTAATCCTTCTCTAATCCAAACTCCTATATTTTTAAAAAACCCAAACTCTATTCTTTAGAATTTTAGTTAGACTACAACTCTTATTTTTATTTCCTATTTATACACCACCACACTCTTTTATTTTCACACACAACTCTCTCTCTCTCTCTCTCTCTCTCTCTCTCTCTCTCTCTCTCTCTTCCAACTTTTCTCTGGGTTAGCACCTTTGGGCTTTGGCAGTAGGATCTCTAGACCGTCTCCTTCAACCGCGGATTTCAGGCAAGTATCTAATCATAATTTGTAAATTTAATGCTTGTGTTCTTCTTGATTCGTATGGGGAAGCATATAGAAACCTTTGATGCCCCTTTTTATGTTAATTGTTTTGTGATGAGATGGGGTTGATTTTCTTATTTTTACTGTGGACTCACCCAAAATACCAAACCGTAAGGACTCGATTCTTAGGAGAGCCCGAGAGCCCCGATCACAGGACCTTGAGAGTTGTTAGTGTATATTGATTAGTGGGACCCACTGTCCGAAGTGGCAAGTTTCTTTGGGCGGTGAACTTCCACACAGAACCGAGTTCTGCGTGGTTTGGACTTGTACCTGTAGTGGAGATGAAGGAAAGGAATGGAGGGAGAGTGGTGACCTGATTACCTGTTGACCTGTTATGTGAGGGAATAAAGAATGTAGATGAGGGATGACCTGGTGAAGTGATGACCTAACCTGAACATGATTAAAGGAGGAAAAAAGGTACGATGACATGGTGATGATGTGTTCCTTAGCCCTTAGGTTCTGGAAATTAAGAAATTGACCCTTTATCTTAAATGAACATGTTGGACTCTTAGGATTTATATTCTTGGAATTACACTAAGATGGTTATGTATCATTATTATTTGCAAATTAATTTGGAATGGTTTCTTTGATTTTTAATGGGTCAAAATTATATTTTTATATCTTATTAATTGGATCATTGGACCGAGTAAATACCGTTCGGGCAAACGGTATCTTACCAACATGAGATTTAGTACTTTGTATGACCTCGGGGAAATCCTAATGGATTCCAGCTCAACCCATCTTTATTGGAAAACCCTTAATTGGGTCTATGCACCATTGATTGAGAAGGGATGTGTTGATCTTTTATCTATTAGAGATTCTTGTGGTTGTCGGGTATGAGATCTTATGTTTGACTTTAGGATTGGCTTGTGATTATTCCTTGACCTTCGGGTTTGCATACATGATTGAGTTTGATATTAGTCTATTAATTGCATACCCTATGATTGATTGGATATGGACCGTGATGTGGCGTGGTAATCAATTGAGATATTGTAGCGGTTTATTTGAATTATTTGTTTGGTATTCGATCATGAATTATTGTGCAGCCAGCCCTTCACTTTGACTTAGGTTTCTGTGTCAAGAGCATTACTGATCATTAGGTCTATTCTACTATGATATGTATATATATGTATATTGATTTGGTTATATTCGAACGACTGCAGTTGTATGTGGACGGCTGATCACCGATGTGTACGGACACTCTAATATCCGAATTTCGAACCGGTTTATCCGGCCTACGATTTCGATTTCGAACCGGTTTATGACCACCGGCCTTAGAACAGGTTTTCCCGCTTTATGATTAGGGTTGACCACCCAAAGCAGTAGCAGTGCTTTTGTGTGATTATTGTATTGCTCTATTGTGTAGATTGGATTTAGGTTATACGTTCTTTTCATCATTGTTCCATTGTTTACCTCTTATGATCATTACCTGTCTTTACTCTCATTGATCTTGTGTTTTATTTATGAATTATGCTTTCGTATTTGCTGTTTACTTTGTCTATTGGTGCATAGGTACCGACCCCTACCCTACTGTGGAGACGGAGGATGGTCAAACGTATCAAGCGTTTGAACCAGTTGACGAACCTGAGTGGAGAGCCGGAGATGGCTACGGAGCCATCTGAGCCTACCTGGGAGAGAACGCCATCTTAGGATTTCTTTAGATGAACTTTCTTTAATGATAAAATTTTCTTTAGTAATTATTTGATTTATTCTGCAACTTTAATTATTATTTCTTCATCTGAGGATGGTGTTGGATCTTAATTATGAACCTTGGATACCAATTGAATAACGCTTCCGTTGAGTTTAATGAAATTTATTTTGACTCACCGCGGTTTGCAATATGTGGGTCCACTTTTGGAAGCTTGTGTTGTATTAAACACAGGAAAATGAATATTTATTCTTATTTTTCACGTTATCCCATGGTTGTATTTTTTGGGACGTGACAGTTTGACCCACTTCCCAATCTATTTTTGGGCTGAAATTTGGGGTCTCAAAGTTCTCATTATAAACTATAAATCTGCTATTTTTGAGGACAAAACAATCACATTTTCCTGATTTTCACCTCGCATACTTTTGGAACATAGTCAGACTAAAACAGTGCTGTCCTTTTCAACTTTCAGCTTAATAAACCATGCCAGGTCCGAATTTGGCATTCTTAATCAACCATTAGACAATGCATATATGGTATTCACAACACACCCTCCACCCTTTTTTTTCCGTAAAACCCACATTACACCATTACATTCCACCATTTATACAACCTTTTCTACATTCAAAACCTCCACCCACATTGCACAATTCCACTACTTTGAGCAAGTTCAGAGTCACATAGACGAGTAAAATCACAAATAAAATTGGTCATATGATCCCGACGAAAATTGTGCTTTTTTAGCATTAGCATTAACCCATATAGATCATGTTGCTTTTTTCTCACTGTTTACAAAAAAACTTTCTTGCACATGAATCCGGTTGGGAGGCCACCATTGATGTTTCTAAGGTGTTTTAAATATCCAAGTTTGCTGTACACTATCTGTTCAAGAAACAAATCAAATTTGAAGAATGCTAAAAAATTCTACATATGAAAAACACTATGCACATGCCTGTTTTCGCTGAACTGTACAACCTGCCTAAGATCATCTAAAACTCAATATAATGCTGAAATTTGAACCTTGATGTTCCATGAATCCAACAAAAAAAACAGAGAGCAAAAATCTTTTAAAACGAGAAAGTTATGACTATTTAAAGACGCCCAATTGAAAATGCGGTGCTGGTGCAATCCGAATCTGCCTTGCTGAGTACCTCTGTTCGTGCAACTGGTTGACCCACTTCCCAATCGATTTTTGGGCTGAAATTTGGGGGTCTCAAAGTTCTCATTATAAACTATAAATCTTCTATTTTTTAGGACAAAACAATCACATTTTCCTGATTTTCAACTCGCGTACTTTTGGAACACAGTCAGACTGAAACAGTGCTGTCCTTTTCAACTTTCAGCTTAATAAACCATGCCAGGTCCGGATTTTCCATTCTTAATCAACCATTAGACACTGCACATATGGTATTCACAACACACCCTCCACCCACATTACACCCTTCATTTATTTTTTTTCGTAAAACCCACATTACACCATTACATTCCACCATTTAAACAACCTTTTCTACATTCAAAACCTCCACCCACATTTCACAATTCCACTAGTTTGAGCAAGTTCAGAGTCACATAGACCAGTAAAATCACAAAAAAATAAAAAAATAGTTCATATGATCCCGACGCAAAATGGTGCTCTTTTAGCATTCACATTAACCCATATAGATCATTCTGCGTTTTTCATAATGTTGCAAATTCATATGTGAAATGTACAAATCAAGGGTCCCCCATCTGTTTCAACTCTTCCACATGCCCTTTTATACTTCTCTAGGCGTGCACGAGGGGCTTGAGTTCAGAAAGTGCTACTATGCCAGAACATACCCAACCCGCAGTATGAGAATTCATGACAATATTGGCGTATGTGAGATGGAGAGTTTGAATGGGGATTATTTCTTGTCCTTTCCTTCTCCTTCTTTTTCCCTTGAAGAAAACCATTTCTATCAAACACTTTCAACCATAAAATCAAATACACTATATAGAGAAGAACATGTATGGCAAAGAGAAAAACCTAAGTACAATGAAAAACTTCTTCTATTAAACACATTCAAACCTACATGCAAGGAACATACGTGGTCTTCATATGAGAAAGATAATGGAAAACCACTTCTATCAAACATATTCAAACCTAAAATCAAATACATTAAACAGAGGGATGGAACCTACATGACATTGAAAGCAAAACCAAAATAGAAATTGGAATACATGCAAGATACATACGTGGTTTACCATGACGTGGAGCAGTGTGGTATACTATTGGATTTTGATTTGTGCACAAACCCTCCTCGATCTTCAAACTTGGGGGCCACGAAGAGGAAGAAGACAACGAAGAGGAAGAAGCCAACTGGGATCTTCACGTGGTTTGTAATAGGTGAAAATGGGAGGAAGAAGAAGTGTTGAAGCAGATGGGGACTAGTCGAGTGGCAAAGGATGGAGGAGGGAAACGAAAAGGGAAGAAGTTGAAAAGGGGGATGGGCAGCATCAATTATACAAAGGAGAGTATAAGCAGCGATATCCCCTTTCTGGGTTAAGTGATAAAAGATAGGCCTGATCAGACCTGTGGGACCATTGTGGTACATAGAAATTTTTTGAGCACTTTTTGATCTTCAACCCATCCTAGAGGGTTTTTCTGGTAAAATCCCCTTGAATTTATTAGTGGTAAATGCATCTTTTCTACTAAAAAAATAAACATTTAATGGTAGAACAACCCTTTAACTGCTTGTTGACCTTTTAAGACGTCATTCCCATTAGTATTCACTTTGATAATGTTACTATCCATGAGGCCTGTAGTGCCTCCATTGCATTAGTTGACTGTGTCCTGACTCCAATCTTGTAGAATCCATAATGACAGATTTCTTTTGAAGTTCTTGCTTTGTGATCATTCCTTCTCTTAATATGTTTCGATAATTACCATGGACTGCAACATATTTGAGTCATCAACTTCTCCAACAATATATATATATATTGAATGTTTTTAGAGAGAGAGAGAGATATATATTGAATGTTTTTATTTGTTGTCATGTTTTAAGTTTTCATACTAGCACATTTACAGTGGGTTCATATCATTTGTGATTGTAAGTGAGTGGATATATAGCATTTTGGGTGTAATGGTAACAAGTTGAGAAAAACAAAGTGTTGTAATGGGGCTTCATATAGTTATAAGTTGAATATAAATCCCTAGTTACAATGTCAATGGTATCTTTCAGCGTGTCTGAATATTTATGTAATATAACAGCACCATTTTTTGTTTAGTTGGCTTTCTGTAACTATTTTAGTAGTATTTGACCTTTCATAAACAAAAACAAAGATGCCAAACCAATACATTGTACAGTAGTAAGGAATGAGGTGCAGGAAATGAGTCTATGAGGATTGGCTAACGTTGCCGTTATTTTTAAATAAGGAGAAAATTGAGAAGATGTAGGAAATCATGTGTGGTCCGGTCTGCATGCCAAAGGTCCCACATCAGAGATTACACTCGCACATCAGAGTTATGTTGGCAAAAAAAAAAAAAACACGATCCAAACCACTAATCCTCTTTAGAATACTTAAATGGCTCAAAATTTTGAGCCCCTGATTTAGTCCAAATCTCAAGAGATTAATGAAGAATCGTGTGTTGGAAAAATGGCTAAGAGCTACACTAGTTTTTTGTCAACTTTGAGTCAAAAACTAAGTGGGACCTACTTATCCTTTTGGGTGGGAATACATGGGAATATAATCTACTCCATGAGTAGATTATGGACATGTATTGAGTTGCTCTAATCCATTTAGGAGTGAATGAGGAATTGCCTCCTAAACACCACTACTTGAACATGTTAAACATGAAAACAAAAGGAAGTAGTGAACTTGCTTCCCACATTGCTTGGGAGCAAAACATTTCTTGGGTATAAATATACTTACCTTCGTAGTATAAGATGAGCCCCAAGGGGCACCCCACTTTTGTGGGGGAGGGAGGACCTAAATCAAGGTAGGGTCACCACCACACACGCACGCGCGCTGCCCCGGGCCGGGCCTTGGGCGCGAGTTGGGCCTGGTTCGGCCCACTACCCATTTAGTATTTTTTTGGAGAAATTTTATTTAATAAAATTTTCTTTTTAAAAATGGGATGTGTCTTTAGTGGTGTGTCCTTTCACATCTCCAACCTCAAGAGGTGTGTCCTAAGTAGCATCTGTTCACTGAACAGATGCAACCCCATGAAAGAGCAGATGCAACCCCATGGAAGAGACCTGTTACAAGCTATTTATATGCATCTTGTTCATGACTTTTGATCATCCAATTCGCTGCTGTTGCATACCATTTCGAGTCATCTTCATTGTCAAAGAGAGAGTCTTGTTGCTACACCTTTGGTTCGCCCGTCACACAGCTTGTAGTGTTGCAACTGTTGTGAGACCGATCATTGTATCCTGGGAGACAATCGCTGATGAAGCTCATAAGCACCATTGCGGGTGCGAATTTGTCTTAAGGACATAGTGTTAAAACACTAGCCTTGATCAATCATCTTCTGTGAATTCTGTGATTAATTACTTCAACAACAGAGTACTATTTTCTGCCAGCAACAGTAAATAAAATTTCCATTACATGTTTTGAGTTACGGTTGTTCTGTTTCACTGCTGTGAATACTGTATCCTATATATACCGAACTATTACTGTATGTACTCTCCCTAACAATCTTAAGACAAAATTCTTTCTTTCTGAGTACACTCTGTTTTCAGTTTTACTTCAGTATTTTCTGGTTTCAGTTTATGTCAGTTTCACTACTGGTTTCCTTTTCTTCTTATTCTAGAACTAGTATTGTAAAACTGAGTTTATCTCTGTCTTTTATATCTACTTACAGAACTTCAGTGTGTTCTGTTCTTTACTTTCTGTTTGCCTCAGTATACAGTAACCAGTTACTGGTAACCATATATTCTGAGTTACTGTTTATAGTACTGTTATTTTAATTCTGCAGTATATACTCTGTGTTTTATTAAGTCATTTCTGGTTTGTTAAAACAAACATGGGTATTGAGAATAATACTCCAGTCACTACCCCTACCCCTGTTATGGTGAACCATGGGGAGAAACCTAAAAAGTTCAATGGTACTGAGTTCAAGAGATGGCAGCAGAAAATGTTGTTTTATCTCACTACCCTGAACTTGGCTAGGTTCCTCCATGAAGAGTCTCCTACTCTAATAGATGGTGAGACAGACAAGCAAGTAGTTGCTGCTGTAGAAACCTGGAAGCATGCTGACTTCCTCTGTCGAAATTACATTCTCAATGGACTAGACAACACATTATATAATGTGTACTGTTCATTGAAGATTGCTAAGGAATTATGAGATTCACTTGATAAAAAGTACAAGACTGAAGATGCCGGAATGAAGAAATTCGTTGTTGGCAAATTTCTTGACTACAAGATAATCGATTCCAAAGCAATTTTCAATCGAATTCTGGAACTTCAAGTAATTCTCCATGAAATTCATGCAGAAGGAATGTCTCTTAGTGAGTCTTTCCAAGTGGCAGCAATCATTGAAAAATTGCCACCACTTTGGAAGAATTTTAAGAACTACCTCAAGCATAAACGAAAGGAGATGAAACTTGAAGACCTAATAGTAAGATTGAGGATAGAGGAAGACAATCGTGCTTCTGAAAAGAAAGCAGGAAAAACCTTCATTGAAGTTAAGGCAAATGTGGTGGAACATGAGCAGAATCCCAAGAAGAGGAAGAACAATCCCAACGGTCCAAAACAAGGTCCCAATGACAACAAGAAGTTCAAAAGGAAATGCTATGTGTGCGACAAACCAGGCCACCGTGCTAAGGACTGTCGTAAGCGTAAGGACCAAGGCAATACAAGTAAGAAACCCACGCAGGCCAACATGACAGAATTGGACACTCTCTCCATTGATGTTTCAGACATCAATCTTTCTGCTGTGGTCTCAGAAATCAATCTAGTTGGTAACACCAGAGAATGGTGGGTGGACACAGGGGCCACTCGACATGTTTGCTCTATTAAAGAGATGTTCTCCACTTATCAAGCATCAACCGGAGAACAACTCTTCATGGGCAACTCTGCCACCTCTAAGGTTGAAGGCCAATGACAGGTGGTATTGAAGATGACTTCTGGAAAAGAACTCACCCTCAGCAATGTGCTGCATGTACCTGATATTCGTAAGAATCTGGTATCAGGCTCACAACTAAGTAAGAAGGGTTTCAAACTTGTATTTGAGTCGGATATGTTTGTACTCACTAAATCTGGGATGTACGTGGGAAAAGGGTATATGAGCAATGTGCTCTTTAAGATGAATGTTATTACTATTGTTCATAATAAGAATAAGTCTTCTGCTTATATGCTTGAGCCTTCTAATGTGTGGCATGGTAGATTAGCACTACAAAAAAAAGGACTTTTAGTCTCGCTTTTAAAATGAGCTTTTGTGTCGCTTTTACAATAAAGTGACACAGTATGGTCTGATGTGTCACTTTAGAGGAGGAGTAAACGAAGAGGAGGTTTGTTGTGTCACTTTTCTATAACCACTACTAGAGATTTGGCTTTTCGCGGCTCAAAAGGCGGGCGACCGCCACTTGCGGTCGCAAAAGCTCTTATAACCCCGTACGAGCCACGTTTTTTCTTCCTCTTTTCCTTTCCCCTTTCCCGTTTCCCCTTTTCCCTCCCGCGCTCTGGTTTCCAATATCCCCCTCGCCCTCGGATCTCGATCTCTCTCTCCCTCCCTCTCTCCCTCCCTCTCTCTCTATTTCTCTCTGCACTGACGGAGCTGCTCCCGCGCTCTCCCCTCCTGCCGCACCAGCACGACACGCCCTCTCTCTCTCTCTTTCTCTCTCTCTCTCTCTCTCTCTCTCTCTCTCCTTCCCTCTCCCTCCCCCTCTCGTTGCTCTATTTCTCTCTCTCTCTCCCTCCCTCCCTCTCCCTCTCGCTCTGCACTGTGCCCTCCCGCCACCGGTTCTCTCTCTGTTTCTCCCTCCCTGCGCCGGAGCCGCCACAGGTACTCATTCTCTCCCTCCTTCTTCCTCTCCCTCTCACAGATTTGGGTTTGGGCGAGTCTTTCTTTTTTTTTCAGCCCCTTCAGCCCCTTCCTCCATTTTCAGCTCCTTCTCTCCTCTTGCACGTATATTTTTTTAGTGCTATTTAAAGATTTGATTTCACAAATCCCTTCTCCTCATCTCAAGCTTTTCAAAGATACCATTTTTGAGGAATTCCAGCTGGGATTTCTCCCTGCTCCAAGCTCTTCTTCTTCCTTAGAGCTGTAAAAAAGGTTAGCAATGGGTTCTTCTTTGAATTTCTAGTTTTAATCGACCGTTTACAACCCTTTCTTCAAGCATGCAAAGGGGTTCTTTAAGAGCTCCTTCTAAGTTCGAATTTGGTGGATTTTGTGTCTTTTTCATGGGGTTTTCTGTAGCTGGGAGCTTGCTGGGATTAGAGGCGTTTTTGGAGTGCTTTTGAGACCCATTTGGACTAGAGGCAAGTGAATAAACAGCCTTTGGAATGCATGCAACTTAGATTTGGTTTTCTCTTTGAAGTTTGAAATTTTCATCTTTATGCATTGAGTTATTTCTCCTCACAGTCTGATAGTGTTCTTTTCAAACGTTGTTTAAGAACTTTTTTTTATATGCCTATTCTGTTTACAGATTTTGTTTTACAGCAACAGGGAGTTTTCTGTGATTGAAATGTTTTGGGAGGTGTGGTTTACATTGCACCCTTATGGAACTCTTTACAAGTTACTTATTTATGATTAGGTGGTTTCTTAGAAATTTTCGTTTCAATGTGTCATTGGAAACACATTTCAGATTTTCCATCCTACTGTAATTTGGTGGTGTCTCACGGTTTTGATGAATGGATGACTGGAATGAGTTATGTAGTAGTTTAATGGTGTTAATTGTAAGTGGGTTATACTCATTCTAGTGCCATAAGGAAGGAGAATAAATCAGAATAAAGAGGGAAGAATTCAATGCAAGTATGTTCCTGCACTAAACTGGCGTGCAGGCTCTGCCTGGGTTGTGAGCGGGCCTGGGCCCTGTTTCAGGTCCATTTTTGGGCAGTTTTTAGGCCCGTTTCAGACACATTTTAAGGCTGATTTCAGGCCCAATTCTGGGTAGTTTTCAGGTCTATTTCAGGCCCAATTTCTAGACTGTTTTCAGGTCTGTTTCAGACCCATTTCAGGTTGATTTTAACCCAATTTCTGGGCTATTTTCCAGCCCATTTTAGTCCCTTTTTCTAGCCCAATTTCCCCTAGGGGTACTGTTTAGCAATTCAGAAGTCAAGAGATAGCCCAAAAGGCCCAGTTCAAGGCCATTGGTATCAGCCTGTGGCGAAGTTTTCTTATAGAATAATGTCAGCACGTGGATGTCCTGATCTGACCGTGAAAGAGAGGGGAGGATCAAAAGGCAATGTGGATTTATTTTTTAATTTTTCCCATTTAACTAATTTTGTGATGAGGATGTTTGCTACCTTCTTTTTCAGAGGCAACAAAATCCTGGAGTTGAGATCACTCGGACTCAATAGTGGCTTGCTACTCATACTCCAAAAAATGGTTCTGCTATATGCGAATAACGGGTGAGAAGTAGATTTTTCTTCTAAAATGTAAAACCTTATGATGAGTTATTAATTTTTTTTGTTCACTGTGGTTGTAGTCTCTTTTATTTCTATATTTTTTAATCCAATGATAGATGGATGGAATATGTATCTTGTGTAGCACCGCTTCCATTGATTCTGAAGGGATTGGTCTGCAATTTTTGTTATTTACACTGTTGGTTTATCTTTTCTGTAGTGTTGGCATTGTATTCAATTTCTGTTTTTGGGCTTCTTTTGGGAGATTAAACTTTAATCTGTATTTGTTATTTATTTCTTTGCCCTCAAACTTTCCCCTCAAATCTATTGAGCATGGAGATTAAACTTTCCCCTCAAATTTATTTCTTTGCAATGACTCTTTTCTTACATGCAGTCATCACCATGCTCAATAGAACGCATCCTGGATGCAAGTATGTTTTACAACATGTATGCATATGTTCGGGTATGATGGAAAAGCATACTTTTGTGAAACTCTTTGCAGATACTGTCAAGTTTTGTGCTAATCAATGGCTTTGGCAATTGACATTCATTATCAAGACTACTATTACACTTCTTTAAGCATGACTCAACTATTGAATCTTATGTCTTGTTTTCTTTCTTGCTTGCTTCCATAATTGTTAGTTACTTGTCTCTTTTTTGCATTTGACATTGTGGTGTCTCTACTTGCCTAAATAGTTCATTTTTTAGTAATGGCACATACTACTTGCCTAAACAGTTGGTCTAATCTTTAATGATTAACAACTTACTAGGATGACCTTGCCAGTGATTCTTTCTAGGATAAATTTCATTGTTACCAATAAAAATTGTGTCCTTTTGTTTTCAGAAATCTGTTGCTTTAAGATCTTCTAGTTAGTTTTCATTGTAAGAAAACTACTTTACACACAATATTTTGTTGTAGGGAGTCCTTTTGTTGAACACTGTACTTACTGGTATGTGAATTCTTCTTCACCCAAACAGTTTGTGATCTATGTCCTCTGATATTCTAAAAAAGTATCAGTGACTCATTTTTCTAGCTACTAGTATTGATAATGTATGGAATGTAATAGTAGTTGGTAAGACCACACAACAGCATATCTTTGAAGGTCTTCAATGGTCACAAAGTCCTCAGCTTAAAGGTGGCGTTAGCATTGATTCTTGAAGTTGGTAGTCTAGTTTTTTTCATTGTGTGAATTTTGTATCATAAAATTGCACCCTGTAATTTACTGTCATAAATAATATTTTAGTTCCAGTCAGCTATAAATAAAGTCATTCTGATTGGTCTCTGACCTTTTATCATCTGTCCTTTCTCTAGAGAGGGACAACTTGCTATGTTGTACTAGTAAAACTCATTAACCATGCAATGTCATGCTTCATTAGTGACCAGTTTAGTTGGGAAAGATTTTTAATATGTTTGCTAACTTCTAAATAAGAGTTTGTTAAGCAACTGAAGATATGCACACACACACACAAAAAAAAAACCTAGAATATTAAAAATATTGAAATGGAGAAATTATCTTGTAAGCAGACCACTAGTATTCATGTTCAGATGGAACACTTCTTTTTTCTTTTTCATATGTGATATGCATCTTTTTTTTACCTTTTTTTTTAAACACTAGATGAACATATGCTTGAGGGGTGGGGGTTCCTAACCTTGTGAATTACATGATTCATCCATGTGTTCGAAGAGCCAAAGGGAGGCAGCTTTGTTGCTTGGGCAATTTGCAGCAGCAGATTCTGATTGCAAGGTTGTTTCACTCTACTTTTTCCCTTCCTGCATCAATGGGTGGGCAAACCTATTCCTTGATTATGTTTCTATGATAATATTTTTGTTCCAATGTATTGCTACTGTCTGTTATAAATTCATGTGTAATTTTCTTTTAATGAGAGGGATTTTTTTTTCAGGTGAACATTGTACAGAGAGGTGCAGTCCATCCTCTGATTGATATGCTTGAATCCCCTGATATACAGATTAAGGAGATGTCGACTTTTGCACTTGGGCGGTTGGCACAGGTAATTTTTTATTTTTTGCCCTGTATTCTATTTAGCTCAAACTGAAGCAACTATAAAACTGAATGAACGGACCCAGCAAACTTTGCTTGCAAATATGGCAGTGCTTTTGATGTGATAACTGCATGTGTTATGTTCACTGCTGATCTTAAACTCCAGTAGTGGGAAATATGATGAGTCTTTTTTTTTATATTTAATATTCTCATTTTGTTTGTATAATTTGGCTATTGTATTTGATTACCTGAAGCTGTCATTTGAGAAAGTCATATTAGTTTCTTACTGATATACCCTATGACTCTTCTGGATCTTGGATTTAAATCATAGCCTGAGGTTGCTTATTTAAATATTCAGATCTGAAATCTGGACCTGAGGCTGAATCTTAACCTTAGTTTGAATCCAAAACCTAAACGGGCCCTATCAGAATCCAACTTGAATTCTAAAATGGCATATCAATGCGTGGCAGACCTGGGTACCAAGATGTAGGTAGGCCTTGCCTATTTAAGAACCTTAGAACTTTAGATTAGTATCCAAAAATAGTCCTCCATATCGGCTGAGGTTTATATGTCTTGTAGCAGTACAGTTGTTTCCGCCATTGGCTGATTCAGGCCAATTGAAAGCCTTATTTTTTCACTTTCTTGCTTAATTTTGTTGATAGTGGAGCATAAGCATAACTATTGATTCATGCAATCAATAATAGCAGGTGCAATTTATTGCTTTTTATTATTTATTTTTCAGGACACACACAACCAAGCTGGTGTTGTTCACATTGGTGGTTTGATGCCACTTCTGAAGCTTCTTGACTCCAAGAATGGGTCTCTACAACATAATGCTGCATTTGCTCTTTATGGCCTTGCAGACAATGAGGTATTGTTGAGTCATGCAGAATTTTTCATCCTTGTGGACTTCTCTTTTTTCCCACCTGGAAGCATAATTCATGGGGCATATGGAGTTTCAAAGGTTTCTCTATGACCTACCTTTTGGCAGAAAACTTGGAACAATTTGATCACATGAGGTACTGTTTTGAGTGCCTCAAAAATGTCCAACCCTTGGTTGTTTGATAAAGCAAGCTGTGTCAAATTTTGCAAGAGCAATTGGATGGGGTTGGTGCTGAGATAGGGTGGATATGTTAGCCATAGCAGATAGGTTGAAAATAGGGATTATATAAGGGGTTGGTGGTGGAGGTGACTTAAGGATTGTATAAGGCAATAGTGGTGGAAGGTGATTCAAGGAATGCAAGATATCTGGAGGAAGTGGGGAAGCTAAAGAACTGTGGAGATTTTACTATTTCTTTAATAAACCAGTCCCTTAGCTAACAAAATGGATGTTATATTTCATTAAATACTTTGAGAGGCAAACATGAAATTGAGAATGTTGGCCTAATCAAGAACTTCAAGGGAGGATCAAATCTAATTTCTAAAGGTGTCTCAGCCTGGAGATCATTTTAAATTTTTATGATTGCTATATTTATTTCTGTTTGCATCCATTGTCAGCTATCTTAATGAACACTGTATTTTGTCTTCACTCTTTAGGATAATATCTCAGATTTTGTCAAAGTTGGAGGTGTTCAAAAGCTTCTAGATGGAGAATTCATTGTTCAGGTAAGCCAGTTGCACTTTGTTTACTTTGAATTTGCTTAAATCCATTGGTGGTTGCTTTCTAAATGCTTTAATACATATCACCAGTAGGGTTTCAGTTGTTCTCAGTTTGTGAACCATTCTAAATTCCGACAGATTACTAGTCATGTTGTCTGCATGCAGGATTGGAGTTGCTTTTGGGTCTACAAGTTCTCAGCAGCAGCAAGATGGTTCTGCGGCATTGTTTAAATTGGCTAAAAAAGTCATGTCACTTTCTCCTATGGATGCAGCCCCTCCATCGCCAACCCCACAGGTATTTGTCCTTTGGAAATCTCTGATTTAAGTGAGTTATTGAGGGTGAGGTAATGGTTGGTTAAGCACAATCAAACAGATATGCTTGAAGTAAATTTCTCTGTCTGAACACCTGTCGGTCACTCTTTTTTTTTAACACTATTTTTTCCTTTTCTTTTTCTTGTTTGCATTCTTGTTTTTTGAATGGTAACATAAATAGCCTAAAACCACTGATCATATTGAAGGGATAAAGGTTATGTTGACATTCTCAATTATGTTGGACTTGAGAGAGGAGATTATTAAAAACAGGCATTGGAATCTATCCAGTAAAATTCTCTGCTAGCAGTTCATGTATTGTAATCACTTTTGCTATATTTGGTCATAACATCTTGTTCTTTCTTTGATGAACAATTCTTGTTGCAGGTATATTTGGGGGAGCAGTATGTTAACAATGCTACACTGTCAGATGTTGCCTTTGTAGTGGAAGGTAGTAGCTAACTTGTGAATAATTCCTGTTGTTTGTGGTTTCCTTAATCCTAGTGGTTTTTAGGTCATTCCCTTATTTTTTTTAATCAGTAACAGTGTATAATTTTCACTAAAAAAGAAAAATGTGCATTGAAGAAATAAAATACTATCTATATAAGAGAAGTATTTTTTTCATTCAAAATACAATTTTTCTTCTTAAATGGTGTTTATGTTTACAAATACACTCCCTCTAAATCATAAAAACTAAATACCAAATCACTTTTAATTTATAATTGAATGCCAAATCACCAGTCATCCCTTTTCCTTGGTCTACTTTATCGCACTGTTTTGGTCACACTTAATTACTAGTTTGGCATGAAACCCCCTACTTAAAGTCCTTAACACTTAAATCTCTAGAACCTTCTAGATCATGTTCATCATTCTTTTATTTTATTATGTAAAATCTATTTAACAAGGGAATTTCATTTTCTAAAAGACATCACATGTCAACAATAGACAATTCTAATAAGAAATATAAATAGCTGCAGTTCATGGTTGTCATTAATCATATTTTAGTAACATTCTTTAATATTTTTGTAGGTGTAATGCACTTTCATCATTATTTATTTAATCAATGGTTGATATACCATACAGTTGCATTTTATTCTTTTTATATATCTCTTGTACATTGTCATCTTTATATATATGTATTTAAGAGAATATTTGTCATACTTAACAATATTGATAGCTAAATTATGCCATAAAAGCAATTTTTAATATTTAGGAGAAAGCATAGAACAAAATGGAGGTTTTGAGTTGGATATTATATTATAGACCCTCACAGGGTGCACACAGTGGGGACAAGCTAGTGAAACATTGTGGGATTAACCCCAAGGGGTAGCTTAGTTGGCCTAGGACCACGGTTTGCTCCCGGAGGTTGTGGGTTCGAAACTCCGCTATCACAGTAGGGCTACAGGGGATTTACCCGGCTTCCCTCTGGGCCCGGAGGGATTAGTCCAGCCCAAATGGTTGGGAACCCTCCTCCGACAGCAAAAAAAAAAAAAAAAAAAGAAAAAAGAAACATTCTGGGATTGTTAAATGCCACTTATGATTAAAGAACATTTTTACGAGATGGTGACACGTGATATATTCTAGGTCTTTGCTTACTTGTATAAAGCTGGATGTTAGGCAATGAAGAAACATGAATAAGCTAAGTTACATGCATTTGAGATGCATCTTGATGTAGTCATCTGAACTTACTAGTGGGATCAATAATTTAAATTCACACTAGTGACACAATGGCAATGTGGACATGGCGTTGCAACGACATGTATGGAAAGTAAATGATAAGCCAAAGGTTAGCTAAAGTAGTTATTATTATTATTATTTTTGGAAGTGGTGATTCATGATTGATGTGAGGAAACTACTTAAAGTAGTTAACTTTGGAATATGATGAGATTAAATGCTTAGGATCATTCAAATAATTGGTTTTGACTTGTGACTGCTCTGTGTAAATTTGGTGACTTGACAATGGTAAGCTAATGTAGCTTTGGTAGTGAATTTTGTCCCTCTGATCCCTAATGATGTCATTTCTTTATTGTTTGCATAGTTTTCGATACGTTAATGCTTATTGAGTGTTAGTTGTAGATGGTGATAGGAATACTAGGTCATCATATTAGTGAATTATTGATTGCTCCTAGTTTGCTTGCTATTATGATCTTATGACATGTGAACTGCTAGTGTTTCAATTGCTCTTTCTCTAGTGACAAAATGTTTTGTCTTTAACATGAATCCTTGATATTGTTGGTTAAACTCTCCTTCTTACTTGATTATATTATTGATACATAGTCAAATTGTTATTATTTTGTAGGTGAATGAAGAACTTAATTAAACGGAGATGGAATGCCTTTTGCTAAGTGGATCTACTAATTAGGTTAAGTTAATTTTGGTTAGTTAGGGATTTCCGGAAATTGTTTACAATGTAGCTTGCCTTTTTTTGGATGCTTTTGTAAAGGTTTTGGATTATGTCGTGACGCTTTGGTTACGAATTCGAAGGTTAATGTAAATAGTTTGGAATATGGATGGATTCAAATTGGCTATGTTTTGAATAGTTTGTTTGATTTAGTGCGTGGACGAGCAAGTACGTTCCTTAATGTGAATGGTGATTAATTTTCAATTAATGAAATGGTTCTTATTGAATGTTGCTATCTATATTTTTTTGCATCTTTTGTAAGGCAGGTTTAGTGATTTGAAAGTGTATCCATACTGCAGCATGTTATTAGTAATGTATATATTGCATTTTTATTTTTAAAAAAAATGGATGGTATCTCGCTTCTATGGAAACTGTCACAACTGATGACTACTTGTGTCACTTTTGGTCCGAAAACAACATATTGATCACTGCTTTTGAAAAGCGAGACAACAAAGTTATCTTTCTTGTGACGCTTTTAAGTTATTTCAGTGTCACTTTTGGGTTTAAAGTGACACAAGTAACCATTTTTTTTGTGTCACTTTGATAACAGAAACGGACACAACAAATGTATTTCTTGAGACTCTTTTACGAACTTTTAGTGACGCCGGCATATAAGACGCTTGCATAGTAATCAGAAAAGCGACACAAACCACTTTTTAAGACACTTTAAAAGTGACTCATTAAGACATTTTTTTTGTAGTGTAGGCCATGTTAATTATGATGCACTGCGTAGATTGGTAAACATGGAATGTTTGCCTAAATGTAGTTTTGACTCAAATATCAAATGTGAAACATGTGTAGAAGCTAAACTCACTAGAACTTCCTTTCAATCTATTGAAAGAACTTCTGAACCTCTTCAATTAATCCATTCTGATATTTGTGACCTAAAGTTTGTTCAAACTAAAGGCGGTAAGAAATATTTTCTTACATTCATTGATGACTGCACGAGATACTGTTATGTTTACTTACTGAGAAGTAAAGATGAGGCATTTGAAATGTTCCAACATTACAAGAATGAGGTTGAGAATCAACTTGATAAGAAAATTAAGGTGATAAGAAGCGATAGAGGGGGTGAATACGAATCACCTTTTTGTGAATTCTGTTCACAGCATGGTATTATACACCAAACTACTGCTCCTTATTCACCTCAGCAAAATGGTGTTGCTGAAAGGAAAAACAGAACTTTCAAAGAAATGATGAATGCTATGTTAATCAGTTCTAGATTACCTCATAATTTGTGGGGGGATGCTATCCTCTCTGCAAATTATATTCTCAACCGAATACCTCAAAAGAAAACCAATAAATCCCCCTATGAATTGTGGAAAGGCAGAATGCCTACTTACAAATACTTGAAAGTGTGGGGGTGTTTGGCTAAAGTGGCGGTTCCTACACCTAAAAAGGTGAAAATAGGACCAAAAACAGCAGACTGTGTATTCATTGGGTATGCTCATAATAGCAGTGCATATCGGTTTCTAATTCACAAGTCTGAAATTCCCGATATGCATCCTAACACTATTATTGAGTCCAGAAATGCATCGCTTTTTTAACATGTATTTCCTTACAAACCATCGCAGGAAACGAGTTCTCCTAAAAGAACTCATGACACTACTAGTAGCAGTAATCAAAACCAACAAGAGATTAATGAACCTAGATGGAGTAAGAGGGCTAGAACATAAAAAACGTTTGGTTCAGATTTTCTAACATTTCTGTTGGAAGATGCGCCTCAAAGCTTTAAAGAAGCAGTGTCCAGTCCCGAGGCACCATATTGGAAAGAGGCTATAAACAGTGAAATTGAATCCATTTTGCAAAATCATACATGGGAACTAGTGGATCTTCCACAAGGTTGCAAAACTCTTGGATGTAAGTGGATATTCAAGAGAAAGATGAAAGCAGATGGATTAATCGATAAGTACAAGGCTAGGCTTGTTGTTAAAGGGTACAGACAAAAATAAGGCTTGGACTATTTCGATACTTATTCACCAGTGACGAGAATAACATCAATTTGAATGTTAATAGCAATTGCTGCTATATACAATCTCGAGATACATCAAATGGATGTAAAGACAACTTTTCTCAATGGTGAATTAGACGAGGAGATATATATGGAACAACCAAAAGGGTTTAATGTTCCAGGTCAAACTAAGAAAGTTTGTCGGCTTGTCAAATCTCTATATGGATTAAAACAAGCACCAAAGCAGTGGCATGAGAAATTTGACAGCTTGTTGATGTCAAATGGGTTTAAGATCAATGAATGTGACAAATGTGTATATGTCAAGAACACTAACAATGGCTATGTCATTATTTGTTTATATGTTGATGATTTGCTCATTATGGGTAGTAATGCTGATATCATTCAATCTACCAAGAGAATGTTAAACAATAAGTTTGACATGAAAGATTTAGGTGTTGCAGATGTCATACTTGGGATAAAAATCTCTAAAACATCAGATTGATTGATATTATCTCAATCACACTATATTGAGAAAATACTCAAAAAATATAACCAAGATAATAGCAATCCATCAAGGACACCTATAGATATTAGTATTCATTTATCCAAGAATAATGGAAAAGGCATATCACAACGAGAATATGCACAAATAATTGGCAGCCTAATGTATGTGATGAATTGCACTCGTCCTGACGTTGCATATGCTGTTATTAAATTGAGTAAATACACAAGTAACCTTGTATCAGACCACTGGAAGGCCTTAGTTTGGGTTCTAAGATATTTAAAATACACCCAAAACTATGGTTTGCATTAATCTAAATATCCAGCTGTACTTGAGGGCTATTGTGATGCCAATTGGATATCAGATATTAAAGATTCAAAGTCCACAAGTGGATATCTATTTACACTTGGTGGTGCAGCGGTATCATGGAAATCTTCTAAACAAACATGCATTGCTAGATCCACTATGGAATCTGAGTTTATTGCATTTGATAAAGTTGGCGAAGAAGCTGAGTCGCTTCGTCAATTCCTCGAAGATATTCATTACAACAACTTGCACTTTTACCTACGTTTTTTGGCGACGTTTTTATAAATTCGTCGGTAAAGAGTGTTATTTATCGACGTATATAATTTCGTCGGTAAAAATTTAACTTTTACCGATGTTTTACAAAAAAACGTCGGCAAAGTTCAATCTGGGAATTTGCTTGATGTAAAATTGGGGATTATTACCGACGAATTAGACAACGTCGGTAAAATAGACTTTTAGCGATGATTTATTGGTTTTACCGACGTTCTTTTTCGTCGGTAAAAGTGTTTTTATTTTTTATTTATTTTTCTTTTTACTTTTGCGGACGAAACAAAAACGTCGGTAAAAGTCTTTTTATTTTTTATTTATTCTTCTTTTCATTTTAACGACGAAAAAAAACGTCGGTTAAAGTATTTTATTTTTTATTTCTTTTTTCTTTTTTCATTTGCAGACGAAATAAAATCGTCAGCAAAGTTTAATTTTATTATGAGGTAGAAAATAAATATTGAAGTGAACTTTTAGCGACGTTTTTGGTGGAACGTCGGTAAAGTTTAATTTTCATTTTTAGGATATTTAAAAGTAGAGACCTTTATCGACGAATTTGTTTTTTTACCGACGAAAAATTGCGTCGAGAAATTTATTACCGACTTTTAGAAAACGTCAGTAAAGGTTGTTGATTTTTTACTTATTTTTAAATAATAAAAATAATATAATTTTTACCGACGAAAATCCCTTTTTACGACGAAATATAAACGTCGGTAAATCCACTCTTTTTTCACTCTCTCGCCTCCCACCAAAAGCCCTCTTTTATCTCCCTCCCTCCCTCCCTCCCCTCTCTCTCGATCTGTGTTTTTCCCTCTCCCGCCTCCCACCAAAAACCCTCTTTTATCTCTCTCCCTCTCCCTCTTTTCTCTCTCTCTCTATCTGCGCTTCTCTCACTCTCTCTGCTATTTCTTTCTCTCTCTCTCTGCTATTTCTCTCTCTCTCTCTCTCTCTCTCTCTCTCTCTCTCTCTCTCTCTCTCTCTCTCTCTCTCTCTCTCTCTCTCTCTCTCGTTCTCTCTGCTCTCGCTCGATCTCTTTTGTTCACTCTTGCACGATCTCTCTGCTCTCTCTTGCTCGATCTCTCTGCTCTCTCTCTCACTCTCTCTCTCTCTGCCCAAAACCGATCTGAAAGAAAGCGGTCTCCCTCTCTCGCGTCGCTGCCTCTACTCGCCCAAAACCGATCTGAAAGAAAATGGTCTCCCTCTCTCGTGCCGCTGCCTCTGCTCGGACCCTCTCTGCCGTTGCTGCCTCTGCATCTCTCCCCTCTCTACAGGTAGAGTAACTTTCTCATCTCTTCTCTCTTTGTTTCTATCTAATATGGGTATTTGCAGCTTCTATTTGGAATTTTCGTGGTTAATAGGTTCCATTTCTTATTGTTACTCTCTATTTTTTCTTTTCTTTAGTAGTTCATTTTATTCTATTTCAAAAAAAAATTTGGTGGGGTTCTACTAGTAATCTGCATTTGATTGTTTTGGTAGTCTTGGAGCAAAAACTTTTGTTTTGATGGTAGTGAGTTCATGGGCAGAGAGATGAATTGGATTCAGATGAAAGGCGGTGTGCTTGGTTTGTGAGTTTGGAGGCTGGCATACACTTCAAATGGGTTGGTTTCGGAATGGTGTTTGATGAGTAAGTGGGTTCATGGGTGAGAGGAAATAAGATGCATTGAGGGTGATAGAGATGATGAAGTCAGTTGATTGGTGAAGATGATTAACAAATGATAATGATGGTTTTGGTTTGTGCTGGATTTTTTTTTTCTTGATTGGATGGATAGAGAGATGTTGATGTAGTGGTGAAGTTGAGGTGGTGGGATGATGAGAATGGGTTCTTTAATTTTGCTGATTATGCTCTTATTACGAACAACAATTCAATCACAATGTATCACTGTTGTGGATTTGTGATAGATTTTTAACTAGCAACTTGCTAACTGGGACAGTATTAGACTGGCTGCTGGAGAACGCAGATCCAATGTATGTTCTTCCTATTTTCTTAATGTTGGTTTTCCTTATATTCGCATTCAAGTTCATTATTCTTTCCTGCATGGAGAAGTGGATTGTGGAGCAAAACAATGGACATGAGAAAAATCAATTGCAGCCAATGCAAGAAACATAGATAACTAACAAGTTCCCTGCATTCCATATGCACAATAATATTGTTGCCATGAAATCTTTTACTCCCCTTCATTTTGTTGTTGATATTCCAAAGCATTGTTGTTACAGTGACCTTTCTTACAACAATATGACGTTGGGTCGGTCTGGGCAATGTCAACAAGGAAAATTGTGAGACCTCTTTCCAGTAATTTGTAGGTCCTCATGCTTTCCAGCTATATGTAGTTGCTTATTCCTACTGCTTAAAATTTTATTGTTGTTTCTTTAGAAACTTATTTGGAAGCCATCCTACAGTGAACAATTTGTAAGTGTCTTCATTTCTCTTGTTATGTATTTTGCATAAAAATTGATAATTTTGTGACCAGATGCATAGAACACTTTACAAATGATATTTTAGGGCTGACACATTCTTGACCCCATCTTGATGTAGAGGTGAAGCTGCTCCTTGCTTGAAGGACTTCCACTGTCCAAAATGTAAGTGCGCTGGTTTAGTTAGCATAGAGCTTAGCCTTGCAGCTGCGCTAGCAAGTACCTGTAAAAATGGAGATGGTTGTTTGTTTATTTAGCAATTTTTGTTTGCATGCATTTTTTATATTGAATAGGTTTGATACAGGTGTACAAATAGGTTTAAACGAAAAAATAAAATTATATTAAAACAAATTATAAAAAAAAATAAAACACTTTCACCGACGAAAAAAAACGTTGGTAAAAGTGTTTTATTTTCATTTTAATTTGATTTTGCCGACGAAAAAAACGTCAGTAAACATCTTTTTCTTTTTCCTTTATTTCCCTTTTATTTTACCGGCGAAAAAAATACGTCGGTAAAATCTTTTTTTTATTTATTTTATTTTTTGTTTACTTTTACCGACGAAAAAAATACGTCGGTAAAATCCTTTTTTATTTTTTTGTACTTTTACCGACGAAAAATAAATGTCGGTAAAAGTCTTTTTATTTTTATTTATTTTTCCTTTTTATTTTGTTGGCGAAAAAAAAAGTTGGCAAAAGTTTTTTATTTTTTCTAAATTTTTTTGTTTTCTTTTGCCGACAAAATAAACGTCGGTAAAAGTATTTATTAAATATTTAGAAATATAAAATAGTTTTCACGACGTTTTAAAAACGTCTGTAAAGGCCAATTAATCGTAGGTAAAAATTCAAATTTTTGTCAGCACAATGTTTTGTCCACCACTTGTTACCGACGTCTGCCCGACGAAAATATTTTTGTCGGTAAAGGTTTTACCGACGTTTTTGTGAGTTTTGGCGACGAAAAATTTCGTCACTAAAAGTGCAGTTTGTTGTAGTGATTCCAATGTGGTCAAAACCCGTGCCTCCTATCTGCATTCATTGCGATAGTCAATCAGCAATTGGAAGGGCACAGAGTACAATATATAACGATAAGTCTCGACATATTCATCAAAGGCATAATTCCGTGAGACAACTGCTCTCTAATGGCATTATGACAATTGAGTACATAAAGTCCGTAGATAGCGTTGCAGATCCTTTAACCAAAGGATTAGCGAGAGAGCAAGTAAATCGTTCATCGAGGGGAATGGGCTTAAAGCCTATAAATGAAAAGCTGCCATAATAGTGATAGGTTCAAAGGGACAACCAAATTGTGTGTGACTTAACGAAATCACTATGGAGATAAAATCCCCTGCTCATTCCTATGATATATATTAACAGTGATACCTGCAGCGGAAATTAGGATAAGCAACACTTTTAATGATTCTTATATCTTGACTAATCAGATGGGGTATAGCATGATACTTTTAATAAGAATCACCTATGTGAGTGTGAACTGGGCCGATTCTATGAGAATAATAAGGCTAAATTCTCTAAAGCACTCATGAAACCAGGTATTGTTCAGGGCCAAAATGAACACAATCATGAGAACCAACTGTGTCCGGAAAGATCCTGTGTGAACTCTATTATTTCGGTTTACGCAAAAAGCTAAACAGTTCAAGACATCATGTTCACTGTTCAACCAGTAAATCCGATAGTACTTCACAAGGGAAGGTTCAAGGCCACAAGCTACCTCTCTCTATACAGAAAATTTCAAATTGTACTCTCTCTGTGTGTCTGCATATCATTTCATTGCTTTCGGTCAATTTCATTCATGTGGCACTACAACAATTTTGCTTTTTTGCGACGCGAAAAAAGCGTCGCAAATAATATAAAAAGCGTCGCAATAAGTAATTGCAACGCAAAAAACTAAGCTCGCAAAGGGGTCGCAAATAATGAGGTCGCAGAAAGATTAGCTACGGTAAAGACTGCAGCGTGGCAGTAAGAAAGTATTTGCAACGGTTTCAAAGCGTTGGTAATTACGTATCAATTGCGACGTATTATAAACGTCGCAAATAATGATTTATTTGCAACGGTAAAATTGCGTCACCAATAATTTATATTTGCGACGATTCAAAAAGGTCGTTAATAAATTATTAAAGGCGACACTCATATAAAGTTGCTAATAAATTTTTTTTGCAACGCTTATGTGGTGTGGTAAATAATATTTATCTTGTTACATTTGATTATTTGCAATGCAATAAAAGCGCCGCAAATAATAATTTCTCAGAAAAAATATTTTTTAATATTTTTAAAATAGATATATTTTTCCTGATTTTATACCCAATCAATACAAATATAATCTCATCATCCATTCACAAGTCATCCATTCACAAATCTTTAATGCAAAATCATCCTTAGGTCATTACAATCATATATCTCTAAGTTGCAATTCAGGTATGAAAATAACACTCCACCGATGTAAAAACATAAACTAAATTAATTCATTGAATTTGAATGCAATGAAACAGTTGTCCTTATCACAAATTATTCCTGAAGATATTGATAAAATTCTGGTAAACATAAATCTATATAATAGTTAGTCTAAAAAAAACATAGAAACAATAACTGAAAAGCAGTCTTCGACATGTATCACACAGAGACAACGAACAATTTCCACGATAAAATATAGCATCCTCAAATTGATCTGCGCCATCCAAACGGGTCCAAAAAATGTTGCTTGTTCTAATTTTCTCTTCATCTCCCATTTCGATCTGTAATAAATAAAACAAGATAGATGTTAAAACTGAAATTTGAGATATCAAGTTGAAATCTTATCTATTCATGTTGATTGTAGCCTATACACAAAGTCACCACATGTACATCAATCCATATCATTCAAATCATGGCCCTTGATGTATATGGGGGCATGGAAGAAATCAAATTGACTTGATGATACGGCTACTTATTTCTCATTTTAAACATTTCTTCACTATATATGCCTTTTGGGTATGTGACATTTGTGAAGAGATTCAACATGGAAACTGCAACTAAGAAAATGAAGCACCTAATATCTAATAATTTAAGATGAAATTTTATCCATTTTTATTTTCCTTCTATTTGAACTGAACATGCACCTGATGATATGTAAAAGCAAAGAATAAATATTTTATCATGGAGGAGTGCCCATCTTTTGCGCCATTATAGATTGCATCATAGCCTCCATATTCTTTTGCCATGACCTCATTTCATTTATCTGAGCCTCCATTTGTTGTTTTTGACCCTCCATCTAAACCTCCATCTGAGCCTCCAACTATTGTTTTTGACCCGCATCTGAACCTCCATCTGTTGTTTTTTACCCGCCATCTGAACCTCCATTTGTTGCCTCTGAGCCTCCATCTGAGTTTCCATCTGCTGTAACTGCTCAGCCAACTCTTGAGCTTGTCTTTCAGCTGTCGCGGCCTTCTTAGTAAGCTCTTCCACCCGTTGAAGAGGATGGAGGGGCCACGATGCCATGCCCAAGACCTCGGACATATCCAGGCCTTGTACCCAACACTCATTTGCATATCTCATCATCTGTCAATGGGGGAGAATCCTCTTCTGTGGGATGCGACTGGAGTGTAATCATTTTATCCTAAAAGAGAAAGAAAATTCACATAAATATTTAGAAATGTATAGAAAAACTGAAGAACAAAAGAAATAATTAATTAGATGAAACTTTTAAAAAAGTGTCCTTACATAGAGCAGCTGACACTCGGGAGTAGACCAACCCTTTTCTTGACTATAGTGTGTCTTGTGCCACAATTCTATCCTATCGATTGGACCATCACGCTGTATAAATTTGAACACAATATTAAATTTAAAAAAAAGATAATAAATCAATACTTATTAAAATATTAGAATTACTAATACCGTCTCATGAAGATATTCGACAAATGATTTTGAACCCGCACAATGGTTCACTTTAAGCAGCTGTCGGTTTGCAGAATTCTTTTTACTAACTTTCTGCATTCAAGTTAATGAATTAGAAATGTCGTCAGATTTTCTAAAAAAATTCATTTCTATGTAGGTAATACAGTTAAAAATAAATTTCACCTGAAACTCTTCTGAACAAAACCTATTGCAGCACAGCTCCCAATCTTCTTGTGACACACCCTCATAAGGTTTTTGGCATGCCACCTCGTGATTGCCAGCCCTCTTATAATGGGAGTGCAATCTGTTCCTATAGTTTTTGAATGTTGATGCTAAATAACTGTTAACGGCTTTTTTCAAACGTGGATCATGAAGATCTATATCAAATTTGTCCTACAAATAAGATGCATTCATAATAAGTTTGTTAGATATATTTTACAGGAAAGAGATTACTTAATTTTGTATCCAACTTTCAAATAACATAGTATGCAAAATAAAAGCAAAAAATAAAATTTTGAGGACTGAATTACCAAAATGTGATCATAAAATATTTGCCTATGTTCTTGTTTAGCCGTTGGCCAAGTGGAACATGCAAGAGGAGCATACGTTCGACAAATTATGCCAACTTCAATCTTAAATTGTTTTGCATAGTTGCCAACTAGTCTAGACAACCCTTCAGGGATTTCAATCTTTAGCTTTTGACCCGTATCCTTAATAAGCCTGGTAAGGGAGATATTTTTTGACCTACCACATCCTCTTCTAGTGGAGGTGACGTGGTAGGTCGAAGCTAAAAGGAAAACGAAAATAGTTAATAAAAAAATACATGAAATTTAATAATTTTATAAAATATATAACTAATAGTATTGATCTTACCAACGCTATGTACCTCTGGCTCAATCGTCAAATCAAATATTGAAGCATCCCGTTCTTGTGCACTCGTTTGCATCCTTCCTATTGTCATAACTAGAAACAAAAGTATATAGAAATACTTCCAATGAAAATAGCAACAGCCCCAACTTTTGAAAGATTATGAGTTTCTTTCTTTTATAATTTAACATGACAAACATGAACATTATTGACATGCGATGAAGAAAATCCTATAAAATAGACAGTGCTGAAATCTTTACAATGAAGGCAACAAATAATTCAGAGCACTGAAAATCTCAAAGAAAGTACAACCTTGAATAGAGTATTATCACATGTCAACTTGAGTATATTATTTGTTTTGTTTTTTTTCTTTTTCTTTTTTGGATGGTAGAGTAAATCATCTTTTTTCTTACGCATAATCACCACTTGTTCGGTGCCTATTTTCTATTTGGCTCCAAAGTTCTATATAGACCTTTTTTTGCATGAGGCAGTAGGCCAAAGCTTGTCCAAGTCCATCCTAATTAAATTCCTGCACTAATCCAATCGAACAATGACAATCACTACAAGAAATCTAGGCTGTTTTGACGAAATCTGATGACGAAATTTTTTTTTGTCTTAAAAGAACACCCAAAGAGGACGAAATATAAATTTTATCGTTTGTTTTCATTTTTGTCAAAAGTATAGGAGACGAAAAAAAAATTTCGTCTCCAAAAATAAGGCGCCAACTTGGCGCCAATTATTTTAGCTCATTAGAGACAAACATTGTTGTCACAAAATATAAATTTTTTTTGCGACGAATGTAATTTGTCACCAATAAGGATAAGTTATAAAAGACGAATATATTTTGTCACCAAAATAAGGTGCTATTTTGGCGCGAATTATTTTAACTCATTGGAGACGAACATTGTCGTCACAAAATCTATTTTTTTTTGCGACGAACTTAATTTGTCACTAATGAGGATAAGTTATGTAAGACGAACATATTTCGTCACCAAAATAAGGCGCCAATTTCATTTGGTTTGGCGCAAATTATTTTAGCTTATTGGAGATGAACAATTTTGTCACAAAATATAATTTGTTTTTGAGACGAACATAATTCGTCACTAATTAAGATAAGTTATGGAAGACGAAAATATTTGGTCATTAAAATAAGGGACCAATTTCATTTGTGCTGGCGTGAATTATTTTAACTTATTGAAGACGAACATTTTTGTCACAAAATATAATTTGTTTTTGCAACGAATGTAATCCGTCACTAATAAGGATAAGTTATGGAAGACAAAAATATTGTGATCAACAAAATAAGGCGCCGATTTCATTTGCGGTGGCTCCAATTTCATTCACACTTGAGCATATTCCTCTCTCACAAGTATTGCTTTGGAAAAGCCTTTAAAATGACTAAAATGGGCCCTCAGGTCATAACGTCCATCTCCCCCATCCCCCCCGCCCAAAATCCATCTCTCCTTTTCCAAAACCCATTTCTAGCTCCCTTTGTCCTTCTATCTATCCTGGTCTTTCTTTTCCAAAACCCTTTTCCCCATTTTCCAAAACCCTTTTCCAGAAGAGAAAGAATAACCCTTTTCCCCATTTTCCAAAACCCTTAGTGGTAGAAACTCTTTCAGGACATACATGTAATGTGTTGATGAGGAGAGACCAACGTTAACGTTGTTATTTCTAATTTTGAAAATTGCTAAAGTGAGATACATAAATAATAAAGTAAGCTTTATAATGGTTTAAAAAACCATGATATCTTTAGGAAACTCCGGGAAATTTAAAGGATTTGTGCATTCTATGAGATATTTTCCTTCATTCATAAATTGTCATGCCCCACCAAATGGAGTGAGAATAATTCAACCATGCTTATCTTTGTCTGTATGTTGTAAAATTTGAAAACTTGAATATTCATAAAATTAGTATTTTGTATTTTATACTATCAATGTGCTATTTCATTCTATGTATACATTACTCACTTAGGTGCTGGCCAAGTGGGCATAAGGCATGGGTTTGCTCCCTATGTCTTGTGTTTGAAACAAACACCAAATTTTCCGGTGTGCATTTGTTTAGGTTTAACGAGTTATCACCCAAGGGATTAGTCCTAATGGGTCAAAAACCTAAAGATACCCACATCATAAAAATTGAAAAAATAAAAAAAATCTACGAAGACATCACCAAACACCCTACCTTCATGTACGCCTTACCCGATCAAATTATTACCTACGTTTTTTAATTCATCTGTAAAATAACATTTTTACTTGTTTTTAAATAATAAAAATAAAATATTTTTTTGCGACGAAAAATAAACGTCGGTAAAAAATTCCTCTTTTTTATTCCCTCTCCCGCCTCCAAAAGCCATATTTTCTCTCACTCTCTCAGTCTCTCTCTGCTATTTCTCTCTCTCTTTTTTACTAAAAAACGTCGGCATAGTTCAACTTTCGATTTAACTTCATTGTTAGGAAAAGTAAAAATCAGATATTAATATCGACGAATTATAAAACGTCAGTAAAATTGACTTTTAGCAACGTTTCATTGAAAATCATCGACAAAATTCAATTTTATTATTAACTTCAATTTTAGGGAAAATAAATACCAAAAACTACTATCAACGAATTCTATGAAGTCGGTAAAATGAATTTTTAGCGACGTTTTTTTATAAAACGTTGGTAAAGTTTAATTTTATTTTTAGGAAAACTAAAAATATAGACCTTTACTGACGAGAATTTTTTTACAGACGAAAATTAGCATAAGAAAATTTATTACCGACGTTTTATATTAAACTTTAATAAAGGTTAGGAAAAATTAAATAATTTGTAGAGGGAAGAGGATCCAACCAGGGGATACTACTTGGGGAAATTTTTTTTTTTTTTTAAGGGGAGATGAGATGGGCTGATGGGATGTATCCCCCCCCCCATGTGGCAGCCCCTGTTTGGTACAAACAGGGGATCCTCATTCTCTGTAACAACCCAAACAGGGGACCCTCATCGCTGACGAAATAAAAAAATGGAGTTGACCTCATTTTCACTCCCCCGCCAAAATCGGCCGTTTCCCTCGCCCATTTCCCTCTCCAGACGCTCTTTTCCCTCCCTCATTTCTCTCTCCCCTCATTTCCTTCTCTCCCCTCACTCTGCGTGAATCGCCCACGCCCATCCAGCAGAACCCATCGCCCACGCCCATCCAGAACCCACCTCCTCTCATCCCTTTCTATCTCTCCCTCCCTCACTCATTTCTTTCTCTCCCTTCACTCTGCGTGAATCGCCCAGAACCCATCTCCATCTCCGGAAAAACCCCTCCAGAACCCATCTCCTCTCATCCCTTTCTATCTCTCCCTCCCTCTCCAGACCTCTCCCACGCCCACGACCACAGCAGCACTGCCAAGCGCGCGCAGCAGCCCCCCGACGCCCGCAGAGCCTTCATCTTCCTCCTCGCGCCGCCGGACGCCTCTTTTTCTCTCTGGTCTCTGCGATCTGCTCCATTTTATCTCTGCGATCTCTCACTCCCTCACTCGATCTCTCTGGTCTGTCTCTCTCACTGCTCTCTCTCGCTCTGCTCTGTCTCACTGCTCTCTCTCTCTCTCTCTCTGCTCTGTCTCTCTCGCTCTCTCTCTCTCTCTCTCTCTCTCTCTCTCTCTCTCTCTCTCTCTCTCTCTCTCTCTCTCGCTGTGCTCAAGGTCCAGCGTAGCCATCACCACACTTGCCAACAGATCGCCACTCACCAGTCGCCGGTGCCACGCCCAGTCGGAGCCCAGGCCCTACCCACGCTTTCTCCGGTGCCAGGTACACAGTTTATTCTTCTTCTTCCATTGTTTTTCCCCATTTTTTTTTCTAAATCTGCTGCAACTGCTCTCTGTTTTTCTAAATCTTCTTCTTCCATTGATTGTTGCTGGTTAGTTGCCCACATGCAAGAAGGCATTGAAATGTGTTTCTGCCAACTGGCTCTGATTCCTCTTTCAGTAAAAAAAATTGCTTTTCACCAAGGAAAGCCAAAACCCAAGAAAACCTAGTCACATAAAACCACGAAAAAATCGTTCTCCCTCCTAACCCATTCTCACTTTTCGCAGAAAATGCTCTTCCCTTGCATATAAACATCAAGAGATGAAGCAAAACCCCTGACCTTGCAGTAGAGAAACCTCATTCCTCTCTAGATTCAATGAAAACCCAATATCACTTCCACAATCCTGACATTAAACCAAAAAAGAAAAAAGACTTCTTTTTTTTTCTCTTCCTTTCTGCAATCACCGAAATGTCATCAGTTAGATCCGAGCATTGGATCCTCTTCTTTGCAGAAACCAAAGAAAATGTCTTTAGAAACACATAGAAGAGAAAGATTAAAAAAAATCCTCAGAAACATCGAAATCAAGGCAATAAAAAACCCTACAAAAATCGGGAAGACCCAAAAAAATGCATAGACTTTTTCAAGATGGGATTGTAAGAACTCACAGAAATCGTCGATCGATTGGAAATCAGCAGCAGTAAATTTTATAATCGTTTTTCTCTATTTTTTCCCTTTAATTTGGTTATTTTGTATAAGTTTGGACTAAGGGTTTCCCCCTTTCTCTTATTTTCCTTGGTGGTGGTTTCATTCTTTGCTTTGGTTGTTACTATTCTTCCATTCTATCTGAATGCTTGTTAATGCTTTTGAATCGGAGTTAGTTGTTGGGTTTGGTTTGCTGGGTGTCTTTAAGGGTGATTTGTTTGTTGGTTTTTTGTTTGTTTAACGCGTGAATTCAATGTGTTGTAGCCTCTGGGTTTGAGCCTTATGCTTGATTCTAATGAGCCAGGTTTTCTTTTTGTTTTTGGGTGATGTCTTCTGTTCTTGAATTAAATTGGTTGTTGGGTTTTTAATGTTTGGTAATCATTAAGATGTTTGATTGTGGATGTGCCTTGCTAAAATTATCTTAATAGGAAAAAGAATAGCTCCCACAAAAATGTTCTCTCCTGTGGGTGAATGGTCTTTGGTTGACATCCATAGGTATGCAATGTTGGAACCAAAACCAGTTTGAACCTTCCATGAAGCAGCAGGAACGGTCTATGGTCCTGTTCTCTGTTAAAAAAGAGCTTATATAAGCTCTTGGTGAATTCCACCATTTCCAAATCCCTAAATTTATTTGTGTGAATCTTATCTTTAAAATGATTAATTTTAGGCCCTTGATATAAACATTCTAAGAGTAGTAACTAGTTCTGATACAACTCCACACCAACATCGTTGGAGCATCTCCAAACCCCATGTGCTTGGAAGGTGCCTTGAAAGTACTCCCACCTAATTAAATAGTTGTGGGTTACCAAATATTTGTTTAATGGCCACATTATTCTCAATTCACATTTTGTTTGCATGAAATGAAAATTTTTCAATACTATCATTACAATACAATAAGGTCATTTCTCTATTGCAATTGTAAAAGTCTCAGGTGCCATATACAGTTCTATTCCTCATTGCCATTTGATAGAAGTTGGTTAATTCCAGGAGATTAGTTTGGCTTATATAAGGTCAAATATTTGGACTAGGATCCTGGCTCTGATCAGTGGGGATTAGAGGGATGTGGAGTTCTTGTGATGAGACTTTTGGAGGCATTGTTAATTAGATTCTCTTGCAAAACCCTCCTTAACAAAATCATATATAGCTGACTATGTGCCACATGATGGAGACTGTCATATGTTAAGAATGTTTGATATGTTAAAAAGATGAGTTCGTCTTAGATTAGGAAGGATTATATTAGGCTAGTGCCATGATCTGATTAACCTTCTTATCATACATTAATATTCTTTATGATCACCAGTTCACCATTAAAATCAATCTAATGAATGGAAACTAGGGTTGGGTAACTGGCTATGGCCCCAAAGTGTTTGTGATAGCCCTAAGTGTTGAAAATGTGTACAAGCTATTCTTTGAAAGATTCGTTTAGGAACCCAAGCAGTCAATTTGAATGGACAATCTAAGAATCTCAAATGGGCCTTGGAAGATGGCATGGCCTTCATCAACAAATACTCGTTCATCTATGTCATCCTTGATTGCATTATCATAATCTTTCTCATCAACAAATACTCGTTCATCTATGTCATCCTTGATTGCATTATCATAATCTTTCTCATCAATAAATACTCGTTCATCTATGTCATCATTCATTGCATTATCATAATCTTTCTCATCAACAAATACTCGTTCATCTATGTCATCCTTGATTGCATTATCATAATCTTTCTCATCAACAAATACTCGTTCATCTATGTCATCCTTGATTGCATTATCATAATCTTTCTCATCAATAAATACTCGTTCATCTATGTCATCATTCATTGCATTATCATAATCTTTCTCATCAACAAATACTCGTTCATCTATGTCATCCTTGATTGCATTATCATAATCTTTCTCATCAACAAATACTCGTTCATCTATGTCATCCTTGATTGCATTATCATAATCTTTCTCATCAACAAATACTCGTTCATCTATGTAATCCTTGATTACATTATCATACTCTCTCTCATCAACAATTACTTGTGCACTTCAATTGTGCTAGCGTAGGTCTGTAGATAAATTATGCAGTAGCCAATATTTGTGTTATTTTTGTCATGATGTTGTCACATTGTCTAAATGCTAGAATCGCAACCGCTAAAGAGCCTGACAAATATTTATTCTCAAATGAGCAGGACTTGGGGTACCAGTCATTGCATATCTAATAATAGTTGTCTGCATGCCATTGATTATAAATAAAAATAATTACCATATTTTGTTACAATATCTATACATGCCACTTTGTTTAATGAAGTGCATGAGTAGTTTGTGATAGCATGAAGTGCCAATATCTATTTTCAGTTTGAGCAGTTTGATCATGGTTCATTTTTATTTACTCCACATGAGCGGTACCGGCGGTGCTGTTACACTCCACATGATGCTAATATAACCGACGGTGAAACACATGTTTGACATCACCTCCTCCTCCACCCCACCCCCTTCTCTCCATGTGCATGTCCATGCATCACAAATTAACTTTATGATTCTCTTTTTTATTCTTCTCTATCATTTCTCCGAATAAAAGAACTTAAACGTTTTTAGATCATATAATTACACCATCTTAGACAAAAGACTATCCTAAAACATTATGTTCTTGTGTGCACATATAATCATTATGACTTTCATGCACTATTAACATAAGTCCAACACATTTTGCTTGTGTTAACAAATGTTTGTATGTTTATGTATTTATAGATAAAATTTGTTTAATATTTTTTCATTTTGTATGTTAATATCATTATATCAGTACATGTGTCTGCATGTTGGGTTTCCCTTGTCTACTGTGTTACGTCCATGTCTATCAATGGCACATGTTATGGCTTTTCTCTGATCAATGATATATTTCCAAGTTAAGTAAGTTATATTAGTTTATTAGATTGACCTAAAACAATCATCTCAGAAATCTCCCAAATAGATTTCGACATGACATGTACCATGAAAAGTCAGGAAAATGGTTCTGGAGTGGCTAATCTACATTAAACCCACTATAACTACTCATTAGAATGCATAGTCTGGGTGAACTCCTACTTTGACTAAATATTTTCTAGGTGAAATCATACTTGGTTAAGTGTGAAGGCTCCATATTCCCATATCATGAATATGATAATACAAAAATGCTAACCATCTGTTTTATATGATATAAGAGACTATCCAAGATTGATAGAGAAGAAGGATATTGTTCAGTTACTTTCAGCCAGCCTAGTTAGTATATAAATGTGAGTTAAACTGCAAGTGGACAGTAGGAGTTTAATACTCTATTCCCATGTGCTTACTTGTGTAACAATTTTCTGTCCTGCGTTTGATTCTGGCCCTAACAAGGGCAAATACCTTCAGATAGATTGCTCTCCAAAATTCTCACAATGTACAACTTGAGGAAGCCTAAGAGATTTTTTTGTGAAAGATCTGTGTGTGTTGGAGATGCATATTCTATGAATTATCTCCTCCTTTTGTGCTTTATGACTCACTTTCCATGGAATGAGTTTCGCTCTTGTTCAATAGTGGATGGGAGCTTTCGGCTTGGTTATATTCTCCTTTTGAGGCATGGCATGAGTACAAGAGGAAAATCTCTATGGTTTTTCTTCCTTAGTAGTGATCTGGTCCATATAGGAGTGAAAAAGAAGATGTTTTGGACATAGCGCTACAAGTGCCAGTGAATTATGTTGTTAGGTGTGAAACACTGTTATTTTCTGGCGATGATCATGAAATGTTATCAAGGGGTTTGCGCATTGATGTTGCACAGAAGTTGAGGTAGTCCAAGATAGTCCTCACCCTCTCTGACTAGTTCATTTAAGCTGAACTTTGATGCATCTGTGTATGTATTTCTTGACAGAAAAAAAAATAGTAAAGGCAGGAGTACTAGGACATTATATGGTTGCCAACAAGAATCTAACCTTGCAATCCATTTGGAAACATGACTCAAACCTTGTGGTTCACACCAGTGAAACTTGGTTTAACTTAAGACTCTATACTACTGCCATAAAATTAACATATATTCCCTCATTCTTGTTAAAATTGTACCAAAGCTATTCTTATCATAATTGATATTGTTCCCCATTTTGTACTCATGAAAAGTTCAACTTCTATATTGGCATTCCTGAACTTTTTCTTGTGTGCTAGTCAGTCTTCTTCCAATTCGGTTCAGTTTAGAGTGTGAAATTATATCCATTAATCTGGTGTGCCAAGTAACATTGATTTATCTGGTGTAACTGTTTACAGCCTGCTACTCTTGCAGCTAATGTGAAATTGGTTTTTACTTGTTTGCTTGATCAAGTAAGTTGTATCACGAGACTCCTTTTCTTTAGGTATCAATTGCATTCAAGCATGCTATCCATCTGGGGCTTTTCCCAAATTCTTTGGTTTTTCACTTTACAGGTAAGCCAATATATAACTGATGGGCTTGAGCGGGCAAGAGAAGGTCTGAGTGAAGCTACAGCTGTGCAGGAAATATTTTTGATTGCGACGACCGTTAGTAGAAGAGTGGCAGGTGCAGCTCCTTTATAAATAGAGCATCAAGAAAAACCAACAAAGAGGTTTGAATTCTGAATGTTACTTTTGACTTTTTAGGTGAATAGAATTTTAAGAAATTTCTTTTTACTTTGAGATTTCAACATGACACATTATAATATATTCAATTAGGTGGTCACTGTAACTTTCATTTTACATATAATGCAAATGAGTGGGGGTGTGATGGCAGGCCTAAGTAGACATAAATTCTGATTTCTAAATCATTTGAGTTTAGAACTATGAGTTAGTGTTAAATTACTTAAATCAGAAATTTATAGCCCTCCCCAAATCTGGATGGGTATAAGTTATGGATCTATTATCCTCAACGTGATTATTTCTCCTCTTCTGATAATAGCCTCAAGGAGTTCAGGTGTCTTTGTTTTTGATATATAGTTCCTACTTGCAGAAACCATCCAATTAGGATTTGGTTCCCAAATTGGAATGTCACTTGCATAGGCATTTGCATTGCCTAGCATTAGAATATTTTAATTCTATATATACTTTGTGTATGTCTGTATAGGATTTGGTTCCCAAGGTGGGCACATTTTTTTCATTTTTGGACAATGGGTATGTCTGTATACATTGAAATACATGGAAAGGGCTTGTTTGTTTGTATGAGAAATAAATTCCATCTCATGAAATGGATGGGTCTGTTCTTTTATATGGAATTGTATTACATTGTCCAATTCATGGAGTTGAAATACGTTAAACTTCATAGAATGGGCTTGTTTGTTTGTATGGAATAGAATTTTTTTGCGAATTGGTAATTTAGTATTGAGAAAAGGGCTGAAGCCCCTAGGACAAGCGAAGAAAAAAGTACAGCCTTAGAGACTAGCCAAGGTGAAGCTTTTGAACTCCAAAACAGAAAGGAGCCGAAAGCTAAACACTTAGCAAACAAACTGTGGGCAGACCCACTTCCAAATCTCTGATACCAAATGTTAATGTTGGTATATAGAAGTTGACAAACTGGGAGAAAACTCACACTTATTATTGCATACGCATGGGGCTATTTATAAAGCCTTGCAGTAACAGAAACTAGAAATAAAAGGCACTCCACTGTGATTATGTGCTATGTATGTCTGTATTTGTAGCTTGTGTCAACTTGATTAATTTCCCCTTATGACTAAGTTTCTGAGCTGCTCATTATTCATTATTGCTGTTGTTTAGCCTCGTTTTTGTTTTGTTTTTCAGGAGGATGCTCAGAGAAATATACTAATTATGCAAGACAAGTAGTTCGTTGCAAAGAATGCTACAAGTTAATGGGAGGGCTTTTTTGAACAAGACAATTGGAATCAGCTAGCAGTAAACATTGACATTGGAAAAATTTAAAGCCACAACAAATGTGATGGTGATGGAATGAACTCTTTGTTAGTCTTTTTTTTTTTTTTGGAAATGGTGTGGATGAAAGTAGTTAGAAGGTTATATGAGGTAGATGTGTGATGTATGGATATTCAAATATTATAAATTTAATATTTGAGTTCAAGATAGTCTATTGATTTCAATTTTATATTTTGTGAACCATTTGATGATTGTTTACTATGAATGTGTATAGGTGTGAATGCTACAGGTTATTGGAGACAATTCTGTCAGCTGTTTTTGGTGTAGTGTTTTGTCTTTATTGGCAGCTTCTTTGACAAATTATTTTCGTCTTTATATTAAACACGACAAAATTATTTCGTTTCTATTTCTTCTATTTATGACTCTAATTTCTTCCTTTCATGACAAAAAATTTTGTCGTTAATTACATACAATTGGAGGAAAAAAAATTCGTCATCTACTGGTACTTTCTCTAACAAAATTTTTTCGTCTTCTTTTATATTAAACACGACAAAATTATTTCGTCTCTATTTCTTATATTTATGACAAAATATTTTTGACTCTAATTTCTTTCTTTAATGACAAAATATTTCGTTGTTAATTAGTTGCAAGTTTGTTCCTACCAAGTCCATTGGCGACAAACAAATTCGTCATCCACTTGTAGCTTCTTTGACAAATTTTTTTCGTCTTCCTTTATATTAAACGCGACGAAATTATTTCGTCTCTATTTCTTATATTTATGACAAAATATTATTGTCTCTAATTTCTTCCTTTAATGACAAAATATTTTGTCACTAATTACTTACAAGTATGTTCCCAACAGAGTGTATTGGAGACAAAAAAAATCGTCACAAATTTATCTCTTTCAATGACGAATTTTTTTTTTTAGTCACCACCACCTTTCTGCGACGAGGCTTTGGCGAGAACAAGGGTGACGAAAAATTTTCGTCTTAATTAGTTTCGGTGACGAAATATGTACAATTTGGGACAAATCTGTTTCATCATTAGACCCCAAATTTCTTGTAGTGAATGTTCATGCATCAACTATCCAAAGGTCACAAAATGATTCAATTCAAGACTTGGAATTTATAACGTGTCCGTAGCTTCCAAAGCAAGACAAATCAGTTTAGGTTCAGTTTCATGCCCGAATATGATGATTAAAATTTTCCAATCAAAACATTGTGTTTACAGTATATAATTGAATAAAAAAAATGCATGAACTTCATAGCAAATCAAGGTAACAAAATCTTCAATGATAATAATAATAATAATAATGCTAACAATGACCAATTAAAAGTCCTGCAGAAGTAGGATAGGTGTGACAAATTTTAATTGTTCTAACTCAAAAGGGTAATAAGTGTAGGGAGACTTTTCTATGTTCTAATCATACGATTCAATAATATAAACACACATACACAAGAAAAGTCCTTACTTGAACTCCTTGCAGCCGTTAATTCAAAGTTGATAGTTGTAGAGGAAGGAGAATAGACTTGGAACCTTGTTTATAGCTTCTTTTCTAGCTTTCCCTTCATCACATAAACATTATCTTATTAGGTTTCAAAACCCTTTGATCAAGCCAAATAAATCTTGCAACCAGTTGGATCTATCATTTGGATCAAGTTAATTTTCAAATTCAAAAGTAAAGAACACTACAACCGGTTGGATCCATCATTTGGATCAAGTTAATTTTCAAATTGAAAAGTAGTAGGCCAAAGCTTGTCCAAGTCCATGAATGGTTTTTCACTTCCAAGAATGAATGGTTTTTCACTTCCAAGTATGAATGGTTTTTCACTTCTTTAAAAAGAACTCACCTCTCTATTTCTGTTTTTAAATTTTCCAATTTCTTAAAATATATCAGTATTCAAAATGAGAGAGCAACATATTTGATGGAGAAAAAAAACAATCAAAACAAGTCATTATATAGGCACATGGGCAGCAGACATTAAGATGCAGAATTCTGAGTTTGTAATGGTTTGACTCTGCTTGTTGGGAATGGTGAGATCTTCAAGGAATGAATGTGTGGTGCTGCTAATCTCATGGTAACTTATCCTACTGTTTTATTCTTCATGGACTCTCTCTCTCTCTCTCTCTCTCTCTCTCTCTCTCTCTCTCTCTCTCTCTCTCTCTCTCTCTCAACTAAACTAATACTCTTAATTTAGAGAAACAAAAGTTTCATATTGCATGACTACTTATATGTGTAACTTATATTATTATCACCCAAATGTCAATTATCTAATTGCTGCTATTTGATTTTGATTAGTGGAGACGAAGGCATGTAAATTCTACAATAATCAATGAACAAACCTCTGATAAAGATAGATCCAGATCTTTCCTAATACCGGACTGTGTAGGCGATGAATATCCCACCTGTGCAAAACAAATGAATTTAATGATAAAAACATAACATATTATACAAACATTTCTTTGTTGATAGCTAAATAACTCTGTAGTCTATGGAGAAACTTGCTAATTGCTTGAGCCCCCTATAAAATTTATATAATTACCTGCTTCAACTGAGTAACATACACAATGAATATGGTTGCAATGGGCCATGTCCAACCCATCAACAACACACATATATATATGTGCTTGCTCTTGCCACATATACTAGAGATTATCAGCGCCATTATATTATCATGGTTATAAGGCTTTTGTTTTTCTCAGATATCGTGACTGATATCATCATCACGACTTAGAGCAAAAGAAAAGGTACATTTTTCTTTTTCTTTTTTTGCTAAAAAAGGTATGTAAATTTAAAACAAATTCCAATAACACAGAGGACGACAATGAAAAAAAAACATAAAAACACAACTGAAGAGATTACACAAAAGGTTGTATCTCTGAAGGTGGAGAGAATCCAGTACCCTGTTTGATGATCAGCCAAGCATCAACATCATCCTCATTGCATTGGTGCCAAATATTAAATTGAGAACACAGCAAAATAAATAAATGTAAAGAAAGTGTCGTTTGATGTTTAGAGACAGATGAAGATATTAAATTTGTGATAGTACAGTAGTATAGTTCATCTTTGCACAAGACATTTGTAAATCAAACAGTTCAAAAGGAAACTTGTGAGGCAAAACAACAAGGGCAAGGTATCAAACATGGAGTAGGAACTGGATATGAATATGTTGTATTACATCAATACATTGAGGATGGTAAAATTTGCTTCAACATGCATGAGTGCATGCATTACATACAAGTACATAGATCATATTCTATTTGGACAAAGAAATCACTTACAAGTACAATTTCATGAAATTTTTTTATAAAAAAACATCCCACTTGAACAATATAACTCATTTTTTAAAGCAATAATCCAATTCAATAATGTTTGTTAATACACCATAATATTGGATCTCCTTATCACCTTCATACCTTTCACAACAACACCACTATTTTGAGTTCGACGATACTTTTCACGTTCCTTTGAGTGAAACCTAATCCCATTAACGATGCAGCCAGTATACTGTGTCACTCGATTATCAGGACCACATGCCAATGAATATAAATCATCAGTAGCTTCGGGTGATTTTTTTTGGCGCAAGAGTTGAATCTATTGATAAAAAGTATACGGAATACTAAAAGTCAGTAAATATTTTGAATTACATATAATTTTAGCACCTTATATGTATGAACACTTACACGTTTTTGAAACCATTTAGCAAATTGGGTTTGATGTCTCTGTTCGACATTGTGTATGCTTTCCCTTTGAAGCTCTGACTTGTGCTCCCTATATAAGAAGTATATACCAATATAATACGAATGCAAAATTTAATATACAAATACCTCATATGCAATTATATTATAGGTACATAGTTCACTTACTCATGATATGACGCAATTTCCTTGGAATTATTTAGCATGTAATATCGAATTTTGTTATACTCCACTATATCCAATTTCTCATATGATCGAGACCCTAATGGTCAGACAATTTGTCCAAAAACATGAAGCCCTTCATATGATTGCCCCTGACCTCCATCATAATTCCGTTCTTCACGGTTGAATTTTGTTTCTATGCCTTCAAAATACATAGAACAAAATGAGAGGCATTCACCGTCAATATATGATTCTGCAATTGAGGCTTCTGGATGTGCTTTGTTGCGTACATATTGCTTAGAGTGTGCAAGAATCTGTTTATAATTTTATAGTTACTAAATAAAAAAGTAATAAATTACATTCATAAAGACATCATATAAAAATTAATAACTTATACAAATCACCTTTCAATAGGCTACATCCATCGGTATTGCATAGGTCCACCAATTTTCGCCTCATATGGCAAATGAACTGCTAAGTGAACCATGACATCAAAGAATGCCGGTGGAAATATTCGTTCTAGCTTACAAAGTATAATGGCAATGTCTCTTTCCATCTTCTCTAACACCTGCAACTTTAATGTCTTGCTGCACAACTCGTTAAAGAAAATACCCAATTCAATCAATGGGATACAAACATCATCATTCAAATATCCACGTATTACAACCGGTAGAAGCCGTTGAAAAAGGACGTGACAATCATGACTTTTCAATCCTGATATTTTACCATCTGTAATGTTCACACATCGAGATATATTAGATGCATATCCGTCTGGGAACTTAACCTATTTAAACCATTCACAAAAGCTCTTTTTCTCTGCTCTAGAAAGTGTATAGCATGTAGGTGGCACCATTACTTTATCACCGTTCGGGATTAAGTGTAATTCCTTTCGTAAACCCATTACCTCTAAATCCATGCGAGCTTTCACGGTGTCTTTTGTTTTCCCATCTAGATTCAACAATGTTCCTAACACATTATCACAAATGTTCTTTTCTATGTGCATCACGTCCTGATTATGTCGAAGCTTTAGTGCTCGCCAATACGATAGTTCAAAAAATATGCTCTTCTTTGTCCAATTCAACTCCATCTCAGTTCGTTTCCTCTTTTTATTGTTTGGTGCCTTACCAAATTTGTTAGGTTGGACACGTTCTAATTGTGCAGAAACTTCATCCCCAGATAACTTCCACTACAACAAAATACAGTTTTTCCAACGCGGTCACCGCGTCTGGAAAAATCAGAATTGCGTCGGGACAGGCTTTACCGACGTAGTACAATGCATCGACACCACGTCGGCAACCAAATGCCTGGAAAACCATTCCCGACGTAATAATGTTTAGCGTCGGGAAAAAATGGTCATTTACCGACGCAATGGTGCGTCGTCCCAACCGTCGGCAATTCCAACAGCGTCGGCAAAACATCAAACTTAGTGGTCAACCTCACTTCACTGCCGACGCTAAACAACGTCGGTTAAACATTTGCCGACGCTAATAGTAGCGTCGGAATACGTCTTTGACGACGCATACAAAACGCCGGTAATACATATCCCGACGTGTCGAAGCGTCGGGAAATGTCTTCAACGACACATGTAAATTACTTTTAGCGACGTAGGGAATGCGTCGGGCAATAGATTTACCTAACTGCTGACGCATAACAACGTCGGTTATACATTTGCCGACGCACATACAAGCATCGGAATACATATTTGACGACGCATACACAACGCCGGTAATAGATATCCCGACGTATTGAAGCATCGGGAAATGTCTTCAACGACGCAGGAAAATTATTTTTAGAGACGCAGACAGTGCGTCGGGAAATAGATGTACCTAATTTCCAACGCATAATAACATCGGTTATACATTTGCCAACGCACATATTAGCGTCGGAATACATATTTAACGACGCATACACAACGCCGGTAATAGATATCCCGACGTATTGAAGCATCGGGAAATGTCTTCAACGACGCAGAAAAATTATTTTTAGAGACGCAGACAGTGCGTCGGGAAATAGATGTACCTAATTTCCAACGCATAATAACATCGGTTATACATTTGCCAACGCACATATTAGCGTCGGAATACATATTTAACGACGCATACACAATGTCAGTAATACATATCCCGACGTGTTGAAGCATCAGGTTATGTCGTTAACGACGCAGGAAAATTACTTTTGGCTACCGAAGAGTGCGTCGAAAAATAGTTTTACGTCATTGCCGACGCATAATAACGTCGGTTATACATTTGCCAACACACATACTAGCGTCGAAATACATATTTGACGACGCATACACAGCGCCAGTCATACATATTCCAACGTGTTAATGCATCGAGAAAAGTCTCCAACGCGGGTATGAAATTTAATTTTGGCGACGCAGAGAGTGCATTGGGAAATAACTTTTCTTATCAATTAAGAAATAATTGAAAAAATTAGGAAAAATTCCTGTACAATATTTTCTTGTTCAAATCTACATTTTCAACATTGCACAAGCATAAGCATTGATAAACAACAAATAATCTCACATTCATCATGTAACAATAAAAAATAATGACTCATCAATAAACTAAAACCAATCATAAAAATTGTCCATGCCACATAAAATGTAATATCCCATGTAAAAAAAAGTCAAATATCTCAATAAATTAAATCTCAACTAAAATCTAATCATCATCAAATATCCAAAGTACACCATGAAACACGGCCAGCAATGAGCAAAATGAACTTGTTAGAGGGATGACCCATGCCAATTCATAAAACCATCAAATCCTTATCTTTCGGAGGAGCCCGAACCATCCATACCGACCCGGGAAAGCAGCAACTGAATCTGACTCTGCATTTGATTCTGCATAGCTGCCTGATCTTGCATTTGCTTTTGCGAGTCCTCATACTGTCGCCGCAACTCTTCTTGTGCTTTCAAAGAATCAACTAGTTGCTGCCGTAGGGTGCTTATCTCAGAAGACATCAAGATACCACTAGAAGATGATGATGGGCCCCTCGAGCGGTACCCTTGCCTCCTTGCAACCCTTTTCCCTAGCAGATTCTCAATCACCTGTTGCTCAGCCACTGGAGAGTTAATTTCAGGCTGCGACAGTGCATCTTCCATTCTTCGCTGCATTATCAAAGCATTCAAATATGTCATGTAATTAATATATGTTAGGCAACTGAAATAAGAAAACAAAGATCCATGCAAAGTTTGGTTATGAAACAACTCACATGTGTTTCCTCAGCATGATCTGTGATCCATTTGTTCTTCTTCTTGCTATAGTGTCGCTGTCGATATAAATCAGGTTGAGATGGAGGATCCTGTTGCTCATCTGCCTGCATGATCGAGAACTGGGCTGCAAATGATCGAGATCCAGATGTATGAAGCGTCTTCACTTTGCTCCGGCTCTCTTTATTTCTCTGTGACTTGCGCTGAAAATTACAAGTAATAGATAATGAATTGAGTAAGTAAATTTTTATAATAATGGCGATAAAAATATTTATAAATATTTATAATAATAGACATAAAAGGGCACACACACACCTAAAAGATAGGGAGGCCAGAAACTCTTGGGATCTTTATGAGTAAAAGCCTTGTTCGCATTGTTACTTCCCACCAATTGGGTTCATTTCCATGTTAGAGTGACATGGAAATTGTTAGCTCTTACTAGAGTTAAAGCATTCTGTTTCATCGGACAGATACTTCATATAAAATCAACTTTGCAATGTTTCTGTGGAAGATTTAAAATTCTAACTAGTAGATCAGATGAAGAATGAACTGCAATAAATAAGATTTAAGAGAGTCAACTCCATAATGCTTCAACTCTTCCCAGAAACTACATGAAAATATCATCTCATTTGTGTGTGTGTGTGTGTTTTGGAGACGGGGGGGGGGGGGGGGGGGGGGGGGGGGAAGATAAATGTGTCAAAGGGACAGAATTGGATTACAGAAAATAACTCAAGAATAATTATTTAAAAAAAGAAAAAAAGAAACAATACAAACCTAAAGATGGACAATAGTTACCCAGTTTGCAGTACCTAGGGTCAAATTATTAGCTAGTTCATTTGAATATTTTGCAATTCAACTAGGCCAATAGTTCAGTACAATTTGATCAAGTTTGTGGATTGGATTGAACAATTATATTCTTTTTATTAATATCAAACGTGTATTCTAATACTAATTGTAAATTATACAACTTCTATATTTTTTTTGTCATTACACCAACAGGAATACATAATCAGTTGAGGCAAGACCGAAACAAGTATAGCAAGCAATCAACTTAATCAATTGGGAAATATGTCTCTATAGCAGGAATAAATAACCAGCTGAGGCAAGTCTGAAACAAGTACAGCGAGTGATCAAATTAATCAATTGGGAAATATGTCCCTAGAAGGAAAACTAAACCATCTCTCTAGTTGTGTGGTTGGCCCTTTGAACTCCTTTATTTATAAAGAGGTTTTGCAACATAAATATCATGTTTAGATTTTTAGAGAGAGAATGAGAGAGATATCACAAGCAACAAATGAGCCACTAACCATGACACCATGGACTTCAGGAATAGTAAACAGTTCGGCATCATTTCCAGAATCTCCACAAACAAGAGTATTTATTGGTAGTTTTCCATCAGATTTGAATTTTTTGAGCAAGTATGCAAGAGCCTGTCCTTTGCCAGCACCTTGAGGTAATATGTCCAAAGCCGTTCCTCCACTGTAAATTATTTTCACATCAAACTGACCAAAAATTAGGCAGAGGATAATAAGAAACCATACCTAATAATAGTTATTCCATATAGGCAAATATATTGCAAAGGATGTAATGACTTGGTGCCATTCAAATTGACTGGGTTCAAACACTACTGTACTGGTTTTCATTTAGCCTTCACTGGACTGTGCTAAGGACCGTATTTATATGGTCTCAATTCAAGTTTCATGTGGCAGAGTCATTCAAGTTTTCATGTGGCAGAGTCATTCAAGTTTTCATGTGGTAGAGTCCATTGGTACCAATATATACCCATTTTTTCAATTTACTTTTTGAGAGTTTGGGAGTTATAGAGTGTCAAATCTTTTATTTCTAAATTCTGGGCACATAAAAATATATATGTAGGTTTGAGAGGTGCTCTGTTTTGCTCCACACACAGGTTTGAGAGGTGTTTTGTTTTGCTCCACACACAGGATATCTCTATGCCCAGCATAGCATAAGACGATTTGGTCTCTGAATGACTCAATACAGCACAGACATTGAACATTAGTAAGATGAAATTGATGCATGTTGATTTAGTTGATATATAGATAAATACTCTGTATTGTCGAACAGAAAAAGAAACCCTGTTTAACAACATGAAGAAAGTGGCTGTTTGCATTTGCCATGCTTGATATCATTTGCCCATGTAAAAGATCAAAATGTAGGGACATTAACTGCAGGGGAGACACTAGGTTGTAGGCTTGTTGCCCCACTCAACTCGATGAAAGACTTCTAGTGGCCAAAGTAGCAACCATAGGGAAAAGGAAATAATTTTTTGGTAGATGATCATGCAAAAGCATTTAAGTGTTTTTGGTAAATAGCAAAAGCATTAAGTTGGGGTCACCATCTGATGCAATCCAAATCGGTTATAATGCAGGCTTGTTTGGAATTCCAGTTGGAAGCAATCAGCACTAAACCCATATTAATAAACAAGAATTATGTTTTGATTTTGTCTGTCTTCTCCTCTCTTTTGTCCAAGGAGATGGAAAGTCATACAAATTTTAGAGGTGATGTTCTCATGCTGTTCTTCTTTTAGAGACCATGTCCATTTTTTAAGATATGTTAGCTCTTTTGCTTCATTTACTTGATAAAAATAAAAAGAATGCAGTCAAAGACGAGAGCATGAAACATGGGGGCCGGGTCAAAAAGGCTTGTTGGATAGAGTAGGTGCCCTCCTTTGGATAGAGTACATGCATATACTTGTTGGATGGATATTAATCCTTTGGTTTAGAACATAAATCCATCACCGTCCATCTACTGGACATTGGTGAGATAAGCTTCTCCCTTCTTGGCTTCCTTGAGTGGCATATTTGATCACTTCAAGCATTTTTAGTATAGCAAGTATATGCATGTATAATGTGTTTTTTTTAAGGGATGGCCGAACATGTGGGGCCCACTTTCCTCCCCCCGAACCGCCCCCAAAGACCAATCTAAGCCTTCACACTCAACCAACTCCCTTCCATGAATTAGCATTGTCCCGAATTTGGAACTCATTTGAGTTGCGTAGGCCCTTCAATTTATGATCGCAAATTTTGGCTGGTCTAACTTTATCTAGATTGAGCGACCTTGAAGTACTCAGAATGTACATTGTTTGATCGGCGGTTCCCATTTTTGGCATACAGGTGGTCACAGAGAGGCCTTTCAAAGGCCTTACGGGTGGACCATTCCTTGTAGCCTAATAGTGTTTATGAAGCATTAGTGCATGACACCACTGGCATGAACCTGGGAGATCAATCAAGTAGGAGATGGAATGAAAAAGAGGTTGAAAAATTTCAATTCTTTTTTTATTCAATTCAACGGTATAGAAGCTGAACATTATCTTGTCTAAAGCTTAGCCAACTCATTAGATCTAAGAACCAAAAATAGCTTATGTTTACTAACACCACAAAAGTAAGAAAAGCAAGCATTACAGCATTGGAATTTTTTTACCAAGCAATGTGTAACTTGTACACCTGAGTGGAAAACCAAAAAGAAAGAACTTATATTAAAAGCCTTTCACAAAAGACTATGGTTCCTAGCTATAAATTTCTTTTCAACTTAAACGAATGTGTCATCTTGGATTCTTATAAAGTCATTTAGTAGTTGCCTTTACACTTCAAAACTAGTGTTCCCTCTCCTTATTAGTAAAGGTTTAATAAGTTTGGAGAAGGTACAAGCCACCTAAAAAAAAAAAAAGAAAAGCCCACATGGCTTGTGAGCTCTGCCTTTGGATTCTCTTGTTAGGATTATCTCTTGTTGTCATTCTTGCACATTCCATGTTCGAGAAACAAGAGCAGACAAATATACCTCATGGAAGCCTGGGATGGCCTGTTTTCGGTGAAACACTGAGCTTTTTAAAACCACACGAGTCAAATACTATTGGGAGTTTCCTAGAAGACCATTGCTCTAGGTAAAAAAAAAAAAGAACCAACATTCTTTCCATTACTTGCTTATCGTTGTAGAAAATATGCTTTGTTTTTTCAATGCTCTGTCTTGTGATTAGCTCCATTTTAACTGTAAGTTCTTAAATTCTGTTTTGGATTTTATTTCAACAAAGAGAAAACCCAGTGATTACAATTAAAATTAGTTGTGCCAATTTTCCTCTTTGGATTCAAAATCTCTGTGAATGCATCTTTAGCTGTAGCCATTTAGGTTCAACTGAATCAAATGCTTATATTTTGTTTAATAACAGGTATGGAAAAGTGCTAAGATCACATCTGTTTGGTTCACCCACCATTATTTCATGTGACCATGAGCTTAACGCGTTTGTCCTTCAAAATGAAGATAGATTGTTCCAGTGCAGCTATCCCAAGCCCATCCATGGCATATTAGGAAAGCTTTCGATGCTTGTCGTGGTCGGTGATGCACATAAAAGGCTGAGGAGCATAGCACTTGGATTGACCAACACATGGAAATCAAAGATTGGAATTCTCCACAACATAGATAGGCAAGTAATCTCAATGATGGAATCATGGAAGAAGCGAGAAAGAATCATCTTTTGTGAAGAAGCAAGAAAGGCAAGGGGCATATATACAAAAATTATTTGATTGTTTTCATGGCTATTAAATCTTCCTTTTCTCTTTCTAATTTTCCTTTTAGTTTCAACAGTTCACATTCAATGTCATAGTCAAGCAGATATTGAGCTTGAAAGCTGATCAACCACAGACAGCAGAGATCTTAGAAGACTTCCTCACATTCATGAAAGGGTTGGTGTCTTTACCAATATATATTCCTGGAGCCCCATATGCAAGGGCTGTTAAGGTACTACTATACCAACTACCATTACAGTAGAGCATTTTACTTCAGTATCTAGAAATTTATTTAGGATTTTTTTTTCCTAATTTGTATGTGTATGCTAGAGCCAGGATTTCTTCCACTGTAAGGGCCATAGTAGAAGAAAGGAGGAAAGGGGTAGACAGACATGAAAATGGAGATTTCCTAGATGTGCTTATGTCAAATGGAAGTTTAAGTGATGAAGAGAAAGTGAGCCTGGTGTTGGATCTGCTACTAGGAGGTTATGAAACAACCTCTTTACTAATGTCATTGACTGTTTACTTCCTTGGGACCTCCCCATTGGCTCTTCAGCAACTTAAGGTACAAGGGGTCTACAAATATTATCTTATATGGAGAGACAACATTGAAATAATATAATTATCTAAAGGTGGGTCGTTCTTGTAATGACAGGAAGAGCATCAAGCAATAAGAACAAAAAAGGAGAAAGCAGAGTACCTAAACTTGGAAGATTACAAGCAAATGGAATTCACACAAAATGTAAAGCAGTAATGCCTACAACCTCAATGATACTACCATCTATGGCCTATGGGTAGGAACTGATTAGAAGTATTTTTATTGGTTTTGAACCATGCAGGTGATTAATGAAGCTTTGAGATGTGGAAACATAGTCAAGTTTGTACACAGGAAGGCTCTAAAAGATGTCAGGTTTAAAGGTGTGTCAACCTGTCTATAGCTGGTCTGTGGCTTATTATATTCATGTAGACTGTAGGGTATAACTTTTTATGGATTTGTGGGTATTCCAGGGTTCCTAATCCCATCTGGATGGAAGGTCCTGCCTGTCTTCAGCTCAGTGCATCTTGACACTTCTCTTCATGAGAATGCCTCACAGTTTTGTCCTTGGAGATGGATGGTATTAATTATATGCTCCTTGATTTCAAAACACACACACCTACACAAATCTAATATGATAATTCTCTGCTAATGTGGTGTGGTAAAGGTGTAAGGGTCCACTTAGGGCACTTATTAATGACCCACATCAGTGCTGCTGGTGGGTGCATGCTTATTATGTCTAGTTGCACACATGAGCAAATAATTGGTTGGGTTGATGACCTGTGGTAGGTTCTTCCTTCATCTATATTAAATAATGCCCCCAGGATTCCATTTAAATTCTTCCAAGAGCTTCCATGATAATTACAATCCAGTGATCAACCAGTTACTGCATTTATGCATTGAGTTGATCATTAAATATTCTCACCTTAAATGCAATGTTCATACTCTATAGCATGGACATCTCTCTACCATACGCATTTACTGGCATAGGAACTCAAGTGAAATCCATGACTGTAAATGGCAGCTTCACACATCTACAATGTGTTCTGTTTATTATGAAAAAAGCATGCCTACTCTTTGGGAACCTGGCTGGTAGGCACTATGGGATTCTGATATTATTATTTTAATTGAAAAATGACAGTTAAAATTGGATTTAGTCTACCAATCTTTATTCATTTTTGATGATATTATTAGTGAACATTGATTGAAAATTATTCTAATTATGGTCCTGTTATCTTCGTTTCACAGCTAATATTGAACCAATACGATCAGTTCTACTAGTTTAGGTTCGCAAATGTAGTCCTTAGAGTCTCAACTAGCCTCGCAGCCTACACAAGTTCAAGTTCAGGCGCAGGCAGCGCTTCGGTCCCAGGCAGAATTGCAACAGACACAGGTCCATGCTCAGGTAGAAGCTGCATTACAGTCCCAGCTAAACATCCTCCTCCTATAGTTTCAAAAGCAGTTCTCCCAACTTGGGCACAATCACAGCATGATTAATTGAACAACATTAAATAATACCAATGTTGACAACGATGTTGACGAAAACATTAAAAGTGCTATTATAAGTCTTCGCTATCGGAAAAAATAGCAATCCTCTGTGACTTTTGCCAACGCAGTCTAAATATGCATCGGAAATAAGACTTTTACCCACGCATATTTTCAGTGCGTCGGCAAATAGTGTTGGGAAAGGTTTTCCACCTCTTTTGCCAACGCGGTCTTACTTGCATCGGTAAAAGTAGCAATTCTCTATGACTTTTGCCAACGCAAATTTTCACTGCGTCGAAAAATAGTGTCGGGAAATGTAAGCTTGTCATAAATGGGGCTTTGCAGACATACCTCGTGCGTCGGCAATGGTGCGAATAAAAACTCAGAGCTTTCCCAACGCGCACCTGTGCGTCGCCCGTAGGGAAGATAATTGCCAACGCATTATTGCGTCGGCTTTAAAAAAACACCCGTTGGCAAAACTTTCTCTCTCTTTTAAGGTTTTTTTTTGTTGGCGCCAATATGGTTACAACAGCTTTTGCCAACGCGGTCTTACTTGCGTCGGTAAAAGTAGCAATTTCTGTGACTTTTGCCGACGCAGTGAAAATTTGCGTTGGCAAAAGTCTTTTTGCCAACGCAAATTTTCACTGCGTCGGCAAATATTGTCGGCAAAAGTGCAATTTGTTGTAGTGTTCTTAGGTTTTGACCCGCGCTCAATATTACCATCAAAGTGATCCTTAAAACGGCTTCGCCAAGCATGCCTGGGTGGCAAGAAACGACGGTGGCACATGAAACATAGCTTTCATCCATGCTTCAAATACATTGAACATGCATCCTTGTTGCAAATTGGACATGCCATGTACCCCTTCGTACTCCAACCAGACAAGTTGCCATATGCAGGAAAATCATTAATAGTCCATAAAAGTGTTGCATGCAAATTGAATTTCTTTCTTGTCACTATATCAAAAGTCTCTACGCCATTTTCCCATAGTTCCTTCAATTCATCTATCAATGGTACCAGGTACACATCGATGTCATTTCCGGGTGCTTTTGGTCCAGGAATAAGTAATGACATGAAAAGGAAGGGTTCTTTCATACATTTCCAAGGTGGCAAATTATATGGGATAAGCATGACAGGCCACATGCTATAGGAAGTGCTCATGTTCCCAAGGGGATTGAACTCGTCGCTCGCGAGGCCAAGACGAACATTACGAGGATCTTTCGCAAACCACGGATAAACCTTGTCAAATTCCTGCCAAACTTGACTATCTGCTGGATGCCTATAGACATTATCCTCCCCAACTCGCTTTTCCTTGTGCCACCTCATATCTTCAGCTGTCTTTCTTGATATAAACAACCTCTGCAGTCTAGGCTTCAATGGAAAATATCGTAAAACTTTTTGAGGAATCTTCTTACCCTTACCTTCATTAAGTTTATACCTCGGCTCACCACATTCTGGACAATTAGTTTTATGTTCGTGCTCCCTCCAAAAGAGTGCACAATCATACTTACATGCATGTATAGGAACATAGCCAAGACCCAAGTCCCGCATATACTTCTTAGCCTCATAATATGACTTGGGAAACGTCTCACCAGTAGGCAATGCCACTTTAATCAATTGAAGATTCATATCAAATGATTTGTTACTCCAATGGTTGATTATTTTTACATGCATCAACTTCACAAGGAATTCCAATTTTGAAAACTTCTCACACCCTGGATATAGTGGAAGGTGCAAATAATTTAACATCGTATCAAATGGTTGTGGAACTAAGTCATTTGAGATCGCATCAGACGATCGTGGATCCTCATATGCTGCACTAGGACCATGACTACTAGATGCTTCCCCTTGTGGTATATTTTCCACATTAATATTCATCTCATACCTTCCCTCACATACGTCTACTAACATTTCCTGCAACGTTGCTCTACACCACCATCACCATCATCGTCTCCATCCTCACTCATCTCCTCAAAATCTTCGCCATGAAATACCCACTAGGTATAAGTCTTATCTATTCCATTTTCCTCCAAATGTGATTTAACCATATTAATGGGTTTGAAATATCTATTGTTGCACTTGTTACATGGACATTTTATCCTATTGCCTTTATCCGCATAATCACGCATACTCAATAAAGTCTTTAACTCCTTTCATGTAAGCAGGTAAATGTCTACCCCGAAGCTGCATCCAACTTTTATCCATATTTAACTCCCTACCACAAGAAGAACAAATATGAGTACTTATCCATATTTATAAGTAAATGTATGCTTTTTTTTCTCTTATTCTTTCAAATAATCAATTAGCTTGCATATATCTAACCATGTACTGATTACGTGATGTTCTTATGAATACTTGTAAGCTCTAAATCAGGCTAATTTAAAAAAGAACTAAATTCATTTGAAATATAGATGTGAACTCATAAAATAATTAGATTTGGTTTTATATCCTAACTTCAGTAAATAAACTCAGATTCAGTACCTTAACATTCTTATCAAATTCAATTATGACCCATCAAATTCATGAAATCAAACCCATTTTGAGCCATACATGAAAATTGACAAATAAACTACTGTTGCAATCCACACAGCAACTACAAAAAACACATGAGGTTACATATGTGGAATGAAGAACATACCCAAATACATGGTGTGATTTAAAAAAAAGAGGAATCATTTGAAAATTTGTGATGAACAGGTCAATCGAAGCATGAAATCAACAGCATCAACTATGACAAAGATGATAAATATGAGCGTATCAATCTTGAATCTAAAGCAATCAAACTCAATCAAACTTAGCCTTATAATGCAGAATACAAATGGATTAAAAACAAAAATTAGTATTGATATCTACACTAACATTTTCAGATGTTCTGGAACTTGAAACTGTTAGGATTTTTGTAGATTGCAATTTGATGGGTGCATTATCATTCAAGCATCATTTGATTTACACACTTACATTGTTTTAGATAAACTTGAAATCTTGTTTTAAACATGCATGGTTTTTAAGATTTGTAAAAGTTTCAATTTATGCATGATTTGTTTTCAATCTTGGATGCATTTGTTTTAGAAAAGAGTTTTATCAAATCAAGCTAGCCTTTGGTTTTAAAGTTTTGAATCATTTTAGGCTTTTTATGTTTCAAGTTTTTAAACCTCTTTGAATGATTTAAAACATGTATTCTCGCTTGGTTTAGTGGCCCAAAAATCCTCCCAAAGAAATACCTTCAAATATGCAAAATTGGATTTTTTAGGTCCCAGGTGGTCAACCTGCAGTGAGGTAGGTCGACCTACCCAGGGGCAGGTCGACCTACCTCTCTGCAGGTCGACTGGGTCCAGAAAGCTCCAACGGTCAGTTTTTTGACCGTTGTGTGTGGTAGGTCGACCTGCCCCTGTAAGTAGGTCGACCTGCTACTAGCCGTTGGGCATTTTTCTCTATAAAAATAAGTTCTTTCCTTTGCCAAAAGTTGGGAATTTTAAGCCCCTCCTTGAGAGGTTTTGAGGCATATTCAAGGGAAAAGAACCAAGGGATGAAGGGGAGCATTAGGAAAGCTAAAGCTTGGATTAATGAAGTTAAATCATCAAGTAGACTTTACTTTCCTTAATCATATGTTTTCATGCTTTGTTTTATTTTTGGTAAATCATTTCTAGCATGTTAAACTATGTTTGTGTTGTGTCCTTAACATGTTTTATGTTTCGAGTTGATTTATTGTTTTGGATACAACACCATATGATTCAATCCAAGTAGTACTTGAATTGGTAAATCTAAGTAGATCATGTTAATGAAAAAACCTTTGAAATTATATGTAACATGATCCATATACTTGTTTGAATCTATGGTTGTTGTTTTCCATCATAAGAAAATCACTTTCAAAAGTATCTTATGTTTTGGACTCAACTTCTTTACAAATCATATGTTTTCATGTTTTGTTTTATCATTGGTAAATCTTTAGTAACATGATAAACTATGATGTGTTGTATCCTTAGCATGTTTTATACTTTGAATAGATCTATTGTTTTGGATGCATCACCATTGATTCAATCAAAGTAGTACTTCATCTTTGGTAAATCTAAGTAGATCATGTTAATGAAATATATAACATGATTCATATACTTTGTTGAATCTTTGGGTGTTGTTTTTCCATCATAAGAAAATCTCTTTCAAATGTATCTTATGTTTTGGATTCAACATCTTTACAAATCATATGTGTATTATTGTTTTAAAGTTTCACAACTTGCCTTACTTTGATAGGTATATCATATTCAAGTTGTATTTATAATTACATATGATTTGTCCCCTAATTTCAATCAAATCTATTTTTATGTTTTGAGCTTCATGTTGATTTGATTGACATCCCTATGCATCACATGTTTAGAGCTAATTAATTTCATACAACCTGTGTAACTTTGATATCATTAACAAGTTGTTACTTTTAACATGTGATTGCATTACATCCTCAATCATAAATGTTTTTGAGCCAAAACTTTCAAAAGCCTTAGGCATACATTTATGAGCCTTCATTTTCAAAATGATTGAGGACCACACACACACACTTCATGTACTTTCATCTTTGCATCCATAGTGTGAGTGTGTATTAGTTTTACACTTCCATATCCGCCTATTTTAGAGGCAAATGTAATGAGCTAAATAGAATCTCCATCAAGTGTATGTTAGACACTAATTTAGTGAGAAAACCAACCTATGGTTGAAGAGGTTATTGCTTAGCCTATAAAAGCATAGTGTAAAGGTTGATGTTAAGCCTTGAAAAACATCATTATTGTAAAGGTTATTGCTTAGCCTTGAAAAGCATATTGTAAAGGTTATTGCTTAGCCTATTGAAAAGCATAAATAGTGGAAACCCGGTGGGGTGTTGAGTCACAAGCCGGTAGTGGATGTAGGCATTGAGGCCGAACCACTATAAATCCTATTGTGATGGTGCTTGCTTTGTGGTGATTGTTTTATTAAGCTTCCGCATTTTGTTTGATAATCATCACTTGTGACTAGTTTGTTTTAAAGAAGTTAAAATTGATTAAAATTGGTTATAAATGAAGCTCACCCTATTCACCCCCCCTCTAGGGTTCGGATCCCCATGGAATTACAAGTGGTATCAGAGCGGGTTACTCCATTTTAGGGCTTAACAACCCGGAGTTGATCCTTGCTAGATTTGAACCCTAGTGTTGTGATTTATTGCATATCTTTTTAAAGATTTCCACTATGATTGAAAATGAATTTTCCCTAGCTTCATTGCACCACTCTTAGACTTTCTCAAGTTATATCTTCTAGAGTTGGTGAGTCCTCAAAGTGCTCTCTCAAGGACATCTTTTCAAGACCTTAGGTGAATCTTCATTGGTATACATTTAGACTAACCTTAAGGCCTTGATACCCCTAGACCAACCTACTCGTTTTAATTATATCTATTTGTTGGTCTTGTTACATTTGCATTTTGTTGCTTTATAGTCACATCTTTTAAAGTGCAATGTTTCTTTGTAATCATTTGATTTTGTATTCATGAACTTCTAAGTTATATCTCATGGTTTTCAAAATCCTTTGATTGCAATAATTTCATGATGGATTTGCATTTTGTTCATATAGTCATATCTCTTGTAGTGCATATCTAGTCATGATCAATTGATTGTGATTACAAAAGCTTTGTTAGCTAGATTTTTTCATGATCAATTGATGTTGGAAAATCATTTGATGGATGTCATAGTTAGATCCTTTTTGCATATCAAATGATTTGAAGCTATTTAAGTTTTCCATTGATTTTTCAAAGTTATATCTCTTGGTATGGAAACTTTGAGAGTGTCTATTGTTTTACAATTTGAAAATTTACAATAGTACACTTCTTGTTTTTCAAAATCACTTGCTCATAATTCTAAATGATTCTTTCATAAATTGTAGTGATTTGAAAAACTTTGGAAAATGTTCTAAGCTTCATTGGTTGTATTTTTAGAAACATTTTCCTTGAATTTATTTCCTTGTGCTTAATTATGATTATATCATTTGGAAGGAAATAATTTTTACAAACAATTTGCATCTTTGCTCATTGAGTTACATTCTTTATACAAATTGATTTTGATGTCTTACTTTGCTTGGTTGGATATGGTGTCATTGATTTGCATGTGTTGTGCCTAACTTGGTATATATAGTTTCATTAATGCAAATTGATGATTGTTTATGTGCTTTATAGTAAAATCTTTTGCTTTATTATCATTTGAGCCTAATAAGTACATATGTGATTTTATGTGCTAAGTTCATTTGGTGTAAACCACATATCCTTTTCCATTGCATTGTAAGCTTAGTACATTTGCTAAGAGTAGAGATGTTACATGATAGATTGATACCTTTAACTCCATACCTTCTTGTGCTCACATAGTTATATTTTTATTGATGATATGGTATGAGTTAGATCTTGAGTGTTAATTGATCCTCTCTATGCAAATGTCAAATCGTTCTATGTATGGTTGTGTTATTTATTACATTTGTAGAAACCATACTAGAACTAAAATCCATCCTCTATGCTTACTAGTCATATTCTTTTTGGATGGTTATGATGTTGATTCATGTATTTTCTCTAAGTGATTTCATCCTTATACATGTTTCAACTTCATAGTAGTGTTCTTGATCATATGAAACTCTTTGAAATCCATTTTTCTATATGTTTGATGGATATCCTAGATGTTGAATTCATATGATTTTGACACTTTGGAAATTGCATGCATTACCAAGTAATATTCTTTTGCATTGCAATTTACCTTGTTCATCACTATGCTCAATAGTCATATCATTAAAAGTGATGAATATGCATTTATGATGCTTGATGGAATTTTGGGTTTGTCACATCCTTGCTTTTAATCATGTTGTCATATTCAATTGGTTTCATTTGGTATAACTTTCCATTGATTTCTATCCAATTGATATCTTATCTTGTGTATGTGATAGACCTTGTGTGCATTGGATTGAACTTGATAAGTAATATGATTGTTCCATGTCACACACCATTAGCATCATAATTTTCATGTTGCCACCTCTTTTGCTCATATAGGTATATCTCATGACCACCACGTTTATGTGTTCATAATAATTGGTTGGTTATTAGTTGAGGTTGACTTCATGTTTGAATTTCATTTCACTCTACTTGCACTTTAATAAGTCATATTTATTGATTGAATGAAATGATTTTCAAAACCTTCATAGCATATGTTTTTCTTAGTTAAATTATTTGATGCTATGATTAATAAACCCCATTGCTTCATGGATAACTCTAATTTGGAATTTTCCTAATAGTTATATTTTTAAATCCATTTTAGAGTGATTGATTTAAATAGTCATATCCTTAAATCTCAATTGGTATTCTTTGTTTTTCCAATTGATATCCATGATTGCTTTTCTCTTTAGACCTAGCTCTCTTTTGGTAATTTGATCATATTGTGCTCTACAGTTAAATGAATCTAATCCTTTCCTTGAAGTTGACCCTCAATTGTTAAACCATCTTCTCCTTGCACCAAATAGTTATATCTTTGTCAAATGTTTGACAAAAGGAGAGAATGGATTGAGGGGGAGTGTAAACCTTCATAGGAAGTATTAGTCTTGATCAAATTCACCCTTAGATTGCCTTTGAGCCCTTAGAGACTACTTCCATACATGATCACCTGTTATGATTATCATTTTCGATTTCTTTTGTTAACAGGTGCTACTAAAGGTATTCTCCTTGTCTCATGTGTGTAGGTACCTTTGCAATTTAATGTCAAAGGGGGAGAGAGAGTTCAAGTACTCGAAGATCTCCTACTCTTCAAAGGGGGAGAAAGCATTCAAGTCCAAGCTTCCTAAGAGGAGATGTTGTATGATCTTCTACAAGGGGAGAGACTACATATCTTGCCAAAGGGAGAGAGAGGCATGGTCAGAGGGGGAGAGCAACTAGAAGAAAGAAAGCTTGGAAGCTAAAGAAGATGCTTCGCTAAAGAAAGAAAGATTGAAGAATGATCAAGCACCAAGCATCATGAAGAATGAAGAAAAGAGCCCAAGCTAAGAGAAGCATCCAAGAAGATTTCAAGACATGTCCAGCTGAGGGGGAGCTGAAGACTAAGTGTGTAATCTCAGTGGTGAGTGTGTTTGCCATCAAATTGCAAAGGGGGAGATTGTTAGGATTTTTGTAGATTGCAATTTGATGGATGCATTATCATTCAAGCATCATTTGATTTACACACTTACATTGTTTTAGATAAACTTGAAATCTTGTTTTAAACATGCATGGTTTTTAAGATTTGTAAAAGTTTCAATTTATGCATGATTTGTTTTCAATCTTGGATGCATTTGTTTTAGAAAAGAGTTTTATCAAATCAAGCTAGCCTTTGGTTTTAAAGTTTTGAATCATTTTAGGATTTTTATATTTCATGTTTTTAAACCTCTTTGAATGATTTAAAACATGTATTCTAGCTTGGTTTAGTGGCCCAAAAATCCTCCCAAAGAAATACCTTCAAATATGCAAAATTGGATTTTTTAGGTCCCAGGTGGTCAACCTGCAGTGAGGTAGGTCGACCTACCCAGGGGCAGGTCGACCTACCTCTCTGCAGGTCGACTGGGTCCAGAAAGCTCCAACGGTCAGTTTTTTGACCGTTGTGTGTGGTAGGTCGACCTGCCCCTGTAAGTAGGTCGACCTGCTACTAGCCGTTGGGCATTTTTCTCTATAAAAATGAGTTCTTTCCTTTGCCAAAAGTTGGGAATTTTAAGTCCCTCCTTGAGAGGTTTTGAGGCATATTCAAGGGAAAAGAACCAAGGGATGAAGGGGAGCATTAGGAAAGCTAAAGCTTAGATTAATGAAGTTAAATCATCAAGTAGGCTTTACTTTCCTTAATCATATGTTTTCATGCTTTGTTTTATTTTTGGTAAATCATTTCTAGCATGTTAAACTATGTTTGTGTTGTGTCCTTAACATGTTTTATGTTTTGAGTTGATTTATTGTTTTGGATACAACACCATATGATTCAATCCAAGTAGTACTTGAATTGGTAAATCTAAGTAGATCATGTTAATGAAAAAACCTTTGAAATTATATGTAACATGATCCATATACTTGTTTGAATCTATGGTTGTTGTTTTCCATCATAAGAAAATCACTTTCAAAAGTATCTTATGTTTTGGACTCAACTTCTTTACAAATCATATGTTTTCATGTTTTGTTTTATCATTGGTAAATCTTTAGTAACATGATAAACTATGATGTGTTGTATCCTTAGCATGTTTTATACTTTGAATAGATCTATTGTTTTGGATGCATCACCATTGATTCAATCAAAGTAGTACTTCATCTTTGGTAAATCTAAGTAGATCATGTTAATGAAATATATAACATGATTCATATACTTTGTTGAATCTTTGGGTGTTGTTTTTCCATCATAAGAAAATCTCTTTCAAATGTATCTTATGTTTTGGATTCAACATCTTTACAAATCATATGTGTATTATTGTTTTAAAGTTTCACAACTTGCCTTACTTTGATAGGTATATCATATTCAAGTTGTATTTATAATTACATATGATTTGTCCCCTAATTTCAATCAAATCTATTTTTATGTTTTGAGCTTCATGTTGATTTGATTGACATCCCTATGCATCACATGTTTAGAGCTAATTAATTTCATACAAACTGTGTAACTTTGATATCATTAACAAGTTGTTACTTTTAACATGTGATTGCATTACATCCTCAATCATAAATGTTTTTGAGCCAAAACTTTCAAAAGCCTTAGGCATACATTTATGAGCCTTCATTTTCAAAATGATTGAGGACCACACACACACACTTCATGTACTTTCATCTTTGCATCCATAGTGTGAGTGTGTATTAGTTTTACACTTCCATATCCGCCTATTTTAGAGGCAAATGTAATGAGCTAAATAGAATCTCCATCAAGTGTATGTTAGACACTAATTTAGTGAGATAACCAACCTATGGTTGAAGAGGTTATTGCTTAGCCTATAAAAGCATAGTGTAAAGGTTGATGTTAAGCCTTGAAAAACATCATTGTAAAGGTTATTGCTTAGCCTTGAAAAGCATATTATAAAGGTTATTGCTTAGCCTATTGAAAAGCATAAATAGTGGAAATCCGGTGGGGTGTTGAGTCACAAGCCGGTAGTGGATGTAGGCATTGAGGCCGAACCACTATAAATCCTTGTGTGATGGTGCTTGCTTTGTGGTGATTGTTTTATTAAGCTTCCGCATTTTGTTTGATAATCATCACTTGTGACTAGTTTGTTTTAAAGAAGTTAAAATTGATTAAAATTGGTCATAAATGAAGCTCACCCTATTCACCCCCCCTCTAGGGTTCGGATCCCCATGGAATTACAGAAACAATCATGAAAACTAAGTGAAAGCTTCAAAGGCAAGAATATCTTACATTGGGTATACACAATGGTACTAATGTCAAGCTAAGAAGGCAAACCTAACATTTTTCATTCAATTGTAACCTGCACTAATAGATGTCTCAACTTTTTTCCAAACCTTTATAACCTTTTCTATATAAATTAAGCCATTTTTGTGCTGGTAGAGCTTTCACCGGCATGAGTCCCCAAGTTAAGAAGTCTAACCAACCGATTAAAAAAGGACTATAAAAAAGTCCAAACAGTCAGCTTCATCAATGATCCTAGCCTATGAGCAGATGTAGTTATATCAGTAGAGAAGGATTGCCGGAGTTATCTCTTGACGAATAAGAGTCATACAAAAATCAGCTACATCAATGATCCTAGCCCTTGATTTAACATCTTAAAAGTTTAATAATCTATTAAAAACAGATTTTGTTGACTCAATCCAACAATTTGTAAAGGTTTCGATAGACATTTAATTAAGTTCCTTATATAAAAACTCATTGTTTTTACATATAACTCTCACTAATTTCTAAAAAAGAAAAAAATACTTTAACAAAAGGCATAAAATATAGGTTTTAAAGAGCATGTCCATACTGAAATAAGCCAAAATATAGAACTCAAGTCAAAGCCCCTTAACAAGTCAAGCTCACTTTGACCCAATTCAAAACTAAGTTCTTTCTCCAACTAGCTCAAGCCTAGTGAAGAATGCTAAGGGGCCTTCTTTACCTCTTTAATCACACCTGTCTCATTGACCATTGAGTCGACACCCTCCAAGTCCCCAAGTTAGAGGAGTAGGTCTTTCACATGATGCAATCGGCACATTCGCCACATCACCAAAGCTCACAAGCCCATATTTATTAGGAAAGAAATGGATAATAGAAAATTAGAACAAAAACTTCAAGGGACATGAAAGAAAGTTACAAGCTTATAGAAATTATCACACAGGCATGAAAAGGAGTTCATAATTACCTTTTTAGTAGGCTCAGGAACTTCAAGGGTATTGGTTTGAGAATCTATTGACAGCTTCTGGAGCAAATCTATAGCTTCTGCATAACAGAGAGTGAAGGAAACAGAAGAACCATAGTGAAGGAAACAGAAGAACCATACTTACACATAGAAATGCAAAAGGATATTAATCTAGAGATGATTGTAGTCCTTTTCAAACTTAAGCTGTCACAGTTTCTCTACAACAATTTCTCATAGAAAAATACCAACACAAAAACAAAGCAAGAGAGAACATGTGAACAGCCAGACAAAATCCATTACTTGAATCAATATGAAACCAAGTCCACTGATTCAATCAACATGAAACCATGTTATCATGAAGTAGAACCACCGTCCCAAAGGAATGAATTTCAGGAACAAATTCATGTGACGACATCATAACGTATATTTTATCTCCCCTAAATTAGAGGCAAAAACAAAATGTGAAATCCATCTCATCCCAAACATCTGACTAATAATCCTACTGAAATAAAAAAAAAGAATCAATTTTTTTTTTTTTACCTTTTTGAAAGATCAACAAAGAATCAATGCTTGGTAAAAGCAAAATAAGAACACAAGAGTAAACAGTTGCAATCATTCAATAGAAAAGAAAACAACTATAAATAAACCTCACTTCGTAAAAACAGATAAAGAACCAGCATCCTTAGTAAAACCAGACACAGATCACCACAAAACACACACACACACTCTCTCTCTCTCTCTGATACCATCACTCCAACCAAATCTCCATACATCCAACTAATAGAAAAGGGGGGGAGAAAAAACACACACACACACAACCAAAACCCAACTCCAATTGAAATCCCTAATAATAATATAAAAAAAAAAACCCCATCATGACAACCATATTTCCAACACTTACAAGCAATAAAGAGAAGAAATATTAAATCCCAATCCAATAACTCCTAGAACGGTATACAAACCCCCCCCCCCCCCCCCCCCCGAAACCCATAATAACTATCAATCCTATCAAAATCAACATATCTATGAAGCACAAAATAATACTAAGCAGTCTCCAAATAGCCAAACACTCATACTGAAAAACGCCAAAAAAAAAAAAAAACTAAAATCCTAATACCCAACAAAAAACCAAAAATCATTAAAAAAATAAAAAAAGACCCACCACATCCGATCCAGATCTATTCATAAACCCCACTTAAACCCTGCAAAAACAAACAAATCAAGATCTCCATTGCCCAAATTTAGAGTAAACAATCTAAAGTTCAAAAGGTAAAAAAAAAAAAAATTCAAATCAAGATCTGTTCCGTTGTTCAAATTCAGAATCAAGAAAATTCAAATTACAAACATGGAAAGAAATCTCAACAGATTAAAAAAAAAGAAAAGGAAGAGATCGTACCTCTTCAATCACCGCTGCTTTGAAGAAGAAATCGAATGAAGATTCCTCCACAAGTAGCAGCCGCTGGTCCCAAAACCAGAAACGAATATAAAGAAGACCTGAAGAAGAAAGGCGCACATAGTACACTGAAATCGAACGGTAGGACATGCTTGGATGTATGGGAGATAAAAAAAAAACATAGAGATTTTGAAGGAATGTATATATATATATACCTCCAGATTGGGACAGATTTCTCTATTGTCTTATAGAATATCGTCGACGGGATCTTGGCTTTGGTTTGGATTTATGGCAGAGAGATAGGCAGAGATTGAAGCGTAGAGAGGGAGGCAAAAAGAAAGGAGATTGGGACGGATTTCTCTATCGTCTTATAGAGGATCGTCAACGGAATCGTGGTTGTTTGGATTTAGGGCAGAGAGATAGAGAGTGAAGCGCAGAGATGGAAGGAAGAAAAGAAAGATGAGTTTATAAAACACTGTTAAGAGAAGGCGGGGATCGACTGAAAAAAAAAGCACGTGGGCGACGGAACTAATGGGTAATTGTAACGCAATAAATATAATGTCCCTAATAAAAATATTTTCTTCGACGCATTTAAACACATGTCGCAAAAAAGCTTATTATTTGCGACACAACAGATATACTGTGGCAAAAAATTATTATTTGCGACGTCAAAATTGTGTCCCAAATAAATGTATAATTTTTTTCCATAATGATGGCTGAGGGAAGAAATTTGTTCTTTTTTTTTTGTTTAAAATTTTTGTGACACCATATGATGGAGGTCGCTAATAATAGTTATTTGCGACCAAAAGACATCAGTGTCGCGAATAAGATATTATGTGCGACGCAAAAAAGAAACTGTTGCAAAAAACCTTAACTTTTTACGACATAACTCAGACTAAAAGTTATTTGCGACGCGGGGATTGCGTCGCTAATAGAAACACTTATTTACGACAGATGATTGTGTCGCAAATGTGTATCTAGCGTGGCGAATAATTTTACCGCCATTTGGCGCCAATGATTTTTTGATGCATTTTTTTGCAACGCACTATATTCATTGCTGAAAGTATCTATTTGCAACGCATGGAGTATTGTGTCGCAAATACTTAACTTGTTGCGACGGGTCTAATTTTATGTTGCAAAAAATTTATTTTTTGCGACACTTTGGGTTGCGTCGCAAATATTTTCGTTGCTGAAAATCCCATTTGTTGTAGTGTGGGGGATTGTTGGAAAAATGGCTAAGAGCTACACTAGTTTTTTGTCAACTTTGAGCCAAAAACTAAGTGGGACCCACTTATCCTTTTGAGTGGGAATACATGGGAATGCAATCTACTCCATGAGTAGATTATGGACATGTATTGAGTTGCTCTAATCCATTTAGGAGTGAATGAGAAATTGCCTCCTAAACACCACTACTTGAACATGTTAAACATGGAAACAAAAGAAAGTAGTGAACTTGCTTCCCACATTGCTTGGGAGCAAAACATTCCTTGGGTATAAATATACTTACCTTGATAGTATAAGATGAGCCCCAAGGGGCACCCCACTTTTGTGGGGGAGGGAGGACCTAGATCAAGGTAGGGTCGCCACCACACACGCGCGCGGTCTCACAACATGTTGTGCTAATAAAATTTTCTTTTTACAAATGGGATGTGTCTTTAGTGGTGTGTCCTTTCGCATCTGAAAGGGTGTGTCTCCAACCTCAAGAGGTGTGTCCTAAGTAGCATCTATTCACTGAACAGTCACTATTCTGAACAGATGCAACCCCAAGAAAGAGCAAATGCAACCCCATGGAAGAGTCATGTTACAAGCTATTTATATGCATCTTGTTCATGACTTTTGATCATCCAATTCGCTGATGTTGCATACCATTTCGAGTCATCTTCATTGTCAAAGATAGAGTCCTGCTGCTACACCTTTGGTTCGCTTGTCACATAGCTTGTAGTGCTGCAACTGTTGTGAGACCGATCATTGTATCCTGGGAGGCAATCGCTGTTGAAGCTCATAAGCACCATGGCGGGGGTGAATTTGTCTTAAGGACATAGTGTTAAAACACTAGCCATGATCAATCATCTTCTGACATAGTGTTAAAACACTAGCCTTGATCAATCATCTTCTGCGAATTCTGTGATTAATTACTTCAACAACAGAGTACTGTTTTCTGCCAGCAATAGTAAGTAAAATTTCCATTATATGTTTTGAGTTACGGTTGTTCTGTTTCACTGCTGTGAAGACTGTATCCTATATATACCGAACTATTACTATATGTACTCTCCCTTGTTTCATTTTCTTGTTTCATTTTTTGATGATTTTGGAATGGAATTGGATGTTGGGTGTAGTAGATTTGGTCTTGGATAATGAAATTAGCAATTTCAATTTATTTATGTGGCACAGGTTGAAAGTTGTAATGAACTTATGTATATACAGGAAAAGAAAATTAAAAATCAAATAAATAAATCATATTTAAAAATACAATTATTACCGGTGAGATAAAACACCGGCAAAAAATTTTAAAAAAGAATTCTCGTAAATTGTAAATCTTTTCCCAGCGCAAAATTAACGCCGGCAAAAGTTTTTCTAAATTTTTTTTTTTAAATAAACTTCTTTTCGCAACGAAAAAAAACACCAGCAAAAGTTTTTCTCTATTTATTATTTAAAAATAAACACTTTTTCCCGGTGCAAAAAAAGGCCGGCAAATTTTTTTTGAAAATTTAGTTGTGAAAAAATGAACTTCTTTTTCTGGTGCAAAAAAACTCCGGCAAAAGTTTTTTCTAAATTTATTATTGAAAAATAAGCATCTTTGCCCGGTAAATAAAACCTCTTTTATTGGCGAAATAAAACGCCGGCAATGTATACTTTTTCCCGGCGTAACCTATTTTTCGCCGGCAATGGGTATTACTGGCGTATTTTCCCGGCGGGTTACCGGCGCAAGAGAAATCGTCGGTAATAGTCTTTCCCGGTGTTTTCTTGACCTTTACCCGCGCTTATTTAGCACCGACAAAAGTACATATTGTTGTAGTAAATGCCGAGGAAACAAAAGGAAGAGTTACCAATTTTCTAAGTATACACTACTAGTCTAAAAATCAGATGGCTATGATAGCAGTTGTGCTTTGCTAAAAGTGGACCATCCAAGTAGGGCCGACTGCATCAACAATGCGATCTACTGTCCAATCAACAGTACTGCAAGGTGAGTTATATCATTGGACACAGGATATACTTTATCAACATTGTATCATTCTAAACCTGCAGCCATTATAATCAACATACGTGTGAATTGGAACTCTACTGTGAATGATTTGATCGTAGCCTTGCTGATTGAAGTGAATTTGGTTGAGGGACAATGCAAGAGAGTGTTTATAAGAAGTTGATTATAGAGATGAGTTCATAGATTTAGAGGGGTTGGCTTATGGAATTCCATGAGGCCTGTCCTAAGAGGATCTGGATTTGCTCTCTCTCTCATCCTATGAATTCCATGAGCCCTGTCCTAACAGGATCTGGATTTGCTGTGTAATGGGTTTAATTCTCTCTCTCACTCTCTCTCTCTCCCAGGCCAGTTTGTGGGGGCCACCTAAGAACAACTATGATGGATCTATACTCATGCTAAACATGCATTTAACCCAATTTAACACTCATGTGGGCGCCACACGTTGAATGGGATATAATTAAGGAGCACGTGTCACATGGAAGTGTTTCTTATTGCAATCTTGGTTCTAGTCATGTCACCGAAGTATCACAACCCATGGTCAACCTTCCAATATAATTGCTTGATATGCTTTTTGCATGTGCTAGTCTTTGTGAGATATCTTGAAGCGGGGGTCATGTCTATTTTGTCAATATTGATATTCTTAGCCCCTGACATCACTATTTCTTGTATATAGTTTTTCTAAATTCTCTAGATCAAGTTGAGATTTTGAGAATAGAGGTATTTGACCGCATTTGACATCATCTAAATATTGTAAGAAGTAGAGACAATGCCTCTACTTTTTCATAATCCATCATTGCATGAATGTAGAAAGTAGAGGGAAAAAAATAAAGGCGGGTGAACAATGTTCCAGGAGTATTCACTCCGAGTCTTTATATATATATATATATTTAAAATCTAAAAGTATAAATCAAGACATAAACTGTTGAAATTGCACACAAGATCAAACGCCTATAAACTAAAAGAAAAGGTGTCATAAAAATGAATAAATAAAATGTAGTCTTTAAACCCACGCCCACATCTAGGCCTATCCTTATACCTAAATATTCCATTCATATCTTGAACATAAAGAGTGCCAAAATTATGAATATATTTATTTTTATAACCAGGCCCACACATGCTGGCCTCTGGCACACTTTGCAACATGCCCATAGATTGAACAAAATACGTATAATAATAATAATAATAATAATAATAATAATGGCTGTAAATTTACATCCCAAAAATCAATTGGACCTCGCCATCTTAACAATAAACATGCAGGTCACCAAAAATACTAAATGGGCATATTTTTTTGGTAAGAAAGACACTTCCATTCAAGAAAACAAAACAAAGACACTTTCATTCAAAGAACAAAACACAACAACCAAACAAAAGAAGCCGAGGCAGCATCAATGAAACACACACCCAACTCCGGACTGCCCACATTTATTAAAGACACTTACCAGCCCAGTAAAAGTTCCTGGGAATGAGACACAAGGCAATCAAAACAACTACCATAGTTAATGATATCCAAAATGTAAGGTTGCAATCCAGTCTTCTCCACCCTCATTATCATTGAAGGCATCCAACGCATCTGAGCATAACCGGATTTTGGCATAGCTACCACCCTTAGCCGCATTCAACGCAAAAAGGATCTCTCCGCTTCAGCCTCTTTAGTGGAGAGGACCCTAGAAATTTACTTTGGCAGCCCCTACAGCCACAAAAGAATATTATCTATAATATGTCAGTAGTTCTTACTGTAAAATGGTCAAAAGAACCAAAAATGGTTTTGTTTGATACAAGACCAACCACAAAATTAAAATGCCAACAAAACCAAGCACAAAATAGAATTTGTATTAGGCGCCCAAAAGTATGTCCAAGTCCATATTCTACATTATGCTACAAAAAAATGGCCAAGGCATAATTGGGTTTAGAAAAGTTCAACAAAAATGTTCCCAAGAGATAAAATATTGTACTGCCACCATCACGCTTGATCCTTACTCTGATGCTAATGTAAAATTTAAATTCGAAATCAATATTTGTAATATACATGGATCTAGAGCATGTGATATTGATGTTCATATTAAAGCGATTAAATGGCTTCGTCGAGCTGATATCCAACTAATGTGCGAATATTCCACCAATGAAGCTTTGGCATGATTGTGGTTTTTAGCCTCTATTTCTCAAATCCCGTCCACACAAATCACACCAAAATTGACGGTATGACTGGGATGTGAATATTGAGTAGAGCGAGGTGCTATAGAGGATATCTAGCAATAAGGGGATTTCAACAAATCCCCTCGATCTCTAAGAACAAAAAATCAATTGGAGGGACAATTAAATTCGCATGGACAATGTTAAAATTTAATTTCAAAACAAAATCATACCTACAACTATGAATAAATAGATTCAGATGTGCTATACTATGATGCACAATACAAATTACAATACCTTCATATGCCCCTCGATCTATTTCTGCAATTGATACTTCGGAAATGCGGAGAAGAAAGCTTGAAAGAAAGTAAAGACCATAAGAAAAACAGCAGCTAGGAAGGATATGAATGCCCATGGACTGTTGAAATAATCACGCATCAAGGTTGCTCGGAATCTACGCCAAACTTTCTCAGTGCTTTCCCTAATTATCCTCTCAGAAACACCATTAAGATAGCTTTCATCTAAATCCACCCATACATCGCTCCCAATATCGTTGAAAATGGCGGCTATATCTTCATTCCTTCCCCACATATCCATAAAGGTCCCACTCTGAGAGAGAATTTGGACATCCCTGACGGATCTGACAAGGTTATTCATGAAAATGACGTATGAAGTGAAGTGAGGTTTTATCTGGGCACAGCACTGCTCAAAAGAAACAAGGTTTAGAAATATTAGTACGGTCAGTTCGCAAATTGTTAAAGGGGGCATTTCAATCTTTCCCTCCCGATATTTTATCTGCAGAAAGTTGGAGGCATCCCCTTTCGTAAACTTAATTCCGGCTTCTTGAAGTTCAGACGCACAGGGAATGCATCCTGCAGGATATCTAGATGGTGGATCCTCATTGTCAAATGAGAGAAGGCAATTGAGGTGTAGGAAATGAAGGAGATGGTGGCATTGGAGATTACCGTACTCGATGCTGCTTTCTGTGAACATTATACTCAAGGAATCCCAGTCACTAAATAACTTCATAGCCATTTCTGGAAGAGAGGAGCCTGAAATATCCATGAGATTGGAAAGCTCTTGGAGGATAAAGAAAGGAATCTGGTTTTCTAACTTAATCAAATCTATTATTATTGTGGGACATAGTACCATGTTTAAAATGGGATCACCAGTTTCAAAACTAGTGATTCCACTGTACCTGCAGAAGAGCTCGATGATGAAGCAAGCATCTAGTACCAACATTTCCACAAAAGATTCACTGTCGAGATCAATTTCCTCTGAGTAACATTCTCGGGCTTGTTCCTCCAATTGCTTCACTTTTCGCAAGCACCGCAGAAAGCAGTCCTCGCCATTTCGACCGAGGATGGCGTTTAGATATCTCCACTTGTGCTCCTCCATGGCTTGTAGAACATCTCTTCGTTTGTCATAATGTAATGGACCTATTGAGATGATTTGAGGAACATAGTTCTTCTCGTCAAAATGGCGTAGGTTGGGGGGGATTCTATGGATGAAGCATGGTGAAAATGAAGCTTTTATTTTGCGTGGCTCGTGGCTGGCTTTTCGTTTGATTGAATTCACCCATTCTGAATCTAAATCCACCATTTCTGTCTCATTGACCGCTGCTACATCTACAATTACATGAGGACTAACTTGGGTCTGGTGGCTGATCCCATCCACAGATCCTTCTATTGTCACTGCAACCACAGCTGCATCACAACTGCTCTCTGCCATATTTGATGTTTGAAATCTCTTAGAACAGAACTCACTCTTGGACAGTTGACAGGCACAGGAAATGTGAGAGGACAATTCTACGCTTCGATTCAAAACTGAGAACGGCCCTCAAGTTTGCTTGAGCTTAGTTAAAGAAAATTAAATAGAGAGAATCAATTAAATCTTAAGATATTGAAAGTAAAAAAAAAAATCATTGTATATGCTTGGGTCTAAGACAGGCACTTCCAATTATTTCTCGCATGTCCATTCTTTTCTTTAAAAAAATAATTTGTGGGACATTCAATCACAATCCAAACCGCTGAAAAAGTTTCTAAGCCCAAACACAGGTACATGCGTAAATTTGAACCGTTGATCTATCTTAAATTTTAAGATATTTTTCAAAAACACTGAACTTTAGATGTTTAATTTGGGCTTATGTGGATCCCACACTCATGGTCCCAACCGTTGATCCTTTTTTGGAAGAATGAGAACTTTGTGTTCAAATTTTAGCCCCCTAATTCTTTCTAAATCCTGACCGTAGGGTTACGTCACCCGAGCCGGTTTCCGTATAAATGGATTAGAAAAGGCGAGGAAAAGACCTGGCAGTCGGCAAGTAGATGAGGACCCAATTGAAAACGACTTTAGCACCATGGGCGATGGGGATCCGGATCCCTGTTTCGTCCAAACAGGGGAGGGGGGCGGAAGAAAGAGAAAAGCAAATTCTCTTTCCTCCGCCCTCGCGCGTGTCAGCCCCTGTTTCGTCCAAACATGGCTCCTTTGTTTGGACGAAAGAGGGGATCTGTTTCCGATGGGCAATGGGTGAACTGGTGAAGACCCAATAAAGAAAGACATGGATGCACAGTAGGTGAGGACCCAATTAAAAAAGACTTGCCGCTGATGGGCAATAGGTGAAGACTCAATAAATAAAGACTTGGGAGGCACAGTTGGTGAGACCCAATTAAAAAAGACCGTGGCACTGATGGTGAATAGCTGTAGACTCAATAAAATAAATAAAGACTTGGGAGGCACAGTTGGTGAGTCCCAATTAAAAAAGACCGTGGCACTGATGGTGAATAGCTGTAGACTCAATAAAATAAATAAAGACTTGGGAGGCACAGCTGGTGAGTCCCAATTAAAAAAGACCGTGGCACTGATGGTGAATAGCTGTAGACTCAATAACGGAAGACTTGGGATGCACAGTGACCCAATTAAAAAAGGCTTGGCACTGATGGGCAATAGGAGAAGAAAGACTTGGGATGCACAGTAGGTGAAGACCGAATTAAAAAGTCTTGGCACCGATGGACAGTAGGTTAAAACCAAAAAATGGACGTGGGATTGACAGTCGAAAACATTATCATGACATGGAGGAAGGTCTCCACAATCTATTAAATATTAAGTAACGATTACATCAAGCATGGTTGGTAATATTATGTATGAGATCACAATATCAGTGGAAGTGAAAGCCAAATGTAAAGTATAAAAAAACTGCAATTCTCCATCTCCATGAAAGCGTTCATCCAACCTTTCCCAAAGGCGGGAACCTCTCGTGGGTCCTGCTGTGATGATAGCACTGATTTGAATGGATTGAGGAACACAAGTCCAAACTCTTATATTTTGTGTGAACAGTGGGTCTGTTTCATGATGTATGTAGAGATTGAATATGTAGGAATGCATTGTCAAATGAGCTCTTATTAGCAACTGCGAATCTAGGCTTTACATCTAATGTGAACTCGGAATCCACAGTTAATTGCAATTAAGTCTAGTATATAGATGCAATTTCACTCCAGTCTTATAAATAATTACAAAAAGACCATAAACTTTCCAATTTCTATAAGTAGAAAAGAATGAAAGGTTGGAGAGAGAGAGAGGGAGAAAAGCGCAATAAAATCACCTTATAATTCTTTCCAATATTCGTCCAATTTCTTCTTTTTCCTCTCTTTCTTACTCTTCTATTTTACTTTCTCATTTTATTCCTTACTTCTTCTCCTCGTTCTATTCTGGCTAGGATCGAATTTAATTGATGGGTTGTGTAGACGAAAAGGCATCCGAGAAATTGAGTAGCATTTGATGGACTGGTGGGCTGAGTAGGTGGGTTATGGAATGGTTTAATTAATCAAGTGGGTCGGGTTTGAATGAGTTGGTTGGTGTCCGAATTGAAAATTGGGTTCAGGTATGATAATTGGCCACGTTGTAAGTGGAGGTGGCCGTCTGGTGAAGTGGGTTCAGATTCAGTCAAGTGGGTTGTGTTTAGATGTGTTTAGTTCGGATTGATGTGACGTGTTGGGTTTTTTGGCCTAGACAGATTACTAGGGATGGTGATAATGACGTTGGGTTGCAATAAGTTGGCTCGGTTGAGTTGGGTATGGGTCGGCAAGCAGGTTTGGGTTGAATGAGATGGGGTTCAGTTAGTGGACAAGTGGATGGATTGAACAGGTTGGTCACTGATCGAGCTAATTTGGATTGATTGGGTTGAACAAGTAGGCTCAATGGCGAGGTTTGAGTGCAGATTGGACTCAGGTGGGTAGTGTTTACAGGTTGTGATGCGGGGTTGAGTTGGGTTTGATGAAGTGGGTCCGATTTCGGATTGAGATGTGGGTTGTTTGTTTGGACTGATGGGTTGTAAGTGGGTTGGCAGATGGGTTTAATTTTAAGCAGCAGGTGGGTCAGGTTGTTTAATAAGTTAGATTGGATTAAACTTAATTGATGGGCTGTGTAGATGAAGTGGGTCCAGGTTTGTGCAACTGATGTGGGCGCTGTATGAGAAGGATGATGGGAATAATTAGGAAGGTGGGCTATTTGGTTCCGTGGGTTAACAGATGTGGTTGGATTGTAGGTGGGTGATGAAGTGACTGAATAGTGTTGTTTGTGAGGATGAGTTTGTGATGTTTGATGATGAGGGGGGATGATAATGTGAAGGTGGGTTGGTAGTTGGCAATGGACGTGAGAGATGGATGGGTTCGGTTTGTGAAGTGGGCTCACGAGTGAGTGTTTGGGATTGGAGATGTTTTGTGAGAAAGGTGGGGCCTTGATGAGATGAAGAAGGGCATAGGTAGAGAGTGGCCAGGTTTCAATGATGTATAGGGAATCATGTAATAACTGAAACGAGGTCACCAAAACTTTACCATGGCCCCTACATTGATAATATGAACCATCCGAGTTGAATGTCGTCCCTTCCAATGAAAAATCCTCAACATTCAGTTCAATAGGCGTGGGTACCCCAGTCCATTTGAGCCTAGTCTCCAAATGTGATTAATGCCATGTCAGCAACAATGTCGCGTCAATATGCCAATAAAAGCTTCTAGTCCTATGTTTGATTTTATATTGGGACCCACTCTTGTTAAACATAAATTGAGAATTTATGAGAGGAGGGGATGACATTTATATTCAACGGCTCAGGTATTATGTGGGCTTCAAGGTGTAGGTTCAGACTTTAGAGACCTGTCACTCTGGAAATGCCACAAAGCCGTCAGTGCAATGGTGTGGATTTAATTGCAATTCTTCTAGTTTGAGTCAGCCTCAGCCATGGCCTTTTTCTTGCAAAAGAGATTGAATGTAGAAAATGTTGGTTTGGATGGTACCTTGAAAGCGATCCCAATCTCTTCTTCCTCTTCTGTAGTTCAACTTGTTCTTGATGTTATTAGCCAGCCCAAGTTTCACTCAGTCAAATCATGATCAATCAAAATTGTCTTAAGATAGAATGCTTAGCTCAAGTCTATGCAAATGATTCATTCAATCATGATGCATTCATTCAACCCAAGATTCACTCAAATCAACATATGTTCACCTGCTGGGTGTACAGTGACAAGGAATGTGTGTACATGTTTACTAATATTCGATATTCATTCTCTTCCCCTCTCACGTTGAGATAGAAAAGCCATATTCTTGCCTTGGTTTATAGATGTGAACATCACTGTCACCCACCTTTTTAATGCTGTATTCATCACCACCTTTGGGGTTTTGAAATGGTTAGAGGGACTTTGGATTTTGTTTGAAGTGTGTCGTGTTTTTGTATCCACTACAAAAAAAAAGGACTTTTAGTCTCGCTTTTGAAATGAGCTTTTGTGTCGCTTTTACAATAAAGTGACACAGTATGGTCTGATGTGTCACTTTAGAGGAGGAGTAAACTAGGAGGGCGTTTGTTAGGTCACTTTTCTATAACGCGACACACAAAACAAATCTATGGTTTTCCCCCACTAAAGAAAAGTGACACAAGAAGTTTGTTTGTTATTTTCTTTTATGAAATAGGAATGAAAAGTGACACATAAAATTGGGCAAGTGATAATTTGTGGGTTCCCTCCATCGTATATAGTATATCCCATCCCTTAATTCGTTCCCTCCATACCTCACTACCTTTTGGCGCCCACATACCCCAACGATCAGCGATCTCCAATCCTCCCCTGCATCGTCTCCATTCACACAACCCTGCGCATCATCCGCGAGCCTCCCATCTCCATCTCCATCTCCATCTCCATCATCAGCCATCCAACCTCCTTCTCTCTTCTCTCCTCACCAAACCCGCCTGCTCCATTATCTTCCTCCGCCAGACACAGGCAGCAGCAGCCCCGGCCCACACGCAGCACCTTCTTCCGCCTCCTCGAGCCGTCCCTGCACCAGGTACACCCCTCCCTCTTTCTGCACTCCGCACACACTGCGCATGCACCATTCCCCCTCTCCTCTCTCCTTCTTCTCTGTTCTCTCTCTCTCTCCCTCGCTCCCCAACTCTCTGCTCCCTCTCTGCTTTCTCTCTCTTTCCCCATCTCTCTGTTCTGTCCCTCTCTGCTCTTCTCTCTACTTCTTCTTCTTTCAGCTATATATGTTTCTACTGTCTGGGTATGGAGATTTAGGGTTTCTGCTGGATTGTGGGAGTGGGTTCCATGGTGCTGGGAGATTTTGGGGGTGGATTGTGGGAGTGGGTTCCTTGGTAGGGGGGATGTAGACGATGGTTATCAGCTACATTCCAAGGCACGCCTCTCTCTCTCTCAACCCCTAGATTCAGATCCAAAAGGTAGTAAATTTTTTTTATCTTTTGCAGTCTTTACAAGTGCTGAGTAGGTGGGTTTCCATCTCAGGATTAGATGATCATGTCAGTGCCGTGCTTCTTGATTCTGTATTTGGATCATTTTGATGCTTTTTAGTAGCAATTTGTGATCCGGCATTGCCATTGGTGCGTTTCCATGTATCCCAAATTTGTTGAATGTTTTTAGCAGAATGTGTGGTAACCTATTCGGTCCTCATTTAGGCTGTTTGAAAACTGGAAATTGCTCTGTAATAATTTAAGGAAGTAAAGGATGAAGATAGCATCCAACCTAATTTGGTTTATGACTTCTACTCCATCCTTCAAGCGAATAACAGAACGAATATCCATATGTACCGCCAAAACATACAAAGCATAACCAAATGCACTCTTTTATGAGCAACATTCTATTTTGATTTGTTATTTCTCCATTTGAATCAATACTTATGTTTCTCCAATGTATTTTTTTATTTTTATTTTTTATTTTATTTATTTATTTAACTTTTTGATGATCATGTCAGTGCCGTGCTTCTTAGGTGTAACAGAACAATACTATAGTGCACTGGCAATTTATGGGTGCAGTGAAATAAAATCAATAGTATAGTATTACACAGTGATTTTTTTATGTCATCTCTGCTTCATTTCTTTGAATTGTGCATCCTAGACTCAAGTTATTTTTGCTGTAATGGGAATTTTATAGCCCAGACAATAATTCTGCACAGGTTTGACCCTTAATAAACGCGGTGATCTTGCCATTAGTCTTGGCACTAGTGTCACGGTTAGTAAAAAAGAATTTACCATTGTGGTCTTTATGTTATTTTATGATATAGAACACTGTTGAATGTCACTCATAAATTTTTTATGAGGGGTCTATAAGATAAATAACTTAGCCTTGTGGTCCATACCTCCAACAGTTCTGAATAATTGCTTAGAATACAATAAATTTGCACCAGTTTGTATAAAAGCAAGATGAATAAAGAGGGAACTGCTTTAAGTCTTTTTCTCAGATTGTTTACAACTTAACCATCCAATCTGAATCCACTCTTTGTCATTGCTTTTGGTGTATGTGACAACAAGAACATCTTTCCAAGAGACACATTCAGTTTTTTCTTTTTCCATTTTAAATAGTACAGATGTTAGGTGGGTGCTTACATGTCATGGCTACGAAGAATTATATGTCTGTGATTTTCTTGAAAATTTTGTTGTTTTAGAATTTCAGGATTTTTGTTAATTTGGAATGGACAAGTCTTGGATGTCCAAGCTGAGAAATTCGAATGAATACATTGAAGGGGTTAACAATCTTCTTAGTTTTGCTAAGGATGAAGAAAGTTATATACGCTGCCCATGCAAAGACTGTGGGAATCTCCATGAGTTAACTAAGAAGGAAGTAAGAAATCATCTTTTTAGACATGGTATCGACATAACTTATGTTCTGTGGAGATATCATGGGGAAAGGCATCTGGCTTCTGATTTTTCAAGTGTTCCTACACATGAGAACACCCATCAGCCCTACAATACGAAGAGCCCCCTCGATGAAACCCCCCTCGATGCTACAAAAATGAAGGAAATGGCAGAGGCTGTAGATAAACAATATAAGGCTAATCCTAAGAAATTTCAAGAACTTCTTGAAGATGCTGAGACTCCTTTGTATGAAGGTTGTACAAAGATTACGAAGTTATCAGCTATTGTAACGTTGTTTAATTTGAAAGCGAAAGGTGGTTGGACTGACACAAGTTTTACGAATTTGTTGAAAGCCTTAGGAGAGATGCTTCCAGAAGGTAATTTGATGCCTTCTAGCATGCACGCAGTTAGAAAGACATTGTCAATTTATGGGATGAAATATGAAAAAATCCATGCTTGTCCCAATGATTGTATACTTTACAGGGGTGATGAAAATAAGAATAGAACTACTTGCCCAACTTGTGGAGTATCAAGATACAAGGAAAATAAAAATGGGACCGACCAAACTAAAGGTGTTCCGGCTAAAGTTTTGTGGTACTTTCCACCTATTGCAAGATTTAAAAAGATGTTTCAGTCTGCGGAAACAGCGAAGTCATTGACATGGCATGCCAATGAGCGATTGGTGGATGAAAAACTACGTCATCCAGCAGACGCTCAAGCTTGGAAGTTGGTAGACAATAGGTGGCCTGAGTTTGGTGCTGAATCGAGAAATCTCCGCCTTGCACTTTCAGCGGACGGAGTCAACCCATATAATAATCTTAGCAGTAAGTACAGTTTATGGCCTGTGATGTTGGTAACTTACAACCTCCCACCTTGGCTCTACATGAAGAGAAAGTTCATGATGTTGACAATGCTGATATCAGGTCCAAAACAACCTGGAAAAGACATTGACGTTTATTTAGCTCCCTTAATTGATGATTTAATTACTTTATGGAATTCAGGGGTAGAGGTTTTTGATGCCTACAAGCAGGAGTCATTTCTACTGAGAGTCGTATTGCTATGGACGATCAACGATCTTCCAGCCTATGGTAATCTTTTTGGGTGTACTGTTAAAGGCTACTTTGCTTGTCCAGTTTGTGCTGAAGAGACATCTTCGTATAGGTTGAAACATTGTGGAAAAAATGTATACACATCCACTAGAAGATTTCTATCTCGGCATCATCCATATCGGAAGCAACAAAAGGCCTTTAACGGTGAGAAGGAGTTGAGGGAGGCACCTGAACGATTGAATGGGCAGCAAGTACGAAGCAAAGTTGATGGGATCAAAGTCTCGTGGGGGAAAGATAAGTCAACACAAGAAGTTAATAAAGGAGATAATGGTGTTATGAAATGCTGGAACAAGAAATCCATCTTTTTTGATCTTCCGTATTGGGAGTACTCACCTCTCCCACATAACTTGGACGTCATGCACATCGAGAAGAATGTATGCGATAGTGTGATTGGTACTCTACTCAACATTCCAAATAAGACAAAGGACCACCTTAAGAGTCGTCTTGACCTGCAGGAGATGGGTTTAAGGATGGAGTTGGCCCCAAAGGTTGGTGAGAAGCGAACATACTTACCCCCGGCATGTTACACATTATCTAAAGCTGAAAAGACTAGAGTATGCAAAACCTTGCACGAGTTGAAAGTCCCCGAAGGATACTCTTCAAATTTCAAGCCCCTTGTTTCAATGCAAGATCTGAAATTGCATGGCTTGAAGTCACATGACTGTCACATGTTGATGCAGCAACTACTTCCTGTGGCAATACGTTCTGTCTTGCCAAGTCATGTGAGAAATGCAATTATTAGGTTGTGTCGTTTCTTCAAAGATCTTTGCGTGAGAGTAGTAGATGTGAAAAGATTGCCTGAAATTCAGAATGATATCGTGATCACATTATGTTTGTTGGAAAAGTATTTCCCACCATCTTTTTTCGATATCATGGTTCACTTACCACTTCATCTTGTTAGGGAGGTTGAAGTTGGTGGTCCTGTTTTCTTCCGATGGATGTACGCATTTGAGAGGTACATTGATTACTTATCTGGTCATTTCTATTATGCATGAAACTTATGCACAATTTATCACTATTTTCTTTAGTAACTCTTTAGGTACATGAGGGTGTTAAAGAGTTATGTCCGAACCCCAGCTCGACCGGAAGCTTGTATAGCTGAAAACTATATCGCTGAAGAAGCAATTGAATTTATGAGTGAATTCTTACCTGGGTTAGCTGCAGTAGGAGTTCATACCTCCTTGGAAATTATTACCACTGATCTGGTAGAAAATGGGAGGCATCCGTCAGGTGGTGAACTCATTGCAGCTGATAGCAAAGCCTTGGAGCAGGCACATCATTATGTCTTGCAAAACACAGGAGTTGTTCAACCTTATATTGAGTAAGGATTTTTAGTTCTTTAATTAAACAAATAAAATAATATATTGATGGGTTTTGATAGCTAACAATGTGATTTCGTACTGACATATGATAGGGAGCACATGATCTACTTAAAGGAACACAATCCCCGCAAGGCTAGAAAACCGACATGGTTACAGGAAGAGCATAACCGTTCTTTTAATGATTGGCTCAAAAGAAGGGTATATGATTACCTGAATGTCTTTTATGTATTGTATGCCTCAAAAAAATTAGACTAAGCTTCTTAAACAATATAGGTTTTACACGAGCGGGGCATGGCTAATAACAATGTGTCAGAAGTTTTGAGGTGGATTTCAAAGGGACCATTGCCACGTGTTTTGAAATACTCTACGTATGTAATTAAAGGTCATCATTTTTGCACAAGAAAACGTGATGCTTCGCGAGTTAATCAAAATAGTGGAGTCAGTTTGATGGCGACAACCCCCCAAGTTTCAAGTTCAAAGGATCAAAACCCTGTATTTTCCAGCATGGGGTTTTACGGTGTAATTGATGAAATATGGCTGCTAGACTATACTAATTTCAAGGTTTCAGTGTTCAAGTGTGATTGGGTTGACAGTAAGAATGGCATCAAGACAGATGATATGGGCTTCACCTTGGTTGATCTTAAGAGAGTTGGCCATAAGTCTGATTCCTTTATTTTAGCATCTCAAGCAAAGCCAATTTTCTATGTTGCTGATCAACTAGATCCCGATTGGTCAGTTGTTGAAGAATCTCCTGTAAAGATGTATCATGACGACAACAACCTTATTGAGGGCAACATAGAAGAAAACACTTGTGTCGAAGAATTGCCAAATATCGAATCTTCTGATGGAACTGATGAATCCCAGTCAGCTTACATGCGAGTAGATTGTGAGGAGGGGATTTGGGTTGACAACAATAAATCTTGAGTTTCATTGTTTACTGGTACTCCATTATAACAAAAGCTATGGTTTGGTTTGGTTTTCATATATCTGATAGCTCTACATTCTCATTTTTGCATACTCGATTAGTGTTGCTTGCTTTGCCGATATTATTTTGGTTTGGTTTGCTGATGATAGGTAAGTTTAAGTCATGCATTAATTTTTATTATTTCTTGGAAACATCATTATTTCTAGCCTTATGTACTCATGTGTCTGCCTTTGTAACAGTTTTCTATGGATCCGGAACGGGATATTCAAGCACCTAAGAAAAGAAAGAGGAGACATAAAATGAAGAAATCTGCCAATGACGTTGAGCCTAACGTTAGAGGTCAAACAGTTAAACATGATTTAAATAAGGGTTGGAATGGTGTGAAAGTTGAAGTTGCGTTAGATGAACACGGTGTGCCAATAAATAAAAAGGTGCGAAAAGACTTTGCTAGTTGGGCAGGCACTCAAGTGAAAGCTAATGTTCCGCTTGCTGAATGGCCAACTTGGCCAAAAGTGGATAAGAGAATAAAAGCTGATGTATGGGAGGGCTTACTGGTAATCCTTAAACTTTCTTCTCTTTATAGTTTAAAATGATGTGTTCTCTTACTTGTAAGTCAAAGTTCGACGACATTTTATTTGTAGGGAAGGTTCATTATAGATCCAAAATTTAGGAAGGCAGCTCTAAAACAATGTGGTAAAATATGGAGGAAGTTTAAGAATTATCTGACAAGGGAGTTTATTAGACCTTTCATAGACGAACCTGAAGCGCTAGTACAAGCACCTGAAATGTATCCTGATATCAAGCAACCAGATTGGGAAAAGTTTGTCCAGCTGAGGTTATCAGCAGAATTCCAGGTATATGTGTTCTACATGCTTTCTTTTTTTTTTTCCCAACCAGGCATCATCTGTTGTACCTGCTTTCATTAGGATTTGTTGGCCAATATAATAATATATGACTAACTAGTACTTTTACTTATGGAACTATTAGGAATTTAGTAAGGTTCAACTAGCAAGAAGGATGGTGAACGTATACAACCATCGACTAGGAAAGTCAGGTTATGCTGGCCTTGAAGATAAGCTGGTAGTAAATCTTTATAAGTTTCTTATATCATTTTTATTAATATATACGTATACATTAACTAGTTTATTATTATCTGATTATTTGGTTTTTATTGAACATAGAAAGATGCAGGGATGCCCATTGAAGAACTTGACAGATCTCAGTTATGGCTGTTAGCTCGACAAGATAAAAACGGAGAATATGCAGATGATTCTTTGAGGGAGATGTCTGGAAAGATAGTAAGTTTGGATTTAATGTTTAAGTCAATAGTTCTTCATACTAGCATATATCAAGGTTCTATGTCATTTTCTTTGCTTATATTGTAAGTGCTCATTAAAATGATAGAGTAAGAATCACAAAATAACGACCCAACAGTGGGGGCTACCTCTCTTGGAGTAATGTTTTTTTTTAACTTTTTATTTTTCAATTGTCTCACAGGATGAACTGAAAAAAAAGAAAGAAGAAGGAACTTTGATTACAGAAGGAAGCAATGATATACTTACAATGGCCTTGGGAACTCCGGAGCAAAGTGGACGCGTTAGGGGGGCTAGTATGTACTACACTCCAACTACATACTTCAATCTCCCTAGACGTGGATCAAGGAAACATACTGAGAAGTTGGAAGCAGAGAATCAAACACTGAAAGTAGCAGTAATAGAGTTGCTTAAACAAACAACATCAAGTGGCTCATCAACACTGAATGAAACCATAATTGAGCTTCTTAGGCAACAAGGAATGGACACGCCACGACTATCGGAAAATGTGGCATCTAATAGTGCTAAGAGTGCTAAGAGTGATAACAGAGAGCACGCATTAATGACTTCTGCAACACATAGATCATGTGGAAAACAGGTAGCAATTTTCATTTCCATATTTTGTGTTCCCAATTTTATACGTTCTTTGAGAACACTCTTTTGTCATTGACTTTAAAATAGATTGTGGTATCTTCAAAGCCAAAGGCAAAGAAACGGATTGTGGCAGATCGAAACCAAAAGGCAAAGATAGTTGATAAAGGGAAAGGCATTCTCACATCTTCAACACTTAAATCTAAAGATAGAAAGGTATATGTTTGTCAATAATCCAACTTAAGTGGTAAATATCCTATGTAACTAACAAATCCCTTATAAGCTTTCATTTTCTTGTCTGTTACAGACCCAACGTTGTAAGTTAGCGTTGCAGTCTATAGATAACATTGTTGCTGAAGGTAATATTCGTCCGAGGAATGGGACAAAAGAATATGTTCACAACGTGCCTTTAGGGGAGTCAAATGTGTGTGTCTCTATCAATACAGCTATATGTCATGATGCTCCTCTTCCCATTCCAAATGACAACGCTGGGCTGATTTATGTTAAAGATGCTATCAATTCATTTGTAGCTTGGCCTAAGGAATTTGTTATACTCGAGGATGATGAGGTACCTTGTAGAAACAATAATAGTTTTACATTCATACAGTCTTGCAATATAATGAGCATTCTTTTACTTTATTTTATTAACTTCATCTTTATAGGAAGAGGATGATTCACCTGATGATGTCAGTAATAATAGTCGGTGCTCAAGTTTTGCTAAATCTGTGAAAAACCGGATGGGAAAGAACGATGTTATAACTGTTCCAATGATTGGAACTCTGTTTTTGGACGAGATTGATGCTATAAGAGTCACAAGGGATGAGTTGTTAGATGTTTGCTACAGGAGAGAATTAAATGCCAGTTGCATCATCACATACATGAGATACTTGTATGCAACCGATTGCATTGGTCGAACAAAGTACGCGTTTGGATCTCCAGCAGGTTTTAATCGTCATACAAAGAAAGATGATAAGAGTAGATACATCCAGTCCTTGGCACAGGAACATGGTGATAGAGCTCTTGTAATTCCTTACAACCCAGGGTAAGTGCTTTTCAGTATTTATTTGTTAGACATCATTTTACTTTAGTACAATAATAAAATATATTAACGTAATTTGTTTTTTCACTTGATTGGCAGTAGAGGGCATTGGGTTTTGATCGTCATTGTCTTAATAGAAATGCAAGTCTATTGGTTGGATTCGTTAGGAAAGCAGCCAGATCCAACTTTTAAACTTGAAGTGAACACGTAAAGTATCTCTATCTCTTATTTTTTTCCCCTTAGTGTATATATTTTATTTTCCTTGACGATAATTTCTTGGGATTTTTAGAGCAATTCAAATATCAAACTTGTCTTCTGGAAAGCCAAGAAGGTTAAATCCGAACCCAGATTGGGAGTATGTGACGGTAAGCATACCTATTTATGCAATGAAGATGCAAGGTTTGTTACTCTTACTAATTGTCTATATGACATTTGTCCACAGTGCCCACAACAAGGAGACGGAATTGTATGTGGTTATTACGTGATGAGATTTATGCGACACTTTTTTATTGATGCCGGTAAATCGCTCAAACGCAAGGTGAAATAAATAGTTATACACAAATAAATAAATATATTTTTTTTGCTCAATAATTGAAAGTTCTATTAAAAAGAAAGAGAAAAACAAAAGAATGGGATGGAAGTTTAATTACACTAGCTAGTTTTCTTACACAAAAGAATGAGTAAAAGTTCCTTAGCTAGTTTTCTTACACTAATGACTACACTAACTTGCTTTTTCTCGAAACAGGTTAAGGAGTTGGCCAGCATAAAGACATACACCACCAAAGAAATAGATAAGATCCGACTCGAGTTTATCGACTTCATCCAAGGATTTATTCCTTTATAAAGGTATACCTAGGAGTTTATTTGATGTTTATTTACCTTATCTTCCTCTAGCACATATCTTTGATTGGGTTATTGAAGAGTTGTTTATTTCGCATGGTGCCTCAATTGGATTTTGGCGTGGGGTAAGCTATTTGAATGTTGGATGTCATGTTGTCAAACAATAGCCTAGATCAATCATTGGTTATGGTACCTCCTTCAGGATGTCAAACACCTGACTAAAGATCTTGGGGAGCTAAAACTGTGCTGTTCCATGTGTCCTAGATCGGATCTATACAGGTTTAATTTTCACTGTGAAACCCTGTCATTGAGGGTTTTTATCTGCAATCATTACATTCCTACATATAATATGGATGGATATAATTGCAAGTCGCATCAGTCAGTATCATTTAGTAGACCCTGTGCATCATTTGTTTTAAGCATGTGTTCTGTTTTGAAGATAATAGTTACAAATTTTATGAATATGATTTGAAACAATAGAGTCAGTGACTTAACTTTTATGCTCGTCAGCTTTGGGTTTGTTTTTCACTTTATTACTCTTATATAGGTCATCTTCTTTTCTTATTTTGTTTTTCTACTGATGTTGTTATAAAAGGTTTATGTCCTATTGATTAGTGCATTTTGTAATGTTTCATCAGCATATGATCATTTCTCTTGTATTTGGGTTGGATTTGTTTTATCATGAAACCTTACCTCAAAAGCTTTTAAAATAATCCTTCTTTTTCTAATTCAAATGTTTTCAAAACAAAATCCCATCATTGCAAAGCCACACCTAGAAACTTTAAGAATACACCATGGGCCCATTTGTCTAAATCCACAGGACTACCAGGAATTCCTAGAAAAGGAGCCATGAAGAAGGGCATTGATGGGTGCAGATTGAAGGGTCTTGGTGGAGATTGCAAGAGCCATAAAATATCCAGAATTTAGTTTCAGAGGGTGAAAGATGCCGTTCTTTTCTTTTAATCAGGAGGAGGTCTTTTGACAATGGCTTGTAGAACTATTATCAAAAGGAGATAATATGCCTTCGGATTTTCATCCTCATCCTTAGCCTCTTTGATCATTCATCTAATAGGTGACACGCATGAATGGATTAACGATGGCCCGTCATTTTTTTTGCTCCATTTGGCAGTGTCAATTTATTTGCCTTAGACGGTTCTTTTCTCAGAGCAAACATTGCATGAACATTGGATTGGTGCCTTGTATGTCATATTTATTTATCTTGCTAATATTTTACTTTGTACTTTCCATCCACCAAATGATTGGAAAAGGGTTTGTGTTAGTCACTACTAAATATGATATTGGTTCTGCCAAATAATTAGTAAAGGATTTGTGTAAGTTAAACAGTCGGCTAAACATTTACTGAACTAAACTTGATCAGTTTGGTTTTGTAATGATAATTAAGTTTCTAGTAAATTTTAGGAATTCAGCAGAAAGTAAACAAATAGCCTGACAGTAGGTCATATGATTTTTGGGACTTGAAACATCAAAATGGTGTGTTGGATAAGAGGTCCAATCCTTGAGAGATTATGTAGTATTCATGATGTGTACCATGTCAACATTAACCAGATGTTTCTACCCAAAAAAAAAAAATGGTGTGTAACCATGTCTTGTTTGATTGCCCTGCATACACATTTCTCTTAAGCATTTGTTTTACTACTGGGCAAACAGAGGCTTTGGTAGCGAGATACATATGAGATATGCATCTGGCTATTCAGATAAAAATTTAAATCACGTCGACTAAAAGTTTGATTGGTTTATGTAGGTTTCCATTTCTTAGTCTGATACATTGGTATCGTTCTTCGATACACACACAAATACAAATTAATGCAATTGCAATGAGGTTTTCAAACCTCAAATGTTAGAGAATATTGAGTTGTTAGGATTGTTAGAGAATCGTTAGGAATAGGATAAGAGTTAGTTTGATTTTGAATTTGAAATATCTTTATGTATAAATTGAGAGGAGTTCCTCTTATGAAACTTATGGTGAATTTATCTTAAAGTCTTTAGTAATACATTGACACAGTTCAACTATGCCACTAATGTGTTGGACAAAATGCAAAGAGAAAGAATACTCATATACTAGTGCTGAGAGTTTTGACTTATCTATGTATTGTGGTCTGATGGATCCCCACACCTATGTGGGCCGGGACTGTCTCAGTTCATGTTAGGGATAGGTGTCATCTCATGGAAACATTTTCCCATACACGAAAAGTCTCATGAGAGACGTCATTTCTAAACTTAATCAGCTACACTTATGGGACCAGACAGAGCCTGTGATATAGGAAATCACCTACACTTAACTAACCTCCTGTGAATTGTCACTCATTCCATTTTTTTTTTTAGTTTTAATTGGGCTTTGAGTACGACTTTGTCTACTCAACCAAGTTGTTTCAGACTAAGCTGATAAGACTTTACTCAAGGGTGACTGAGTCATGCCCTGAATCTGAGTTTTAAAACCTTCATTAAGAAATCTTCTTTTTAAAGGCCTTTTCTACACTGATTTCTGCGTTAAAATACACACAAAACAGAATTTGCAAGTTGATTTTTAGTGTATTCCTTGTTCCTAATCCATTATAGATCTAGGACTTTCCTATCCCCTCATCCCCTTGATTACTAGTGGCCCAAGGTTGGTCTCATAGAGTGTTGCACAAGTGTTGCTTAGGAGATCATTTTTCTGTGATTTTAAACACATGAAAAGTAACTTCATATTGGCCATCTTTATGATCAACTGACGCCTTTTGGCAACCAGTTTTGTACATACATTTGTCATACCTAGACTTCCATCCCCACCTCCTCCCTCACACTAGGTAGGCCTCCACAGGCCAGGATGACCATTCCCAAAATGGCAGTGTGTGTGATATTGTATTGGTACTCTTTTAAGTTTTTGGTTGTTACATTGTTATATAATCAGCAAAAGCAAGATCTTAATCATTGCATGTCATTCAAAACTCAATTGCTGGACCTGTCCCTCAATTCCTGTAGGTCCTAATAGGGACGACAGTCTGTGACCATTCCAATCAATTAACAGTAACTTTGAAAAATTAACTAAGAGATCTGTCAAAGTTTTCCCATTTTCAAGATTGGTTGTTTCTGAGATATAATTTCTTTGTTGCCAACGGATAAGAAACTACAAAATTTTCATGGACTTGCAGGAATAATCTTTTGCCTAATATGGAACATAGTTGCTGTGACTTTCTGTTGGATCAGAGGTGAAGGTAGGCTTTTGTTTCCTAGCGAGTATCCATGTGTTTTTACTTTTTTATTATTGCAGTTTTACAGTGCAGATTTTCTCATGGATTATAGTTTCTGAGAACTTTTACCATCTCCAGGAGTTAGGATCTTTAAGATTAGAGCATGGACTATGCTCGTATACAGTATGTATATCTTTAAACTGTTACCTTGCATTGTTCATTCATTTTGTATATCTTAACTTGCAGTAGCTTATTTGGAGTTTAGGAGATTTAAGCTCTAATCTGCATCTGTTGTGCGTTCTTGAATTTGGTTTTTTTGTTGGTTTCATTATGCACACAACTTGATCTCAATGCTGTCTTTTGCAGACCGAATGGATCAGCATGCCACAGATCAGATATGTAGTTTCTCAAATTCCGTTTTCCAGACTAGTTGTGGAAGAATGGTAGGTGTATCGTCTGCTGGACTTGTCAAAGCCAAGACATTGTTGGGTTTAGAGGAAAACTACAAGTTGTGCACTTCTCAGGACACTGGTGGGCCATAGTCAAATTGTTATTGAATGTAGAACTTAATTAAACAGAGATGTAATGACTTTTGCTAAGTGGATCTACTAATTAGGTTGTTAATTTTGGTTAGTTAGGGATTTTCGGAAATTGTTTACAATGTAGCTTGCCTTTGTTTCGATGCTTTTGTAAAGGTTTTGGATTAACGAATTCAAAGGTTAATGTAAATAGTTTGGATTATGGATGGATTCAACTTGACTATGTTTTGAATAGTTTGTTTGATTTGGTACATGGACGAGTAAGTATTTTCCTTAATGTGAATGGTAATTAATTTCCAATTAATGTAATGGTTCTTATTGAATGTTGTTATCTATATTTTTTTGCATCTTTTGTAAGGCAGGTTTAGTGATTAGTAATGTATATATTGCATTTTTATTTTTTTTTTAAAAATGGATGGTATCTCGCTTCTATGGAAACTGTCACAACTGATGACTACTTGTGTCACTTTTGGTCCGAAAATAACATATTGATCACTGCTTTTGAAAAGGGAGACAACAAAGTTATCTTTCTTGTGACGCTTTTAAGTTATTTCAGTGTCACTTTTGGTTTTAAAGTGACACTAGTAACCATTTTTCTGTGTCACTTTGATAACAGAAACTGACACAACAAATGTATTTCTTGAGACGCTTTTACGAACTTTTAGTGACGCCGGCAGATAAGACGCTTGCATAGTAATCAGAAAAGCGACACAAAGCACTTTTTAAGACACTTTAAAAGTGACTCATTAAGATATTTCTTTTGTAGTGATCACTCTCTTGGAAGCAGGCAAGAACCACTGACATTAACTGAATGCTCACAAACTTAATGACATTAACTGAATTATCAAAACTAATTTATAAGATAAATGAACTGCAACTGAACAAGTGTGTGTGTATATATATATATATATACTGCTGATTTATCAGGATAACTCTCTCGGCTGCTTTTCCTCATAATCAAAGAACATAATGAAGCTATACAACCAAAATCGGGGACAAAATCTAGCACAAAAAAAATCTGGGACAAGAATATCAAATATTTTATAGCATGAATGCCTTGTTCGGATGGTGGTGTTATTATCACAGGAAGCCAGCTTTCAGCATTTCCTCCTCCAGGATAAGATATAGTTCTGCAAAGAAATTTATACACTTCCACATAAAAATTCTAGGATCTAACCACTGACGTACATGAGTATCAGATGGGAAGGATCTTAGGACAAAACTTCGATCATCCTCCCCTCGATGGAGCTGATTTCATGAACTGTCGATCATGAGGACACAACAAGCAACAGATCATCACCTAAAAACACTAACGACCAAACAAAAGGTCCTTTTTTCCTTGGCAAATGTGTAATGATCATCTCTCTCTTTCTTCCCAGATCGTCATCCATTTGCAGCCACTCAAGCAAGTAGTATCAATGACAATCCCAAGGGGTCATTTGCTACATATGTCCATGATTGTCATGTGTAATGTGTAAATGTTTACACATGATTCTATTTGTTTGAGCTGATTTACATGTGATGTGTAAATGAGGTGTAAATGGTTTGTAAATAAAATAACATCATTTTGTACATAAAAATTAATACATTTGGAAAGGTGGTAAAATCAACTACGCACCTTACTGTAAAAAATAAAAAAGAGCACCGTGCATAACGCTAAACAAATTGGGGCTCGAGCCCAACTAGCAAATATATATATATATATATAATTTTTATAGGCCTTATACTCATTATCCAAACATGAGCCATTCATCTTCTTTGTATGGTTAAAAACAGCCAGAAGATGAAAAAATTTATCTTTAGTTATTCATGGATTTTGAGAAATATGTGAAAAATGTTCAAATTTCAAGAGAGTGTAATTCTGTGATGTCAAGGAAGGTCAAGGGAATTACTATCTCAGTGGTGGGGCTAATTTGATGATGAATTCCTATCTATTGTATATGAACAGACCATTATATATGAAAAATGTAAATGTTAGCAAACAAACTTCTCCAAATGGAGATGGATGCATGTAATTTGTGAATGGGCTAGGCCTGGCATTGGCATATTTAAGCTCAGTCCAAGTGACTGCTGTGTGACAACAGCTATTGTTAAAGAGTCCATCAATAGGTACAATGGGTCATATCCAAACCCACCTTGTTTGAAAAAAAGCTCTCTCTCTCTCTCTCTCATCTGTTTTTTTGAGAGAGGGTTCTATTGTATTATATATAAAGGAGAAGTTACAGATTACATCAGCTGTATACAAGATAAGGATATGTATTATTTAATTTTCAAACAATCAGTCCAAGTATAACTGTCATCCTTAGCTCCAGTTGTTCTCAGTTATGCTAATATGACCCACGTCCCAAATTAGACTGCTGCCCATTTTTAGAAGTGAAGAGAGCAGCGGTTGTTTGATCAGATATTGCTGAGGAGCGATGACAGAGAAGACGCATCTCCATATTTAAGAGAAGACCATGAACATAGGCAACTGAAACTGGGTCAGTTTGATTGGCAGCGGCTACATTCATTACAACTGGATCGTACTCCTTAGGAAGACCATCCAGAATATGGGTCACTTGATCAGATTCATCAACACAATGTCCAACGGTAGATAATTCATCTCTTCGAAAATGATTATCAACTTGGATTTTGTAGCACTCTCTTCGAAAATGATTATCAACGGTGTGAATTTAATTGCAATCTTGTCTAAAAATAAACATGAAAATATCCGTACCCATAACTTTGTCAATATGGCTCTGATTTGCACATTCTTGGGCTCCACGAATATGTACTCTGAATAAGTTTTCCAACGGTAGGTAAATTTTACTGATCCGACGGTTCGATTGAAAGTTATGAGTATTTGAAGATGAGTTGTCATGAGAAAAACGAGATTAACTTTTAAAATTTAATTTGCAATGGATTCTATCTCTACACAACTTTCATTTTCGAAAGGACATCAGATGTGGTTGATTCAAACTCTTCTTCTTTTAATCCAATAAGAATGATACTCTTTGTATTATCCATTAATAAATTTGCAACTACTACGGACCCTGCCATGTGGGACATTTCATCTGTTTGAACAGTGGGTCCTATGAGAAGTCTTCTACTATAATTAGGACTCTTCAACTGACATGATGAGTGGACCCCTCCTTTGATTGATTTGCATGCGGCTTGTGTGTGGGGTCCACCTGGTGAAGTCTTCAATTTAGTTCTTTTCAAGCTTCAATTCAGCAATGCAGGGCTCCAGATAATTATGTGTGCTTGAAAGTGGGCTCCGTGACAGAGTCCTACAATTCTCATTTTCTGCACATTCTAATTTAACACATCAAACACTGAAGAGCCCATATTGAAGCGGGGCCCATCCGAACAGAGTTTTACTTCAACTGGGACTAAAGGAAGAAAATTTGCAAAACATTCTAAGCTAATGCAGAAAATGTATGAAAAGCATGAAAATTCAGGTTCCTAGGTGAAAATACATAAAATGATGAAATTAGGTGAATAATGATGCAATTCACCCAATTTAATCCCTAATTCATCCTAAAATGATGCATAAATGTGCAAATTCATGAACTCAACACACCCCCCAACCAGCATTTTGCTAGTCACTTAGCAAAAGTTGCGAGCAAAAAGGTTTAAAGTTGTTTGACGTAATCGAAGAAAAGAAAGTAAATATGAAAACAAAACCACTTTTGCAGGTGTTTTCGGTGGCATTTAGCGTATGCAACAAGCCCTTAAACCCCTAGGTTCCCCCTAGTGGACGAGTTGTGCCTCGTGAGGGTTTTGCAGTGAATATACCCACAAAATTCTCTTCTTTTTTTTTTTGCAAAACATGTTTAAAACCTATCAAAATCTAGGGAATTCCAAGAGAAATCTATAGACACTGACTATTCTCGATTCTCTTAAATTCGATTCACCAATCCTATCTTTTTGTTAGAAATTCTCGAAATCATGCTAATTGAAATTGCACGGTGAAAAGATGTATTCATAATAAGCATCAAATGATCCACCAATAATTTCTGTGAATTTTCTTTTTAAATTATGGGCTGCCTAAACTTAGTAAAGAAAAACAGTCTTCCTCTCAAGGCGATAATGACGGCTTTCGCACTACTATTTTTTTCAAAAGCCACGATTTTTTATTATTATTTTTCAAACACACACATGTGACTGTGCAATGTCTAGGTTCCTTAAGCTTCCTAATTAACTCATGTAACGAGCATTAGGGTCAGTGACTCCCAAAACAGATGTCTTTAGGGCACTAGGTATGTAAATACCCCGACGGACTTACTGGCTCGGGTTATAAAGGTTACGAACCCAAACTAGTCTTAAAACTTTTTATTCTTTACACTTTTTTATATTTTTTCATTTTTTTTTCTTTCTTTTTTCTTTTTTCTTTTTTTCTTTTTTTGCGGTTCCTAACAATAAGCAGCCCTTTCCATGTAGCCACCCATTGAACTAGGAAGCTTTGTACACTAAGGGTCGATTTTTCATTTTTTTTATCCAAAAATAAACGGAAATCATAGCTTCACATTCAAAACCTTGAAAACGTATACAACCTGTGTAAAAGTGGGGGATTAAAATTCAACACTTCTCCAAAAACCCTTTCCATAAATAAAATAGTGAACCATTGTTTTCTTTTGCCCAAAATAAATATCTTCAGCTAATAAAAATTCTCTCGAAAGTTTCCCTCTAACCTAACAATAGCAAAAAAAAAATTTAAGTCTCCTAAAATCCAAAGCAAAGCAAAAAGGAAAATGTAGAATGAAAATTGAACAAATGATCACATGTCAAGTTCTAACTCACACCCCCAAACCTAAATTCAACAATGTCCTCAATGTTATGAATGCATGTGTAATGTGAAAATGAACAATAAGGAAAATTAGAACATCTTACCATGTGGGGTGAGTGCAAAAGAATGTGATCAACCAGCTTAATTACCTTCCAAAATTGGGTTGCCTCCCAAACAGCGCTAAGTTTAATGTCGTCAGCCCGACGCTACCAAAAATGATTGGTCTTCATAAATTGGGTCTTCTAGAAGGATATCCTCAATGTTTTTATCCTTCAGTTTCAAAAACGGTTTCAACCGTTGACCATTCACTTTGAAAACATCCCCATTCTTTGGATTTTCAATTTCCACAGCACCATGAAAGTAAACAGTCCTTACAATGAATGGACTAGTCCACCGGGTTCGGAACTTCCCTGGAAACAGGTGTAACCGGAAGTTATACAAAAGGACTTTCATACCCGGTTCAAAGGATTTTCTTAAAATTGACTTATCATGGTTCAACTTCATTCTTTCCTTGTAGATCTTAGCATTCTCATAGGCATCATTTCGAAGTTATTCCAACTCATTGAGTTGCAATTTGCGCAGAGTACCGGCAGTGGATAAGTCAAAATCAAACTTCTTAATAGCCCAATAAGCTCTATGTTCCAATTCAATAGACAAGTGGCACGCTTTTGTTGGAAAATAGGTAGGTCATTCAGATAGGTTTCAAAAACTTTTGATCCACATAATGCAGGGATCAATTATCTAGAAGGCAACAAAACCCAATCCAGGATGCAATCCCTCAAACTCATAAATCATGTATAGCAATATAACCTATCTAGAAGATAAAAAAACAACACTTAAACATGCAACCACGAAATCTACAACATACAAGGATGTAGATTATACCTTTGGAGCTTTGTAGTGCTCTAATGGAGAAGTTGATCTCTTTTTTTTTATGATGAACACCTTCACTAATCAAATCAGAATCTCCAACACCTTTGATCTTCCACGCTATGACCCGTATCAGATTCTCTTTTCTCAAGAAGATGGTGGAATCTCCAAAAGAAAACCCTAAAGGAAACTAGAAGAGAAACTAGAAGAGGGAGAGGAAGAGAGGTGTGCAACTCTTGCACAAATTGAATGGGCTGGCGTGAATCACTATGATGAATAAGTGTTGGACGTCCAAGCCTCCTCTCCTCTTTTATAGCATTTAAGCAACCTCCTCTTACTAATTGAAATAGAAGTCTTACTTCCATAATAATTAGTTGCTTACTAAATCATAATTAGAAGTCTCACTTCAAATATGATTAGTAACTTTCTCCTTTTCTAATTAAAATAGAAGTCTCACTTCCATTAGTAATTAGTAACTTACTATTACCACTATTAGAAGTCTCACTTAAAATAGAAATAGTAACTTTCTATTTCCTTTTAGAGTTCTACTATAATTAGTATCTTATCTTGAGCTAGCGTGGGGACCACTAGGGATTCCTTAGAAAGCTGGCTCCAATTGGGACACGTGACCCCACATCTCATGTGTAATCCGGGCCCACAGTTAATTGCAAATAACTCCACTATATAAATGCAATTGCACTCTAGTCTTAGGAATATATTACAATGAAAACCCTAAACTTCCCAATTACCACAAGTAGACCCCTCCATCTATATCCATGGATCAATTGGACCTGTCCACCAAATTAGATCCATATCTTATTATCCTTGGGCCCTAATTAATTATAGTGATCATTTGGTACCGATCCAATTAACTCTTAATTGGAATGGGTGCGCACTTACCAATGATAAATCCATTAATTGGCACAAGGGGATATTAAAGATAGATTCTATCTTGACCATTGAATGTTCCCACAGTTCTACTACCACGTATCCAAATCACCGAGGTGTTGACCTACAATTGGCCTCACTCGTTGGTGACTCAAAGCAAATGAATAGATAGAAACTTGAATTCATTAATGTCTCAGGATTATGAGCCTATTACTAGGGAATTATGAGAGCAAACCTTAAAGTAAAGACAGTGTATATAAGGTGCTTCTCATGGTCCTTCAATACATCCAATGTACCAACACCATGATCCAGAATCTTACATTCCGATGATCGAGACAAATCACACTATCTCATAGTGATCAAAGTGCTGTAACCTTGTCATATGAGATGTCCAATCTCATCACTGGTTGTGAAGATATTTAAGTATAAGATTTGCAATACATGTCTCTTGTATGTGGATCTCATCCATACACATGTATTACATCTAGTATACTTGTGAACTCCGGTTCATCTCATGAACCATTATGTCATTTGTATTGGTTATGTGCAAGTATATAATTAAACACCATTCATCTCATGAAAGGAAAGCATGATTGTATTGATAAATAAAGAAAAGAATCAATTTATTACATCATATACTTGGTATTGAGACAATAAAAACTAACAGCTTTCCCATAAACCAACCTATATGGGGACATCCCAATAGAAGTCTTGTAAGCGGTTTGATAGGCCCACAGTGCGTCGATTAATCGCAAAGACCAGTCTTTCCGAGTGGGATTGACCATCTTTTCCAGAATTTGTTTAATTTGCCTATTTGAAATTTCCGCTTGGCCACTTGTTTGTGGGTGATAAGGTGTAGCAACCTTATGGGTGACATAATATTTTTTCAACAAATGCTCAAAGGGACGGTTGCAAAAGTGGGTTCCACAATCACTGATAATTGCCCTGGGTATACCAAACCTAGAAAATATGTATTCCTTCACAAATTTGATCACCACATTACGATCATTCTTTCTGGTAGGTATTGCTTCCACTCATTTTGAAACATAGTCCACTACAAGTAAAATATACAAATTGCCAAAGGAACTTGGAAATGGTCCCATTAAATCGATCGATTCCCCAAACATCAAAGATTTCCACTATCAAGATTGGATTCAAGGGCATCTTATTCCTATGATTGATTTTCCAAGCTTTTGACACCTATCGCAACTCAGACAAAACACATGACAATGTTTGAAGATTGTGGGTCAATAGAAACCACACTGTAAAACTTTTGCAGCAATCTTCTTGGAGCTAAAATGGCCCCCGCATGCATGATCATGGCATAATGAAATGACCGAGTAATGGCCATGATCAGGAATGCATCTTCTGATGATCTGGCCCGGGCAGTACTTAAAAATGGGTCATCCCTAAAAAAGTACTTGACCTCAGCTAGAAATTTTGATCGATCCTGTTTTGACTTATGGGTGGGCATCTCTCTTGTAACAAGGTAATTGATTATATTTGCAAATCAGGGGATTTGAGAAATATTGAGCAATTGTTCATCAGGAAAACTTTCATTCAGTGGGACCTCATCTTATGGCTCTAAAGGTATCCTCGAAAGATGGTCTGCTACAACATTCTCACATCATTTTTTATCTCTTATTTCTAAATCAAACTCTTGTAGCAGAAGGATCCACCGGATCAATCGGGCTTTTGCATCCTTTTCGGAAAGAGGGAATCTCAAAGCTGCATGGTCCGTGTAGATGATGACTTTGGACCCTAATAAGTAGGACCGAAATTTCTCCAAGGAAAAAATTACAGTTAGCAATTCTTTTTCAATGGTTGTGTAATTTAGCTGTGCATCATTGAGGGTCCTACTTGCATAGTAAATCACATGAGGTAACTTCCCAACCAGTTAACCCAAAACAGCTCCAATAGCAGTATCGGATACATCACACATTAGCTCAAATGGAATGGTCCAGTCAAGTGGCTGAATTATAGGAGCTGAAGTTAGTTCCTTTTTTAGTCTCTCAAAAGCCTGTAGACACTTCTCATCAAATTCAAATGGGGCATCTTTTGTTAGCAATTGGCATAAAGGTTTAACGATTTTACTAAAATCCTTGATGAATCTACGATAAAAACCAGCATGGCCCAGGGATGATCAAATTTGCTTAACTGATTTTGGTGGTGGCAATTTGGAGATCAAATCAATTTTTGATTTGTCCACCTCAATTCCATTATCAGAAATAATGTGTCCCAGAACTACGCCCCCTTTTACCATAAAATGACATTTCTTCCAATTTAAGACTAGATTCTTTTCTTTGCATCTTTTAAGCATAAGGGACAAATGATGTAAGCACTCCACAAAAGAATTGCCAAAGACCAAAAAATCATCCATGATAACCTTAATGAATCTTTCTACCATGTTAGAAAATATGCTCAACATGCACCTTTGAAAGGTGGCTGGTGCATTGCATAGCCCAAAGGGCATGCATCTGTATGCAAAAGTGCCAAACGAACAGGTGAAGATGGTCTTTTCCTGGTCCTTGGGTGCAATTGAAATTTGATTGTAACCGGAATAACCATCAAGAAAACAATAATAAGCATGACCGGCTAGCATTTCGAGCATCTGATCCATGAATGGGAGGGGGAAATGATCTTTTCGAGTGACTGAATTCAACTTCCTATAATCAACGCCTACCCTCCATCTAGTATGTATCCGAGTGGGTACCAATTCATTGCCTTCATTTTGAATCACTGTTATTCCAGATTTCTTTGGTACCATTTAAACCAGGCTCACCCATGCACTATCAGATATGGGGTAAAGCACCCCTACATCGAGTAATTTTAAGACTTCCGACCTAACCACTTTCTTCATTGCAGGGTTCAGTCACCTTTGTGGTTCACGAGAAGTTTTTGCATTTTCTTCCAAATGGATTTTATTGTGGACCACAGATGGGCCAATTCCTTTGATATCTATAATGGACCACCCTATAGCTTCCTTGTGCTCATCCAAAATTTTCACGAGTTTTTCCACTTGGACAGGGTCCAAGTCTGAATCTATAATCACTGGAAGGGTTTCTAGCGGTCCTAAAAAAATATATTTCAAGGTATCTGGCAATTGCTTGAGTTCTAACTTAGGGGGCTCTACAATCGATGGGACAGGTGGGGAAGCAGATGGAGTCAGAATCTCATGTTTCGGTTGCCACCTGGAGCAATCCATGGATGTGGCTGAGTCTAACAATGCATTGACTTCTTCAATATGTCCATCTACATCAAAATCACTTCTAAAGTGGGCCAGACAAGCCTCTAGTGGATCTTCAAGTTTCAAGTGGGGTAAGTGATTTTCCACCAATTCATGAATGTAACTAACTTCAAAAACCCCATCATCCTCATCAGGAGGTTGCTTACTGACATTAAAAATGTTCATTTGGATTATCATGGTCCCAAAAGAAATTTGCATCACTCCATTCCTACAATTGATCAAGGCATTTGAAGTGGCAAGGAATGGTCTCCCCAAGATTATTGGAATTTTGGGTTCAACCTCAGATGTGTGTTTGGTATCCAAGACAATAAAATCGACAGGGAACACAAAGTCTCTGACTTTGATAAGAATGTCTTCACTACCCCCTTGGTGTATCGAATAGATGCATCAGCCAATTGCAAGGTCACATGTGTCCTTTTCAACTCCCCCAAACCTAATTCTTCATAAACAGAGTACGGAAGAAGGTGAAAGTCCTTGGGATCCTAACCCTAGAGGGGGGGGTGAATAGGGTGAGCTACAAATGAAACCAATTAAGACCAATTTTAACTTCTTAAAACTAACTAGTCACATGTGATGATAAACCATACAATATGCGGAAGCTAAACAAAAACAATCACCACATAGCAATCACCACAACACAATATTTATAGTGGTTCGGCCAACATGCCTACATCCACTACCGGCTTGTGCATCCAACACCCCACCGGATTTCCACTATGTATGATTTTTACTAGGCTAAGCAATAACCCTTACAATGTTGTTTTTCTAGGCTAAACAACAACCTCTCAATGTGCTTTTATAGGCTAAGCAATAACCTTTACAAAATGCTTTTCTTAGGCTAAGCAATAACCTTACAAGATGCTTTTCTTAGGCTAAGCAATAACCTTTACAAATGAGAGATTTCTCAAAGAAGGTGTCTTCACAAAAGAACACTCCAAGAGATACAACTTAAGCTCAAATGAAATTGCCTCTTGAATAGGCTAATATGAAAGTTTAATACAAATTACAAACATACACTCAAATAAGCTAAAGTGTGTGCACAAGTGTATGAATGTGTTTCTTCAATCAATTTCAACAAAGAAGCTCTTAAATGAATGCATGATGCATTTTAAAATCAAAGCTTATAAAATGATGATTGAAGAGAAAACTAATCACATAAAAGATTCAAACAACTTTGAAGAAATGAATTAAACAAGTTGTATGAATGTTAAAGTCTAAGAAAGCATGTGATTTAGTTAAGAGAGTTTGCAAACTAATCTAATTTACCAAGGAAGATTTAGAGTTTGCAACACAACTCTTTAAAAGCTAGAAATCATGCAAATATGAAAATACAAAGATTTAACCATGCATTGATTCTACTTTTAATGGAAATCAAAATGATAAGTAAAGTCTACCTTTTTAAATCTCAAGCATTTGATTTCCAAATGGCCCTCTAGCCTTTCCAACTTCTTCCCCTTTCTTTGGCTCCAAAATGCTCTCAAAAGTTCATGTGTCAAGCCTTGAAAAAGGTTGGAAATGAATGGACTTTATAGCCAAAAAGTGCCCAACGGCTAGTCCTCGGTCGACCTAGACACAGGTCTCGGTCGACCGAGAAGGCACAACGGTCATATTTCTGACCGTTGGCCTGAAACAGCTCAAAAGCTGTCCACTCGACCGACAGTGTCCTCGGTCGACCGGGACGCAGGTCTCGGTCGACCGGCGACACTGCCAAGGCACCCCCTTTTTGCAAAAATTCAACTTTTGCCTATTTTAAAGGTATTTCTTTGGGGGACCTTTTGGCCACTAAATCAAGCTTAAAAACATGTTTTAAAATATTTAAAAACATGAAACACACAAAGCCTAAAATGATTCGAAACTTTAAACCAAAGGCTAGCTTGATTTCTAAAACTCTTTTCAAAAACAAATGCATCCAAGTTTTAAAAACAAATCATGCATAAATAGAAACTTTTACAAATCTAAAAACCAATGCATGTATAAATCAAGATTTCAAGATATTTTAAATCAATGCATGTGTGAAATATCAAATGATGCTAAAGTGCAAATGCATCCATCAAATTGCAAATACAAAATCCCTAACAATCTCCCCCTTTGCAATTTGATGGCAACTTACTCATCATTGAAATTACACACTCTGTCTTCAGCTCCCCCTTAGCTAGACATGTCTTGAAATCTTCTTGGAAGCTCCTTCTCTTAGCTTGGGCTCTTGGGCTCTTTTCTTCAATCTTCTTGATGCTTGGAGCTTGATCATTCTTCAAGCTTTCTCTTCTCATCTTCCTCTTTATGGCCAAGCATCTTCTTTAGCTCCAAGCTTTCTTTCTTCTATTTGCTCTCCCCCTTTGACCATGCCTCTCTCTCCCTTTGGCAAGGTATGCATTCTCTCCCTTTTAGAAGATCATACACAACTCTCCCCTTAGGAAGCTTGGACATTCTCTTCACCCTTCTTGAATTCTTTCTCCCCCTTTGATGGATAGGAGATCTTCGAGTACTTGAACTCTCGAACTCTCTCTCCCCCTTTGACATTAAATTGCAAAGGTACCTACACACATGAAACAAGGAAAAATACCTTTAGTAGCACCTGTTAACAAAAGAAATCGAAAATGATAATCATAACAGGTGATCATGTATGGTAGTAGTCTCTAAGGGTTCAAAGACAATCCAAGGGTGAATTTGATCAAAACTAATTCTTCCTATGAAGGTTTACACTCCCCTCAATCCATTCTCTTCTTTTGTCAAACTTTTGACAAGATTTAACTATTTGGTTCAAGAAGAAGATGGTTTAACCAATTGAGGGTCAACTTCAAGAGAAGGATTAGATTCAATTAACTATAAAGCTCAATATGATCAAATTACCAAAAGAGCAAGGTCAATGGGAAAAGCAATCATGGATATCAATTGGAAAAACAAAGAATACCAATTGAGATTTAAGGATATGACTATTAAATCAATCACTCTAAAATGGATTTAAGAGTATAACTATTAGGAAAAATCCAAATTAGAGTTATCCATGATGAAATGGGGTTTACTAAACATAGCATTAAATAATTTAACTATGAAAATCATATGCTATGTAAGGTTTTGAACTCATTTCATTCAATCAATAAATATTACTATTAATGTGCAAGAATGAATGAAATGAAATTCAATCATGAAGCCAACCTCAACTAATAACCAACCAATATTATGAACACATAAACAAGGTGGTCATGAGATATACCTATATGAGCAAGAGAGGTGGCAAACATGAACATTATGATGCTAATGGTGTGTGACATGGAACAAATATATAATTATCAAGCTCAATCCAATGCACACATTGTCTATCACATACACAAGATAAGATATCAATTGGATATGAAATCAATGGAAAGTTATACCAAATGAAACCAATTGAATATGATAACATGATTAAAAGCAAGGATGTGACAAACCCAAAATTCCATCAAGCATCATAAATGCATATTCATCACTTTTAAAGATATGACTATTGAGCATAGTGATGAACAAGGTAAATTGCAATGCAAAAGGATATTACTTTGTAATGCATGCAATTTCCAAAGTGACTCAATCATATGAATTCAACATCTAAGATATCCATCAAACATATAGAAATACAATGAATGGATTTCAAAGAGTTTCATATGATTAAGAACACTACTATGAGGTTGAAACATGTATAAGGATGATATCAAGAGAATCTACATGAATCAACATCATAACCATCCAAAAAGAAATGACTAGAAGGCATAGAGGATGGATTTGGGTTCTAGTATGGTTTCTAAAAAAAAAACTAAGATCACAACCATACATGGAACCAAATGTCATTTGCATATAAAAAGAATGTAAATCAACAAGCAAAGATGCAAACAACATACATTTCCATTTCTAAGATAATGAAACCAAAAGAAAAGGAAATGAAAACATGGAACATGCTTTAGATGAATATAACTAATGATGTTATAGGCATTTCCATTCAAACAATCTTCAAATCATTTTGAAAAACAAAATCCAACAATGAGCATAAAAAGAATGATTTTGAAGATCAATTTTCAACATTGTATTTTAAAAGATATAACTTAATTGAAACACATACAAGATGATTTTTCAAAACAATGTTCTCCATAAAAAAGTATAACTTAGAAATCCATGGAAAACTTAAGTTGATTCAAATCATTTGTTCAAAAAATATTACTATGACATCTACACAAATGATTTTGCAACAACAATTGATCATGAATAAATTAGCTATGAAAGCTTTTAAAATCACAATCAATTAATCATGTAGAAATGCAATGCAAAACTTATGTGAGCAAAAAGCAAATCAAACATGATGAAATTATAATCAAAAGATTTTGAAAACCATGACATGTAACTTGGAATGGTGCATGAAAATAAAATCAAATGATCATAAAGAAACAATGCATTTTAATAAATGTAACTAAGAAAGAACAAAATGCAAAGCAACATGACCAACAAAAAGATTTAACTATAAAGAATAGGTTGGTCAAGAGGTTCAAGGCCTTAAGGTTTATCTAAGTATCTAACTTTAGGTATCCACCTAAGGTCTTGGGCTTTGGAGACTACTTTGGAAATTCCACCAACTAAAGGAGATAGAGATTGAATTCTTTTAGACTTAACATCAAATCTTTGAGGTTTGACTATTTTAGATTGATGATTAGTCTTAGAGAGTTGGTGTGTTTGTTTCATAGGGGATTGATTTGTTTTCTTGTTAACCTTCTCATTTCTTTTAACTTTTCCTCCCTCTTTTTGCCTTTTGAACTTTAATTTTAACTTTTCAATCTTTTTCATGAACTCTTTCATTTCTAAGGTTAAAGGAGGAAAAAAGAGAAGCTTCTTGTTCTTAGATTCTTTCAAGCTTGTTTTAACTTGATTAAGCTTTTTAGAATCTATCTTAGGAGACTCCATTTTAAATGATTTAACTTGTTTAGTCTTTTTGGAGTCTTCTTTGTTTTTAAGTGTCTTACCCTTCATAGATTTAGATTCTACCTTCTTGAGTTCAAAGATGGGTTTAGACACATGGCTTCTTTTTCTTAGTTTGCACTCAAACATAAAATGCCCTTCAATGCCACAAAAATTACATTTGGTTTTGGGTAAAGGAGAAAGAGTGCTAGAGAATGAGGACTCACCTTTCACAAAAATGTTGGTGAATTTAGGGTCATATGACATATTCCTATCAAATCCAAGACCCGTCCTATCTCCATGAGATTTACCCAATTTGAATAATTTTTCAAGTTTCTCTTCACTTTGGGTAAACTTGCACTCATACTTTTGTTTATATCCTTCAAGTTGAGTGACTTTGGTTTTAAGGGTTGAATTTTCATTTTTAACTTTTGTTAGTTCATTTTCAATTCCCTTAAAATTGTTTAGCTCTTCATAGGCAAGTTTTAACTTAGATTTAAGCTCATTAACAACATTAGATCTAAGTTCTAAAGTTTTTAAATTACTTTGAGCATTAGACAAATTTTCATTGGAAATTGTCAACTTGGATTTTAAATAGTTAATGTTTTCATCTTGTCTTTTAATTGTATCTCTTAGGTTCAAATTTTCATTTTTAAGCTCATCACAATTTATCTTAATCTCATTTAATTCATCTTGAGTATTAGATAAATTTTCCTTAGAGATAGTCAATTTAGATTCAAGATTGTTAAAGTCTTTGTCTTGCCTTTTTATTTGATCTCTTAGATTTAAATTTTCCTTATTGACATTTTCATAATCCATCTTTAAATCTCTTAGTTCATCTTGAATGTTAGATAGATTATTTAAAGAGATCATGAACTTAGATTCTAAACAATTTATGACTTCTTCTTTCTCTCTAAGCTCATCTTTTGAAGAGACTAGCTCTTTGTTTAGTTTCATAGATTCTTCTCTTAAACTTCTATTTCTCTTATCAAGCTTGGAAGATAATGTATATAATTCATTATAGGCTTGTTGAAGATCATCTTCATCATAATCATTTTCTTCCTCTTTTATGTCACATTGAGATTCATTAGATTGAAAGTTTGAATCTCCAATAGAAGGAAGAATGAGGGGTCTAGAAGAATCTACAAGATCTAGCATAGTGGAGTCCATTCTAATGATTTTCATATAAACACTACTCTAGGGTTTTAACTCTAGGTTTTTACACCTAATCAAGAGTTCCAAACACTTGATCCTATAAGATAGAGCACGAGGCTCTGATACCAATTGAAAGTCCTTGGGATCCTAACCCTAGAGGGGGGGGGGGGGTGAATAGGGTGAGCTACAAATGAAACCAATTAAGACCAATTTTAACTTCTTAAAACTAACTAGTCACATGTGATGATAAACCATACAATATGCGGAAGCTAAACAAAAACAATCACCACATAGCAATCACCACAACACAATATTTATAGTGGTTCGGCCAACATGCCTACATCCACTACCGGCTTGTGCATCCAACACCCCACCGGATTTCCACTATGTATGCTTTTTACTAGGCTAAGCAATAACCCTTACAATGTTGTTTTTCTAGGCTAAACAACAACCTCTCAATGTGCTTTTATAGGCTAAGCAATAACCTTTACAAAATGCTTTTCTTAGGCTAAGCAATAACCTTACAAGATGCTTTTCTTAGGCTAAGCAATAACCTTTACAAATGAGAGATTTCTCAAAGAAGGTGTCTTCACAAAAGAACACTCCAAGAGATACAACTTAAGCTCAAATGAAATTGCCTCTTGAATAGGCTAATATGAAAGTTTAATACAAATTACAAACATACACTCAAATAAGCTAAAGTGTGTGCACAAGTGTATGAATGTGTTTCTTCAATCAATTTCAACAAAGAAGCTCTTAAATGAATGCATGATGCATTTTAAAATCAAAGCTTATAAAATGATGATTGAAGAGAAAACTAATCACATAAAAGATTCAAACAACTTTGAAGAAATGAATTAAACAAGTTGTATGAATGTTAAAGTCTAAGAAAGCATGTGATTTAGTTAAGAGAGTTTGCAAACTAATCTAATTTACCAAGGAAGATTTAGAGTTTGCAACACAACTCTTTAAAAGCTAGAAATCATGCAAATATGAAAATACAAAGATTTAACCATGCATTGATTCTACTTTTAATGGAAATCAAAATGATAAGTAAGGTCTACCTTTTTAAATCTCAAGCATTTGATTTCCAAATGGCCCTCTAGCCTTTCCAACTTCTTCCCCTTTCTTTGGCTCCAAAATGCTCTCAAAAGTTCATGTGTCAAGCCTTGAAAAAGGTTGGAAATGAATGGACTTTATAGCCAAAAAGTGCCCAACGGCTAGTCCTCGGTCGACCTAGACACAGGTCTCGGTCGACCGAGAAGGCACAACGGTCATATTTCTGACCGTTGGCCTGAAACAGCTCAAAAGCTGTCCACTCGACCGACAGTGTCCTCGGTCGACCGGGACGCAGGTCTCGGTCGACCGGCGACACTGCCAAGGCACTCCCTTTTTGCAAAAATTCAACTTTTGCCTATTTTAAAGGTATTTCTTTGGGGGACCTTTTGGCCACTAAATCAAGCTTAAAAACATGTTTTAAAACATTTAAAAACATGAAACACACAAAGCCTAAAATGATTCGAAACTTTAAACCAAAGGCTAGCTTGATTTCTAAAACTCTTTTAAAAAACAAATGCATCCAAGTTTTAAAAACAAATCATGCATAAATAGAAACTTTTACAAATCTAAAAACCAATGCATGTATAAATCAAGATTTCAAGATATTTTAAATCAATGCATGTGTGAAATATCAAATGATGCTAAAGTGCAAATGCATCCATCAAATTGCAAATACAAAATCCCTAACAGAAGGTTCACACTTGCACCCAAGTCTAGCAAAGCTTTCTCTATGTGATGGTCCCCTATCTGGCAAGAAAAGGTAGGACACCCTAGGTCCTTATATTTGATTGGAGTTGGACAGGAAATGATCGAGCTAGCTTGTTGTGCTAGGAAAACCTTCTTGGGCACATTAGTTGTCCTTTTGAAGGTGCAAATGTCCTTTAGAAATTTTGCATAGGCCGGAATCTGTTGAATAGCATCAAGTGGTGGATATTAATCCTCGCTTATTTGAATACTTCTAGCATTTTATCCAACTGAACAGTTGATTTTGCTGGGCCTAGCCTCTGTGGGTATGGTGCCTTGGGAACATAGGTCCTCAGAGTGGGCCCACTAGGTGATGGTTCCACATTGACTGGGTTCTCTGGTTCTAATGTGGGTTCAGCATTCACATTTGGTTCCTCAGTTTCCACTTTCTCACTTGATTCTTCCTCAGGTTCCTTGGGTAGTTTGACCTTATTATCAACCTGTGTACCCGACCTAAGAGTGATTATGGATTTGACTTGTTCCGGGCCTTTTCCTTTAGGATCATGAACAACTTGGCCCTTGGGATTAGGTTCGGGTTGACTAGGGAAGGTTCCCTTGTCTTTGGCACTGATGGAGTTGGCCAGTGGCTCATCTGATATTCCAATTTTGCAAGGGTTTGAGTGTGGCCATTCAAAAGTTGAGTAGTGGTCTGTTGGAATTGAACAGTATTCTGAGACAATTGGGTTGTGGTTTGAGACATGAGTTTCATGGCCTCTTCTAAATAATCCACCCTTTGGGTCAATGGACTGGGGTTGAAATTGGGCTTTTGAGAACTGGGTGGGGCATTGACCTGAGATTGATTGGGCTGAAATTGAGTGGACTGAGATGGGCCACCTTGAGTTGGGCCTTTGGTCCAAGAAAAGTTCGGGTTGTCCCTCCAACTTGGATTGTATATGTTAGAGTACGGGTCATACCTCTGACGATTATCAAAATGAGTGTTTTTATATAGTGCATTAACCTCCTCAACAGATTCGGTCTGACCCAAAGTTGTTGGGTCAATCCATCCATTCATGGCCTGATTATATTTCAATGACTCCAGAGTGTTTGGAGTGGGATTTTGGTTCAGTTCTAAGGCCTTTATTCTCCTTACCAGTGTGGCTAATTTAGCCTCTGCCTCAATTTTGGGTTCAATCTTGAACATCCCCACTTTTTCAGGAATGGTGGGTTTGATGGGCTCCCTTTTGATAGGGGCCCACTACAATGTGTTTTCTGCGGTTTCTTCCAAAAATGTTCATGCTTCATCCGCTGTCTTCTGTGTAAAGTTCTCATTACAGAAAGAGTCCACCATTTGTTTGGTTGGGTAATTCATGCCTTCATACACAATTTGGACTAATTGGATGTTTTCAAATCCATGGTGAGGACACTGGATTAAGAGGTCCTTGAACCGTTCCAAATAACTGTAAAGTGTCTCTCCTTCCATTTGATGGAATCCATTGATGGCCTGCCTAATTGAAACGGTTTTTTGCTTGGAGAAGAATTTTTTGTAAAATTTTTCGACTAGCTTGGTCCATGTAGTGATGGACCCGGCCTGCAAGGCATAAAGCCAAGCTTTAGCCTTCTCTTTTAAGGAAAAATGAAATAATCTAAGTTTAAAGGCCTCCTTAGTCATGTGATTGATTCTCATGGTCCCACAAATGTCCTCAAATTCCCTAACATGTTGATATGGGTTTTCCTGGTCTAGCCCACGGAATACTGGGAGCATCTGGATCATGCCAGATTTCAGCTCAAATGTGGCATTTGTCTGAGGCAGGGTGATGCAAGACGGTTGAGTTGTCCTGGTGGGGTACATGTACTCCTTTAAAGTCATGGGTGGGTCCACTTGATCAACCATCCTAATAACTTCTTCAAAGATGGAAGACTTTCCGACAATGGTTAAGGGTAATTCGGGCTCTATCCTTACTAACCTCTTACTCTTGCGTACCCACAATTTCTCTCTCTCAGGTCTAGAGCGCATGCATCGGGTTCAACCTTCAAGAAATGCAAGCATAATCTATATGCGGGGCCCTAATGGTCTTACTAAATGATGTACACGCAGTCAAGCACAGAGATTGAGCACAAGAAATTATCCTAAGGTTAGCCTAACTCACTAGACAGCTCGTAACAGGTTTGAAGAGTGCACTAAGGCCTCCAATCCGGTCTTATGAAGGCAAATCGACCAGGTAAGTCCCCAAGATGAGTGGTGGGGTCACAATGCGCTTGACAAGGGTCCCGCTTAAGAACCAAACTCCTAGAACAGAGACTGCCACCCTTTTTGGTAGGGACAGGACTTACCTAGACACGACTTAACCAAAGAGCACAATTGGTGCAACCTTTTGTGGTCTTCGTCCTAATGAGCTCGAGTCATATGGTCTCGTTTCTACTTGATTTTAATTAATGTTTAGGTTGCTATGTAAGAGGTGGTTAAACCTAATTGGGCAAGGATCTGGTGATGAAATCCAATCCTTATCTTATTGGGGTCAATTGCCTTTAACTAAGTGTGTGGGGTCCAGTTTACTTGGTGTATCAATCACACAATCATATTTGCTGAAATTTAAATCACACAAGCCCCACTTGCAAGTAAAAGATTCGTGGGGTAAAGTTTAGAAACTCTTATAGCGGGCCCACGCTAATCTTTAAACTGCGTAAGCTTAACCTCATTTTTTGGCAAATTTTGCAATTCTGAGAGTAATTTGTTATTAGCAATTCTGAGAGCAACTTGTTTGCTTAGAGCAAATCCACGCAATTTCCTGTTTTTGTGCAATTCTCCTTTTATCAAGGTAACATATTCAAAAGAAACTCTTGTTAGTAAATCCTAAGTTAACAAATCAACTCAAGTTAATAAATTGATAGAGGGTCATAGCGTGGAAGACAACAAGGTCTTGGATATCTCTAATTGCTTCAAGAAGAGTTCTTGTTCTAATTGATTGTCTTCTCCTCGATTAGAGCACTACCGGACTCTAAAGGGATAATCTGCTTCACCTCTTGTGGTAGATTATTTTGTTGCATGTAGTTGCTGATTGATATCTTCTAGATATGTTATATTACTATACATGATTGATGAGAAGGAGGGCTTGCATCCTGAATTGGGTTATAGCCTTCTGGATAGTTGATCCATGAGTCAAGTGGGTCAAAAGTTTTGAAAACTTATCCACGAGGCCCACCTATTTCCAACAATTGTGTGGTCTCAATCCATCAGTTGATGTAATAAATTGATTAATTTCTTTATTTATCAATAAAATCATGCTTCCTTTCATGAGATGAATGATGTTTATTACTTAATGCACATGACCAATACATATGACATAATGGTTCATGAGATGAACCGGGTCCCATTAGTAAATGAGATGTGATATACGTATATGGATGAGATCCACATACGGGAGACGTGTGTTACAAATCTTATACTTAAAATATCTTCACAACCAGTGATGAGACTGAGCATCTCATCTGATAAGGTTGCAACACTTTGATCACTATAAGATAGTGTGATTTGTGTCGATTATTAGAATGGAAGATTCTGGATCACGGTGCTGGTACATTGGATGTATTGAAGGCCCATGAGAAGCACCTTATGAAATACTATCTCGATTTAAGGATTGCTCTCATAATTCCCTAGCAATAGGCTCTCAATCCTAAGACATTGATGAACTCAAGTTTCTATCTATTCATTTGCTTTGAGTCACCAATGAGTGAGTCAACTGTAGGTTAACATCTCGGTGTCTTGGGTACGTGGTAGTAGGACTGTGGGAACATACAATGATCAAGATGGAATCTATCTACATTATCCCCTTGTGCTAATTAATGGATTTATCATTAACAAATCAACTCAAGTTAATTTTTTTTTTAAAAATGAGAAAATTCAAAAGACACCAAGTTAATAAAAACCCTATCCAAAGTAGATTTTAAGTTATTAAAACAAATCAAAAATTTTATCTACAAGATAAAAAAAATCAGAAATTCTAAATTATCCAAACAAGTGTCCAGATATGGTTAGAGTTTTCAAAAAGTTTTCAATTATAAGAAATCAAATCTTATCTAATTCAAATTTCAGATTTCAGATTTTAAAACTCTAACTAATCTAAACAACTTAAGAGATAGAATCTTAAAATTTTCAACTACCTAATTTCAAAATTTAAAGGTTAGCATATAAATCAAAGCAACTAGTCTGAAAGATTTTTAAACGCTATCTTACTAATTCTAATCTAATCAAGACTTTAGTTAAACCAATCTAAAATAAAAAAAAATTGCTTTTATTTACTAAAATTCGAAATTAAAATAAATCCCTAAAAAAAATTGGTTTTTTTATTATTAATTATTAATTCCTAAAATTCAATTAATTATAAAAAAATATCATAAAAATCAGAAAAATCAGAAAAGTCTGAAAAATTAGCAAAGTGAAATAACAACTAATACTAATTGCAAAGAACACTACTAATGCAAATTAGATGACTAAATAACTAATGCAACCTAGATATGAGCATGCATATAAATCTAATAAAAATAAAAAAATTCAGATGTTTAGCAAAAAATCAGATTTGGCTCCCCGGTAACGGCGCACAAAACTTGATGTGAATTTAAATTCAATCTTTTAATACTACAAGTGCACAACTGTCCTTTTGAGACAGTGGCAAGTACATGTCGAATCTCACAGGGAGCACTACTAAGTTAAAATTTAAAATCTGATTTTTTTAATCAATGATAATGACAAGAGAGATAAAGAAAAGAAACAATAATAAGATTGAAAAAATACTAGATCTAAAGTGTAGTAATAAAATATAAGAAAATGCATATCAGAATATCATGAATCCATTAAGTAGTTCACCACCATTCTATGCAATAGATAAACTAAAATTGTCCCCAAAATTCTTCAAATCAGAAACAAATCAATGTTTCTGATTCGGATAATTTGTCTATCAAAGGCACAATTTTTCACAATTTCTTTAAGGCAAAAATCTCCTTCACCTAATGAAATTATGAACTTAACTAAATATCACTTATTAATCAAAGATAGATTATCAAAGAATTTCAATCTATTAAGAAAACATACATGATTAAAGCATTGTTCAAATAAATAAATTAAATAACATTGGTTGTCAATGACATAAGACAGATTTATTATTATATTCAATAAGCAAGAGACAAAAATATCACATAAATTAACGATGAGAAATACTTAACTTCATCTGACATTCTGATCCATGGATCTACTCCTCCATTGCAAAAGATGTGGTTTTCATTAAGAACTTCATGGCAATTACAATTTTCTCTCACACTCTTCTAACCTAGTTTTGGAATAGGACCCAGAATACCCAAAAATAACTCTTAAATTCTATTAATTAGGGAAAGAAAAGAAAGATGAGAGAGAGAATAATTAGGGACGTCCAAGTGGGTGGAATGTGTCCCGTATGCTACCTTTTGGTTCCTTTTATATCTCCGGTTATCTTACAGATACATTGAATCTAGAAACCTTCTTTGCAGATTTGATTTATCTTCATTGATAAGGTATATCTCTCATCCTTTTTGAGTTTGAATGAGGTGGAAGTTTCTGGAATCCTCTGGGTTGCTTGGCTAATCTTCAAATAGGGTCCCACAAGGGATGTGTAGCAACTGATTGTCAGCGGTGTGGATTTAATTGCAATCCCGTTCTAAAAATAAATATGAAAATATCCGGACCCATAACTTTTTCAATATAGCTCTGATTTGCACATTCTTGGGCTCCGCGAATATCTACTCTGAATAAGCTTTCCAATGGTAGATAAATTTCATCAATCCGACGGTCAGATTGAAAGTTATGGCTATTTGAAGATGAGTTGTCCTGAGAAAGATGAGATTAACTTTTAAAATTTGATTTGCAATGGATTCTATCTCTACACAACTTTCATTTTCGAAAGGACATCAGATGTGGTTGATTCAAACTCTTCTTCTTTTAATCCAATAAGAATGATACTCTTTGAATTATCCATTAATAATTTCAAATTTGTAAATACTGCGGACCATGCCATGTGGGACATTTCATCTGCTTGAACAGTGGGTCATATGAGAAGTCTTCTACTATAATTAGGACTCTTCAACTGACATGATGAGTGGACCCCTCCTTTGATTGATTTGCATGTGGCTTGTGTGTGGGGTCCACGTGGTGAGTTCTTCAATTTAGTTCTTTTCAAGCTTCAATTCAGCAATGTAGGGCTCAAGATAACTATGTGTGCTTGAAAGTGGGCTCCGTGGCAGAGGCCTGCAATTCTCATTTTCTGCACATTCTAATTTAACACATCAAATACTGAAGAGCGCATGTTGAAGCGGGACCCTTCTGGACAGAGTTCTACTCCAACTGGGACTCTTCGAAGAAAATTTGTAAAACATTCTAAGTTAATGCAGAAAATGTATGAAAAGCATGAAAATTCAGGAAACTTGGTGAAAATGCATGAAATGATGAAATTAGATGAATAATGATGCAATTCACCCAATTAAATCCCTAATTCATCCTAAAATGATGCGTAAATGTGCAAATTCATGAACTCAACACACAACTGTTACACCGGAGTGTGGAACACATGTCACCAACTCCATCATAGGTTTTTACCCAAAAAAAAAAAGAAAAAGAAAAACCTCTATCATAGGTTCCTATCAAGAAAAAAATAATTTAATATAGGGCCAACGTAGATAATTCCAATCGTTCAAGTCCTTCACTGATATATCTTCATATTTCACTTTAATAGGAGTGGGCCTTACCATTGAACACATAATTTAAAATATGATTGGACACTAAGGTGGCATTGTTGATGATGTATTGTTAATCATGTTTTTATTGGGTGCTCAATTTGATAGCGCGACCTACTCCTATTAAAGTAAAATTTGATAATTTATCCTTAGAGGGAGTGAGATATATCATAAACAGTCCGGAGTAACACATATCATGTACTTGAGTGCGTAACACATGTCACCACGTCACCAACTCTATCATAGGTTCCTATCAAGAAAAAAAAAGTTTATTATAGGGCCCACATAGATAATTCCAATCGTTCAAGTCCTTCACTAATATATCCTCATATTTCACTTTAATAGGAGTGGGCCTACTAGCAGGTATGTCACAATAAAAAATGTGGTAGAGTATCAATCAGGGTGGGGCAGCAATTTATGATGGTTATAAATATACGCCGACCAGCAAGTATATGTCAGCTTCAAAAATGAGGTAAGAGTATCGATCAGCTTTTAATTTGGATCCGTACGACTTCGGATCCCCTGTCGCAGCTGTTACACCAGAGTGTGTAATACATGTCACCAACTCCATCATAGGATTTTACTATAAAAAAAAAAAAAAACCCCTCTATTATAGGTTCCTATCAAGAAAAAAAAAACCTTTACTATAGAACCCACATAGATAATTGCAACCGTTAAAGTCCTTCCCTGATATATCCCCATATTTCACTTTAATAGGAGTGGGGCATTACTACTGAAAACTTAATTGAAAATATGATTGGACACTAAGGTGGCATTGCTGATGATTAGGGATGAGCGTCTGTCTAATGAACCGAAGTTTCGAGCCGAACTGAACCGAAATTTTTTATTTGGTTCGGTTATACGTTTAAATTAGTTAGGTTCGGTTAAGATTTACAGCAAATTTGGATAATATAGTTCGGTTCGGTTTTGGATTTGTTTCACCAAATTAACCGAATTAACCGGATTTATTACTAGACATATAAAAGTTTTTATTTTAGATATATAAAATATATAAATTCTTAAGGCTGATAAACTGTTGAATACTTGGCTTTAATATCTTTTTTATTTTGGATATTTAGAATTTGCTAGTTGTCTATACTTTGGGTTTTTTTATTATAGAAATGTTCCCAACAAATTTGGGCCCCATAACAAAGCCCAACATATGGCCTTTCGACCGAATTGACTAAAATTTAACCGAAATATTTTCGGTTCGGTCGAATTCAGTTACAACTCATAATTTGGTCGGTTCGGTTAAGAATTTCTTCGACAAAAATATTTCGGTTCGGTCAAAATTTCAACCAAAACCGACCGAATTGACCAAATACTCACCCCTACTGATGATGTATTGTTAATCATGTTTTTATTAGGTGCTCAATTGGATGGCCGTACCTACTCCTATTAAAGTAAAATTTAAGAATTTATCTTTCTGGGAGTGAGATTCATCATGAACTATTCGGATTATCTCTATATCAACCCCACAATGAAGATCCTACCAGGGTGTTTTCATGAGGTTTTGTTGGCCACTTTTACTACTGCTGGTGTACAGTTGCTATGGCCGCTGATCTCATTTCCCACCTCTATGGGTAGGAAGTTATAAGCCTAGCTGGCTACGGAAGCTAACTCAGAAACGGGTGTTTTCAGCTTCGACTAGAGACAATTTGAGGCCTACAGGGATAATTTTAAATGAGGACTCAAATTATCTATTTCTTATTTTTTTTTTTTTTTTTTTTTGAGTATCTGGTTTCATATTTTCTAATAGACATATTCATCATTTATAAATTATGACTAATAATATTTATAAATAAAACAAACACTAACTATAATAAACATAAAATATGAGCTTGAAATTAAAAAAATCTTAAAAGAATACAACAATAAAACCCAATTTAGTGATTTATCATTGTTGGCCACAAAGACTGTGGATGTAGACGAGTTTCAAATTTGATGCAACTTTTTCAATATAAAAACAACATATTATCTTAGATTTAGTGAGTTCTGATTAACATATATTATAAAAAATACCCACTTATATTATTAAAATATATTCACTTATATTATTTAAAAAGACAACCCAATCAATAAATCCTTAAAGAATATTGCTTCAGAAATGAAAAAAATAGTTATGGAGAGAGGCAATCTATGAGTGAGTACCTGAGATGGAAAAGCGTTGGTGGATAAACGTTAATTTGAAAACCTCACTCGTGAGGTGGCAGGGAGGAAAATGACACTATATATAGAGAAAAAGAAGGATAACGGTTTCACTAATGCTTTTTTGGAATGTGAAAAGATGACTTTAGTGAGATATAATACTAATTATTAATATTGGACCTTATCTTTTTGGGAGAAAAAAAACCATGACGGTTGTTTTAATATTTTTTTTTAAATATGAAAAGATGATTTTAATATGATGTGATATTATAAGGTCTTATTTTTTGGGCTTTTCTTAACTTATGGTCGAGCCGCCCCTTAGCTCAGTTCCAAGCTGCACTAAACTACAATCTTGAATTTCAGGGGTCTTGTCTCCCTCTTTTTCCACGGCATTTGGCATGCACAAACTGTCCCTTCTAATTACATGTAATTTCTCCTCCAAATATTGTAAGAGAGGAAAAGTTTATTTGATTACTAATGTCTTACACCAATATCTTGTAGTGCCAAATGGCCAGTACACATCTGGGCCCATTACTTATGAGGTGGGGCAGTTTTTTTTTTCCTTCTCTCACTAGATCGGAAGATGCCAATTCCACTAAGCCGTCAGTGCATTGGCAGGGTGGGGCAGTAATTTATGATGGTTGTAAATATAGGCCAACTCGCAAGTATATGTCAGCTTCAAAAATGAGATAGAGTATCGATCAGCTTTTATATCGGTATGACTCTGGATCCACTGTCGGGGGCTATTACACCTGAGTGTGTAACACATGCCACCAACTATATCATTGCTTCCTATCAAATAAAGAGAAAAAATAACTTTACTATAGGGCCCATATTGATAATTGGAATCGTTCAAGTCCTTCTACACCCTCATATTTCACTTTAATAGGAGTGGGCCTACTAGCAGGTATACGTCACTATTAAAAATGAGGCAGAGTGTCAGTCAGGGTGGGGCAGCAATTTATGATGGTCGTACATATATGCCCACCAGGAACTATAGGTCAGCTTAAAAAATGAGGCAAGAGTATCAATCAGCTTTTGGATCCCCTGTGGCAGCTGTTTGGATCCCCTGTCGCAGCTGTTACGCTAGAGTGTGTAACACATGTCACCAACTCAAAATTATCATTGGGCCCACATAGATAATTCCAATCATTCAAGTCCTTCACTGATATGTTTTCATATTTTACTTCAGTAGGAGTGAGCCTTACCATTGAACACATAATAGAAAATATGATTGGACACTAAGGTGGCATTCTTGATGACGTAGTGTTAATCATGTTTTTATCAGGTGCTCAATTGGATGGCGGGACCCACTCCTATTAAAGTAAAATTTGATAGTACAAGAGTCATTCTTTTTTTTATATATTTCATGGTTCAAAATCGTGGTATCATTCGCAGTATCGGCAAACCCCCAAAATTAATACAGTTTTGGCATCGGTTGCGATTTGCGTTCCGTATCATATTAAACTGATTTATATCTTTTTTATAAACTCCAATAATATCTTATTTTGAATGTACTCTTACTATAGTGAGTAGAAATTAACTCAAAACATATAGGAATCCTTACCCTGAGCTAGTCCCAATAAAAACTATCAGCCTCAACAGCACATGAAAAGAGTTGAAAGGAATGTCTTCTTCTGGAGGACCTGTTGTTGGCCCATCAATTAACCTCTTCGGTTTGTCCAGACATACTCGCACCTCGAATAACAAATGCATCATTCATCCAGGGTTCGGGTCAGTTCTAAGTCGGCTACTGATTCCAGCACTCTGTATCCAGATTCTAGAACCATTAGGTTTCACTTTGCTCCTAGTCCATAGGTCTCAAACGAACTTGGACATGGACCTACACTAGGGTTGTAAACAGGTCGGTTCCGGTCTGGGTGCATGGTGGACCCGGAACCGGAGCCGTTAAGAAGAAGGTGGAACCGGATTTGGATCCGGAATCGGTTTTTTGGAACCAGAACCATATATGGGAAGGGTCCGGATTCGGGTTCGGATTTAGGTAGAGAATGATATTAAAAAAAAACATGATTTTGATGAGAAATTTTTGAAAATTGATGTTATATATCGGGTCTCGGGTCCATGGGTCCAAACCAAGGTAAAACCAGACCTGGACTCATTTACTTATCAGGGCCTAAATAAGGACTCAAACCCGATTTTTAACGGGTAGGAACCTCCAGGTAATCAGAGAATCGGGTACTCATTTACATCCCTAACCTACACTAAGATTTTTTTGTCCAATTTTATGGACCCAAACCCACACTCTAAAACTAATTGGATCCAGAATAAGTACCTCCTCATGGGTCAGGTCTGAGTGAGGCTTAGGTAATTGAATATGGCTTACCCCTCCTTGACCACTGAGTGGAGACACTTTTTTCCTTTTTGGGGGTATTTTAGAACACTAGTCACTACCTCCCCTAAAAGTTAAAATTCTATTTCATTTATAACATTGCTGGTTATTTTTGAATATTCAACTTTTCTTCATTTTTAATCGCTTATAAAAATTTAAGGTAAATTTCACTATTTCAGTAACATAAAAAAAAAAGCCAAACATTAAAAAAAGATTTTCTATTGTCACAAAGTTCACTTTGTCGAACGTTGTTGGAGCATTAAATGTTTAAAATGTCACAATTCTATTGTACATATTTCATTTCTAATATTGCAAATTCAATGAAACAAAATACTAACCAACCAAAACAGTACCCAAGTCATAACTTTAAACGAATCAACAACAAATCACAAGAATTCCAAGCAATCTTTAGCATTCTCATCTCTTCCTCTGACAAGTAAATCGTATCTTTACAGGCATTGGGATCGAAGTTGAAATTCTCTACACATGAAAATCTCAACTGAAATTTATTATTTGAGTTCTTGCAGCGAATGAACAAATTCTTCAAACACAATCCTTTTCATGATCATTTGAGCTAAGCATTTCATTGAAATATAATAATACTAAGTGGGACCCACATATGTGTAGTTCTCTTTGATTATATATAATATAATATAATAATACTAAGTGGGGCCCACAGATGTATAGATGTAGAGAAAAAGCTTGACAAGTTCTTCTACGAAGTGGGGCCCACAGATGTGTAGTTCTCTTGTATTTTATATATATAATATAATAATACTAAGTGGGGCCCACAGACGTGTAGTTTTCTTTTATTTTATATATATATATAATATAATATAATATAATAATACTAAGTGAGATCCACAGATGTGTAAAGAAAAAGTATGACAAGTTCTTCTCTTTTATTGGGGCCCACATATGTGTAGTTCTCTTTTATTATATATATATATAATATCATAATACTAAGTGGGGCCCACAGATGTGTAGAGAAAAAGCATGACACTTTTTTCTCTTTTATAATAAGGGTATAGATATTATATGATTATTATTATAATAAAATCAGAATATATTATTATATTATATTATATTATAATATTTGGGGGTGGGCCCCACAAAGGTGTAGTGAAAAAGTTTGTAATTTTTCATAGTAATATATTATTATATTATATTATTCTATTTGCGGGTGGGGCCCACAATGGTATAGTGAAAAAGTTTGCATTATAATATTTGGGGTTGGGCCCCACAAATGTGTAGTGAAATGTTTGCAATTTCTCATAATAATATATTATTATATTATATTATAATATTTGGGTGTGGGCCCCCACAATGGTGTAGTGAAAAAATTTATAATATCTCCTCTTTTATAATAGTAGATAGATATCACTGGGTAAGGAGTGGCACTTCCAACTTAAGAAAAAAAGACGATCCTTATATTAGTGGTATTCTAAGACCAAGATGCCTAGCCGTAAACACTTGGAGTCCTTTTAAAAAAATATTAAAAACAGTTTTTGTTGTTTTTGGAAAAAAAAATTAGAGAGAAATAAAAATTTTGTTTATTTTCAAAAATTACATTAAGATCTAAATATTTAACAAAGTATAAAAGTTTTCCATATCCTTTCGATCAAGTTCTCTCTATATCTAATAGAAATTTTGAGAAATGATGAAAATAACCACCATTCAGATCATCATTCAAAGCCCTCCATGATAACGTGATGCCTTGGGAGACCCACTTCAAAATTCAATTCATTCACCACCAACAAGACCATGAAAAATCTTTCATTACTTCTGGGCTTGTTGGTGTATCTTGGGATTCCATATTCGGGACAAATCCCTTTTCAATTCCAACGCATAGAAAATGACTTATCGAAAAAATTAAGAAAAAAATGTTCAAAATTTTCGTGTTTGTGTACAACAGGAAAAAAAAATTCTCACGGGACCATAAAAAAGTTGTCTGCAATCAAATTAAAGTTTATGTGGCATCGTGGACTCCTCTTACACAAATGCGGCCTTCAATTTGGGCCGAAGTAACTAACCAATTTTCTGTTGTAAGTTTTGTGTTTGGTTTTTTTGTTTTCATTTTAGTGAGAACGAGTCCTTTTACTTTAAAAAAAAAAAAAAAAAAAAAAAAAAAAGCCACCAATTTCTAACCACGCACTACTGGTCTGAGCTAGAAGATAAGATTAAATCTAATGCTTGGTCAAGAAAAAAAGCCACATATGTACAAAATTCTCTTTTTATTATACAAGCAAGTGGTTTGGTGTACAAAGAGCAGAGTTCTATATAAATAGACTCCCATGTTAGAGTTTTTTGAGTTGTGGGCGAGAAAGAAAAAGAAATAAAGTAAGCAATGAGAAGAGAGAGACAAAGATGCCTTTGTTTCCTTGTAACTCTCTTTGCAGTGCTATTCCTTGGCTGGTTCTCTAGAGCTGGTTGTGAAATGGCTGAGAAAGATACAATATGCAATGGGTCTATAGCACAGTGCCATGAAGGAGAGGAGCTGTTCATGGAATCTGAAATTAGCCGGAGGTTTCTTGCAGGGACAGACAAATATATTACATATCCCGTTTTGGGACCAGATAAGACAGGAGCAGGTGGTAAGTCCGATCAAGGACAGCCTTATAATAGAGGCTGCAAAAAAACATATGGTTGTAGGGAGGAGTTCTCTTAGGATAAAAGTCTGGATGCTCTCTTTTCCTCTCTCTCTCTCTCTGTGCCTTAAAATTAAGCATCCATTGAAATTGAGAAATCCTCAAATTAAACGAGTGTAGAATATGTGATTTTGCTTTTATTTTAATTTAATCATGTACTGTACGTGTGAATGATTTGATTGTAGCCTTGCTGATTGAAGTGAATTTGGTTGAGGGCCAATGCAAGAGAGTGTTTATATGAAGTTGATTATAGAGATGAGTTCATAGATTTACAGGGGTTGGCTCTTGGAATTCCATGAGGCCTGTCCTAAGAACAGCTGTGATTGATCTGCACATGCTAAACAGGCACTTAACCCAATTTAACATTCATGTGGCCTAACGTTGAATGGGATATAAGGAGCGCCCGGCACATGGAAGTGTTTGCTAGGTCTATTTGGAAATTTTGCTTGTAGAGTGGAGCGAACTAAAACCTTAAATAGTGAAAGAATAAAATATAAGTAGGTTATAATGAAATCTTAATTTTAGTTGTTTGGTGGGAAATATCTTTGACCTTTTGTTTTAGAAGTGATTGTTATTTTGTCTTTTGGTGGAGAAAAGAAATTGTTTTTTTTTTATTTACTTTAAAAGAAAAATAGATGGAGGGATTTTGATGAATATTTACTTTTGATGTGACCATTTGTCTAAAAAGTAAGGTGTTATTTCACTACACTCTTCTAGTGAAGTTCCCAAACATGCCATGTCACCATAGTATCACAACCTCAAGGAAATGTTGGCAAATGTGATGGGCCCACTTGTGTTTACATATGGGTGGGCCATCAATCATAGAAAGTGCGCCCCCTACAAAGTCTTTGTATATTTCAATTATTTGTGGCGATAAGGATGAGAATACAATTTGATTTAGGATACAATTTTCTTTCTCTAGGATATCTCTCCTAGTTTGAACAGAGATCTATACTTGTCAAAAACATCTGAAGAGGAGTCGTGGCTGGTCATTCCATTCACCAAAGGAGGAAACCCTACTTTCCTCTTCTCTTCATTAGATCCAATTTGTCTATCTTCTTCTTCTTCTTCCAATTCCAGGGTGTCCATCCCCTTGGATCTTCCAGAGTAAATCATATGTAATTGATGTCTAGTAGATAGTCATTACCTTTATATTCGTGTTTGTTGCAGCCATACTTTTTATCGATCAAAGCTTCCACTTCATCTAAAACCTTTGGGGAATTTACAATTGGATTAATCCCCAAGGAATTCTCAAGATCAGTTGGAGAAGAATCAAGAAAATAACCAGACGAGTAAAAGATTTATACAAACTATGAAGGTGATACCTTAGTTTCAATTGAAATCCTTCTTCTCGTCTCTTAAGTCTGAATGGACCATCACCAGATGTTATGGACCTAACCAATACTCCAAATGCCCTAGGGTTGCATTCTTGCAATGAAATGAGCTCTCTCTCTCTCTCTCTCTCTCTCTCTCTCACAGCAGCCTTTGTGCAAGCTAGTTTGTGGAGGGCCCACCTAAGAACAACTATGATCGATTTACATCATGCTAAAGAGGCACTTGTCATTTTCTTAACAATTCTCTTTCCTATGCTACCCTTCATGCACTGAATCTCAACCCTGTTATTGAATCAATCAGACCGCATCTATCTAAACCACTTAAAATCACTATTTCCTTTATTATCTCATCTAAATTTCAATCCACTTGGAGTTGACCCCACTATCAGATTCACATGCTTTTTTAATTATCAATCTAACAATGTATCTAAGTGCGAGAAATAACAAAAGTGAGAAAGTAGTCATTTATGTGGGCCGTCATAAGAAATCCTTAAAGCCTACATTTAAATATTGAGTGGCTAATGATTTAATCCAATATCTCAAAAGACAACTTACTAGGTCTAGTGACCAAGGAAAATAAAAAGGCTCCAGATATTAGTCAAATTGATGGTGAACCCTTGTGGTTTTTATGACCCAATACCTATAAATCAAAACAGTGCAGCTCATTTTTAAAATCTAAATCACTCAAAAATAATAATTTCAACCCAGTTGGAGATGAGGGGCAATTGTAAGATTGATTGTTATTAAAACATGTAAATTAACCCAGTTGGATATAACATGGACCTCGCTAAAGAACTTATAATGGTGGCAGATTATTGATGAATATTAAACTTTGACTAGTGTGAGTCATTTCCGAGCTTATTATGGATTAAAAATGGCCATGTGAGAGGAATATATTTGATTTGGGGGCCTTATATTTGTTTAGCCCTATAAAAGCATTATTGGAATTAGTCTGTTTATCGTCCGTTAAGATGTTTGTAAATGTGTACTATGGTGTGGCCCATTTTGGCTATTTTTCAAGATTAATGTTGGTTTTACTTTTATTGAGATATACCTGATTATACTGAGTTTGGCTTAAACCTAATTAGATCATAAGATAAGATTTATTTTGGACTAAGTTTTAATAATCTTGTCCTCATCAATTGAAATAAGTAAACTTTGGGCATTAGGAAAATTGCAGAGGTAAATACAACCTCCTTCATCAAGCTTGGGTGGCAGGCGTCTACCTCCAGCTCTCTCTGGTCCATTTGGTTTAAAAATCGATACTTTAAATTCCGACCAATCTGGAGCTCTGAGAACTCTCCCTATGGATCCTGTATTTGGAAGAAAGTCCGCCGAATTGCCCACATCATTCAGCGAGGCAGTCTCTGGGTGTTTGGTAATGGCCAGAGCATAAATGCCTGGCATGACTCCTGGACAGTTGGAGATCCTATTTCTAGCTGTTTCCCTGCTCTCCGATTTCCTAGGGACCAACGGCTTTCTTCTCTTTATCAATCTGGCTCATGGGTCATTCCTGATTTTCTATCTTCAAATGCTCAGCAGCATCTTCTTCACCTTCTCAAAGACCTGTCCCCCAGCCTCGTCTACAGCGATTCTCTTAGCTGGAGGGACTCCTCTGATGGAAAGCTCACCTTGAGCTCGGCATGGCAGAAAATCAGACACAGAGCCCAGCCTCTCCCTTGGCCAAACCTGATATGGAACAACTTCTATCCTCCAAGAGTGAATTGTTTTGGATGGCGCTTGATGCTCAACAGAATTCCTTCTGAGACTAGGCTAAAACGTTTGGGAATTTCCCTTGCCTCCAGGTGTTCTCTTTGCCACGCTGAAGAAGAATCAGTGAGTCACATCTTCTTCTCTTGTGCTCTTCCTAAAGCTGTCTGGTCCTGGTTCCTGAGAGCTGCAGGAGCTCCCACTCCAAGTAGTTTTTCTGCCTCCCTTATATGGAATCTCCTCTCCAAAGACACTGATGCAAAAAGCTACAGATTTATGGCTGCCACCTTCATAGTTGTTCTCTACCACCTCTGGAAGGCTCGTAATGAAGCAATTTTTGCAAATCGCAGGCCATCTCTTCCCTCCATCCAATCTCAGCTAACAGAGGCCATCTCATTCTCCCTGCAGCAGACGTCCATCCCTTTAGTGAGCATTCACCTGAGTGCCCTTATGGAGTCCTTGAGTATAGTCACTTGTGCTAATTAGTGGTGCTCTAGTTTCTTAGTTCCCTTTTTCTTTTCTTTTCTTCCTGGTTGTAATGTTCTGCATTGAGCTCCTGGAGCTCAGCCTTTCTCTTGTTTTTTTCTTTTCTTTCCTTTTCTTCCTTTTTGGTTTCTTGCTTCCTTGGGGGCCTTTTTCCCCTTGTATTCTTGTTCCTCTCCCCCCCTCTTCTTTAATACAATTTACCCTTCAGCAAAAAAAAAAAAAAGTAAACTTTGAGTATCAACTGAGCTTACGACATGATTTATTTGAAGTCAATGTTATTACTCCTCTAAGTGGGGCCTATTTTACCATTAGAAGTTTGCAAATGGGTCAAATTCTAGGAAACTTCAATGAAATTCGATACATTTTGAATCATTTGACATCTATAAAGTTAGCAATGTTTTTTGAGATATTGGTTTACGTCATTACCTGCTCAAAATTTAAATTAGGCTTTAAGAATTTCTTTGTGCTCAAAATTTTTGGAAGTCCCACATCTTAAATGACTCCTTTCACACTTAGATGCATTATCAGATCGATAATTAAAAAATATACCTTAATCCAACGGTGGGGCCAACTCCAAGTGGATTGAAATTTATCCAAAAGATAATAAAGGGCCGGACTAGTGATTTTAGTGGTTTAGATAGATGTTGGATGATGGATTTAATAACTAGGGTGAGATTTAGTGAAGGGTAGTATGGGACAGAGAATTATTAAGTAAATGGCAAGGGTAATCTTGGAAAAATAAGATTTCCTTTAATCCTTAAATAAAGGTGTGTGATGAGAAAACGTTTTAAGTCTCTTGATTTGATGAAACCGAGACGGTCCCTCAAACAGTTTGACAAAATGTTTCCTCCTGGGTCGTGAGTAGGCTTGTCAATTTGGCCCTCAGATGAGGGAGGGCCGAGAAAAGCCCTTAACACAGGGGTTTCTGTTTCTAAGGAAAAGCCCTAGGGCCACCTTGGACAAATGTCCTAAGATTTGAGGGAGAGCTGCTAATGGCACACCCCAAACTTCTATGAGACCATCCATTTATTTTAAGACCAATTTACCTATGTGCCTCCCTCCAGCGGTGGTGGCTGGGGTGTGGGTGTGGTGGGTGAGTGTAGAGAGACATGGAGAGGGCGAGGGAGAGAGAGGGTGGGAGGGAGAGGGAGGGTGGGCAGCGGCGGCGACTAGGAGAGGAAAAGAGGGAGAGAGGGCGGAAACGAACGACAGCGAGTAGGGAGAGGAAAAAAGGGAGAGAGGGTGGCAGCGGGCGAAGGCGGGCATGGAGAGGGAGAGAGACATGGAGCAGGAGATAGGGGCGACAGCGAACAGAGGCGGGCAGCGATAGGGAGAGAGCGGGGAGAGGGGGATGTAGGGAAGTCTCACCTCCCACATCGCCTAAGTACTAGGCTTGACATGTCTTAATATGCCTGTATGGGCCTTCCACCTATAAGCTTAAGCTTTTGGGTTGGTACATGGTTTATTACAGGGAATATGGAAAGAGAAAGAGGGAGAGGGAGGGAGGGAAGGAATGAAGGTAGAGGGTAGCGGGCAAGGGGAGGGAGAGGGAGAGGGAAACAAACAGGGAGAATGAGAGGGAGAGAGGTTTGGGTGAGAGCGAGAGGAGAAGAAAGGGAGTGAACTGAGAAATCAAGGGTGGAGTGGTTTGTGTATTTTGGAAAAAATTGGGTGTTTAGAGAGAGACATTTTTGAATTTCTTTGACTTTTTGGGGTATTTTGAGAGAATGGATGTGCTCAGAGAAGTTTGGGGTGTGGCATTAGCTGCTCTCAACTTGAGGGCTGGGCTTGGACATGACTAGCCTGGCCCGGCGCGGCCCTGGCCCTGGTCCAACTACTTTTTTTATTTTATAATATATATATTTATATATGTAAATATATATTAAAGGGCTCTCATAACAATCACCTAGCAGTAATAAAATGAGGATATGAAGATAATTTCATAGCTTCATACCCATGACAAAATTGCCTAAAAACCAATAAACACATACTTGGTTCGTTTCATCTGTACGTGTTTAAACATTAATGTTATCTATTATACTTAAAGCATAAGCAATAAGTGTTTCACGGTTGCTTTCTATCCCTTACTCCTTGTTTTATTGTTTCTTATTTAGGGTTTTTATACTATTTTTTAATTTATTCTTGCTCGTGTAAAGGAGAGTGTACTCCTATTTATAAGGATACACTTTTTCCTCTATAGAGTGACTTGGGATGCCAACCAATTTATAAAGGTAGTTTATATATGCACAAAACTTCAAAGATATGAGGTCATCCAAATATCCTTATTTCTAACTAGATAATTATAATTCTCAGTTTTTTAAATTCTAAAATAATAGTGATTTTTTAAGTGCAGTTATTTTTTAGAATGAAATCCAACAACACCACAATAGTCATATCAGTATTAAATTGAAAGTAACATCAATTCGTAAAAAAGGTGAATATAAATGGCTTAGATTTCTCAAAGATAAGACTTTGTTTAAGGACATGGAATTTTTTGTGAAAAGTGTGAGATAGAACAAACTTTTTAACCATTTTCCTTCTTCGACAAAGAAAGAAAAAAAACCACATACACTTAGAACCCAAGGTACCAGAGCATGTATGATTTTATCTGACAAGAGAAAAATTTTAGATACAACTTCTATTCTCCAAATGTCTTCTTAGCGATCTCTATGTAATAGAGGTTATACAAGATTATGCTCAGTTGACACTCAATATACTTAATAAATGGGTGAGAAAAAATAATGATTTTCTTGTTTTGAGGGCCCTGGCCCTTGAGGGCAGGATAAGAGCCTTAGTAGTGTGGGCCCTCAGAGGGATTTAGTCCGCTAGGACCTAGCCTTGCATATATTGAGCATAAGGTAAGGACAATCCTAGGCCCAGCACCCAGCCCAGCTTCGCCCTTTGACACCCCTATTCGTGAATAAAGTGCCTTAACATTCTCCTTGATAGTTTTGGTGGCATGAGGTTTCCAATCGAGACAAGGTGTAAGGTTTTGTTGTAGGCTTGTAGCATGTATTTGAATTTACAGCCTAGAGTTTTTAAGGATTTGCATGCTTCTGAATATGTATAGCTAGGCTGAGTTCATGATACCTCTGTCCCAAGAGTCTCAGCATGTAAGCATTCTGGCTCTCTGAGTGCTAAGAACACATTCTTCTTATGCATGTCATGCACATAATGATTTTTTTCTTCAGGATGGAAGTACTAGATTCTATAGGCATTATAATATTTCTAGAAATTATCCAATGGTTGATAATATAGCTGAATTAAATATGTCAAACACATGAACTAAATCAATCGCTTATGTAACTTGTAACCTGCCATATAGCATATGTATTTTCTTTTCATTCTTTTGAAAAGAGATATATTTAAATAAATAAAATTGATACATAACAAATCTAGTACTACTATTTAAGAAAAAAAAAATACCCAAAAGGATATGTTGATCAAGTGGGGTTCCTAGAACTTGAATTCTGATACATTATTAGTTTCAAAATAGACATGTAGAAAATTGGTTGATTTGGGGGCACTTCCAAAGCCTATATGAAAAGTCTGGTTCCACTTTCAAAATCCAATAAAAGTAGTGGGTCCACCCTCAAAACCTATATGAAAGTCATATGTTCACCACCAAAACCAAACTATCTATAAGGGTCTGCAACCCTCAAATAAAAATCCTGGGTCCACCACATTGTGTGTATATATAAAACAAGTCAAGAGGCTAATTACATTTTGAGTTTAGAGAGCAATGAGAACCCTTTACAATTGAAATTTGAAAAGAACAACTTAAAATGAGGGGTTATCTACTTTGTGTTTTAATCATCTAATTTGCATTTTTTTTCTTTATTGATGGACAAGACTTCATATTTGCAGATCTTAAAAACCTAGGGGAGTAAATACAAAAAAAACTCATTTTTAAAATCAAAGAAGGAATTTACATATATATTACCTTTCCAAATCTGTCACCATTATTCTGGAGTGCAAAAGGGAGTTACTCAGCATGTCATGTTCTTCATCTTCCAACTCAAACTTGCAATATTAACCAAACTATACATCACATACTCAGGTTTCAAGCTTGCAATATTAACCAAACTATACATCACATACTTAGGTTTCAAGCTTGCAATATTAACCAAACTACATTACATATTTAGGGTGGTGGGGAGAGTCATGATATAACATACTCTTTACAAAGATTGGTTCATTTTTGGAGTAACCACCGAGAATACATCTGTTCTTCTTCAAGTGTTCGGCTGTTCCCTTTGCGCACAATACACGTTTTTGCATCCCCGGGTGTATGGTTTTCCTGGGACTGGTTGACCCCATTTTGGAAGGTCTGGAGGTAATACGTGCTTAGGATCCAACGCTGTACTAGTTGGGGAGTGGTGTGGGACTGGAACAAGCAACCTTCCACCGATTTCACTAATTTCAGACTCCATCATAGACTCCTGTTGATAGTAGCATTGGGCAATGGAGCCATTGCATTGAGAAATAGCAGCTACAGAGAGAGTGCCACAGCCAAACAGCACCCCTAGCAAAGCTACAAAGAAGAAACAATGGCCTCTCTTCAAATCAAGTCTCATTTTTACTCTTCCCATGTTTCAATCTTCCTTCAACCTCAGGGGTATTTATGATTGAGAGAGATTCCATTTGAATCATCCAAACACAACCAGGTAATTTAAATAATTGTTTTTTTTTTTTTTTGGTGGGTGGAATAGAACAACCCCCTTTAATTTTTAATTAAATGCAGACCTCCAGATCACTAAAAGTCCTATCCTATCTACTTGTACCCTTTTCAGTAACTCAACGTTTTTTTTTTGTAATATGTATACTGTACAAACCCTTCAGTTAGATTTTAAATGACGCAGATAAACAAATGATCAAATTTCGCAGTTTTGAACACTTTCTTTGAAGGTTTAACCATCTAGAGAATTTCTCCTTAAAAAAAAGTAAATGGAGACAATTTATAGGCCTCACATGCCCTAGCAAATATAGGATGATTTTGGAACATAGTCACACAGTTCTTCTAATATAAACATGTAAAATGCATATATGTATTTATAAATTTTCCAAAATTATATCTTATATGTCATATCTTTCAAAAGATATGGGCCGATACTCAAATTTCTAATAGAATCATATCATCTACAAATTGTAAATATACATGAATAATACATTATGTTATATGGCTACATTGTCAAAATTACTTTTTATATAATAAAGAAAAAGAAAATCTTCATATACAATGCTTAATTTTTAAACATTGTCTTGAATTACTTTTCTCAACATAAAACATCGACACACACCCTTAGTACTCAATGTTTTAGAAAAATCTCGTTGTATACAACTTATATATGTATATCAATAATGCAAATTATATAGCTAGTTTCTGTGACTTTTATGTAACCTAAAGAAAATAAATCTTCATGTAGAATCGTATTTAATATAGTTAAATTTAGAACATTATTTTGAATTTTTTTTGGCACTATAAACATTGAAAAACACCCTTACTTATAAAATCATAATGAAATCCTTAACTTTAGCAATTATTTGCATAAAAAGATATAAAATAACAATCAGTACTGGAAAACTTCAAGAAAAAAATACACACACATACATGCAAATTTTTGTTTTTGATCTTATAGAAGAAAATCTACTAATCAAACGTAAAACCTACTCAACTTTTTAGTATTTCCATTTTCATCATGCAATCTTTAGTTATTGTTTTGAAACAATAAATCTAAATTATAGTTGGACGTATCCAATACCATACTTTTAGGACATACCCAATGAATGAACTAGGTTTGGATTTAGATGTCAATAGAAATTTCTAAAGTTCACTTCCATTGAACATTCTTAGTTGCCTAGTGAAAAGCAATGACATTTATGTTTGTGGATGCGCAGGAGAAAAATGGGACCAGCCAATTAATATGCCCTTGGTCCTTATTAGGTAAGGTCTAAATGTGGGCAATGAAGTCTCCAACCAAAGCAGGTCCTAACCCTGAGGGGTAGCTCAGTTGGCCTAGTTCCACGGTGCAAAAAGATTGTGGGTTTAAAACCATACAACCACACTAACGCCACAGGAGAATTTTACATGGCTTTCTCTCTGTGCCACTAGGGATTATTCTGGCCCAAAGAACTAGACGTTAACCTACGTTATCTAAAAAAAAAAACAAAGCATTTTCTTTCACGTGGAGAGTTTGTACCGCAAGATTCACTAAATCTTACCAAGAAGCAGCTTTACTCTCTAGTAAAAAATGATTGTTAGCAATTGGATTTTAGTAGTTGTATGCTGACTCTTCTATTGGTCCTTGCTAAAGCAGTGATACATATCCATTGCCTAAATTTTTGGCCTGTTTTTTTTTTTCCTCGAATTCAAAAAAATTATATACAAAGAATTTATAAATTCTAAGCTGTTTGAAATGTTCAATTCCTAAATCATCCTCTTGGATGATTCATCCAAATCTAAATTCTTGTAAAAAACCAAAAATGATGGAATTACAAAAATTACAAAGGTCATATGAGACTTAGTGGTTAGATTTAAAATTCTGACAAAGAAACATGACATTTGCAAATGCCAAAAGACTAATCATTAAATTATTTCCATTTTTTTTTTTGAATGGTAAGCGGTATTCATTCAAAAAGAGGTTGGTAAAGATCCTCCAAAGGGGCATCCCCTATTAAACAATCAAAAGATAATAGCTAAAAGTACCAAAAACAAGCCAAAGAAAACAAATTTAAAATATTCCATAAATGATTACAAATGAATCTTCTATGAGATGAAATTATCTGAGAAACCCTCTCTCGAAAGGTGTTTTTTTCCTTTTGTCTCCACCATGCTGGGATGAAGAGGTAGATGTAGGTTTTCCTTCTTTGTCACTCACAGTTGTAAGAACGATCTGCGTAGCTCGCTCAATTTCTTCTTGTGAGACTGAGGAATTAACATCTAGATTCGATAAGCAAGAAAATTAATCTATTTGGCATTGGAGCTTTTGGTGAACTTCCTGTATTTTTTTTTTCGTGGGACTAGTAGATCTTCCTGTATTTGTGTATACTTGAGATAAAAGAAGAAACTCTCTCTTCTCCCTCTAATCTTCTTCATTTAAGTTTTCTCCTTTTCTAAAAGAAACATGCAACATATATATGGCTGTCAACATTGTACTCTATGTTTTACGGAAAAAAAAAATTGTGCTCTATGAGTTTGAGTTGGAGGACATCAAAGCCGTGTGCTTGCTCTTTATCCTAATCAATAAATATATCATTAAGAGTTGTAATCTCATTAAGATATAGATGCGGTTAGGGTAAGCTCCTACGTGATGGAGTTTGATATTGTGATTAAAACTTTTTAAGAGCAAGAAACATACCGAACATGACACTAGCCGATATCCATGCTTAAATCCAGCCAATCATGACTTTCAGGAAAAAGAAAAAAATTAAGTGAATCTCAACAAGGGGGATTCTCAACCTTTAAATTTATTTCTCTTAATTTCTCTACCTTGTAGAAATTTTTCACTCATCTTTTCTCTTCCAAATGGACTCTTAAACCATAAATGGAATAACTACTATCAGCAATAGTACAATACATTTCAGTACTACAGAGAGAGAGAGAGAGAGAGAGAGAGTAATAACAATACAGTAGAGTCCTACAGAGAGAGGTCAAAATCCTACTTGTTCTAGCATGGTTTGTCTTTTCCATAGACGCATGGTCCTGTATAAGATTTCCCAGTTTTGGGTTTAGTAGCTGCAGCTAGATTCTGAATTAATGCGGCAGTGGAAATGTGTTTGTTGTGGTCAGCGAGAAACTTTCTACTGATTTCAGACTCCATCAAGAACTCCTCTTGGTCGTAGCATTGGGCAATGGAGCCATTGCAATTAGCAGCAGCTGTAGAGAGAGTGACACTGCCAAACAGCATTCCAACCAAAGCTACAAAGAAAAAACACAGGCCAAGTTTCATGTTCTACTTTCCTCTTTCTCTCTTCACTCGTTTAGATCTTCCTGCACCTCTTGGTGTCTTTATCAAACCCTGATACACCCCGACCCAAGTTAATCATGATTAAGGCTAATTAATTGAGATTATTGCTACTTAAGCATGAATAATTAGATTAATGAAGGCTAATGACCGAAAAGAGAGAAATTAGTCTCAAATGATGCATTAAGCATAATGGAATGGACTAGGATGAAATTGAATTGGTTAAAGTGAGTTTAGACTCAAACAAGGTAGGCTAAGGACTTTTTCGTAAATACGGGTTTTCACGTATTTCGTTAAATACGGAAATTCTTGATACCGGCGTGTGTATCTTGAATAGTACGTTAACTTTCATAACAGACGTGACTCCATTTGACCTCAAATGGGTCAAATGTGGTTTCATTTGACTCAATTGTAATAAGACTTAATGAAAAGGGGTTTTTGTGTAAGAAGGCCCAATATTAGAATGAAATGAGTCATTCTCTCATTTCACTCAAGCAAATGCTAGAGTCTTTTTCATCTTCTTCGTTTCCCTTTCATTTTCTTCATCAAGAGTGAGATTATGAGAGATCCAAGTGGTTAAGGAGGAGTATAGCTTCATCTTCATCTTCTTCCCCAAGTCATTTACCCCATTGTTGAAGAGTAGAGCTTGAAAGAGAACTCAAAGTCTCTTTGCTTGGAACCACAAGTAAGTAGTTAGTCTCCTCTTAGGATTTCCAAGTTCTATTGATTATTTTGTGTTGATTTCTAGAACAAATGACTCATAGGAGTTCATTTGCATGTTTTCATGAATTAGGGTTTGAGATTGGGGGTTTTCATCTCAAAAGCAAGCTAAACAAAAAGGGTTTGAGTTAGTTAACCTTCAACAAGGCAAGTATAAACATTTGCTTGTGATTAGTGTTAATCATTATAAAAGTTCATTAAGTTTTCCATGGATTTGGAGTTTATGTATTTTCCATTGAGTTTTGGAAATTTATTTATGGATTGATTGAAATGGTTAGTGGTGATGTATGAAAAGGGAACATGAAGTTCTATTTTCTTGTAGCGTGGGAGTGATTTGAATGTATAAAAGAGAAGAAAGGAAAGGGGAGAAAAATCAGGTTTTCGGACCTACAACTCGTCCCAGGTCCAATCGATCGGACATACAGACCGATCGATCGGACTGTCCGTAACTGGGACATGATTTCATGCCGATCGATCGGACCTTCACCAAATACCTTTTTCTATGAGTCTTAGTGGCCTGTAAATTAGTGTTAGAACTAATTATTCTCTAATCTAAGATTTGTCAAGGTTAGGGAAAATAAAATAAAAGAATGGTAACGAATTAAGCATTAATTTTTCAAATGTGTTATCTAAACCTGCATAAGTGTTAGCTAGTTTATTTGAATGTACAAACTACTATCAAAGTGATGTTCATCAAGAATAACACGTACATTAAATAACAAGCGTTTCACCCATTCGTTTGGTTTAAAATTTTTATTATGAACTTGAATAGAACTAATAGATTTGATTTGACTCCGAGTCCGACACTGCTTATTAGTTTCTTAAACTCATTACGGAGCTTAACTGAATAATGCAATGAATGAATTAAAGAATGAATAGTTACTAAAGGTAACAATGAAATGATTAATCCTACTGCAGTAGATGGATTTGGAGGCATTCCAGAGCTCCGTGGTGATGATGGTTGTCCCTGGCCTGGACACTAGTAAGTCCCACATATTCCGATCATAACTATGAGTATTGATTGATGCCTTCCATTCGGAAGATGAATCCTTCCTTTGAGGGAAGATGGTAAATTAAATGAAATGAAATGAAATGCATGAAAGCTATGGTAGTGACTATTTTGTATATGTCTATTGATCAACTCTTAAATTTACATATTGTCATTGTAGGAATTATCTAGATTTATCTAGAATGGTATTTGTTACCAAATGGATTTGATGAATTCAGTATATGTATTAACATATGCTATTACAAGATCTGTTTATACATTGTTGAACCGTCGTGTTCATTAGTGTTATTGATGACATTACAGGCCTGTTTGTCCCTACCAATGCAGCAGCGCCCCTGGCGGCAGCGTAGGAGACCGCTCCGGTTCCTCCAGGAGGATTAAACGAATGGAATGGACGGAATACCATTTGATATGGATATTCGAGCGCGAGAAAGAATTATAACATTTTGAGAAACATTTTTAAAAGTTATTTTGTTTAACCATTTTGAGATGTAATTAATTGTTACTGCATGGTGTTTTGGGTACACACCGATTGACAGGAAAATGATGAGAATGATACATGTATAAAGGCTTTATTCTTTTGCATTCATGTAAATCGAAATTGATATTGTCAAATATATATGTTTCCGCAATATTGTGTATTTGACAGGTTTATTGAGGATGTTATCCCTTGTGGATTCCGTTTTAACTTCGGTTAACTTGGAGTTTACGGGAGTAAGTATGAGCTCACGGCTTGGGGTTATCGTAATTCGGACCCGGATCGTGACAATCCCCCCCCCCCCCCCCCCCCCCGCCACCCCCAAAAAAAGGGATCTTGGTACAAAGTTTGGGCCCGATTGGTCATCTTGAGGCAATGGCTTATGTTTCACTATAACGAGAATGATAAGACTCTCCATTGGATTGATGGCATAGATTGATCAATAATTGATGGTGCATATCATTCCAATTTCAATAAAAATTTCATCTAGTTCCTATTAAGAGAGTGGACAGAGTGGTGCATGATAATATGAGAGGCTTTCATTCACCAAAGAAGGCCCTACGAAGGTACCTCAATCATCAACAATTGATCAAGTTCAATAATTCTGCCCTTTGTTATATGAACACTATAGAAATCCTTCGTTTGGTTTTAAATGCCGGTTCCATGATCAATAATGGATCCAATTTTGTTGTTTGGAACACTTTTTTGAAGGAGACGGTCTAGAAGGTTTTATTTTATTTTATTTTTTAACAGTAGATGGAGATGAATTTTGGAGATAGAAAAGGCATTTTGAAACATAGTCAGTTCTTGTAAAGCGCATAATGCAAGTAGATACGATTTTCCAAAAATTATGTATGTCATATCTTTTAAAAGATATGGATTAATACTCATTTTTTTTGGAAAAATCATGTTATATACAAATTATCGATGTATATATATAATGCAAATTACCGTTAGTTTGTGTGACTTTTATCTAACCTAAAGAAAATAAATCTTCGTACAGAATCATATTTAATATAGTTAACTTTTTAACATTATGTTGAATAATTTTTGGCAATATAAACATTGACCAACACCCTTATAAAATCAGTTTGTAATCCTTAACTTTAACAATTATATGTAGAAAACAATAAAAAATACTAATCACTGGAAAACTTCAAGACAAAATACACGCATATATGTACGAGTTTTTGTTTTTTATCTTATCAAAGAAAATCTACTAATTGAAAATGAAACCGACTCAACTTTGTAGTGTTTCCATTTTCATCATTCAATCTTTAGTTATTGTTTTGAATCTATAAATCTAAATTATACTTGACGCATCCAATAACATACTTTTAGAATATTACACCCAATGAATGGACTTGGTTTCGATTTAGATGTCAATAGAAATTTCTAAAGTTCACTTCCATTGAACATTCTTAGTTGCCTAGTGGAAAGCAATGACATTTATGTACGTGGATTCATAGAAGAAAAATGGGTAGGTACCACGTAAGTAAAATGTCCTTGGTCCTTATTAGGTAAGGTCTAAATGTGGGCAATGAAGTCCCCAACCAAAGCATTGTCTCTTCCTACCAAAAAAAAAAAAAAAAAAACAAAGCATTGTCTTTCAGGTGGAGAGTTTGTACTGCAAGAGGTTTATCTTACCAAGAAGCAGCTGTACTCTCTAGTAAGATAAAAACTAGTAAGATAAGATTGTTAGACCATATCCAAGAGACACTTCTAATATGGATATGTCTTTTTCAAAATAAAGGCTCATGTAGAAAAAAAAAAAAAAAAAGGCATGTAAATTTGGCATCTCACTTAGAGAAGTTCAAGAGAGATGTGAAATTATTATTTTATTATTTTTTCATTTAGCCCTCATTGACTTTATTACATATATCTCACTTATATGTAAGTCCATGGGGATCCGAACCCTAGAGGGGGGGTGAATAGGGTGAGCTTCTTTTATGACCAATTTTAACAATTTTAACTTCTTTAAAACAAACTAGTCACAAGTGATGATTATCAAACAATATGCGGAAGCTAATATAAGTAATCACCACAAAGCAAGCACCATCACACAAGGATTTATAATGGTTCGGCCTCAATGCCTACATCCACTACCGGCTTGTGATCCAACACCCCACCGGATTTCCACTATTTATGCTTTTCAATAGGCTAAGCAATAACCTTTACATTGATGTTTTTCAAGGTTTAACATCAACCTATACATTATGCTTTTATAGGCTAAGCAATAACCTCTTCAACCAAAGGTTGGTTATCTCACTAATTTAGTGTCTAACATACACTTGATGGAGATTCAATTAAGCTCATTACATTGCCTCTTAATTAGGCGGATATGGAAATGAAAAACTAATACACACTCACACTATGAATGCAAAGATGAAAGTATATGAAGTGTGTGTGTGTGTGTGATCCTCAATCATTTTGAAAATGAAAGTTCATAAATGTATGCCTAAGGCTTTTGAAAGTTTTAGCTCATAAAACATTTATGATTGAGGATGTAATGCAATCACATGTTAAAAGTAACAACTTGTTAATGATATCAAAGTTACACAAGTTGTATGTAATGGATTAGCTCTAAACATGTGATGCATAGGGATGTCAATCAAATCATCAATGAAGCTCAAAACATAAAAATAGATTTGATTGAAATTAGGGGACAAATCATATGTAATTATAAAGACAACTTGAAAATGATTTACCAATCAAAGTAAGGCAAGTTGTGAAACATTAAAACAATAATACACATATGATTTGTAATGATGTTGAATCCAAAACATAAGATACATTTGAAAGAGATTTTCTTATGATGGAAAAACAACAACCAATGATTCAACAAAGTATATGAATCATGTTACATATTTCATTAACATGATCTACTTAGATTTACCAAAGATAAAGTACTACTTTGATGAATCAATGGTGATGTATCCAAAACAATAGATCTATTCAAAATATAACACATGCTAAGGATACAACACATCATAGGTTAACATGTTACTAAGATTTACCAATGATAAAACAAAACATGAAAACATATGATTTGTAAAGAAGTTGAATCCAAAACATAAGTTAGTTTTGAGAGAGATGTTCTTATGATGGAAAACAACAACCAAAGATTCAACCAAGTATATGGATCATGTTACATATGATTTACCAAAGTTCTTTCATTAACATGATCTACTTAGATTTACCAAAGTTAAGTACTACTTGGATTGAATCATATGATGTTGTATCCAAAACAATAAATCAACTCAAAACATAAAATATGTTAAGGACACAACACAAACATAGTTTAACATGCTAGAAATGATTTACCAAAAATAAAACAAAAGCATGCAAACATATGATTAAGGAAGGAAGAGCCTACTTGGTGGTTTAACTTCATTAATCCAAGCTTTAGCTTTCCTAATCATCCCCTTCATCCCTTGGTTCTTTTCCCTTTTGATATGCCTCAATTCCTCTCAAGGAGGGGTTAAAAATTCCCAACATTTGGCAAGGGAAAGAACTCATATTTATAGCAAAAAGTTGCCAACGGCTAGTCCTCGGTCGACCGGCAAACAGGCCTCGGTCGACCGAGAACACACAACGGTCATATTTCTGACCGTTGGTGCTCCCAGACAAATTTTGCCTGCAGTTGTCTCGGTCGACCGAGACCTGTATCTCGGTCGACCGGCGACACTGCCGGGACAACCCCCTTTTGACAAAAAATCCAACTTTTGCCATTTCAAAGTTATTTCTTTGGGGGACCTTTTGGCCACTAAATCAAGCTTGGAAAACATGTTTTAAAGATTCTAATGGTTTTTAAAACATGACATAAAAAGCCTAAAAAGATTCAAAAACTTTTAAAACAAAGGCTTGCTTGATTTCTTGAAAACTCTTTTCTAAATCAACTGCATCCAAGATAAAAATACAAATCATGCATAAATCAATACTTTTACAAATCTTAAAAGCAATGCATGAATAAAACAAGATTTCAAGTTTATTTAAAACAATGCAAGTGTGTAAATCAAATGATGCTAGAATGATTATGCATCCATCAAATTGCAATCTACAAAATTCCTAACATTATATTTAATGGGATTTGGTACAATTTAAATTTTATTAAAATAATAAATTATTAAAAAATAAAAAATGCACAAATTATACTTAAAACCCACCGTTTTCATTGAAAAAGTAAAATCAAATTACATAATATTACAGTCAATCACAAGCTTCTTCATATTGACCTTGGAAATGCCATAGGTGCTCAACCAGATCGGCTTGGAGTTGAGAATGTGCTCTCTTGTTGTGAATGCGCAAGTGGATTTGAATGAAATCCTGAAATTCTACAGTGTAGTCACGTGACACGGTGTTTTTCTCTGGGGCATAATCAGTAGGGAATTCAGACGGCTCACCGAAATCTTGTGAATATTGGATAGAAAAATTAAGAAATTGAGAGAATTGAGAATCCATAGTATGAATGGGGAAAAAAATGTCCTCAAATACTCATAATTTATAGATATCCAAGCTCCAAGAGTTTCTCACATCATCACAATTTAAAATTACTCATTAAAATCCAAAAAGGTCCAAAATAAATAAATCAATAACAGCTATAAATCTAGACGTGGAACGTTCACTGGCCATAGATTCCATCCTAAACAGCTATTGGTACCAACTTCAAATGCAACAATCATTTGAGGCAAAGTCATCATTATGGGTTCCATCCCGTTAAACCACGAACGTTCACTGACCATGGGTTCCATCCCAAACAGTGATATTGCAACAGTCATCACTATTATTTTATTTTAAAAAAAGATTTGAAGTCTTCCTTTATGGTATGCCAAATTTGACATACCAACACAACCTTTAAATGCCACATGGTTTTGACCATTCTATTGGAGGCAAAGTGATATTCCAATTACTACCGTTGGGAGTTGAGTTGGAGAAACAAAGGTTCTATTGGAGTTGCTCTTAACATCGGATTTGAGCAGCCATCCGCTGACTCTTGTATTGGTCCTTGCTAAAGCAGTTATAAGTAGTTGTTGCCTGAATTTTTTAGTCTGTTATTTCACTTGAATTCAACAAAGTTATATACAGAGAATTTATAAATTCTTTAAATTAAAAATGTTTGACATGTACAATTCTTGAATCATTCTCTTGGATGGAGGATCCAAATTAGAATTCTAGCAAAGGAGCAAAAAGGTTGGAGTTCCAGAAATTACAGAGGTCATTTGAGACTTAGTGGATGAATTTGAAATTCTTGCAAAGAAACATGACATTTGCAAATGTCAACGGACAAACCATTGAATGATTTTCATACATCCAATGTATTTGGTGCGGTTGTTGTTCTTAAGATCAAGTGGGAGAAAGTGGAGACATGGAGAACACTCCCGACCCTCCTGACCATCCCCAAGTCCCAAATCCTCCACGTTCCACCCTTTAGCCTGAAGCCTCCACTCTTATCCATCTGATTAAATCCTCCTTAAGATTAATATCCCACTAGCAAAATTACCCGTGCTTAGCACGGATGTGGCAAACATTGCAATTTAAATATTCATGTATAAAAAATTCATAGATTTTTTCTAGAAAGAAAGCAAAAGAAAAAAATTCTGAGTATGTATTTATATAATCAAAGAATTGGTATCCTAGAATGAAAAAAATGAGAATTAGAGTAGAATGAGAATGATAGAGTGTGAATTGAAATAAAGTCTTTGAAAAATAAAAGAAAAGAAAAGTGGAGAGCAGTTATGAGTGATTATGATAAAGAGATAAAGAAGCTAGTTGATGTAACTTCTTGTCAAAATTGTAACCAACGGTCCAAAACCCCCTAGCTTAATATATTATAATAGTGGCTCAGAGTCTCATCCTCTCCCCAGTGTGATCTTTTTGCCAAATCCCTCTCATTTCTATCTAGAACCCTAGCTCCAAATTTTGTATCAATCGAATCCCACCAAGGTCTCTCTCCCTCCTTGCCAATAGCAAATCAACAGTGTTCCCCCTCTGGATAAAAAACCCCTTTGCTACCTAGCCCTAATCCGGCATCAAAGCATTATGGGAAAGTGCCTATCGCCAGCGTTTTGGACTTCGTCAGAAAGCCTCCCATGACACCAGTTTTACCCCTAAAAGGAACTCCAGCAATCGAGCCTCCAGGTATTGCCTCTCCCATGATTGGGGATCTTGCACAACTTCAACTCCTGCGAACTCCAGCAGTCGAGCCTTCAGGTATTGCCTCTTCCGTGATTTGGGATCCTGCACAGCTTCAACTCCTGCATAAGCATTTAGACAGTCTCCTTTACAAACCTCAAGGTTAGCCTTCTGATGATCTTCTAGCTCCACACAAGCGGCCACCTCAGAAACTGTATGCAAGCTTCTTCTCCCCTATGGCCATCCCCCACCCACCCCCCCCCCCCCCCCCCCCCCCCCCCCCCCGCCCCAGCTTTACTTCCCTTGCATGGAAGGATGGAAAATTAATTTTGAGGATCTCCCAACAGATGGTCAAAACCAGTAAAGACTCCTTTTCCTTCTCCACTATCAAGAAATTCGTGGGTAGACGTCCCTTCCTAGAAGCTTTGGAGCAATGGGTTCATAGGTCATGGAGATTATCGAAGTCGTGCTTTATCTCTCTCACTGTGAAAGGGCATTTCCTATTCAGATTTAATTCTATGGACGATAGAGATATTTTGGTCAGTCAGAGCCTCCTCATGGGAAAAAGAAAGCTTCTTCTGCGTCCTGGGTCCCCTGGGCAAGATGAAAGTTCTTGGCCGGCAGTTACCCCAGTTTGGATTCATCTCAAAGGGATCCCCTATCATTTATGGAGTAGCGATATCCTCCTCTCCATAAGAGGCTCGATTAGCAAGCCTCTCCGTCTAGATGAAACAACGGCCACCTAAAGGATGTTGTCTTATGCCAGAGTTTCGATTAAATTAGATGTGATAGAGTCTGGCCCTAATTCCCTCACAGTCGAACTGGAAGGAGATGCCACCGTGGAAGTAGAAGTCCTATATGAAAACGTCCCCTGTTTTGATTGTCTTTCTGCAGGCCATCGCTCAGCATAATGCCCCTTCACCAACAAGCATGCTCTGTTGAAGACCCCTCCTTCTACTACACTGTTGAAGTCTCCTACCTCCTCAGTCGAGAGCAAAGATTCTGAAGTCAAAACTAAGGAATCTCAGCACACAAATCCAACCTTAGGTAATATAGGCCCCCTAGTCTCTCTATCCCCGGAGGTTCCAGACTCAGTAGGAACCAGGCCTTCATCCAACCTTCCCCTACTAAAAATGCTTCCCATATCCAAGGCCTCAATCCAAATCCAAATACAGATCCTCATATTGAAAACCCAATTATATCTCTCCCTTCAGACATAGTTTATGAAATTTTGGGGAAAATTACAGCTCCCACAGTCAATTGTACAAATCTATTCTCAATTCTAGAACATTGCAGTTTTGTAGAACCCACTTCTTCAACTTCCAACTCCAAAAATCTATTATCAACCCAGCACATCTATGGATCCACCAACTTGGGTCTTCAGGACTCAGTGTTCACTACTGCTTCCTCCTCCCATACGGTAGGAAATAGGCAACACACCATGGCAGAAACTAGTAGCGCCCCCCCTCGCCCCCCAACTCTCTGCAAGTCTGCCTCAAAGATCTAAAGGCGCCACAAGTAGCCACATTAGTGGTCAATCTTTCTACCCTCAAAGTCAAAGGAACGCGGCAAACAAGAAACTGTAGAATTTCATCCCTAGGTCCCAAAACTAAGAGTAACAGTGGCCCTTCCTCCCCTAATATTGTCCAATGATTAAGGTTCTCCTCTAGAATTGCAGAGGTATTGTCATATCCATAGGCATCCAATCTCTTGCCTTCAGTTCCTCCTTTACCAATCCAAACAGCTCCGTATGGTGTCTTTACAAACCAAATCTAAGTTTCACCACTACAAGAAATCTAGGCTGTTGTGACGAAATTTTTTTTTGTCTTAAAAGAACACCCAAAGAGGACGAAATATAAATTTTGTTGTTTGTTTTCATTTTTTTCAAAAGTATAAGAGACGAAAACAAAATTTCATCTGCATAAATAAGGCACCAATATCATTTGCATTGGCGTCAATTATTTTAGCTCATTGGAGACGAACATTCTTGTCACAAAATATATTTATTTTTGCGACGAACGTAATTCGTCACCAATAAGGATATGTTATGGAAGACGAATATATTTCGTCACCAAAATAAGGCGCCAATTTCATTTCCTTTGGCGCAAACTATTTTAGCTCATTGGAGACGAACATTTTTGTCATAAAATATAATTTGTTTTTGTGACAAACGTAATTCGTCACTAATAAGGATAAGTTATGGAAGACGAAAATATTTGGTCACCAAAATAAGGCGTCAATTTCATTTGCGTTGGCGCGAATTATTTTAGCTCATTGGAGACGAACATTTTTGTCAAAAAATATAATTTGTTTTTGCAACGAATGTAATTCGTCACCAATAAGGATAAGTTATGGAAGACGAACATATTTCCTCACCAAAATAAGGTGTCAATTTCATTTGCTTTGGCACGAATTATTTTAGCTCATTGGAGACAAACATTTTTATATCAAAATATAATTTGTTTTTGTGACGAACGTAATTCGTCACTAATAATGATAAGTTATGGAAGACGAAAATATTTGGTCACCAAAATAAGGCGCCAATTTCATTTGCGTTGGCGTGAATTATTTTAGCTCATTGGAGATGAACATTTTTATCACAAAATATAATTTGTTTTTGCGACGAACGTAATTCGTCACTAATAAGCATAAGTTATGGAAGACGAAAATATTTCAGCCAACAAAATAAGACACCAATTTCATTTGCGGTGGTGCCAATTTCATTCGCACTTGAGCTTAATCATCTCTCACAAGTATTGCTTTGGAAAATCTTTTAAAAAGACTAAAATGCCCCCCCACCAGGCCCTAACGTCCATCCCTCCCCCCCAATCCAACGCCCCTTTTCCAAAACCCATATCCCCTTTGTCCCTCCATCTATCCCGGTCTCTCTTTTCCAAAACCATTTTCCAGAAGAGGAGAGAAGAACCCTTTTTCCCATTTTCTAAAACCCTTTCCAACATCTCCCACCCATCGTCTCAGGCAGCAGCCCCATGGCCCAGTGGCCCTCATCAATCATCATCACCCTCCATCAACGCACGCAATGCAGATTCATTCCTGATCAGTGATCCCTCTCATCTCTACTTCTCTCAATCTCTCCCGCCCAGAACTCCCAGATGCAGCCACCATCACCAATCACCATCATTTGCGCCCATCATCCTCCATCCAGGAGTCCACCACCGCCAGGTACACCTACCTCTCTCAGTCTCTGCTATTGTGAGAACTTGGTCCTAGCGGTACCCTTAACCACGGCGCGTAGCATGTCAACCACGGATTTCAAACGATGAGTCTCCGTTAGCCCGCATCGGAAATATCCAAGTCCTGACCCTGGGCTTATAAGTCAAACCCCGTATTAACTTAGCATGAGGCCTTTTAAAACAGTGCGGCCTGGAAATCGTAAGAACTCGAAAGTTAAGTGTGCTCGGGTGGGAGCAATACTAGGATGGGTGACCTCCTGGGAAGTCCTCGCGCGTGCACGTGGGCCAAAGCTGACAATTTCATGCTGAGTTAGGCGGGGTTGTGGCTTATAAGTCAAAATATTGTATTAACTTAGCATGAGGCCTTCTAAAACCATGCGGCCCCGGAAATCGTAAGAACTCCGAAGTCCGAAGTTAAGCGTGCTCGGGCGGGAGCAGTACTAGGATGGGTGATAGGGAAGTCCTTGAGCTGGAGGGGTTGTGACATCCTTTATATTAAATGCGACAAAATTATTTTGTCTCTATTTCTTATATTTTTGACAAAATATTTTGTCACTAATTACTTATAAGTATATTCCCAACAAAGTGTATTAGAGACAAAAAAAAATCAACACAAATTTATCTTTTTCAATGACGATTTCTTTTTCGTCTCCAATACCTTTTAGCAAAGCGACAAAATTATTTTGTCTCTATTTCTTATATTTATGACAAAATATTTTTGTCTCTAATTTCTTCCTTTAATGACAAAATATTTTGTCACTAATTACTTACAAGTATGTTCCCAACAGAGTGTATTGGAGACAAAAAAAATCAATACAAATTTATCTTTTTCAATGACGAATTTTTTTTCCGTCTCCAATACCTTTTAGCGACAAGGCTTTGGCAACAAAACGGGTGACGGGAAATTTTCGTCTTAATTAGTTTCGGTGACGAAATATGTACATTTTGGGATAAATTTGTGTAGTCCTTAAACCGCAAATTTCTTGTAGTGACCTTTTGTCTTCTAGACCATTCAAACCAGCACATAACAATTGAGTTTGTTGATCTCCATACTTCTGCCCTAGGCATGATTACTAGAGTATACGGGCCTATTGACTATAGAATAAGAAGAATCCTTTAGGACTATCTTGCCAACACCTCCCGAACAACTCTCCCCTAGTGTGTGATTGGTGATTTTAATTCTATTCTCCTAGCATCCGAGAAACTTAGCATCTGCCCTCCCTCTTCCCCTTCTATAAAGGATTTCAATGACATGGTTCTATCCTTTGGTCTTAAGGATCTAGGCTTTAGAGGTAATAGCTTCACTTGGGCAAATAATAGGCAAGGGCAGGCCTATATTACAACCAGACTAGATCAAGCTTTTTCCAATTCAACCTGGTTCGACAGATTTAATGATCCCATGGTTACTCATCTTCCTATGTTGTCTTCAGATCACAGTCCCCTTTTTTTTTACCACAGAATCAAATCCCTCCAAAGAATAACCCTTTCAAATTTGAAGAAATGTGGTTAACCCATTCCTCCTTCACATCTGTGCTAGAGAAAAGTTGGTCCATCACTGGAAGTGGCAATCCTCAGTACATCCTTGCTCAAAAGCTCAAAACCCTCAAGGGAAACCTCAAGGTCTTGAACTTTGAAGTCTTTGGGCAGTTGAAAAGGAACATAGAACATGCAAAGAAATCTGTCCTTGAGGTGCAATCTGCTTATGATTCAAATCCCAATGATCAGCTTCTTCTTGATCTAAATTCAAGTAAATCAGCCCTCCATTACTAGCTCAATGCAAAATCAGCCCACTAGAAACAAAAGGAAAAAGTCATATGGCTCTAAGATGGAGATAGAAATACAAAAAAAAAAAAAAAAAACAAAAATCACCTTTCAGCTAAGTCTAGAAGTATCCGCAACCGAATTGACAAGATTTCTATGGAAGGTAATATCCTAGAAGATGAAGAGGAAATCAGAGACCAGGCCCGTCTTTATTTCTTTGAGTTCTTGTAATCTTCCAGTTCCATTCCAAATGAAGCTCTCTTTGACCAGGATAGTCCTTCTGTCAATGCTGAGCAAAACCAATCCCTAGTTGCAACTCCATCCCCTACAGAGATCCGTGAGGCGGTTTTTGGGCTGAAGAGAAATAACTCCCCATGCCCTAATGGCTTCTTAGGAGTTTTATTCACCAACTGCTAGCACATTTTGGGTAATGATATGATACATGTTGTTATTCACTTCTCACTACAAGAAATTTGGGGTTTAAGGACGACACAAATTTGTCCCAAAATGTACATATTTCGTCATCGAAACTAATTGAGACGAAAATTTTTCGTCACCTGTTTTGTTGCCAAAGCCTTGTCGCTAAAAGGTATTGGAGACGGAAAAAAAATTCGTCATTGAAAAAGATAAATTTGTGACGATTTTTTTTTTGGCTCCAATACACTATGTTGGAAACATACTTGTAAGTAATTAGTGACAAAATATTTTGTCATTAAAGGAAGAAATTAGAGACAAAAATATTTTGTCATAAATATAAGAAATAGAAACGAAAATTTTTTGTCGCATTTACGCTTAACTTTGAAGTTCTTACGTTTTTTTGGAGCCGCACGATTTTAGAATACTTCATGCTAAGTTAATACGGGATTTGACTTATAAGTCATGGTCAAGACTTGAATATTTTCGATGCGGACTAACGGAGACTCATCGTTTGAAGCCCGTGGTTGATACGCTACGTCCCGTGGTTAAGAGTACCGTCCGGACCAAGATCTCACATTCTTCCCTACTAGAAATAGAGTCGTCCTCGGCTCTGATACCAACTGTCACAGCCCCGCCCAACTTAGCATGAAATTGTCCGCTTTGGCCCATGTGCACGTGCGAGGACTTCCCAAGAGGTCACCCATCCTAATAGGCTCAAGTGCGAACGAAATTTGCGCCACCGCAAATGAAATTGCCACCTTATTTTGGTGACCAAATATTTTCGTCTTCCATAACTTATCCTTAATAGTGACGAATTATGTTCGTCACAAAAACAAATTATATTTTGTGACAAAAATTTTCGTCTCCAATGAGCTAAAATAATTTGCGCCAAAGCAAATGAAATTGGCGTCTTATTTTGGTGACGAAATATGTTCGTTGTCTATAACTTATCCTTATTGGTGACGAATTACGTTCGTCGCAAAAAAAAATTATATTTTGTGACAAAAATTTTTGTCTCCAATGAGCTAAAATAATTTGCGCCCGCAAATGAAATTGGCACCTTATTTTGGTGACGAAATATTTTCGTCTTCCATGACTTATCCTTATTAGTGATGAATTAAGTTCGTCACAAAAACAAATTATATTTTGTGACAAAAATGTTCGTCTCCAATGAGCTAAAATAATCCGCGCCAAAGCAAATGAAATTGGCGCCTTATTTTGGTGACGAAATATGTTCGTCTTCCATAACTTATCCTTATTGGTGACGAATTACGTTCGTCGCAAAAAAAAAAATTTGTAACAACAATTTTCATCTCTAATGGGCTAAAATAATTGGCGCCAACACAAAACAAGTTGGCACCATATTTTTGTAGACGAAATTTTGTTTTTGTCTCCTATACTTTTGAAAAAAATAAAAACAAACAACAAAATTTATATTTCGTCCCCTTTGGGTGTTCTTTTAAGACAAAAAGAAAATTTCGTCATTAAATTTCATCGCAATAGCCTAAATTTCTTATAGTGTCTTCACTTGAGACAGACTCCTCAAAGCCACAAACGCCTACTTCTCAACTCTCCTACCCAAAATCCAATCCCCAATCACCTTCTCAGACTTCCGGCCTATCAGTCTCCTAAACTTTACCTATAAAATAATCTCCAAAATTCTAGCCACCAGACTGTTTGGAATCCTCCCCCTTCTGATCTCAAACCACCAATCTGCCTTTGTCAAGGAAGATCAATCCATCACCATATTGCACTGGCCCATGACCTTGTCCATAAGCTCAAGTCCAAGATAAGTATGAAGTTGGATATCTCCAAGGCATTTGATAAACTGTAGTGGAACTTGTTCTTTAGGGCCCTCCACTCACTACAAGAAATTTAGGCTGTTGTGACGAAATCTGAAGACGAATTTTTTTTTTATCTTAAAAGAACACCCAAAGGGGACGAAATATAAATTTTGTCATCTATTTTAATTTTTTTCAAAAGTATTGGAGACGAAAACAAAATTTCGTCTACAAAAATATGGCGCCAACTTGTTTTGTGTTGGCGCCAATTATTTTAACTCATTAGAGATGAAAATTGTTGTCACAAAATATTTTTTTTTTTGCGACGAACGTAATTCGTCACCAATAAGGATAAGTTATGGAAGACGAACATATTTCGTCACCAAAATAAGGCGCCAATTTCATTTGCTTTTGGCGCGGATTATTTTAGCTCATTGGAGACGAACATTTTTGTCACAAAATATAATTTATTTTTGTGACGAACTTAATTCGTCACTAATAAGGATAAGTTATGGAAGACGAAAATATTTCGTCACTAGAATAAGGTGCCAAATTATTTTAGCTCATTGGAGACGAAAATTTTTGTCACAAAATATAATTTTTTTTGCGACGAACATAATTCGTCACCAATAAGGATAAGTTATAGACAACGAACATATTTCGTCACCAAAATAAGACGCCAATTTCATTTGCTTTGGCGCGAATTATTTTAGCTCATTGGAGACGAAAATTTTTGTCACAAAATATAATTTGTTTTTGTGACGAACATAATTCGTCACTATTAAGGAAAAGTTATGGAAGACGAAAATATTTGGTCACCAAAATAAGGCGCCAATTTCATTTGCGGTGGCACCAATTTCGTTCGCACTTGAGCCTATTCTTCTCTTACAAGTATTGCTTTGGAAAAGCCTTTAAAATGACTAAAATGGGCCCCCAAGGCCCTAACGTCCCCCTCACCCCCACCCCAATCCAACGCCCCTTTTCCAAAACCCATTGCCCCCTTTGTCCCTCCATCTATCCCGGTCTCTCTTTTCCAAAACCCTTTTCCCCCTTTTCCAAAACCCTTTTCTAGAAGAGGAGAAAAGAACCCTTTTCCCCATTTTCCAAAATCCTTTTCCAACATCTCTCACCCATCGTCTCAAGTAACAGCCCCATGGTTCATTGACCCCCATCAATCATCATCACCCTCCATTAACACACGCAGTGCAGACCCATCCCTGATCAGTGATCCCTCTCATCTCTACTTCTCTCAGTCTCTCTCGCCTAGAATTCCCAGACGCAGCCACCATCACCAATCACCATCATTTGTGCCCATCATCCTCCATCCAGGAGTCCGCCACCGCCAGGTACACCTGCCTCTCTCAATCTCTGCTACTGTGAGAGCTTGGTCCGGGCGGTACCTTTAACCACGGGGCGTAGCGTGTCAACCACGGGCTTCAAACGGTGAGTCTCCGTTAGCCCACATCAGAAATATCCAAATCCTGACCTTGGGCTTATAAGTCAAACCCCGTATTAACTTAGTGTGAGGCTTTTTAAAACCATGCGTCCTCAGAAATCGTAAGAACTCCAAAATTAAGCGTGCTCGGGTGGGAGCAGTATTAGGATGGGTGACCTCCTGGGAAGTCCTCGCGCGTACACGTGGGCCAAAGCGGACAATTTCATGCTGAGTTGGGCGGGGCTGTGACAGTTGGTATCAGAGCTGAGGACGACTCTATTTCTAGTGGAGGAGAATGTGAGATCTTGGTCTGGGCGGTACCCTTAATAACTGGGGGTAGAGTGTCAATCACGGGCTTCAAACGGCGAGTCTACGATAGCATGCATCGGAAATATCCAAGTCTTGACGATGGGCTTATAAGTTAAACCCCGTATTAACTTAGCATGAGGCTTTTTAAAACCGTGCGGCCTCGGAAATCGTAAGAACTCCGAAGTTAAGCGTGCTCGGGTGGGAGCAGTACTAGGATGGTTGACCTCCTGGGAAGTCCTCGCACGTACACGTGGGCCAAAGTGAACAATTTCATGCTGAGTTGGGCGGGGCTGTGACAGTTGGTATCAGAGCCGAGGACGGCTCTATTTCTAGTGGGGGAGAATGTGAGATCCTGGTCCGGGCGGTACTCTTAACCACGGGGCGTAGCGTGTCAACCACGGGCTTCAAACGATGAGTCTCCATTAGCCCGCATCGGAAATATCCAAGTCTTAACCATGGCTTATAAGTCAAACCCCGTATTAACTTAGCATGAAGTCTTCTACAATCGTGTGGCTCCAAAAATCGTAAGAACTCTAAAATTAAGCGTGCTCAGGAAGGAGCAGTACTAGAATGGGTGACCTCCTGGGAAGTCCTTGAGTTGGGCGGGGTAAATGCGACAAAAAAATTTCGTCTCTAATTTCTTCCTTTAATGACAAAATATTTTGTCACTAATTACTTACAAGTATGTTTCCAACATAGTGTATTGGAGAAGAAAAAAAATTACTTGTTTCCAACCGTGTATTGGAGACAAAAAAAAATCGTCACCAATTTATCTTTTTCAGTGACGATTTTTTTTTTTCGTCTCCAATACCTTTTAGCGACGAAACGGGTGACGAAAAATTTTCATCTCAATTAGTTTTGGTGACGAAATATGTACATTTTGGGACAAATTTGGGTCGTCCTTAAACCCCAAATTTCTTGTAGTGACTTCTTCAAATTTTCTTCAAAATGGATCAATCTAATGAGAGAACTAGTTTGCAACAGTAGAGGCTCTGTTCTGATCAATAAAAGCGCTTGTGATTTCTTCAATTCATCATGTGGTCTGCGTCAAGGTAGCCCCTTGTCCCCCTATCTATTCATTCTAGTCGAGGAGATCCTTAGCCTTCAGGTGGAAGTGTTAAGGAAAGAAGGTGCCATCACTCCTATCTTGATCTCTTGTTACTTCCACTCCCTATCACCTTCTTTATGTAGATGACATCTTGTTCTTCCTAAAAGCTCATAAGAAAGACTTGAGAAGGCTCTTAGAAATCCTCAGATTGTATTAAGACTCCTTAGGCCAGGTAATCAACCTTCAGAAAAGTCGTCTTTTCCTAGGCAACTGCAATGCCAGAAGAGCTCATATGGTCACAGAGCTTCTCCAGATCTATTAAGCGTCGTTGCCAACTGTCTACCTTGGGGTTCCTTTCTTCTTAGGTAGTGCGCGCCATGTTCACTTAAGCAAAATCCTTGATTCCATTAGAAGAAGGCTAGCAGCATGGATGATAAAATGTCTCTCTTTTGCAAGCAGTCCTACCCTGACAAAGCATGTTCTCAGTTCTATCCCCCTTCACATTTCTTCGATCATCCCTCTTCGTAGTAGAACTTGCTTTCAAATAGAGAGGCTGATAAGAAATTTCATGTGGTCAGCGGATTCGATGAAATCCAGAAGCAATTTGTCAGATGGAAGAAAATCTGCCTTCCAAAATCTAAGGGTGGTCTAGGTTTGAGGAGGTTAAAAGAGCTAAATGATACTTGTCTGCTAAAGTTAGCTTGGTCGGCTATCACTGAAGCTTCTCTTTGGGCCAATGGTTCATGGCAAGATACTGTAGAGGCAACTCAATCTGGCATCCAAGAAACTCAAGAAGTGGCTCCAGCATATGGAAGAAGCTTAGGTCCATGTCCTCTTTTCTTTAAAGGGATAGTAGATGGACTGTAGGAAATGCAAATCTATCAATCTTTGGTTTGATAATTGGATAGATAACGTTTCAATTGCCTCAAGGTTTCCCTATATCCAGTTCTCAGAGAATGACTTAGTAGCGGACATAGTATCTGATGATGCATGGCACATTCCAATCCAGCTTTCGATAGTATTGCAGGAGCTCCTTTCCCATGCCATAAACCTCATCCTGATTAGTGCAGTCTCTGCCCTGGACTCTCTATCTTGGCTCAACAATTCTACAGGCAAGTTCTCCCTTTCTGAAGCTTGGAATCTCCTGAGAACCACAGACACAGTAAAAAGTTGGTCCTATTTGATTTCGAATAAAAATTAGTCAACCCAAGTTTGGCATTCTTGAGTTGGCGTCCTATGCACAGGAGAACTCCGACAAAAGATTGGACCAAACACAAAGATTGGTCTCTGGCATCTAGATGCCACAACTGCTTCAATGGAGAGGAAAATGACCTGCACCTGTTTTTCTCTTACGCCTTGGCCCAGTAGTTTTGGATTTGGCTTCTCAACCCTTGTTGAGTAATGCCACCCTTTCCTTTATCCGCTTCAGCTATATGGAAGTCAATTCCTAAGGATGGAGATGTCTGATCTGGAAGGAAGTGTGCCACTGCAATTTTTTTCCACGCCACGTTCGTCCAATGGCACCTCCGGAACGACTCAAAGCTCAACAATAGGATACCTTCTCCGGAGAGAGCAAAGGTAGTTTTCTTGGATCGATTAAAGAATATGGTCATTTAAGTCCCAGGTCGAATTTCGGCTTTCCTCCTCATCCCATCCATGTCTTCTTAGAGTGCTTTCCTAGTACTGTTTGATGGGTTCGGGGGGCGTCCGGTTATTATGTGCGGTGCACGTTGTGCGGTAACTTTTTAAGGCCGTTGGATTCCTACTTTTTTTAAGACCGTTGGATTCCTACTTTTTAAGGCTCGACCCCTCTCACATCACCTGCAAAAACCAAGAAAAAAGGCGGGAGAGAACCCAGTTCGTAAATCCGAACCCTCTTTTGTATTCTCATCTACTGTTCGCGCTTCTGCGTGTAGCGGCCCTCCCGCGGCCCCGCCACCTCTCGACGTCGATCACCATCACCCCAGTGTTGAAATAGCACGGTTTCCGACCGCGAAACGACCGGGAAAATCCTGGATCCGACCAGAACTTGCCGGTGAAGTAGCTGGTGAAATTGGCGTGGCAGTACTCGGGCGCCCCAAGGACATGGGGGCCGAGATTTATCGACCAGAGCTTGGCCACGTCATCGACGACGATGAGATCCGAATCGAAGTAGATGATCCGTCGGACCCCAGATGGGAGGAGATCCGCGAGGTAGATCCGAGCGTAGTTGAGGGGCTGATCGAGGGCTCTGCGAATGGAGGAGGAGATCTTGCCCTTGACGAGATTGGCGTCAAAGTGGTAGAGGCGGAAGCTGAGGTAAGGGAAGGTGGAGAGGATGGTGTGGCGGAGCTCGGCGCGGCGGTGGGAGGCGAGGAAGTGGAAGACGACGTTTTCCGGGCAGGAGGCGTGCTGGAGAACGGAGAGGACGCCTGCGACTGAGCCACGGAGGTAGAAGGCGTCGAGGGTCATGGCGATGTGGATGATGGAGGGGTGGTGGGAGTTGCCGTCGAGCGGCGACCAGACTACATTGGCACAGCCGCGGCCGTTACGGAAAGCTGGGGCTTCTCGGAATATCGGGAGCTCGGATCGTGTCGTCACCGATCTGCTGCTACCATCTGATGCAGAGACAAGCAGCAGGAGAGATAATACAAGACGAAGAGCCCAAGTTTCCAACGGCATTGTAATTGTAATTGTATTGTATTGTGTTGTGAAGGAGAAGAAGAAAGAGAAGATTGGGATTAAAAAACCATGAAAATGTGGGAAGATCAGATGAGATCTTTGTATTGAGTGCACATGGAGGTGATGGAAATAGAAGGAAGGAATGGAGGAGAGAGAAAGAGAGAGTGAGAGGTGGTGTGGTCTTTGTTTTGGCAATGAATGAATGAAAAGGTGGAGAGAGATGGGACCAGCTGGGCTGGGGAGGAGGAGCATGACAAAGGAATACAGGCTGGAAAACGCGGTTTCTCTTGTGACCGTGTCCAGAAACGTTCCCCTTTTATTGTTGGATTCGAATCTCGTAATTGCCTTTTGCCATGTTGTTATTCTATGATTTAGGGCCATCGAACTGGGTTCTCTCCCGCCTTTTCTCTTGGTTTTTGCAGGTGATGTGAGAGGGGTCGAGCCTTAAAAAGTAGGAATCCAACGGCCTTAAAAAAAAGTAGGAATCCAACGGCCTTAAAAAGTTACCGCACAACGTGCACCGCACATAATAACCGGACGCCCCCCGAATCCCTGTTTGATGGTCCTTTTGGACTTTTTTTAGGTTTAAGTCATTTTACGTTTAGGACATTTTAGGATTATTTTTCGAACACTTTTTTTCGTGACTTTTGACGTAGATCCTCCATTGAGGTATGTTTCTCCCTCTCACTCTTTGTGTGTTGTTTTTTTTTTTTTTTTTTTTTTGTTTTTTGTGCCTTCTTTAAAGTGATTGGGACACATGGTAACCCACAAATGTTGGAAGTGGCACGCAAGGATTGATCATTGGGCAAGCAAGTGACAACTGTAGTTACCAGTCACCTGAGCAACCCCATGTTATCACTCTTTTTTATTTAAAGGGTTGTTTTAAGGTATAATTTTATTTTTCATGAGATGTAGATTAAATATTATAAAACTATCTAGATGTAGAACTGATTAGGGCAATGCATTGCTATTTGATTGTTAATGTTAGAGAAATATGTAGTTTTATGATGTTCTAAATGTCAATAATTTGATTTTAAATTTAAAAAAAAAATCATACACCACATGTACCTGCAAAATTAAAAGGTTAGATATTGCAATGCTCTTGCTATGCTTGGGTAAATGGCTGGATCTGGCATCAAGGTGATAGTTTCTGTCTCAGAAGAAGTCTTGTAGTTGCAAGGTCGACCAATGGGTTTGGACTCAAGCATATTTGTGAGAGTCAAAAGATCCTTTGCGTACTTGGACTGAGAAATAAAGAGACCGGCAGGACCTCTAAACACATCAATGCGCAAAAAAATGATGAAACCTGCCCTAGTCTTTCATCTCGGAAGCAAGATTCAGTTGGACAATAAGCTGGCGGATATAATAGCAATTGTTAATTTCCAGTAAGGACAACCTGGGATCCTACGGTCCTCCTGGGGACCGGGCCATGGTCCGGTCCCAGGAGTTTGTCCAGATGGACTTACTCTTCCAGTAACTAGTAAAACATCCACATACAGGAGCACAAGATCAGTAATAGAACACTTTAAATGCTTTATAAATTATAGGGATGAGTCGGTATTAGTATGAGAAAATCCCAACCCAACAAGATAATTGGATAATTGGAAAACCGATCATACCATGCACGGGGCTCCTGTTTCTAGCAGTACAATGATTTGTGAAGCTTACAAACATGTAATGAGTTGCAAGAGCCAATACTAATAACATACATTGAGTGTACGATGAGAGAGAGAGAGAGAGAGAGAGAGAGAGAGAGAGAACAATTCATGGCAGGGTTATTGAGACTTGAGAGAGATGATGATGATCATGATGATGATACATGTCCTAGCATTGTCTAAGATATTGGTCGTTGCATCTTGGCTTTGTATAAGATCTTCCTTGCATGGCGTTAGAAGATGCAGGTTTATCCGGATTTAGTACGGAATAAACCAATCGTTGCTGCTGCTGCATTGAAGCAATAATCCCGTTGCTGATTTGGGATTCCATAACAAACTCCTCTTTTTTGTAGCACAGGGCAATAGATCCATTGCACTGAGAAGCAGTAGCTGTAGCAAGAGTGCCACTACCAAATAGCAACACCAGCAAAACAGCATAGAAACAAAGGCCTCTCTTCAAATCAAGCTTCATGGTTTCCATTTTTAATTTTTTCCTCTCTTCTCACCTTTCAACCTTCCTTCACCTTCCAATGGCTATTTTATTTAAGCAGCTTGAAAGAGAGAGTGCCACAGCCAAACAGCATCCCTAGCAAAGCTACAAAGAAGAAACGATGCCCGCTCTTCAAATCAAATCCTTATTTTCACTCTTTCCATGTTTCAATCTTCCTTCTACTTAGGACTATTTATGCATGAGAGAGATTCAATTCCCCTTTGAATAATGCACTCTCAAGCACATTACTTAAATAATAGTTTTGTTGTCGGTGTTTAAAAACCCTCATAAACTTTTAATTAAATGCAAACGCGTGGATCACTAAAGTCCTGTCCTAGGGTTCAGGTTGGGTTTATTGGTGTTTGATTTAATATTTTTTTTAATATGAAAAAGTAATTGCATTGGGGAATATTTGAAACTAAGACAGCTAGGAAAATGACTCTCCTTGTTACCACTTACAATAATGAAACTTTATATTCAAAACTTTAATTTACTTACTAAGTAATATATGAAGTGAAGACACTGAGGGTGGGGTGGATTAGAAACACCTAAATCCTAAAGCTGACTCAGGTTAGTGAATGAAAAATCATACCAGATCTAAACCTTACCGACACACTATCAAACACACGATCACCATGCTTGCTGGAAGGTGCAAAGAGGTGGAAGAGGAAGCATTGTAATCGATGAGGAGCGCCTGGACCAGTTGGGTTGATATCGGTGGAGGAGGTGAGGGAAAGGAGGAAGATAAAAAAAGGTAAAAATGGGATATGATCGATTGTAAAAGGCAAAAGGAGCGGCGATATCCCCTCTCAGGGAAAACTGAAAAAATTAAACCAAATCAGGCTTCTAGGACCACTGCAATGCATGGAGACTTTTTAAGCCCCATTTGATCTTCAATGAGTCTAAAGGTATTTTTTCGGTAAAATCCTCTCTGTTATATCTTTCAAATGATATGGATTATACTCAAGTTTTCAATAAGGTCATATTACATACAAATTATAGATGTAAATGAATATTGAATAGCACACATTTATATGGCTAGTTTGTGGACTTTTTAAATGACATGAAGAAAAAGAAAAAATCTTCATGCGCAACTTATTTAATATTATTAATTTTAAAACACTGTATTGAATTATCTTTTGCAGTATATATAAACATTGACACACACACACACACATGCTTACATAGAAAATAATATTAAAATACTTAAGTTGAAAAGCTATTTTTAGAAAGAAATATTAAAATACTAAAACCGCACACATGCATGCCAATTTTTGGTTTTGAACTTATCAAAGAAATCTACTAATCTAGAACATAAAACGCAGTCAACTTTTTAAATCAATAAATTAATCTGAATTATACTTGAATGTATCCAATACCATACTTTTACCATGCACCCAATGTACTGAACATGCATGGTTATTGGATTTAGATGTCTACAAAATCTCTAAAGTTACACTCCATTGAACATTCAGTTGCCTAGTGGAAAGCAATGAGATTTATGCATGTGTACGTACAGGATAAAAATGGGTACCACCTAACTAACAACTATGTTCTTGGATTAGGAGGAGCCCAGCAGCTGAGGGCATGGGATCGACGAGGGGGATCAAAAAAATCTCCCCCAACATGGCCCTGTATGGTGCCAGAGGCTCCGATAACCACCTGACCCACTTGTTCCACAGCCGATAAGTCTTTATTGTCCAAAACGAGTGCAAATTCTATCTAACAGTTTAGTTCTTGTGGAAGGATGCCAAACCTCAGGATCCATGACAATCAAGGGGGTCCCTATTTTATGGTCAATTAGGATGGATCAAATAGTTGGCCCACTATGACTTTATGGTGAGCACCAGTGCCCAGCAGAGGGATTCCCCCTTAAATTGGTAAGGTCTAAATGTGGGCAGTTTTAAGTCTCCATCCTTTCAAAAAAAAAATAGTCTTTGTCCAAAGAATTGTTGCAAGATTCACAGAAGAGGTGCTCTTACCAAGAAGCAGCTGTATAGAAAGTGACACTACCAAACATTTATGCTTGGGAGACTGCTCAGGCACCCATGCATGCAATGTGGAGTGGTTCCCATTTGAATCTTGCATTCCCAGTCAGACTTTTAAATAATGGGTCTCTTGTAGTTGTAGGATGAGATGGCTAACCACCAGATTTGAATAGCCATCTACAGACTCTTCTATTGGTCCTTACTAAAGCAATGATGGATAGCTGTTGCCTGATTTTTGTATCGACCATTAATTTGGATGACTTGTATCTCATGGTCGAGAATGACAAATGATGCACATCAGGTTCTGCTCGTAATAAATTTACGTAACTCTTTGGTATGCCTCACTTACTAAAAATTAAACTGTATAAAATAAATATTTTTTTTGTCAAATTTACCATACTAATACTTGGGCCTATCATTAAATTGATCGTACATTAAACAAGTTAATAAAACACGTATTTTTTCAAGCAAGCAATTTGAAAGTTGACATAATTCTGTTTGGAATAAAAATTGGGATTTTGACCATAGTAGCCTGAAGAACTGTTGAAATTTATAAAAATACCCGCAGAGATATTAGTTGTATGTTGCAAAAATTACGATCTTGCCTATAAATAATAAATTGTGTGATATCCAATGATTTTAGGATATTGCATTGTGATGGATAAGGGTGCTCATGGACCAGCCAGCCCGAGACCAACCCAACCCAACCCCGGCTTGGCTGGGGCCATGCTTGAGGCTAAGCTTTTAGTACTCGGGCTGGCCCGTTTAATATACGGCAAGGCCCGGATTAAGTGGCAGACCCGAAGCCCGGCCCGGCCGAGTAAGAGGTACTATTTAATTTAAAAACAAAAAACAGTACATAATTTTTTGGTCAGGGAGGTGAAAATTCTATATGGGGTTACCAGAATGGATTACTAGTTCTAACTTAACCAATCAATGCAGCGGAAATAAATCAATCAGACAATATAGAACTAGCTATCTACCAATCACACACCACAAGAAGGCAGACACAATATTTAACGTGGAAACCCTATCCAGGGAGAAAAACCACGAACCAGAAATCAAGAGTTCACGAACAGTTACAAGATATACTCACAAGCTCCTTTACCTAAGTCTGTACCTCGACCCAAGGACTGTAGTTATTCTTGTAAAGAATCCACTGACACGACATCCACCGCGCCTCGTTCTCCTTACTTGATCTCCTCGCACCTTGTCAACCAAGATGATCAATCTTCTACAAGAAAGTAGAAGCATCAACAACCTTCTAGAGCAGCCCTTCAGAATAATCTCTCAATGGCTCTAGAGAATAACTCTCTCTAAAATATCTCTGACTCAGATCAATGAGAGTTGTGATGGTTGATCTAGGGTTGAGAGAAACACCCTATAAATAGCACAAAATTCGTGCCTTAGACTTAATGCACAAGTAGGACTCAAACTGGGAAACAAAGTCTCAAAAGGAAACTAAATCTGATAGAAAAGTAGACTTTCCCGAACTCTGCACGCTATCCGATCGATCGCCCCTGCAGGTCCGATCGATCGGCCTGACATTTAACTGAGGCATTTTTCTGACCGATCGATCGGTCTGAGGCTCCGATCGATCGGGCCTGGGGAATTTCGCCCGGTCTGTTTTTTTCTTCTATTCTTCGCTTCAACTCTTCCGGCGACACATCCATAGTCCATTCTAAAATAAATTAGATTATACAACTCAATGGACCCAGAGTTTTGTCCAACCCATGAATTAGCCAATAAAAATACTAACAATCTCCCCCTTTGGCAATTCATGGACAAAACTCCCTAAAACAATACAAATGATCTACCCAAGAGAAAAACCCAAAATACATTGAATTTAAAAAAAATCAGCATTTATAGATCTTTGCTTGTTTCTCCCCCTGGCTTCAGTATTCTCCCCCTTTTTGTCCACAATTGACAAACAATTTTCTTCAAGCAGCTTCTGTCAATCTGGATTCTGCAGCTCCCCCTAAATAAACTCCCCCTCAAGATGAACTTCGTATCAGCACTGGGGTGGGGGCTTGATCTTGTAGATCAGGGGTGATGAGGCTTTGGCACACACACTTGCATTTTCAGATAGTTTAGCATAGTGTGTACCAAGACAGATGGAAAGTCTTCTTTTTTGACCCAGACAGCTTTGGATTTCATAGGTGACGCTTCCTTCTGCTTTTTCCATTGCTTATGGTTTGGAGACTTTCGTAGCTTATTGCAATGGGGTCGAATGTGTCCTTTAATTCCACATTGATGACAAGTGGGTATACGTTCAGGACGTGGCACATTCTTCTTCTTGGCATCTGTTTTTGTAACATTACCAACAGAATTAGTAACAACTGAATTTTGAATAAAACAATTATTACCTTTGGCTTTTGATGTAGATGCTCCGTCAGCGTAGCCAATGCCATGCATGTTATTCTTTGCCTTTTAACTGCACAGGATGTCATCAAGTTTTTTAGACCCAGCATTCATCCTATTTAGTGAAGCCTTGCTTGTATCCAACTCAGAAAGAACAATCTTGAGTCTTCCTTGCAAGTCGGTATTTTCAGCTTTCAAGGTCTCCATATCATGTTTAAGCAAGACACACTTCTGTGCTTCAGCAGTCAACATATCTGCCAATTTGTTATTTTCAGCCTCTAAGTGACTCACTTTTGTAAGAGCTTCAGACAATTCAGCTTTTAAAGAAGTATTATGCTCTTCAGATTCTTTCCAGCTTGTAGTCACTTTTTCATTCATCTTTAGCATCTTCATGGTCTTTGCAAATAATATATGATATTCAGCTTGCCAATCATGTTCTGTCTCTGACTCACTAACATCTTGATCAGTCCCTTCATCAAAAACTAATGGAGTAGTAGAAACTGAAGTTGTCATGAATGCCATGAATTTTTCTTTGCTAGCATCAGGCTTCTCAGACTCAGATTTTTTATTATCTTCCTCAGAAGTATCATCATCCCAAGTCAGATTGAAAGCCTTCTTTCTTGGCTTTTTGTTAGCACAGTCACTAGCAATGTGTCCATAACCATGACACTCAAAATATTTAATCCCTTTAGAAGTTTTTTTCTTTACAAAATTTTTAGGGACTTTCAAATCACTTTTCTTCCCCTTCATAAAAGCTTGAAATTGCTTCATAAACTCAACAGCAACTTGGGGATCAATCTCCTCAGAATCAGACTCAGAATCACTAGCAATTTTCTTGTATGATTCTTTGGAGGCTCTCAAAGCAACACCTTTGGATTTTGATTTTCCATTGTTTCTTAGGTTTGCTTCAAAAGTCTGAAGGTTGCCAACTAATTCCTCAGCTTTGAGAATATTCAGATTTTTATTCTCTTCTATGGCCACAACCTTTGCATCAAACCTTTCTGGAAGAGACCGCAGAATCTTTTTCACAATTCTATTTTCAGGAATTGGCTCTCCCAAAGTAAAGGTATCATTCACAATTGTATTCAACTTTGAATTAAACTCATCAAAAGTTTCATCTTCCTCCATCTTTATGGTTTCAAAAGCTGTATATAATTTCTGAAGTTTCGACTGTTTGACAGTGTCAGTCCCTTCATGCACAGTCTGCAGAATATCCCAAGCTTCTTTTGCAGTAATGCATGTAGAAATTCTACGAAACTCAGATATGCTAACTCCATTATAAATAGCATTCAAAGCCCTAGAGTTGCAAGTGGCTGCCAATTCTTCATCCTTTGTCCACTGTTCTTCAGATTTAAAACTGGTTTTCCCATCAGTAGTGATAGTGGGCAAGGAATAGCCTTTCTCAATAGATTTCCAGACTTTCAGATCTATGGCTTTTACAAAGGCAACCATTCTGGCTTTACAATAAGCATAATTAGAACCATCCAGCAGAGGAGGCTTATTGGTTGAAGTGCCTTCACGATAGGTATCCATTCTAGCAAAATATGGATCAACACAATAAAATAGTGTAACCCTCTCTGATACCAATTGAAAATTCTATATGGGGTTACCAGAATGGATTACTAGTTCTAACTTAACCAATCAATGCAGCGGAAATAAATCAATCAGACAATATAGAACTAGCTATCTACCAATCACACACCACAAGAAGGCAGACATAATATTTAACGTGGAAACCCTATCCAGGGAGAAAAACCACGAACCAGAAATCAAGAGTTCACGAACAGTTACAAGATATACTCACAAGCTCCTTTACCTAAGTCTGTACCTCGACCCAAGGACTGTAGTTATTCTTGTAAAGAATTCACTGACACGACATCCACCGCGCCCCGTTCTCCTTACTTGATCTCCTCGCACCTTGTCAACCAAGATGATCAATCTTCTACAAGAAAGTAGAAGCATCAACAACCTTCTAGAGCAGCCCTTCAGAATAATCTCTCAATGGCTCTAGAGAATAACTCTATCTAAAATATCTCTGACTCAGATCAATGAGAGTTGTGATGGTTGATCTAGGGTTGAGAGAAACACCCTATAAATAGCCCAAAATTCGTGCCTTAGACTTAATGCACAAGTAGGACTCAAACTGGGAAACAAAGTCTCAAAATGAAACTAAATCTGATAGAAAAGTAGACTTTCCCGAACTCTGCACGCTGTCCGATCGATCGCCCCTGCAGGTCCGATCGATCGGCCTGACATTTAACTGAGGCATTTTTCTGACCGATCGATCGGTCTGAGGCTCCGATCGATCGGGCCTGGGGAATTTCGCCCGGTCTGTTTTTTTCTTCTATTCTTCGCTTCAACTCTTCCGGCGACACATCTATAGTCCATTCTAAAATAAATTAGAAAATACAACTCAATGGACCCAGAGTTTTGTCCAACCCATGAATTAGCCAATAAAAATACTAACAGGAGGGAGTCAAACACACATCCTTACAAACACATTCAAACGTCCTATCAAGATAACGGACATGCTGGGTTAGTGTACGTCCCACCTTTGTTTTTAACAAAATATAATACATTTGGGCTCGGGCTTAGCCTATTTTAGTTGGGCTCCGCTCGGGCCAGGTACTTATGGCCCACGGGCTTCGCACGGGCTCAGGTCAGTTATTTAAAATCAGGGCCGGGCCTGGAAATGAACATCCCTAGTGATATATCTTACATCCATAGCTATTCGCACATATTTACCTTCCTGACAAATATATTCACCTTTTCCCTCGAATCCAAAAACTTTTATTTTCTTTGCATTGTGGTTGCTTGCTAAAATAATCCTAACATGGTGCCCTTAGAATAAATCTCTCCTATTATCCCCGTTAATCCACCTCGCTCATTACAAGAGGTATGTTGGCCCTATATCATCATTTGGAGTACATCATAAAAAAATGAGTTTTATGTTATGTAAATTTTTATTTTTTATTTTTTGATGGATGGAAAATGTAAAATCAAATAACAAGAGTTAGATCTTTACATTTCTGCTGAAATTTAATAGGAGAATGTAAAAGGGAAGGAAAAAAGAGAAGGAAGAAGATTCATTGCAGTAAAACTCTTTTTTTTATAGCAAGTAGGGGTTAAATTAAGATGCATTAGAAAAAGCATCCTTTGTTGTATGAATAGTTCTGAGGCATTTTTCAAATCTCAACTGTCTGATAGGCAAAGGTCTGATCATTGAACTACTCTATGGTCAAAATTCCATAGGTCAACGTGAGAATCTGATTTTCAGCTATTTGGGTTTGGATTTTTTCTGTACAATCACCATTAGTCATTGATTTCCACACCTAGTGATCAAAGTCATGGTATTTTCCTGGGTGTTCTCCTTACTGCATCATTTTTTCGGTATCACAAAACTTTATTGTGATATTGCAAAACTTTATTACCATATTGCAAATTTTTGTTAGATTATATAGAGAAAAAAGTGCCCATTTGAGATTTTAATAAGGCAGTACGGAGAATGAGTGTGTTTGATGGATACCCACAACTGTAATTTATATCATAGATACCCAAGCGTGTTTGATGAATGCACCAAACGACACCTATCATTTGAAAAAAATAATAATAAATAAACTACACTCTAAGATGCAGCATAAAATCCATGATATTATGAGATTTATCAACTTCTATGACATCCACTTTCTGCGACCCACAAATAAATTTATTTTTTATAACATACAAAAAATGATATTTTGTGAAAAATAAATACACATGACAACTATTTCTCAGCTTCTATATATCTTCGAGAATCTTTCACCAAATGATAGGAAGAAAAGAAGAAAAAAAAAAAAGGAAAAAAAAAAACGGAGAATGTAACATGGGGAATGTGACAAGAGGAAGGGATGAGGCTGGAGAGAAGATCCCTCAATGTAAGGTAGAGAAAACTTCCAAATCCTCTCTCTTTTTATTCTTGCAAAAAGAAAAGAGGAAGAGGTGAGAAGGGAAACTGAATGAAAAAAATCAGGTAGAGTTTTGTTTTTACATTGAGATCCCATGATATCATGGGACCTGGGTGAAAAAGGTAAATATATATATATATTGAAAAAAAATATTGACCACAGTTAAGCAATTCCGGTGACATTATATGAGTTTTTGTCATGAAATTGGGGGAATCGGGTTTAAGGAGGATTAATAAATCAAAACCCAAAAAACAAAATACCTTAATTCCTTGATTCGCTCTAGAGATCAATCAACGGTTTTGCAAAACCCAAATGGACCCAACTCTTAGGCCATAAGGGTTATCAATTCTCTTAAAGGGATAGCATGGAACAGTAGAGGAGCAAAAACTGCCTCTACAATTAGGGAATTAATGACACTATGTAAAGAATATGCCCCAAACTTTCTGTGCCTATCTGAAACAAAACCTAATGAGGAAGAATGTAATAGAATGGCCAAAAAGCTGAGTTTTGCAAACCTGGTGGTGGTCCCAGCAAATGATCTGCTGGTGGTCGTCATTTTTTGGCAAGAATATATGAATTTAATTGTGTTGGAAATAAATAAATGGTTTTTTCATTATACTATATGGGGGACTATGATGATAGATGGTTTCCAACATTCATCCAAGGACCTCCCTACTCCTATGAAAAGCCTAAGTTTTGGGATTTTTTATATGGCATTGGAGAAAGATACAAGGGTCCTTGGATGATCATGGGAGACTTTTTGATGGAATCCCTTCCAAGAAAAAACTCCCCTGTCCATATAGATTTTTTAGTATGTGGTTGAGAGAAAAAAGCTGTGAGGATATTATTATTGACAGATGGATCAGATCAAAATTAATAAATAAGGATAATATTAGTAACATACTCTATCTTATTGGAAAAGATTTTCTTTAATGGAATAAGAATTCCTTTGGTAAGATTGAAGAGGTTATAAAGGAAATCCGAATTGAACTAGAAAATGTTAGGATGAGAGAAGTCAATGATTCTGATCTAGCCCAGGAAATTTATCTTGGCAATAAACTTGAAGAGTACTTAGCTAGAGAAGAAGATACGTGGAGGCAAAAATCAAGGGAGATATGGCTTAGGGAGGGAGATAGAAATACTAAGTTCTTCCACTCTAGTACAATAGCCAGGAGGAAGTCTAATAAGATAGAAAAGATTAAAAATGAAGAAGGAAGGTGGGTGGATAGTACAGAGGAAATAGGTGAAATCTTTTGCAAAATGATTAAAAGAATTATGACTTCTTCTGGGATAAGGGATCTAAGTAAGATTAAGGTTTTTATTGAACCTCTGATATCCACAGATGAAAATCTTGCTCTCATTAATATTCCAACAGAGATGGAGATTAAGGAGGTTGTGTTCCAAATGAGCCCTTCAAAGCCCCGGGCCCGGATGGTTTTCCGGCAAAAAACTTTCAACGGGAGACGATTGGCACAGGATTTTTTTTTTTTTTTTGGTAAAACGATTGGCACAGATATTATTCATCTAGTCTGAGAATTCTTTACCTCTAAATTCTCTTTGAAAAAGTTTAATTAAACTTTTATTGTTCATACTCCCAAAAAATTAAGAGATAATTAGCCAAAGGTCCCTAGAATTGAATGTTTTCAGCCTTTAGTCCAGACGAATTCTTTTTAAGGGCTCTGGTCCAAGCAGCTAGACTGTTTGCAGTCAGAGGTCCCTGAATACAATTTACATGACTAATCTGCCCTCTTTCAACTGTTTAGGCAACCAGATTTGAATTTTAAAATTTCAAATCTTGGATTCCCCCTCCTCATTCCTAGGGAGATTCAATCCTCACGATTTTTTAACCCCTTTCGGCAATGGATGGGCACACGAACCCGGCCCAGATCTGGCGGTCAGTGCAGGTGATGGTGCGGATGAAGGAGCCGGCTTGTGTCTCGCGGAGGGGGTGAGGGCGGAGCTCGAGCAGCGGCAGGCGGCAGAGTTGATCGTGTTTGAGAGAGAATTCAAAGGAAAAGAAAGAGTGTTGTTGTAGTGCTGGGGCTGATCGAAGAAGATCAGACAATCCAGACTGTTTCGGTCTCTGTCGAAGAAGACTGAGGAGAAGGGCGAGATCGCCGCACATCGCTGCCGGTTAGATCGCCCTATTGCAAGTCGCAGATGCCCGGATTTCACGGTCTTGGACTGCTGCGCAGACAAAGAAAAAGGGGACACTTGCAGAGGTCTCCTGGTTCTTGAAACAGAGAAGTGAAGAAGGCGGTTCTGATCACTGTTCCTGCATCGTGTAGTTGCCGGAGAAGAAGCGACGTTGCCTCTCTTCGCCGGACTGCAAAACTCTCGTCAGAGAATTCACAAAACAGGGCTCATTATTGCCCAGTTTGTGTGACCGAAGCAGTCGGAAGAGACCAGAGTGGGATCGTGTTTGAGAGAGAATTCAAAGGAAAAGAAAGAGTGTTGTTGTAGTGCTGGGGCTGATCGAAGAAGATCAGACAATCCAGACTATTTCGGTCTCTGTCGAAGAAGACTGAGGAGAAGGGCGAGATCGCCGCACATCGCTGCCGATTAGATCGCCCTGTTGCAAGTCGCAGATGCCCAGATTTCACGGTCTTGGATTGCTGCGCAGACAAAGAAAAAGGGGACACTTGCAAAGGTCTCCTGGTTCTTGAAACAGAGAAGTGAAGAAGGCGGTTCTGATCACCGTTCCTGCATCGTGTAGTTGCCGGAGAAGAAGCGACGCTGCCTCTCTTCGCCGGACTGCAAAACTCTCACCAGAGAATTCACAAAACAGGGCTCGTTATTGCCCAGTTTGTGTGACCGGAGCAGTCGGAAGAGACCGGAGTGGGATCGCCGGTGCTGTGCGTGTCGCTGGAGGAGGGTTCCCACTGGTGCTGCCGCGTCGTGCCGTGGCCGACGGAAAAGCAGCAGTGCTGCTCTCAGGTTCTAGGACGAGAAAAGGAAGAACTGGGACTTGGTTTTGCAGAAAGGCAACGTTGTGATAAGAAAAGTGGGCCACTTGTCTTGTTATGATCCCATTTATTTGAACTGTAAAGGCACGTGGGAGAGTGGCTTCTGAGTTCTGATAGCCTTTATTAACAACAGGCTATAGTTGTTTGATAGATGGACGGATCAAGTAGAGAGAGAAATAAGGATTGGATGTGGGGCACGTGACGCCTGTTCCGCCCATAGTTGTTTATACATTAGCTCATAGGTGAGCGAGCGCTTTTGGCATTATCAACTGCTTACTCCTTTTAGATCTATTTGTGTTTTTTAATTTTATTTGTGTTTTTTGAAATTTATTTGAATCTTTTAAATTTTATTTGGATCTTTTGAAATTGATCTTTATCTTTTGTCAAGTTTATCTAAGTTTTAACAAATTTATATGAGTTTCTATCAAGTTTATATGAGTTTTTCATTTTTTGTCAAATTTATTTAAGTTTTGCGCAAATTTATCTGAGTTCTGAAATAAATTTCTCTGAATTTTGGATAAATCTATCTGAGTTTGTGGCTAATTTATTTGAGTTCTGGAATAAATTTATCTAAGTTTTGGACAAATCTATTTGAGTTTTTGGCCCATGCCATACTAATGTTTACCAGTCTGGATAAGACTAAAAGGGCTGCCCTACCATTGCTGGAGCCAAAACATCATCTTTTCTATAGCCAACACAATAGGTCATCCTATCAAGCTTGATAATATCACCCTGGGCCAGAAAATTCTTTCTTTTGCTAGAGTCTTGGTAAACATTGATCTGTCAAAACCTAGGCCAAATTCTATCCTGGTGGAGCTTCAAGGAGAGAATGAATTGGAGATAGTCATTGAATATGAAAATCTTCCTTGTCCTCACTGTCTTTCAGCTGGCCACAAGCACTCTTCCTGCCCCTTCTCTCCTTTAGGCAAAACCAGTGCAGCTTTAGACTCTCCAGAGACAGTTTCCTCTACTATACCTTCTATCATCCAGTCCTCTGACCTAGTCCTTCCAGGTCTTCTTATCAATCCCTCTCCAGCTAGTCTTGCTAACCCAAACCAGCTCACCATCTCTTCCACCCCTGTCCCCTCTCCACAAGCTCTGCACCATATCCCTAGCCTTTCTTCCTCCCCTGCTTTACTTCAAATTCCCTCAGGCCTCCAGACTAGGCCATCCTCCCAACCAACTGTGCTCTCCCAGACCAGGCCATCCTCCCAACCAACTGTGCTCTCCCAGACTAGGCCATCCTCCCAACTTGATGTGCAAAACCACCTTCCATCTAGCAGCAAGCAGTCCCTCTCCAATCCTGTAGCTAATAGTCCCCTTTTTCCACCTCCTAAACCCTCTTCTAAAAAGACCTCCTCCTCCAATCCTAAAACCTCTTCTCTATCCTTCTCAGACCTGCCTTATGATGCAATCACTGAGGTCCTCCAAAGAATCCCCATAGAACCTATAGATACTTCCAATCCCTTTGACATCCTAGATAAATGCTCCTTTATAGATCCAGTTCTCAATCCTTCTTTATTTTGCCGCAATCTCCATGCTCTTTTAGAAGATAATTCTTCCTCTTCCTCAGATCCTCCTCCAGGATTTGAGCCTCCAATTCCACCTCATGAACCTCAGTCACTTAACCACCTCTCACCTTCAGTAGTTGTCCAGCCTCCAGTCAAACACATTGGCCAGTCCCCCCCTCCAGCTACATCAGCTTTGGGAACCAAGTCCCACTCAGAGGCTACCAGCTCCCCCTCAGAAGTGGTTGTCACCAATCCTAGACACCAAAAAACAGGCAAAGACTTAGGGATATCCAATCTTTCCAAAGACCCCTCTACTGGCCCAATCACTAGGAGAACTAGAGGCAGAGTCTCCCGCCCAAACCTGTCTCCATGTTAAAAGTCCTCTACTGGAACTGTAAGGGCATTGCTAATAACCCTACCAAAAGAGCTCTGGCAAACCTGGTTCACAAGCAATCTCCTGATCTCATCTTCTTATCAGAACCTATGACTCTTTTCTCTTCTACTTCTTCCCTTAATTTGAGCAGCTTTGGTTTTTGATACCTTCCACTCCAACGCCTCCCTAGACTCTGTCACCAATCTCTGGTGCATCTCCAAGTCTTCCCACCACCTCTCCATCTCTATTTTAGACTTCTCTACCCAACACCTTTCAATGCTCTTTCAAAATTCCTTTACTGGGCTCTCTAGCCTCATTACAGGTGTCTATGGCTCCAACAACTCCTCCCATAGAAAGGAGCTCTGGAAAGTGCTCATTGACTCATCATCTACTTCCTTCCCCTGGTGCGTCCTAGGGGACTTCAATGCTACTCTCTCCCATGCAGATAAACTTAGTATTCGCCAGTCTAATCCTTCAAACCTCAGAGACTTCGAAGCAACAGTTCTTCAAGCTGGTCTGACTGAAGTTCTTTTCTCAGGTAACAATTTCACTTGGTCCAATAATAGACAAGGACTCTCCTATGTTGCAGCTAGACTTGACAGAGCCTTAGTTAATTCCCAATGGCTGGCTCATTTTCCAAACCCCATTCTTCTTCATCTCCCTAGGATATCATCTGACCATAGCCCAATCCTCCTAGCCTACAAAATTCAAGCCTCATCTTCTAAAGCTCCTTTTAGATTTGAAAATAAATGGCTGTTGCACTCTTCTTTCCTGGAGGTTGTCAAAACTAGTTGGGATGCTCCTATCCTTGGTAATCCTCAGTTTATCCTTGCTCAAAAGCTAAAGGCCTTGAAGATCTCTCTAAAGCATTGGAGTAAGGAAACTTTTGGTAACATGCATCAGAACATCCTTGCAGCCGAAGCTCGTGTGCTTCACTGTCAACAGCAACTAGATTCCTCTCCTTCTGAGTCTGCCAGTGAAGAGCTCCTCTCTGCCAGAGCTGAGCTTCATGATGCTCTCAAAGCTCAAGAGATCCATTGGCTTCAGAGATCCAGAATTGCTTGGATGAAGGAGGGAGATCAAAACACTAAATTCTTCCACCACTCAGCTAGAGCTAGGAGTTCTTTCAACAATATCCATCACATCACAGTTAATGGCAGGACCTTTGAAGATTCAGCTACTATTCAAGCTCTGGCAGTTGATCATTTCTCAAATCTCTTCCAGCCTCAGGATTGCCACCCCAGTCCCTCCCTGTCTCAGGTTGACAGTCCCAAAGTCACTGACAATGAGAATTTGATCGTAACTTCTATCCCCTCTGCAGAAGAAATTAAAGATGCGGTTTTTGGTCTCAAGCAGTAGAGTAGCCCAGGTCCGGACGGCTTCAATGAAGTTTTTTTCACTTCAGCTTGGAGTATTGTTGGTCACTCAGTTACGAAGGCAGTGCAACATTTTTTCCTATCCAAGAGAATTCTTAAAGCCTCAAACACCTTCTTCCTGGCCCTCATTCCTAAAATTAAATCTCCTACTAACTTTGCTGATTTCAGATCTATTAGCCTGCTGAATTTCTCCTACAAAATAATTTTCAAAATCCTAGCCTGCAGACTTGCCAATATTCTCCCTAAGCTGATTTCCTATCATCAAGCTGCCTTCATCAAAGGAAGGAGCATTCAACACCATTCAGGATTGGCTTTTGAGTTATTCCAAAAGTTGAATTTCCAGCAATCTAAAGGTAGCTTCTACCTCAAGCTAGACATTACCAAAGCTTTTGATAAGCTAAACTGGTCCTTCCTCTTCACTGCCCTTCATTTCTTCAACTTCTCTGACTCTTAGATAAACCTTATCAAAGAATGTGTTTGTACCTCAAAGTGCTTTGTGCTTGTTAACCGGACTCCGCATGGTTTCTTCAGCTCTTCCTGTGGGCTAAGACAAGGAGATCCCCAGTCTCCTTACCTCTTCATTTTAGCAGAGGAAATCCTGAGCCTCCAGTTGCAAAGCCTTTTAAATCAAGGGATTTTTCGCCAGATTTCTACAGTTCCCTCTACCCCTTGTCACCTGCTATATGCAGATGATATTCTCATCTTCATGAAAGGAGCTACTTCCAGCGTCTTAGTTCTGCAAGACTTATTGGAGACTTACCAGGCAACAGCAGGTCAGTTCTTCAATCTCCACAAGAGCCAACTCCACTTAGGGAAATGTGGCACTACGAGAAAAAACAGAATTTGCTCCATTCTTGGTATCAAAGAGTCTTTGACTCAGTTCACCTACTTGAGTATTCCAATTTGTTTTGGAACCCCTAAAAGGCGCCACTTCTTCAAACTTCTGGATACTGTCAGTGCTAAGCTCAGTGCTTGGAAAGCAAAATCTCTTTCTTTTGCAGGTCGTCTAGTTCTGATTAAGCATGTGATCTCCAGCATGCCTATTCACTTAGCAGCTACTTTACCTCTTCTTGCTTCTATTTGTAAAGAAGTGGAGAGATTGATGAGACAATTCTTGTGGTCAGGCAATGCTCTCCATGCCAAGCCCAACTATGTTAACTAGGCTTCAGTTACTCTTCCAAAGGATGAAGGAGGTCTTGGCATTAGGAAAATAGCAGATGTTAACACTGCCTCTTTCCTTAAGCTAGGCTGGCATGCATCCACTGCTTCTTCTCTTTGGTCTGCCTGGTTCAAGGATAGATACTTCAAATATAAGCCAATCTGGCACCATCTGAACTCGATCTATGGTTCTTGCATTTGGAGAAAAATGAGACGTCCCGCTCCTCTTCTTCACAGTGGTACAACATGGGACGTTGGCAATGGAAAAGACATAAACCTTTGGTTGGACTCTTGGAATGGTGAAATCCCTCTCTCAGCTAGATTTCCTCTCCTGCATTTTCCCCAGGATCAACATCTTTCTTCCCTTTTTCACTTGGGTTCCTGGTCTATTCCAGATGGAATCCTGCCTGCAGTCCATTCCCAGCTTTCTAGTCAGCTCTCAGGTCTCTCTCCTAGGCAGGCTGTCAAAGACACTCTTAGATGGAGAGACTCTCCAGATGGTCAGCTTTCCATGTGTTCTGCTTGGAATTTAGTCAGACTTAGAGGTTCTTATCTCCCTTGGCCGAAGCTTATCTGGAATACCATCTCCCTTCCTAAATTGAAGTGCTTTGGTTGGCGCCTGCTGCACAATAAAACTCCAACTAATTCTCTGTTAAAACGCTGGGGTTTTTCTTTTGCTTCCAGATGCAGTGGCTGTTTTCAAGATGAGGAATCTGTTCCTCACCTCTTCTTCTCCTGTGCTCAAGCTAGACTGTTATGGCTTTGGCTTTTTCGTGCTGCTAAATTGAGGCCTCCTAGGTTCTTCTCTGCTGCAGCTATATGGTTATCTCTATCCCAAGGCAATGACTTACCAGGCAAGAAGTTCATAGCGGCGGTTTTCATGGAAGTTATTTATTCTCTTTGGAAGTCTAGGAACAAATCAATTTTTGAAGACCACAAGCTCCCCATCAATCTCATTATTTTGCAGCTGCAGGAAGCTATCTCCCTCTCTCTGAAGAACATTTCTAAGCCCTTTTGTAGTCCCCAGCTCAAGGCTTTATGCCTTTTTTTTTAAAGTGTAAGGTTCTGGTTTGTTTTCCTCTGCTTCTGGTTCTTCTTCTTTGTTCTTTCTCTTCTTTTTGGGGGTCCTATTTGGCCTTTGTATATTCCTTCTCTGTTTCTTTCTTCTTCCTTTTTAATACAATTACCCTCTAAGCAAAAAAAAAAAAAATTATGTTCGAAAGTCCTTAAAAGCAAAATATTGCCCCAACAAATCACTTTGGGAAGCCAACTTCAAGAATGGAGAGTCAAGGTTCTGGAGGGCTTTTGTTGAGGCAGCTGATTTTATTAATAATAATGTCGGATGGATCCTTGGAAATGGGGACAACATTTCTGTTTGGAATGATCGGTGGATCCCTCAAAAAAGAGGCCTTAGGAAATCATTCTCCTGGGTGACTAACGCGGGCCTTAAAAATTAGTGACCTGTGGAATACAGATAAACAATGGAATATTGAGTTGATTCCTAAGGTTTTTTTATGATCCTAGCTAAGCATGACAAAGAGGATAAAAGAGTGGTTCCCTAACAAATTTGGAGAACTATCAGCCAAATCAGCTTTTAGGATCCTATTTAATGATGGTAAGCCTCAAACTACTTCAATTGTTAATTGGAAGGATTTCTGGAAAATCAAACTACCCCAAAGAGTTCTATTATTTGGATGGAAGTATCTTAGAAATGCCATACATGTTTGCAAATTATTGAACTCTAAAGGGAATTAGTCCAAATGCCACATGTCCTATGTGTCAGAAGAGTGAGGAAACGAGCACTCATGCTCTATTTCAATGCGAGCATGCTACGCCGGCTTTGTTCAACTCTTTTATGGGGATTCTAACTAATTCTATTCAGGAGGTGTGCCCAATGGGATGATGGAAGAGGATCAACGAGATGAGTGGCTCGTCTCTTTCTTCACCTTGCCAAATTCAAGCTTGGGTTGTGGCCCTTTTGGTGGGCATTTGGAGATACAGAAATGATTCCATTTTCAGGGGGATGGATTGTCATCCCATGAAGATTCTCTCTTTAGCCAGTAAAGTTGTGGATTCTTATAATTTCACCTCCAATGCCAGTGGCACCCAATCCGCGAAGATCCCCTCTGCTTTGGCCAATGATATCATTGCTAGAGTACTTTGTGATGCAGCCTAGGGCCTCTGATGGGAAGGCAGGTTATGGGTTTGCTAGTGGCACCCAATCCGTGAAGATCCCCTCTGCTTTGGCCAATGATATCATTGCTAGAGTACTTTGTGATGCAGCCTAGGGCCTCTGATGGGAACGCAGGTTATGGGTTTGCTATTTGGGTTGGTGACAATCAGAAGCCAGGGATACTCGGGAGCTCATTTTGCTTCTGACTTCCTCAAAGTGATAAAGGGTGGTCTAGACTGGTCTATTGCTACAATTGTGCATGATATTTTGGGATATGTTATGTATTTTAGTTCTTGACTTCTTTCATGTGTCTAATACTCTTAAAAGGATTGCTCATGATTGTGATAGGAGGTCTCATGGATTGTTGTAGAGTGAGATCCATTTTGTTGCTCCATCTTAGGTTGCTTGTTGGGGGTTGTTTTGTTGTGTGTGTTTCTGTTTTTTAATGTAGTACTCTTCTTTACCAAAAGAAAAAAAAAATGATATTGGAACTACCTGGTACTACACCTGTTCATGAAAAGTGATTTTTTTTTTTTTTTTTTTTTGTGTGGTTTGCAAGAAATCATAACATAGTGCTTATCTTATTTTTTGGGATATTATATTGTAGTAGTACAGCAGGCAACCCATGAGTACATTAGTAATTTCAAAGATAGATAAGTCTTCCGGATGGTCAAAATCACAATAAACTGGGCTCTACGTAGTTTTTTTTAGAGCCTCCACCATGGTTTTAGCCTTTTAGGGCTTGTTTCTTTAGCAAAATTAAGAGAATTCTTGTTGGGAGAATTTACAAATTCCCCAAATGCTCTCCTCCACTTGAAATTCCAAAATCCTCATAGCCAAAGATGCTTTTGTAAACATTAAGGATGTTGGATTTCAGATAATTCAAAAATATATTTGTGACTTTTAGGTGGTTGGAAATCAGAATTATTTCAAAGAAATGTAGCATTTACAAATGCAGGGGACAACCATACTAACAATATTAGAGAGACTCAAAATCAGAAATTCTCATTAAAAATTTTGCTAAGGCTCGTGAGAAACTGAGCCATTATGGGCTTGTTTCTAATGCAATCGAGCAGGCCCTAAGTGGACAATAAGTGAGTGAACCAAGATGTGCTTCAGACAAGCTTGTGCCATTGTTCTTAATTGGGTTCCTAGTTTTTAGGATCTATGCTACCACACTGATTAGATGGGTTTAGACTAGCATCAATTTGGCCTATTGAGAAAAGAGTTCCAATGTGATTACATGCATGAGTACCCACACGCGTACTGGATATAAGAGAGTTTCTTCTTGCCTATAGAATGACCATCTTACTATGGTTGGCATAATCGTTTGTGGCAGTTCTAATTGCCTCTTTCTGTCCAAAATGAGAAGCCAGACATTTGAGTGGGTGCCTGTTAGGGGTGGTCACAGGCACAACCAGGGTCGATCTAGCCCTCTTTTGGACAGGGGTTTGGCCTTGTGTTTAATCACTCCGGCTGGACCTGAACATAAGCTTCTGACCTGCTTAATATATGGACCAGCGTTAAAGTAAGTGACTTAAAGCACAAAACCAGGATTGGCCTCGATTATGTACATAGTTTAGTGGATGATTTACCCAAACAAGTGATATGAAAGCCCAAAGTAAGTGATAAAAAGTCTGGCCAGACCAGCACAAATGCGCAATTGACTAAATGGGCAGGATCGGGCCTAGCTCGGCCCAGGCACTTCATGCCTGCGTCGGGTTTGGATAGAATACAGGTTTGTGTTTCTAAAGTCTAGCCAGACATGAATATGCCTTAGACCAGCCTAACCCGACCGATGAGCCACTAATGACATGTCCCCAGCTATTATAGCTCAGTTTGACGGGGACATAGGGAGCTTGTGAGCTCTAGCACCCCTAACCAGACAAATAGAGAATCTGTACAAACTAAAGAGATGATGCTTCAATTCTGATTGAGATTCTCATTTTCCAACTCTGAAGTCCAAATACACCCTCATTCATATAATTAAATTCCTACGAATTTTTGGACATTACACTTCTTTTAAAGAATCGAAGGTGAATATTTTCACAAAAATAAGAAGGTACGGATAGTCCTTTTATTGATTATATGCATAAAGATAAAATCATAAATGCAATATTCTAAACCGTCTAATTAATTTAACAGTATTCTAATATTGACCCTTAAATAATAATAATAAAAAAAAAAAAAAAACTAAAATGCCATAAACTTGTCGTCGGCCTATGTCCTAATGGCTAATGGGCCATAATTTCCCCCTTTTTTATTGTTCTGTTTCTAAAGGCTAAAGAACATATTAAGAGAAAAAAGGAAAGAGAGGACATGGCCCCAAAAAATACAAGGAACATCTATACGAGCTCCAAAATCAAAAGTGGAGAAGAAAACAACCAAAAGGAGGAAGAAGACATAAAATTAGCTCACACCCAAAAGGAGTAGGAACAAGTGGCAGCACAGAACATCACTCTTAAGAAGGAAAACCTGCAAAGAACATAGAAATGCGACTTGGTCCCAACTGAAAACTAAAGAAAAAGCAGGGTCATCATTTCTATTGATCGCAAAGACTAATCATGGCCCTCCGAGAGGAATCCCCAAAAACTGGAAAAAGCAGTCATGAGTTGGCTGGAGATGGGGACACAAAGGACTGCATCTTTGATATGCTGAAGAAAGCGCCTCCTAAGCCCGAATGGAGAGACAACTACATTGTTGAAGGTTGCATCATTCCTTAAACTCCACATACAGAAAATAACATTGAAAAATACCATTAATGCTCACTGTTTGGAATCATCAGATCTCCCTTTAGAGAGTGGTGACCATATTTGGGAGGAGGAGAGGGCCAAAGCTTTCTTAACTAGGTGAAAATCAGACAATATCGAGCTCCTTGGAAAGCTTTAACTCAATAACAATCTAACTAATCCGTTTCATGCCTTGTGAAAATCTTTTGGTGCATTTAATCTGATCATTAATTGAAAACAAAAAATAAAGAGAGGATAGACTTTTGTGTGTGCCTGGTGGACTGGGCCTAGAGCTTGAGCTTGAGCCTTTATAGAGGTTCCTCACCAATTGGATCCGATCCGATCTGTGAATTTTTAACCAATGTGAAGGTAAACGGATTGGTGACGGATTGAAAATCTTGTAATCTATTAACAACGGATCGATGACGGATTTCACCCTTAATCGGCGGATTCAATCCGATCCAATCCGATCCGTTGACATTAAGTATAAATAAAAAAATTTAAGGGGTCTAAATATAAGTTAAGATGTCTAAATTAAAATAAGAAACAAAAAATTAAGGGGTCAAATATGAATTTTTTTACAACATGTTTAATATCTTTCTTTTAACATTAGATTGAACAGATTGATCCGATCCGTTCAGATCATATCGTTTTTAATAGCTATGGATTGGTGACGGATTCTAAATCCATCAATCCGTAGGTAACGGATTGGTGACGGACTTGTCCCAATCCACACCAATCCGATCCGTGTACACCCCTAAGTTCAACTCCCTGCCGCCCTGTTAAAGAGTCATGGAGCTATCCAAGCTATCCAATGAAACCTTTACTCTCTAGAGTTTCAATCCTCTTTCAATATGGAATGAGAAAGTGCAGAAATAATTTCTCCCTGATCGTCTTGGTAGCAGGGAGCTTTAGATTGAGAAAAAAATGGTGATATGGGTCTGGTTGGAGGTAGAGGGTAGAGTTTGGTTTTTGACAGTTCTCTGCTTTAAACGATTCTGAGTAGTACTGATTGAAAATCGGACTTGTACTTAAGCCCACACCTCATAAATTGCGGAATAGAGCAGAAATTCACAGAATTTAAGAAACTTGTGATTGAAAGTAAAATTCTACACTCATTTCACTGAATTCGATTGGAAACTCTTTTGTGGGACCACTGGAGAGTCATCTTGATCCCAAATCACACCACATATGCAAATCGAAGAGAAAATAAAGCTAAAATTTGAATGAAAAATCGAAAAATCTAAGAAGATACTTGGGCGTTTAGAGTGTGTATGTGTGTGGGTTGGGGGTTGGGGGTTGGGGGTTGGGGGAGGGTTATAGAACTTGAAATCTCCTTATAGTGCAAAAGGGAGTTACATTACAACTTACACATCATGTCTTGTACTCCATCTTGCAATCCAAACTTACAATACATTAATAACATACTTCATGTTGATAGAGAAAGAGAGAGAGTCATATAGCGAACTCTTTACAAGTTTTAGAGAGAGGAAGAGAGGAGAGATCGACTAGTAACAACATGAGGGAGAAAGAGAGAGAGAAAAGAAAATCATACATGTTTTAGCATGGTTTGGATGGTTCATACACGCACTTTCTTGTATAAGGTTGTGCAGGATTGGGCTTGCTAAAAGCAGGTAAGTCCGGTAATAATGCTCCAGGAGAAATGTATTTTGTTTCTGGATCAGCAAGAAACCTTCTACTGATTTCAGATTCCATCAAGAACTCATCTTGATTGAAGCATTGGGCAATGGAGCCATTGCATTGAGAAGAAGCAACTCTAGAGAGAGCCCCACTTCTAAACCCCACCCCCAGAAAAGCCACGAAGAAGAAACAGAGGCATCTCCTCAATTCAAGTCTCATTTTTTTTTCCCCCTTTCTATGTTACAATCTTCATTCACCTCATGACTATTTAGTCATGGGAGATTCCCATATATATAGAGTCACCCACACTCAAAATGACCACCTAAATAATTGGTTCCTTGTCGGTGGACTATTAAAGCCTTATCCCATGAAATTGACTCCATATGGTGAGCTCTACTTTCCCCATTTACCATATTTTCAGCCATCTTTTTAGTACCCCACTTTTTATTAGGGTACAAATCCTTCGATTGGATTTAAATGACAGTTCCATGATCATCGTGAATAAATTTCCATGATTGAATTTGCCTAATGGACACATTTAGAACTTCTTTAAAATAATAGATTAGGCAGGATTTTGTGGCGCAAAGCCCTATCAAATATAAGATATAAGAGGGGTTTGGAAAATATTGAGGCAGTTGTTGTAATATACATATATTATAAGTGTATATATGGAATTCTCAAAATTTACATCCTGAGCACAATATCTTTCAAAATATACTGGTTAATACTCGAGTAGAACAAAATCATATAACACAGATTCTATATGAATAATACACAAATTAAATGACTTTTTTGTGAAGTCCTTTATATAACTTTAAGAAAAAGAACTTCATATAAAATTGCATTTTATGGGCTTGATTTTAAAGCAATCTCTTGAATCATATTAAAATGCATAGCTTTTAAAGTATATTAAAAAAACAATATAAAATACCATTCACTAGAAAACTGCAAGACAAAACACACACTCACAAGCATACATCCAATCATTTTTTTTTCTTTTTTTTCTTGAACATACATCCGAACTTTTGTTTGTGAACTTCCAAAAAATAAAATAAAAAATCTACCATACCAAAAATATCCCTAATCCACTTTTTGTTTTTTTTTTTTTTTATCATCGAATATTTAGTTATAATTTTGAATCAACGGTCTAAACGCTATGATACCACTTGTAGGATCTCACACCCGATTGAGTTTGTTCGGAATTTTGTAGATTGCAATTTGATGGATGCATTTTCATTAAAGCGTCATTTGATTTACACACATATGCATTGCTTTGGAAAAACTTGAAATCTTGATTTATACATGCATTGTTTTTACGATTTGTAAAAGTATTGATTTATGCATGTTTTGTTTTTAAACTTGGATGCATTTGTTTTTTAAAAGGAGTTTTAGAAATCAAGCAAGCCTTTGGTTTTAAAAGTTTCGAATCTTTTTATGCTTTTTATGTTTCATGTTTTAAAACCCTTAGAATGATTTAAAAATGTTTTCAAAGCTTGATTTAATGGCCCATAAGTTCCCCTCTAGAAATTCTTTGAAAACTGATTTTTAGGGAATTTTTGGCCCCAGGCCTGGTCGACCCGCAGTGGGCCCGGTCGACCGAGCCCTCTACGGGTCGACCGGGTAAAGAGCCGTTGAGCTCTTTTCAAACGGTCAGTTTTATGACCGTTGAAGGCCAGGTCGACCGGGGGTATGGCAGGTCGACCGGGGAGGTGCAGAAACCCACTTTTTTGGTATAAATACTAGTTCATTCATTTGCCAAATGTTGAGAATTTTTAGACCTTCCTTTAGAGGTTTTGAGGCAAATCAAAGGGGAATGAACTAAGGGATAAGGGGATCATTAGGAAAGCTAAAGTTTGGATTAATGAAGTTAAATCACCAAGTAAGCTATACTTTCCTTAACCATATGTTGTCATGCTTTGTTTTATTATTGGTGACCAGACCCCAAGTGTAGGGTGCGATTGTAGTAATAAAACTGGTAAGACTAGGTCGATCCACAGGGAGCTTTAGAAAGAAGGCTTTCCAACTTTGTCACCTGCCCTAAATAAAATCTAATTTTAGCCTAAAATCTAGAAAAGTACATTCATCATTCCTACTTTAAATTAAAATCAAATACATTTCCCAGAATAAAAAAAATTATTAAATCTAAAATGAATCACAAGTTGCTACAAAAGAACACACAAATTAGAACATTAAATTAGAAACAATCCAAAAATAAAACTTACCAAAAAAATTAAGAAGCTAAATTAAAAAAAAATGAACCTAAGTTAGAAACCAAATCAATCAAAGATTAATAACAAATCAAATCACTCAAAAAGAAAACATCCTACTTACTAAAATTAGCATGAAAACCTTACTAGATTAGTTTCCTAAATTATAAACTACGTTAGTCAATAAGGGTTGATATATTTCCTAAGTTAGTGAACTGAGTTAATCAACTCCCTAAAGTTAAGGACTTTCCAAATAAATAAAGATTTTCAAATCATAACAAATTTAGAAAGCATTAAGTCAATCTTAACTTATGTTAGAATTTCCAAATCTCAAGAAACTTCCTAAGTTAAAATTTTCAATTAACAAAAATTAGAAAGATCTTTTATTTCTGGAAATTATCTAGATAATCTAAAACACAAAATTAGAAACTAATATGAAGATATATGCAATGAACTCTAATCTCAACCCTAAACTATGCATAAAAGTCATATAATTGCATAAGAAGCATAAGAAGAAAAGAAAACAACAATTGTTTGAATTTAAATTTATGTAGTGCAAAAACATTAAATGTGTGGATTGCAATAAAATTAAATGTGTGGCATTGACAAGAAATTAAATGTGTGAATTTTGCAATAAATGTAAATGTGCGAGAATTGCAATAAAAATAAATGTGTGATAAGTGTGCTCTTCTTTTTTTTTTTATTCTCAAATCGGGTTCATAAGTACTTATTTCATGTCCTTAGGATCTTGGGTTGTCAATCCAAGAACAACAACAAAGAAAACACAATTCAAGCATTAATCACCTAAGAAAAATAATAAAAGAAAAATCACACTTTTACTAATATGCAATGTTTTTACATAAAAGATGGAGAAATAAAATTCCAAAAAAAAACAACTACATACTAGGATGAAAGGAACCTCTCTAGTTGAAGCTTCAAGTTGGGATAAGCCTTCTTGAAGAGAGATGAGCTATGGTAGAGAAGGAGATGGGTAGAATGATGGAGGGATTACACTAGTGAGGGGGTCTTTTCTTTCATGAGAGGAGAGGGAGGCTTATGCCTTCAATTTATAGATTTTTTCCATCTTTCTTTCCTTCTTTGCTCCAAGTTTGTAGCAAGCAATCTTCTTTGCATGGCAAGTCCCTTCCTTGGCCAACAAGTCTTCAAAGAAATAGCAAGGTGAGTGAGAGATTTTTGGTGCTTTCCATGTGCAAAATTGCAATCCCGAGTAGAAATTATAGCACCAACTTCCAGAGGCCATATCTTTCTCGTTTTAGCTCCGATTGACACAATCTAGGTTCTAAAGATATCTACTCGAAAAGAGTTTTCCAACGGTGTATGGATTGCACCAATCCGACGGCTGGATTAAGAGTTATGACCATTTTAATCTTGCTGCCTCTGAAAAATCCGAAAATAATTGTGCACATATGGAATGATAATTGTGCAATGGCATGTGTGGGACCCATGTGGACTTCCAAAGGCATCTTGGGATATTTCTTTCCTTGTTTCTTGACTCCCCTTCCATCTTTGATTTGCTTCCAAGCTTCTTTGATTGATTAGTCAACTCTTTTAGTACACCTTCCTTTCTTGGATTTCTTTCTTGATTTTCAAGTTTTCAAACTTAGTAAGAATTAGATCTTACCAAATCTGAAATTTCCTTTCTTGATCTTGAAATCACAAATCTAGCTTTCCATTGTTGACTTTTCAAACTCTCCAAAAATACCAAGATATGTGAGTCCACCTTGAAAGATGTCCTACCTTGATCTCTCTCAAATTTCACCAATGTAGGTCCCATTCTTGATTTCTCCTACACAATTTAAAACAAATGGATTCAAGAATAATTTTATGTAAGAAATTTAAATGGACAATGCATGGGACCCTACTTGATGCACCAAAAATAATTGGCTTTCCAAAAATAAGTCTCAAAAAATGGCAGGTTTCATGAATTTATGCAAAAAGTGTGATTTTTTAGCAAATTATGCATGAATGCACTACAATGGATCAAAAATGCATAAAATCATGATTTGTCACTAAACAAAGCTCTTTAATATCAATAAGCCCTTAAAATGGTCCAAAATGTGTATGAAAATGTGCGCTTTTTAGGACTCATCAATTGGTAAATGTTTTCTAGCATGATAAACTATGATTTGTTGTATCCTTAACATGTTTATGTTTTGAATTGATTTATTGTTTTGGATGCATCACCCTTGATTCAATCCAAGTAGTACTTTATTTGGTAAATCTAAGTAGATCATGTTAATGAAAGAATCTTTGAAATTATATGTAACATGATTCTTATACTTGATTGAATCTATGGTTGTTGTTTTTCAACATAAGAAAATCACTTTCAAATATATCTTATGTTTTGGATTCAACATCTTTACAAATCATATGTAACTTTGTTTTAAAGTTTCACAACTTGCCTTACTTTGATAGGTATATCATTTTCAAGTTGTCTTTATAATTACATATGATTTGTCCCCTTATTTCAATCAAATCTATTTTTATGTTTTATGAGCTACATTGTTGATTTGATTGACATCCCTATGCATCACATGTTTTGTACTTAGAATTTCACAACTTGTTTAGGATACAAATGTATATCTTTTACAAGTTATCTTTAACATGTGATTTGCATTATTTCCTCAATCATAAATGTTTATGAGCTAAAACTTTCAAAAGCCTTAGGCATACATTTATGAGCCTTCATTTTCAAAATGATTGAGGACATCACACACACACACATCATGAGCATACATCTTTGCATTCATTTAGTGTTTGTGTGAGTTAGAGTTTCATTTTCATATCCGCCTATTTTAGAGGAAAATGTAATGAGCTAAATTGTATCTCCATCAAGTGTAATTTAGACACTAATTAGAGAGATAACCAACCTATGGTTGAAGAGGTTATTGCTTAGCCTAAGAAAAGCATAATGTATAGGTTGATGTTGAGCCTTGAAAAACATCATTGTAAAGGTTATTGCTTAGCCTATTGAAAAGCATAAATAGTGGAAATCCAGTAGGGTGTTGAATCACAAGCCGGTAGTGGATGTAGGCATTGAGGCCGAACCACTATAAATCCTTGTGTGATGGTGCTTGCTTTGTGGTGATTGTTTTTATTAAGCTTCTGCATTTTGTTTGATAATCATCACTTATGACTAGTTTGTTTTAAAGAAGTTAAAATTGGATAATATTGGTCATAATTGAAGCTCACCCTATTCAGCCCCCCCTCTAGGGTTCGGATCCCCGGACTTTCAGAGTTACCACTTATCCCAAAATCAATGGAAACAACCATGGTTTAAAATCACGGTTTGTAGTCATCGCGTCACAGTTCACAGTTATTGTGGTTCGTAGTCATCACATCGCGGTTCGCGGTCATCACGTCGTGGTTCGCGGTCATCATAGCCCATCGCGAAGCGAATTTTTATTTGACCCCAAAAAATTCAAATAAATATCCAGAAAATCCAAAATATTATAAAATGATAGAAACTAATGTTTTTTTTTTTTTTGCATTAGTGCACACTTCAAAGAAAAATAATAGTCCCTCAAGTTATAACATCCTGTATCATTGTTGTATCGATGTATATACTAAACTAAGTTGAAATATCATAAATTTAACATAATGCAACCATAATTTTGGGCAAACTAATAGTGTCAAACATTTAAAGTCTACACTTTAAATCATAAGATTCACACTTTTTTGTTCCAAAAGTGTAGATCTATTGTAAACTAGCACATTATAAATGCATTTGAACACTAATTTGGAAAAATGTAAATGATATCAAGAACGACCCCAAATTTTGAAAATAAAAAAATCTGGATCTACACCTTAAAACACTAGATCTAGAGAAAAATTAGTGAGTAACATCAAATCTAACTCAATATAAAGCCTTTGGTTGATGTATTACACAATATTAAAAAAAAAAAAAACTAAAATAATTCGGATTTAAATAATGAAAAAATAAAAAATATTACAAAAAGTGCTAAAACTTGAAATTTTTTACTCCAAAAGTATAGAGCTAACACACCTCAAACATCTCTAAGTTATTTGAACCTTGAAAAGAACTCCAAAAAATAAAAAAATAAGCTTACCAAAGAGGTCCCTTGAGTTTGATTAGATTTCCCCACATACAAATCCACCCAAAAGTAGCTTAGATCTAAACTTTTAGGTGCTCCTCCATGCCTTAGAAGTTGTAGCAAGCCCTAGGATGTCTTAGGAAACTCTTAGAGAAGAAACACATTAAAAGAAGTGAAAGAAGAAAGCCAAAGGGAAGTTAAAAAAAAAATCCCGTCAGGCGTTATAATGACCGTTATTTTGAAAATAACGGCCGTTATATTTAAAATAATGGCCATTATGGACCCTTTTTTGGTGATTTTTTACCCCGATATGCATCTCGGCCGCTATATTCATTGTAACGTAACGGTAATGGCCGTTATGTAACGGTAACGGCCGTTATTTTGAACCATGGAAATTGCGCAACAATAGTTTTATGGTAAGGGCGAAGGCGAGGGCTTAACTACAATTATGACCGCTCCGACGCAAAAATAGACATTGACCTCGAATTCCACTTAATTAACAACCACGTTCTTGGATCTTATTGGGGAAGCAGGTCTAGATATGGTTGGTTTGTGTAGAATGTTCATGAGAAATATATGGATTCCACCTAATCAACAACCATGTTCTTGGACCTTATTGGGGAAGGTCTAGATATGGTTGGTTTGTGTATGCATACAAATCATTTTTTCAGATGAGGAGTTCGGACTGCAGGATTCGTAGGAGTAGTTACCTTAACAAGAGGCAGTTGCAAAGAGTTAGGGGTGAAAGTGGGTCGGGCCGTCCTAGGGCCGCCCGCAGACGGCCCGTTATAGGCTCGGCCCAAGCTCGGCTCAAAAGACAAAAGAGCCGAGCTAGGGCCTAGTAGGAGGCCCGTTTTCTTAAATGGGCTGAGCTCGGGCTTGATGAAGCCCGGCTCGTAAGCCCTAGGGCCTATATATATTAATACATATATTATATATATGTACACTATACAATATATAATACATATATGATATAACATAATCCATAAATCATAAACCTTAGTTTTGAAAGTCCGGGGATCCGAACCCTAGAGGGGGGGTGAATAGGGTGAGCTTCAATTATGAACGATTTTAATCAATTTTAACTTCTTTAAATTAAACTAGTCACAAGTGATGATTATCAAACTAAATGCGGAAGCTTAATAAAAAACAATCACCACAAAGCAAGCACCATCACACAAGGATTTATAGTGGTTCGGCCTCAATGCCTACATCCACTACCGGCTTGTGATCCAACACACCACCGTATTTCCACTATTTATGCTTTTCAATAGGCTAAGCAATAACCTTTACAATGATGTTTTTCAAGGCTTAACATCAACCTATACATTATGCTTTTCTTAGGCTAAGCAATAACCTCTTCAACCAATGGTTGGTTATCTCTCTAAGTAGTGTCTAAAATACACTTGATTGAGATACAATTTAGCTCATTACAATGCCTCTTAAATAGGCGAATATGGAAATGAAAAACTAATTCATACACACACAATATGAATGCAAAGATGAATGCTCAATGTGTATGTATGATGTCCTCAATCATTTTTAAAATGAAAGCTCATAAATGTATGCCTAAGGTTTTTGAAAGTTTTAGCTCATAAAAACATTTATGATTGAGGAAAGAATGCAAGTCACATGTTAAAAATATCAACTTGTTAATGATATGAAAATCAAAGGCTCACAAGTTGTATGAGATTAATTAGCTCTAAACATGTGATGCATAGGGATGTCAATCAAATCAACAATGTAGCTCAAAACATAAAAATAGATTTGATTGAAATTAAGGGACAAATCATATGTAATTATAAATTCAACTTGAAAATGATATACCTATCAAAGCAAAGCAAGTTGTGAAACTTTAAAACAAAGTTACATATGATTTGTAAAGATGTTGAATCCAAAGCATAAGATATATTTGAAAGTGATTTTCTTATGATGAAAAACAAAAACCAAAGATTCAACCAAGTATAGGAATCGTGTTACATATAATTTCAAAGATTCTTTCATTAACATGATTTACTTAGATATACCAATTTAAGTACTACTTGGATTGAATCAAGGTGATGCATCCAAAACAATAGATCATTTCAAAACATAAACATGTTAAGGACACAACGACACATAGTTTATCATGCTAGAAAAGATTTACCAATAATAAAGCAAGGCATGACAACATATGGTTAAGGAAAGTAAAGCTTACTTAGAGATTTAACTTCATTAATCCAAACTTTAACTTTCCTAATGACCCCTTTCATCCCTTAGCTCATTCCCTTTTGATTTGCCTCAAAACCTCTCAAGGAAGGCCTAAAAATCCCTAACTTTGGCAAAGGAATGAACTTCATTTTATACCCAAAACATGCCCAACGGCTAGTCCCCGGTCGACCTGGACCATTGCACGGCCGACCGGGTACACACAACGGCTATAAAAATGACCGTTTAAAAACTGCTTTTAGCGGGGGCTAGAGACCGCCGGTAAAAGTGGTTTTGGCTGCCGGTATAAGTCCTGTTTTTCCAAAAATGTATTTTTTAACGTAATTTTGGTTGGGAATTTTTTTTGGGCCATTAAATCAAGCTTGACTACATGTTTTAAATTAGTCTAAGGGTTTTAAAACATGAAACATAAAAAACCAAAAAAGATTCGAAACTTTAAAACCAATGGCTTGCTTGATTTCTAATAAATTCTTTTCTAAAAAAAATGCATCCAAGTTTAAAAACAAAACATGCATAAATCAATACTTTTACAAATCTAAAAACCAATGCATGTGTAAATCAAGATTTCAAGATTTTCTAAATCAATGCATATGTGTGTAAATCAAATGATGCTAGAATGATAATGCATCCATCAAATTGCAATCTACAAAATTCCTAACAATCCCCCCCTTTGCAATTTGATGGCAACTCACTCACCACTGAATATTACACACTAAGTCTTCAGCTCCCCTTAAGCTGGACAAGTCTTGAAATCTTCTTGGATGCTTCTCTTAGCTTGGGCTCTTGGGCTCTTTTCTTCAATCTTCATGATGCTTGGTGCTTGATCATTCTTCAATCTTTCTTTCTTTAGCCAAGCATCTTCTTTAGCTCTAAGCTTTCTTTCTTCTACTTCTCCCCCTTTGACCATGCCTCTCTCTCCCTTTGGCAAGATATGCATTCTCTCCCCCTGTAGAAGATCATACAATATCTCCCCTTAGGAAGCTTGGACATTCTCTTCCCTTTTAGAGAACTTGAATTCTCTCTCCCCCTTTGACATTAAATTGCAAAGGTACCTACACACATGAAACAAGGAAAATATCTTTTAGTAGCACCTGTTAACAAAAGAAATCGAAAATGAAATTCATAACAGGTTTTCATGTATGGTAGTAGTCTCTAAGGGTTCAAAGTCAATCCAATGGTGAATTTGATCAAAACTAATACTTCCTATGAAGGTTTACACTCCCCCTCAATCCATTCTCTCCTTTTGTCAAACCTTTGACAAAGATATAACTATTTGGTTCAAGAAGAAGATGGTTTTACCAATTGAGGGTCAACTTCAAGAGAAGGATTATATTCGTTTAACTATAAAGCACAATATGATCAAATTACCAAAAGGAACCAAGGTCAAGGAGAAAAGCGATCATGGATACCAATTGGAAAATCAAAGAATACCAATTGAGATTCAAAGATAAGTCTATTAAAACAATCACTCTAAAATGGATTTAAAAATATAACTATTAGGAAAAATCCAAATTAGAGCAATCGATGATAAAATGGGGTTTATTAATCATAGCATCAATCAATTTAACTATGAAAAACATATGCTATGAAAGTTTTGAAATCATTTCATTCAATCAAAAAATATGACTATCATGTGCAAGATGAGTGAAATGAAATTCAAACATGAAGCCAACCTCAACTAATAACCAACCAAGATTATGAATACATAAACATGGTGGTCATGAGATTTACCTTTATGAGCAAGAGAGGTGGCAAACATGAAAATTATGATGCTAATGGAGTGTGACATGGAACAAATATATTACTATCAAGTTCAATCCAATGTACACAAGGTCTATCACATTCACAAGAAATCAAATCAATCAAAAATTATACCAATTGAATTTGACAACATGATTAAGAGCAAGAATGTGACAAATACAAAATTCCATCAAGCATCATAAATGCATATTCATCACTTTTAAATATATAACTAATGAGCATAGTGATGAACAAGATAAATTGCAATGCAAAAGGATATAGCTTTGAAATGCATACAATTTTCAAAGTGTCAAAATCATATGAATTCAACATCTAAGATATCCATCAAACATATAGAAATACGAGGAATGGATTTCAAAGAGTTTCATATGATCAAGAACACTACTATGATGTTGAAACATGTACAAGGATGACATCACTTAGAGAATATACATGAATCAACATCATAACCATCCAAAAAGAAATGACTAGAAGGCATAGAGGATGGATTTGAGTTCTAGTATGGTTTCTACAAATATAACTAAGATCACAACCATACATAGAACGATTTGACATTTGCATAGAGATGATCAATCAACACTCAAGATCTAACTCATACCATATCATCAATAAATAATATAACTATGCAAGCACAAGAAGGTATGGAGTTAGAGGGACATCATGGATCGCATATAGATAAAGATGGACCACATATATGGATATACCTATTAAGAACAATGGTTTAATTCCAATTCATCTAAAATGATCCATTAAACTATCATGCTATATCTCCACTCTTAGCAATTGTACTAAGCTTACAATGCAATGGAAAAGGATATGAGGTTTATACCAAATGAACTTAGCACATTAAATCACATATGTACTTATTAGGCTCAAATGATAATAAAACAAAAGATTTTACTATAAAACACATAAACAATCATCAATTTGCATTAATGAAAATATATACCAAGTTAGGCACAAACATGCAAATCAATGAGACCATATCCAACCAAGCAATGTAAGACATCAAAATCAATTTGCATAAAGAATGTAACTAAAAGAGCAAAGATGCAAATTGTTTGTAAAAATTATTTCCTTCCAAATGATATAATCATAATTAAGCAAAAGGAAATAAATTCAAGGAAAATGCTTCTATAAATACAACCAATAAAGCTTAGAACATTTTCCAAAGTTTTTCAAATCACTTCAATATTTACAATTCCAACAATGAATCATTTAGGATTATGAGCAAGCGATTTTGAAAAACATGAAGTGTACTACTATAAATTTTCAATTTGTATTCTAAATATGACAAAAGACACTCATACAAATTGAACACATATTTTCCATACCAAGAGATATAACTTTGAAAAATCAATGGAAAACTTAAATTGCTTCAAATCATTTGATTTACAAAAAAGATCTAATTATGACATACATCAAATGATTTTTCAACATCAATTGATCATGAAAAATCTAGCTATTAAAGATTTTGTAATCACAATCAATTGATCATGAATAGATATGCACTACAAGAGATATAACTATATGAACAAAATGCAAATCCATCATGAAAATATTGCAATTAAGGGATTTTGAAAACCATAAGATATAACTTAAAAGTTCATGAAGACAAAATCAAATGATCACAAAGAAACATTGCATTTTAAGAGATGTGACTATAAAGAAACAAAATGCAAATGTAACATGACCAACAAAAAGATTTAACTAAAAAGGATAGGTTGGTCTAGAGAGGATCAAGGCCTTAAGGTTAGTCTAAATGTGTACCAATGAAGATTCACCTAAGATCTTGAAAAGGTTGTCCTTGAGAGTTCATATAGAGGACTCACCAACTCTTGGAGATATAACCTGAAAAAGTCTTAGAGTGGTGTAATGATACTATGGGGAAATTTCATTTTTTATCATAGTGGAAATCATTAAAAAGATATGCAATAAATCACAACATTATGGTTCTAATCTAAAAAGGATCAACTCCGGGTTGTTAAGCCGTAAAATGGAGTAACCTCGCTCTGATACCAATTGAAAGTCCGGGGATCCGAACCCTAGAGGGGGGGTGAATAGGGTGAGCTTCAATTATGAACGATTTTAATCAATTTTAACTTCTTTAAATTAAACTAGTCACAAGTGATGATTATCAAACTAAATGCGGAAGCTTAATAAAAAACAGTCACCACAAAGCAAGCACCATCACACAAGGATTTATAGTGGTTCGGCCTCAATGCCTACATCCACTACCGGCTTGTGATCCAACACCCCACCGTATTTCCACTATTTATGCTTTTCAATAGGCTAAGCAATAACCTTTACAATGATGTTTTTCAAGGCTTAACATCAACCTATACATTATACTTTTCTTAGGCTAAGCAATAACCTCTTCAACCAATGGTTGGTTATCTCTCTAAGTAGTGTCTAAAATACACTTGATTGAGATACAATTTAGCTCATTACAATGCCTCTTAAATAGGCGGATATGGAAGTGAAAAACTAATTCATACACACACAATATGAATGCAAAGATGAATGCTCAATGTGTATGTATGATGTCCTCAATCATTTTTAAAATGAAAGCTCATAAATGTATGCCTAAGGTTTTTGAAAGTTTTAGCTCATAAAAACATTTATGATTGAGGAAAGAATGCAAGTCACATGTTAAAATTTTCAACTTGCTAATGATATGAAAATCAAATGCTCACAAGTTGTATGAAATTAATTAGCTCTAAACATGTGATGCATAGGGATGTCAATCAAATCAACAATGTAGCTCAAAACATAAAAATAGATTTGATTGAAATTAAGGGACAAATCATATGTAATTATAAATTCAACTTGAAAATGATATACCTATCAAAGCAAAGCAAGTTGTGAAACTTTAAAACAAAGTTACATATGATTTGTAAAGATGTTGAATCCAAAACATAAGATATATTTGAAAGTGATTTTCTTATGATGAAAAACAAAAACCAAAGATTCAACCAAGTATAGGAATCATGTTACATATAATTTCAAAGATTCTTTCATTAACATGATTTACTTAGATATACCAATTTAAGTACTACTTGGATTGAATCAAGGTGATGCATCCAAAACAATAGATCATTTCAAAACATAAACATGTTAAGGACACAACGACACATAGTTTATCATGCTAGAAAAGATTTACCAATAATAAAGCAAGGCATGACAACATATGGTTAAGGAAAGTAAAGCTTACTTAGAGATTTAACTTCATTAATCCAAGCTTTAGCTTTCCTAATGACCCCTTTCATCCCTTAGCTCATTCCCCTTTGATTTTCCTCAAAACCTCTCAAGGAAGGCCTAAAAATCCCTAATTTTGGCAAAGGAATGAACTTCATTTTATATCCAAAACATGCCCAACGGCTAGTCCCCGGTCGACCTGGACCATTGCACGGCCAACCGGGTACACACAACGGCTATAAAAATGACCGTTTAAAAACTGCTTTTAGCGGGGGCTAGAGACCGCCGGTAAAAGTGGTTTTGGCTGCCGGTATAAGTCCTGTTTTTCCAAAAATGTATTTTTTAAAGTAATTTTGGTTGGAAATTTTTCTTTGGGCCATTAAATCAAGCTTGAAAACATGTTTTAAATTATTCTAAGGGTTTTAAAACATGAAACATAAAAAACCAAAAAAGATTCGAAACTTTAAAACCAATGGCTTGCTTGATTTCTAATAAATTCTTTTCTAAAACAAATGCATCCAAGTTTAAAAACAAAACATGCATAAATCAATACTTTTACAAATCTAAAAACCAATGCATGTGTAAATCAAGATTTCAAGATTTTCTAAATCAATGCATATGTGTGTAATCAAATGATGCTAGAATGATAATGCATCCATCAAATTGCAATCTACAAAATTCCTAACAAGTTTTAATCAATATAAATAATCTCTAAACCCAAAACACTAAATAATCCATAAATCTTAAACCTAAGCAGTAAGCCATAGGGCCTACATATATTAATCCATATATTATATATATGTGTACACTAGTATATAATACTTATATGAATCTATGATACTAAATAATCCACAAATCCTAAACCTTAGTTTTAATCCAATATAAATAATCCCTAAACCCTAAACACTAAACCCTAAGCACTAAATAATCCATAAACCCTAAACCTAAGCACTAAACCTTAAACCCTATTTTTAATCCAATATAAATAATCCCTAAACAACCTTGAGGATGCGTGTATATTAATGGTCTGGAAGACATTTTTTTAAATCTTGTTAACTCTGGAACAACCTTTTCTTTGTTGTTATTATTATTTATTAACAAGGCTCTATTGTTGTTGTTATAGGTGATGTTGGAGACTTTATTTCATGATGTTAGCCGAATACTCTATTTTATTCTATGATGCTATTGGAGTTTAATTTGATTTGTATTATTGTTGGAGTTTGATAATGCTCATCTATATTAACATTGAACTACTATGGAGTGTTGGAAGTGAGCTCCCTTTGCTTTTATGGAGTCTTTCTTATTTTAGTTAATTTTATTGCTGCAATCCAAATTATGGGAATGGGAATATGGGATGAATGCATGCATTTGACCATTTTTTGTTTCTGGTTTGCATATGTAGATTTCTTTGAATTCCTACAGGATTTTTTTTCCTGAAAATATTTTCTTTCAGCTAGTGCTATATTATTAGCCGGGCTCAAAGGGTCGGCCCTAGGACCTCATAACTTAATAAGAGTCGAGCCCGAGCCAGGGTTTTTTAGGCCCTCTCGAGCTCGGGCCAAGCTAGGGCCTACTGAAAAATACTAGGGCCGAGCCTAGGGCCTGTCAAAGCCCGGCTCGGCCCGGCCCACTTTCATCCCTACAGAGAGTAATACTACCAAACAGTATTGCTTGTGACTACTTGTGGATGTCACAGGTTTCCATTTTTTTGTGGATGTCACATGTTTCCATTTGGATCTTCCATATACAAGCAGACAGCTTGAATGATAGGTCTATAGTGAGATATGATTAGCGGATTCTGGATACAGAAAGGGCCGCGCTAATCTTAGGCCGTAAAAATTAAAATAAATAAATAAAAAAAAAAAACAAATCCAGTATTGAGTTTGGAAGAATAATAATTTGATGCGGGGTTTGGTGCGAGTCAAAATAGAGATGTTACTATCAAAATCGAGTTGAAGTCTAGATTGAAAGGTAGCGACCAAGATTGAATTGAAAGCATTCCACTATAATAGATTGTTGTGGATTTAACCCCAAAGGACAGCTCAGTTGGCCTAGCACTACGGTTTGCACCCGGAGGTTGTTGGTTCGAAACTGCACTGTCACGACCCAAATTCCGGGGCCCTGTCCGATTCTGGATCATGATTATTTAGGAAATTTATCTAATGTTTTAAGCACATTATTGATTTTAGTCAAGACATAAGAAGTTTGATTACTCAGAGATTATTGATATTTATAATTTAATTGAAATTATATTTTTGAACTAAATGCTTTATTCCTTATGAAAATTATTTGATGAATGCGTGGTGAATATTGCTATATAATCATGATCTGGAATCCGATAGAGCTCCGAAATTTGGGTCGTGACAATGGGGCTACAAGCGAGTCTACCTGGTCCAAATGATTGGGAATGCTTCGATGGCAAAAAAAAAAAAAAAAGAAGGATTGTTTTGGATTTGGCGAGAGTCAAAATTAAAGGGTGATAACCTAAATTTATTATAAGCCTTCGGTTATTATCTAAAATAATAGGTTGGTGTGGGCCCGGGTACTCGTTGAAAGTCAATAGACAATAGTCAAAACTAAATTGAAAGCCTTCTGCGATATTATATAAAGTAATAGATTGGTGTGGAACTCGACGCGAATCAAAATTGAAGGATAAGTGGATAACTGTTAAAATTGAATTAAAAAGCTTCCACTGTGGTATACAATAATTGCTGACCACCAGATTTGACTGGTTTCAGGGAGAACCCAACAGACTGATACAATTGATGATTGTTTTATCTGTCGAGAAATTTTCACTGTTAGAATGATGGCACCGTGATCATGAACCAAACAGGAAAGGGCTCAAAGAGCATTTCATGTTTGTAAATTATTGCGAATAAATGTAACTTGCCATATCAAGAGATAGGAGCATGTTGGTGGGGATCCACTTTCCAGAAGAAATAGAAGGATAGCTGTAAATTAGTCATCTACTAAAAATTAATTTAGAAGGGGAACTAGTACTTTTGGTGGCCGAGAAAAAATGAGTATTTTCATCAATGTCTTGTGAGGTGAGGTGATCACAAGATTTAGATGTGGGGTGATTATTTATTAGCTATATTAAAGGATAGGGCGTCGATACACATTGAAATCTAACGCAATGTCAAAATTGACCTTGGGTCTATGTAGGTCCGCCACTGGACCCATTGCACTGATAAGCAGCAATAGCAGTAGAGAGAGTGCCACTGCCAAACAGCAACACTAGGGAAGCTGCAAAGAAACGAAGGCCTCTCAATCAAGTTTCATGGTTTCCTTTCTTGGTCTCTTCTCACGTTTCAAGCCTTCACCTTCTAATGGCTATTTTAATTATGGGCGCGAGATAGGAAAGTAAAAAAATTGGAAAACCATCTAACTGACCGGACCGGATCGAACTGAACCGAACCGAACCAAACAGACGGTTAATAACCGTATTTCACGGTTCGATTACGGTTTTTAGTCTCGACTCATGATTATTAATCGAACCGGACCGTAAAATACAATTCGGTTAACCATTTTCCTAAAACACACGGATAACCGAACTGTTACACTAATAAATAAATACATAAAACACTAAAGGGCCTAAATAAAATAAAATGACTTAAGTTAAGTCCTCTTTCTCATCTTGCTTTCCTTATGAATCTTTTTTTTATTTGTATATCAATATTTTTTGTTTATGTTTTCTTTGATATGTATAGATATTGCTTTTATATTGGAATATATGTTCTTTTTTCCTTTTTTAGACCATATTGAAATTAACCGTAACTGAACTGTGTAATACGATTAAATTCGGTTCGAACGATTTTTTAGGGTACGATTGCAGTTTTTAAACACTAAAAACCGTAAAATACGATTCGGTTAACGGTTTTTCCATAACAAACGGTTAATCGAATTGTGACACCCATAATGTGAGATATTCTCATTCATCTTTCTCCCACACACAACCAAACAATTTAACTGATTGATTCCCAATATTATCGGTGCATTATAAAATTGCCAGCCATTTTGTTTCACTAGCTAGTTTGGGGGAGTTTTCACCTAGCAAGGAGAGGATTGCAAATTGTTCATATTGGGTCTGGCTTGTGAGGCCCATATGCGTGCATGCCTAGGAGTGGAGGATATGGAAAGATCTAAATATGTATATGGGTCATGCAAACAATCAGCTCCATATAATATCAAAACCCTTGATTTAATATAACTCAGGATTTTTTAGAGATTCAATCCAAATGCAAAGAATGAAATGAGCGTCAATCCAATTGCAAAGAAAGAACTAAGTGTCTAATTGAACAAGATATTACATCATTGCGAACATTGATCAAAGGTGGGTCGAACTAGCATCATTGCTATGGAATCTGCTTGTGGGAGAAAGTTTTTTTGTAGGAGAAAGTTTTTAAATTTGGATGAGGGAAAATTCCAATAAAAGTATACAAGCTCATTTTCAAAAAAGTACATGAGGATTTGAATATTTTAAGAAAGTATAAAAGTTCTTCATTTTTCTTTCAATCACGTCCTCTCCATTAAAAAATATATATAATAAGACAAAATACCATTATGACGACAAGTTGTCTTTTCTAAACTTTCTTCCATCACCACAACCAACCTACAAAAAAACTTTATGGGCCTCACTAATCAAATGTTGATAGTAGAGTACTTTTTTTTTTTTTTTTTATAGTTCAATCATGCACCTAAGAGACTGCCATAATTGGTCTTAAAGTTCTTTCAACTGGATTCTCATATGGCCCAGCTTTCAACTTGATTTTGATGATCATAATTGAATGAAGTTAGTTTTCTAGTAATTTGGAATCCATATGAACCCATCACATTTAACTATCTATGCATAAAGATACCTCATATGGGCCACATTTGATTGTTTGGGTTGGATTTGATCATTTCTCTTAAATGATTTATTAAAGAGAAATTTTGTAAAATGATGTAAGAATGTTTTTTGTCCTTTAAAAAAGCTTTTATGGTGAGGATTTGATTGAAAGAAATATAAAAAACTATCATACTATTTTGAAATATTCAAATATTTTACTCTTTTGAAATATTCAAATCTTCATGTCCTTTAAAAATGAGCTAAGAATTTTTTATATACTATCTTGAAAATTTTCCCTTTGGACAAAGACCCTATAAACAAATTTAATTAATGATTTTGGTTGTCTTATCCTCTTAGTATCATCTGCAATTTTTTTATTTTAAATTATTTCTTAAAACTTTTTTATTCTAATTGAAAAGGACCAAAACCAACAAATACATCAATGCCTAAAATCAACATATCAGCCGATGGTTACACCCAACTATTTATGTTGAAAACCATGTTGCGAAAAGCTGCAAACTGTTAAAAATGATAATCTCAGGATCATTAGTGGATAAAAAATACAAGGTCTCAAGATCATTTCACGGCTCAGTTTTTACATTCTAGTGTTCTTTGCAGTCAAAAACTAGTGTTAACATGCAAATTGTACCTTGGCATGCAACAAATCAAAGAAAAAAAATATAGGAGGTTAATCATCTATTAAAAATTAATTTCATTTTGAATTCTTAATTGTTAAATCTATACAGTGGCTTTTTAGCTGTTAACTGATTTTTTTTTTATTCCTATTGCCAATCCTAAATTTTTAATTGATCTGATGGTTCAGAATAATTTAAGATGACACCTGTTTTTCTAATTGACTCCTTTTCCTTTTTTTTTTTTTTTTTTTTTTTTATCATTCCAGCTAAGGGGCAAGGTCCCTAAAAGACCTGCATATACGAGATAATAGAAACTTGCACATGGAAACGCATACAACGCACACAAGCAAGGTAATGTAGGATAAGATACCATTCTCAATTGACATGACCTTTCTCTTGTTTTTATGTGTTGACGAGTTATTCTCAATTGACACCTTTCTCTTGTATTTTTGGGTCGACATGTTACACATCCTCCTAGCTTTCTAAGGAATTGAAGAGCCAAAATGCTTGGTAGTTCAAATCAAGAACTCTTTTGCATTCCAAACAATTAAGATCAAAACTTTTTTTATTTATTTTATATCATGTTCCACGACATACGATACATTATCCATTTTGAAGTATCTGTTCATCATACCATTTAGGTCAATTATTTTGAGTTAGTAAAGGGTTTTGAATTTAAAATAACGGTAATTGTAGTCTTTTAATTGCTTGAAATCCACTTGAGAACAGTAGAATGTGTTTTTTCTATATAAAGTTATTTTTACAAAAAAAAAAAAAAAAAAAGTATAAAGTAGAATGGTTTCTTAGAAGTTTTTAAAACACAAGGATATTAAAAACAAAAAAATTTTGGAGAGGGGATGGAGAGTGTTTCTATTGTAGACCACCCTTTTCCAGTCTCAAATCAGATGGTTAGAAAATGTCCGATGGAACTGAGTAGATCCCACCACAGTGCTTGCCTGCTCTACTTACTACAAGCACTTATTGGGGAGTTCCTGGACCCAGTTAGAAATGAGTGGTGGGATTCAACTGGAGCGAATGCATCACAAATATATTTAAAAAATTAGCTGTAATGAAAGCTTTAGTAAAGAAAGACCAAAAAAAAACACATCAAAATGAAAAGGAAAAAGGAGGATGGTGTTTCAGTTCAAGCGAGATGAAAAGGGGGACTGTTCCATGACATTCTTGAATCAGAACTAGTAGTAGGGAGCAATCCCGGCCATCTACGACTCAGTTAGGCTGCAGGACCTAGTCCCAGTCTCAGAATCTAAACTGCAGCATTGAACCTGAAGCTAGACCTAAATGAAGCGCTTGGACCTGGGCTCAAATCAACACCCAATCACTTATATACTCGTACATAAATTCGATATAACTTAATGGATATAAATTTTGATACATACAGTCTATGGGCTGTTTGAAATCTATGAAACCAGATCCAGACCCAAATTTTAGTTGGACCCATGAAGTGGAGTCATAGATAGCCGTACCAAAATTAGAAATGGACCAAAATATTGGACCCATGGGCCTTTTAATTTTCTGTTTATGTCCTTCAAATTTAGGTCCAATGCTAATTTAAATTTATTACCACAAACACAAATATCTTAGATTATTCTAGCCAAATAAAGGACCAATATCTTTGGTTCATTTTGCGATCATGTTATTTTAGAATTGAAAGGGTAATTATTCTGATTTTTCATGCAGTCAATTGTTTCGTTGTCTGGCACAACACATTTTACTTATGAAAAAGTCAAAAAATGGAATTGATTCTCTTCAAGAGAGAAGATGAATGCAGGATTCTTCTCTCCCATGGGAAAGAAATCTATGGAATGCAAACCACTTGTTACACAAATAAGTCCCTAAAAGGACAACATGGCAGCAGATCTGTAACTCAACAGGAATATTGTTATTTTACTAGCACACAAGTTTCATGTTGGACAGAATACTCGGATTGAAAATTATCATCTGAAGGTCACTATCTCTTATACCTTCTATAACATTTTTTTTAGAGTACTTCAGTAGTTTGGCTTTCAAATGTCGGCCTCGCAAATAAATTCACAGCACTCAGAAGATCCGGATCATCTTCCCAAATTTTTCTTCATTATTTTGTAGCAGAGAAGTCAATACAGCATACTTCTTGTACTCAATCCAACCTGCAGTCCAAACTTCCAATATTAGCACACCTTACATGGAATGCATGAAAACAGGGAGAGCTGCAATTACACACAAAACAGTGGGATTGAAAATTTCGCTACATATGTGAGAGAGAGAGAGTGTTACCACCAGCGCCTCTGTTCCTGTTCAACCATTCATACTTTCTCTAACCTTGCAATAAAGGTCTCTGCAATCTGGTTTATAAGGTCTTGCTTTAGAAACGGTACTCCCCCCGTGTTGAAGGTCTGCCTTCAATGGATCATTTGCTATAATAGCTGGGTGAAAATTAGTTTGAGCAAGAAACCTTCTACTAATTTCAGATTCCACCAAGAACTCATCTTGATTGAAGCATTGAGCAATGGAGCCATTGCATTGAGAAGAAGCAACTCTAGAGAGAGCCCCACTTCTAAACCCCACCCCCAGAAAAGCCACGAAGAAGAAACAGAGGCATCTCCTCAATTCAAGTCTCATTTTTTTTCCCCCTTTCTATGTTTCAATCTTCATTCACCTCATGACTATTTAGTCATGGGAGATTCCCATATATATAGAGTCACCCACACTCAAAATGACCATCTAAATAATTGGTTCCTTGTCGGTGGAATTTTAAAGCCTTATCCCATGAAATTGACTCCATATGGTGAGCCCTACTTTCCCAATTTACCATATTTTCAGCCATCTTTTTAGTACCCCACTTTTTATTAGGGTACAAATCCGTCGATTGGATTTAAATGACAGTTCCATGATCATCGTGAATAAATTTCCATGATTGAATTTGCCTAATGGACACATTTAGAATTTCTTTAAAATAATAGATTAGGCAGGATTTTGTGGCGCAAAGCCCTATCAAATATAAGATATAAGAAGGGTTTGGAAAATATTGAGGCAGTTGTTGTAATATACATATATTATAAGTGTATATATGGAATTCTCAAAATTTACATCCTGAGCACAATATCTTTCAAAATATACTGGTTAATACTCGAGTAGAACAAAATCATATAACACAGATTCTATATGAATAATACACAAATTAAATGACTTTTTTGTGAAGTCCTTTATATAACTTTAAGAAGAAGAACTTCATATAAAATTGCATTTTATGGGCTTGATTTTAAAGCAATCTCTTGAATCATATTAAAATGCATAGCTTTTAAAGTATATTAAAAAAACAATATAAAATACCATTCACTAAAAAACTGCAAGACAAAACACACACTCACAAGCATACATCCAATCATTTTTTTTTCTTTTTTTTCTTGAACATACATCCGAACTTTTGTTTGTGAACTTACAAAAAAAAAAAAAAAAATCTACCATGCCAAAAATATCCCTAATCCACTTTTTTGTTGTTTTCCTTTTTATCGTCGAATATTTACTTATAATTTTGAATCAACGGTCTACACGCTATGATACCACTTGTAGGATCTTACACCCGATTGAGCTACTACTTATCCCAAAATCAATGGAAACGGCCATGGTTTAAAATCACGGTTCGCGGTCATCACGTCACAGTTCGCAGTTATCGTGGTTCGTGGTCATCACATCGCGGTTCGCGGTCATCACAGCCCATCGATAAGCAAATTTTTATTTGACCCCAAAAAATTCAAATAAATATCCAAAAAATCCAAAATATTATAAAATGATAGAAACTAATGTTTTTTTTTTTTTCCACTAGTGCACACTTCAAAGAAAAATAACAGGCCCTCAAGTTATAACATCCTATATCATTGCTGTATCGATGTATATACTAAACTAAGTTGAAATATCATAAATTTAACATAATGCAACCATAATTTTAGACAAACTAATAGTGTTAAACATTTAAATGAGTTCATTTGCTATAGCAGAAAATGTATGATACTGAATTTTGATAAATCCGATGATATCATGGGACTAGGTATGGTGCAAAAAAATTATAGAAGATAATATTGACTAGAGTCAAATAACTCTAGTGACATTATCTAAATCGGGTTCATGAGATTGAAAAATTCGGGTTTAAAAAGGACTAATATATATGTCAAAACACTTAAAAACAATATAGAATAAATTTTTAGCAACTATTTATATTTATTCTTAATTTTTGAACTTAAATTATTTGAAACTGAATTTACTTTTTAAAACAACTTTCCAGTGATGTTGATTAAATATTTGGAGCTCTTTTTTTTTTTTTTTGAAGGGGTGTGGGGCTGATAATTTTTTGAAAATGATATTTGTGATATAGATTAGCTAGATGATGTGGACCGGAGGAGAAAATTGGAAAAGATCTGGATGACCTAAAAAGTAGGTCAATGGAACGTGGGTGGGCCATATAAGCCAGCTTTTGTAACTTGTTTGTTACCGGGAACCTGTTTTAGCCTACCGCCTTCTCCACATTTGAAACAAAAAAAAACAAAAACAAAAAAAAACAAAAAAAAGATAAGGTTGGAGTATGACTACCTTTGTCGACCTTTTCCACCTTTGTCCTGGAATATGAGAATTGTCAGAGCAAAACTAGCCACACAATCACCTAATTGCAAAAAGGAGTTTGATGTATATTGCAAAAGTAGGGTTAGATAGATCATCCTTCATTACAGTGCAATAATACTACAAGAGATATGCATTGTGATATGGTAGAGGCCCCATTTTGGATGAATCGTGGGGCCTTCCTTTTCAAAATCCAAGCCAGCAATCAGCCCTAAGACCCTTTGTAATGATCAATCTATAAGTTATTATTCAAATGTGTGAAATTGGCACTATCAGATTAAGCTCTATTTGAAACACGCAATAAACTTGTCTTACTTTAATTGGAATAGAAATGAAGGAGTTACTCATGAGTGATTAATGTAGCAGTTGGCCCACTAAAGTTTTTTTTTGAAAACTTATAAACAATGAATATTATGGGTCCTAGGGCTAATGACGGTCTCGAATTTTAAAAACTGGGCCCCACTATACATTGAAGATGGGCATTGCAACGTACTATAATGTGAGTGATGTTGCATTATCAGCCTTACCCACAAGAATTACGAAGGAAAAAGGTAGGACTTTGGTGGAGCATCACTACACTATAATACGGTGCATCATCTAATTAGTTTGTTACATGTCATCTTGTTACATGTCATCTTTTATAAGAGGAACTTGAAGTGCATTTATCTTTGGCATGCATTTCTAACCACTTGAATCTCCTTTCCATAAATACCCGTTGTATTTTATATATTGGATTATTTTCAAAGCTACCCTTTCACAACTCCTAATATTATTTTAACATGGGTCGACCATTTAAATCACAATGCAGGCCCCACCTGTAGAAATTATTAAATAGGATATACATCTTTAGTTGTATGTGAAGCCATCTTTAAAAATTAGAATGTGAGACCTACCTTTGTAAGAATTACATCGAGGGCCCTCCTTTTGGGATTGTGAAATGGTACCTAATTTTACGGATTACAACATGGGCTCATCTTTAGGGCATGTTTGTTTGCAAGTGGGGAGGAGTCGAATAAAATAAAGGGTCAAATGAAGATAAAAAATAAAGATAAGGGGGTTAAGAGTAAACTAGACTAAATGACAAAAGATCACTCTTAAAAGAGAGCTTCTATTCGCACCGTGGTTTTGTCTCTCCGCACCATACAATATATATATACATATTTCCTAAACCACGCGTCCCCCCTCTCTCCTCTCTCCCTCCACCCTCTTTCCTCATCCTCCCTCCACCTCCCGTTGTCTCATGTGTAAGGAACGGAGTCTACATGATAGCCTCTGGACCAAAACCCTCTCCACCTGCGGATCAGTAACCGCCTCCTCAGAAACCATACTAGGGTACAAGCCGGGAAATCATACCTATGACATCAAGGGTAGATTAGACAAATTGTCCGGCAAGTATCCAAAATAAAAGGCATAGTTTGCAGGTATAAAATATAATATGTTTGACAAATTAATTAATCAAAGGTTAGGTACCAGTATGACTAGGCAAAGTCAGTGCATCATAAGTAGATTAGCAAAATCATTAATAATAGAAAGTAGACTATATTTTAATTGGCAACCACGCCGCTTAATCCTCGGAAGGGAGCATTCGCCTATCCCAAACGATCAGGCTAGTAGTAGCTTGAGCTCACCTGGGAGTTACAATTGTCAGGTGTAATTAACCCTGCCATGGAGAAACCTAAATCGAGCCTGAGCAGGGCCCTGCCACAGGGAAACCTGTATCGAACCTAGGCATATAGTTACTTTAGCAACACCAGTCACATACATGACTACAAACTACAACGAGCAATATATCTAAATATATACAGTAATAATAATAATAAACAATTGGGTGGTGCCGACTTGGGAATCAATATAAACTCGAGATTTCAGGTGTAGGACAGTCCAGTGTCTAAGTCAGGTTATGATCAGGGGTATTGGAGAAATTCCGATTCTCAGAGTGTGTATAAATGCAAATATAGGGAAAATAGGTAGTTTAGTGTTCAGTTGAGGGTACATGAGTAATTTAGATACTCTCAGTGTATTAATACAAGTACGGGAGAAAAACAGATAGTTTAGTCTAGTGTAAACAATTCAGAGCTGGAAACAGTGCGGTTTTGGGCTATAAAAACAATCATCTAGATCTGATAAATCTTACAGAAAACCGGGTGGCGTTTCGACTAGAAATGGAGACCACGAATGGGTATAAAAAAGTACAAGATGATCCAGGTAACTCGGATAAGGTTGGGCAACTGAATGCTCACACACTCACCGAAGAAACCGCTTAAGAATCCATAAACATCCGGAGCCAAAACAGGGCAAATACCGCGCGTTAATTCCCAAAGAGCCCCATTGGTCACAAGGCTAGGGCCGGGTAAGTCTGAGTATGACAGGACGCATAAAACACAACAGATAAAGGAAATATGCACCATGCATATGAATACAGAATAACTGAATAAGACATTCTATCAAGCCTACTGAATAGTCAAGGATCAATTACTAACATATCGTTTAGTCATTGATCACCTTGGGCATGCAAATACGATGATATTCGAGACTATACGCACTAAAGGTTGGGTATCATGATTGGTTCTACACTTTGTGCACTCTAAAGGTGGGGATACCCAAAACCCTAAGTCCGGATATAACAGTAATTACCTTGCTCCACATGCCTCTGGGTAATCTGATGAGTGAAAACAGTTAAAATCATGTTAGGCACATGTTAGGCAGTGTTCAGGTACAAGGTACGTCATAATTCTAGGTTTTCGGTCCCTTTTATGAAGGATAACCATGTTCAGCGGGTTCCAAAGGAGTTGGGAATCTCAAAGACCCTCAACTAGGTTCACCGGTAGTCCCTCGCAGTCCCGGGGATGCCCACCAGCTGTTCTGGGGCAATTGCCTAATGACTGGCGGGCAGTGATCGGGAAAAATTCATGTTTGGATTGGGTCGGGGTATGGGGTCCACTATAAATAAGTGTTCGGTTTCCTTTGTGAAAAGTAAACTTAGTTTACATGTTCCAAGGGGTTTAGGAGTCTCAAAAACCCTTAAATAGGGTCACCAGCTATCCCTCGCAATCCTGGGGGGTGCCCATCGGTGCTTCAGGATTGATTACATAAGGTATCCGGGTATTCTTGAGAGAGACTCACATTTCTAAGTGAGGTTTGGTCACAAATGGGTTCACGTATCAAGCATCTAAATGTCCCAAAATGGGTCCCAAGGGTAATGATTTTAGTTCCTAAAACCTAGGCGAAAATGGTGCCAAAATAGGGCCCACCTGCCATGAAAAAAAACCCCTAGAAGTTGGGATAAAAAGGGGCCAAAATAAGGCCCACAGGCCATAAGAAGAACCCCTCAGCGACCAGCCAAAAATCGTGCTCACCGGCCATAGGAACAGCCCCCAGTGGCTAGTGAAAATTTTGTTCTTCGGTCGACCTAAGATCGCCAGAAAAACAAAATTTTATGCCCGTCAGAGAGTGCATAATTTCTCACCGGTGTTCCGTTTGGCCGACCGTGAGGCTCTGCTTGGCCTGTTTTGAGCCCAAAATATAGGGCTTTTGCTCCTCTTAACTTTTTGAAATTGAGAACCATAAAAGCCATAATTTTTTACAAGAAATAACAATCTAACATAACTAAAATCATGTATTTCTCAACATCCAAACTATGAAATCTAATTTTGAGAATAAAAGGAAATAACCATCACACTCTATGATAATTAGATTGGAGACTTGCCTTGGCATCTAAGCACTCCCAAAGAATTTCTAATCACCTTTAAAACTATCTAGAAACACCTCTTAAAATTCCCCCAAAAACAACTCCGAAAATCTGTCCACATTAAAAATGTTTGACCAATGCTTGAAGCTTTAGCTTCCGGGAGAGTTGTGACTTAATTACTAATAGCAAAACAAAAGGCCCCATAATAGCAACTGCATTCTTTTCAAGTTCCAAAAAAAATAATGGACTTAATTAGTTGTTTAGCGTCACAAAAAGCGAGAAAAATAGATTTTAAATAAAATATTTATAATAATATTAAAAAATTAAAAAAATGCCCCATTTAGGATTTTTGCTTCAGGCCTCAAATTGTCTTGAACTTGCCTGCACATCACAATTCAGAATGAATATTTTCTTAGGGTGCACCAATGTAAAAGAAAGGATAAATTTACCGTATATCAGCTAGGGGTTTTTCAAGATTTGGAAAGAGTGGTTGCACGGGGAAGAGCATTAGTTCTATGATATGCATAAATATGTTGGGGATTAAGTGTGATCCAATGATAAGAATGTCGCGGATTAGGGTTTTACTGTGAAGATTGGTCACAAGTAAAACACGCGACAAATGGTCACTTATGGTAAGTTTCATGGGTTAGAGTTGTTAATTAGTCATCATGGTCGTGTGATTTGAAGAAATTGTGTGGCCCGCCTACTACAAGACCCACATCGGGTTAAGCATCTGGCGAAGACCACGGGTGAATCTCTTGATTAAGGGGTCATTTGGCAACTCTATTTCCATGCTCTGATTCAGTTAAAACTATTTGAAAATGCTTTACTACTATTAGAATTAAAGCAACCGTGCCATCTGAAGCAGAAAGACACACTCTCAAAAAGGTAGTTTTACCATCACCGGGTTTCTCTTTTTTTCTTAATTTAAGGACCCTCAATGATAATCCGAACTCGTGGAATCATGGAGGAGGCCAAACACGGCTAGTATATGGAATTTCAGTCGTGGATGTCGAGATATTTATGAAAAACGGCATAACCATGTATCAAATTTTTGGACTTCTGTGAGCTCCATGATCACAATCCAAACCGTTAATCGTATTTGGAAGATTGAAAACCGCCGTGGATTTAAATTCCAGCCCCTGATTTGGTCCAGATCCAAAGAAAATGATAAGAATCTGAGAACCGTTGGATAGTATGACACGATGTTACAATTGACATGTGATTTTGAACAGTCCATTTTTTTTCACTTTTTCCCTTGAATTTCGGGCCAGTAAATCACCATCTGAACCGTTGGGATCATGTAATGGTCCAAACATGATTATGGGCTCAAATTTGAGCCATTGATCTATCATGGATCTCAATACATTTTCAGAAAAACGTGAACCATTTGATCTAATTTTATAAACTTTGTGGGCCCATATATCAAGATCTAAACCGTTGATTCTCTTAAGAATATTAAAGAAGGCCATTGGTTCAAATTTGAAAGCTTGATTCCATGTGGATCCCAAGAAATCTTCCACAAACTTTCAACCATCAATTTAGAATAGTCTATTTCAATTAGTTTTTGTATATATGTTACCAAACAGGATTGTTTCTAAAATATCTATTCCAAATAGGATCATTTGAAATAGATCTATTTCAAACAAATTAATAGGATTTTCCAAACAAGGCGTCAGTCTTAATCATTGACCCTAGAAGAGTTTGGATCGAGATCACTTCAAAAGAATGATGTTGTTATTGATCTACATTCATGGTAAATCCATCCAGTCGAAGAAAAAGCGGCAAATCTCCATAAGGGGATTCTCCAACTCAAGATTTAGCATTTTACTATGTAGTGGAGATTCTGATTACCCACCCAAAATGATCATACAAGGAACATACATATTACAGCATTAGAGAGAGAGAGAGAAAGAGAGAGAGATTGAGAGAGAGAGAGAGATTGAAAATAACACATGTTCTAGCATGCTCTAAGATATGGGTCGTTGCATCTTGGGTTTGTATAAGATTTTCCTTGCATGGCCTTAGGAGATGCAGGTCTATCCGGTTTTAGTACGGAATAATCCAATCGTTTCTGCTGCATTGAAGCAAGAATCCCTTTGCTGGTTTGGGATTCCATAAAAAACTCCTCTTGATTATAGCATTGGACCATAGATCCGTTGCACTGAGAAGCAGTAGCAGTAGCAGTAGAAACAGTGCCACTGCCAAGCAGCAACACCAGCAAAGCTGCAGAGAAACAAAGGCCTCTCTTCAAATCAAGCTTCATGGTTTCCTTCATTGCTCTCTTCTCACGTTTCAATTTTCCTTTCATTTTCTAATGGTTATTCTATTTGTGGGTGTGAGAGATTCTCGTTTCCTCTTTCTTCCATAAACAACCAGACAGCTTAGCTGATTGATTCCCAGTACTGTCGATGCATTATAAAATTGCCAGCCATTTTGCTTCACTGGTCCTAGGGAGTTCTCTCCTAGGAGAGGACTGCAAGTTGTTCACATGGAGTCTGGCTTGTGAGGCCGATGGGAGACTGCGCCAAGGTGCAGTGTTGAGGACATGGAAAGTTCTCATCATGGATAAGGGTCATACAAACAATCAATTCCATCACATTATCAGAACCCTTGTGATTTAATAAAACTAAAAAATAAGGGTATTTTAACTATTAGATTTTTTTGAGATTCAATTCAATTGAAAAGAAGAAAATGAGTGTCAAATTAGACTAGGGAGTCACGTTGTTTGGGGGGTTGTAGCGAGGTGAAGGGCATATATTGATCAAAGATGGGTCTAAATCCGCCCATAGAGTTAAACTGCGGTCTGCAATCTACTTGAAGATTTCTCGAGTTGGACAAAGACTCCGTAACCAAATTTCATTAATGATCATGGTTGTGTTATCGCTTAGTATATTCTGCAATTTGTTATTTTAAATTATTTTCTCGAACTTTTTTTATTCTAATTGAAAACGACCAACAAATAGATCAATGCCTTATCAACATGTCAGCCATTGGTTACAGGAAACTATGTTAGAGATTATGTCGCAAACTATTCTTAAAGACCATGCTGCCAATAGCTGTAAACTGTTAAAATGATCATCTCTAGGATCATTAATGGATAAAAATTACAAGGTCTCAGGACCATTTCAGGGCTCAGGTTTTACTTTATAGAGTTCTTTGCAGTAAAAAATCACCCTTAGCAAGCAAATTGTACCTTGGTATGCCACATACCATATAAAAGGATTATAAAGTGGGTTAGTCATTTATCAAAAATTAGTTTTCATTGAATCGTTAAATTTATATAGCGGTTTTTTAGCTATTAACTGATTTTTTTTTCTTATTGCTAAGATTTTGATCTGATGGTTCAGAATAATTTAAGATGGACACCATATATATATATATATATATATATATATATATATATATATCTGTGTGTGTGTGTGTGATTTGACAAGTTACACATCTTCCTAGAATTTTAAGCAATTGAAAACCGAAAATGCTACTTAGTTCAAATCGAAAACTCTTTTCTATTCGAAATAATTAAAATCAGAAACTTTTTTTTTTTTTGTGATACCATGTTCTACAACAAATGGTAAGACTAAATGCCTCTGGAAGATGTGGCACCCTAATTGCTATGGCATAGGAATTGGTTAAGGTCAAGTGTTTTGAGTTAGGAAATTTAAAAGACGAGGGATTTTTAGTCTTCTAATTGCTTTGAGTACTCGAGAACAATAGAACATGTTTTTCTTTCATATAACGTCATCTTGAAAAATTCTATATATTAAAGCAAACGGGGGAGGACTGTGGAGGATGCCACCTCAGCAACCTAATAATTCTCCTTTATATATATTAAAGCAAATGGACGTCATCACCCACATGAGTTCTAATTTCATAAAAATACTTATAAAAACACAAAGAGATTTAGGTTTAATGTAGGCCACTCCAAATCTCCTCCCTAATCTCTCCACTTCAATTATCCTATCCAAATTCCTTCCCTAAATTTCTCCATCTCATTCCTTTTTTTATCTTTATCTTTCCTCACCTCTTTATCTATCCCCCTCTTTAGGTTTGATCTCTTCTCTAGGTTAAATGTTAGAAGATCTGAACGTATGAGGGCCCTCACACCGATATGAGAAACATAACTGGGGCGCATGGTGTCACGACCCGGACCCGAGATCAGAGTCATTAGGGTTAACCCCCGGATCGCGATGATAATCATACTTACTCCCGTAAACCCCGATTAACTGAAGTTAAACCGAAGTCCACAAGGGATCTTGCATACGTACCTGTCAATGTACAATTGTGCGGAACATAGACAGATACATTGACAATATTTAACAAAACGAATCAGAATATTTACTTTGAACTGTAAAGTTCACTTTACATCGTTTCAGTGTTCCTATTATCAACCACTGCATATTCAAAATACAATGCAGGGGACATCATTTACACTACTTACAATACCAAAATGAATGTATAAAACACTTTCTAAATGCTTCCAAAATATCTCCATGTATACGCTCTCGGATCACGTCCATTCGGCTAAACCTCCTGGAGGTAGCGAATGGGCCTCCTTCGCTGGCGGGACGGTCTCGGAGGGACCGGCACGGGCAACTGAGCCTGTAACATCATCAGTAATACCGTGAACATGACGGTTCAACAAGGTATACACATATCTATGACATGTTCATAAGTCCTAACAATTCATTGCTTAACAGTTCTAAACAATCCATAATATATACAATTAACAATGACAATAATACTGGCAACTACACGAGCATTGGTTTCAACTCCATTCAGTTCTTCCAAAAGGAAGCATTTCATTCTCATTTATTCATTACGTTCAGCCTTTATTAATGACTTTTCAATGGGACTCGTCAGTCCAATATCTGACTTTCATTTAATGACCTTTCGGTCCAATGAGGTGAGATCTTCCCAGTGTCTTGATCAGAGATCACTGGTGTCTCACGGAGTTCCGGAACACTCCCAATTTCATCTACTGCAGTAGGATTAGTCAGTTCATTTATCAATTCATTCAGTTCAATTCAATAATGAGTTGAGGAAACCACTATGTAGTGCCAGACCCGTTAACAATTCATATCAATCTCAGTCTAGTATTCAATCCATCCTCTAACCAACCATTGAGTGTAACTTTGGTTATCAATGCAAGTATTACTTTTGATGACATTACTTACTTGATTATGCATTAGGATAACCCTAGTTAACACTTTTGGAGGTTTAGATATCACTAATACTAGTCATGCTTACCTCACGACTCACCTTAACTATACGAGAAGTATTCATGACCTCATAAGCAATCTTAGTTCTCGTAAAAGCCAAAACTCACTGGACTCGAATCGAGTCCCCCAATCGCTCGGACCTAACGGTCCTCGCGATTGGCCAAATTTTTCCTTACTACAAATAATCTGGTCAATTTCGGCTACCTGGCGGTTAGCAGCAACTGTGCAGGCGGCTAGCCGAACTGTACTGGCGGCTAGCCGAACCAAGTTCGGTTAGCTCACAGTCAGCTTTTCAGAAGCCGATTTTTCTAACAGAGATTTCTGACCAATTTCGGTCAGCTCGGCGGTCACCTCGCGGCTAGCCGAAATTCCAATTTCGGCTAATCGAAATTTGGCGGTTAGCTTTCCAGAAGCTCACCAAAACTGGAAGTTTTGGCGGTTAGCTCGCGGTTAGCCTTGCGGCTAGCCGAATTTCACCCAGAAGTTCATTTTCGAGCTTCAGAAGTCCTGAACTAAATCCACATTTTTGAACTCCTTGAGTTCATACAAGTTATATTAAAAGCTTAAATCACTAGAAATGTACACACTTGCCTTAATGAAGCTTAAACTCCTTGTTTAGTTTGGATTTGGATGGAATCCTTCACTTGAAGCTTGATTTCCAAGACGAACTCCAAGAAAATGATCAAGAAGATGAAGAAGAGGAAGATGGTGACTGCCCCTTCACTTAAATCACCTCACACACACACTTGATGAAGAAACGGAGGAAGAAAGAAGAAGAAAAATGATGCAACAGGAGCTGCCTAGGGTTTGAATCAAATGAATGAAGGTCTTTTGCTTATATAAGCTTCACTTTTGCATTTAGACCCCTTTTATTTCTTTTAATTTCACTTCAAGTCAATTCAAGGTCCATTTGATCCAATATTCATCAAATCAATTCAAGTCTTATATGAAAGTTATCGTACTCGTTGAGATACACATGTTGGTATCAAGAGTTTTCGTATGCGACATAATACGTACAAATCCGTATTTCCGAATAAGTCCTTGGTTTGCTCATTTGAGCTTCATCTCCATCCCATTCATTTTATAATCTTATTTACTATTTCATTAAGCCTAACTCATTCATTTAGGCTAATGCAATCTCATTTAGTCATTAGCTCAATTAACCATGCTTAGTTAGCCTTAATCACAATTAATTAGAGTTAATCGTGATTAACTCGGGACGGAGCCTAACACATGGGCCCTTCCTCTCTTTCTTATGCGGCCCATTTATTCAAATGAGAAGGATTCTTTTCTAATGTTAAGGAAACTTAAATTTAATTCATTATAATACTTCGAAATGCCTCTCACGTTATTATCTCAATGACAGGGCCCAAAAATCGAACTAATCTACATTCCAATTGTTCTTTTGTGGAACTAATCTTGAGATGAGTCTCAGCCGAAAAAAAAAAAAACTGCTAATTCTAATTGTTGTACCAGAAGTTTATAATTTTTTCTTGCTAAAAGATATGCCAAACCCATGAATCAGCTCAACTCATTGGGTCACCAAGGGCGGGATTGAATCTGGTAGACCTAACTTTGTCAGCAAGTCGGCTATGTGGGCCCCTAGCCTCTCAAAGACTAGGGGTGTTCATGCGCCGAGCTAGGTGAATCTGTCTTTGCTGGTCTTTTTTTTTTTTTTTTTGTCTTGTAATTCTTGAATGTAGCAAGAATACATATTAGATCTGAGTTGATTTCTATTTTTATTTTGCATCATTGGAGAGATAGGATCGTTGCCCACCTCTGGAATAGCAATTTGTACTGGTTATTCAAAAATAATAAATTTTAATATTCAAAGATAAAATAAGATTTTATCTTAGATTTATTTTGTCTTAATAATGTTTCAAAAAAAATCTTAAATCATAATATGTTTTTATTTTTGGCCCGGGCTTAGTACGGGACTTTGTTGCTATAGTGTAGTTTAAAGTAAAATGGCTTCTTAAAAGCTTTTACAACTCAAATATTCTAAAAAAAAAAAAATGGAGAGGGCATCTAGAGTGAGGGTTTCTATTTTATACCGTTTGTTTTTAGTCTCAGATCACATGATTGGAAATGTTCAATATAACTGATTTTTGGTGAATAAAAACTTCAAGATTTTCCTCAAGTTCCTTAGGTCAATAGATCACACCACTACCACCAGCCCATATAGGCAGGGACCTGGGCATGAGATATGAGTGGGTGGGGCGCAACTGAAGGGGTTAATGACTCGTCAATAATTTGAAAACTCATGATTGGCTCAAGTGGGATGAGAAACAATATTGGTCCATGCCATTCTTGAATAAGAAGTAGTACGTGGAAACAATCCCAACCCTTTACATAGAGATGAAACAGGTCACTTCTAAGTCGGAACCACATTGGTCTCAGAATTAAGATGGTTTTCTTTCGGATCCGAATCCTGCTCGGTGCTAGTTTGATGGCTCCGAACCCGATTCCAATAAGGAGACTCAGACCCAGACCCAGATCCAGTTTCGATAACCAATTCCAATTAGAGGAACGGATGGTTTTGACTTTTTCATTTTTATTTTGACTTTTTCTTGAAATAGGGATATCATTCAATCATTCAACCTATAGCATTGAATCAAGTATATTGCCTATAAAATTATGCATAAAAAATGTCCAATCAAAATTGATTTTGAGCTGCAATTTTCAATATTAAAGACTTATATTGAGATCTTTTTCCTTGTTTTTGCTTTACAAGAGACTTGAATTAGATCATTCAGAAATGCGACACCATCTCCTTAACCAATTGAGCAATAGCCAGGTCAATCCATATATATCTAGCATTTGCACGACAAAGGAACAATTAAAAACATATAATTTTTTGTACTTTAATTGATAGAACCATCAAAAAGATTATTTGAAGTATGAGAAAAGTTATGAGCAAATAAGCCAGGTGTTGGGTACATAGTTAAAACCTATATAGACCCGGAACCATACATGTTTATCAATTAAACATAAATTGGGTTTCGAATGCAAACTCGTTTATGAATCCAAACCTAAAATAGGTTCCAAACTCGACATTTTACGGGTTGGGAACTCCGAATAATCAAAGATTTTGGACATCTGTTTGCATCCCTTCTACAACTCGGTCCAAGTTGCAGGACTCATTCCCAATCTCCAAATTTAAATTGAAGCACAGAACCTGAAGCTGGACCTAAATGAAGGGCTTGGACCTGGTCTCAAATCAACACCCAATCACTTACATATACTTATACATAAGTAAATATACTCAATGCCTATAAATTCTTATATGATATATGGTTGTCACATATAGTGTATGGGTTGTTTGAAATTCATGAAACCAGATCCAACCCTGAATTTTAATTGGACTCTTGAAGTGGACTCTTAGCCTTACCAAAGTTAGAAATGAATCCGAATATTGGACCCCCTAGGCCCTTGCCTTTTAAATATTAAGTCCTTCAAGTATAGGACCAATATTAATTTAAATATTACCAAGAACAAATTAAAGATGGCAGATTATTCTGGCCAAATAAAGGACCAATATCTTGGATGCATTTGTGCGACAATGGGATTTCACGACAAAAAGGGAAATTATTCTGATTTTTCTGTGCAGTCCATTGTTTCGGTGTTTGGTGTGACACATTTTCCTTGTAAAAAAATATGAGTTGATTTTCCTCAACATATAAGATTCCAATTTTCCATAGGAAGAGTAGGAATGCAAATCCTTGAAATACATAATCCTCTTGTTGCACAACAGGGAAACTGTTGTTCTATTAACACACAAATTTCATGTTGGAATGAAGACTCAGATTGAGAATTATGATCTAAAGGTAGCTTTAGCAATCTCTACCTACTATTACATTTTTTTTCAAGTACAGAACTGAGAAATCTGTGGCAATATATAACTTAAAATTTGGCTGGATCACCTCCCATTGCATAAATAGCAACTGGAGGACAGGAACATAGTTGTATGGAGGAATCAGAATCATTCATGTGTACCTGTTCCTAGTGATAAAAATGGACCCCATTTGTTTCACCAACTCCAAAATGGCCCAATGGGAGCTCAACGTTAATTGTTGTGGACAATTGGGCCCAAGTGTAGGTCATAAACCCAACAGATAATTGGCTCAGATACATGTCTCAAAAACATAAGGATTTGAGGTTACCTGTCCACCAGATATGCAAACAGCTGCAATAAGCTCCAAAAATGTTTATCAGAATTTAATGAGTGCTGTTTTATCTAGCGTTCTGGCCTAGACAAAAATTGGCCTTTAAAGAGTAACAAAAAGCAGAAATAGCACCCCAAAAAAAACAAAAAAAAAACTCAACTTGAGCCATAAATTCAGAGTCGAGTGCATTCAAGACTCACTATGTTTTTTATTTTTATGACTTTATTAAGAAAATTGGATTTATATCTTGTACTTTGAGTTTATGTTAGGCTCCGTCCCGAGTTAATCAAGATTAACTCTGATTAATTGAGATTAAGGCTAACTAATCATGTTTAATTGAACTAATAGTGAGTTATGGCCAAATGGAACTGAATTAGCCTAAAATGAATAAGTTAGGCTTAATGAAATGGTAACTGAGGTTCTTAAGTGAGTTAAGTAGAATTGAAGCTCAAACAAGCAAATTAAGGACTTATTCGTTAATACGAATCTTTACGTATTTAATCGAATACGGAAACTCTTGATACCAACATCCGTATCTCGATGCGTACGATAATTTGTATAATAAGCTCAAAGTTGTTCGACGAGAGATAAATCAAATGGACCTTCGTTTGACTCAAATTGTAAATTAGAGAGTGAGAGGGGGGCTTAATGCAAAAGTTATCCTTACAAAGGATAAGATGAACTCATTTGAGTTCATTCATCTCAAGTAAAACCTAGGCACCTTCTTCTTCATCATTTCTATCTCTTTCTTCCATTTCAATATCTTCATCAACATCAAGTGATGAGCTTGGAATGATCCAAGTGAAAAGCTCTCATCTTCTTAATCTTTTCCTTGAGGTCTTCTTAGAGCTACAAGGTTTGAGTTGAGGATTCCATCTCAAAGCCAATCTAACTAAGAGGTTTTGTGCATTAATCTTCAAACAAAGGCAAGTATATACAATTCTAGTGATTTATGATTTTATAGAACTTGTATGAACTCAAGGAGTTCAAAAATATGGATTTTGTTCAGAACTTTTGAAGCTCGAAAATGAGTTTCTGGGTGAATTTTGGCTAGCCGCGGGGCTAACCGTCAGAAATCCCCAGTTTGGTCAGTCTCTGGAAAGCTGACCGCCAGCAAACCGTCGAGTTTCGGTTAGCCAAAATTTCGGCTAGCCTAAAGGTAACCGCTGAGCTGACCGAATTTAAGTCAGAAATGCATCAGAAAAACGAGCTTCTGGAAAAGCTGACCGTGAGCTAACCGAACCTGGTTTGGCTAGCATCCAACCGAATTTCGGCTATCCGCCAACAAGGTTTCGGCTAACCGCTAGTGCAGTTTCGGCCAACCGCCAGGTAGCCGTTGAGGTAACCGAACCTGACCAAATTCTTCATAGTGAGTGAAAATTTTGGATTTTGCGTGGACTAAGATCGCTTATGTGATCATAGATACCCCTCATTTAGTTAAGACGAGTCGTGAGGTAAATTGTGACTGATCTAAATTGAGAGCCTAGTCGTTGAGGCTAATATTAGTGATATCTAAACCTTCATAAGTGTTAGCTAAGGTTATCTTAATGCACAAATTTAACTAAGTAATGTCATCTACAGTAATACGTGCATTGATAACGAACGTTTCACTCAATTGTTGGTTTAGAGAATTGTTTTCGAATTGGAATAGGATTGACTAGAATTGTTAATGAGTCTGGCACTACATAGTTGTTTTCTAAATTCATCATGGAGTTGAACGAAATGAATTAATGAATGGACAGTTATAAAAGTAACAGTGTAACGAATAATCCTACTGCAGTAGATGGATTTGGGGGCGTTCCGAAACTCCATGGTGATACCAGTGATCTCTGATCTAGACACTGGGAGTGTAACGCCCCAATTCCGGATACCGAGAAAGTCATCGGAATACCCGAAGTTGGCGCGCTACTTCTCGGAAAATTCGAGAACTTCCAAGATCATAGGTCCGCAGTGAGGTCCAATTTAAAACTTTTGAACAATATAAACTCAATGGTTAAATTGCGGAAGCATAATAAGTAAAGCGGAAGCAATAGGTATCAATATGTAAATCAAATGTGAGCAGAATCATAGTCTAGTTCAAAGGTGTTAATTGTTAAGAACAAAAGTTAATTACATTTTTAATAACTACCCGGCTCACTATAGAATTTCGGTCAAAAGCCCAAACAAAATAACGCTCAAAACCCTGGTAACGGGTCTCCACCCTCTGGCTCGACTTCCGGGTCGGTCGTGCCCTATCCGTAATCTCCAACGACAGGCGCCTCTACGAGCGCGAGCGTGTCCTCAGCAAACTCAGGGTCAAGGCCTAAGCACCAAAGATGGGTCAGATCTAAAGATCTGGCAAGTCACAGTATACAAGTAACATAGGACATATATATCAAAAGAGTAGAGACAGGTATATAAAATTAAAGAATAATAAGATAGATGATCTAGGCAGTTGAGCAAGATAAGTATAAAGAATCAGGATAAATATACAACATCTAATCTACTACAAAATGGCACATTCACACGAGCTGAATACCGCGGGATATTATGCCGCGGCTCTCCCATACTGAACACAGTTACGGCGGGGAATCTCACCAGTGCTGGGGATTACTAACCCCGCAAATCACTCAACCATCTCATATTCTCATCACTCAAAGACCGGACCCGGTATCACACCGTCCGTCTTAACAACATAGCTCATCATGATAGCTCCTCAACACTCATAATAGCTCCTACTGGGGATGATCAGTCCACAGGCTGAGCTTAAATCAACCGAGTGAATGTCTATGCCGACTCGAGAAAACTCTAAGGGTCTGTGTCTATCTAGACTTTGCCTTGCGTGAACAAGGTCCTAACCAAGTCTCTAAGAGGTTCAAATATAAATCAGTCCATGGATTACAATCCAAGTCCAAGCTCACTCGTTGGATCCATACCAAGGCCCATCAATCACATGGCCTGGTCTAAATTAGTCCAAACGAGGCATCACATCCATTTCTACTGATAATCAACTCATTCTCATCTATCATGAGTTATAAGACTAACAAAATCCACCTCTCCAATTCTAAGGGTACACATTTCCATACTTAGGCCCAAAAAGGGCCCGCCTAACCATAGACACGGGTCAGTGTTCTTCAAATCATACTATCGGGTCACCTCTAAGATATCCTAGGTTCAGGTCATCCATTTCCATTTAATTAACAGTTAAAAGTTACACTAAGGATATAAGAGTGACAGTAAATAAGAAATGTGAAGTATGAACTTCAGTAAGAGAATCAACAGGGAAAATAACAACAGTCCAATCCTAGGTAATGGACCACATTCAGGTTCAGGTCCATCTCCGGTAATTTAATCTCTAAATGGAGTCTCACATGCCAAAGGATACTGTGTTTGGTGCTCCTGAGGTTACGGGCATCATTGACAACTTTTAGGGATCGAATCATCTTAGATTAAACAACCAAAACCCTAATCGGTGGTCCCCACGAGTCAATGTTGAGCCACACCGTTGACTCGGGCTTAGCACATCGATAAATGTCCATTTGGATAGTCAATGGGCCCCACAAATGATCACAACCTCAAACTACTGAAAACTGGAAAATCATTGTTCACAGTGTTCTCGGTTGACCTGGCATAGGGCCCGGTCGACCGGGTACACCGGATGTTGACCTCCAGGTCGACCCAGTGTGCAGTGTGCTCGGTCGACCTTCTGGCCGGCTCGGTCGACCGAGTGCACTGAGAAAAGTTGGGTCAAGTCCCCTGGGGTCTTGGTCTGTGCTCAGTGGTTCCCTATGTGTCAGGTCGACCTCCTGGCCTGGGCGGTCGACCGCATACACAGAAGACCCTGGAAAAGGTGATGTCCCAGCTCTCAGCTACTTCCTACTGCAATTTCCAGTGTGCTCGGTCGACCTGGCACACTAGATGTCTGGGTTTCAGGAAAAATCCAACTCTCAGTTGTTTTTTGCAGAAACCAGTGTGCTGCCCGGTCGACCGGGTACACTGAAAAACTTAGTTCTGTAGAAAATTTAACTGGGACTTGTATTTCCCAAAATTTAGTGTGCCCAGTCGACCTGCCTGCAGGCCGGTCGACCGGGTACACGCAGATCCACAGAAACCCTGATTTCTGGGTTTCTTCTTCTTCCATCCATTTTTCATCAAAACTCCTCCAAATCTCACCCAAACTCCACTAAATCAACAGAAAACATGAAAAATACTACAATGTACCTCCATCCAACACGAAAGGGGCCATTGATCTTCCAAATGGGTGAAAACCCATCCATCAATGCCATAAATCCAAACAAAACTAAGCTCCAGGTAGATCTATCACATGACTAATAACTGAACTAAAAATTGCAGAATCAACTGAAATAGAAGCATACATTCTATGTTAAAAGTATATTACACTTGCCTTTGTGAATTGAGATATTGTAGAGAGAGAAGAGAAGAAAGAGTGAGCCAATCCAATGAAGAAGATGTAGTTGCAGCTCCTAGGTCTTTCCCAGCACAAGAACAGCCCAGCACTTAGCTCTAGGGGAGAAATGAGAGAGAGGAAGAAGAAGAAATGAGAGAGTGAATAGTTGCTAGCGCTGCCTTGGGAATAGTGCTGGATTTATAGGGTTTTGGGGTTGGCTAAGGACCATAATACCCTTCTAGCTGGTATGGGATTAGGGTTAGGGTTGAGGGCTTTTAGGTCATTAGGTGGGAAGGTTCTAGAAATGAATTTTACGGATACCCCCCTATGGAAGACTCTAATAACTAGCTAGGGCGTCCACTCAAAATTTACCCTAGAAATTGCGAAAGCCTCCCAATAACCCTATTACTAATGCAACTAGACTAATCTAACTCAAACTTAGGAAACTATATCTACCCTACTAACCCCTAATTAATATAATTAGCTAATAAATAATATTAAGTAGTATTCAAATCAAATTGAGGGCCCACAAGGGGTGGGGCCTCACAGGGAGATCCCACCTTATTAGACTGAAAGGTCATATATTGGACTGATGAGTCTTATTGATAAGTCATTAATAAATGCTTAATGTAATAAATGTGACTATTGAAATGAACGAATATGAAATGCTTCCCTTAGGAAGAAGCGACTTGAGTTGAAACCAATACTATTGTAGTTGTCAATGTCATTGTTATTATCACCTGTGTTTACTATTGCACAAAGACTGTATGCCATTGATTGTTTAGAACTGTTAAATCAATGAATTGTCGTACATGCCATAGATCTGTATATATATTGTTGAACCGTCGTATTGACAGTATTACTGATGATATTACAGGCCCAGTTGCCCATGTCGGTCCCGCAAAGACCGTACAGCCAGCGGAGGAGGCTCATTCGATACCTCCTGGAGGTTTAATCGAATGGACATGATGTGAGAGCGGATACATTGGAATATTTTGGAAACTTTGTATATTCATTTTGGGTATTGTAAATGATGTCCCCTGCATTGTATTTTGAATATGCAGTGGTTGACTTACTTAAGAATGAAATCATGTATATTGAACTTTACTTTTTAAGTAAAGGACTTGGTTAGTTTTTAAACGGTTGTCAATGTATATATGTCTATATATTTCCGCCCAATTGTACATTGACAGGTACGTATGCAAGATCCCTTGTAGACTTCGTCTTAACTTCGGTTAATTCGGGGTTTACGGGAGTAAGTATGATTATCATCGCGACCCGGGGTTTAGCCCTAATGACTCTGATCTCAGGCTTGGGTCGTGACAGTTTACGAGAGTGATTCATTAGGTTAGTTAATGACCGGGTTAAGGGTCAAAGGTATTTTAGTCATTATACTGGAGTTTTCTTAGAGGCTAAGAAAGTGGAGATTATATATACAATGTAATATGTAACCCTACACTCTGAAGAGAGTCAAGATGTGAATCGGTACTTTCTTGTCGTAGACGTGGGCGCATTGTCGCATTGTCGAACCACATAAAATCTTCTATGTATCTCTTGTGTAGTAGTATGATTGTTCGATCGCAGGCTTTGCGCTTTCATATGCCCACCCACAACAATTGGTATCAACCCCAACAAATGGTGCTAGAAGGAGGGCCACAGTCTTGCTGTTGAAGATCGAAGAAAGTCTAAACTTGGTCTTAATTCTCTGTTGTGATCAATTGGTATCAGAGACCGGGTTATGGGTGTGATCAATATTTTTTTATCGTTAGATCTTTAAAATCATGCAATCGCGTGAAAAGATCAAGAAGGCAAAAAGAAAACTTCTTGTCATTGTTGTTTTGGTTGTTGCAAGGTAGAGAGGAGAGAAGTTGTCTCTGGACTTCTCGGTTCAATCGTCTTAATTGAAAGTAGAGTATTTTAAAAAAAATCTCTCCATACTGCAGTTTGGAGCAAACAATCTTAATCTTTGTCTAAGATCAGATTGGTCGGTGGATGAAGTTCGGACTTGTAGAGAGAGTTTGGGTTCGGTACCTATATAAGAAGATGTTGGTGGTAGAGAGAGAGAGAGGAGGTAGCAGTTCTCCTTCGTCGGAGAAGGAGAAACAAGGTGCCCAAGTCGATTTGCTGTGGATCTATCGAATTAGAGAAAGAAGAGAAGATTTGGTTCCTGTTGAAGAGATAATAACCTCGGCGTTGGTGTAGAAAAGTTAGAGAGGTGAGAAATCTGTCTTTCTTGGGTGTCGAATTTTCCGAATCACGAGGGGCTAAATGGAGGAAAGTGTTTTTTTTTTCCCCTTCTGTGGACGTAGGCAAAATTGGCAAACCACATAAATCTTTATATGTGATTTTCTTTCTTCTTGTATGGCTTGTTTGATTATCTATCTCGGTGATTCACACTTCCGCACACACATGCACAACAAGTGGTGTCATAGCCCCAACACTCCAGACAAGATGTCACATCAAATGCACTTTATTCAAAATTCCCCCATCTTTTTCATACAAAAAGTCAAAAAGCAATTACCTTTATCTACTAAAATGAAAAAATACTCTACTTTTTCCAAACAAAAAGTAAAAAAGATTATATAACAAACAACTAAAACCAAAATACCATCATAATCCACTTATATTTTATTCTTTCTTCAAAATCAACTTTACTTAACTTGACTCAATTAGTAGAGTTACTAAACAGGCCCTAAGGAAGTTCGCTATCATATTCTATAAAAATTCTAGATGCTTGGCATGTAGCTCAATTAGTGAGGCACCTCCTATCCACAAAAAATGACAAGCGATCAATCATTGGCTTAAGTGTTGATGACGAGGGAATTGAGTGAGTGTGTGTGGGCATATTTACCTTATAAAAAGTTTTTAATGCTTTCAATGCGACCATTGGGAGAGCCATGTATTTGCTATGCATCTGGTCGTTATTCAAAAGTTTAAAACTTTAGCTTTGAGTTTCTTAGAGCAATGCCAGCCTTATATTTCATTATAAATGGCTTGGGATGCAAAGGGGGTCGGACTAGGGATGGTAACATGGTGCATCTAGTCCCAAATCCATCTTTATAGATTTGGTTCCAAAAACAAATCCGAGACGGAATCAACATGTTGTATCTAGATCTTCATTAACTTAAACAAATAGACCCAAGCTTCAAAAGATATTTTGTAAATATATAAGCAGGGCTATTAAATAGTATATGATTAAAGCTTAAATGGAATATGATTAAAGCTAAGTACATTCTCAACTATAAATATAACCCAAGCTATTTGGTTGTTGAGAATCTACATATTTTAATACGCAAACGTGATTATCCTGAATCCAGATCCTTGCATCAAAACATACAAGGATCCTATTCTAGATTCGAATGTTCTGGATCCTATATGCTTTGATCCGGATTTGGATTCGAATTCTCCCATATTCAAAAATAGATTCCATGCTTGCTTTATTTAGCATCCGAGACTTCAAATACCCATTTACAATCGACCTAATTGCCCCCAAAGTAACTCCTGAAAAAGTGATAACTAGTGTCCGCAAAACCGGAGCTCATCAATTTCCCTTCTAGTGTGTTTTAGGCCATTTTATTTATCTAGTCACACCCTCAATACAATCTAACGGGTTCCTCTTAACACAAAATAACATATTTATATAAATTACATTGAACAATAAAGACACAACTAATCAAAGATCCAAAAATAAGATCTTACTCCTTAAAAATTTACCATTTGGCAACCACCGCCTAATCTTCTACTAAATTCGCCAAAGCTCTATTAAGCTTCATCTGATATCCTTTGCAAAATCGAGTCATATTGAAATTGTGAGCAAGCAAGGCATTTTTGTAATCCATACTATAGAGTAATACATACGTACAAATATATGTGCAATAAGAAACTTTTTTGTTTTTTCTTTTGCCATCGGAGGGTTCTCAACCCTATGGGTTGGACTAATCCCTCCGAGTCCAAAAGAAAGCCGGGTAAACAACCCTTATCCCTAGTGTGGTAGTGCAGTTTCTAAACTACAACCTCTGGATGCAAATCGTAATTCTAAACCAATTGAATTATCCCTTAGGGTTATATAAATTAAGAAACATAAGAGCACCAAACTAGGCCAAGCTTGAAAAAGCTCTGTCCAAGCTCGACCCTCGGGCTTTTTAAAAATATAAAATATCCCTATATTTCACGCTTTTTAATGGGTTGGAATGGGCCGGGTACCCTCATTTGAGGGCCCAATTGACAGCCCTAAAATGAGCTCCTCTCCTTCCTCAACGCCTGTTCCTCCGACGACGAGACGAAAATGTCTCTCTTTCGAGCTGCAAAAACAACACAAAACCTCCGAATACTTCTCCTTCGACCCTTCCTTTCTCCTCCATCTCCATCTCTCCTTCTTCTACAAACCACAAAACCCAATCCTCTCTCTCCTCACAACACTCTCTTCTTCCTCAGACCCTTCTCTTCTCTCCTCAATTCCCCTCAACCCTCGTCACAAATCGCTCAATCCGTCGCCACCCATCTCCTCAAACGCTCCCAAGAACCCCACGAAACCGACCCCAAACACTCCCTCTCCCTCCACGACCGCCTCTCCGCGCACTTCTCCGATATCGGATTCGACTCCGGCGTCGTCCTCGCAATCCTCAATCTCTCCCCAAATGCAGGTCGTGATAATGTCCTCTCCTTCCTTTCCTGGCTCACCAACAGCAGTTCTGAGTTCAAGCTCGATGATTCTTCTCTCAGGCATTTCGTCGAATACCTTGGTCGCAACAAGGACTTCAAAGCTATACACACTATTCTCGTCGAAAACCGCGACGTTGCCGGTTGGGATTGCTTTGTGGAGTCTGTTGATCGATTAGTCCGCGCTGGTCGCCCCACCCAAGTGATTGCTTTCTTCGATAGGATGGAGAAAGACTATGGCTTTGCGCGGAACAGGGAGTCCCTGTCTGTTGTTGTTCAGGCGCTGTGTGAGCATGGATTTGCTGGGCACGCAGAGCGTTTCGTGAAAAAGGTGGCGGATGAGATTTTTCCTAATGAGTTTATCTGCAATTTGCTTGTGAGGGGGTGGTGTGTGGATGGGAAGCTTGATCAGGCGAGACGGCTGGTGGGTGAGATCAATCGTGGCGGGTTTGAGCTTGGGACAACGGCGTATAATGCTCTGCTCGACTGTGTATGTAAGCTTTGCCGAAAAAAGGACCCGTTCCATCTGGTCTCTGAGGCTGAGAAGGTGCTTGTTGAAATGGATGTTGCAGGTGTACCCCGTGATGTTGAGACATTCAATGTACTTATCTGCAATCTCTGCAAAATTAGGAAAACTGAGGATGCGCTGAAGCTGTTTGAAAGAATGGGTGAATGGGGCTGCTCGCCGAATGCTGAGAGTTTCATTTTACTGATTAAGAGTCTTTATCAGGCTGCAAGGATTGCTGAGGGTGATGAAATGATTGACCGGATGAAGTCAGCTGGCTATGGTGTTTTTCTTAATAAGAAGGCATATTATGGTTTTCTCAAGATTTTGTGCGGGATTGAGCGAGTTGATCATGCGATGCGGGTGTTTGTGAGAATGAAAAAGGATGAATGCTGTCCCGGGGAAAAGACTTATGAGCTGTTGATAGGGAAGCTGTGCGCACATGGGCAGGTGGCAAAAGCCAATAATCTTTTTCATGAGGGTGTGAAGAAGGGGCTTGCACTGACGCCTAAGGAGTATAAGGTTGATGCAAGGTTCGCCCCGAAGCCCAAGAGCAAGAAGAAGCAGCCTCAGAGGGAGACATTGCCTATGAAAATGGCAAAGAAGAGGCGAAAGCTTAGGAAGCTCAGATTGAGTTTTGTTAAGAAGCCGAAACGGGGGATGAGGGCTTATTGATCAATGAGATTTTCAGTCCTCTGCAGCATAGTGGAGTGGAATTCTTTCACTATTACCTGGGTATTGGTTTATTTTCACATTTCTGAACTTTTTGTTCTCCTTGGGTTTTTGAAATCAGGATTTTGGAATTTAGTTTAATGCTTGTTTGCTTCATGTGCCATTTTCAGATTCTTGTGTTCCTTTTTGTCTTAGCTGCTCTCTTAAAAAATTTAGAAAATAACTAGCTGCTTCATCTTTCTCACAAATCCTTTTGTTGGCTTTATAACCTTTCTTGTTTTAGTTATCAATACATGAAAATTTTGGGTATTTGTAGTCTAATCTAGTGAGGTTTAGGAATTTTCTCATAGGCATTCTTCATAGAATTGTCCAGTTGTAGGAGCCACATGGTCAATTTGAGTTGAAAGCAATAGGACTATTTAGAGTCTATATGCTTCTGCTTATAACATTGCAATTAAGGCACAATCTCTCATTATTTTATGGGACACCTTGACTCGAGAGTTCGTGGGAATATCACCAAATGAACTAGCAGTGCTTGGAGTCATGGCTCATGAATCTATGTTCTTCAACAAACTGATTCTTGTGTATTTGTTTAGCCATTTTAGGCCTTCATGTCTGTTGTTTTCAATATAAATAGTTATCGTCCTAGGATTTTGTCATTGGATCCTCATGGCGGCCATAAAAACTAACCATAGTTGCTTGCAAAGATAACATCTAAATTAATAGGGTACTACAGTACTATTTCCACTCTCCCAAATTATGTTCATTTGGGAGCAAATGAAAAGAAAGTTCCTTAAAGAGCTCCAGAATTGAAGCTGTACGACTTATACTCAAATCACAATTGCAATAAGATACTTTGCCTTCAATGTTGAAGACTTGAGACAAACCTCCCCTGCTCCATGTTGAACACTTAAGACAAACATCCCCTGCTGCTAAAAATTTCTTTAAAAAGATACAAACACTGCCACATGGCAAAACTAAGTCAACTTTCATTCTTCTACAAACTTAATTTTGAATTTGAAGAGTCCTGGATTATTCCAACGCCGGAGGACTGTCTACACAGTACACCCTAAGCGCCTTGTTCTTCCATGGAGCCTCACAGAGCCCATTTAGGCGAGTCCCTGTTGTCCATAAGGCTAACATAATAAATAGGGAGATTTTCAAAAAATTATTAAAGTTTTTCTCACTTTTCAAAACAGGACTTAAAAAATTGCTTATTTCATAAAAGTTGATAAGTTCTCCAATGTTCTTTCAATTATGTCCTTTCCGGCGGTCAAACCCCATCGCTGCCCAATTTTTATTCGTAACTTTTCTTATTGACAAGAATCCCTTTTCTTTTAAAAAATTACTAGGTTTGTTAATCTTTTACCCCATTTTCCCTCTTTCATCTTCTTCCTCCCAAACCCCCAGCATCCTTGAAATTCCCCTCAGGCAGCAATTAGAGGCTGCCAGCAACCACAGCCGCCAACTGCCAACATATTGCCAAAGCTTTGTTATATTCTAATCTCTCTCTCTTTAAGATCTTCCCTATGGAATGGGATTATTTTCTACGAGATGGGTATGCAGAAATTCCTCCAAAGAATCAGTTAAAGAGAAAGCCCTAAATTGTTACAGAGAAAACCCTCACCCCTCCAAGTTCTTCACTCTGTTTTGAGTACACCAATTTACTTCCAACAATAATCCCTCCAAACAAACAGCCCTTAACATTTAGATATGCCACCTGAAATCTGTGGATATATTTTTTTTCAGCAAATACTCAAACAGTCCTCTATTAGTACTTATTATTTATCATTTTGAGGACTTCTACTGTGCTTGTATGATACCATAAGTAGAGGCTATTGGTTCTTAATTGATGTGAAACTGAGTTCACACTCATAATGAAAATCAAATATGGTAAGCATCAAAGTTGCTTTCCTTCTTTTTTTTCGTAAAACTGTGTCCTTTTCAAGCCATAGATAGAATAATTAGTGTTGTTTGATGAAAGGCACTTTAAGAATCATAAGGATTTCAAAGTTGAACTCAAGGAATTCATCCAAACAAACAGCCCATCTCATAGTGAAGAACATAGAGGGAGAGATGAGACACCCTGGAATATGGCGCCTGCTGGTGGCTGTTGTCAGCTTCTGCCAGATGCTGGTGGAGAAGATCTTGAAGTGTGCTTATGGATTTGGGAGGAGAAAGATGAAAAGCGAAAAAGGGTAAATGGGTTAAAGAAATCCTTTTAATTTTATAAAATGGGCAATATTGTCACTATGAAAAATTTTGGGAAAAACCACTGGCTACTGGGCTTCACCGCCAGAAAAGGAAGCATGTGAAAGAAAACTAGAAAACTTATTTACTTTTTATGAAATAAGCAAATTTTCACGTTCTATTTTGAAAAGTGAAAAAAACTTTAATACCTTTTTGAAAATTTTCCTTACAACTAATTTACAAATCATCTTGTCAAGGCATATCTGTACATTTTTTAATGGTTATGGATACTTAAATTATTTCCATATCACTTTGTCATATACTGATATTTCTAAAAGTTTAGCAAATATGTTTCACTTACTCTAATTAAATTTAAGCAAATTGAGTAGTTTTTGACAAGATACAGAAAGACATTTATTGTTGCATTTTCCAACATGATAGATTTTTTTTTTTCTCTATTTCATTTTTTGTGACAAAAAAGAAATTGGTTTTGCGGCGGGCTGCGATGACCGCATGCTATGGCGTATCTGTTTTCTAATTTTCAACCATGTTACATCATCACAACCTAAACAAAGGAAGGTGCTCACCCAACAACTATTGAGGGGGAGAATTTTGCTACTGCATAGTATACATTAGGTAGCTCTTTCTCAAACTCAAGAACTTGATATCGAAGAGCTCACTCAGCAGGTGGAGCACTCATAGCTTCCTTGAGTGATAAGACCTGAATGGAGAAGCCAGGTACATCTGCATCTTCCACTAGTCATCTTGTCTCATGATCTTCCACTTGATCATCTTGAATTATAGATTCAGGGGTCTTAAACCTCATCAGTACCACATGACTGATGATTAAGGAGGTTTTGTTTTTCTTTATGTAACTTTTGGTGGTACAAATTAGTTGATTGCTCCTCATATAGTGCTTCTAGGAAATGAACCTTGCAGGTCTTACCTTCTTTGTTCTCATCTTCAGCAATTCATATTCCTTCCTTTTCATCTAATTTGCTGTCTGTTAGTAGTTTGTAATGAAACAAAGCTACAGTGTAACCTTTTTTCTTTCCATCCAATTGAGGATTCCAGCACTTGGTCATGAAAAAACTACTGGTGGTGGCCATGAGGAAAACATGCTGTATTTTCTGAATCTCGGAATCCCCACAACTGCTTTTTAACTCTTGAATCTGTTAGCAATAAAAATTGAGTATACATTTTGCTACTCAATTAGGTCATGGTTCCTTGAAATATAATAAGTTGTTAGGTAACTTAGCTTCGTGTATAGTCTAGATTACAGTGTGAAGCATTCAGTCTAAAAGCACTATAAAAATCTCATTTTGTCCAGGTCTTAATAGAAATACCATATCACTAAAAATTATTCATTCTGAAGCAAAATCTATGCTTTGTTCATGGACTGCAAAGAGCGTTTTGTCTTGGGGTGGTGGTAGCTTTTATAGAGGGGGTTTATTCATTCATTGGTGCCATCATAAGGGCTTACATGTATCTATTTATCCATGGGGATAATTAGAATGGGTTGAGGAGCCTAAAATCCAAGTGTGGCAGCTGGTGGTTTCTATCTTCAACATACTTTGAGATCAGTTAATGAGGATACAGAACAGTGGGCAAAGTAGGGGTCTTTATGAGGGAATCTCTGATGTTTTGATGTGCAATACCTAGGTCTGTTGTTGTGTGCTTTGACTTCGGATCCCCAATCCTTATGTATTCAGTTTTCTTTAATAAACCTTTGTGAGTTTCGAGTAAAATAATGAAGCGCAATGCTTTATTATATAACAAGGTGACAACCTGCATTACATTTTTTGGCTCCTAACAAATTGTCAAGTGAGGTTGGGGTTCTCAATGTTCTTTTGTATTTGCAAACATGTGCTTGCTCTTTGAGTGAAAGAACACACTAGTAGAAATGAGTGTTAAGTTTACAAAATTGAGCAACAGTGTGTATAGGCCCTTATAAAAAGTATGACTGAACTAAATAAGACAAAACTCTCATTATCATTTGATGATATATAATATTAAGCATTTGGAATATGCCGCTCTAGACATTGGTGTTTCATATGGAAGGAACCAGAACTTTCTGAGGTACATTTTTGGGTGAACTGATAGAAAGTGTTTCAAAATGTGAATCCATAGGTATGGTTTAAAAAGAAGCCTGCATCAAATATTGCTACTATTTGAGGGGTAACGGCTTTGTCTGTTAATGGGCTTCCAGGGATAATTAATCCAATGTGTAAATTTCAATTTAGGTCATGCTTCTCTGTGTTGGAATAACAACTTTTTGTACTGGATGAAAATGACTCTTGGTGAGTGTAGGAAGAAAAGAAAGAGTTACGGTTAATAACACCACTTTCTTATTCTGACCAACTCGGAGATTTATTCTTTCAGTACTACAGACTACTTACCTTATATAAGTGTAGGCATAGACTGGCAAATATGTGTTTCCTGTGTAGGAATGCTGATGAGATTGTTGACAATCTTCTATTGCGATTATTTCCTGTATGGCTGTGCTCCAATTTGTGATTATTTCATTGGTTGTTCAATATGTGGTGGATTGCTCCAATATGGTTGAGCACCGGATTCCTGCCTTAAGTGTCAATTTTTATTTATTTATTTATTTTTGTTCCTTTAAAATGACATTCTTTCTTGGGAAGGCGAAATTTGTGTGATAGCTGGTACCTTTGCATTCTTTGTGGTATCTGGTTTAAAAGGAACAAAATGATCTTTGCAGATGAAACTCTTCAATGCACAGTTTGGTGGAGAAAATCCATGTCACTCTTCCACTGGGTTATGACTTAGAGTTTGTCGGTGTCCCTTGCTTGCTTGAACATTGGAGTTATATTTTGTGCAATAGCTATAATCTCTGTGGGTGTCCCTTGCTTGCTTTGAACATTGGAGTTATATTTTGTGCAATAGCTCTCTCTCTCTCTCTCTCTCATCTGTTGTTTGGTTACATCAATTTGATCAAATCTAACTTCTAGCTAATCTTCCAAATATCAAGTAATTGCATTAACACTTCCTATGAAAAGTAAGGAGGTTCCCTGTAGTTCAAATAACCAAATGGAGGTTCAGATTGCAGGAATATGGCATAGGATTGGGTAGAGTTTAAAAGAAAATTCAACCTTTGGAAAGTAGTATTCTTATTAAGATGAACATTTTTATACTTGCTCTTGCTGTAGAAAATGGTGCACCTATATCTGACAAAAATCCCACTCCCATCATTCAGCATGTATTCAAAGAAGCCAATGAAGCAGCAACTTTGCTGGCAAGTGCCCTCCATGTTTTAATATTTGTTTACATGATGTGGCTTATGTGAGGACCTTTTATAAATAGTGTTCTATCGCTAACTAACAGCTCAAGCTTTTGGTGGTTTTGATTATTAACAGCTGAAACATTTCCCCAAGCCCTTGTTCAAGATTTGCTCGGTGCTAATTCTGGATGTAACACCCCGGATACCTGTATAAATCATAGTTCAACTGAAGCTATATCAGTCAGATAAGATGATATTGTCTTTAATTTTAGTTCCTCAAACTTTAATAACTATATATTATGCAAATTTACTTTTATAAAATCCAATGGTTAATGCCTGGCTAAGTGTCAATTTAGGATCAATGTCAATTCAACAAAACTCAACAAGGGTAGGCGTTAGATTGATCATAAATGGCTCCCATTTATGAAAACAAAAAGAGTCTGGATCCCTTGTTTGGAGATATTGTTTTGTCCTTTCAAATCATGTCAACTATATAAAATCTTTTCTTTTCCTTTTTCACTTCAAGAAGGGTGGCATTAGTTGGTATGGGATTTTTATACTGTTTCATCTTATCAAATCATGCCAATTGTATAAAATCTGTGTGCCGTCCATTCTAGAGAATTTTGCGCATATCAAATGGGCTTTTTTTATTTTTTTTTCACGTGGATGCTGACTCATAGGTCTGAAACTCCACCCAACCCAACTCAAGCTCAACCCCCTTCATTTAAAAAAAAATAAATTCTCAAGCCACTAAACAATAAAGGCTTTCAATTTGGCTTGGACTCTCATAGAACCACATGCCAACATATTAGTATATTACGATGGAAGGATCTCAATTCAATTTTGAACACCATTTTTTCAATTTTGACTCTCACTGTATATTATGATGCTAGCTTTTTTAATTCAAATTTGGCTTCTACCTTTCAATTTTTACTCTCATTGGACCCCATGTCAATCTATTACTGTATATTATAATGGAAACCTTCTCAATTTAATTCCAACTGCTGCCTTTCAATTTTAGCTCTCACCGGAACCAATATCAACCTACAATTATAAATATTATAAGGTGAAATTGATCACTCGGATATTTAAAAAAAGAAAACCTATTTTTAGTTTAAGTCATGTTAGACAAAAATCATGATATTAGACATAAATTCAAATAGCTATTCGGAATATTAAATTCACCAAACTGGATCCATGAGAAAAAAATTAGAAAATATATGAAACTGTGATGAGCCTACTAAATGATTCTCATGGTTTCAAAAATAATTTTTAAAATAAAATTTGCAATTGATTTCAAACAATTTTTTTGTTTATTTTCGAGCCAACCAAAGTAACTCTCATTTTGAAATAAACACTAAATGTTTTTTTTTTTTCACTAGGGCCCGAGCCCAACATGTGCCTACTTTTCTGGTCGGGACTTTCAAAGATGAAGAAGAATCAAAAGGGGGGCTATCATGTTCTTTCCTTTGACTTTGGAAAACAGAAAAAACAGAGATTACCCATCTGTGATCCTTTTTTTTTAGGAAAGTGATTGTCTGAGGTAGAGCTCCACCTTTGACCCTCAACCCATAAACTCTCCTATAGTCAATACTCTCCTACAAAACCATTCTTTCTTTTATTTTTTCCCCTTGAAATGACAAATTTGATCTTAAATGATCATCTGATCATGTAAGAGAGAGTCAAATAGTTTCTTTAGAGAGAGAGAGAGAGTCAAATAGTTGGTCCCATCTTTCTGGGGAAGGTAGCTATTCCCTTTAAAACAATAGCCTACTATTTAATGAAGATTCTTGTTTAGAGAGGGATTTTTATCCCCATGTGCTAATAGCCTACTTTTTTTTGTTTTATAAGCATTGTTGTTTGGAGAGGGAGTTTAATCCACATCTGCTTAATAGCATAAAGTAACAAAAGGTTTCTCATCATGTTATTGGATTTTTAACCTTGGGCGCTTTACCACCATACTCTTTTGGAATTCTCTTTAACCAGGCTCAAATTGGTGAGAATAAGAATGAACATGAATTTGACAGCCACCCAATCATTGCTCATTGCTGAATTGAGTCACATCACAAGCCTAACTGCCGTGTGCTTGTGGTATGGGTGTCATGAAGATGAAGGTGTGAGAGGGCCTAACCATGATCAACTCATCACACCCCTGCCAAATTTGACCCTCCTCCAACTGGTGCAATGGGCTTATGTTTGATCGAGTGTGATGAACCTTATGTGCAATGGGTGCGATGAACTCCACATAGCGCACTTGGGTCCATGACAATTATGTTGGAGTTGAGGGTGCATTATATCTAATATGAGACCTATGGGTGTATAAAACCTCCACCTTATGAGATCATCCTAAATAGACCCTCTTTTTTTTCTTTTTCTTTTTTTCGATTTTCATTTTGGTAAACCAACCTCGAGTTTGATGGTTCTTTTGGATTTCAATTGAATGATGAGTAACTATTGGACAAGTGTGAGGGTAAGAGTTGTTATCTTCTTTACAGGTAGTTCATCATGCATCTTCGCTTGCATCCTAAGCCCAACGCAAAGATCATGAGCTTTTAAGAGCTGAAAAATTATAGGGGCACAATGATCTCACCTAGGGCCACCTTGGATCAAGTTAATCAATGCACTCACTATCTCTCATGAATGGGAGATGAAGAGGTTGTTATTTTTAGTAACTCAGCCAAAGGGGCTAGGACCTAAGAGAAAGTCCCTATAAATACATGGGAATGCAATTTACTCAAATGAGAAAGAAGAAGAAGTTAACTCCAAGGGTTTGGCCAAGTGATCAGGACCACAGTTCCTACCTCGTCCCGAGCTAGAGGTCTTGGCATCGACCCCCCGGTTCCATCTTTTTTAGAGATCAAAGGTTGAGTCCACTAGTGCTACCACATTGGGCACACAAAGGTGTTTATCCGGCTTTCTTTTAGGTCCAGAGAAATTAATCTAGCCCAAAGAGTTGGAAACTCTCCGATAGCAACAAATAAATAAATAAATAAATAAGAGAAAGAATCTCGTACAAGCGAGAACAAGTGAGGTATTCAGAGTTCGAACCCAGGTAGCTACATAAAAACGGAAGGCGCCGTTATTCGGAGATGAAGAGGTTAGGATGATATAATAGGATTAATAATAATTTGCACCATGTTCCATACCAATTTCCAAGTGCCCAAAAGAAATTTCTGTTGATGCCACATCCAGCATGTGGCCCCCCCTCCCCATAAAACCAGCAGCTAGGTTTACGGTAATGAACAGTGGGCCCCACATTTGCAAATATAGAAACCATAGAAAACGCGAGTCGTCACCGCGGGCGAATGACATTGCCTCCTCCTTCTTGCAAGCCAAGAAGTTTCCTCGGTTAGCTTTTAAAACCCGTTTGAACGCACAAAATGCGAATCTCGTGTATTCGCACGTTTCCCCATTTCAGAGCCTCCTCCTCCTCGGCTTCTGGCTGACCTATTTTGAATTGAATCCCAAAAACCAACCAAACCAGGACTTTTCCTGAAATGGGTCATCATTTTTCCCTCGTTTGAAGACGCTTCTGGTTTTGATTCTTGCTGGCTAATCGACCCATTTTCATCTATGGATTCGTCTCCTGCTCGAGCAAAATCCTTCGCACAAACGGAAATAAACTGGGATAAGTACGATTTAGTTTCTGCCACTAATTCCTGCTTATCACATTTCGTAGATTTTCATATGTTGTGCTGATTTGGGGTGTCCCCAATCTTCAATAATCTTTATTGGGTTTTTGTTTTTTTACTTGATTTGTATTGGGTTTGTTCTGTTCATGATAATTGATAGTTGAGATGGGTGTTTTTTTGTTCTTTCCGAATTTCAATTGATATTGTGCTTGTTTGGGGGTGTTTAGACAAAGGATTTATATCAATATTGAACCTCTATCGGCGGGAAAACTGATATGTATTGGCAGTTTTGGGATATGGTTATTTGTATATTTGTCCATATTGGTGTACCAGCCCATACCCACGATGCATATCAGCCAATCATTGATATCCAATGAGTATGCATGTATGTTTTAACAGAATCTGATTAGTATTGGCCTATTGTTGAAATCTTGGTTTGGAAAAACCCAATATTGTGATATATAGAGCAGAAGTTAGAAGCATGACTTTAAAGCATTTTGTAATGGTTTTGTTTATGACCTGCTCCTCAATGCAAAGGCGGACAATATTGGAAGATTTTGTATTATCGGAATGAGTAGCAGTTCACAAAATAAGGTACTCAAATTAGATCTGCCAAATTCAAAAAATACAGATGATGTGAGTTTAGGCTAAACAAAATTCAGCACTTCTCCAAGCGTTTTGTTGGAAATCTGTCCGCAACGACCTTATATGGACTCTGTTGAACTCCTTAATTCCTTCAATATCTTTGAATCAAGGAAAAAATACCTTAAAACAGGCTGCCAACCCTTTGCAAAAAACTTTACTTGTTCAGCTGGCTAAAAACCCTTCAAATCTGAATGCCTTTCTTGATCTGTTCCCTTAGGGCCCGTTTGTTTAGCATAAGTCGAGTAGAAGGAGAGTAAAAAAGTGATTGATGTGACATAAAATTTTACTTTGTGTTGTTTAGATGAAAGGAGTAAAAAGAGAGTAAAACTGATGCTACATAAATTTTTACGCAATGGATTGGATGAGAAAAGGGGAGGGGAGAGTAAAGCAGGGGTTTTACCCCACTTTCCCCCACTTTGTTTTGCTCTTCCCAAGTGTAATAACTTGGGGAGAAGTAGAGCCTTTTACTTTAACTTCATTCATGATTTGACCCCTACTCTTTTACTTCTCTTCTCATGTTGGTTGTCTTTTACTGTGGGTGATGCATTAGGACCAAGTTAAAACTCTAGATTTATAGAAATCTTGGATTTTATCTAAGTAGGTCAGTAAAACCCTCGAGAAGAAAAAGAAAAATAAGGAGAGATAAAGGAATTGGAGAGGGATGATTGTGACCCATAGGGATGGGTGACCATCTCAATATTTAAATTTCTCATGGTTTCTTAAAAACTTACTGAAGGAAACCCCATGCGAATACCGACAATTACATAAAACCTCTAGAGATATTGATTTACAAGTAAGTCCTACTCCCTAATTCATAACATATTTTTAGTAGTTTCCTCTGTGAAATAAAATCAAGAGTTGTTTTACAATCCTTTGGATACTAGATGCAATCAATCAAATAATTGCACTAGATGGCAGTGTAAATGGTGATTCTTTATGCTGCACCAAAGAATAGTCCCATTCTGTCGTTATCCTTGTTACTACGTATCCTTCACAATTTAAACAAGAAAAGAAAATAAAAGATTGCGCAGCTTCTAATAAAGATTGAAAAAAAGTTATCTTTGCTAGCCTTGGCTATTCGAGCATCTATTACTACTCGATAGCAATAGACTGGTATGGAAGCATTCTTGAATAAACTTCAGTGCTGTTATGGCTCTTTATTTGTCTTTTTTTTTTTTTTTCTCTTTTTCCTCATGTACTAATTAAATTAGGTGAAATGTGAATCTTCTTGTGAAGATGATTGAAGAGGAGCTTTGTAAAGCACATACCAGTGTTGCGCATTTGGTCGTTCCTTAGCTATTTTCAGGGGTGTTGCGCCACACCCAGATTTGGTCCAGGAAATGCTGCAGTGGGACTCACCTGATTGGTGGCCTGGTTCTTGCACCTGCTTTGGCATGCTTGCTTCATTTTTTTATTTTTTTTTGTGAAAAAATCCTTAACATTTAACAAGGTCTGATTATGTTTCTTTAGAATCTGGAACTAAAGTTTTTCCCTTGATTACTATTCTAATTTTTCCCTTGATTATGATTCTAATTTTTCTCTCAAGCTGAATTGAGATGTTTTTTTTTTTTTTTTCAATGCTTTAGTGCTTGTTTATTTTCTTTTTCCTTTTTTTTTTTTTGAATTTTTGTGTGGTTTATATGCTCATTCTTACAATCCCGTTCTGCAGGCTTGACAAAACTAAGTTTTATGTCGTAGGAGCGGGCATCTTTACTGGTATTACTGTTGCCTTGTACCCAGTTTCTGTTGTAAAGACCAGGCTGCAAGTTGCTTCGAGAGACGTGGTAGAGAAAAATGCATTTTCTGTTGTCAAAAATTTAGTAAAAACAGATGGCATCCCCGGTTTGTATAGAGGATTTGGCACAGTAATAACTGGAGCAATTCCTACCAGGATTATCTTCATGACTTCTCTGGAGACGACAAAGGTGGCTGCTTTTAAAGCGATAGAGCCGTTCAATTTCTCCGAACCAACACAGGCTGCCATAGCCAATGGTGTTGCTGGAATGACATCATCTCTTCTTTCTCAGGCCATATTTGTTCCTCTTGATGTGGTATGTAATTATTTACTTTGCATGCATTTCCATTTATATTGATTTGTTAATCAATGTTATGTTGAAACTGAAACTTGTCTATTTTTCATGGATTAGGATCTTGTGTGCGTTGAATGCTATTTTTATCCTTGTCAATAACATTGTTGATAATAAAATGCCTTGGTGTAAAATTGCCTGGAGTTTGATTCATAGTTACAGAGGGGTCTTATTGATACTCCTACCAAAGAGAACCATAGTTTACATTCCGAAAGTGGCGAGATGCTTCATGACAAAAGTGCTATCTGCGATTTGTTAGGACGTTAATTTATTTGAAAATCGCTAGGCCAGACGTATCATATGGCGAAGTGTTGTTAGGCAATTCATGCATGATCCTTGGACTGGACATCTTGCTATCGTCCACTGGATTCTTTGATACTGAAGGGGAGCACTAGAACAAGTATTCTATGTACTTGTCATGATCATTTAATTGTGGAAGTGTATACATATGCTGATTAGGCAAGTTCCAAGACAAACAGGAGATTGGCCCTGAAATATTACACTAGTCTCATAGGAAAGCAAGACACAACTAGTTGTTTCGCAGTCAATTTCTGATCCAAATATCAAGCGACAACTCATAGGAATTGTGAATTGTTATTGCTAAAAATATTGTTATGAGAGTTGGGCTTCAAAAGAATTATGCCTATGATTTTATATTGTGATAATAATTCAGCTGCAGCACTTCATATTGCTAGCAATCCAGTGTATCACCAAACGCATCAAGCATATAGATCTCGATTGTCACTTAATTAGAGAAAAGATCACAGAGAAATACTGTTATTCTATACTTATATAGTGGATCAAGTTGCTTATTTTCTCACGAAGGCAGTAGCTAAGAATTGTGTTATGTAACTATGTTTTTGTCCAAGCCGGGCATAGGAAACATAAATGCACCAGATTGAGGGGGAACATTGTGTGACAAGGAGGTATTTTCATAATTTTAGAAAAGTCAAGGACAATTTTGTAAATACAGAAAATACTAGGGTTTTTTTTAGGGAAAAAAGCACTATACCTATCTGGACTTTGGCCGTTTTGCAGAGTGATCCCTGAACTTTGGTATTTGTGACTAAACCTACCTGTAGTTCTAGTTGGCATGCAAAATGGACGGATTCTGTTAGTATGAACGGTGTATGTCGTATAAATGGTGTCTGGTGCATTCAGGCGTCAAATTACTCGCCCAAAAAGACTTATTTGCCCTTGGGGAGAAAAAATCTCATGGCCCGCTTTTTTTCCCCTCATTTCCCCCTTTCCAAATTTCTAAACCTAATCGATTTGCAACACTCCTTCTCTCGTCTGCACTTCCTCTCTCCGGACCGGACAGATCCAGAAAATCTCCGGCCATCTCCTCTCTCCCCATATCTCCTTAATTGATTTGGAGGTTTTCCCATCTCTCCTTTATTTTCTTTGTTTCCCATGCAAAAGAAGAGGAGAGTCTTGGCCATAAGAAAGGCACGGTGATTTGGGGTTCAAAAGCATGTTCTTGTCTAGCCCGGGTTGGATGTAGGTGCTGCTCAGATTTCCAATAGTCTCGTAGAGGTTTCCTATGCATCCCACCATGGAATGGTTCTTCAGGAGCCTGATGACAGAGCCAACTGGGAGTGCCAAGAGACTGAAAAGGAAATCAACGAAATCCTTTTGGGCCTCAGCAAACAATACTTTCTGACTCTTCATGTCTATCAAAGCTTCAAACTCAGCTTGATCTCATTGGCCTCCTTGCTCTCCATGCTTGTTTTGCTCTGTGTTTTCTGTTTTTCGTAAGGACTAGTTTTGCTGCGTTGTGTACGTAGTTTAAGTAGTTGTGACATTGTCCTCAATTGGATTCTGGCACATGCTTTTAGTTGAGTATTCATTTGGGTTTTATATTCTTTAAGGCATTTTCAAAATTATAGTAATCCTGCAAAAAGTTCAAACTCATTGCTTTTAGTTAAGCATCAACCTTTGGTTGAGATTTTGGGTTGAGAGAGGGGGGGTCGGAGGGGGGGAGAGCAATCCAATTGGAATCTAACAAAAAATAGTGGTGTTTATTTATTTACAATATGCTAAGGAAGTGAGAGTTCAATAGATTCCCTTTGTGGCAGCCTCTAAAGTGCCTTCAAACTTTCAAAGGTCATTTTCTTTTTCCTAAAAGCCCTGTTAAATTTGTGCTAGACTCACCTTAATTTGATTTTAGTGAAAGCCTTTAATCTGTACAGTTAGCCCCACCATTCAAAATGGCTATCCGTCCATTTTGCATCTCATATGGATGATTCTAGACATACATCAAAACCCTCCAAAATGCAACCAAAAGCTCAGGATATCCATTCCCTTTTTCTGTTATTGTGACTATAATATTTTGATCACGGTGACAGACAAAAGGGTAGCCTAGAGATCTTGGGTGGGCTACTCCTGTCTCATATTCCAATCATTAGAAGATGTGTAATAATTTTCTTAGCAATAGTTGCACCCAAATGTGTAATCAATTCCTTGGAGTCAATATGGCCAGGAAATTCCTTGTGTCCTTCCTCATCCTCATGAGCATAACTAATCAAAGTCCAACCTGGTATGCATATCTCAAGCAAATCAGTAAGCATGCCAGTGACCCATCTCTTGGTTCTTGGATGAGTGATAGCCAAACAGCTGGTGCAATCCACTGACGCCTAACCATCCTTCTAAATAGATAGTTGCTCATGGATTTTCATCACCGCCTAGCAGAATCACATTGACATGGATAGCAATCATTATTCCAGAGAAACAATAGGCCCCCCATATATATTGGACAGTGTAGATTAGACCCAAGGTTTGTGCTTCAATTGGGTTTTCCAAATTTCATTGTATACACAATTTTGTACCATGCAAACATATGGGCACTAGGGTCAACTTCACTTTTGGTAAAACCAGCATGGTCCACCGGAGTGATGAAGAGACAAAAGCACCCATCTCGACTCCTTTTTTCTGAGAACCCAGTGTTTATACATGAGTTCGAAGTGGAATCAGAAGCCAGTTGGACGCTTTCATTTGGACGCTTTCATTTAGAGGTTGGAAATGCATGTCTTTGGTTTTATGGCCATGCATAGCTTGGTACCCGATGGATATTGGAAAACAGGAGCTTCTTCCTCTTTTTTCTACCCATCTTCCTCCTCTCTTGTAGATGCCTCATGCCTTATCAACTCTCGAGCCCCATCACCCATCATCAACTTAGGCTGCAGATTGGCAGCTTCTGCCATCATCGGGTCACCTTCTTACCTCTGAAACCGCTGATGGTCTTTCGTGCCTGGATCTATCCACAATCTTGAGGGATCTATCGATCGCAAGGAAGGAGGGGCGGTTTCACCCAAAATTGCCAGGAACCTTAACCGCAAGTGAAAAAGGAGGAAATGAGCAAAAATCGTGAAGAGTAAAACTGATATATGGAGGGGTAAATTCGCCATTTTATTGATTCCGTCACGGGCGTTTGTATTTGCATGTCAACTAAAACTACAGGTAGATTTAGTCACAAATACCAAAGTACAGGGGTCACTCTGCAAAACGGCCAAAGTACAGGTAGGTATAGTGCTTTTTTCCCTTTTTTTTATTATACTAAATCTATATTTCAATATAAATAGAACACAATGCTAGTCGCCCAACCCTAAGTTGGACATCCAGAAAGTTCCCTCCCCATCTCTTATTTTCTTAAAATTTCCAGATTTTCTGATTTCTTTAGAAAAATCAGAATTAAATCAAATATTTTGAATTACAATTTGGAAGAATATTTGGCGAAACATATCTAAGTCATCCATCAACTGGTTCACAAGTAGATTGAACCAAGCAACATGAAGCAAAGTGAAAACAATGTACAACTAACAATGAGAGGCACTAGAATATCGAGCATGCAACATTTTCATCTTAAATGCTAGAGTAGCCTTAAGAAAGAAAACAGATAGTCATGCTAGTGCTCAAAAAGATTAGTTACCACATCTATAACTTAATTAGCAATTAGTAATGGCGACTTTTCCAACAAGATTGAAGGGAAAATATTATAAGACAGCAATTAGACCAGCTATGACCTATGGAGCAAAATGTTGGCCAATAAAAAAGCAACACATGCACAAAATGAGTGTAACAGAGATGAAAACATTGAGATGGATGTGTGATAAAACTAGGAAAGATAGAATCAGAAATGCGCATTTTTAGGAGCATTTAGGAGCAACATCAATTGCTGATAAAGTAAGAGAAACTCGTCTAAGATGGTTTGAACATGTCCAAGGGCAACAATGTCGCCATTGAGGAAAAGTTTTTCTTTGCAGCAACATAGGCTCGGATGGCTTTCCTATGGCCTTCTAGCGCATTTGGGCTGATGTCAAGGAGATAATGGATTTTATGGAGGAGTTCTACTCAAGAGGGAAGCTCCTTAAAAGCTTGGGGGTGTCATTCCTATCTCTTGTTCCTAAAAGAAAGGGAGAGCTTGGAATCAAAGACTACAAACTTATAAGCTATGATGCACAGATACTTCAAAATGGGCTACGTATCGTGTCGTATCGTATCCGATACTTCACTTTTTATGTGTAAAATCCGTGTCCCTGCTGTGACTATGGCGTGTCCTTGCCGTATCCATGCCGTATCTGTGCATCATAGCTTATAAGTCTTATCGGGAGTATTTACAAGATTTAACGAAGGTGTTGGCCGGAAGAATTAAGAGGGTGTTGCCGAACATCATATCCAATGAGCAGGGAGCTTTTGTGAAGGGGAGGCAAATTTTGGACAGGGTGCTTGTTGCTAATGAATGTTTGCATTCGACGAATCGAGAGAGGCTTCCAGGGCTGATTTGTGAATTGGATTTGGAAAAAGGCTTATGATAGAGTAGATTGGGATTTTTTGGACTATCTCCTCTTTAGAATGGGGTTTGGAGCAAAATGGAGGAAATGGACTAAGGAATGTATCTCGTCCGCTTGCTTTTCAATCATAATTAATGGGTCGTCGAAAGGGTTCATTCTAGCTCAGAGGGGTATTAGACAAGGGGACCCCCTTTCCCCCTTTCTTTTTGTTATTGTGGTTGAGACTTTGAGCAGGATGATTAAGGCTTTGGCCTCCGAAGATTCGATAAGTGGCTTCTAGGTGTGTGATAGTGTCCCTCCAACTTCTATTTTGTAGTTTACAGATGACACTCTTATCTTTTGTGCAGCTAATGAAGATTAGATACAAAATGTGAAAGCTACCCTATTGTGCTTTGAAGCAGTGTCGGGCTTAAAGATCAATTTCTTTAAGAGTGAACTGATTGGGATAAGAGTTGAGGATGCTTTGCTGACCCACTATGCGGATATTTTGGGGTGTAAGGTAGGTCACCTTCCCTCTTCTTATTTGGGACTTCCCCTCTGTCCAGGCCTAGTTAATAAATCTATGTGGAATCTGATTGTAGAGAGGGTGGAAAACATGTTAGCTTTGTGGAAAGCCAATTATCTCTCTATTGGAGGAAGGTTAGCTCTCATAAAATCAGTCTTATCTAACCCCCCGCTGTACATTTCCTTATTTAAATGTCCAATCTCGGTCGTCGATCATATAAGGAAGCTCCAAAGGGATTTTCTTTGGCATGGGAGATCAAGTGGAAAGAAGTTTCACCTGGTGGATTGGGCTTCAGTTTGTAAACCAAAACTTGAAGGTGGATTGGGTATAAGGCCCCTTAGGGAGATGAATCAAGCATTGCTCGGTAAGTGGCTATAGAGGCTTGGGAATGAATCTGAAGGATTGTGGAGAGACATTTTGCTAGCCAAATATGGTGGCTCGAGGGATGGCTGGGATTTCCACTATGCTTTTTGTTAGTTTGTATGGTCTCAATCCATAAGATGATGTAATAAGTCGATTAATTTCTTTATTTATCAATAAAATCATGCTTTCCTTTCATGAGATGAATGGTGTTCTATTATTTTATGCACATAACCAATACATATGACATGATGGTTCATGAGATGAACCAGGTCCCATTAGTATATTAGATGTGATATATGTGTATAGATGAGATCCATATACGGGAGACATGTGTCACAAATCTTTTACTTAAATATCTTCACAACCAGTGATGAGCATGGGCATCTCATCTGATAAGGTTGTAGCACTTTGATCACTATGAGATAGTGTGATTTGTCTTGATCATCAGAATGTAAGATTCTGGATCATGGTGCTGGTACATTGGATGTATTGAAGGACCATGAGAAGCACCTTATGGAATATTGTCTTTATTTTAAGGTCTGTTTTCATAATTCCCTAGCAATAGACTCTCAGTACTGAGACATTGATGAAATCAAGTTTCTATCTATTCATTTGCTTTGAGTTACCAATGAGTGAGGCCAACTGTAGGTCAACACCTCGGTGTCTTGGGTATGTGATAGTAGAACTGTGGGAACATTCAATGGTCAAGATGAAATCTATCTATATTATCCCCTTGTGCCAATTAATGGATTTTATCATTAGTAAGTGCGCACCCATCTCGATTAAGAGTTAATTGGATGGTACTGATAATCACTGTGATTAATTGGGTCTCAAGGATAATAAGATGTGGATCTAAGATTGGAAGGGACATGTTTAATCCAATTGATCCATGGATATTGATAGAGGGGTCTACTTGTGGTTATAGGGAAGTTTAGGGTTTTGTTTATAATATATTCCTAAGACTGGAGTGCAATTGCATTTATATAGTGGAGTTATTTGCAATTAACTGTGGGCCTGAATTGCACATGAGATGTGGGGTCGCGGTGTCTCAGTTGGAGCCAGCTTTCTATGGAATCCCTAATGGTCCCCACGCTAGCCCAAGTTTTTAGAAAGTTACTAATCCTACTTGAACTTTAGAAGGAAGAAATTAGAAAGTTACTATTTCTATTTGAAGTGAGACTTCTATAATAATTGGAAAGGAGAAAGTTATTAATTCTTAATGGAAGTAGGACTTCTATTCTCTATTAAAGAAGATGTTACAAGGCTATAAAAAGGTGAACACCCGTTGGACGTCCTCCACTTGGAATCCACGCCCAGCCTAGTGCAAGTGTTGCACACCCATTCTTCTCCTTCCACTTCTAGTTTCTCTTCCGGATTATTTAGAGCTTCTAGTTGGTTTTTTTTAGGAGATCCCACCCATCTCCTTTAACGAAGAGATCTGATACGGGTCATAGAGTGGAAGACTAAGAGGTCTTGAAGATCCTAATTCGCTACAAGAAGAGTTCTTGTTCAAGCTAATTGTTTTCTTTTCCATTAGAGCACTACCGGGCTCCAACGGTATAATCTATTTCCTTATATGTTGTAGATTTTTGGTTGCTTGATTGTTACTGGTCTCTATCTTCTAGATAGAATTTATTACTGTACATGATTGATGAGATTGAGTGATTGGATCCTGGATGTAGTTTATGGCCTTATGGGTACTTGATTCCTAAGTCAAGTGGGTCAAAAGTTTTGAAAACCTATTCACGAGGCCCACCTACTCCCAACACTTTCTACATAAGTTCTAACATCTGGAAAGGGATTACTTCAATTCAAGAAGACTTTAAAAGAAATCTGAAGTATCAGGTAGGCTCAGGGGAGAAGGTTAGGTTTTGGCTTGATAGTTGGGTTGGAGAGCGACCGTTAGCAACCCAATTTCGACGATTTCAAGTTACCTGGAAAGGATTGGGTCTAGAAGCCATTTAATTTGGAGCCCTATCTTTAGAAGAAGCCTAAAGGAAAATGAGGAGAGTCAGATGCTACTTTCTTCTTAATCTTCTAAGCTCGGTTATATTCCTGGAGGACAAGATGAAAGAGTCTGGACTACTTCTCGTGATAGCAGGTTTTCAGTCACTTCTTTCTTTCGGGCTTTGTCAAAGAGGGGTAGGGACAATTCCTACTTTTGGAAGGCTATGGAAATTTAAAGCTGCTCCAAGAATTTTGGTGTTTGGTTGGTTAGCCCTTCGAAACAGAATCCTAACTATGGATAATTTAAGGAGAAGAGGTATGGTTGTGGTGAATGGTTTCCCTTTGTGCCTTAAAAGGACGAGGAGTCTGTGGATCATCTTCTTCTTATCATCTTCTTCTTAGGTGCAACTTTGCCTATAGGATATGGACTGTGGTGTTGGGTTGGTTTGGTTGTAGCTGGCTCCTCCTTAACTCTCTTTTGGATCTTTTTGAAGCTTGGAGTGTCCTTCTCCGGTAAAGAAATGTGGAACCTGTCATTCTTGGCTGTTATTTGGATTATCTAGAAAGAGAGAAATGCAAGGTGTTTCAAAGGGATTGCTTCATGTGTGAATTCAATTACCGAAAAGATAAAGCATTATGTAGCTCTCTGGGTGTCTATCATCCCAAAATTTCAAGGGGTTCTGCTGGATCAAATGTTGGTAAACTAGAAGGAAATATCCATGTCTTATTAGTTCCTATTCCTTTCAGCTATTGGTTCTGTTTGTCCTATTTGGTTTTCTCCCTTCTGGGTGTTCTCTATAAGCTTTTCAGTATATCTCTCTTGTACTGAATGTTTTTTATTACTAAAATTTGCCTTTAAAAAAGCGGATAGATTGATGATGACATGGATGGATGTAGTAATGATAGATCTGAAGAAGTGTAACCTATCTGAGGATTTGGCTCAGGATGGATTGGAATAGAGAAATGGAATTCATGCTACTGTCACCCACATAGTCAAGACAAGACTTTTATGATGATGATAATCTAGAGCTTAACTAGCCTACTCATGTCAGGTTTTCGTATGTCTTTAACATTGAGGATTTTGACCTCTATGCAAAGCCCGACTCCATGACTGAAGATAATGAAGATGAAGGTGACAACATGCTGACATTGAGATCTATTCAAACCTAGGAGAACGGTGATCTAACTGAGGAGGAGTTTAGGTATATTTCCTTCTTATTTCCCTAATTATTTGTTAGTAGGTTTCCAGTTTTATTGAAAAAGTTGTAATTAGGATAGTTTTTATTACTAGATTAGGTTTTCTTAGCCCCTATGTTTGCTTTTCCTATTTAAATTGCATTTTAGAGGGAATTCTCGGACTTTTGATTAATAGAAATTGTGTGGGCTTTATCCTTGGGGTGCATCCTCGTGAGAAGTCTCTGTGGAGACGTGTGATAGTGACTACGAACACATGCTTCGGCACTTCCATGCAAGCCCAAACCCTAGGACCTACATCATTAAGTAGGTATGGCCTAGATAATATCTTCCAAGCTGTGTATTTTGGATGGAAAGATTAGATGGGACCTTCTTGAGTAACTGTTTCATGGTTAGCAGAGTATTTGCTTCATGTTTCTGCTTTGTTCTTCACCTTTTTTTTTTCTATTTTGTTGCATGGTAATTGAAGATAGGGAAGTTGGAATTGCTTGATCCCTCCGTATCTTTTTTTATGGCTCTGATTAGTTAGATAGTCCCAGTCTACATCAAATTCCTGTATAAAATCAACTAAAATATAGGAGGTGATGATATCATCATCTTCATTTTAGAACCCAATTTCTTGGTTTTTATAAGAAATGTACACCATGATGGTTTTAAGAATAAAAAGCCTGATCTGTCATAAATTTTTACTTGGCTTACATCATGTTGGTGCTATTTTTTTTTAAAACTTCCTTTTAAATGTAGAGTCAAGTCATATTTTCCTTTATTAACTTAGTTTAATTGCAACATCTGGTTGTTATTATCGTTGGTTGTTTTACTTTCTGCACACCTTATATTAAACATGAATGGGTGTTACTGCTTATATTAAATGTGAATGGGCATGTGAATGGGTGTTAGTCTGTTACTATCATTGGCTGTTCTACTTTCTTCACACTTTATATTAAATGTGAATGTTATTCCACTTGTTTATCTATGGCTAAGAAAGAAAATAATCATTTAAAGTTGCAATGTATGACTAAGTTTGTAGTGCATTTGTTGTATATTTATCTATTCAAAGATAAACTTTATTTGAGATTATCCATTTGAAAATTGAATTTGCAATTATGGTGAGTAGTGATTGAGTATTAGTGCAATTAAATTAGTCATTAGATGCTTTTTTTTTGGATTTTTTTTTTCATTTTTGGAAGTTCATTGAATGCTTATTTGCAAATAAAATGCATTTGTTTTTAGATTAGCCAAAAGTTGATGGTGCAAGGATACTCAGGTTATGCCACATATAATGGTGGCATAGATGTTGCTCGTAAAGTTCTTAAGTCCGATGGCATTCGAGGATTATACAGGGGGTTTGGCTTGTCAGTTATGACCTATTCCCCATCGAGTGCTGTATGGTGGGCTACCTATGGTTCCAGCCAACGCTTCATTTGGCAGTAAGAATGTACTCATGACCTTTTCTATTTGACAATTAATAAGCCACATGCTACTATGCTGAATTATTCTTACTATATGTTTGCTGGTCTTAAAACATTTATAGAGTGTACAATATTGTTGTCAATTTCAGTTCAATTCAGCCGAATTAGAAGACTAATTTTTTCTGTTACTGCTTCTAGAATGTACAATGTAGTTGTCAATTTCAGTTCGATTCAGCCAAAGTAGCAGACCTGTTTCGGGTCAAACCACTGGCACAATTGAACAACACCTGAACAATAAAAAAAATATTCTAGATTTTGGTCCATTTGTAATGTGGTTTATAAATTGCTTGTCATATTGTGAATTGAGATTTGAGAATGCATTTCTTATTTCACATTGTCATGAACACATAGCTCATCAATTATTAGTTTGGCATGTAGAAATAACATATTGCATTATTAATTTACTAGAATAAATTAAATGTATATATATATTTTAAATAGTTAAATTCATTAAAAGAAAATTGTACAAGAGACTTGTACTAAAAAGGAGAACAGCAACAGCGATTCCCCTAAAGCAGGAAACGAACAAAACAAGCCCTACCAAATACAAACTAGAACGACAGACACATAATTACAGGCAACCCCCAAAACATTACTACAGGACAGCCACATCTTTCCAATTGAACATGATTTGGTCTACAGAATTATCTCTGAAAATGGGATTTATTAACACCCATTGAGCCACAGAACATTTAATCTTTCCACTAACCGACTCTCCATTTGTCGCGATTTCTTAAACATGTGGCATTCCTCTCCTTCCATATATGCCAAATAACTTCAAGAAAGGTGAGCTTCCACATCTCCTTCCCCTTATGTGATCCGATGGGAGATTTCCAAGTTATAAACAAATCCTGAACATGCTTTGGGAAGACCCAACTGCAACCAAACCAACTAATTACAGTGTTTCAAATCTTCACCGCACTGTTACACCGTAGGAGGAGGTGATCTATTGTTTCCTCATCTTCCAAGCACATAGGGCATGCATTGACCACAATCTTCCCTCTTCGTTTGAGATTATCCATAGTAAGAATCCCTCTTCGGAGAACTAACCAACCAAAGACCACAATTCTTGGCGGGGCCTTGAACTTCCAACTAATTAAATGTATATTATCTATATTTTATTTTTAAATCTTTAATATTTTTTATATTTTTCTACATTTATATAAAGGGCTTATCCAATGCGCGCAGTGCGCATGAAAGCTTCCATGTGCACCTCACTGTGGGGCCCACCTGAGGCCCCACTTGGGGATGGGGCTGGGGGTGCTCTCTTCATCTGGCTGGGGCCTACCTGTGTACAAAAAATGAGCCCCATCCATCCGATCATCCTAACCTCTTCATCAATGGCCAACAAGTTTCACCCCTTAAAAATTGACCCAATGGTGCTGTCCATTCGGATTGGTGTAAAAAAAGGGGACCGGTATAATTCAAGGGGATCCTCTGTGTGTGATCTATTCAGATGGGCATCAAGTGGGCCTTACTTTAAGGTGTGCAAGGTATGAGGTGTGCATGTGATAGTTTTTACATTACATATATTTTTTCCGAAACGGAATGTCGAAATGTATCTCGAAATTCTGAATCGGCCAAAATATTTCAGTTTGGAATCAAATGAAAGGGATCAATTTTCCTATCCCATGTGTAAAAGGCAAATGACTCCTTAAGTTTTGTAGTTTTTGCTACACAAACACACCCTTAGGGGTCGTTCGTCAATCTCACATGGGATGGGAAAATGCTCCACATAAGTAAATGATTCACATATAAGGAATCACTTCCATATGCAACTTTAGTCACATGTGAAACACATTAATTTGTATGTCATTTTCACATCTCCTAACATGTGGATTTGAGTGCATCCAACGGTCAATCATTTTTCACAAAAAATTCACCATTTATCACAAATTTCTTACAATATATGATGAAGAAAGGAACGAGACTTGACCACCTAGATAAAGATGACCAGCGCCCCCTCCGCCCCCCCAAAAACTCATATTACAGATTTTTGGATCTGGAAATCTAAAAGTCCATGAGGAATTTAGACATAAAATTTGGTCCCATGGCTGTTTTGGTCATTTTAAAAGAGTTCAAGGGTTCAGATCATGATTGTGGGGCCCACTTGCATAGAAAAACCGCAAAAAAAAAAAAAAAAAGAAGAAGACAAGGGACATGAAAATAGTGTATAGTGATGGTCGATACATCCAACGGTTTCAAGTTTCTTTCAAATATCTCACAATCCGTGATGAGTTATGATTTCAAATTTGATCCTATAGCCATAATTGGCCTTCTAAAGAGTTTGAATGATTCGGATCATGAAAATGGGGCATGCATATTCCTAGAATCATCAATTTTCAGTCTGGACTTTTTTGTAAATATCTCAAGTTTAAGGACGAATCAATGATTGAAATTTGGTCCCATAAGCTGTAATCAACCTTTTGAAGAGGATGGTTGGTTTAAATTACCATTTCTGGGTCCGCAGAAGTGTAAATTTTCAAAAAACTGTCTTGGGCAGTGATCATGTTGAAAACACCGTTCATCCGCCTAGTAGCAGTGAGGTGTGATTCATTTAACCATCTATGGAGGTGTGAAAAATCTGTGCTCAAAATCAGCCCATCTTCACATCTATTTTACGCACCTCATGCGTAAATCAACCCAAACAAATATAAATGTGCGTAACTGCTGTGAACCATTTACATATGTAAATCAGTGAAAACAAACGACCCCTTAGATTTTGTTGTCTTTCCCTGACATTTCTACCCATATAAATATTGTCAATTATAGAACCGATGATTTGGGACAGGAAAGAAAAACAGTATGATACACTGCCTGTTCTTTTGAACACCTGATGTACATCAAATAAACATCTTCTTCGTACTTAACAGCGGAAAAGAAACATCTGCTGTGCAAAAATATTCAGACGTGATTTGGTGTTTCCAAATGCACCACCAGAATTCATGCTTTAGCTTGAATAATATGGTCCTACTAATATTATTTCACCATTATAGATGCATTTCTGTGTCCTCGTTAATATGTTGTGTGGACAAATTAAATTATTTCACCCTTCTTCTTGTATGTTTTGGACAGGTTCTTAGGTTACGGAGCTGACGATAAGGAACATGTTCCAAGCCAAAGGACATTAATGCTCGTTCAAGGAACTGGAGGAATTGTGGCTGGAGCAGTGGCATCTTGCATTACTACCCCTTTGGACACTATTAAGACAAGATTACAGGTGCTTTAAAATATCTAATTGATAGAATTATGATTTATGATCCTCTAATATGATAAGAATAGAATTGTTGTGCCTTCTGTTTGTAAAATTGTCGGTCCATTGTTCATCGGTTCATACCATTAATCTTATGTAACCCAATTTAGATAGTTCTGGCTCAAAGATTGCCCAGGTTCGTCCGAAAACCACAACGATCCAATTGACTGATAAAAAAATTACCGTCTATATCCCATGTTGAGGTTGGTTTATTTCCTAGTTGACTTTGTGTCTTTAATTCTTGTAGTGATTTTTCCCCCTTCAAATACTGCTATCTTCTTCATGGTTTTTATGATATTCAAGAAGGAATTTTGTACATTCTGTTGAGGATCCATATGGTATCCTAGCATTGACTTGGTGAATTTGAAGCCATGGTTTTGTGACAGGTCATTGATTATCCAGAGTATGTAGCCCATTCCCCTAAAGCACCCCAGTTGGAAGATCCTAGAAGAGTAGCCAATCCAGTCTTATCCTCGTTTAAATCGAATCTGAATTCTGAATCGTCTCTGTATTATTTTCTTAAATTCTAACTGCTGTTTATCAAATTGAAGGGCTAGGATTGCCCCATTGGGAAGGTGTGGGGATGGTCTTCCCCGTATGGATTCCGTAGGACCTATGCATGTTTGTACATAAAGGCCCGTGAATGATCTGTTGTGATTGTTGAAGATAAACTAGAGCCTATGCAGCTTTTTGTAGCACAACCATGGACCTAATTATTCTGAAACTGGCTTATCTAGATCCAAACAACCAAGCATGCACGTACACAATGGTTTTATTATTCTTTTTATTACTGTTGTTGTTATTGTGGAAGACAACAGGCATGTATCTGATTCTTACAGTAGTAAGGAGCCTTTTAATCTTGTATTTTGTTCCAATTCTGCTCTCAATATTCAAAGTGCAGTTGTAAACAGTGGGCATCTTATTTGCGTGATTGTGCCATGCATCTTGGGTCGTGGGCCCCATCTTATGTGACTCCAAACGTTTTTGCATCTTATTTTCTCTCTGAATTACTACAAAATTAGTGATGTTTAGGAAAGAAAATCTCATATTCTCTCTCATTCCTTTTCTTTTACCCATTAGAGAATGGCTATATAGTTCTGGTGCTGGAATAAAGCAAAAACCCTTCATTTAAAAATATATAAAAGAATTGAGGTTTTTCCCTATAGCTTACCTCTAGAGATGGATTTTCCCTCCTTTTCCCCTAAGTTTGAATATTCCCCCACAGCTACAATTACAACATTTTTGGACTAAAATACCCATCGTGTGGGATTTGACATGAGAAAAATGCATTTTGTGAATGAGTTTGGGATTTTGACAAACTTATACTATTGCATTTGTGGGTTGAAAATGCATTGGTGGAAATGAGTTTAGATGAAAATGTATAGCATTATTATGTAATTGACTCATGGCTATGTTAAGATTGGAAGATGAACCTCCCTTAGTAGCGGCATTGTAGGATCTGTTGCAATTTTGTGGCCTTCTCTGACACTCGGAGATGACATGTCCAAGCTTCTTGCAGTAATTGTATTATGTCTTCTTGTGCTGAACAACAACATGGTCGTACTCCTTGCAGCTATTGCTTTGTGTTTTATTCAGATTCCTTCCTCTAGTGTTTGTTTCATAGGCAGCATCATGAGGACTAGTTGTTCGACTTCTTTGTTCCAAGGTGGCTAGAGTGATGTAACATTGCTCTTCCCGGAATAATTTGGCAAGACACTCAGCTAGTGATGACAAGAACTCTGCTTATCAGATGTGATTGAATGAGCTCAAATTCCTTGTGTAGTTTCATGAGGAATTGGTCATTTTTGCAGGGCAGGAATGCTTGCCTCTGCATGGTGGCATAAACGAGTTCTACAAATTATGTCCAAAGACTAATAAATTCAAAATAATATTCTTGTACTAACTTGGTCCCCCGACAGTATTCTGAAATGTCAAGTTCCAGTTGATAACTTCTGTTTGTTTCAGTCGATAATGTCCGCTTGTGTTATCTTGGCTATGGACCTTTTTTAGGTATTACCACATATCTTTGGCTGTTTTATAGGCTCTCATTGGGAGCACAAACTGTGGTTCCACAGGAGAACTCAAGAATAGATCCATGTTATGATTTTGGCATCGTTGGTAATCTGTTAGGCTAACTTGGTTTGATCAGTGGATGTGGCTTTGGTAACATTAGGTTTTTGGGTAGTGCCATCAATGTGATTCCACAGATCTTTGCCTGTTAGAAACATCTGGAATTGAAAATTCCCAGGAAAAACTTGTGTTTTTTTCTTTCCGTTAAATGGATTGGGCTTCAGGTTATGAAGATCAATGGTCTTGATGAAATTGAGTAGCAGAAATAAGGAAAACTCAGAAACTGTGAAAGATCTTACCAAAGGACGACAAAATAATCTGAGAATTTTTTTATGGAAATCCAATGAATTCAGTCAACCCTAATCCTTAAATCTCTAGCTTGATTGGATTTGCTGGGTGGGCTCCACTGAAGAAACCGATGCTCTTTCGACAGCCAAGAACAAGTCGATGACAAACTGCTTTACAAGGAGGGTTCGCACAACCTCAAATCTTCCATGATCTGTCCTATTGAAGGATAGATGACTCATGGAGGAACTCAACTGTATTGACAATCAATTGTATCCAAATCGACTGTACCTCCAACTCACAGACTCGATCCTTTGAGCAGTGACGTGATGAAGAAAGTTACGAAAGCCACAAGGGCTCTCCTTATCAACACAAAGAAGATTGCAAAAGAAAAAGTCCTTTCCAGGTTTTATGTCCAAGTGCTTCAATGTTCTCGGTTCCTCCTAAAGTCTTTGGGTGTACTTGTTTTGTACACGGTCTAAGACAACAAGGGGACAAGTTAGACTCAAAGGCAATATAATATATATTTGTGGGTTAATCAAGTTCTCAAAAGGGCCACAAGTGTCACCTTCATGGTAAAAATGAAAAAGGTATTTTGACTATGGATGTAAACATTTCGTGAAGGCATTCCCTAGTATTCTTCAAAAAGTAAAGAGATACATCATGTAGATAGTCAGGACTCAGGAGGAGACTTTACTTATTCATTCAGTTTCTCCTCCATCTTGTCAAAGTTCTAGTGATGATGAAAAAGGGCAAGTTTCTCATACTCTTGAGAAGAATAAGACTTCAGAAATACCAAGGAACCCATTACAAGTGTGTTCCTGTAGAAAATAAAAGATTAAACCATTGTTTCTCATTTGGCATATCATCAGTGGAAGCCTTGTATTCAGACCCTTCTCAGTTAGATAATGCTTTACAATACAGGTTCTAATTTTGATCTTCCTATTGCATTGTGTAAGGGTACACGATCATGTGTTACTCTGACATCCAATCTCGGAGTTCTGTTTCTTATCTGTATTTATCATCCACCTTTCATGCTTGTCACTCGATTATCTTCGCATCATATACCTACACGTGTTTTTAAGGCAGTTCTCATCCTATGTAGAAAGATGTTATGCTTGATGAAATGCAGGTGCTCAAAAAGAATGGCACTTGGGAACTGACAACATTGCTTGAAGGGAAGCAAATAGTAGGATGTAAGTGGGTATTTACACTTAAACATAATCCAAATGGGCCGATTTAGATATGTAGCCAGACTTGTAGCAAAGGGTTCACACAAGCTTATGGTATTCATTATTTTGAGACATTCTTACTAGTTGCCAAGTTGAACTTTGTCAGAGTGATATTGTCTTTAGCAGCAATTTTTTCTTGGCCATTATATAAAATGAGTGAAAAAATTCATATTTCTTCATGAAACTTACAGGATGAAGTGTACCTGGATCCACCATGAGGCTTTGTATTGAAACAACAAAAGTAAGTGGGTATTTTACAGGAAGAGGTAAAATCCTATTGACTTGAGAAGGCTTTGTATGAGTTGAAGCAATCACCTCATGCCTAGTTTTGCAGATTTAGTAAGGTAAGTGATTCAATATGAATACAGAAGATGTCATGCAGATTATACTGTGTTCGTGAAAGGAAAAGGTGTTGGTGTCGTAATGTTGATTGTGTATGTAGATGATACTGTGGTCAAAGGAAATGATGAAAATAAATTAAGGATTTGAAGATCTAAATTGGAAAGGAGTTTGAAATCAAGGATCTTGGAACGTTGAAATACTTTCTTAGTATTGAGGTTGCTAGATTCAAGAAAGGAATTGTTATTTCATTTGTAAGTATACACTGGATCTTCTTGAAGAAAGAGAAAAATTGGGAGCAAAACTAGCTGATACTCCTATTGAACAAAGTCATAACTTACATTCAGAGAGCGGTGAACTGCTTCCTGATAAAAGATCCTATTAGAGACTAGTGGGAAGATTAATTTATCTATCACCCAATTAGATATTTCAATTCGTATGCTGTAAGTTTGGTACATGCATGCCCCATGAACTGACTATTTTCTGTGGTTCAAAACATTCTCAGATACCAAAAGGAGCACCAAGGCAAGGCATTTTGTATTCATGTCATGGGCACATGAATGCATAAAGCATATAATGATGTTGATTGGGCAGAATCCAAGGTCTAATAGAAAATCTACTATACGGTACTGCACGATGGTTTGTGGAAACTTGGTCTCATGAAAAAGCAAGAAACAGACAGTAGTTATACGATCAAGTGCTGAGGTCGAGTATCGGGCTATGGCCATGCCAATTGTGTTATAGTTGAGAATATCATAGAAGAATTAGGTTTTAAGCAAGGTCAGCCTATGATTCTTCATTGTGACAATATTTTAGTGATCAATATTGCAAAGAATCCATCATATCGTGAGCTGACAAAGCATATGGGAGTTGATTGTCATTTCATTTGAGAAAAGACTGAAAGGATGTGAAGCTAGTATATACAAGTCAGATGATCAGATTGCAGATTTCCTCACAAAAATATTATTCACAGGACAATTAAGTGTTGTTTTAAACTCAATGCCACTATTGCTGAATAACTTGAAGCCAAGCCTTCTTTTCGCACTATTACGGATGCAAAAAGAATGGAAAAACTGGATTCAACTGTCAACTGCTCTCATCGGAAATAAGATTTGACTATGGATTCAAGCCATAGCACATGGTTTCATAAAACCCGTACGATTTTCCTGATCTAAATCAAGCGGGTTTTACATAAAGAAGATGCTGGGAGTAGAAGCGCCCAACTCATTATTGTTAGAGAGAGAGAGAGAGAGAGTAGAACCAAGTCAAGATGATATGGATCAACCCCTTCTTGCGCGAAAGATCTTACCATTTCGGAGGAACTGGAGCTACATCTCTTTCTAATTTCCATTCAAGAGTTCTTATGTGTTTCCACGCTCTTTTGAGACCGCGAAAAATGGACAAATTCCTTTTTTAGGAACACATACAAGATTCGTCACTACAAAAAGGATAATGGAAACCCCAACATTAATAACTTAATTTTATGGATTTAATAGGAATAAAAATACATGTCCTGCCCAGACAGAATTTGCGACTTGCTATCTCTTACCTAGTAGGCAAAGATTTATACCTCCATGGAAAGACTCGATTCATTCGGATCGACATGAGGGTCCAAATACATTGCATTGCTAAAATCCATTTGTATATTTGAAACAAGTTGACCTCCTTGCTTCTCTTGTGGTACAATCCTCTTCCCGCTAAGCTCCCCCTTTCTTTTCGGTCCCTAGAGACAATGTAGGACTGGTGCCAACAGTCAACCGTATGGCTGACCGGCGATTATTCTGGCTTCATGCAGGTGAGTTGCAGCTTGCAATCCAAACTTAGGATGGGTTTTTGGAGAGCGGAATCGCGGCCCTTTGTATTGGCCATTGTAACATGTGTCACCGAGAGCATTGGGAGCATGATGACTTGACATGATCCTCACCTTCCTTCGACTTATCACAAGTGGTTTGTTTAGGGTCCCAAACTCAATGGTGGAAACTAAACACCCTTGTACTTGTTGCTGGACATAACTCAACACCTTACGGCACGAGCTAACGACAACCATGCACCATGTGTTCACGTTCTCGAAGGCACCCCTCTTTCAAGAGGATTCACGACATGTCAAGCCTTGGTAAGGTTCTTCGCTTTGCATCGAATTAAACCACATGCTCCACCACTTATGCGGCCCGCCGCCAATTCCTTTAGATTTTCATTATTGCAATTTGCGAACGTACTCCCCAAGCAAGATACTTAACGTGTTGGCTACAACACTGCACGGGTCGATTGGGTTATCCAACCCAAACACCCTTGTACGAGCTAACATGTGCCACTGAGGGCATTCAGAGCATGATGACATCATCCTCACCTTCCTCCGACTTATCACAAGTGGTTTGTTTAGGGTCCCAAACTCAATGGTGGCAACTAAACACCCTTGTACTTGTTGCTGGACATAACTCAACACCTTATGGCACGAGCTAACGACAACCATGCACCATGCGTCCACGTTCTCGAAGGCACCCCTCTTTCAAGAGGATTCACGACATGTCAAGCCTTGGTAAGGTTCTTCGCTTTGCATCGAATTAAACCACATGCTCCACCACTTATGCGGCCCGCCGCCAATTCCTTTAGATTTTCATTATTGCGATTTGCGAATATACTCCCCAAGCAAGATACTTAACGTGTTGGCTACAGCACTGCACGGGTCGATCCGCATAGTGCCTAGTATCCATCGTTTACGGCTAGGACTACTGGGGTTATCTAATCCATTTGCAACACCCCCCCCCCCCCCCCCCAAGACACTTAACGTGTTGGCTACAGCACTGCACGGGTCGATACGCATAGTACCCAGTATCCATCATTTACGGCTAAGACTAATGGGTTATCCAACCCAAACACCCTTGTACGAGCTAACATGTGTCACCGAGGGCATTGGGAGCATGATGACATCATCCTCACCTTCCTCCGAGGTTTGTTTAGGGTCCCAAACTCAATGGTGGCAACTAAACACCCTTCTACTTGTTGTTGGACATAACTCAACACCTTACGGCACGAGCTAACGACAACCATGCACCATGTGTCCACGTTCTCGAAGGCACCCCTCTTTCAAGAGGATTCACGACATGTCAAGCCTTGGTAAGGTTCTTCGCTTTGCATCGAATTAAACCACATGCTCCACCACTTATGCAGCCCACCGCCAATTCCTTTAGATTTTCATTATTGCGATTTGCGAACGTACTCCCCAAGCAAGATACTTAACGAGTTGGCTACAACACTACACGGGTCGATACGCATAGTGCCTAGTATCCATCATTTATGGACTAATGGGTTATCCAACCCAAACCCCCCACGCCCCCGTTTTATCTAAGTTGGGCTGGTAAATAGATATATGCACCAGCTTAATGGAGTGTTATTGAATAGAGAGAGTGGGGTTTATCTATAAATTAAGCAATTTCAGGGACGTATTTCTAATTTGGGAAAATACATGGGCTTTTGTAAATACAAAAATTGTAATAAAGTATATATATACGGTTGTGGTCTCCCAACCCTAAGCACCAGAACTGAATGCTTCTTTTATCTCAATTCTCTCACTTCCCTATTTTCTCCTTTTTCTCTTTCTGGCGTTTTTATACCTTTAATGAAAAGAGACCCTATATTGTCTTTAATCAAAACATCCAACTTGAACTGCATTAAGAACAATTTTATCTTCTTTTGAGAATTTTATGATCATTTGGATAATCTTATACCAAGTTAAAATGATTTTGGCAATAAAGCTACTGTCATTGCTTAGCTAATTTTACTTTTCTCAACTTGATCGATTAACTTTTTTTTTTTGAATGGTAAATCAATTAACTGTTAATGGTTGTGGGTTTTATTTAATTTTCTTTTACATGTTGCAGGTAATGGACCCTGAAAAAAGAGGAACTGCAAGACAAGTTGTCAAACGATTGATTGTTGAGGATGGCTGGAAAGGTTTATACAGAGGCTTAGGCCCAAGGTTCGTCAGCATGTCGGCCTGGGGAACCTCAATGATTTTAGCCTACGAGTACCTGAGTATGGGTCTCCCTCTCTTATTGTATTCTAGACTATCTTTTGTTTATAGTGTTTCTGTTGCTCCTTTTATTGCTAATAGAGTTCCACTTTGATACTCCATGGGCCTTTGGTCCTCATCTTGGGAATCCATAGTGTTGGGGTCCCATTACGTTTCACCATTGTGTTTGTTTGTGTTTTCTTAGGGCCTTCTTATTCATAGAGGAACTATAGAAGTCGCATGGTGCTGGGTCATGAACTCGATGAGAGTTGCATATGCTAGAAATGAACAGATAGCTTTAAGCATAGTTTTTCTGACCAGTTAGATCAAACTCAGGCACTAAGTGGGTTAACTGAACCGGGAGGCTTGGCACCTCAACAAGGCGAGTCAATAAAATCTTCTGGGACGATACCTAACCTATTGTAAGTATCCTGATATCATAGCTTAATACAGCACAATGACTTAGCCAGACAAGGATGAGTTGCCAAGTCGGGAGTCAACTAGGTTGCTCAACCGGGTTTCACCAAGGCCTCCTCCATATTGAGTTAGAGAAGATCCAGTCACCCAGTAAGTGACCGGTTGAAATCAACTCAGATGAGTCTCTAGTTGATCACCAGTTGCAACTCAGAAAGCTATGGCATAAAGTGTCTGTTATTGTGGTTCTCCTTGTTCAGTTGAAGTGCAGACATGCTCCGCATTTACATCAAAACAGGAACACAAATGTTGTATGATCTTGTCGTCAACATGGGCTGCACATGGGTAAGCACCCAGTCCAAAGCTAATTCAGCAAGAGCAAGGCATTAGTTATTGGAGCCAGGTTTCAGGCTCACATCTTGTCCATGTGTATGAGTGTTCCTGGTCCGGTATACTGTCCTAAAAACTCCGAGCACTGCCTTGCCATTCACTGAAGATCCCCATAGAGTTCATTAATGATTATAGTGAATAGGGTAGGAGCTAATCAGAAACCATGGTAAGGGATGCTATAAAACAATCCAGTCTGTAAGATTATAACCCTTTGATGTTTGCTTATTTTCAATTGACTTTTGGCTACGACTGTCCTCATTCTTTAAACCATCTACTGGTATGCCCTTGATAGAAAAGTTAAATCATACACGCTGGGTGGGTTACTTCCAGTATCTATGGTGGAATGATATACCTCAGCAAACTCAAGACCGTATTTCATTTTACTGGTTGGTACTTTCCAAGAATATTAATTGCGTTTTTTAAATCCTGCCAGAAAGGTAAAACCATTTACCATATTATTTGAGAAATGGTCATATTTGGGAAACAGAACCATAAGCTGTAGTATTAATAACAAAATCTATATTGTGGGGAGTCACATTCACTGTTATATAAAAAATTTTGAGTCACATTTTGTTGTATTTCTATTTACCACAAGAAAGGAAAAATGTGGGATCACCATATGAAGAAGTGACTTTGATTCAGTAATGAGCATCACTCCAGCCAGATACTTTGATCTCTAACCTGTGGAGAGTCCAACCCAAAAGTTACCTTGATGAGAGTGGGTCTTCATCACAGAGTTTACTCTCTGTGTCATACTAAGTTATATTTTTTTGCCTGGTGTAGAACGATTTTTTTTCCTTCTCCAGGATCTGCATTTGAAATATTTATTGTTCCTGTTCAATTATGATATAAAACGTTAATATTTTATGATAATGTTGAAAGCATTTGCTATTTGGGCTACATCCATGTCAAACTCTTAACTGCTGTAAAGACTAACAAGCCTGTCCGTCATTTGCAGAGCGCTTGTGTGCGAAAGACAAGATCGAGGTCTTATCTTGATGACTATTACAAACACCCTGATTTTCCAATCTCTGAAACTGGAGACTGGGCCATTCAGAATTCAGTTGTAACAATTGCTGCAGATAGCTGTGTAATGAAAAACCATCATTCAGCACTGGAGAAATAGGAGATCAGCTGTCGAAAGAAGCAATGCAGGAGGGATTTTAAGTGCCTCCAACTGACTGACCACATCTATATTTGTTAAACATCAGAGGCAGAACTATAATTCATTGTTGTTGATCCTTATTTGAAATTCCTGCATGATTTTAATCATGCAACATTTTCATTGAGTCATTATTTTGGCCAAGATTGTAATAAATATCATGCCTTTAGGAAGGAATTCCCTTTCATTCATCAGATTTCCTTCTACTAGACTCTTTCTAATCTTAGTTTACATACGTTTGCATCTATGCACCAACTAATAGCATTGACAAGCTGGGGTTCAGACTTTAGATTATTTGATGGAGGTATCTGCCAAATCAATTGTCTAGATCAATAAATTGTGCAATCATTTGTGTACATCAGATGGACTTCTATGGGCAGGCCACATGCTGTTTATATGCAGTCCTGCTTGTGAGCCCCCTCTAGATGCATGCCTATCATCGGGGTGGGGAAGATGGGCTGGGCGGGAGATACCTGGGTTATCAATATAGATAAAATATGCGCCCCAATGATGGCAAGTAGTTCAAATCTCACTTAAATTAGAGTAATGTCAACCTTAAAATTAATGATACGGGTCTAATCAGCTAGTTAGGGTCAAAGCTGTCTATGAGAGTCATTGTAGCAATAAATAATAAATAAAAATTGATGGACATGGGAAACATTAGATAGTAATGATCCAAGTCTACTTTTACACAAAACACTTGGCTGAGTGCATATTCAGGGGTTGGATTTGGTTTGAATGCGGGGCCCACTTGGGCTAATCTAACTTGTCTACAATTTCAATTCCCATGTGAATGTTGACAAATCATCGTTTCTCTTGAACTGAAAGAGGATTTAAATTATATGGAAGTTTATAATTTATAATCTAACAACGAAAGATTTCCTGGATTTAAACAAAACCCTTGAGTGGTACACTATTTGGTCATGATAACCATCCAAAAGATTGGACTCCAAATTTGCATAACCTTTTGTCTTTCGATGATTTAAACTAATGGTACTGGTTTGACTTGTTTACACTTGCTAATACTTCTCTTTTCTTTTTTTATTTTATTGGTAACATGACTTTAACACACAACATCAATAGCGAGCACCTTCCACTGTCCCAAGGCCTCTTGTCCCTAAGCACTTCTCTAATCAGGTTAATCTGAATAAACTTATATCTAAAACAGCTAGGCCTGATCGAGCAAATATTGGCCCAGATAATGGGGCCCATGGGCAGATCAAATTTTAACAATCATCTGACTTCTAGGCACTTTTTTTTATTAATTGTGAGTGTGTGGGGACGTCCCCGAACTCCAAGAAGGTCTCACCTGATCTCGGCAAGGACACCAACTAGGGTCTCGGCCACGGCCACGGATCGACCCACATGGTTGCTCCTACATCACTTCGGCTTCGGCAACCCTTTACGCTTGTCCTAGGAAGAGCCAGCTGGTCTCATTTCGGCCATCCTGATGGTCCATTTCGGTATCGGTTGAGCGCCCGTAGCTGTGCCACGAACCGACCTACCAGGACAAGACTTGACAGCCCCCCCCCCCCCCCATAAGGGTGCGTGGCAGGATGCAGGCATGTGCTGACATGACAGCTACATCATCCAGACCGTCTATTCTCACCAAATCCCTGACAAAACCACACCTGATGGCAGCGGCCACATCAGGACAGGGCCCAAGAAAGGATCCGATGGGACCTCAGCTGCCAACAGCTCAGGGAAATATTAGGCCCAATCTGACTGGCATTAAATACAGCATGGGCTATGATGGACCCTCATTTAATATATAATGTGGGCTATGATGGACCTGCATTAATGACTCTATGGGCAGCTTTAATGACTTTGTGGGCTGATGAGACTCCAGTGGTCAGATCATCAGGCACACTCATACAAACCTTATATAAGTTAACCAACCACCCAACGAGGAGGTAAGCATATTTACATGCAATACACTATCTGAACCTTCCAAAAACTACTCTTCTCCAACCTGCACTCACTCAGGCATCGGAGAGCCTTGTGCTGCCCCCAGCCAGGGTCCTTTGACGCCTTCTTCTTCTCCTTCTCCCCTTTCAGGTCTCCAGATCAAGCAGCCCTTTCTCTGGTCTTTTGGATAAGTCTCTTGAGGCACCTCTCTAATCTTGTGAGTATATTTTTTACACTTACAGTGAGAAAGATAAAACAATCAAGAAATAAAGAAAAAGAAACATGAGCTTTACCTAAGAATTGAAATTTGTCTAATTTTAAGCTCCTATATCAATGTCTGGTCTGGTGTGATTTAAAGGCCTTATCTTGTTGGACAGCCTTAGGCCACCCACAGACCTTACCAGCCACTCTTTTTTTAACGATTGGTGTGCATTCAATAGAGGCTGAAGTCCACCATGAAAACCTACTGAAAATCAGGCCGTTCAAATGAAGCTCCTCATTGTGCATAGAAAGTCCTAAAATTTTTATTCCAATAAATGTTGGCCAACCTTTAAATTGACCATAAGATTAATAACATGGTTACTAAATATATTTAAGATTATATTAATCACGCTATTCACGTATAGGGGGAAAATAGCTGCACAAACATGTGATAAGGGCATGTTTATGTGGCAGCAGTGGAAGCACAAGTCTTGTGGGATGTTTGTAAGCTCTAGTGTAATTAGTAAGAGATAAATAAATTAAGGTCTAAAATAAAAGCTCCAATTTTTAAATTTGACTTCAACAATAGTATGTTTTGATAAAATTATAAAACCAAATTCTTATTTAATGAAGATATTGGGGCCCATCTTTCAATGCAGAACCCATGATTTACGTCATTTTAAAAAAATTATTAGGTCATCCATCATTGAAGTCCATTGGATTGAAATCTATATAACACCCACCTATATATAAAACTTCGTAAGATCATTTTAATATGTTGACCGAAGGCCCTAAAATTTAATAGTATAGAGGATTATTGTATTATGATTTTAATTTACTGGTGAGAAAAAGTTGGATGAGTGCCACAATTTGGACCTGTAACTATTCACGACGGTTAGCGTAGGTAAAAATATTAGAGTGACTCAAAAAAAATTAGGGTGGTTGGGGGTGTGGGGACATTTTGGAGAATTCCCAGTCACTTTCCTTGCAAAGGCCCTTTCTGCGTTGGTGAAACACATTTTAGTCGGCGCAACAGGTTGCCTCAGGCTCAGGCTCAGGCTCAGGTAGGTTCCCATGCGTTGTCTTCTCTCTACCCTTGTTAATGTTCATGATGTATAATGTCGATATGTTTGTTGTTGCCATCCATCATTGTTCCTTGAGATTTCTCCTCTCTCTATTTCTCAGTTTGGTATGAAACATGTTTGATGAAACGACTAGTAGACATATTTACTTGAAGAACAGTCAATGTTCGAAAAATCATCACTCTCGATTCTGTCTTGTTTGTTGAAGTTGAAAGTTGAAACTATATATTTTCGTTTCTTCAAATGGATATCTCTTGTTTAGATTGGTTTTTTTTTTTTTTTTTTTTTTTTTTTTCACTTTCATGTTGGTTAAGCAATTTTTTTTTATTTTCAGGCATCTAAGTGTTGCATCTCATCTTCATGTAGTTTGGTATGTGATTTGGATATATTGCTTCATAGAACTAGATCTTTCTCTTTATCTCTCTCTCTTTCTTGTAGTTTTTGACAGCATACCCAGTTTCTAATTCATGGTTTTTGAATTTTTTTTACTTTGTCTTTTGGCTGCTGATTCTGGGGTAGAAAATTGGTGAAGGATTTGGTATGCCCGCCACTTTTTTTTTTTTTCATTTCTAATGTCCATGCTACCTTCACAAAGCTGCTTTTTGTGCTGAAATTTCAAATATGGAGATTCACTTCATGCGCAAGATTTGTTATTACAAGGTAATAATCAGAACTGTTACATCAATAATAAACATGCCCATCTCCTCATGAATTGCAACATAAGATCTAAAAATGTTGTCCACATTTCTACTGATTTAGTAATAAAAAAGAATTAATTTAAGTATTGATAAATAAAAGTTGGTTTTTGGAAATCCCTGTATGTTGGTGATTTTGTTGTGTGTGCTTGTTGATTTGATTCTACTATTTTCTTGTTTGTTTAATTAAGTTTATGTTTGTAGTTTTTTGAAAGTCTAACAGTCTCTTGATTTGCATTTGGGATAATTTCGGCAGTAAAACACATACCACATATAGAAACAATCGAGAAATAACCCCTTTCTTATCATCGGTAGAATTTTTCTTCAATCTAACACTGATCGAACCACTATCTGTCTTGGATAAAACTGTGAGATCTGATAAGAGTGATATTTAGCCATATGCTAATCCACATTATACCCTTCTCATCCCCTGTAATCTTGCGATGGGATTGTAAGGGTCATAATTCGTTGACAGTATATGTCAGGCCAAAATCACATGACCCGAGAGGCACCTTGCTATAGTGAGGGTCCAGCTCGCTATAGTGAGCGAGGCGCAAATGCCCACTTCCGTCCGGACTCTATGCTAGAGTTTGAGGATGAGTGCTATTCTGATTGGAGTTTAATTAGAAGGCTTATGCACGGATTTGGGGCTATAAATTGGGTAATTCTTTCAACCTAAATAGACACACCACCTCTCTCATTAATCTGAGTAAGAGATATCTCAGAGAAAGAATTATTCTCTAGAGCCATTGAGAGATTGTTCTGAAGGGTTGTTCTAGAAAGTTTTGTTGCTTCTACTCTCTTGTATAAGATTGATCATCTTGGTTGACAAGGTGTGATGAGATCAAGTAAGGAGAACGGTGCACGGCGAGGAAGTTGTGGCAGCGGAAGTTGTGCAAGAACAACTATGTCCTCAGGTCGAGGTACTGACTGGGAAAAAGGGTCTGTGACTATAACTTGTACCTGTTCGTGAGTTCTTGATTTCTGGATCCTGGTTTTTCTCCCTGGAAAGGGTTTCCACGTTAAATATTGTGTCTGCCTTCTTGTGGTGATTGCTTGGTAGATTTATTTGCTAGTTCTATCTTGTTTGATTTAGTTAGATTTGCTGCATTGGTTTGATTAATTAGACTAGCATCTATTCTAGTAGGTTCTGCACGAATTTTCAGGGATCCATCGATATGGACCCCATGCAAACAGGGTATATTTTTGCAAAGAGAACTGAGGATTTATTATTTGTAGCAATTCCCTGTATATGTTTTTGAAATAAATGATTCAGTTGAGACAGGGCCTTGTCATCGAGTCATCGAGGTTGATTTTCAACTTTCAACTCCATCAAGTTTCCAGGTTTTTGAAACAATGATCATTGTAGAGTGCTATTATAGTAGGAAATGATACATCAGTCTCTGTACTGTTTCCTGAATTTACTGCATCCAGTCTATAGAGATAAGTCTTGTTTTGATGTTTAAGACCATGGTCTTTCAGTGGAGTGCTTCATTTATCACTTTGCTGAAAGCCTTTTAAATTATAGGACCGAGTGTCCTGAAAATGACAATTAAGAATATCCATATACCACATATTTAAAATGGCCAATGATGTGAGTGTGACACCCTTCTCCTTTGAGGGGTACGTGAAAGGAGTGCGGAAAGGGGTGCAAGAGAGGAGTACCTGGTGTACACCCATCTCCTGTCTAAGCCAAAAGAGGAATCCTGATTTTAATGGATCTCATTCACAGCCACTGGCGGAACCAGGGGGGGCTGGGGGTGGCCAGGACCATCCCCGCAAAACCAATTTCCTACCATCTTGATGCTTTTGCTCCTCATATCTTATGGCTTTGATCTTTGATTAGGGAGTTTTGATTTTTAAATTTGAAAGTTCCCTTTCTCGTTTTGCTTGATGTTTGCAAACAGCAAATGATAATCTTTGAAAAATAGTTGGACAAGGAATAAGATTCTGCGCCCATAGTGCTGATTTTCTGAATGTAAATTCCAAAAAGTTGTGAAATGGATCCATATTATCATCATCTACATCTGGTCAATTCAGAGATCTTGAAGCAACACCATGATTGCAGGCACCACATGATATATTGGCTAGAGGCTGAGTCTCCACTTTCACTTGAAATCAAATCCCAAAGTCTATATTTCTCGTAGTTACCTGATTTGCAGTTTAATCAATTCACTCTTGAGTTTGTAATTCATAAATTGAGTCTTAACTTTGATCCAAAAAATTGATTGGGTAGGTTCATTTGATCTTCTTTATGATTCGTTTGATTTGGAGCTCACGTTTAATAGATGAGCTAGTTCAGTCCATGCTATAAACCCATTACTGAGGCCCACATCTAATACCCAAACCACTAAAAATAACTATCCTTCCTTATATTAACCTTCAGAGTTGGGCTGCCATCAAATTGATCATGTGTAAACTTGTAATTAAAATAAGAGGCCAAGGAAAGTTCCATGTTTTACAGATGATTGATCTTAAGGTGGGGCCAACTCCAATGGGAGTTAGATATGGACTAGTGTTAATACATAGGGGTGCTGTGCTTTTGACTAGGTTGAATTTCTGAAGTGGGCCTTACTAATGGATGGGATGTATAGAACTCTGCTTAGGGTATTTTATGAGAACAGTTCATGGACTGAATTGTGAATTGCTCAAAGCAAACTTCAGAGTTTGAGGGCCTAGGTAAGTATGATAATTTTATCATCTCTAACTGGCGAAGCATATAAAATCACAATTGCAGCATGCCCCACAATTTTCCTGGAGATGATATTCTTGCTGCTAGAACACCCCAGCACGAGACCAGCAACTCCATAGTAGTATTAGACAAGGCATTTAAAGACACACCTATCAAACAGATTCAGATACGCTTAAGAACACTGCCTAATATCTCCATCTATCTGTCAGTTCTTCTCAAAGGACCGTCACCATATGTAGTATAACACATGAAGCATAGCATCTTAATCTGGAGGTAGGAAATATCCAATATTGTAATGATTTTGTCCTTGTACCAATCGGATTGAAATCTACACCCCATCTCAGTGTGATCCGTTCTTTAATATAATTTAAGGTTACATCAATACTCAATCCTGTTGCAACAGAACTCTGTTGGGGGGACAGATCTGATGTCTCCCTTGAAATATTCTCCCTGTTAAAGGTCCTCGATATTCTACCCACACCTCTTTCTCATCAATAACCCCCTTAGCGATACCACCTCATGGAATTTTGGGCTCCATGAACCAATTCCTACCATTACTCCTATGACCAATCCCCATTGGTTGATGTTTGTTGCTCCTAAACCTGGCCTATGAAATTGAAGACCATACTTCGCATATTGCACCCAAACAGCGCATTCGTATTAGACTACCATTAATCCTCTGAACAGGACAAGGGGTTGCTCAGTTGGTTGGCAGCCCCACTTGTCACCCGGACCCAGGTGCCCAGGGGCCAATCCCTGGGTATGCCACTCTTCCCACGTTTTGGGCTTCTCTTGATCTCTTCCCACTTGTGTGGGTTATCCTTCCCACTTTGTGGGCTTCCTCTTTTCACTTGTGTGGACTCTCCTTCTCATGGTGTGGGCTTTCTCTTCCCACTTGTGTAGGCTGATGGGCTCTCTTGGGTCCTAGCCCCCTAGGCTGGGGAGTGGGGTACGCTGTACGCCAAAAAAAAAGAAGGAAAAAACTCTGAACAGTTCAGCGTTTGTTCTATATCTTACAAGTGCAAAGCCTCTTCTGCTTCTTTGTCAACTAGAAGAAAAGAATAAATTAGAACTCCTACCTCACCAAACAACCTTCTTAAAACGACTGTCAGAGATTCAGAACAAACAACGAGTGCAGACTGCTGAGAGCTCCTTCATTCGGGACCAATCATCTTCACTCTTTTTCCATACCATCCGGAGCTGATTTTCACTTGACCCTTGATTCTTCTCCTAATTTGATTACACTGTGGAGAATTCATGCTCCCCCATCATGTATCCGGTGTTTGAGAATCATAAGATTTCACTATAGATTAGACTTGTTTTTTTTCTGTTAAATACATGAACTAAGGTTGCAATCACAATGGCTTCTATCAGGAACCACATCATAAAATAAAAAGATAATAAATAAATAATTCCTATCAAGAAAAGATTGGTTTTATAAACTGCACTCATTTTTATTATATTTCAGTTTTGACAGGAACAGTTTCTAGCATGCAATTATTCAAGCAGGTACTTTGCAGTGCTAAATATGGTTTTAAAGGCGTTGCGGATTTTGGCATTTCTAGAGGTAATTTTATTTCACTTACTATATGGGATTTACATACTGGGATGTGAACATGAAGATTGTCATTTATTATAGAATTTAAATGAAATATTAAAAAACCAAGTTTTCTGTTTCAAACTTGTGCCTCATGTTTCTTCATTGTCGACTATTATTTGTTTCTTTGGTTTCCATTAATGGCCATTACTTTTATATAATATTTATGACCTTTGGCTGTCATAATGAAAACGTCCTTTGGACATCATCACTATTTGGGGTTCGCTTTATGAGTTATACTTTTCCTTTCATCCCTATTTAGACCTATGTTCTTTGTCACTTCATGATTTAACATTTAGTACTAACTAATCGATTCCAAGGCTTTACTGTTTTCCCCTTCTAGTTCCTTGCAAATTCATCTAAAAATGGGTTTCTTGTTATCTTCTATATACTTGGTAAACAGTAAACCATCTCAAGTGGCATTCCTTGATTTTTTCCCCCTCTTATGTGTGCATTTTTAATTATATCCTTCCTATTGCTCCATAGGCCAGCCTTACCATACAAATCTTAGCCATAGTTACATTTGACTTCTCTTCCCAACATTGACATCTATATAGCAGTCCTAATCATAAAATTATCATTACAGATACAAAAGTAGAAGCATAATTTATTCAAATGTTCATTGCAACATGAACTGATGGGCTTTTTTATGAAAATGTTAATTTTGCAGCAATGGGTTTTTCCTTTCTCCATTCATTGGTAGATTCCTCAGTTGAAGTTCATTCACCAGAACATGAAGTAGTGATTGCTCTAGGCAGCAATGTAGGCAATAGACTTCAAAATTTCAATGAAGCCCTGCGTTTAATGAAGAAATCTGGCATTTATATCACAAGACATGGCTGTTTGTATGAGACTGAGCCTGCTTATGTAACAGATCAGCCCTTATTTCTGAACTCTGCTGTCAGAGGCATTACAAAACTGGGACCCCATGACCTATTAAAAGTACTCAAGCAAATTGAGAAGGAACTGGGCAGAACAGATGGGATAAGATATGGCCCAAGACCAATTGACTTGGATATATTGTTCTATGGGAACTTTAAGATCAACTCAGAAGTTCTCAGCATCCCACATGAACGCATATGGGAGAGACCATTTGTACTGGCTCCTGTTGTAGATCTGTTGGGGTCATCTGCAGAGAATGATGACATCATGAGCTGGCATTCGTTTACAAAACAAGCTGGCGGGATTTTTGGGGCATGGGATAATCTTGGGGGTGAATCTTCAATTGGAAGAGAAGGACTAAGACGGGTTCTACCTATAGGAAATCGGCTATTAGATTGGTCAAAGAAAACCCATATCATGGGTATTCTCAATCTAACCCCTGATAGTTTTAGTGATGGGGAGAAATTTCAGTCAGTAGACGCTGCAGTTTCTCGGGTCAAATCATTGATCTCGGAAGGTGCAGATATTATTGATTTGGGTGCACAATCAACACGACCCTTGGCTCCGAGAATTACGCCCGAAGAAGAATTGCATAGGCTAATCCCCGTTTTAGAAGCTATTCAACATATTTCCGAATTAGATGGGAAGGTTTTGTCTGTCGATACATTTTACTCAGAAGTTGCAGCAACAGCAGTAAGCAAAGGGGCCCATGTTGTCAATGATGTATCCGGTGGGCAGTTAGATCCGAACATGTTCAAGGTAGTTGCTGATCTTGAGGTTCCTTACGTTGTAATGCATATGCGTGGGGATCCATCGACAATGCAGAGTGGTGAAAATGTACTCTATGAAAATGTATGTAAACAAGTTTCTTCTGAGTTGTATGCACGGGTTAGTGTTGCAGAACTATCAGGCATCCCTGCTTGGAGGATTATCATCGACCCTGGAATCGGTTTTTCCAAGAAATCTGAACACAATTTGGAAGTTCTCATGGGCTTGCCAACAATCCGAAGGGAGATTGCATCAAAGAGTTTTGCTGCTTCACATGTTCCCATGTTAATTGGGCCTTCCAGAAAGAGGTTTTTGGGCGAGATCTGTAATCGCCCAATTGCCGAAGAGAGAGACCCCGCCACTGTTGCAGCTGTCACAGCAGGGATTTTGGGTGGTGCAAACATCATAAGGGTGCATAATGTTAGGGATGGTTTGGATGCTGCAAGGGTCTGCGATGCATTATTAAAGCAAGGAAAAGTTCATGTGTGATTTAAAAGAGAGAAAACTTTTGTTTTACAGTTAGGATATCAGCACATCTCTCTTGATACTAGAGCAAATTTCCTGAATTGTCTCAAACTTGCATCTCATTCTGCAATCTGTTTCTTCAAGAGCAATGTTCCTGCATTTTAACCATCCTTCGGGGCTCTGTTCCTGACCTGCAGTACATCATCTCAAGTTCATGTACTCCACAATGATCCAGTGCCCGCTTCCGCTTGGCAAGAAACTTTCCTTCCTCCCAAGGCATAATTAATGTTGCAGGTGATTCTGCCTGCTGCATTACATCAATTTTATTCCAATAAGGAGGATATACACTCACTTGTATCTATGAGAAGAATGGTACCATTAATTACATCTTTGTCAATCACATTATTGCTGTATTCTCTTAAAACCATACCTTGTGCTGCCTACTATGGTTAAGTGGTGTTGGCTCACACACATGCCCAGGGATCGATCCCTAGGTTTCAAGTTTAAAAGTATCACTCTTGACCAGTAGCCAAAAAAAGCCCACACTTGGCGCTTGTATGAAAATTTCAGGTTGGGTTTTCCAGTTTCACTCAAAATTGCTTAAAGTTGCCATCCTAAGGCAAAGACAAATCAGTTGGAATGCAGGATCCATCACAAGTCAGTCCAGTTTTCTTGCTTCTAAGGTTGCCCATCCATCCAATGCTGTTCAGATGAAGTTCTCTTCTTGGACTCTAGGTTGGCATCCTCAGCTCTGGAGTATTCTAAGTCAGTTGCTCCTCTTTTTTGCAATGTATTTATGTTTCCTCCAGCCTTTGTTTTTTCAGCTGTTTCTTGTGGATTAATTGCCTCTTTCTGGATTAATTCCTCAGCTCTGGTGTAGCTTGTTGATTCTTTGGCTTTTTGCCGTTTCTAAAATTCATGTTTTTCTAGTCCTCAGAAATAAAGAAAAAATCTTATTCCTCATGCATGTTTGAGGATCTGAATTGTTCATCTGGTGGAGCTTTATTTTTATGGGGCCAGTGATTTGGTCATCCTACCCTTGCTCAGATGGTCTCACGGCTGATAATGTCCCAACTAGCTCTAAGATTTGAATTGCTAAATGTTGGCTTTCACAGTTATTTGGAGGTAATTGATGGAGGGGGTGTGGATTTTCCAATCCAAGATATTATTTGCACATCCCATCAGTTCTGGGTCCCATCGAATCAACAACTGGGGCCAATAAATCAGAGTCCCACATGTTTGGAATCGGAAAAGTTGCTACTTTTCTGGAGTCTGAATCCCCTAAGCTTCGACCTTGGGAGAAATTTTTGAGGCTTCTCAATGAGGCCCACTTGTAGTACTTGGACTAAATGCCCCATTCTTGTGGTGCCATGAGCAAATTTCACTCTAATAGGAGTTGGTAATATTTTATTCCCTTCTTTTATAAGTGATTCATCATTTTGGGGTCCAACTCCTATTGGAGTGTAATTTCGACCAGGGTAGAGTTTTATCTGAATGGTTTAGATTTTTAATAGCTAGATTCCATTGATAAGCATCTTGAACTTGTCTGAGCAGGAGGATTGGAATTCCTGTTCTGGGTACAGTAATTCCCTCTTCTTTTGGTCACTGTTGTAGCTGATCATTTGGGCCACCAAAGGGCAAAGCCATCATACATCCAACCAACCTGATCTTCAATCCAAAAACACTCAAAATTGCTTCCCTTTCTATTGGCCAGGAACGAAGTTTCACTCCCAACAAGTGTATGTTCCACCATCAAATTCAAAATGTGGAAAGCAAAGAGTTAAATTATAGTTATCTTTTATTTACATGTAATCAGTGTGATGGTGATAGATACCAATCATCTAGCATTTATTACATATGCAAGGATTATGCAAGAGTATTCACGAATCACTACACATGTGCAAATAAGGATTATGTAAGAGTATGCACTACACATGCAAAAATGATGCAGGAGCATTCACTAACCTTCCAAGAATTATGTTAAGACTTAATTATAAATAAAAAAAGAGTAGAGTATTGGATTTTCATTAAGCTATGATAATTATTCAGAAATAAAGGCAAGAAAGGAGTCCGATTCTACTCAAAAGGGTCATCTTACCGTTTCTTCTTCTTTTTTTTTTTTTTCTTTCATTTTGTTACATATCAACTGATACGATACTGGGATCATATCACACCGTGGGCCAAATTTTGATTGGAGTGAAATTCGGCATAGCACCGATACACATGTTGATAAGTGGTTAGGATTTTATAGTTGGCCCATCCAATAGATTTCTTGGTCTGGCCTGAAAATTCTGGGCTTCTGTTTTTTATTTTTATTTTTCTCCTTCCTAATCTATGAAATATTCTCTTTGGTGGAAAGCTGGGTCCCACTTGAGCGAAGGATCAGTATATTGAAATGGGGATCATGGCTCCTTTTTACTCCTTCAGAGTACCAAACTTGGACAAGCCTGGGGGCTCATTGTTTTTTAACCGTTGGGAGTTCACAACGGCTAGTAGTACTTTTGAAATCTCTTTTTCTACCAACTCCTACTTGCAGTAGAATTCTGTTCATTTCCTCTTCTTCTTTCCATCATCCTATGTGAGTTTAGCATGGGGAAGGACAAAGACCAGGGAACCCTAATCTATGAACACCTTTCCTAATTCCTGATCTGGGTTTCCTACAACCCCCTGTTTCTCAAATCTGATTTTGGTAGATCCTCCTCAGACTCCAATTCCTTCAAAATCCAAAACCCCCAAATTTCCTGATCTGGGTTTGCAGATATGGGGAAGGAGAAGCTCATGGGGCAGATCTTCCAGCTCAAGCTCACCTCCAAGTCCCTAGTTCGCCAGGCAAAGAAATGCGAACAGGAGGAGAAATCTGAGAAGGCGAAAGTGAAGAAGGCAATTGAGAAGGGAAACATTGATGGCGCAAGGATCTACGCCCAGAATGCCATCCGCAAGCGCAACGAGCAGCTGAACTTCCTGCGCTTCGCATCCCGCCTCGATGCTGTGGCGACCCGCCTGGGGAGCCAGAGCAGCTTCCAGGCCATTGGGAAGTCCATGGGTGGGATAGTGAAATCACTCGAGGGGGTGCTCTCTACAGGCAACATGGAGAAGATTTCCCAGACCATGGATCGGTTTGAGAAGGCGTTTGTCAACATGGAGGTGCAGTCGAGCTTCACGGAGAAGGCAATGGCCGGGACGACGTCTCTCTCTACCCCTGAAGGAGAAGTCACCTCACTGATGCAACAAGTTGCTGATGATTATGGGTTGGAAGTGTCTGTGAAGCTTCCACAGGCTGGGAATCAGGCTGTGGGGTTGAAGGAGAAGGGACTAGCAGTTTCTGAGGAAGAGTTAAGTAGGAGACTGGATGTGTTGAAATCCAAGGGGTAAGGGTATGGGTTGCATCCTGGATTGCAAATGGTTTGAATAAATAGAGTAGAATTAGGTGGTGCTTGTCTGATTTCTATGTGTATGAAAATAGTGAAATGTTGTAAGAAGCTTACAGTGAATGTAGTGGTTGGGCTTTTCTTCTTCCTCTTCTCCCTGGTTTTTTTCCTATTGTGAGCCTCTGGCAATTTTTCTAATGCATTAATTTTATGGTGCACCCCCTCTTCCTTTCTTGGATTTTTTTGCCCCAAATCCAATTGAGTTGAGACTGATCTTAGTTTGATACTGATTCAATCAGCCATTAACCACTTTTGGATGTTAGATTCATGAATTATAGTCACTAAAAGGACCAAAATGAGGAGTTGGAATCATTTGATTGGCCATCATTTTCCTATAACCAATCTGATCCTTTTTTAGGCCCAAATCCAATTGAGTTGAGACTGTTCTTAGTTTGATATTGATTCAATCAACCATTAACCACTTTTGGATGTTAGATTCATGAGTCATTAAAAGGACCAAAATGAGGAGTTTGGAATCATTTGATTGGCCATCATTTCCCTCTAAAAGAATGTCCACCTTCAGGAGGGGGTCTACCTGTATGACAATTGTCTTACCTTCCCTAAATGGGATCCACTGTTACCTAGAAAAAATAAGCTCAATTAAGCATTGCCAGATGCCCCCACCATGCTATTGAAGTAGAATCTTTAGCCTTATAAAGTAAGCATCTGTTATGGCCATCAATTTCCTCTAAAAGAATGTCTACCTTCCGGAGACCTGTATGACAATTGTATTACCTTCCCTAAATGGGACCCACTATAACCTTAAAAAAACCAAAAAGTCTATGCACCCCGGGTTCCGTCCGGGGTCTGGAATCCGGGGTGCATAGCACCGCTGGAAAAAAAAGGCTCAATTAAGCATTGCCAGATGTCCTATCATGCTATTGAAGTAGAAGCTGTAGCCTTATAAAGCGAGCATCTGTTTTTTTTGTAGAGGATTACATCGCAAAGATTTCTTGTATTCAAGTAACTTTGGCCACCCAAAACGAACTCCTCATGTGTCTCAATATTAGAGAAAGCAACAGAGGAAACCATATCCTCTTCTCAGCAATAGAGCTGGAGTTGGTCTCACCGTTTGATCAATCTGATAACAGGACCAACCCCTATTAAAACGAAAATTTGGCTAAGTCTCTTTCTTGAGTTTCATGTAAGTATGAGCACTGTAAGATGAATGTGGATCCCTTGAGTATCTCACAAAGAATCTTTGGGTTGATGAAGTGGAACTCTACAATGGGATCATCTATTAAGTATTCAAGTGGCCACGTGACATTGTCATTATCACTTTATTAATCATGGAGAAAATTCTCCTAAGAGTGGACTAATGTAAGGTTCAGCTCTATAGGCCCACTTGGGCTCACTATGCCCAATTTTATTTTCATCGAATCTTTACTCACCATTGGCTTTAATTTTTAAAAAAGAGTATACGGTTTAAAGATCATTAAACTTTAAGGCCGTTAAATCAAGACTAGGATAATCAGATAGGGCTGATTTTGTTATAGAACCCTTTTCTACAAAGTAACCTTTCCATCTATCCTACCCCTAATCTCAAGATCATGCTTCCAAATTAAGGTTGTCAAAGGTCCGAGTTGGCATTTGTTGTGACCTTACTTTCACGTATGCAAGCTAGGCTTGGGCTGGGCTAAAGCCATCAATGGGCCTGCACTAGCAAGGCCCTTACCTTCTGTCAAGGGCTCGGGCCGGGCCAAGGCTGAAAGAAAAAAATAATTATTATCAGTTTTTTTTTCTGTATTTTAAACACCACCCATCAACTGTGAATCTAATGCCAGCCCATCCAATTTGTTGTTGATAATTTAAACATGGTATAAAATCATGGGGCCTTTGGACTTAGGACTTAGGACTTAGGATGAAGAAAAATTGAGTTCAAGGGGTATTGAACAATACTATTAGCTGCCATATTTTGATAGAAATGATTTGCTACGAAAACTTAATAGAGTCTGACATCCACCTTCGGATTTTTGTTTCCGTTACTCCGTAGAAGAGGAATGTGGGTCTTCTCTTCGACTGCTTTCTACAAAGTACAAACAAGCCTTCAATGAAAAACATTCAATTTATTATCATATTTAAAATTTTAATTTTATAAAAAAACGTTTTCGGTTTTGAAAAGGAATACTTGTTTTATATTTATCTTCTTTCATTGTTTGCATTATTTTTTCTCTTTTTCCTTTCCCTAATTTTTAGGCGAACTCATGATATTTCAATCATTTTTAAGATTTGGTTTTTAAAAGTTCATCTCTATTTTGCAATATATTATGATTCAGTTTTCGCATATAGCACAAATCTCGATAGTATCACTCATGACCAGTATGCCAATCCAGCAAAAACAAAAACAAAAAATAAAAAAGTATTGATCCACAACTAGGGTTGTAAACGGGTCAATTCCGGTCATGGACCCGGAGCCGGAACCGTTAAGGGGGAAGGTGGACTTGGAACCGTTTTGGAACCGATTTCTTGGCTCTGGAACCGGAGCCAGAATCATATATGGGACAGGTCTGGATCCGGGCCCAGGTTTAGATAGAGAATGATATTAAAAAAACATTATTTTTAGGAGAAATTTTAAAAAATTGAGGTAATATATTAGGTCTCGGGTCTATACGTCCGAACCAAGGTGAAACCGGATCCGGGCCGATTTACTTATCGAAGCCTATAAAAAGACACAGACCCGGTTTTAAACTGATCGAAACTCCGGATAATTGGAGAATCGAAGACCCATTTACATCCCTATCCACAAACACTTGTCAATGTCATAAATAAAGGGCCCGCAAAACTGAATCCGACTCTTCTATCCGACCGGAGTATAAGAAAGATTGGGTCAATTTTAACCCAACCAAACCCGTCTATAAACCCCCTAAAACCTGTCAACCCTTATTGCCCGTGCAATCAGAGAGAGAGAGAGAGAGAGCAGAGGCAGAGAGAGAGAGAGAGAGAGAGAGAGATTGGGTCAATTTTAACCCAACCAACCCGTCCCCTAAAACCTGTCAACCCTTATTGCCTGTGCAATCAGAGAGAGAGAGAGAGAGAGAGAGAGAGAATTGTCTTTGCCGGACACCCCCCATGACTGATAAGAAAGAATAGCAATTTCTTTTGAGATGGCAACGGAAGGTATTCAATTGCAAGTGGGTGGAGATGAGAAGAACAGAGTCAGTATTGTACACACTTTCAAGTATCTCATGGGTCAGTATTTGTCCCTTTTTTTGTTTTTTTAAAGTTAGATTCATTGTTTTGATTTTTGTTTCACAGTTTTTATTTATTGATATTTTCTTGTTTGTGGGGGAGAACAGCTACCCAACTCCTATCAAGGGGGATTCCTTTTTTCTTTAATACATGGATTGTGAGACACCTTACAGAAAAGGACTATGCGGTATGTTTTCCTTCTTCTTTATATATTGTTTTGATTGGGTTTTGTGGGTTTACACTACATTCTCAAATCACCCAAAATGAATGTTTGTGCCCACCACTTCCCATTTGATAAAATGAATGTGTTTATGCTTGCTACTTTCCATGAAATTTTTTTTTTTTTGGAACATTACTTTCCATCACTCAAAATGAATGTTACTTCCCCATTACCCAAAATGATATGCTTGTGTGTGGTGTGTGCTTCCCATTACTTGGAGTGTACTTCCCATTTCCATTACTCAAAATGAAGGCTATTGCCCATTAGCAAAAATGGATGTGTACTTGCCATTACTAAAAAAATGTGTCCTTGTGTGTGCATTAGAAACACTGAGGACTTGAGATCAGTGGGTTTAGTTTGGGTTGGGTTTTTTTTTTTTAAATAACTTGGGGGATTATTAAATATTGTTTATTATCTTATTTCTTCCTCTTCTTTTTTTTTTATTTTTTATGTTCAATGATATCTCTGTAGCAGAATGTTTCGGCATTCTGGTAAATTCCAGTGTTGTGCTCTGGAAAAGGCATGTTTGAAAAATGAAAAAAAAAAAAAAAGAAAACATAAAAGAATACCCCTAAAATTGGGAAAAAATAGTTGAATGCTGAAATAATGCTAAAAATGCACACTCATATCACTTAAGTTAACAACTTTCCAATTAACCATTTTCTAGCTTTCACTACATATGAATGGAAGTATGAAACATGGGCCGGAATTGAGCCGGACTTAGACCTGAATTGAGACTGGGATCGGAAGAGACCGGAATTGAGACCGGAAGAGTCCTGTTTCTTTATGTTATTCTCTATGGAAGTTTGGATAATTGTTCTGGTAACAGTTTTCCCCTTTTATGAGATTCTCATGTCAATAATGCTGAGGACCATTCTTATTGGTCTGTGATGGTGCCCTCAAAAATTTTTTTTTGTTTTTTTTTATAAGGGTTGAGTGGAAAAGTAGTACTTAAGAAGCTAACCCCAATACATGAGATAAAGCTTTGATGATGATGAGAAACTTAATGAACTTTATTAGTTGACTGTTTTTTAATTTAATTGCATGAGTTTTTCATTCTCATCTTTTTGCCTCTTGTTTGGAAATCTATGTCGGATTCTCATATTGCATTTCCCCCCCTTGTAATGCAGCTTTATGCAGTGCAATTTTATCTTTTCACCACAATCATTTTGTTTCTAAGTCGGGAAGGCTTTCGCCGTGCATGCATGCGGACAGATATTCCACGGTGATACCTAGTTCTCATCATCCATTTTAATTCAGTATATATAATTTTGTTCCATTTGTCTGTCTTCTTGCTGAACCACAAGCATCTGGTTGATTGACACTTCTGTTAGTGTTCTATGGGTTCAGTTGCCTGTTTTCTTGTTTTCCTTTGTAAGTTCTCTTATTTCATTGATGAAAATTTGGGCTAGAGGTGGTAAGAGAGCTTCTTTTTTTTTTTTTTTTTTTTTTCTGTTTGGGTAAAAAGGTAAGAGAACATTATGATAGTGGTAGATTAGCATTGTTTGTACTGAAAGGTGGATTGGTGATGAGTCCAGGATTATCTGATACTTGTATTCCAAGAAAATTATCAGCCTTTACATCACTAACTACTACAGAGCTTTATGACTCAGCCATGTTACTTGAAGATAAAACTCAAACACCAATATACTTGCTGGAATGAAGAAACAACAGGTTTTCTCAAGCATATCACTTCAAATTATGTCCTATTGTCCTATACATGTTGGATGTACTCCGCATGATATAGACACCATCAAACAACACCAAAAAGATAAAAAAACAACGGTCATATAGTCTGAGTTCTCACCAGAAAAGCACAAAACAACCCTCAATCGGTAATACTAGCTATGAAGAATTGCTTGTGGGCCCTTGATTATTCAAATCTTGGTAAAAGAAGGCCATGATCCTCAGCAACATGTAGAAATGAACACAGATGATTCACTCATTCAGTTGAAAAGCTCGTTGTCATGAGCAGTCATCTGAGTTTTGTCACCTAAATCTTCTGAGAGGCCTGGGAGCTTTTTCTAGAAGATTTAATTTACCCTCCTCAAAACACCATGGAACTGCAGGGGAAAGGTATCCACAAGACCCCTAGAATCTTCTTCTACCATATAATGGTTGAACCAAGATGAAAGCGTGTTCCTGACCATGCACAGTCGAATGCAGTTGACAATCACTTGACCTGTCTATCTTTTCCTTGCTAACATTCTTACTGCCATGCCACTCTTCTCTTTTCTCCCCAGTCCTCTGATATCCCATGTGATGATCATCATTCATTATCTTAATTATTTCTCCCAGGTCTTTTTCCTTTTTTCCCCGTGATGCTCTTTTCCGTTATCTTTCCTCGTGCTATTTCTCTTTGCTATCTGCTCTTTCTAGTCCATTTGTTCACTATCCTAATAATTGAATTTCTCCCTGGACTTCTCCTTAATATATTCCAGACTGTTGTCCAAGATGCTTGATCCTCTGAGTTTGTGTGAGAGCTTCATCTTCAGTGGCATGGGCTTAGCTTTGATATCTTAATCCTTGCTTTGTTATAATTCATAAGCCTGGTTCTCTGGGTTTTGGTTCTTCTGCCCAATCTTGTTCTGGTTGCCTTGACTGTGAGGAGATGTCACGTAAGGACTTTATTGGATATTCACCCATTAAATGAACACGCACATGGCTCCTCCTCTCCTACTATTATTATTTCTGTCCTCTTATGGGCCCCTCCCGCCCTTAATCTCCTTCTACCTCATCTTGTTGCAGCCTACTAACATCCCTTCCCCCTTTTTTTTCCTCTCATCATCGTCGTCAGTGGCGACTGCAGCGGGATGGGAGAACTCTCTCTCTCTCTCTCATAAGATCTGTACCTGTGCCCAAACAAAATCGTGAGCACTTACAGCTCTTTACTGAAACCTGACAGCCCCTTTATTCCTATGACGAGAAGAGCCAGTCCCTTTATTCTTGTTACAAAAAGAGCCGGCCAAGAGATTTCCTCGTTCCTCTGTCCAGCCGATCTGAACCTCTTCCTTCTTTTTCACGCTGGATTTCTTGATCTGAAAGAAATATTTAATGCTCTGTCTACTGCAACAACACAACCTAGTGCTTTGATACCAAATTGATGCTAGCCCTAGGGAAGCTTCTGCATCAAAAGTGCTGAGGCATGTAAACAAGACTCAAGGAGACGCAGACGAAGAGTACAAACCTCAGAAAAATAATCATGAAGGAAAAATAGTATTTAAAATTCTGAACTGCTTGTAATCTTCTGCATAGCTCATATAAATAAGAAAAGAAAACTTAAGTCTTAAGACTCCTAATCAAACTAGGAAAGTAAAAAATAATCAAACTAAGAAATTAAATAAAGGAATCTTACTGAAACTAGAAAGCTAATCCTAATTATAACTTATTAATCAATAAGAAGCAAAATCCTTAGACGTTCTTGCGTCCCATACATGGGCCACAGGCCTGGTTGTAATGGTTCATTGACCTTTCTTCATATTATGAAGAGAGATTTTCTCCTCTGTGTGTGCGCGTACGCGTGTGTTGGGGTGCAGCTTTTTGACAATCCCCCACCTTTTTGACGGTCAGGATTGTGGACATCCTGATGGGAGCCTTTGGTTCACGGGTCTCTCTTTTTTGATGGCCCTTGGCCTCTTTCACGGTCGGATCAGGACGTTGGCATGCGAACGTTCCTGCAGGAGAAAATTTCACCTATTATGGCGCTGCGTGGAGGCAGATTGTCATCCCTCTGATTTCCAGTTCCATTCTTCTACTCGGTTGTGATTTCATGTATTCCGTTCTCTGTCTTCTGTTGTGGCTTTAGCACTGAATTTCTAAGAAATGGTGCTGACCTTTGTCTTGAAGCATTTTTTTTTCATTATTTTGCAACCACACTATCAGTAATTATTACTTCAAGTTCAACTGAAATCAGAATTTTTTTCCATTTTGTGGAAAATTGTTTAGGAATCATGGAAGTGTTCTTTTAGGACTGGTTAATTGTTGGGTTCTAACATTTCTTAATTACTTTTTGCCAATTTTTAAGCAACTGTGAATTGTTACTTCATCAATTTTTATGTAGATTAGAAAACAATCTGCATTGTCGACATGCATTACTTACACCATGTGTTGTACTGTGGGATTCCATTTATCACTTGAAATTTCATGAGGTCATCGGTCGAAGCAGCTTGATTGTGGATATCACTGTTGGTTTCCTCAGATGTGTTTCTTTGAGTTATGCATTACATAATCATGCTTTTGATTTTGTATTTCAGCAATGGCGCACAGATGGAAGAAAATGCTGTAAGGTTATTAAGAATAGCTTGGTGGACTTTTCCACTAGGCATACTTATTACATTCATGGCAAGCACATTTGTCTTTTGGTGGCAAGCTCTTAAATTTTCTGATCCGTATGCACAAGCGATATTGATCCATGGTAATCTTGTCATTTCTATCACAAATGTTTCAGCTGCTTCTTATCTGATTATGTTGTATAAGTATCCGCAGATCCTTTTTTGGTTCTTCTGTAGATATATTAATGAAATTTCAAAAAATGTAAACCGTGCCATGCCATTTTAACTGAAGGGGACTATTTCACATGGTTTGTGTACTTTTTCCTGTGTTGACAAGCTTACATGGAAGTTTGGAATCAATTACATGAAGTCTGTTGATATTTTCTTTCTTTAATGATGTTATTTCAAATTGCCACCACTTGAGATCAATGACTACATGATTGAATATAATTGGGAACATGCACACAAAATAATATTGTAACTTGAAAGCAAGCTGAGAATAATTTTGATTTTTTATATGTTTTCTAGTTTCCAACTTAGAGAGCACATCTTTTTGGACTGACCAAACATGGGAAACCTGACACTCATATTTTGTATCCTTTCACTACCATGGGAAGCCCTCTTGGTATACATATTCGTTCTACTGTTAGAACTCAAGAAGACCTCGAGAGTCTTAATATAATGTACCTTTTCCTGCTATAGATTGATTTCAGGATAACATCCTTGACATCTAATCTTGCAGGAACTGTTCCTCAAGATGGAAGTATACAGTTTTTTATTTTCTCAGGCATTCAACGCCCTCTAGTGACTACAGTGGTATGACTTTGAAGCTTGTTTGGGAAAACATATTGTGGATGATGAAGACATGGCCATTCTTGTGTGCTTTTCTATATGTTTGCAAATTACTTAATGATCGAAAAATGTGTGAAACACCTTAAATTTAAACTAAGATCTCCATGCAGGTTTTAATAAAATAGAGAGGAGAAATAATGAGAGTGGAAGAAGAGGAGAAAAAAGACCTGAAATTCTTGCTTGTTATTTTTTGGTCAAATAACTTTAGTTGTTTTGTGAGCCCTAACTTTAATTTTTAATTTTTTTTAGCTACATTGGAGACTCGAACTCATGCACTCCCACAGTCCCACTCACACATCTCCTTTACCAGCTGAGCTACAGCTCGGGGATAAAGGCATGAGCCCTAACTTTATTATGGATGTGGTGATGTACCATATTATACTCATGACAACAACAATAAAGCATTATGTTCATAAAAGAATTGCCAACACTCTTCCTCGAGTTGGAGCATGGATATCAATTATACCTAGCTTGCAACAACTTTGACAAAGTAAATTCCAGCCAATGCCTTTGGTGGGGATAACAATTTGTCATGTTTGGGGTCGAATCTCTCAGACCTGAATTACTAATACAGTAAAAAGGGACCCAGACATGGCTGGCTACTGGGACCCAAATTGGGTCTACGTTGTAGGACCCATACCCAAATTAAATTTAAGAAATGAACCTGGACCTGGATCTGAATGAAGGGCAATGACCCAGACAAATCAAGACTTAGTAAACTTATGTACTTAAATAAAACTTACATACCCAAAATGCCTATCTATATACTTTTTTTTATTTGAATCGATACATATATACATACAAAATATACAATCATGGAATTGTGTTTTCATGTTTGTAGGTATAAAATCATGGACCTGAACCCTGGCATGTATGAAAAAATGGGCTAAATATTCGATCCAGGCCAGATCTTTTCATTTTCAGGCTTTAAATATTTGGGGGAACCACTTTCATTCCTAGCCTTTGGTGAAGAGATGATGGGAAGCTGATCTTTTGGAGCATGGACTTTTCATAAGCCATAGACTTACTTTGAAGCAACCCTTCCTCTGACAAGATGACAATCTTTCTTGATGTGTTTGGTCTACTCATGCCATTTTGAAATTGAAGATATACAAATTGCTGCCCTTTTATTATAGCATAATTTCATGGAAATTTTAATTCCATTTCCAGTTCTACAAAGAAGTTTTGCAATCATAAAAGTTCACTCACGACAAGAGCCTGCGGCACAGTGGAAGGTGCTCGGAATTGCAACCTTAGGTTCTGGGCTCAAATCATGTTAACCATTCAAAAAAGAAGCTCACTAACACCAAGAGTCATTGCATGATATTCTGCTTCAGTTCTTAATGTCCCTAAAACATGTTTCGTGGTCTTTCATGGAACCAGATTCCCACCAAGAAGAGTGCAATATCTTGTCATCAACCTCCTGTAAAACTGAGAACCAGCCCAACTAGCTTCTGTACTCCATGTCAAGATTTCCGCAGTTGGAGTATAGAATACCTCATCCTGGAAAACCTTCTATCTAGGTAACAGAGAATATGATACACAAGATATAAATGGCAAGTCCAATTGAAGCACAGTACAATTGAAGCAGAATTCCTAAAATTAAAAAAAACTAAAAGAATTCCTAAAAATTAAAAAAAGAAAAAATTAGAATGCTAAAATGATACTAAATGCGCATAATTATGTCATTTAAATTAAGCTAAACTTTACAATTGACTATTTTCTAGTTTTCACTGCATATGAAATATGTGGACCTATGATACCCGGATATTTGTACAAGCCCAATGTATCCGTATTGGACCAATACGACACTTGTATTGGTACCTGATACTACACCGATACTTCTAGGGAACATGTTTAACATATCCTACTTATAAAGTCCTTTATTTCATATAGTTCTTTTAATATTTTTACTTCTTACCGTAAAAAATGCTAGAGCGGGACGAAAACAATGATAATTTCATTGATTCAAAAGTGATCTAAAGAAACAATTAGGACACTCGTATCCGTATCCGTATCCTAGATATTCAAAAGTGAGGAGTCGTATCCCCGTATCAATGTCCGTATCCATATCTATATCTGGGCATCATAGTGGGCTAGAATTGGGTTCGGTATTGGGCCCATAATGACCAGAATGGGCTGGAAATGGGCCTGGAATCTTTCGGGGGCATTTTATCCTAGGTCAATTTTGGAACGTTCCGGCCAATTCCCAACAGAATTGGCAACTATGACCTTGATTCCTGAAAATGTTCAGCTACTCATTTATTAATGACCTCTGATTTGGTTATTTTATTTCATAAAGCATTAATATTAATTATTGGATGCTTTCCTATTAGAGGTTGGCTCATAAGATTAATTTTCTTTATTTATGTTATGGCAGGATTGGCATGTGCACTAGAGTTGTTGGCCGAACCCTTGTATATTCTTTCTCAGAACCTGCTTCTTCTTAAATTACGTTTGGGGGTTGAGACATTTGCAACGTTGTCACGTTGCTTGACAACCTACATCATCGTTGCCAGACAAGTGACAATGGTAAGTGCTAAAATCTTTTTCATTTTGTTCAGATTTTTGTCATTGTCAGGATTTATATCTAGTAAGGAATTCAAGATCATAAAACTGTATTGGCTAATTCTTAGTTCCACTATAGATTTGTAGGTTGCCATGATTTCCTCAATCTCTTTTTGACGCAATTGCTTTGTTTCCTAGAAATCAAAGTTTTATTGTAAATTACCGCAGGGTCTGATCGAATTGAGTCCATAATCTCAAGATTTTTTCATTTTTATTGCTGCCATCACAATCAATAAAATAACTATGTCTAGACGTACATCTTAGGACTTTTTTAGTTGTTTGTTGTCACCGTTGTTATGGTAGTCACCATTATTATTGCATCATTGTTTCATCTCTCTGCAATCTAATTTTTCCAAAATCTCTGTAGAACCCTTCCAAGAAAAATGAAAAAGAATTTTGGTGGTGTGGGGGGGGGGGGGGGGTGGGGGTGGGGTGTGGGGTGTGGGGGTGGGGAGGGGGGTGTGGTTATGTTATTTAAAAAGAAAAATTCAAACCATGGAGTGTAGCAAACTAGAAACAAAAGTTTGGTTGTCCATTCATATCTATCAATAAGATAGCTGGTACGAATGTCGTGCATTAAATTCTAACCTGGTAACTAACAAAGTCCAAGTCAATTGACTCATGCATCTGGGATTGTGTTTATGAAAAATTTAGAAAGGTTTGCTACTTGATAAACGCTTGCTCTGTAGAGTGTTGACAAATGAATCCACCAACCACAGTGAAACAAAGGCTGACTGAAGTTAAATACTCCAACTGGAAAACATAAAAACTCTGGACAGCCAACTCTTTTTGGAGTGCCTAATGGAAGGCTGTACCCTTGATTTACCAATCATATTATGGATCGGATCTGCATTAGCTTCTCATTGATATATCCTTCGGTCCTTGTCCTCCATATCCATTAGGAGAGACCAGTAGGCTTTAAGTCTAAATTTGTGAAGATGTGTATAACCTTTATCTCATTTGGGTACCATTGTCATATGTGGGTGTCACGTATAAGTTCAAGTGGAATAGATGTCGTCAATGCCCTACTTGTAACATGAATGAAGTTGATCTTAAGTTATTCTGTTGAATGAAAAATTCACAAGGTAATCGTCTAATTTTTTATACCAGTACCACAACTTGCTCTTTTGGGACGCAACTGATAATGCCCTACTTGTAAAATATATGAAGTTGACCTCGATTCATCGTTTTGGTTTAAATATCCACAAGCTAATCTTTTGACTTTTGATAAAACATCCTAACCTCTCGGGACACAACTTCTAACAACACAACAATCGGCCTTCTATGTTACACACACTCATGATCATTGGCAAAGATATGAATTGCAGTCATGTTCTGACAATGAGGCTTCATTGGATGTGAACTACAATCCCCAATTCTTTGAATAATATATTCAGCCGCAGTAGCTCATAGTCCATGAGTCATCACGTGTTATATAGCCTCGACACTTGATCTAGGTGCTATGAATTTTTTTATTTTTTTTTGGGGTAATGAGTAAATGATAATTAAGATAGAGAGAAGATTAGATTAGAACAAAGGATACTGAAGCAAAGAGCATTATACTCACTACTACAGAAACAAAAATTGTATAATAGAAGCAAGAAAGGAACACCCCTACCCTCTCTTTGAGTTGCCTATGCATCCGCTATTCCATTTGTTGAACGTCCAATATGGCAATAAACCCCTTGAATTGATAAGGACAAAGATTTATCGCGTTCAAATATAGAAGGAATCTCAATTTTCAACAGTCCTTTTATTCGATGAAGACACCCATGAGATGGCATTTAAAGAGTCACTTTCCACAATCAAGCTTTCTTGGAACGAATGCGAGAATATCCTTAATGCTTCCAAAATAGCCTTGACCTCTGCTTTTTTAGAATCTTTCACTCCCACTTGCTTGGAAAACACGAATCTTACTTCTCCTTGTTGTTAGAAGAACTCATCTAATCCCTGCGAGGCTGTTTTACCTCTTGCCAGTCCATCGATGGGCTATGCTAGAATCCCATCAGTTCATGAAAGGATGTTTCGTAATTGTCTTCTAGAATCAACGGGACTGAAAAGTGAGATTTATATAGCCTTAAGTCTTCTCATAGAGCAAGAACTTAAAACTTTATTTGAGTCAGCCTCTTGATGGGGCCTGAAAAAACTAACACGCAATGTATTTCTACTACATGGACACGTTAACCATCATAGTTACATTGTTGATGATGTGGTGGAAGCCCACCAAATTAATAAAGAGGTGTTCTCCTAATACCTTCCAGAATCAACCGGACCAAAAGTGGGATCTGAGGATCTTCAACTTCTCATGGAGAACGAACTTCAGCTCTAACGCCACAAAAAAGGAACTGCAGCTCTGTTTAAGTCGGCAGCTTTGGAGGGGGACCATCTCTTAAACTTCCTTTTGGAGTAATCATTATTATCCCAGGAGCCATTCTATTGGCACACAAAGTTTTGCTCTTCCCACACAGCCATTTTTTATTTTAAAAATACCCATGAAATTACCTTTTTGCCCACCCTTCTCCCTTTCTCTCCCCCCACCTCTCGCTTCACCTCCGGCTCCAGCCTGGACAGTAGCGGCCGACCCTCTCCTCCCCTTCTCTCTCTCCCTCCCCTCGCTCCCCACTTTCTCTCTCCTCCCTTTCTCTGCCCCCACCTCCCCTTCACCTCTGGCCTGGACCGGCGGCGGCCACGATCCTCTCCTCCCCTCCCTCCTTCTCCCTCCCTCCCTACCTCCCTCTCTCTCTTCCTCCCTCTCCCTCTCCCTTCTCTCCCTCCTTCGCCTTTCCTTTCCTAGGCCGGCGGCAGATCAGGCAGCCTGGCAATCGAAGGGCTGCCCGATCTGCCGCTGACCAAGGAAAGGAAGGGAGAGGGAGAGACAGGGAGAAGGAAGAGGGAGAAAATAGTGGGGGGGGGTGGGGAGGGGAAGGAGAGGAGAGGATCGTGGCCGCCGCCGGTCCAGGCCGGAGGTGAAGGGGATGTGGGGGGGAGAGAAAGGGAGGAGAGAGTGAAAACAGTGGGGAGGGAGTGGGAGGAAGAGAGAGAAAACAATGCGGAGGGAGAGAGAAGGGGAGGAGAGGGGTCGGCCGCCGCCATCCGGACAGAGGCAGAGGTGAAGGGGAGGTGGGGGGAGAGAAAGGGAGTAGGGTATGCAAAAAGGAATTTTTTTTTTTAATGGCTGTGTGGGAAGATCAAAAGTTTGTGTGCCAATAGAATGGCTCTTATCCCAGTCATTCTCCATATCAGAGTGGGAGACGCGTTGGAGTTCGGTTGCTTTAACCCCCTTCTCACATTAGCATACACAGTGACTACACACACAACACAACTAATGGAGCACTGATGTGAGAGGCCACAACGCATAAGGGATTCATTTCCTTAACTGTTTTTTTTTTATTGTTTATTCCATACATCTTCAAAATTGCTAATGGAATCATTTTTTTACGTAAGTTTGATATAATTTTTTGGGCTATGTTTTATGGATTTATATGAATTCACTTTACCAATACTAAAGTTTCTGATTACCAATATTACATATTTGCTGGAAAAAGGTGGGTGTACTGTATAATTTCTTTTTCTGCAATTGCAATGGAGCTTTAAAAAAAATAAAAATAAAAGGCTACTGGGCTTATTTGCTATCTTTGGCACATGAACCTGCATTACATGATACCTTTAATGTTTTATTAGCAATATCACATCTATGCAGGAAAAGGAGATTGTATTTTCTTTATCACAAATTGCATATGGAGCTTGTTTGTTATTTGGCTACTGGGGTTATTTTGTCATCTTTCATCCCGTTGGAAGTTCCAATCTTTTCCCTTTCAGGTGCCTCTCTTAACCTCAGTGTAATCTATTATTTTTGGGAACTGTTTATAAAGGTTTTCTGTTTTTTTATCCTTCATATACTGGATTAATTGCTTTCATGTGGGAAATTGAAATGCCTTTTCACATTAGTTTGAGAGGTGCATGGAGTTGGTTCTGCGCATCTAGAGCTACACTTTGTTAGTGAACCCACCTATCTAATTGAATGCAGGGTAAGGAATATGCTAGACCACGACAGACAGCTTTCACAGATGTGCATCTTGTTCACTTTTCAGTCCTTGTGGAAGTTGATCCTTCAAGAAGGAGAAAAACTAATTCTTGTATTTTTTGATACACCCTATAACCAGGCTGTATACGGCCTTGTAGATAAATTAGGTAAGCTAAAGGCCTTTTCCCTTGATTTATTTATTTATTTTTATTATTTTTTCTTTTTGAATGGTTCTTTGGTGATGTTCCAATGCTAATTTAACAAATTAGCAGTGACTTCTTGGCTAGGAAATGAGACTGTCGTATGGATGTGTTACCATTTTTCGTGTGTTATTTATCTGGAACCTATATGGACTTTCATCTTGTAATCTTGTATATCCTGGTGATGATTTATATGTTTAAATGAACTTCCTGTGTCACTTTTCAGGCAGTTTAGTTGTGAGATTGGTGTTTCTTCCTCTAGAAGAAAGTTCATTTTCTACATTTGCCAAGTTTGCAACAGGTTACTTTCTATTCTCTTCTGATATAATGAACAGTTAGTGTTGAAGATAGCATGTAGTAGATTTCATTCATTTAGATTTTGCCCTTATCTTCCTTAGATCGGAATGGAGAAACAAAATTTATGTAGCCCACCCCAATATAGTTGGGATAGGGCTTTGATGATGATGTTCGTTTTGCGTAATTACTGTTACATCAGGAACTTCTATTTATTTATTTATATATATATTTACTTCATTGACTCTTATGTAATTAGCGTAATATTTGAATAAAAGTTTATTTCTAATGTGCGCATGCCCACATTGGACTATGCACAAATATTTTCAAGTTGAGATTCTGCTTTTATTACATTGTATTAGAGCTGGTTGTTAGTATCAGGGTTTTGTCCTTCGTTTCTTCTTCTCCTTTACTTCTCTCTGTTTCCTTTTCTCTTCTGCCTCCTTTTGTACCTCCTCCCTTCTTCAACAATTTTTTTTTCCCGCTTTAAGGGAAAATTTGTATTAAGCAAGAAAGGGCAATAGCCCCCAGGAAACCCAAAAAGGGCAAAACAAAAGAGCTGAAAAAGCTCTTAAACAACAAAAAAGAAACAAAAAAGAAAGAAAGAAGATGCGAGAGAGCAATACACCAACCCTATGATGCCCGGATACAGACACGGGTACGGATACGGGACACGGGAACGAGCGTCCGATACGTCAACTTCAAAATTTTAGGATACGGATACGGGTACGGCATTTTTAGAAATATATATTTATATATTTATATCTAAATATAAATATTTAATTGGGAGTTTATTTTAAATGAAATATATATATATATATATATTGCTGGAGCTGTCAATCTAGAGTAAATAGATTTTTATTTTGCCGTTTTTTTTTTTTTTTATTATTATTATAGCTGGGCTGAGCTTGACTCAATCTGAAGCCCACAAGATGGGCCCTCACTTGAAATTGGAGTGGGGAATACATGGGCCTTGGCTCACTTTGAAATAAGAGTGGGAGACACGGTTTTAAGGTAATGAAAGACACACTTAAGAGACCCACGTGACAGACAGAGAGATGAGATGAGATGAGAGGTAAAACGAAAAAAAAAGAAAGGCATTCGTCTCCTTCTTGTTTCTCTGTTCTCTTTTTTGCCCTAACGATAAGAGAGATGAGGGGAGAGAGAAGATAGCAGCAGCAGGCAACGACGATGGTGGAGGCGGTGACGATGATGGTGGAGACGATGATAATGTCGTGGTGACATCTGTGCAGGTATGCCCCCTTTTTTTTTTTTTTTTCTTCTTCTTCCTTGTGTTTGGTGATGGAGGTGAAGGGGAAGGGGTTCGGCAGAGGGGGTGGGGTTGTGCGTGGTCGGGAAGACGGATTTCCGTTATTTTCAAATTTTTTTTTTTTATAAAATGCAACACAGCCGTATCCCCCTTTTTTTTTTTTTTTGCACCGTATCTTGCGGTATTCCCTACCCGTATCCATATCGTACCGTGTCTGCACGGGTACCATGGGTGAGTTGCCGTATCTGGGTATCATAGCACCAAACATAGAACCGAAAACAGCATTAATAAATCAGCCAAAAGAGATCAGGATAGGGTGCAGTATCTGGTTTGAGTTCGAATCTGAGACAGAGGTGCCCATTCCTTTCAAACGGTTCAAGAAGATAGACTTTGCTTTCTCCAGAGAAGGCAACTTGGAGCTGTGCTTAGAGTCGTTCCAGAGGGACCATAAGACAGAGATGGCAAAGAAGAAGATAGCTGCAGCACACTTTCTTCCAGAGACATCTCCATCCATGGTAATTGTCTTCCAGATAGTTGAAGCACTTCATAATGGGCTGTCCTACTTAATGATAAATCAGATTATGAATGGGACAAACTCATATCCACATATTGTATGGACATGGTTTGTAGTCATCCAGGTGACTGTCTTTCTTCCTGTCACAGTAAGTTTTAAGCAACAGAAATCACTAAGTGGGAAATGCTTACTGCCAATTATGTCACAATAATTGATGCAAACCCTAGGAGTAGACCTTGCGTCACAAGTGCCGCAGCACAATGGTAGTTTTTGCATAAACAATTACAATGAAGGTGCCTCTCCAATGACAAAATCCCAAAGGGAATTTCTATTAAACTTCAAACTTTGAAAGTTCCATCTCTGCAATGCAATATATAGGGAAAACAAAACTTAGGCCCTAAGTTACCTAATCAAAATAGGAAACTAATAATATTAGAAACTACTCTAATAAAAATCATTAAATAAACTAGAGAATAATAATAATTAATAAAATAAAATAAAAATTCTCTAAACCTCCTTGGGTCCCATATGTGGACCACGAGTCTTGTTCCAATGATATGGTAGTGCTATTGCATCATTCCCCCAGGTTGGAAAAGAGTTCGACCTCGAACTCGATTTTGTCTTGATATTGCTTCTGTAGACGTTGTGTACTTGAAGCACTTCCTTGGTGACACTGGTTCTTTGGCGGTGCAGGCTTCGTATGATGGAGTGTTATTTGCGTTCCATTGTGAGCAAATATGTATGTATTTTCTCGCATGTCATTAGTTCTGTTGTTGTCATACATCCATGATCGATGTAATAGGATATCACCACTATCCATTGGTAGCACATCACGCCAAACTTTATCTTTGTAGCCCACACCAATGACAAGGGCAACCTGACATGCATGTCGCACTTGAACTTCATCACCTGTCATTAGCCATCGGTCAAAATAGGGACAATGATGCTTTCAAACCTTCAACTGCAAGCGACCCACAAGAGCTTGGGGTATAATGTTTTTGCAACTGCCTCCATCAATCAAAATTGTGCATGCTTGTCCATCCACAGTCCTGGTTGAGCGGAAAATATTATTTTGCAACCATTTATTCTCAACTGTAGTTTGTAGGTGTAGTTTCTTTAAGGACCATGGGAGCTTCAAGGCCCTCCATGGGACCCACTTCCTCTATTTCTTTACCCTTAGGATCATTTGGAGTATCTTTCACATCACCTTCACCTTCAATGAGGTTTATGCATTTTAGACATTCAAATGATCGATGCCCCTGTTGTTTACAATGAAAGCATGTGATCCTATTCTGGCCTTCGGGTTTGGTGAAAGCTTTTTCTGACAAACCACTTGGTTTAGAATCTTGTATTGATGGGGTCTTTTTTGCGGTCCATTTAGATGCACTGGCAATGTCCTCTGCCTTGATGGCATGTTGGATGATCTCATCAACATTATCAAATTTTTTAAGGCAAGTATATGTTGGATATCTATTTGTAACCCATGAAAATATTGGTCAACCAAAACATCATTGGCCTCATTTAAACCACAACGAGCTTGTGTTGTCATAAATTCTTCAGAGCAGTCAACAACCGTTCTCGATCAACATTGACTGCTAGTTGATCTTGTTGATTCTGAATATTTCCTCCATCATCTCGATTAGCATCCCCATGCCGATTAATTTCCAAATTTGTTATTCTGGCATCCATCCTTACAAGAGTTTCATGGAGTTGAGTGATCGCTGTGGATAATTGAGCAAGAGTTCCAGATAATTCCGTAATTTTTTCAGCCAATTCTTCCACGGATGTGGACGAAGACTCCAGTTTTGCCTTCTTTTTTTGAGTCATTTTTTTAATGCAATTGGAAAACAAATTAACCAACCTGATAGGTAGATCTGCTCTCCACGATCACTCATGTAAAAACTTATCTGAAATCTGACTTTATATGAGCTTGATATTGCAGAAACAAGCTGGAGTGACTTGGCTTTGATACCAACTAATGGAGGCCCTAGGAGTAGAGCTCGCGTCACAAGTGCCACAACGCAATGGTAGTTTCCGTAGAAACAATCACGATGAAGATGCCTCCTACGATAAAATCCCAAAGGGAATTCTATTAAACTTAAAACTATGAAAGTTCCATCTCTACAATGCTATATATAAGGAAAACAAAACTTTGGCCCTAAGTTACCTAATCAAACTGGGAAACCAATAATATTAGAAACTACTCTAATACAACGCATTAAATAAACTAGAGAATAATAATAATTAATTAAATAAAATAAAATATCTCTAAACTTCCTTGGGTCCCACATGTGGACCACGATTCTTGTTCCAATGATACACTAGTGCTGCTACATCAATAATGTTTTAATGGCTACTGAGATTGATTAGAATGTTGAAAGAGCTATTTGATTGTTAGGAAAACAATGATGATCTATAAATGAGATCATCTTTCTCTATGCAAATGGGCTGGAAGTGTTAATTATAATACAACTAGTTGATTGGTTTTAATTTCTTGTGAGTAGCCATCTATAACTGAAAGTGATCTCTTCAAGAATGTCTTCCTACATCAAGTTATATGGCAGTTGTACGTAGAGAGTTAATCTTTGATCATTTCTGTGGCAGTACAATCTCCCCAAAGTAGCTTCAGGCTAGGAAGCTCACTGATGGATGCCTTGAAGTTTGTTCTCTTGATTGGTATGGTTTTCTTGAAGTTGTGTATACATTCACACAATTTTGAATAGGATCCACATGCAAGTTCTTCCAAATCTTGTGTTGCATGTTGTAAAATTATATATTTGTGATGTTTATGTAGGTATAGATGCATGAGTTTCTAGATATGTGTATTCCCTGTTTGGCTTTGCTTGGTGGTAAAGCCAAGTGGGTATTAGTATAACTAATTTCTAAAAATGCTTTACTCTTATCGATTAAACCATCTGGAACAAATTATTTGACTTACTTTCATTCTGTAGGTCTTGTGGTTATAGCATTTGGCCCAAGCTACTCTTATGCTCTCATTAGAATACTGTATGGGAAGAAATGGAGTGATGGGGAAGCTACTCTCGTCCTTCGTTGTTATTGTTTTTATGTCATCGCTTTGGCTATGAATGGTTCGTAATCCTTTAAAAAAGTTTCATAGATGAATGGTGTATAAACTTGGGCTTGTTAAATATGTGATCAACATTCTAATTTTACATGTTTTCCAAATTTGAAGATATTTTGGTTGTAGTTTTTATATAATGGCTTGCTAATCTATGCACCTAGATTTTATTTTGTTTTTTATTTTTTATTTTTTATTCTTTTTTGTTTTGTTTTTCCCCCATACTTAAGGATAATGGTTTACTAATTACTACCCTAAACTTATAAATGGTTTTAATGAGGATCCTATGAAGCTAGAATTCCTATGCCATTTCATGGAACTTTCTAGGTTTTAAACTTTAAAAATAGCTAAGGTATTGATGCTTTCAGAACTCAACATGAAAAATTGATAGTCATAAAAACGGTCCTATGCTATGATACCTGGATACTTTTACAAGCCCAACATATCCATATCGGGCTGATACAACACTCATATTGGTACCCGATATTGCAACGATACTTCTAGGGTACATGTTTAGCATATCCTACATACCAAGTCCATTATGTCATATTTTAATTTTAATTTTCTCACCTCTCAACATAAAAAATATTAGAAAGGAACATAAGCATTGATAATTTCATTAATTTAAATGTGATCTAAAGAAAACTAAGGATACCGATATCCATATATGTGCCCTAGATTTCCAAAAGTGCATAGTTGTATCCCCGGTCCCCATTTCTGTGTCTGTACCCATATATGTACTGGGCATCATAGGTCCTGTGCTTCATTTGATAGCAGTAGGGTTGGGGGCTTGCAGCTGCATGTCTCCTGGTACAATCTCAAACAATTTCATGCATCACTCATTCACTCATGCTGTGGATTTGGCTCAAGATAGATCATAAAGGAGAAACAAAATTCATGTAGCCGACTCCAACATAGTTGGGACAAGGGTTTGATGATGATGATGATGACTCATTCACTCATGCAACTCTTTGTGCCCCCAGATTGGCAAGTTGCTTAGGCCCGTTTGTTTGCATAGAATTGAATAAATAGAGGAATTCATGGTCAAATGGGCTCCAATAAAGTATATTAAAGAGGTAAAAGGTGAAGGATTTAAGGTAGAGATGTAGATGAGACCTTGCCTTTGCATGGGTTTGAATTACTAGGGTGATGGCAGGGTAGTCATTTGTCATCTCCCCTTGCTTCATTTTGTATTAAAGGGGAGGTTGTCTAATGAAAATTTTTAGATATTCACATTTGTCTCTTCTTTGTTAACCACTTTTAGGAATATCATCATCATCATCATCATCATCATCATCAAAGCCTTGTCCCAACTATGTTGGGTTCAGGTACATGAATTTTGTTTCTTCATTCCGATATATCCTGAGCCAAATCCTCAAATAAGTGGCACATCTTTAGATCCATTTTTACTACATCCACCACATCCTCTTCAGTCTACCCCTTCCCCCTTGGTGGGCCATCAACCTGCGTAGCCAAACTTTCCTTTACCAGTGCCATTGCCCAAACCATTTCAAACTAGTTTCTCTAATTTTATCACCTATTGATGCTAGCCCTAAACGCTCTCGAAAGCGCTCATTTCTAATTTTAGCCTTGTTTTACCCTGCATCCACCTCATTCACCTCAACATTCTCATCTCGGCTACTTCCATTTTGTGTATATTTTGCTTCTTGATTGGCCAACATTCTACACCATAGTCCTTTGGGTTTTCAGCTTGTCGGTATAGTTCTCTTGGTCATCTCATCTCTAAGTTGGGGACTTTATATCTAAAGTATTCGGGTTTGTGTAGTCCCTATTTATGGTGGGTCCATTAAACCAATAGGCTGCATAATTAATTAGTGTGTGTAAGCATATTGGCCTGTCAGTACCTCTCTCTTGTACTGCTATGCTTTTGATATGCAAGTTACCACTCAAAATGAAAAATCAAAATAAATAAATAAAATAAACTTTCTGCTCTTTTTGTCATCTTGCTCTTATGCGGTTATAGCATACTTACAAACTTGCCATGAACATAGATATCCCGTACAACACCAGCACAAGTTTCATATTTTCTTCTCTAACATGATATGATGTAAATACATAGTATTACATGTGAAAGTTGGAACCTTTCCAATGTTTCAGGGACTTCTGAAGCATTTCTAAATGCGGTCGCTACAAAGAGCAAAATTAAGCAGTCAAATGCTTCCTTGTTAATATTCTCTGCAATCTATGTAGTATTGAATGTACTGCTGATTAAATTTGCTGGAGCTGTTGGGCTGATTGCTGCTAATTCATTTAGTATCCTTTCACCTATGGTTGCTTGTTTCTCTGACTCCTCAGTCCATTGCTTTGTATCTGTTATCGGAAATTATTTATATATTTTAATTATTCCAATCATAACTCATCATAGTTTCAGTTATTGTTTGCTAATAATTATTTTTTGTGAATCCATTGGTAATATTTTTTGCATTTATACAACTGGTGTTCTCAAAACATGTATTAGCTATTGCGAGATCAAAAACGACAATGAAGTCGTGGAATAGATAGAAAGGTTAATACAACTATACAAGATTAAACCTACTAGAGAAAGTATTACAATCGAAGGAGAGTTCAATGGTCATGTAGGGAGGGAAGGAGATGATTACTACAGATAAATGGGGGTTATGGTTTAGAGCAAAAGAACCTGTGCAACTGACATTAGCCCTTAGGGGTATAAAAAGCATTCAAGTTCTTTTTGTCTGCTTCTATGGTGCTTCTTGATAAGTTAACTTATTGGGTTATGCTGTGACACCAAGTTGAAGTTTTAAAGGGGTATGCTGTGACACCAAGTCGAAGTTTTAAAGTTGAGAAAAAAAAAAAAAAACCTAATTAGAGTGGAAGAAATTAGAAAAGGAAGAACAAAGAGAAATAAAGTTATAGAGAGAGAGAATTGGAGAGATGAGAGTTAAGTGGTGTTTCAATTAGGGTTGGATGACCAGGCCTATATATTTATAGTCTATAGATGTGTGATAATTTACATAATTTGCACAATAACCCTTTTATTTCACATAGTTGCAAACAGTTCCTGAAAATTTAAATACTACCAAAAAAGATCCCTACGTCTCTCAACAACTAGGATTGTAATTTGGCCCATAATTGGAGAATCATGAATTATAAATTGTGTTGTCACATTATGGGGACAAGACAGTTCAGCTTGTTTCCCTGGCTTGTATTGTTCCCTTCAATTTTAGTTTTTTCATATAAACAGTGAACTGATTTTGAACTGATTTTTTATCTCCCCCTTTTCAAAATATGTGCAATGGGCCCACCTGTAACACATCCATCCATGCTCCCTATGAATTGGCCCCATCTAAAATTCACTTGGATCAGAGTGGACCCACTGTCGGATTTATCACATGCAAAAACATGATTTATTCCATCGGAATTAATCATGGCGTGTGTATTGGAAAGGTTATATGTATGCGTATCTAGGTCTAACAGAACGTAAAGACTAAAGGTTACTTTGTTGATAGATTATTTTGGGATTGTTGAGATTTTAAAATTTTGTTTTTGTTTGCCAAAGCTGACTGTGTATGGAGAATTTTTTATTTTTATTTTTTTGTATGATCTGATTGAGAGTTTTGGGATTTTCAAGTCTAAACTTTAGTCAAGACTTGTTTATTGTTCATTCAAGAAAGTCCTGGTTCGATTGAAACAGGCTTTGGTGCTCTACTATAACAAATTCTGAATTTTGTGACGTTTCTGCGGATAAACATAGAATTCCATCTGCTGAGTCTAATTCTCAGATGTTGCATGTCCCCATATATGTTTGAAATTCCAGACTTTGCAGTATTCTCAAATTTTTGTTCAAAGAAGACGCATGCTTATGTATTGTGCGAGCTAATTATAAATCTTGAAACTCTCATTGACATAAAAGCTAGAAACTGCCCCATTGAGACAATTAGAAGGATTAATAGTTGATGGTGCTAGGAGAAGAGGAGGTCAGTCATGTCCTTAGAGAAGTGGTAAGGAAAGACATGGCATCATATAACTGATGGCATGGTGTTGAACATGAATACATGGTAGAGTGGAATAACAGAGCTCATAAAGGTTGTGTTGAGTTTTTTGTGTCTCATCTTATGTGGATTTTTTTTCTTCAAATTGGAGTAGAAGTCTTTTGAGGCCACCTCAGATCGATGGCAAAGAGTTTTGTTGATGACAACGGTGAATTTCTCATTTGACAATAATCTCAGTGCTGAATTGAGGGAGGGATGATATCGGATTTTAGATGGATCAGTTTAAGTTTTTTAGTATCACCAATTCTATGAATGAAAAAAAATATTTTAAGTTCTAAGGAATATTTACTGCTGTGTTTCCTGACTGGTCAAAGATATGATTTTGAGGATCTTGTACTCTGCAATGTTCATCAAGCACTACTTCCAGGTATCTAAGCAACTCATGTACACATTGGCATCTATTTTACACCGACTTCTGCTGGGTGTATCTATCACGTTAGCACTTGTAACTTGTTTGCATTGACATGGAGCTTATAGTTAAGACAGTTTTGCTTTTCAACAGAACTCTACTGCATTTGCTTTTCGTAATTGCTTGCCTTCGGGCTGGTGGATTCTAATTCTTTTGGGCACTGTGACACTCATTTCTGAGAGATTAATTCTGGACCGGGACAACTTCTGGCCAACTATGTTCATTCACTTTGTCATCGGCCTGGTGTGCTTCTGCATCTCCTTAGTTGTGATGTACGTACCTCTTCACCTTCTCTCATTTCATTTTTTTTTATATCTTGCTCCAATTTTCAGCGACTCAGAATGGACTCAGAAATCGTAAATAGAATTTGGGCTTGATCTGCTGATTGATTTGACAGAATCTGAATAGTTACAAATTTGAATACAGACTGGGGACTAAGAGCTTGATCAAACTGATTCGCCAGTCTCAGTTCTGAATCAATCTGAGTTGTTGAGCGTTGTCTTATACAGAGCTGTGAAAAGTATAGCTTCTAATGACAATGACAATTGAAAGAGAGCTTCATGGAATACCTGAATTTGCAAACATTGTATTGTAGTGACATTTGGGATGCCCTTGCTACTATGTTACACATTCATGTGTTTTCTGGCAACTTATATTTTTAAAATTTAAATAAGTCCCTAAGTTTTTTAACAAGTCCTTGAGATTATTATTTGAGTTAGTCTATTATATTTTCTTTATCAGTCTCCATTCTCCAAATCCACCAAAATAATAGGAATCATGTGGACATCACACCCAAATAATAAATCATAGTGCGCTTCATTTCGGTTGAAAGTTGCTCCTGCTCACTTGATGATAGATTTCATGAAGGGCATCATACCATAGTTGTCAATTTCATTTTGGTTCCCATTTCGGTCTGCCTTCAAAATGAAATATTTTGGCATTTTGGAATTTTGGTAAGACTTTTCGGAGCAACTTTTCAGAAAAATATAAATAAATAAATATGTAAAAAATAAAATAAATACTAAAATTTAGTATTATATTTAAATTTGGCTAAAGCCCTATTACACCTACAAAAAAGTCCTACATTATCAGTATACCAATATCATGTGGTATTTAAAAGAAGTAATTAAAAGAGAAACATAAAAGGGAAATTTTGGTAAGACTTTTTTTTTCCCTTCTTGTTTTAGATGTGAAAAATACTTGTGCAACAACCTCTTCTTCTTCTTCTATTACTTTCCTCTATGCTGTTCTTCTTCTTCTTCTTCTCCTCCTCAACTTTTCTTTGAAAAAAAAAAAAGCGAAGTAATGATTTTGGGAATTTCAATCGTAACTCAAGATTTTCGGTTGAAATCCATGAAATTTTTTTATGGTAACTTTTTGGAAAAATGGCTGGAACGAAAATTTTCAGCCATTTCGGCTTAAAACAAAATGGAAATGATAACTATGCATCAATACTCAGACGACTTAATCGTGGTGGACCTAAACGAATCTAATAATGAAATCATGGGATGGCCCACCCCAAGTTTATAATAACATTGGCCCCATCCACTTGATTGTGGAATCACAATGCACTCACATCACATACTGATGCAAACCTTGACAGGGTTTGGATTGAAGCTTTGCAAAGTGCCAAAGCACATAAAAATCTTATCTCCAAAATTGGTTCTATTGTTCTAGAATCCTCATATATATTGGAAAACAAACCCTAAAATTGTGAAGACATTGAATTTTGTATGTTCCTTAGTGTACCATGATCTCTAGAGGATCACCTTTATTTGATAGTTTCTCATGTATGTACCTTACGGTTTACATTATATTTGATTCAAGTAGTTAGTCAAACTTTATTGTATTTGTGTAGTAATGCTCATTACTAATATTATACATGAGACTCCATTTTAAATAGAGTGGTTGGGAGCATTAACCCAAATCATATAGAGTGATCCTCTAAATATCCCAAGTCACATGGTCCTCACTATTCTTTGCATCCTCTTGATTTCCATGGCCTCTGGTCACACCCAAGTCATCTCAGTTTGGCTCGAAGAGACCAACTATGATTTGTAGGCTCATCTCATGACAATTTTCTTTATAGGAAGGAAACTTTGGAGATACATATCCACCAAAATAGAGAAACCCATAGAACCTGATATGGAAGAATCGGAATATGACATTGGTAAGATCAATTCTCAACTTGCAAAATACGTTGATCCTACAATTGGATTTCAACTTGCAAAATTTGCTCATCTTAAGGATGCTTGGGATTATCTAGCCCGCCTATATGTTCAAACCAAGTCAGCCAAAAGATACCTGTTGGAAAGGGACATTCGCAGCGCTCAAGGTGATGATTCAATACATGCCTTATCTGAAAATAACAACTCTGTTAGGGTTGGCAACTTGACGACACTCTAAATCAAACCCGAATTTGACCCACTTAATCCTACCCACTTTATATGCAGGTTGGACACAGGTCAAAAGAATCTGACCCGCATAACCCATCAACCCATTTATATTTCTTACCATTTATGATGTACCACTAATATAGCTTTACTACATAATTGATACTGTGTGGCCATCCAATTCCTTAAAATTGAGGAGAACGGCCTTCTCAACCCCCATTTCATTAATTAAAACTCATTCCCTAATGATTCTCCTGTTTCCCATGAGTGTATGAGTTTTTCACTACCCAATTTAAATAAAGAGAAACATCTCTCTGTGTAACTATTTCTCTAATCTATACTCTCTTCCAGGACTCCCATTCCTAAAAAAGGAGGACTATGACTTCTCAATCCCTAGTTTGAAAAAGTGAAACATCCCTCTCTCAATCTCCAATCTCTAATCTCCGTCTCTCTCTAGACATTCTCTCCAAGTCATATCTCATGGCCATTGCAAATATGCAGCTCCTAATCAAGTACAATCTTGGGTACATTGTAGAAGATCCATAACATGACTATGACAAAAAAGTGTGACATCTGATCTGGCTTCGACCATGGAGGCATGAGATGGAAGGTAAGGGTCAAAGTAGCCGTCTTCCAACCTATGATATGGCAATCAAGCAAAGCATCTTAAGTGGGTCCAAATGTTGTCTACATGTGATTTTCTATATTCTCTAGGTTGGATCAGGTTAAAAGATTGAGTCACATTGGATTTGAGTTATACGGATTGGCTCGCTTTGACCCACATCGGATGCATGTGAAAGTCTTTTTACTCATTTTGAAAACAGGTCAAATAAAGATTGGGCTTCGAAGATGGACATTCCCAACTCAACCCATTTGCCACCCCTAAGTCTTTACAGGATCAGTTGTCATTTATGGAGCCACAGTTTAGATGTGCTGCTGACTAAGCTATATTGTAGACATTGTCAAGAAACTAGTTTTATGGCACTGCGACGAAGTTTGAGCATGTTAGGAGCTTTCTCTTGCATCGTTCTCTTCTTCCCTCGATTTGGCTTTATTTGAACTGCTGTTTGTGGAGCAAACTCGGTCTTCTCTTGCTCCCAAGAGAACTAAAGACATGGACCAAGTCTTTCTCTCTGCTTCTCCTGCTTCACAACCTGGTCTTCTTGTCCTCCTTGCCAAAAAGGCGGATCCTTTAACATCTGCGACCTACTGCAAGCAAGGACACTGGAAGAACCGTCCTATTCGTCTGAAAGGTCTACATTGGCAACCTAGTCAACTACTCAACACAACCTCTGTACACAGACAGGTGCTCAGCATACAGCCTTTCCACAGCTACGAACGCTTCTACATCTTCTAATCTCACTTCACAGATTCAGTCTTTCATTGTTGAGCAGCTCCAACATGGCAACACATGATGTTATCCTCGTAAAGACTCCTATTGGAATTAGAAAGCTAATCCTAATTACAATTCATTGAATAATGAAATAAGAAACAAAAATCCTAGACTTCTTTCGGCCATACATGTGAGTCACAGGTCTGGTTGCATCGGCCGAAAGGCATGGGATGACTGCGTCACATACATATTTTATGTATCAATGTATTCTACCCATTTAATTATTGTAGTACCCTCCTGCCTCCCCAAAAATAATATTTTAATAAAATAACAATAATAATAATGAAATGGTGTACCACTGTACCCCACCTAATGATTTAACATGGTGGGACCCCAAAATGTAGTATCAGGGGACCCACCCATTGTTATGAAAAATCAAAATCATATCCCAAATTTAAAGGAATTAATCAAGTCGTATTGTGAATCGTAGGATTTTTTTTATACAAAATGAAAAAATAATTAAAATTTTTAAGAGGTGTAAAGAAAAAACTGTAGTTATTTGTAATCCATCCCTAGCAGTAGCACTACATAAATACAATGACAAATAAGTCTGATCCAATCATATGAAGAATAGCATTGACATATATTAATACATTATAAATGATATGTATGAATAGTTAAATATGATTAAGATATTAATATTCCTAAAAAAAATTGCCGTATTTTTCTTGGTTCTTTTAAATAAAAAAAATAAAATTAAAACCCAAATCATCAACCCTAAATGGTTAGGATGTCTCCTGAACTTTAAAAAGTGTTAATGAAGAAAACAAATAGTTAAAAAGATGAATATGGGACAAAACTCATAGGTATAGTCGAATGCTTTAGTCATATGCTTGTTCCTTATTTATCTCTAAAATCGATAAAGTTCTTAAGAGGTTTCATTAACCATTAGACAACCTTTTAAAAATAGAACAATAATTATAAAAAGAAAAAAGGAAAGAAAGAAAAAGTGAAAGATCACTACTATTAAACTCTTTGTTGTGGTGATTCCTACTTAGCAAAATTGCTTGAATCATAAGATTTGATGAAACAAGTATCGAATTATAAAACTCACATCTAAATTCTAAGATTTATCTGTAAAATGGGATTTGTTGAATAGATATGAATTATTTTTTTTCATAGGACTCAAGATACGAATTGTAGGATTCTGACATCAATGGGCCCACCCATCGAATGATAAAATCTTGTTCGGTCTCACCTTAAAAAATATGTAATCACAGTCTGCTCCACCCATCTAATGTTGTAATCATGATTTTTATCTCTCATGTACATAATTTTTGTTGCACGCCTGCATAGGGGTGCTCATGGGTCGGGCTAGCCCAGCCCCCAATCTGGGCTTAGATTGCTTTGGGCTTGGTTTGGACCTTAGGTTTTAGTATTGTTGCCGCGCTTGGATCTAAATCTGGGCTGGACCGGAACAAGTAGTGCTTGTAGATTAGTGATTAATTTGACTGAATGAATGATAGAAACCGGAACAAGGGATAGAAAGCTTGCTCGACGTGGCCTGATTGACTAAATGGGCATGCTTCTTCTTGATATGTTTCAGGTAGGTTGGGGTCGGGCCAGGCACTCAAAGTCTGTGTCGGGCTTGGGTCAGATATGAGCCCGTGTTTCTTATGTTGGTTTGGCCATAGGGGTGTTCATGATCCAGACCAGGCCTAGCTTTAGAAACATAGGCCCTGGCCCAATCCCAAGCCCAATATGGACAGTAGAAGTCAGGCCCAAGCTTGTAACGCCCCACCCTACACCCATGCATGATATTGTCCGCTTTGGCCCACGGGCCTCACGGTTATATTTTTGGTAGGCCAAAACCTACTAAAAAGCCTTATGCAAGGTGAAGGTGTAAGCTCTACATATAATCCCATTCACTTTCCTCTTTATAGTCGATGTGGGACTCAGGGGCGTCACAATCCACCCCCCTTAGGGCTGCACGTCCCTGTAGCCTGCCAGCCCTCTTGGCTCGCCCACCTGGAAACCCGCCCACGGCAGGGGCCCACACTCGAACTAGTCGAGAGTCGGCTCTGATACCATTTATAATGCCCCACCCTACACCCATGGATGATATTGTCCGCTTTGGCCCACGGGCCTCACGATTTTATTTTTGGTAGGCCAAAACCCACCAAAAGGCCTCATGCAAGGTAAGGGTGTAAGCTCTACATATAATCCCATTCACTTTCCTCTCTATAGTCGATGTAGGACTCCGGGGCGTCACAAAGCCTGTCCATTTAGTCGATAATGTCGGGCCAGGCTGGGCCAACCCAAGCTTTTTACCAATTGTTTGGATAAAATACACTAAATTACAAGCACTCATTAGTTGGGTTGGGCCAAGCCAAGCTAAGGGATTTCTATCACTTAATCCAAGCCGGTTAGGTGCATGAGCGCCCCTAGTTGGGCATTGATATGCCTCAGCTTGGCCTAGTCTTGTCCATGAATACCTCTACATATGTATTGAATGAATTGCCATTTAGGGCCTGTTTGTTTGCATTGAATACATAGGATTTCGTGCCATAGTGGTTAAAAATGAAGAACCAAAGGTGAATATCCAAAAATGACCATAAAATATTTGTCATTTCCATTTTGTTTTGGCCAATATGGCCAACACAAAAGTTTTCGGTTCAGATTTTAGTGCATTTCAGTCAAAATCCAAAATTTATGTTCAAATTCCGGTTCTTTGTCTGAAATGCCCAAAACCGAAGGTTTCATGTTTTTTTTTTTTTTTTCGATGAAAAAAAGGACGAGAGAAGGAGACTATAATTGGTTGCTTGAAAGGAAAAAATGGAAGGAAGGAAGAACAAGCGAAAGAGAGAGGGGGGTTGCACTTGTATAAATCCTAACCCAAAATCCCAAATGAATCCTAATACAACCCAATCATACAACAGTACGAGAATCAATTGAAACCAAGTATCAATCCAAACACTAATCAAACTTAATAGAAACCCTAATTCATACTTCAAAAAAGATGAACAGAAGAAACATACTTGTAACTGCATGCGGATTCAATCTCCTTCAAATCCGGCGTTGGATGCATGGACAACTCCTCCCCTCTTTCTATTTTGCTTGTGCAAGGGGATGGGGCGACAAAATGATTTGGACATAAAAACTGAAATGCCCTTTTAGTAGTTCTGTACTTTGTTGGCCTTGAGTTTTGGGCCCAAACGAGATTGGTGAGATCCACGATGAGGCCCACCTATTAAAACTCTTAAACCATTTAAAATAGGGCCCACCTATTTTATATATATACTAGCAAAATTTTAAAATTTTATATTAAAAATCTTAACCCATTTAAATTTTTATATTTATTTTGAAAGTTTCTATGTATTTTTTTTTCTACAACATTATTCCGAAAAGTTTTGCCGAAATTCCGAAATGCTGAAACATTTCATTTTGGAGGCCAGACCGAAATGGGGTCCAAAACAAAATTGACAACTATGTCAAATAACTTCCCCTTTAATGGAAATAGAGTCAAGGGAAGATGGAAAATGAATGCATAGCCATCACCCTAGTAATTCAAATCGTAGGAAAGTCTACATCGCTACCTTGTATCACCTATTTAATAATCTTTTGGTGGAGCTCATTTGAGCATGAATTCCTATGTAATCTAATGCAAACAAACAGCCCCTAATGTATAAAGCAAGGGTTTGGTTCTGAAAAATGGGAGAACTTTTTTAATTCCAGAAAACCAATTGCCTATTTATTTATTGATTTATTTATCGTGATATAAACAGCTATAGAAGTAAAAAAATATCGTTCTGATGATGGGTTTTTCTTATGGGTTTTTCTTCCTGCAACTGTTTTGTAAAAGTTCCTGTGAGACAAATTTGTACACTAATATATTTGCTTTTCACTAAACCATGGGTTTTGTAGAATAGAAGAGGATTATTTTTTATTTTTTATTTTTAACACTCAACCCATTGCCTCTTTTAACCCTTAGAATAGAGTAGAATCGAAGAGTTGTTTCTCATTTTTCCAAAAACATAAAGGGGGACTTCTCCATTCTTATCTGTCTTCTCAACCTTTTAATTTTTTTTTTTTTTTTTCAAACAGATATCGCCGGGAAAAGCCTTTCATCAACAAAATCATCCGTTTGCGTGACCACACTGAGTGATACAAACCAACGCATGCCACACTTGGAGGTGCTGACATTTGTGATCTCTTTCAATATTATTTTTCTAGTTCCCACCTTGTTGACAGGTTGTTACAGGATAATCCAGTTGTGAAGGAGATGATGCACAAATCCTCTTCCCATCAACTTGTCACTCTGAAAAGGTTGTGAATTTGTGGTACCATTATTCTACTTCCATACCTTGGTGACAGTAGCAAGGATCATCCAACTGTAATGCAAAGAAAGTTCAAATTGTCAGTTGCCACCAGAAGAAATTGCGACATGACCTTTAGAGGAGGATTGGTTTGTTCTTTTGATCCATACCCATTTATGATGGAGTTTCCACTATATGGTTATCACTAACTATCCTATCCAAGTTGAGTATATTCATTGGAGCAAGGGAAATAACTTTTTTAGATGTATTAGGAAGAGAACCCATTCAATGCGTGGGTTAACTAACTTATGAACAGTTGACAAAGAACATACACATTGATTAATGTATACGTGTCAATTGTTCAGTGGAGATGTTAAAAATTCTCTTATCAATTTGTTGATCTGTCCAACAAGTGACTGCCAGTTAATTTGTAATATAGCGTCCCCATGGATTTAGAGGCAAGGAAAGTTCCCTATCTTGGGTTTTCCATGAACATCATGAATTACTTAAAAAACAACCTATCGTTTCCCATTGTCTTGGATTTTTTGGTGCTACTGCAGGTCTCTAGCAGAATGTTAATTGGCTCATTGGCTGCCTTTAAATGCTTGCCATATATCCTGAATTGATGGGAGAAGGCAAAGATGATGATTTCGTCTGAAAAAACAAACTATCACAATCATTTCGTGGCTGCAAAATGCATGGTCTGCTATACCCCAACCTGAATGAAAAGATTGAACCATTGATTTAGACCTCTTTTAGTTCCCATCTTTGGATTTCCTGGTAATAAATGTGATCAGGGAATTAAAGTTCATTGTATCATTTTTTGGGAGTTGCCATTGTCTTGTAGGATGGCTGGTGGCTGGTGGCTGGTTTCTATGCTTATTTCTCAGTCTTCATCAGGGAGCCTTGTCTACTGCTTGTAGGTTTTCCAGGGTAGTCATCCTGGTATACTTGGGGTGGGGTGGGGGGAAAGATTACATTAACAATTTCTGTTACATATACTTCAGATATTTGGATCATAGTTTGAAAACTGGGAAACTCAATTTGAATGAATGGTCTTGAGCTGAGAGTTGCTCAATGGAGTTTGGACCAGAACAGACTCAATTCACATCTAATTGACACTTGCTTTACATACTAAAGCTCTCAATGAGATTTTCTTTTCTAGTGAACTCTTTTCACTAGAACGACGATGTTATATTCCAAGGGGAATGATACAAGTTTTAGTTGGCATGTCTGGGCTCACAAAAATTCCCAAATGAGAGACATTGGGGAGGGTAGGACCTTCACGAGCTAAATGGGTGTATGAGAGAGTGCAGAGGAGGTCAACCAAATAACCCTTTTGAGTCTGTTTGCATTAGAATACATAGGAATCAAATACATAGGGTGGTTAAACATTAAGATTATGTTAATTTTCAAAAATGAGCATCAAATAGCATCTTATTTTGATTCAATGTTCTCTTACGAGCAGACTGCATACTACTAATTTGCAGTCCATCTTGTGGAGCTCATTTAGATGTTTACATAGAAAGGTCTACTTATGGAAAGGCCCATAAAAAATAAAAAAAAATTAAGCCCCATCAATTCATCCTAGCCCTTGATATAATAGCCTCAAAGTTTAGTGTTCTTTTAACCATAGGTTTCTTTGAGATCCAATCCAACGGTGGGTAATGATTTAATTAGAGTGAAATTGGGATTGGTGCTGGATCACGTGGGATGAGAGTGTAAATGGGCCAGGACTGTTCAAAGGTGGGCCAACAGAGCTAGACAACATATATTGTTGCTTGTAGTCGAACGTTTCTCTGCAAACAAAGAGGGCCTTGGGCCCGTTTGGTAAATTTACTAATAAAGTCAAGTTAAGTTAAACATCCCATCAAAAACACTTTATACAAAAATTCCCTTCATCTTTTTCAAAAAAAGTCAAAAAGCAACTACATTTACTCACTAAAAGACAAAAAATCTACATTTCCCCATACAAAAAGTCAAAAATATTCCATTCCAAACAACTAAAAATAATATATCATCATAACTTACTTATATTTTATTCATTCTTTTCATTTCACTTCACTCCACTTTATTTTAAAAGTAAATTACCAAACGGGCCCTAAGGGCCCGTTTGGTAAATTTACTAATAAAGTCAAGTTAAGTTAAACATCCCATCAAAAACACTTTTTACAAAAATTCCCTCCATCTTTTCCAAAAAAAGTTAAAAAGCAACTACATTTACTCACTAAAAGACAAAAAATCTACATTTCCCCATACAAAAAGTCAAAAATATTCCATTCCAAACAACTAAAAACAAAATATCATCATAACTTACTTATATTTTATTCATTCTTTTCATTTCACTTCACTCCACTTTATTTTAAAAGTAAATTACCAAACGGGCCCTAAGGGAACCCTTGCCACCATCTTATGTGTATACATCATCAAAGTCTTGTCTCAACTTTGTTGGGTAGGCACACCATCTTTATATGTATATGGTTGTCAATTTTTCATGGGATTGATGAGTGTGAGAAGGTCGAAGTTGGAATTGAATTGATGATAAGTGTTTCACAACATGACATTTATTCAGGAGGCAGTGAAATAGATCCTATGGTATCAGTGAGACTCATACTTAGATTAGGACCCTAAAATCTGGCCGGACAATACTAGTCATTGATGGCCATCTGATGTAATACGACGAAATGTAAAAATAAAAATTAATGAAGGGCTTTACTGACAGAGTTTTTAGATAAAATGCAAATAAGGGCTTTAACAAGTGGAGTCCATTTTGTTCCAGATGGGGAGCCTACTATATTTAATTGAATATGAATATGGGTTGGGTAAAAATTGGACTCCTCTGCAAATTAGGGCCATAACAGGTGGAGTCCATCTTCTAGATGCGAAGCCTATAATATTTAATTGAAAATTGGAGGATTCATACTTAGGCACTAACCTGATTTTATGTTATCAACATGTGGAAGTAACCATTTGAAACATAAAATATACATATGAATGATATCATGTATAATGGTATATTATATAGCTTCAAATTTCATTTTTATACAAGAAACTCTCACAAGCCTTCAACAATGTAAATTATCAAATCTTCTTCTTTTTTGAAATTTTTTCTAAAGTACTACTATAATAAAAATGAGCCCAAATGAACAACTGTGGTAGCTTGTATGTCACATCAAACCATTATATAAAAGTTTTGACCTGAGCATTACAAGCAGGGATGGCAAAAGGATCAGGCCCCTCCTCACCCAGGTCACACCCTCCTCACCCTGTATTTTACTCACTTTTGATAGGTTTGAGATGCTGTTCTATACTCTTTATAATTTGAAGAAATAATACTTTATTAGTAATTTTGTAGATGAGTCATAATCAGACAGTGGGTTGAGGCAGCCAAAATTCATGTCCAAATCAGGTCAGCATACTTAAATGGGACCCCTAAGAACCAGTCAAATCACTACCAACCCCACTCCAAACCCCTAATGGCTGGGTCAGCCCAGCTCACCAGTATAATCTAGCCAGTTACTATTCATTTCTCCCACAAGCAAACTACATGTACAATCCAGCTCTATCAGGCGTACTTAAGCCCACCTTTGATCACTGCAACCCCAAGATTTGGCACCATGTCCAATTTTTATGAGACTTTTACATACCATTGGATTGACTCTCAAAATAAATCTTACGGTTGAAAGATCGTTATATTCTAAGGATGTTAAATCAAGAGCCGGGATAATTTGATGTGCCGATGTTTTTCTGCAATACAAACATTTCCATCTATCGTATGCTCAATGATAGGAATGCATCCAAGTGAGCCCCATCACCTGGACTGCATTGCCATTCCCATGTAGGGATAAAAAAAAGGTGTTTTGGAACCACGTCATAACCACAATTTTAAAGAATCAGCAAAAGCCAAAACCTTTATACACTGGTCATTAAATTGGCCTATATATATATCAGCAAGGCTTTCCTAAGTTCAAGCTTAGGATAAAATTTTGTAAACTCATGCTTGTGGAGCCCACCTTTAGTCTATCCAAATGGACCAAACACATGACCCCGCTACATTGCACATGTCCACCAACTTTCGGTCAGATCCGAATTTATTGGACCATTATATCGACTATGTATCGATCAGAATGGACTTTTGACCATTAAACTATTGGACCTATATGGAGATGATATAAATATATATATATATATATCAGTTTGTTTGGCCCTTTTTATGAAACAAGTTCTTTTTTTTTTTATAAAAAATCATTAGAAGATAATGCTCGTAGAAGTCATCGTCTTCTTTAATTGGTGTTAGGTGTGCTATATGTAAGCAAATTAACAAGATATGACATAAACTTAAAAAGGGATAAAAATGAAACTTCAACACATTTTAATTTCTGGGCCCACATAGAAAATCTGTGACAGCCATGGTTAAAACCTTCAAATATGGGTGTGATGATGCCACTTTATTTTGGCTGAGTTCCATAGTCATAACCAGAATGATTGGAGTTCAGGCTCAGCATAATCAATGATGGTAGTCAATAGAAATTTATGGTGTACAGTTGGCTTTCTCAGTCTGGACTTTGGAATTATATGGATTGGACTTTTTATTAAATCCAAATTAGTCTGATTGGATGACCTTAATCATCTGGTTTTACTCTTTACACCATATGAGAATTAATGTTTCTATCAGACCATATGAGGATTAAGTTTCTAACCACTCATTTGATGTGACCATTTGAATGGTGATGATAACAGGTGCAAATTGGTCTGGTACTTGAGCTCCAGATTTGGGCCAAACCACACTGAACATAAACTACAGCCAAGACTTTACCTCAGCTTAGCTAGCCCAAGATTAGGACCTTTTTGCTCAATCTGAGTTGAGCTGAGGTAAAGTTGGCTCGAACCCAAGGTCGAGTTAAGGCTTAATTAGCAAGGATTTAGCTCAGACTAAGTTTAAATTGTAGGCGTCAATTCTCATCTGGTTGTACAGGGTTTGAACCTTGTGCTTGTCACTTTCCATCACCCGAGAGCTCTCTCGTGTCACCCAAGTAGCTCCATCACCTCTGGCAAGGTCTTTTGCCTTCACCAGCGTAAAAAAATAAATAAAATAAATAAATAAAATTGTACTCTTAGCTGTGACCCAGTGCAGTTGGAGACCTTCACGAAGACTTGCTTGACCAAACCATATGCAATGACTCAAATCACAAGTTAGAATTCTATTGTAAATTGTGGACTACGTTTTCATTTTAACAAAAAGAACTCAAGTTTTTTTTCTTTTGCTATCGAAGAGTTTCCAACTTTTTGGATTAGACTAATCCTTCGGGGCCAGAGAAAAATCGGGTTAACACCCCTGTTGCCCTAACGTGATAGCACTAGTGAACTTAACCTTAAAAGAGAGAACCAGGAGTCGATACAAGACCTATAGTTCCGAAAGAGTAAGAAACCGTGGTCTTAACTACTCGGCCAGCTCTTTTAAGGGTACAAAAAGAACCCAAGTTGACACATGAAGTTGAGATCATCCCATCTACACAATGGGGGCATCAATGGACGGTTTGGATTAAGATCCATATATTAAGAGCATACCATAGATTATATCCTACTCCTGAAGAGCATCAAGATCAAGATGAGTCATGGTTATTCACGAAAGATAAACAATCGTACATGTGATGGGTATTGCTGGCCCTCTACTGTCAACCATATGAACTTGGACAAAGACTCCAAATGAATAATAGATTAGGTATATTTCTTACATTACTTAATTCTTTCATTCCAACCACATTGATATAAAATTGCATATATAACAAACTTTTGGATTTAAAGAAAGAAAAGCAATCTTAATAAAAAGACCTAGTTAATGGAATTTTTTTTAAGCAAATGATCATGTCCATCAAATGAGAAGGGCCCACAGGAGTGCCACTAAAAAACAAGAAAAGGAGCAGTGCATGGAATTCTCACCGGCCTCAATGGACTCGACTATTGAATCTATTGGAATTTAAACTCGTGGAGAGCACATCAAGGAGTTAAGTTCATTGAATTGACTTTAAATTTCATTTTCAGGGTGGTGGTTTCCATTGTATTTTTCAATCCCCACCTCTCTCATGATTTGTAAGACACCTAGGTGGGCCCAAGCAATTGTCTCGCACAGGAGCACTCCTCTTACATATCTAAATAAGTACAAGGGCCTTGGTCAGAGCCCTTGTCTAGGTTTCCATCTTTTATCTGAATTTAGGGGTGTAAACTGGGCCTAACATAGGTACTAGTCCTTAAAAATAATTTGGCCATGGGTTGGGGTCCGGTTAGGTCGGGTTGGAAAATCAAGCCAGGGGTTATTAATACGGTTGAAAGCGTCAATTCAAACCGGACCCATTTATTAATTGGATTTGTACTAAGTATCTAACTCCAACCCCAACCCGGATTGACGCCAAATTTTGAAGAGCATGTATGAGGTTATGACCCAAACTGAACTCGACCCATTTGTTAATCAGTTGGCCCAAAAGTTTAAGGTCTGGTTGACCAGTCGAGCCAGGATTTGCCAGCCATATCTTGGTCCCACCTTGACCTACAACCATGACCATAAAAATATTTCCACAAATCACATCAGCAATCAGCATTCTCTCCACCGACAAAGACATGGAGAATGGAAGAGGGGGACAGAAGAGTAAAATCCAACTGTCGGCATGTGAAAAAAGGCCACGGTATCAAGGAAGGTATTGTGAATTGATTTTCTTGTTTACCGAAAATGCCCTTCATCTCTTTAAGAAGTTGCTTGTATACTGATTAGCAGTCTTAGAAATCAGTTAATTATTTAAATCTAAGTCAAGGAAATTTTGAGAATGTAAATGGACCGAGCCGAGTCAAATTTGAGCTCGAATCAGTTATCCAAAGCTTGGGTTGAGCTCGACCGAGTCACACTCAACGAGTCCCACTCGAGCTCGACCCAACACTTCTTTCTCACGGTCGAGCTCAACTAGAAACATACTGAGCCTAGTTAAACTTGAACTTAACTTGAATTTCCTCAATTATATAGGCATTTAATACTTAGAAGTGAATTTATCTTATGTGGGTCCCACTTAAATATGAGATTATTTATAATCGAACAAAAGATATAAATAAAAACTAATCAAACGAGCTTAGCCAAGCTCAAGCTCAAGCTGATGCCTTAGTAAGTTTAGCATGAGCTAACCCTAGCTGGAGCTCGGGTTGTGAGCTAATTGAGCCAACTCAAATTTAGTTGATTAGCACATGAGACTAAAAATAAGTTTATTGAAAACTTATTTTTATTAGTGCTTAATTAGTCATATTTTTATTCAGTATAATGACAAATATGGCTTCTTTTAGAGAAGAATTGAAGGATGACACAACTTTTCAACCTCTTTCTTGGAAAAGAGAGATCAAACCTTGATTATGAACGAATTGGAATCATTGTAATGATTAAACTATAATGAAAATTTTGGGAAATGCTCTATGAAAAAATAGACAAAAAATAGAACCTTTCATCCTTTTTCCTCTTCAGCAAATTATTTCTTTCTTTCCTTTTTTTTTTTTTTTTTTTTTTCAGAAGTGGGGAAAACACAAACAAGCTTTATATTTAGTATATTTATTGAATTTTACATTTAAATAGATGATACAGTGTCACATTTGGGTATAGCACAATTGACTTACTCCCAACAAGAGTAGATGTCTTCCCCACTGAGCATAAAAATCATGCAAGCTCTATAAGTAGGGTGTCATGGGAAGATGATCAAAGAAAATGAATTAATAAAACTTTGATTTATCTCATTCCAACCTTCATGTATACATATAATAAGGAGGATAAATACACCACATAGGGGGCATAAAATGTTGGTGGGGACCATCTTGATCCAATTAGGATATACTTTTTACCTAATGCTTAAAAGAAGAAAATCCAAGGTTCAACCAGTATAAAGCTGATGGGTTTATTAATTAAATATATTTTAATTTATTTATTTATTTTATAACAAGGAAAACTCAAAATCACATAATCATGCACTGGCAATTGTACCCTTAACCATCTGAGCTAAAACTAGGGACATATTTTTATTTATTTGCTTAGTTATGTCCAACAATACATATCACTCTAATTGATTTGCACTTATTGCCCAATCAAGTGATTCAATTGCATAAAGTTCCTGCTGTAATAGAAGATAGGTAAAAAACATGCGGCATCATTATCCAGCCAACTAATCCCATTATTTATAAGGAAGGTTCATTAGATCTCTTTCTATAAATAGTCTATTCTTTATCACTTTCTGAAATACTATAATTTCAAATGTTCACCACTTTTCATTTTAGTTCCCTTCATTTTCTTAGTCAAATAGGTAATTTTATTGGATGATGCTTCTTAATAAGTAATTCATTTACCACCAACTCTGTTGCAATGGCCATCGCGCCTTCACCTTAATCATTGAAAAGATAAAATGCCTCTAATTTGCCTTATGAGTTTGTCAGTTTACATAATATACATGAAAATTTATATTCTAAATGGTTTAAAAAATATATCGAAAGCAAATATATAAAAAATGACCATCAAATAACTTTTTTTTTATTAGAAAGTTTATCAAGAGAAGATGGAAATAAAATACTAAGCCATTACGCTAGTAATTCAAAATTTAGAAAATTCAAGCCTCATTTACTTCCTCTATTTTATTCATTTCTTTTACCTCTCACTTCTTTTAATAGTTATTTGTGTATCCGTTCATTTCTATCTATTCAATTCTCATGAAAGGGGCAACAGAGTATTTTAAAAAATGGGGGAGAGAAGGTAAAAGAAAATGGGGGTGGTAGATAAGATATTTTATGGCTCAAATTTGTTAGATATGGGACATGAAATTTGTTAGATATGGGACATTTTCATTCATGGGTACTAGAACTGTAGAAGTAGTAGAATCACATGATGAGGGGCAGAATGGGTACAAATGTCAATGTACCATGCCCAGTGTCAATTTCGTAATTAGAGAGGGTCACATGGGCAGAAGACAAAGCAGTGAAGTTTACTGCAAGGTCTGATGATCTCCATGGAACATAATTCCCCGTGTCTTGAACTTCCTACTACTTGTTAGATCTGTCATCAGTCTTCACTTGTGAAAAAGGCCACTTCTTTCCTCCTCTCTCTCTCTCCTTCCTGCTCTAGATCTTGGGCTTCCAAGGAAGAAGAAAGGGAAAAATCTGCAGCAGAAATGGGGTTCTTCAATCTCTCCTCCATTAGTGGATCCATTTCAAGGCTAACCAGCTTCACTATTTTGCTTGTGGTCTTGGCTTTCTGCTGTAGTTTCTCTTCAACAGGTGGGTACCCCAGATCTCATTCGCTCTCTTGATCTTTTTTTTTTGGGTTAGTTTTATTTTGAATGTAAATGGGTCTTGGTTGGATTCAGAGTTTCAGGTCATTTTCATGGATGCAGCATTCTGGGGTTTGGTGTAATAAAGACCAGAGCTTTTTAATCTAATTCTCATGGAAAATTATGCTATTCTGTTCTGGGTTAATATAGGGAAAGATGCTTTTTTTTTTTTTGCTTGGATATATTATATATTTGTGATGCTCTCTGGGGTTTTGTATAAAAATAGAGAGGATTTTTTTTTCATCTAATGATGATAAAAAAAATTCTCTGTGGTTTTGGAGGAATAGGGAAAGGTGTTTTGTGTTGTTTTGTTTGGATTTCAGAGATTTAGCCCATTTTCATGGATGCAGCATTCTGGGTTTTGGTGCAATGAATAAAAGAGAAAATATTATCTGAATTCTCCTAGAAATTATGATAGTTGGTTTTGGAGAAATAGAGAAACAATGTTATCTTGAAGATTTATATAAAATTTAGGAACATTTTTGATGTCTTGTACATGGGTTTTCATTGAATTTAGGAATTCTTGACTCTAGATTTCTGAAATCAGTATTTCGGTATTTTGATGATGTAAAAAAATAAAGAAAAAATAAAAAGAGAGGAGGGAGCTTCATGTAATGTAACCTTTTAAAGTGATTTAGCAATTGGGTGTTGGAGAAATTAAGAAACATCTGTTTTGACTTTTAGTGTTTGTTGTTTTGTATTCTTTTCCACCTTCATGTTAATAGATATTTATTCTATTTTCAGAAATTGAGCTCCTTTTCTTGGTCTTACCTTTTTCATGTTTTGATATAATCAGTAAAAATGAATATTACAGGCAACGATTGTATTTGCAGGAAACCAGAAAACGATCTCTTAATTTGAAAATTTTATGTTAAATGTGGTTTTGGTTCTGGTTGCAAGCCTGGAATACAGATCTTTATTTACTCTAGTTAGTCGGTTCATCTTCAGTTGGATTTAGTAGTTGGAGAGAAAAGCAGAGGAGATTTCATGTAATTTTTTATATGAGATATGATACTGCTCTCTCTCTCTCTATATATATATATCTATCTATCTATCTATCTATCTATCTATCTATCTATATGTATATAAAATGCTTTTGGGTTTTGAGTTTAGGCAGTTGTAGATAAGAAAATTGGAATTTCCCCTCCTGAGAGATTTAGCAATTGATTGCTGGAGTCAGATTGTTAAAGGAAATCAAGCATCATTAAAACTTTTTTCCAGATATGTGGCTCTACTTGAAATCAAAGATGGCATGTTGATTATTATTTTTGTATAATGTAATTCAAGAAGTTTTTGAAATAAATGAAAATAAAAGATTATGTAAGTATGATAGGTAAGTGGAATCTCTTTTTACCAAGATTATTTTTTTACGGGAGGGCATAGTATGCTTGTTGTTGTCATTGTTATTAGTTACGGCTGATTGTGTGATTTTAGAATTATTTTGAGCTGTTGTTGAAACTTGAAATTATATGAAATTTGCACCAGTTACCCTTAATGAATGGGCTTTCAATTAATAGATGCCAGTGTTCCATCATGCCTTGAGCATTCTGCTAATACAATTTGGAAAAGAGAAATGGTGTAATGGTATTAGAATAGGATGAGGTATTTTATTTATGTTTAAGATGATTAAGTATTTGATTTTGCAAATGAAATAGACAATGTAAATTTGTAAGTTCAGGAGTTGGCTATTTGGAAATGGAAAATCTTTCCAAGTTTTATGCTCGAGTTTTATGAAAAATGATTAAAGCAATAACAATGAAAAGAATAAATAAGCATTAGCCTATGAAGATTAGGATTTTAACTTTTGCAAAGTTGGGGTTTCTTTGCTTTACCCCTTTTTTCTTTGGCTTGTGGGCTATGTTTCTATTATCTTGTCAATTTTTTTTTTTTTAAAATTTGCAGAAGCTTATGACTCGCTTGATCCAACTGGAAACATCACAATCAAATGGGACGTTATCCAATGGACTCCAGATGGTTATGTGGTAAGTGCATAATAATATCAAGGAAATGTTAATACTGTTTTAGAATTGTGAATGAATCTATATATTCAATTCACTCATTATACCTCAACTTTTGTTCATCCAATCTGATTCTTTATCAGTTACAATTTGATACTCCTGGGAAGTAAAAAAGAATATTTTTTTTCTTTTTTTCTTTGCCTGCTTGCCATCAGCTTCAGCAATTGAGCTTTAGTAGCTATGTTGAACAAACTTAAAACTGCTATGCTAATACTGAATTGGCCTCATAAGTCTGTGCTTGTATGGTAATGTCACCAGGACATTTGGATGTAGAAGCAACATGAGTTTTGGACATTTCGTCTATTGATAATAAAAAAAATGGGAAACCTATATTTTATACTCCTTTTTGTCTATGTCAGAATATGTCCTTTTTTCATTTTTCATTTTCATTTTTTTTTTTTGAAATGGTAACTTGTAGTAAACAAAAGCTTTACAGTATAAAAGGATTATACTGAGAAGCAGCAAACGGAAACCCCAAAAAATACAGCCTCCACTTAAAAGGAGAGATGAAAAACTATACAATGAGGGGACAACAAGGTCCCCAAAGTGAAACAGAACAATAGAGGCCATAGTCAAAGAGTTGCCACATCCCTCCCATTTATCGATAATTAGAGAATTCTGTGTGTTTTACCAAGCTATGTTCTGTATCTGCTTCTGTTATATGGTAATAATATAGATAAGAAATTCAAAGTTCATGATTGAACTTTGCATTTATGGTTGTTTGCAAGTTTCGGTCCAATCAGATACTCCTTTCTGTAAACAAAAGTCGGACACTCACCTTTTCTTTCTTTGGTGTCAGCAAAGTGGGTGATGGGCATCTCTCGTCCACTTTAAAGTAAAATAACAAACCTACCAACATGTAGCTTTGTGGTCAAGTTGACAGTGCTATGGAAAAAAAAAATCCGACTATCATTTTCCTTGAATAAATTTTTTTAAGACCATAATATGTAACTTTATTTTCCCATAATAAGCAACATTAGTGTTCGGTACTCAATCAAAATAGTTATCTGCAAACCCTGTCTGGTTTATTTTAATCATCAACTAATTTCTGTCTGAAACTGTTGAACATGTCAGGCGGTTGTTACTATGTACAACTTCCAGCAATATCGTCATATTCAAGCACCCGGATGGAAGCTTGGATGGACATGGGCAAAGAAAGAGGTGATCTGGTCCATGGTTGGAGCTCAAACTACTGAGCAGGGTGATTGTTCAAGATACAAAGGAGGCATTCCACATTGCTGTAAAAAAGACCCCACAGTTGTGGATCTATTGCCGGGAACTCCTTACAACATGCAAATTGCGAATTGCTGTAAAGGAGGAGTTATCAGCTCATGGGTTCAGGACCCACCCAATGCACTGAGTTCGTTCCAGGTCAGTGTGGGCGCTGCAGGGACAAGCAACAAAACTGTTAAAGTTCCAAAGAACTTCACACTCAAAGCACCTGGTCCTGGGTATACATGTGGAATTGCGAAGGTTGTGAAATCAAGTCAGTTTTTGTCATCAGATGGAAGAAGAGTGACTCAAGCTTTAAGTAAGTTTACTGAGGTTCATTATCCTTTTACAAGTCTGGTCAGATTTCATCTTATCTTGTTTTATGATTTTATGTGGACAATCGATTGCGACATCTTAAAACTGTGTCTGTCAACTATTTTACTTGGTTGTATATGGGCTTTCTGTGGTTATTCTATTCTTCTTTTTTCTGTTTTTCAGTTTTTGTCTCTATATATTTCTTTCTTTTGTGGGCGATTAAATCCTGTACTTCCAATCAATATAGTAACATATTTTTTTGTTTTTGATTTTGGAGTTGTGCCTTGGTAATGGCCTCAAGCTGTGACTTCGAGGTCAGAGTTCAAAATTTACCATATCCCATGTTGATTTTATTGATTCTCATATCGTAATCTGACACCATTCAATGCAAGCATACCATAGTTGTTAATTCCGTTATGGTTTGACCCTGTAGTGGAATGTTTCATCATTCCGGTCAATTCCGATATTCTCTTTCGGAAAAGATGTGATTAAAAAATGTAATATATAAATAATTGAAAAACATATTTAAATGTTAAATTAATACTAAAAATGCATATTTACATCACTTAAATTAAACTACACTCTATAATCGACCATTTTCTAGTTTTCACTGCTTATGAATGGAAGTATGAAACATGGATTGAAATGGGGCGGAATTGGTCCAAAATTTGAACCAGGATTGGGACGAGAGTGACCGGAATGGACCAGAACTACCGAAACGGACCGGAATTGGGTTTGGGAATTGGCTGTAACGGAATGTAATTGACAACTATGAAGCATACAATTATAAAAGGTGCGTGCAGATAGAAATTTTTTGTAGCTGAATTGATTTCATTGAAAGGAAAAGGAGCTTAAAGAGCAAGAATTCCTTGAGGGAGGAACTCATTTATTATCTCAAATTTGTATGAAATGCGGGTACCATTTTAATAGACTCTTGCTTGTTTTGCAAAGAAATGTACCATAAATGATATAGAAATGCAATACAGACATCATCTTTCACCAACTTCCCTTTTGTGGATGGTCTACTTAATTATTTTTGTCCCTGATGATGAATACTAAATGAAGTTTTGGTTTTCTTTCTATCATATTAAAGAAGTTTGGGGGTTTCTGTGTGATGATTGCATTCCCTGAGGCCTGTTTGGATCCTCGGAACATGGTTACCCTGCAGACTGCAATCAGTTTACTTGTAAACCTAATTATCAATAACTCTGTTTACGTGTAATTGGTGGCAAATAACAAAACAATTGTCACAGCTAACTCAAGCTATCCAAGTGTGTGAAACCTGATTTGCATGTAAACTTGAGTTGCATAACTCTCGTTATCCAAACCCTAGTCATGTCCATTGGTTGTTTTTGAATATCAGAAAAAGAATCATAAGGCTTTAATAGAATCTACTTCTGTATTCTAGTTATTACTTATTAGTTCTGTATTTCAGATTCTTAAAATTTTCTTTTTCAGTTTATCCCAATGATATATTGGCGGAATTAGGTCTTAGCTGGCAAATTTTCTGAAAATGGTACTTCAAATAACGTAAAAGATGTGATGTTGCAACTTGCAACGAACAAGGATATGGTTTTGTTTCTAGCAGGCTTCTCACTGATCTCTCTCATCTTAATGTAGTGACATGGAACGTTACGTGTACGTATTCTCAGTTCTTGTCCCAGAAGACACCCACTTGCTGTGTTTCTCTTTCATCCTTCTATAACGATACAATTGTCCCCTGCCCAACTTGCACTTGTGGCTGCCAAAACAATAACACTCATCCAGGGTCATGTGTAGAGTAAGTTACAGTTATGATTTCCTCAGTTCATTGTACAAGTACTGAAATTTCCATTTTAGTTTACTTTTGGTTTGGCGATGAAAATTTAGTTGTTGTAATACTTTTTTGCAGAGGAGATTCACCATATTTAGCTTCAGCAATTTCTAGTGGGGGCAAAAATAATTATGCACCTTTGGTCCAGTGCACCACCCACATGTGTCCAGTCCGAGTACATTGGCATGTTAAGCTCAATTACAAAGAATACTGGCGAGTGAAGGTCACCATCACAAATTTCAATTACAGGATGAACTACACACAGTGGAACTTGGTTGCCCAGCATCCCAATTTTGACAACCTCACACAGATATTTAGCTTCAATTACAAGCCATTAACTCCTTATCAAGCCATTAGTAAGTTATCTCAGTCACCCATGTTCTCTTCTACTGGTTTTCATTGGTTTCTTAGTGGCATGTTTCGGACCATTGGGTTCAAACAATGTTGAGTATGATTGAGTTGTATACTTGTATATACTCTTTCGGATATCAATTCCTCATTTCTTATGTAGAAGAAATTTCATCATCCACCACAAAGCCTTATCCCATTAATATGGGGTCGACTAGAATAGGTCAAATGATAGTGGTCTTGAGTGTTAGTATATAGGTTGTGTATAGTGATGTGCTTTGTCATCATCTTCAGAAGTTATCGTGCACAGTTTGCTAGGCTTCTTCATAACTGCAGATTCAAGTTGTTTATCGGGTGGGCTCTATCATTTATTATTCCTGGCTCAAAAGCGAGGTCATCAGTTCATTTGGTGGGCCATGTGAGAAATAATTTATGGGTCCACCTGAATTTTGGGCCAGTTCCTTTACAAGTTGGGGTCCATCTGTTGCACGCCTTGGATGTCTGGTGAATTCTGAAATGGGTTCATGGTATATGAAAACATTCCTGCTCTTATAATATAAGATCTGTGTTTGTGTGTGTTCCCCCCGGGTGTGCATAGAGGAACAAGAAATAACATCTAATTTTTAAATTTGGTTGTGTAGATGATACTGCCATGTTGTGGGGAGTCAAATTCTACAATGATCTGCTCATGCAAGCTGGTCCTCTTGGAAACGTACAGTCGGAGCTGCTCTTTAGAAAGGACCAAGCAACCTTCACTTTTGATAAAGGATGGGCTTTCCCTCGGCGAGTCTATTTTAATGGTGACAACTGTGTCATGCCACCTCCAGATGCTTATCCATGGTTGCCAAATGCTAGTCCTCAACAAGCTGTTGTCTTGACCCTTCCAATCATGGCTTTTGTGGCATCTCTCACATTCTTATTAATTTATGTCTAGTAAAAGCACACATGCCTGCTTGGAAAATTTGGACCAGAATTCCCACCCCAGATCAGATCACCAGATGCCTTTTAAAGTGGGTTGCTGCTGACCTAATTTATGGTTTCAAACAGATTCTGGCAATACGAATTCAGGTGTGTAAAACATTTCCACGAGAATTTGTATCACTTTCTAATTTTGTATTGGCAGAATGAATTTGCTGTCATTTTGGCTATTGGCCATTGTTGTATACAGTTATCTATTGTAATGCATTTTAATTTATATGATCATCTTGCTTGTAGAGGAACACATAAAATGTTCTTTCATATGTAATAAAGATGATTCCTAGAGTGTAGTCTTATTTGACTTGCATCTTATAATTTTTTAGTTCGTGTTCATTGGCTAATGATAGGTACTTTAATTATTCAGGGAGGATATGGTCATTGGTTTAAGTATCACTTACTTAATAATCCATGATTCCTGGTCATTGGTCTGATGGCTTCCACCATGATATCTATAGTCTCCTAACATTTGCTCAATAATTACAATCTGAATCCTTCTGGTTCTCTCCCGCGTAACCCATCAAACTAATGATATCTGGATCACCTGAACCTCACATGTACAAACTAAAGTTCCAATAAAGCCATCAATAAAGCCCTCATTCACACAAAAAAAAAAAAAAAAAAAAAAAAAAACAAAGAGAGAGAGAGAGAGAGAGGCATGAAATGTGTATTGTCCTCTCAGTTGTACATGGCAACAGGTAAACGCATGTAATGGATCTGTAGGCGCAGGGTTCCTGGAATAGTAATATTGTTTTACAGGAAATATGAACTACCTTTTGCCGTGGGTTGTGGCTTCCCAATAGTGTTGCATTTTATTTGTCAGTTCCATCTAAAAGGAGACTGGTTTAACACCTTGCCAAATAGGTGAACTGTTGCTGAAGAAATGCAACATATCCGAGGATTTGACTGAGGATAGATTGGAATAGAGAAAAAGAATTCATGTAGTTGACCCCAATATAGTTGGGATGAGGCTAGTGATGACTCTAATGATATTTGAAGTAACTAATTGAGAGAAACATATAAAGAAATAGTCTGTACTAAATTCAACTGTCTATCCAGTAACCCTTTGAATGTCTGGGTCTAGTGGACTCAGCTGGTTTCCTAGTCGACTTACCAGGTTAAAAAAGCTATGAGATTTATGTTTGTGTTTATACACACAGCAATTCAAGTACTTCTTTGCTCTTCTGGAATGGATTGTTTGTGCCCAGTGGGTGTTAAAGTTTGTTTGAACTTGATGTTTCCTTGATTTCTAAATTTTGAAAGTCTAAATGTAATCCCCACAATAGTTATACGTGCATGCTTCAAAACTAGCAGAACCTGTCCCTTCTAAAAGTGTAAAACTCTCATCTCAAAATCCTTTGATAGACAATTACAGCAGGGAACATATTTTTGTCAACTCTTTGATGATGCCTTTACATAATTTTTCATGGTTTTAGGCTGGCTATTCATCTTATCTACATGTCCAAAAAATCATGATTCATTCCTGCCTTTAAGAAAAAATATAATCAAATTCTCTGAGTTTTTATCGTTCCATCACCATCACCCGATGAAGATCAGTGAGAAAATCGCTAAAGCGAGAAATGTTGGAAGAAGAAGCACCTTTGCTGGGGCAGAATTTGGCAGAAACGGGTATGTATCGGGCGGTGGTAGCATGCATTCATCGCCATTGAAATAAATTTTCCGCGGAAATCCCCATCCTTGTTTGAGGCTGAATGTATCTTTGTTCTTCTGGAGAAGAATCTCTGATTGCACATTCCCAGATGGCCCAGCTTCCATGAGTAGATCATTGTAGTACTTCATTCCATAAAACATTCCAGTGTCATCTGTGCAAATAAACAGGGGCCAAGAGTTACTGTGTGCATGCAATGTGCCTGTATTTACTTGTGGGGTTAAAGTTTATTATATACTCTTACTGAACATTAATAAAATTGAAAACTGACCCAGTGAGAACCCTCTTAAGAGCTTTTGGTGGGTCCCTGGCTCACTTCTGATCATGGCGGGCCACTAGATCGGAATAGATCAAATGTGAATTTTCATGGGCGCATGAATATCATTCTGATCAGAGTGATACCATTATAATGAAGTACCTTAAGCTAAAACCATAAATCTTTCGGAACCTTAAATTAACATGAAACCAGAGTGATTTTTGTACCATCTCTAATCAGTGATGGGGCTTAGTGATTATGGTGGGTCCCCAAAAAAATGTTCATTTTACTTTAATTATATCATAATAATGTTTTGAGGGGTGAGAATCAATTTGGTTGAGTGTTGTTTATTTCATTGACCAGGTGAATTACCCATTTGAAAATTATGGAAAGTGCTACATGCCTATGAGCTTGCCATTTGGGTCTTATGGTTTGCTCATGACCATTGATCTGATGGGCCCTAGTGCAGGAGACATTTTCCATCAGTCCAATGGTTTGGATCATCCAGTTGTGGGCCTACTCACAAAGGAGCCTCTAATTCCCATATGGTTAAGTTTATTTCCTAGGTACTTGGAATATTGCACATTCAAAGCCCCTTGGAAAAATAAGCCCTCAAAGAAAAAGGTCTTGAAAGTGCTAGGGGATGATCCACCTTCAAGCATGTTTGGCCCTATCGCCACTGCACAGGTGGCGCTGCATTTACTTCAATCAAAACCGTTCCTCATGTGATCCCCACCAAACCAAAAGGGGGGGCCACCACCCAAAACTGCACCAATCAAGCAATCGTCAAAATCATTCAATCTATTCGATTGTTAAGACTTTTTGATCGTTGAATCATACTGTTGCTTGTTTTAGTTAACCCCCTGTCTACTCAGACTGGATGACTAGGATCATTCGTTTGATTAGTGCAATTTTTTGGGTGTCAATCATGCAAAGTGGACTGACTTGAACAATCTAGACCACCGGACACATGACCAAGATATTCTCATTCAGCCCAATTGCTCTACAGTTGAGCTGTGTTTGAAGTTGAACTGTATGTGCACTCACTTATAGACTGGTATGGAACCAGGGGCTTGTAATCAAAGCTGAAGACTTGTGTGACATTGTTGAGGTTGGGGTGCTGAATGACGAGCGTCCACTGTGTGTAGTTCAACCTGTAGTTGAAGTTGGTAATGGCGACCTTCACACGCCAGTACTCCTTGTAATTGATCTTCACATGCCAATGCACCCGAATTGGGCACATGTGGTGTGTACACTGCAACAGCGGCGCATTATCCTTCCTAGGTGTGTTGATCCCTGCTCTGCTTAGCAGCTTCGAGTCGCTCCTGCAACACCATTATCCATCACCCCATTTAGATTCAGTCATTTTTGGCATTTGCAAATGCCGGGTTTTGTACATGCAAATATAGTTTGGTTTCTGCTTTGAATTTACATAAAACTAATCTATTGATGCAGTTATTATGAAGCTGAATGTTAAGCAGCATAGAATGGCAAGAAGATGGAAGTACATGGGGGCATTCATGTGTGTATAACAAGAACAGAGAATTAGAAAACAATTGTCTGGAGGAGGTTTATGGGTGGTTTATCACAGAAAATAAAGAATTTTCTTTAAGATGATCTGTTCTCAGATGGCACTGCTTGATGTGATACGGCTCAAATTGATGATGATAGTGATTATGGTGGTGGTTTGGGAATTAGGATGCACTTAGAATATGAGAAATTAAGCACGTATTTGAAGTGTTTCAAGTATAAGGTACTAGAAGAGAGAGGCAAATAAAGACCCTGAAGTTAAGAGTCAACATGCTAGATTGTGATTTGACAACAAAAACAGAATCTACCAGGGATGAGTGGAGAAACAGAATTTCACTAACCCACTCTTAGATAAGGCTTCAATGATGATGATGATGATGATGACACGCACATTATTTGTACATTGTGTCTATATATAATAATACATGTTTTTTTTTTGCTAAGTACATTATACATGTATATGTGGAAACACTTCCTCTTTTTTTTAATCGTAACTACTCTCCTAAGCTACACTAACTATTGTATCTTTCTTGAGGTGCTACTAGCAGGTATCTACTCATTCCAACCAGAGCTTGAACCCGGCCACCCTGCATCCCCCTAGACGACTTTTGCGTCCATTATCAGCTAAGCTAAAAGCTTGGGACTATTTGCAAGCACATTTTGTTATTGATATATGTCTATCTAAAACTAATCTATGCACATGCACTGCCATATATAACATAATTCACCATGGGTTCATGTCAAATTCTGCATTTCGTGTAATGTAGCATTGGAAGAACAAAAATACACAATGCATGGATGAACAAAAATCAATTTCTGATCTGTGTATTTAAGAAGTATGGGGGATAGAGTTGGGAGCTTACTTGATGCAGTTACTTTTGCCATGGCACCCACAGGCACAATTGGGACAGGGAACGATAGTCTCATTGTAGAAAGACGAGAGAGAGACACAACAACTTGGGTTTTTACTGGCTAGGAATTGTGAATAAGTGCAAGTCACATTCCATGTCACTGCAGGAAGATAAAATAAAGATCCCATTTCAGAAAACAATCAAACACCACTAGTAGATTCATTTAGAGAAGCTTATGAATCCAATTTCAGTAAACCATTAAAGTGACAAGGAATCCACTATTGCCTGATGAACAAACCAATTCACAGCTACTGAATTTCAGCTAACATGTATAATTCTAAATTGGAGCATCATCTCAGTTCATGGTGTTAGAACTTAAATGTATAGTTATTTATCAGTCATTATCTATTAGCATTGGATAATCCTGTTATGCAATTTCAAGAAAGGCAACATACTCAGCGCTTGAGTCTTCCTGCGATGGTCTGGTGTGAAGAAGGTGGTGGAGGGCACAACCGTTGCAGGGCCGCATGTGTACCCTGGCCCCGGCCCAAGCAAGGTGAAGTTCTTGGGCAACTTGACTGTCTTGTTTGAGGTCCCTGCCAGCCCAACACTCACCTGGAAGGCTGAAACCGCAGCAGCAGGGTCTTGGCCATATGATGAAATCACGCCACCCTTGCAGCAGTTGGTGAATTGCTGATTGTAGGGGACTCCAGGGAGCAAGTCAACAATTGTTGGAGTCCTCTTGCAGCAATGTGGAGTGGTTCCTTTGAACTTGGAACAGTCTCCTTGCTCTGTTGCTTGTGCACCTACCATAGACCAGATCACTTCCTTCTTGGCCCATGACCATCCTAAGGTCCACCCTGGTGTCATGATATGCCTGTACGTTTGGAAGTTGTTCATTGTGACGGCAGCCTGGGAAATGTCAGGAAATTCTGTTTATTACAGTGTAATTTGATGCATAACATGTAACATGATCACTGCTAATTGAGAGATTGGAGAAAAAGGAATAAGATTTAAGACCAAGTGTCCTTACCACATATCCATCCGGGGTCCATGACATTACGTCCCATTTGATCGTTATGTTGCCGTTTGGATCCAATGGATCATATGCACCTAGGTCAGAAAAGAAAAGTAAATCACCACCATCATCATAACCTTATCTCATCAATTTGGAGTTTATTTTAATACATTCTACTCAAGTACTAAAAAAAAACGAACTAACTCAAAATTTCCAAACATAGCTATCATCGGTGCATTTAGATTTACATGGAAATATTATTATGGCAGCTGGCCGCTGAGAAGTTCTTGAGAATCAATTTGTGGGGCCCACATGGACCGACATATGATTGATCTACCACCTTCACACTTGCTACTTCCCCATGAATTGGCACTCAATCCAGTTTGATATGTGTGTGTGTTTTTGCATTTAAGTGTGAAAAGTAAATATATAAGATCAGCCTGTAATCAAATGAACAACTTATAAGCACATTATCTGAAACTTACCTGCATGAGAAAACATGCCAACAAAGAAGAAAACCAAGATGGCCAATCTTAGCTCAGCAATGGAAGAAAACCTCCGAGACTCGCCGTAGCGAACGTTTCCATGGATTCCTGGAGTCCTTTCACGAATTGGGTCATCAAATCTATCCATCTCCACACTGGAAATTCACAGATCTGATGTTCTTCTATAGTGATTTAAGAAGAGCCCCAACAATCAGAATAGAAACAGGCTTGTGGGTTTTTAAGGAAATGAAGAGATAGCACTGGAAAGGTAGGGTTTGGTAGTGTGTCACCTACTGGTTGTTGGGTTCTTCACATCATCATTCTCAGCCTTTTCCTCTGTTTTAATTCCCCCGCTTTGAAGCAATGTGTTTGCTGGGGAAAGAAGTATAAAACGCGGGAAAATTCAGATGTTTGAAACCAACGGCCCAACGGTCACCTGTTGTGATCAAGACTCTTTATGTATTGCGCTTATGTAATCTCTTTTTTATACGAGCCATGAAGCTAACCGTGGTTTATTCAGGAAATGATCAGAATTACTTATTGGCACACTAGCTTACATATGCAAGGTGGCAATGAAATGGGTCGGATCCAGGTCGGGTTGATCGCCATGGCTAATGTTTGTGTGCCCAACCATAGCCTAAATCAACGGGCCGGAGTCATTTTATTAATCGGGTTGAAAATATCAAACACATGCCAATCTAAAAGATAGAAGGGCAGCGGGCCAATCCATGACCCTAAGTTTGCAGATTGGGTTGGATCAGGTTGAGTCAGCCAAAACTCTTTAAGCCACCTAGTACTCAGATTTATGGCTAATACAAGTCGACTCATATGGTTCTAGCTGAGTTTAATATATTTTTTAAACTATGGTACTGTGTTGGGTGGCCCACCTTAGTCTTGAGTTGGGATGATTCAGTCCAATTGTGAATACTGTATTGTAATGGATTTTAGAGATGTTGAGAAAGAAGTAAAACTCACAAAGTCCATCCACACAGATATTGGATTGTGCTTGGATGATGATGGTGGTGGTGATGACACGGTGAATACTGCATTGTGATGGATTGATTGTAAAGCTACCAAGTATGTGGCTTTAAAAAGAGATTGAGTAAAAAAGTAAAATTCACAAACTCAACCCAGTAAGATTGGATTCCGCTTCAATGATGGTGATGATTAAATTTCTGTATTTTGATCACGCCAGCATAATCAAATAGCATATCATGCACATAGCAATAATAACAGCAGTGATGCAAATGTAGAATCACTAGCTTATTTCCTTATTTTATTTCATGTTCCTTACATTCATTCCTAGGTTCATCACATTTTAACTTGTGTGAGTAGTAGTAGTCCATGGAAGTGAAATGACAATTTGTCAGGTGGATGATGTCTGCTAAAGTATGGCACACTTCAGATGTAGGTCCACCATGGATAGACCATAGACATTGAGCCTCTTGGCCTAGGGATGTGAATGGGACCCTCCATGAAGAGACCCAATCCATTGACATCCATATGATGCCCATGATGGTGGGACCCATCTCTAGAGTCATCCACACATGAGCCCAACAACTACAAGAGTAAAAAATGAATTAGATGCCAACCTGCTTGAAGTCAGAACAGAAAGGAAGGGACTTGGAGCAAGTGGGCGGTCCCTTTTTGACAGGGACTTCCCATCTGAATCCAAGATCTGAATGCTTGGGGGACACAGTTTCTCAAACTCCCTTCTGACTTTAGGCCACTCTTTCCCAGCTGTCAGGGGTCACAAACACATGCAACAATATCATATCATAGAGGATTTAAATCAACACCACCTTACTGAGGGCATCATTTTGTAGTTTAGAAATGTTTGACAACTAACTGATTAGAGACCATAATCATTGTATGAGATTAACAGCGTGATTCAAGCATCTAAAACAAGTTGAGATCACTGTGAAAAAGTCTTAGGTCAATATTTCAATAGTACTATTTTGGTTTTTAGATGGATGAGTGGTCTTGGCATTGTTTTAAAACTTGACTAGATTCGACTCACTTGACTCGCGAGAGTCCGGTGAGTCTTGCTGAGTTTAACATAAAACTTAGGTAGACTTGACCGAGTTATTTGAATCAGATTTAATATTCTATGAAATCCTATAAAATGAACATGTATCTTAAATGTTTTCTTTTAGGAAATGATCAATAAATGTTACCATAGTTGTCAAACTCTTAATTTAAACCAATTGAAAGGAATGTTGTTTTTATATAACACAAATAAGACATGCTTTATCCTATTTATTTATTTTTGGCAGAACCCTCTCTTTGATTTATCCTATTTAGTTAGAAAGTGGAAATAGAGAAATGGGAAGAATATAAAGCATGTGGTTGAAATGCAAATGTTACATATACTATTATGTATGAGTCATGAGAAGGGGATGAAATTAGGATTGAGTAAAAGAGAAAAACTCATTGATAGCTTGAATAGAATAGACCATGGTTTGCACCCGGAGGTTGTAGGTTCGAAATCTCACTACCACACTGGGGCTACAAGGGAGTTTACCCAGCTTTCCTCTGAGCCCGCAAGGATTAGTCCGGCCCAAAGAGTTGAGAACCTCTGTTAGCTAAAAAAAAAAGTAAACAAAGAGTTTCATTTAATTGTCCCAATGCAAGAAATGTTATATGAAAGGCCAATAAATACTAAAAACCAAATAGTTGGGAAATGCATGCTAAATTATTCACTGCTCTTAACAAGGTTACCTAGATCACCAGATTGTGATTCGTTGTTTGTAGTTAGGGGTAGGCTGAGATAGTTCATATGTTTGGGTTTTGATCTTAAACACAACCATTCCTTTTAGAATATTAGTGGGGGACAAGTACAATATATCAATGTCTTGAAATCTTAGATCTTAGACTTGACCCCACTCTTAAGTCAAGATGATATATACAAGTGGTTAATTAACTATAATTAAAGTGAGATTAATAGATCATAAACTTGGCTCCACAGCAATTCTTGGTTACATACAAGTGGCTGTTTACATAATAAAATGGAGATTATTACATACAAGTGGTTGATTACTATAAGTCTTGGTTGTTATACATGCCATCAAAATTTTCATTGTGGAGCTAGCTGACTTCTAGTCGTCGACCATTGGGTTAAGTAACACTGTCCATTGTGGATCTCGATGCTTCAGTAGTGGATAATAAAAAAAAATTAAAATGTAAATCTCAAAGCTTGACCTCAAATAAAATGAATAGAGAGAGACAGAGACAGAGAGAGGAGGAGGATGATGATTTTCATCAGTCATTAAATACTATCGAATCGTCCCAAATTATAGCTCAGCTGACGAGGGACACCAACCTCCACCTATGAGGGGCAGGCATATGAGATTTGGAAGGGCAAATAACCAATTGCAACTCTTGGAGTCGTATTAGTCATATCGCCGACATACAGTCCTCCTTATTCCTTCTACATAATTACAATACCAAAAATTTGTAAAGTTAGGTATTTCACACATTCAGTTTATGTGATATGATTGCTAATTGGCATTATATTCAATTCCTATTCTAAATCAGGCAAGGCATTTGTTAAAACCACACCCATCATCTTGCAAAATAAATGACATGGAGTTTAGTGCCCCCACTGTGATGCAACTCTGGGCTCCAACATTCAGAATAAAGCAGGTTGAAGCTGCAGATTTTTTTTTCTTTTTTGAAAAGGTAAGTACTCACCATGTTATTACCTAACAAATACGCCAAAAGCCTCGTTTATGATGAAAAGCATCAAATCAAGTCCTATAATTATTTAAGACCATAATAGACTATCATGCTTCTACAGTCGACATCCTCTATTGCTCTTACTTTGGCGACTGGTAGCCATTTCCCTCTTAGTACAACCGACATCTTCAATGGCTCCCAATCTGGCGGCAGGTAGTCATTTTCCCCTCTTGGTATGGCCGACATCCTTAATGGTGGGTAGCCCTTTTCTCCTCTTGATACGGCTCACACTAAGTTCCAGGTAGCCCTCTCCGTGGTGGATTTCACTCTGGCGGTAAGTAGTTATTTTCTTTATTTTTTTTAGATGCCTCTCACTTTACTCCAAGTAGCTCTTTCCGTGATTTAAACCCGCGACATGGAGGATGGCTCTGGTACCAAATGCTATGGACCTAACTAATATGCCAAAAGCTCCAAAACTGATGGAACGTGTCAAATCAAGTCTTTTGACTATTTAGTAGAGAAACATGCCCACACACATAATCCCTCAAGTTCCTCACCATTAGGGACTGTTTGGATGTATGGTGAATTGAAGTATGGTGAGGTGAAGTATCAAATCAAGAGATAATTGTTGGAAAAATGGTTAGAATGACCCATTATTTTGGTCATCTTTGAGCCAAAATAAACGTGGGACCCACTTATCCTTTTAAGTAGGAATACATGGGAATGTAATCTACTCTATGAGTAGTTTAATGACATGTATTGGGTTGCTCTAATCCATTAAGATATGAATGAGAAATTGCCTCCTTAACACCACTACTTGAACATGTTAAACATGGAAACAAAAGGAAGTGGTAAGCTTGCATCCCACATTGCTTGGGAGCAAAACCTTCCTTGGGTATAAATATACTTACCTTGGTAGTATAAGATAAGCCCCAAGGGGCACCCCACTTTTGTGGGGGAGGGAGGACCTAGATCAAGGTAGGGTCACCACCACACACGCGCGCGCACTGCCCCGGGCCGGGCTTGGGCTTGGGATTGGGCTTCACGCGCGGGTTGGGCCTGGCTCGGCCCACTACCCATTTATTATTTTTTGGAGAAATTTTATTTAATAAAATTTCTTTTAAAAAAACCAAGAGGTGTGTGCCAAGAGGTGTGTACCCATTCGCATCTGAAAGGGTGTGTCCAAAGAAGAAACATCTGTTCAAGTTAATGGTTACTGTTCTGAACAGATGCAACCCCTATGAAGAGACATGATTGCAGGCTATTTATGCATCTCATTTCATGCTATTTTCATCATTCCATTTTCGCTGCTGCTGCTGCACTTGCATTGAGTCACTCATTCAGAGTCAAGTCAAGAAGAGAGAGTTATTATATACTAACTGGTTCAACAGTCACACAGTTTGTAGTGCTGCAACTGTTGTGAAACAGATCATTGTATCCTGGGAGACAGACGCCATTGAAGCTCGTAAGCACCATTGCGGGGGCGAATTTTATCTTAAGGACATAGTGTTTAACACTAGTCTTGATCAACTGCGAATCTCTGATCTACTAACTACAACAACAGAGTACTGTTTTCCTGCCTTCAAACAGTAAGTTCTTTTTACATACTGTTTAGTTTCATTTTAATATAAACTGCTCTCCTAAAATGCTGAAGTAGTTGTACTCGAACTAACAATCTTAAGACAAAATTTTCTCTAAAGTTCTGAGTACATTCTGTTCTCTGTTTACTTCAGTATTTCTGGTTTCAGTTTAAGTCAGTTTTCTACTAGTTTCTTTTCTTCTGTTTCTGAAACTAGTAGTGTAAAACTGAGTTTCATTCTTTATATACTTTTAGTTACAGAACTTCAGGTTGTTCTGTAAATTGCATTCTGTTTGCCTCAGTCTTCAGTAACCAATTACAGGTTGCCATATAGTCCGAGTTACTGTTTACAGTACTATTACTTGTTTAATTCTGTAGTATACTCTGTTTAAGTGATTTCTGTTCTGTTACACAGAAATGGGTATTGAGAAGAATACTCCAGTCACTACCCCTGTTGTGATAAACCATGGGGAGAAACCTGAAAAATTCAATGGGACTGAGTTCAAGAGATGGCAACAGAAGATGTTGTTCTATCTCACCACCCTGAACTTGGCTAGGTTCCTCCATGAAGAAGCTCCTGCTTTGAAAGAGGCGAAACAGACAAGCAAGTAGTTGCTGCTGTAGAAGCCTGGAAGCATGCTGACTTCCTCTGTCGAAATTACATTCTCAATGGACTAGATAACACATTATATAATGTGTACTGTTCATTGAAGACTGCTAAGGAATTATGGGATTCACTTGATAAAAAGTACAAGACTGAAGATGCCGGAATGAAGAAATTTGTTGTTGGCAGATTTCTTGACTACAAGATGAACGATTCCAAAGCGGTTATCAATCAAGTTCAGGAACTTCAAGTAATTCTCCATGAAGTACATGCAGAAGGAATGTCTCTTAGTGAGTCTTTCCAAGTGGCAGCAATCATTGAAAAATTGCCACCACTTTGGAAGGATTTTAAGAACTACCTCAAGCATAAACGAAAGGAGATGAAACTTGAAGACCTGATCGTAAGATTGAGGATAGAGGAAGACAATCGTGCTTCTGAAAAGAAAGCAGGAAAAACCTTCACTGAAGCTAAGGCAAATGTGGTGGAACATGAACAGAATCCCAAAATGAGGAAGAACAATCCCAGCGGTCCAAAACAAGGTCCCAATGACAACAAGAAGTTCAAAGGGAAATGCTATGTGTGCGACAAACCAGACCACCGTGCTAAGGACTGTCGTAAGCGCAAGGACCAAGGCAATACAAGTAAGAAACCCGCGCAGGCCAACATGACAGAATTGGACACTCTCTCCACTAATGTTTCAGACATCAATCTTTCTGCTGTGGTCTTAGAAGTCAATCTAGTTGGTAATACCAGAGAATGGTGGGTGGACACAGGGGCCACTCGACATGTTTGCTCTATTAAAGAGATGTTCTCCACTTATCAAGCACCAACCAGAGAACAACTCTTCATGGGCAACTCTGCCACCTCTAAGGTTGAAGGCCAAGGACAGGTGGTATTGAAGATGACTTCTGGAAAAGAACTCACCCTCAACAATGTGCTGCATGTACCTGATATTCGTAAGAATCTGGTATCAGGCTCACTACTGAGTAAGAAGAGTTTTAAACTTGTATTTGAGTCAGACATGTTTGTCCTCACTAAATCTGGGATGTACGTGGGAAAGGGATATATGAACGATGGGCTCTTCAAAATGACTGTAATGACAATTGTACCTAATAAGAAAAACTCTTCTGCTTATATGCTTGAGTCTTCTAATGTGTGGCATGGTAGATTAGGCCATGTTAATTATGATGCATTACGTAGATTAGTTAACATGGAATGCTTGCCTAAATGTAGTTTTGATTCAAATATCAAATGTGAAACATATGTAGAAGCTGAACTTACTAGAACTTCTTTTCAATCTATTGAAAGAACTTCTGAACCTCTTCAATTAATTCATTCTGATATTTGTGACCTGAAGTTTGTTCAAACTAAAGGTGGTAAGAAATATTTTCTTACATTCATTGATGACTGCACAAGATATTGTTATGTTTACTTACTGAGAAGTAAAGATGAGGCCTTGGAAATGTTCAAACATTACAAGAATGAGGTTGAGAATCAACTTGATAAGAAAATTAAGGTGATAAGAAGCGATAGAGGTGGTGAATATGAATCACCTTTTGGTGAATTCTGTTCACAGCATGGGATTATACACCAAACTACTGCTCCTAATTCACCTCAGCAAAATGGTGTTGCTGAAAGGAAAAACAGAACTTTAAAAGAAATGATGAATGCTATGTTAATAAGTTCTGGATTAACTCAGAATTTGTGGGGGGATGCTATCCTCTCTGCAAATTATATTCTCAATCGAATACCTCAAAAGAAAACCAATAAAACCCCCTATGAATTGTGGAAAGACAGAATGCCTACTTACAAATACTTGAAAGTGTGGGGGTGTTTGGCTAAAGTGGCGGTTCCTACACCTAAAAAGGTTAAAATAGGACCAAAAACAGTTGATTGTACATTCATTGGGTATGCTCATAATAGCAATGCATATCGGTTTCTAATTCACAAGTCCGAGATTCCCGATATGCATCCTAATACTATTGTTGAGTCAAGGAATGCATCGTTCTTTGAACATGTATTTCCTTGCAAACCATCACAGGAAACGAGTTCTCCTAAAAGAACTCATGACACTGCTAGTAGCAGTAATCAAAACCAACAAGAGATTGATGAACCTAGACGGAGTAAGAGGGCTAGAACATCAAAAATGTTTTGTTCAGATTTTCTAACATTTCTGTTGGAAGATGCGCCTCAAAGCTTTAAAGAAGCAGTATCCAGTCCCGAGGCACCATATTGGAAAGAGGCCATAAACAGTGAAAATTGAATCCATTTTGCAAAACCATACATGGGAACTTGTAGATCTCCCACAAGGTTGCAAAACTCTTGGATGCAAGTGGATATTCAAGAGAAAAATGAAAGCAGATGACTCAATTGATAAATACAAGGCCAGACTTGTTGTTAAAGGGTACAGACAAAAAGAAGGCTTGGACTATTTCGATACTTATTCACAGTGACAAGAATAACATCCATTCAAATGTTAATAGCAATTGCTGCTATATACAATCTCGAGATACATCAAATGGATGTAAAGACAGCTTTTCTCAATGGTGAATTAGACGAGGAGATATATATGGAACAACCAGAAGGGTTTAATGTTCCAGGTCAAACTAAGAAAGTTTGTCGGCTTGTCAAATCTCTATATGGATTAAAACAAGCACCAAAGCAGTGGCATGAGAAATTTGACAGTTTGATGATGTCAAATGGGTTTAAAATCAATGAATGTGACAAATGTGTATATGTCAAGAACACTAACAATGGCTATGTCATTATTTGTTTGTATGTTGATGATTTGCTCATTATGGGTAGTGATGCTGATATCATTCAATCTACCAAGAGAATGTTAAACAATAAGTTTGACATGAAAGATTTAGGTGTTGCAGATGTCATACTCGGGATAAAGATCTCTAAAACATCAGATGGGTTGATATTATCTCAATCACACTATATTGAGAATATACTCAAAAAATATAATCAAGATAATAGCAATCCAGCAAGGACACCTATAGATATTAGTATTCATTTATCAAAGAATAATGGAAAAGGCATATCACAACGAGAATATACACAAACAATTGGAAACCTAATGTATGCGATGAATTGCACTCGTCCTGACATTGCATATGCTGTTAGTAAATTGAGTAGATACACAAGTAACCCAGGATCAGACCACTGGAAGGCCTTAGTTCGGGTTTTAAGATATTTAAAATACACCCAAAACTATGGTTTGCATTACTCTAAATATCCAGCTGTACTTGAGGGCTATTGTGATGCCAACTGGATATCAGATATTAAAGATTCAAAGTCCACAAGTGGGTATCTATTTACACTTGGTGGTGCAGCGGTATCATGGAAATCTTCTAAACAAACATGCATTGCTACATCCACTATGGAATCTGAGTTCATTGCATTGGATAAAGCTGGCGAAGAAGCTGAGTGGCTTCGTCAATTCCTCGAAGATATTCCAATGTGGTCAAAACCTGTGCTTCATATCTGCATTCATTGCGATAGTCAATCAGCAATTGGAAGGGCACAGAGTACAATGTATAACGGTAAGTCTCGACATATTCGTCGAAGGCATAATTCCGTGAGACAACTGCTCTCTAATGACATTATGACAATTGAGTACATAAAGTCCATAGATAACATTGCAGATCCTTTAACCAAAGGATTAGCGAGAGAGCAAGTAAATCGTTCATCGAGGGGAATGAGCTTAAAGCCTATGAATGAAAAGTCACCATAATGGCAACCCAACCTAGTTGACTGGAGATCCCAAGATCTGGGTTCAAAGGGACAACTGAATTGTGTGTGACTTAACGATATCACTATGGAGACAAAATCTCCTGCTCATTCCTATGATATTAATAAGTGATACCTGCAGCGGTAATTAGGGTAAGCAAAGCTTTTAATTACTCTTATATCTTGGTTAATCAGATGGGGTATAGCAGGATACTCTTAATAAGAATCACCTATGTGAGTGTGAACTGGGCCGATTCTATGAGAATAATAAGGCTAAATTCTCTAAAGCACTCATGAAATCAGGTATTGTTCAGGGCCAAAATGAACACAATCATGAGAACCAATTGTGTACGGGAAGATTCTGTGTGAACTCTATTGTCTCGGTTTACTCAAAAGGCTAAACAGTTCAAGACATCATGTTCACTGTTTAACCAGTAAATCCTATAGTACTTCACAAGGGAAGGTTCAAGGCCACAAGCTACCTCTCTCTATACAGAAAATTTCAAATTTACTCTCTCTGTGTGTGTCTGCATATCATTTCATTGCTTTCGGTCAATTTCATTCATGTGGGGGATTGTTGGAAAAATGGTTAGAATGACCCATTATTTTGGTCATCTTTGAGCCAAAATAAACGTGGGACTCACTTATCCTTTTAGGTGAGAATACATGGGAATGTAATCTACTCTATGAGTAGTTTAATGACATGTATTGGGTTGCTCTAATCCATTAAGATATGAATGAGAAATTGCCTCCTTAACACCACTACTTGAACATGTTAAATATGGAAACAAAAGGAAGTGGTAAGCTTGTATCCCACATTGCTTGGGAGCAAAACCTTCCTTGGGTATAAATATATTTACCTTGGTAGTATAAGATAAGCCCCAAGGAAGTTCTTTTTACATACTGTTTAGTTTCATTTTAATATAAACTGCTCTCCTAAAATGCTGAAGTAGTTGTACTCGAACTAACAATAATAAAATATAATGTGTTATGATAGTATTTTATTTTTAGTTGTTTGGTATGAAATCTTTTTGAATTTTTGTATAGAAAAATGGAGCTTTTTTGTCTTTTAGTGGAAAAAAGATGTTGCTTTTTTTTATTTCTTTTGAAAAATATAGAAGTAATTTTAAAATTATGTACTTTTGATATGACATATTATCTTTTTTTGTCTGAATAATAGAGGCTTTATCTCACTTCACCTCAACACACACCGAAACACGCCTTAGAGATATTGCCAAGCATTGATCTCTTGTTAATTATGTGGAAGGAAGCTACCAGTGGATTGGCTTGAAGCTGCAGCGTTATTGATTACATCGAAGTCATTCTGCACTTTCCAATTTGGACTAGGCCCTCTTGCTTGTCCATCTAAAAAAAGATCACCAACCACTTCCAACTTCATATCTTTATAGCTGTCATAAATCATAATAAATATGATGGGCAGGCTTGCTTGTATGCATCGAACACAACTTCTACATGAACCATAATTCTAGTACAACAATATTAAATACAGCAAAATCCTCTTTTTAGGGGTTTTTTTTTTATATTCTTTTTAAAGCTGAAAGCATGTACTATCTACCTGCATATGAATTCATTGGACAGAAATAAATTAGCTGTCAACTTGACACTAACCCAAATAACCATGTCGAGCTGGCCGCCCACGGTCCCACATTTCTACTCTGGTGATAAAGAAAAGTTCAATTCAAAGATTACTACTGGATCAATCACAAATCAAGAGATAGGAATATCTGATTATCCTGATTTTTTCTGGCCCTTATTTTTAAGGTGACATTTCTATCTACCCTCTTTTCCATTGATAGGCATGCTCTAAGTGCCCCACCGGAGATATATATATATATATATAGTGGAATGCTCACACCGGCTGCAACTATTCTTGTTACAAGCTGGAGCCTGTGTGAGGCCCAACGGATCTGCCTGGCCTCACACAGGCTCCAGCTTGTAATAAAAACAGCTGCAGCCTGTGTGAGCATTCCTCATATATATATATATATGAGTTATGTTTTTCTAAGCTCCAATTTAAGATAAAATTTCGTAAGTTCATGCTTGTGGGGCTCACCTTTGGTACATTCAAATGGACCAAACACATGACCCCCTTAAATTGTACATGTCCACCAACTTTCGGTCAGATCTGAATTTATTAGACTGTTGAATTGACTATATATCGATTCGAATGGACTATTGACCATTAAACTTTTGAGCCCATATGGAGATGATAAAAATCACGTTTAGGGTTAATTTTTTGCAGAAATGAAGATCTCAATGAGTCTTTGAAATTCCCCCTGTCCCCATCCCCATGAGGGTCCCTAAGTGGGCCCCACCACACACATGAGCTTACCTTATCCTAACCTTGAACTTAGAAAAGCTAGCCCATATATATATAAAACAAGACTCTCCTCAACTCAAGCTTATGATAAACTTTCCGTAAGCTCATGTTTGTAGGGCCAACAAAATGGACCAAACACAAGACCCCTTTAAATTGCACATGTCCACTAACTTTTGGTCAGATCAGAATTTACCAGACCGTTGGATCGACTATGAATTTATCCGAATGGACTATTGATCATTAAACTTTTGGCCTATATGGAGATAATAGAAAGTACGGTTGAGATTGATTTTTTGTAGAGAGGAATATCCGAGGTAGTCCTTGAAATGCCCCCCACCCTCATCCCCATGTGGGTCCCTAGGTGGGCCCCACTACATACTTGAGCTTACCTTATCCTAATCTTGAGCTTAGGAAAGCTGGCCTCATAAATATATATATATATATATGAAGAATGTTCACGTGCATCTATCCCTCCCCATAGGGTGAGGGATGCTTCCATAAATGGGGGGTTTCAAGTACACCCTATGTACTTGAAATCCCCCTTTTGTATTTAAAACCCCTCATTTATGGAAGCATCCTCACCCTATGGTGAGTGATGGATGCATATGAACATTCCCCTATATATATATATATATGAGCAATATGCAATTTGCTTGCGCTTTTCCACCACAACAATATAGTTAAACAATAGAAAATAACTGCCAATTGATTAAAGAGGGAGAGAATACCTTCCAACATATGTTTTGAACTCTATGGCCTCCAAAACCGAGTTGTAACAGTTGTGATTTAGGGCCCACGAGAAGAGATCAATCACGCACAGAAGAACACAGAGATTTACATGGTTCAACTTTTGGCCTACGTCCACGAGGAAGATGGGAGAATTCACTATGCAATCAGAAGATGTTGTTCATCCTAGAGACTCTTAACCTCTGTTTATAATATCAGCCCCAAAATTCTGTTACACCCAAACACTACTTCTTAGTCTTACTAGACATATAACAGACCTACTTCTAATCATAGTACAACTTGGGCAATCCAGGAGCCCGGTTAACCAAGACTTATTAACTTCTATTGAGCCATACAAATTAACATAACATCTACAAGTCACCCGATAAGTGGAATCAGTTTCACCAAGTTTTGTTTCTCTAGCTTAAGATTCAACAGGGTGATATATGTTGATCTCAGTATGGTGTTGAAAGAAGTTTGTCACCTAATTTAATCAATTTGAGGCTCAATGATTAGAGCAGGCCCACGTTTGATCGAACTTGCTCATAGCGCAAGCCTCTTTGGCCTTTTTCAATGCCCCAAACCCCAAACGTCTGTGATATTCACAATTGGATCGACCATGTATGTTTATAGTTATATTTTATTAACATGATCAATCCAGCAATGCATATCACTCTCTTGAAATGAAATTCAGGTTGTTTTCTACATAAAGGGAGGATATGTGATATGATAAGCTTTGATCAACCCAAGGTGAACACACAGGTCAAATGAATCAAGTGGTTTAGTTGCCATCAGCATCAAAATGACAGCAGCATAAGATCATTTCTCGTTTTGAATTAGGATAAATTGCAACATTTAAGCAAAACAGGACCATAGTGGTAAAGAATTTTTTGGTGAAGCATTCAACAAGTCCTAAGTTATTCTGTTTTAGAACCTCTGCAACTGCTGCTGTAAAAAGGGCAATTCTCATGGATTCGAGTTAACAAGGTGTTAATGACAAAATCAAGAGTAGAACGTATAATTGTGCACTACAACATCACTACAATAAGCAGAGTGCATGCACAATAAATTGACAAAGATAATCCACTTGATGAAAAATAAGTTTATGATCAGATAATTAAGAACAAAAAAGAAAAGGATTATAGGTTCTATAAAAGCTTTAACTCAGAGTTTTCTTCAAATAGACATCTTTTCTGATGTTTCGAGCAATATCCTTTTACAACGAGTCCAGATTTCGTGAGGAAAAACCTCATTGTGACCGTGAGTGGACCAACCATGGTCCGCCATGTTACCCTCTATATGCCCACTCAGAGGATCCCGATTCTTTTGTAACTTTCTAAAGGTCTATGTAACCTACTGATTTCTCTATAATGTTGCTCTATATGCTGCTGCTTGGTTGTTCAAGTGAGAGTCAATGTTTGGTTCGAAAATGATCCAAATATAATAAGAAGAAAAATGGTCTCAAGAGCCCACCAAAATACAAGTGTTTGAATTAAAAGTATATGCAACTGGTTTCTTTATTAATTACCTCTCAAGTATAGTTGTCAATTTCGTTCTTTTTGCCGTTCCAATTTGACCCTGTAGTGGAACGTTCTGGCATTTTGGTCAATTAATGTTATTCTGTTTCGGAAAAGACGCTATTGAAAAATGGAAAAAATAAATAAAAAGAATACCTAAAATTGAAAAAATTGCTGAATACTACAATAATACTAAAAATGCATACTTACATCACTTAAATTAAAGCTACACTCTACAATTGGCCATTTTCTAGTTTTCACTGTATATAAATGGAAGTATGAAACATTGGCCGGAATGGGGTGGAATTGGTCCGGAATTGGGACCGGAACGACCTGGATCGGACACGAGACCGAAAACTTTTAGGGGGTTATTCCGTTTCGTCTAAGGTCGTCAATTCCGGGCGGAACGGAATGGAATTGGTAACTATGATCTCTAGAGACTCTGAATGGAAAGCAACACTGTTCTCACATTTTATGCAGACTGACCATTTGTCTTGAAAATACCATAAACAACAAGAAAACGTTTTTTTTAGCTTTTTCTCAGATTTTTTTCTACTAAATACAGTGTTGAAACGGTAAATTTTTTCTTTGCAAATGGCATGACTGGTTCAATATGCCATGTTCTAGGGGGATTCAGGAGCATTTTTCTTACTAGGAATTTTCATGTACCTAAAATGCAATATTCTTATGGTCAGAAGTTCAGACAAGGCTCAATAGATGTACAAGAAAAGTCTTTCCACAATAGTGTCAATAAAAAATACTTGATTTTTTTAGTTAATCAGAAAACCTGATGTCATAGAATCTTTAGCTTTCTGTTGATGCAACAATCATTGTATTCTTGTAAGGAAATTATTTTAGGCCAATTACTTGGGCCACAAGTCCTTTCCTTTCTAGAAGTGTGGTCATAATAGGAATTCCGTTTTCATAGGATACATATGCTATAATTACTCAAATATGGTTTCCTAATGAGATAGTTTCCTTAATATTCTCTACCTTGATGGACGGTTGAGATTAAATCTAAAGTAAACCTAATTGGGAAGTTTGGTCCTCTCTCCACCTATAAATAAAGCCTTTGGTCCATCACAAAGGCTACACACAAAATCAACACATTAAGGTTTATAGGCAAGGAGAGGGAAACCGAAACCATTCACCCAGCCTCTTCTTCGACGGATCTCAACAATAGCGCCAGACAGCAGGATCGGAAAACTCTCTGCATCAGGATGTCTGGAGGTACTCTTCAACTTATTTAAGATTGAATCCTATATGTGATTATCATGTTGTTCACGATCTTAGGGTTCATGTTAATAATGATATAACATGTGGTATCAGAGCATGGTTTTAGAGCACATGATCGTCCATTAATTAAGTTTTGATTTTTTTTTATTATCATTATGATGCATAAAATTCCTGCATAAAATGTCTGCATAAGTTTTCCTGTTGGTTCCGTTCTGCACTATATTTTGTGGCTTGTAGGTGGGTGAAATTTTAATTCAGTAAGGTCGGTAGAACCCATTGCCATAAATGCAGCACTTTCATCCGGACGTACATGAAAAGACACGGCACCATGCTGAGGCATCCCCACCAACCACAAAAGGGATAGAAAATCTGTTTGTTTGGCAATGACGTAAACCTCAGCCACGCGGTCCACTGGTAATTCACGTGTGTAGTGATTCATACATGAGGCTGGGTTGATTATAGTGGGTCCCAAGTGATGAAAAAAGGGGGTCCGCACCATGTCTCCCTCCAGAGACATCCTTAGGCAACCTAACCCTATGTATGCATCATTAGAAGAAACAAAAACAATTTTACCATATTTTTTTTTTTTACATCTGTGCCAAACTTAATAATATCTACTTTTTTGCTGGACTTGAGAATGGAAGTTGTGTATCAATGAACAAAGTAAGAAAAGGAATATAATGATATGAAGTTGGCATAAATCCAAGCACCAGACGTGTGGCTCATATGATTTCAACGTGGACCGTCCAAAGTGAAGGCCACAATGCATGAAAAGCCACGCTAATAATGATACTTACTAATAAAGCATGTAATGACCATTGGATATATGTTTTCTATTCCAACATCGAATTGAGTCTGCTGTTAACTTTCATTTACTGTCTGCAAATGGGAGATCATGCGTCGGACTGCCCTCCGGGGCTCGGCTTCCTTATCAGTACTTTTCATATATCGAATGATCTATCATAAATGCATGTAACATATAATGTTTATGTTCATATTACGTTAATTTTGATCACCAAAGTTGTATGCTTATGGTTAGGTCTCACCACAGTGACCCTAACAATTAAATACTGATATTTGACCCTAATAATACCATCATGATGTTTACATTACATATTGTTCAAGCCCATGAAACATTTAGTCACCCACAGGTGGATTATATTCATATGTTTGAACAATAATTAAGGAGTGTTTGTTCATAATTAAGAGTAACATCACTCATTAGCACCACCTTGAATATAACGACCTTAGATGGTATAATATGTAGAAATTATGGTGACTACACACAGGAGCACCTAAATTTTATGTCGTATATATTCATATCTTATGCATGTGTTGTCTTCTTTTAATTGAAGCCTTATTGTTGTTTCTCTATTACAGTTGTTGTACCCATTAATCTGAATTCGCATGCTACCTCTGTCACTAAGCTCAATGGAACCAACTTTTCAGAATGGAAAGAGCAAGTTGAGTTCACATTGGGGGTACTCGAACTGGATATGGCTCTTCTTACAGATAAGCCAGCTTCACTCACTGAAAAAAGTACCCCTGACGAAAAGGCCCTCTTTAATACTTGGGAGAGGTCTGACAGACTAAGCACCATGTTTATGCGAATGACTATTGCCACCAACATCAAAACATCACTTCCCACACCTGAGAATGCTAAGGACTATATGAAGGCCATTGAAGATAGGTTTAAGACTGCAGACAAATCCCTTGCTGGGAAACTAATGGCAGATCTTACAACCATGAAGTTTGATGGCACTCGCTCAATGCATGAGCATGTCATTGAGATGACCAACCTTGCTGCTAAACTTAAGAATTTGGGATTATCAGTGGATGAGGCCTTTCTTGTCCAAGTTATCCTAAATAGTTTACCTCCTCAGTATGGGCCTTTCCAAATTCACTACAACACTATTACGGACAAGTGGACAGTGAATGAATTGGCTAATAAACTGGTTCAAGAGGAGGCCAGGCTGAATCAACAAGGTATTAAAGTAGCTCATCTCGTTCAAGGAGCTGGACATAAAGCTGGGAAAAAGAATAAATCAGGCCAGAAAACAACTTCCCATACTTGATTTTCATCCATAGATTTCAATTCTTCCTTCATGGCATCAATCCATTTACTAGAATTAACATCCTTAATGGCTTGTGAATAAGAAACCGGATCTTTAATTGTCCCTTCTTCAGATTCTACTTGGTAAAGCATGTAATCATCGGAAATAGCTGATCTCTTTTGTCTTTGAGACCTTCTTAATGCTGGTTCCTCCGGTGCTTCATCCATATGTTCATTGGTGACAATCTCATTTTGGAGTTGTTGATCATTTATTGGATTTTCCTCATTGTTAAATGGTTCAACAACGGGAGGATTTCCAACATCTTTCGGAATGGAGGGTAAAGGGATAGGTACCCTGATTTCCTGAATGATCACATCTTTCATTTTATTACTCCCACTGATTTCACCATTTTCAAAGAATCTGGCATTACCGGTTTCAACTATTCTTGTACTATGGTTAGGACAATAAAACCTAAATCCTTTGGACTTTTCTGGGTAACCTATAAAGTAACCACTGATCGTTTTAAGGTCCAATTTCTTTTCATGTGGATTGTAGACTCTAGCCTCAGCTGGGCAACCCCAAATTTGGAGATGTCTTAAACTAGGTTTCCATCCTTTCCACAGTTCAAAAGGTGTCTTTGGAACTGCCTTACTGGGAACCCTATTCAAGATATAAACAGCTGTGCGTAGAGCATCCATCCACAAGGATATAGGTAAGTTGGCATGACTCATCATGGATCTAACCATTTCCATGTATGTACGATTTCGCCTTTCAGCTACACCATTCTGCCATGGAGAACCAGGCGTTGTGTATTGGGCAACAATTCCAAGCTTTTGGAGGAGTTTTGCAAAAGGTCCAGGATGCTGTCCTGTTTCATCATACCTACCATAAAACTCACCACCTCTATCTGACCTTATGATTTTCACTTTTCTATCTAGTTGCCTTTCGACTTCAGTAATGAATACATGGACTGCAGCAAGCTTCGAGGCAATGGTACCTAAAGTTTCATGAAATCATTACTGCCTTCGATTTCAAAGAAAACATAGTTGACCCTTGCATATACCTCAAGATCAGTGGGAGCAAGTTCATATTTTTGGTTCTGTATGTTGATGACATATTACTGGCTAGTAGTGACCTTGGTTTATTACATGAAACAAAGGATTATCTCTTTAAGAACTTTGAAATGAAAGATATGGGTGAGGCTTCCTATGTGATAGGAATAGAAATATTCCGTGATAGGTCACTTGGTATTTTGGGATTGTCTCAGCAAGCATATATTGACAAAGTTCTAGAGAGATTTGGCATGATGACATGTTCCTCTAGTCCTGTTCCACTGCATAAAGGAGACAAGCTTGATCTTACGCAGTGTCCACAGAACGAATTGGAACGTAAAGAAATGGAAAAATATCCTTATGCTTCTCTTGTAGGAAGTTTGATGTATGCACAGGTCTGTACAAGACCTGACATTAGTCATGCTGTTGGCATGCTGGGTAGATTTCAAAGTAACCCAGGAATCGCTCATTGGAAAGCTGCAAAGAAAGTACTGAGATACCTCAAGGGAACAAGGAAGTATATGCTCACATACAAAAAATCAAGTCACCTACAGGTGACTGGTTATTCCGATTCGGATTTTGCTGGATGTCCTGACACCAGACACTGCACTCTTGGCTATGTGTATCTCTTATGTGGAGGAGCAATATCATGGAAAAGCCAGAAATCAGAGTTGCTTTACACATCCACCATGATGGCTGAATATGTGGCATGTTATGAGGCTGCAATTCAAGGAACATGGTTGCGTAATTTTATCACTCAGTTTGGAGCCTTGAGTTTCATCTCTAAGCCATTAACTATTTACTGTGATAATGAAGCTGCAACCTTCTTCTCTAAGCATGACAGGATATCTAAGGGATCCAAACACATGGACCTTAAATATCTATCACTTAAGCAAGATGTTAGACTACAAAAATTTGTCATTGAGTCTATACGTACAGATTTCATGGTCGCAGACATATTCACGAAAGGACTACCTCCAAAGACCTTTCAGGGACATACTGAAAGCATGGGTCTTCAAGATAGTTCTTAATTATCATTTTCTGCCATTATATTTTTGTACTTGTATTTGACATTTATTGAGCTCTTAATGCAATTCTACATCTACTATTTCTGTTTTTCCATTGTGTACATAATTATGTTTGGATAAATGATAAACAGAAACAGTCTTTAAACAAAGACATTATGAGACCATTATGTAAATCTCATCTTATGGTCTAGTTATGACGGTTGTAAATGACGTAGTACATGGAAGTAAACATGTTGCAAAATAATATGTGCACGCCATGACTCCCATTAACAACCGAATTAGCCAAGACACTTATGCTAACCGACTAAAGGAGTGTTTGGCATATAATGCGCGCCTTATGATTCCTAAAAATGAAAACATTAATGGATCTTCCTATTGACCAAGTGGGAGACTGTAAGGAAATTATTTTAGGCCAATTACTTGGGCCACAAGTCCTTTCCTTTCTAGAAGTGTGGTCATAATAGGAATTCCGTTTTCATAGGATACATATGCTATAATTACTCAAATATGGTTTCCTAATGAGATAGTTTCCTTAATATTCTCTACCTTGATGGACGGTTGAGATTAAATCTAAAGTAAACCTAATTGGGAAGTTTGGTCCTCTCTCCACCTATAAATAAAGCCTTTGGTCCATCACAAAGGCTACACACAAAATCAACACATTAAGGTTTATAGGCAAGGAGAGGGAAACCGAAACCATTCACCCAGCCTCTTCTTCGACGGATCTCAACAATAGCGCCAGACAGCAGGATCGGAAAACTCTCTGCATCAGGATGTCTGGAGGTACTCTTCAACTTATTTAAGATTGAATCCTATATGTGATTATCATGTTGTTCACGATCTTAGGGTTCATGTTAATAATGATATAACAATTCTAACACAAGTACCATTTGTATAAAGATCTTATAATGAAACTACAAATAAATGGAAACAAAACATAGTTCAAGTTGAATAGACAATTATACACCTTCATCTGGAATCTTTTTCAGATAACATTAAAAATCAACAAAACTTTGTTTAACACCACAAATAAGTGCCTAAGATAGTTTTCCTGTAAGAAATCCATTATAACACCACAATATATCTCCAAAACAATTGACTTAGGCTTAACCAAAGCACATATTCCTCAATCATCACCAAATCATTCTGAGCATCCAACCCACATCCCCAACATAATCTCAAAACATAGACAGCCCAGAACACTCCTCAGCATTTAATCAAAGAACTTCTAAGTTCCAATCATATATCTAAATCAGATAACACCACAATCAAACTCTCCCGAAACAGAACAAAGTAAAACTCACGAATTCAACATGTCTATCCTCCCAAGTTCAAAACCATTATTTCTCTCATTACATCTATACAAATCACAAATAAGGCCACTACACAACATGCAGAAGCAAACCAAGCAACCCACAATGCCCTCCGTCACCATGGTCGTCGGTGTTGGAGTCAACTCCATTGGTGTTGATGTTAGGAGATCGGCAAAGCTCACCTTAAAACTATCTCACTAGGCCTTACAAGAGGTGTATTTGAGATTGATTATGGCAGAAAGATAGTCTCATATAAAATTTTTCCATCAATCAAGCCATTAATTAATTAAGAATTTTTTTTATCTCTATTTACCTTGGATGTCAACGGTTCTCAAGTTGGTGAATGGGAAGCCCTTGTTCAATATAAGAGAAACAAAGAGAAAGAAATAGGAAAGAGTTCTTTTTTCAGGCATAGATTGATGATAATTTATAAGTGCAATAGGGATTAATATGCACTAACTTTGGGATCACAAGGAGCAGGTGTTGAGGGTGTTCATGAAGTACTCTACACTATTGTAGCACCAATGAAGAGGATGGCTTTTGCCCTTGTTGATAGCACCTGGTTTTTCATGGAGTACCATACATCAGGTGAAAATATTTTCAAAACTTGGTGGGCTTCTCTTACAACTTTTATTTTCAATTGTGCTTAAATTAACGAATCTACTAATTGACACCCATGGAATAGTGGGCTTAAAATTTTCGGTTATGTGCTTTATCTCCTTCTTTCCCTCTTTAGTTTTCTCTTTTAAAGTATCTTCAAACCAATTCATACGGTTTCTGATTCTCACCTTTTTCTTCTAATATGTTTAGTGGCTGCAGATATGTTGAATTTATGCGATTTGGTTGTTGACTTGGTGTACTATTTAGAGATTCATTGTTATTTATAGAAGATACAAATTAAACAAGAAGGGGGATACAAAGGTTTTACACCTTCTCATTTTGTCCATGCATGTGATGAATTGCATTGTCATGATGGCATGTGAGGTTGATTAGTTGGCTGAGGTACTCCAAATTTTATCAACTTGTTTCATAATATGAGTGAGTGGTTCTCACATTTATTAATTTCTTCTCCGTTCCCTTATCCCTTGCCAATATGAAATGCGGATTAGAATGGTCAAATATTGATCTTCAATGATCACCAAATGAATAGGATAATCTTATGAAGAAGAACAGGGTATCTTGTCCAGTAGATGTTACTCAAGTCGAACAATTTGGTAACTGCTTGGTATCAAAAGGAAAAAATTTCCTTTAAGAAGGGAGAGCTAAAAAAAACACAGGCCTAGACCACCCCAAAAAGTCCACGAACCGTGGGGGACCTTTCAACTGGCCAATAGAAGCGACCCAGTCAATTAAAAAGAAGACCCGAAACAGTATGAAGCTAACCCATAAAGCTATGTGTTTTGGACTTGATCAGCCAAACTTCAACCAAATATCCTCCTTTTGATTGGAGTTGGTTTTAATTTAAATTGATCCAACCATTATTCACTGTTGATTTTATTCACATGAAGTTTTTGTCGTATATAAATTGCATCATTTTATTGGATTGATATTGAGCCCACACCTTATCCACACCCAATTCTAATATTCCATGTATCTCCCTTTGTTTTCAAATATAGCATCACATGCTCACTGAAAAATTTATTCATAAGAAGTTTGTGTCATATATAGCCATAGAATCATTTTATCGGATTGGCATTGAGCCCACCCCTTATTCTATTATTCCATATATCTCCCTTTGTTTTCAAGCATAACATCTGAGAGGGGTTCGAATGAAGTGATTGAATCTATATGTAGTATGTAGGGTTGCAAATGAGTATTCGATTCTCTGATTATCTGAAAGTTTTGACTCGTAAAAATCCGGGTCCGGAACCTAATTTAGGTTCCGATTCATAAATGGGTCCGGTTCTGGGTCCATATATGTGCCAACCCATGGACCCGGGACCCGGCATATGAGCCTTTGATATTGCAAATTATACCTCAAAATTAACTTCTTCTTTTTTTTTTTTTACATTTTTATGTATAAAATTAGAGGTAATAGACTTTATGTACTGTTATAAGCTTAATGATATGCTTATTTTAAGAAAAACGAAAAATAAAAAGAAATTAGAATCAATTTTGGAACTAGATTCCAGTCATCTGAGTGGATCCGGTTTCAGAACCAAATCCGAGTTTTCCTGTCGAAACCGGGTCTAGAACCAACAAAACAGGTTCCGAGTAAAAACCGGATCCGGAACCGGAACCGTTATTTAGAAACGAATCCAGGTCAACTATGATTCCGATCCGGAAACGTTCCGTTTGCAACTCTAGTAGTATGTACACTTTACAATCATTTTAAGAGACAATATCATAAAGCCCAAGTGATGCACCGGCATGTTGATTTCATGCAAATTAGGTAATGAATTAAAATTAGTACCCAAAAGCATGAGCCTATGGCACCCAGGATGAGATGATTCCTCTGTCTATTTAGGTCTCAAGAGTGGCGATTTTATTAGGTATTTACTAATTCAGAGTTGGGTCTTAAGAAAAATAGATGATAGAGGATGTTGGTTTAAGGTATCCATTTTCCTCATTTCCTTTGTTTCTTGTATTATCATTGTAAAGCTCTCTGCTCAATCTCTGAAGCCTTCATGCTTATAGTATAATTTTAAGATGATAGCCTCTCCAAAATGACAGATTAATGAGGGAATAAATAAACAGATAGATAAATAAATAAACATTCAAACAAACAGTTCACTCACATGGATGAAAGTCGGATCATAATAATAAGACAAGCATCCAGGTAAATATAGTTGCACCTAGGTCGTGCCTTAGTCAGGATCACAAAAGTCTAGCCATATCTAGCTCTATAAACCTATTATTTCCTTTGGGAGAAAACACAACAATAAAATTTAGTATTCATGATGAGCCATTAGTTAGTGAGAGTGGGGAACCATGGGCTTATAATTCAATTGTTACACACTTACAACTCTAATATGACGACCTTTGCTTTCATGGATATAGGATGACCATAAGCTAATTAGATTTCAACTCGAGTCGGGTTCAAGTTACAACCTATCAACATTATAATTCTTTTAAATAAAATAAGAGTATGGGAGACCCAACCCGACCTGTACCTATTACAATTTAGTTTGGTATCATATACAGAACAAGGCACATTGGGGGTGGGGGAAGAACGCGATATTTGGGTGAGCATCCATTTTTTTAAGGAAAGATCTTTAAAGCATATAAAACTTTTACCTCATTTTAGAAAAGCACATGAAAGGCTCAATATTTCAAAAGAGTATATATAAAGATTTTCTATATCTTTCGATCAAGTGTCTACCCGGACAAAAGTTTAAAAAATGATGAAAATAACCCTATTCTATTTTTCAATTTGTTTTATAAATCATTTAAGAAAAATGATGAAGTCTAACCCAAATGACCAAGTAGGCCCACTTCAGCACATCAAAATAGTTGGTTTCTGGGAGGAGAAATGTTAATAAAAGATAAAAACCTGTCATAAGAGGAAGGATTTTTTTTAAACATTTTTTTATTTAAAGGAATTGATTGAAAGAATTGTGGAAAACTTTTATACTTATTTGAGATATTCAAATCTTCATGTACTTTTTTTAAAAAAATGAGCCAAAAGTTTTATACTTTTCTGAAATCTAACAATTTTTTATCCTACTTACACTCATCAATAATTATTTTGGGATTTTCACGGAAAAATCAAGTTTAAATCATAATTAAAGGTTTTATGAAGAAAAACCATGAAATGACGAGATAATGGTTTATACATGTTTTTAGACAAAATTACCCCAGTTGACGATATCATCAATCTCTTATAACTTTTCTTCTTCTTCTTCTTCTTGGACCTTTATTCTTTTTTCATAGTTTCCATACCTAATTGTCTTAAGTTTGGAGGGGATGATAATAAATTAAATTTGGTGGAAGATGAATATATATTTCAAATAAATGAAGAAAATTCGAAAGGAGCCGATGAATGCATCAAATAAGGGTTTGACAAGTCTTTCACAAATTGCATAATGAAGTGTGTTCAATCCGTTCACTATCAAATCTATTCTTAAAGTTGGTTCAAAGATTCGACATATAAATAAAGGGAACAAAAGGCACTCTTTGTGATCTAAAATTACATATAAATAATACAATCATCATCATCATACTAATATCTCTTAAACTAATACCATTAATATTAGACATACTGTACATTTGATAACAATCATCGTCGTCATCATCATTATCATCATTTTATATAATCATATAACAAAAAAACAGAATAGGCTACAAGATATGGAAAAATATTATCATCATGTGTCTGTCCTCCACCAAATATTTATACCTTATTACATGTCAATTTCAGATTAGAGAGTACTTTAGTGGCGGTTAGCCACTTGGGACACCAAACGCCCCCATTAAGGGGTTAGAGCTACTGAGTTTGAGTCTTAAAGGAAAAGGGGGGAAAAATGCAGTCGACATATTAATTTGATAAAGTTTTCTTCCGATTCTAATTTAAAAAAAAAAAATACTTTGCAAGAGCTCATTAATAAAACTCATAAAGCCAACCAAAATAGATGTGAAAAAAAACTATTATATAATATTTATATGAGAAAAGTCCAAAATAGAAAAAAAAGACCTAAGTTTAAATTTTTCACTAATAAAAATTGAGAGGCTTATATATATATATATATATATATATATATATATATATCTTAGTCTTAAGGTAATGTTTGGCAACCAAATCCTCGAGAAAAAGATTTTCATTTTCCATAAAGTCTTGAAAAATCATGCTTTGCAATTGTAAATTCCGGAAGATCTAAACCACTCGAGGATTTTCAGGTCAAATCCTCATTTTGTGTATTTGCAATTGAAACCAATTTTTTCTACTATATTGGTCAATGTGCATTGATATTAATGTGAAATCCTTAGCTATACATATTGTCAATGAACCCCTATTTCAAGGATATAAACAAATTCTCAGATTTGCAGATTTCTCACATATTCATCACTTATGAAAAAGGGTGCACTTATAAAGTCTTCTCCGGTTTTCATCATATCACCTTATTTTCACAATAAAATATAAATAATTACCATTTAGAGTGAGTTCGCGCAACAAGATGATTCCATGGTGCAGAGAGAATTCTTTCTGACTTTTCATACAATCCACTATTTGATTGTTGGGTGTAACACATTTTTCTCATGCAAAAGTTAAAAAAAAAATGAACTAATTTACCTTAATAGAGAGGATTTGACTCCAGCCCTATTGGAGGGATAGGAATGTAGTATTCCTTCATTTGGAAACAACGATCTGTGGAGCTTGCAGAATCCCCCCATTTCACAAACAAGTCTTCGATCATGGTGCATTTGTGTGATAAAGAGTTCCATGATACAAAAGAAATGTTATTTTAATTTTTGACGCAGTCATGTGATGATGCAATCAGACTATCTAGGGGCCAAATAAATAAAATCCAGAAAATATCCAGCTACTTCACTAATATGTAGTGAAGAAAAAGGGGATTTAACGGGAAAAACCTTCATAAATACCCTATTATTTAATTTGGCCCCAATAGAAAACGGCAGACAGAATGGGCCCTTAATTGACGTTTTTCTTTTTTTTTGTCTTCTAGTGACATTCGATATCGACTATTCATGACTCAATACAAAACCGCCCCGAAACCGCTTTTAACTATCAATGTCTTCTTCTTCTTTTCCCTTTTTCCCTTTCATTTTCGTTGACGATTGTTCACTTTCAACGGTGGTCCCCTATCACATTCGCTCCAACTTTTCAAAGATTCTACACCCTTTTGACGTACATGGAGATATGTTTGTTTTCGTTGTGTATTTGTGCCCTAAATTTGGACTGGGATTTATTGGTTTTCGATGGGATTGATCCTTCGAAAGTGAGCGACCTTGCAATCTCCTTCTAACTTTATAGTTTCATTAAAATGCAATTTTATTCATAGTGTAGGAGTTTGTCCGTGTAGAAAGGGATGCACCGACTGTCAGCACTGCGGTTTTTGATTTTTTTTTGTGGGGTTCTCTGAATCATAGTGAATGGGTTTTGAATGAAGATAACATTTTAGTGGGATTTACCAACTAGATTCCAAATAGCAAATGTGAAGTAGCCCGCTATATGGTTTGAGGAAGAAATTTTGCTTCATTGAAGCATAGGATATATGCTCTCTATTTTAGTGATTTTATCCTCTTTAAGCAAGAAATGTAACAAGTGCAGTTTACTCACATAAAGAAAGTACTAATTGGGCACGATCACAATCGATGGGAACCACACATCACTTCCCCAAAATGCAGTGTACATTTTTTTTCCTCCTCATTTACTCGAAACCCAACTGCATTATCAATCAAACAAAGATATGTATCCATGAACATTACTACATCATGGTTAATTAGTTGCCTAACTATAGTTTTTGGCAGTGGAGGACTCAGGATTTTTGTTTGGGTGAGGCGGATAATGACAAGAGGTGACAACTGGCAGTAGTCTGAAGGATCTTTTGAGACTACATACACCCAAGTATAAGAAAATTAAGATGGTCTAAGACTCTGCACAACACAACTCATAATAATCATTATAAAACAAACCCTTTATTTCTATTAATTTCTGATGGGGATGAGACTTTTCTACTTATAATTATCCCCCATGAATTGATTTTTTATTTTTTTTTGTACAAAGGAAAGGCAGGTGGCGTTCTTTAATTTTCCCACTACCATTTAACAAGATGATAGAGGATTTGTACTCCCATTTTACTTTTTGGGAGTTGTCCTTTACACAGTGAGGGACATGTGGGGTGATCTATACATGGGGCGTTCTGTCTTGCACACCCCATGTAGTGCATAGGCTACAGCCTAATTGGACTTCATGTAGAATACTGGATTTGATCTGGGGCAACCGACCCAGATCAAGATAACGTGGGTCTGCCCCTAGTTTTTGGTTCATACCATGGATCAAACCCTTTTCCATCACAATGTATGACTACTTTTTACGTGCAGCAAAAGTTATATATGGGTGGTTTGTTCGCTGTCCTTGATGTTATGTTCCCAAAGTGGCAAGTTAGATGCAAATTTTGTTCTTTTTTTTTTTTTTGTCGTTATGTGCTTTTGTATATGTGGCCATTCCACTTACATGTGGTGGTTTGTTAATGATCAATCTAGAAAGAGTGATCTAATACGAGATTACTTAATATGCGGGCTACCCATAGCTACCCATAGAGAGTATTATAATATGGCGTATGGGTAGTGGAGTACTATAACTAAATATTCAATTCACCTCCATATACGACATTACTTATATCGATTAGTTGACTCCAGAATTGAATATATTACTTTCTTCCTTTGTGGTCGTTGTGGACATTTTGTGCTCTATGTTGACTGACACTTGCAAGATTTGTGGATCCACAGCATACACCATTCCTTGGTGGAATGGTGGACAGTGCTTGAAGTCTTGAACTATAAAGGAGTTGTTTGTCATGCTTAGCCTGAGTAAATCAATGTTGAATCTTTAGTCATTCATCTGATATCAGATTTCTTATTCAATGATATAAAATCATGGGCCCCTCTATACATTAGCTCACCATGTCTAATATGAGGCAAATCATAAACCATAAGTGATACGGACTCATAACAAACCTTGGCATCAATTGTAGTTCTATCAAGATTTAGAACTGCTTGCTCCTATATAAACACAACCACATTCCACTTTCTTCTTTACATGTTCATGAAGAAAACACCAATGATGCTGAGAGAGGACTCCTATTCTCACAAAGAAATCATATTTCAGAAGGCATTCGTCAAGGAGAGGTATAATGTGGACCTATATCAATTATCTAACTATAATTTCAATCTCGTAACTGGATCGTATTGTCCTTAGAGTCACCTCAATAATTATTGTTCTTACAGGAACTTGGTCGCATGAGATGTATCCCAACAAACCCCGACAAGGATACATGGGTGCTTACAGACACTCAGAAGCAATACGTACGTCGGACAGAACTACACCACTTGTCGGAGATAGATCGTATGGTCATAGACCATGCGTTGATAATAACGTTGATTGAGAGGTGGCGTCCAGAAACAAATACATTCCATTTGCCAACGGGGGAAGCAACTATAACACTTGAAGACGTTGCTTCTATCTATGGCTTGCCAGGCGGCTTGTTAGTCGATGGCCTGGTCATAACCAGTCGAACTTTCCCTGGGAGGTTTGTAGAGCCAGTGTGCCAGGAGTTGCTTGGGATCGCGCCCCAGAAGAAGCAAGACTATGTTGGCATAATGATAAAATTTAAGTGGCTTGAAGTTGTCTGGCAGGATGAGGATTTTAATATTAACAAAGATTATGAGATTAGAGCCACTCGAGCTTATTTGTTCTTTTTGGTGCCCTGGCAAATCTTCATACAGACTTCCGGTGTGAGGGGTCCTGCTTTTCTGCTTGAGTTGTTTAAAGAATTCAAACCTTACGCATGGGCCCCTACATACCTTGCAAACCTTTATAGAATGCTTGCAAAAGCAACTTGGTGGGGCCAGGATCCGCAAGTGGCTGAAGGAAAGGGAAAAGATCAACAAGAGGAGGATAATAAGTCCTGTAGGACACCCACGGGACCTTTGCAGCTTCTACAAGTGATTAATTCGCAAGCCTACCATTTTGGGTTCATTATTTAAAAGCTAACGTATGACTGCATCTTGTTGTTTTCTATCACAAATATGAGCTTATTCTAGAATGACTATTGGACGGTGTCCTCTGCCAGATCGTAGTTGGAAGAAGGACATACAATTTCCGTTGTTCAAGACATGGCATAGGAGGTTGGGGGAACACACACCCCTACAACGGTCAAGGAAGTAAGGCACCAACTAAACACCTTGTCGGCTAATGGGGTAAAGATATATGTGGTTTTCAAGACAATTGAACATGTTTTTTTATTTGGTTACCTATTGCATGTCTTACAGGATTCTTATGCGTGACCGTATGCAGTTCACTTGGCAGCCATACTCCAACTACTCACTACAACAAACTACACTTTTGCCAACAATATTTGCAGACGCAGTGAAAATTTGCGTTGGCAAAAGTCTTATTTCCAACGCATATTTTCACTGCGTTGGCAAAAGTCACAGAAATTGCTACTTTTACCGACGCAAGTAAGACGCGTTGACAAAAGCTGTGGTAACCATATTGGCGCCAACAAAAAAAAACCCAAAAGAGAGAGAAAGTTTTGCCAACGCGTGTTTTTCTAAAGCCGACGCAATAATGCGTTGGCAATTATCTTACCTACTGGCGACGCACATGTGTGCGTTGGGAAAGCTCTGAGTTTTTATTTGCACCATTGCCGACGCATGAGTTACGTCCGCAAAGCCCCATCTATGACAGACTTACATTTCCCGATACTATTTTCCGACACAGTGAAAATTTGCGTTGGCAAAAGTCACAGAGAATTGCTACTTTTACCGATGCAAGTAAGACCGTGTTGGCAAAAGCGGTGGAAAACCTTTCCCAACACTATTTGCCAACGCACTGAAAATTTGCGTTGGTAAAAGTCTTATTTCCGATGCATATTTAGACTGCACTGGCAAAAGTCACAGAGGATTGCTATTTTTACTGACTCAAGTAAGACCGCGTTGGCAAAAGTTGTGGAAAACACGTTGACAATTATTTTTCCCATTGGCGATGCACATGTCTGTGTTGGGAAAGCTCCGACTTCTTATCCGCACCATTGGCAACGCATGATTTGCGTCCGCAAAGCCCCATTTAGTAAAAAAAAAAAATTTGCAAAAATAACCTGAGCACACCGTTTTCAACTTTTTTATTTATTCCCAACCCTCTGTTGTTTTCAACTCTCTGATTTATTCCTAACCCTCTGACAAAGCTGACCCCACTAAAATTCAATTTCTTATTAACTTATAGCGACGACCATAACAAAGGTCATCGGCAGAGCCCGACCAAGGTTATAAAAATAAATAAATAAGAAAAATAATGGTTAGAGCCCGACCAAGAATGATATTGTCCAAGTCTGGCCTCATATTGGTGGGTCCTATTTTTTTTTATCCTAAGTACAGCCCCCAATCTCTTCTTTCATAAATAAAATTTACCAGTTTGTTTTGGGTAAAAGAAGTATTTCACTTTTTTATGGTAGCACCCCAGAGAGGATCTTAAGATTCCTATTACAGATGGGAACCTTGTTAACACTTTATTCTCCCACTCCATTGTGGGCCTGTATAGAGAGAATCGGGGCCTATTCAAGATGAATCACATCCCTCCGCCGAAATGACATTAGAAGAGCAGGTCCTACTATGGAGATTGAGGATGATGATAGAAATATGTTTAAACCTGATAGCAATGTCAGCGATTCCACGCGAGGGCATTTTTATCAATCGGATGATGGGACCCGCTCCTTGTAAACTTGAGAATACACAGGGCAGTCGGGAGGTGATGGATCCTGAACAGCTTATTATTTCTATGTGGGCCCTACAATGGAGTTGCATTCTCTCATCATATACTTCACACGTGCGAAGGTGCAGAGAAACCTTTCTTCAAAAATCAGATAGCTACCCCAATATTTCTCTGTCATTCACAAGAACTAACGCGTTCGAGTTTCCTGTGCGGCTGAGAAGACGAGGACGAACGGAAGGCGGCGCAACCTTCGTATACGAAACCCTAGCTCCTCTCGCGCCTTCCGTAGAGCCGCCGCCTCCTCATATCGATCCCTCTGAACCCTACTCCGTCTTCCGCAATGAGATCTCCGCCTCCAATTCGCTCTCTTTCCCCCTCCCCGCCGTCGACTACTTCTCTCTCGACCTCTCCGCCGACCCTTCCTCCGCCCGGAAGGAGTCGCCTTCTCATCAAACCCCCAATCCAACACCTCCTCCCAATGAGCCCTCCTCCTCCTGCTTCGAGTGCGCATGGTTCCGATCCGACGACCAATTCAAGAGCCCCATGCTCAAGCTCCACAATGGTACGGAAATTCATCATCTTGTTTCGTTGGTTGATGATTGATTAATTGACATTGATTGGTTTCTCTATTTTGATTCTGTTACTGTGGTGGCATGGCAGAGATACTGGACTTTTGCGAGTTTATTTCTCTGACGCAAGAAGAACAGGCGGCGAGGGCTGCCGCCGTGCAGAGGGTTTTTGGGGTTGTTAAATATATATATGGCCTCATTGTAATGTATGAGTCTCGATTGCTGTTTGTTGTTTGTTTTTTGATTTGGGGTTTGATTGGTTTGATTTGATTGTGATTATGATTGGGTGTTGTTTTGTAGGTGGAGGTGTTTGGGTCGTTCAAGATAGGACTTTATTTGCCTACCAGTGATATTGATGTTGGTGATTTTTTTTTAATTTTAACGGGCTTTTGCTTTTTGTCAATAATTGTTAATGCTTGGAAGTGTGGCTTATGGTTGTGAAGTTTGTAGAGGACAACTTTCATTGGGTTTTGTAGTGTAGTTTTCACTAATTGGTGCTGGGAAAAGCATATGGATGAGGGTGTGGAGTGTGAACTGGAAATAAAGCATTGGTTTTGGTGTAGGTTGTGATTTTGGATTCTATGGTGAGAACTCCGCAAGTTGGTCTGCAAGCAGTTGCCAGGTCACTGCCGCAGAGAGGCATTGCCAAGAAGATGCAGGTTTGTTGCTTCTATAGTTGTCTACTGCGAGTATCCTGTTTCGGAGATCTTACGTGGTGTGATTGTTTCTTCAGGTCATTGGAAAGGCTCTAAAAATCATATGGGAGGAGAGAAGCTTAGTAACAAGCTTGTGTTTTGTAATAGGATCCTCTAAAAAGCAAGGAGCTTCACTTTGCAAGCTTGTACTCTCTATTAAAGAGTAAGAAAAGCTTTGCATTTTCTCCTCTCAATGTAGGTCAGATATTGTGACTGAATCACATATATCTTAAGTCTTGATGCTTTTTTATGATGTTTTCTTGTCTTTACTTTCATGGTGATTTGATGTTTGTTGATTTGGCTGCATATTCCCATAAGCATTGTTTAGTGATTGTATTAGAAAATCATATTGCTCAATAATTGTTTGTAGAAGTTCCCAAATAACATATATCATTATTCACACCCTAAAATCCATGTGGCTTCGGTGCATTCACATTTATTAACTCCATACTTACCACCAATACACACCACCATAAAAACAAGTATAACCAAGATACAGCATGAGAGTGATTATTCAGCTACCCAGAAGTGGTATATCTGAACATTCTCAACAGCTAGCTTCTTTAAGTTGCCGTCTTTCCTTGACTTAAAGAACCTGCCCCAGTTGTATTCCTTGTACTTAGGGGGATCATGCTCCTGTAGCAGCTCCTCCAAAGGTTTTACCATCACTGAGTAGGCAAGGTTGAGGAAAAAAAGGATTGACAACCTCTCTTTTTGTGAGTTTACCACCACCTTGTGCTCGACGCTCTCATACTTGTCGTTACTCCCAACCTATAAAAACACATTGGCTAATTGATGTTTTAGAGCCCTTTTCGAATATTCTTCCATTATTTCAAGATTTCTGAAAATTATGGTTATGACAGATTCCTAAACAACAATGCATTTGGGAAAGCCCAACATTGCAGTACTTAGCAGTACCTAAGTACTGTCATCAATAGTGACAGTCCAAAAGAAGGGAAATGTTGCAATAGACTGTCTTCAATCTTTCAATTAGGACCGCTTGCAATTGTTATTGGAGCAGTGTCAAGAGTCACATTGGTTGTAAAATATGCGGGACCTAGTCCCTGTGCATTTCATGGTGAAGCCTCTATTGAGTCTGTCATTCCTTTTGTTGAGTTGCTTAATGTTGTAGGAATCTTGGTGTAAATAATCAATGTGTTTTAAGTTTTATTAGAGCTAGAATTTTAGTTTTGTTAGAAGGGGTTTCTTTCAAGCTATGCTAGGAGTCACATATCTCCTTGGTGTGTGCATGCAGAATTTCATTTCTTTTAGATAATCCTAGTCACTTGATACATGATCCTCAAATTTAATGGTTAGAAGCGCCACTTTTTAAGGATTTTAATCCAACAATAAGTATCAGTTGGATGAGTGACGAACCCGAGCTTGCGACAATTCATTGGGTAATAAGTGTGAGGGGGTGGATTGATCACATGGGGTCTCACATATTTCTAAAGGGGTTCTGCGTAAAGTCACTCATGAGACTTCTTCATCTGAGTCAATCCAAGATAACGACGAGGACGACAAGGACAACTATGAAGGTTAATTTGGGTGCATCTAGATAAAACTGTGATGGTCCATTATGACTAACAACACACATGCAAAAAATTTCTCTGTATTGTCAATTCTGTCTTTTATGTGAGGTTTCTTCTACTTCCCTAGTAGGTAATCAATCTATGCTGGGTGGGCCTAATAAATGGACAATCTCCATATCAAGCCCCATGAAAGGATTGTCTTTATGGAAGACCCAATCTTTCATTTGTGGCAAGTTGAGGTCAAGTTACTCAAAGAGACCCATCTAACATCTAAGGACAGAAGGTTTGAAAGAGAATATATAATTTAGTCACTGATATTTTCATCTACTTCTAAAGACTATGGTAATAATACTATTAGGTAAGCCACCAACCTTGAATGAATAGAATACAAAGGAAATTCCTTTCCAAGATTCTTTAACACAGCCAATCTTATAAACTAGCAAAAATGTCAACTCCCATGCAGACGACAGGACAAAAATACAAAGGATTTTCTAAGCATGTATTGGGGTTTTAAAGATTAGGTTTCCCACTTTTTGGTATCTCATAAATTCAAAATGTAATATCTTACTTTTTGCCCTGGGCTAAGTACGGGGTGTTGTTGCTAGTTTTTTGCTACTTGTATTCTGACAGTGTTCTTTTTTGGTTTTGCAGATTGATTTTGGATATTATTGTGCTGGCTACGGGCTCTTAGGGATTACTTTTTTTATTTTGATACATTTGTATATGTTTAAGATTCTTGGAAATTATCAAGTAGTAATTTTTGTGTATTTTAGAGATTTGTGGGTTTATTTTGGTCTATGGATGTAGGATATTTGGTTGTGGATGTTATTTTCGATTTGTTAATGAATCAATTTTAAATTGGGTTGTGCATCAAGTTTGTTGGTTTGAACAGGTATTCAATTTTTTTTTGTGGTATATAGGGAAAAATGAAGATTTAATTAAAAAAATAATAATAATCTTTCCCGACACACCAGCGTGCGTTACAAAAAAGAAAATTTATTGCAACATTGCCCGACGTGATTTGTGCGTAGGCGAAGTTGCATTTCCCAACGTGTTAGCCCAAAGATATAGCGCATTCCCAATGCATTGGTAGCGTCGGCTATTTCATATATTCCCAACGCATTAGTAGCGTCGACAATTTCATGAATTCCCAACGCATTGGTAGCGTCGGCTATTTCATGCATTCCAAACGCTTTGATAGTGTCGGCTATTTCATGAGTTCCCAACGCTTAATCATCGTCGGCCATTACCATGAATTCCCAATGCACTACAAGCGTTGGCTATTACTATAAATTCCCAACGCGCTGCCAGCGTCGGCCATTACTATGAACTCCCAACGCACTACCAGCGTCGGCCATTACTAGGAACTCCCAACGCACTACCAGCGTTGGCAAATATAGTTTTCGAATCAGAAAAGTTGGACTTTTTGCCGACGCGCATCTATTTGCCGACGTATTGGCCGACGCTGTAGTGCGTTGGCAATTGTACAGGGATATGCCGACGCAGTTAAAATAGCGTCGGCTATGGATTTGGCTACACGTGATTGTCGACGCGCTACCGACGCACTGAAATGCGTTGGAAAATCTTTTGCAGACACAAAACCCACCTTTCCAGACGCAATGACTGCGTTGGCAAAACTGTGTTTTGTTGTAGTGACTCCAAGAAATACCGATCGAGCGTACCCAAACGGGATCGCGATCTTTTTTCATCCTCGACCGTTCTATTGTGGTACTAGATTGTTGAGCGCCATAACACATGGTGAGTCATGAAGCAATTTGGGCTCAAGCAATTGTACCCCCTCCCTTCAATATGCCATACGTGAGAAGAGAACGTGTAGAGAGAGTGGTAATTGATTACAGCTTGTATATGGGTGAAGAGATAGCAAGATTGTGGGCTGCGAGAAGGCAACTCGGATTGCACGGGGAGGAGTTCACCCAGCTTGCACATTCTGAAGAGTACTTATTCCGGTATGTTGCCAACATAGTCCAACACATAGGCAAGGTCGAGCACAGGGAGGGTACCGAGGCCGAAGCCCCTGCTCAGCAGGAAAACCCATTTGTTCCACAGAAATTTTTCAGTATTTGAATGCTATAGCATTGATGTTTTTCAATCATATGGTAGTAATGTTGCTTTTAACTGATTACATGAATTGGGCTGTAATCAGGTCGAACAACTTGTTGCTGGCTTAGAGCGATCATGCGATCGGGCGGACAAGAGGAAGAAAAGCATGTCCAGGCTGGCGGATTCCATCTGGAAAAAACTTAAGACATTTAAAGCAGCATTCGGGACTTCATTCGAAAACTTCAACATGGAAGAGTACAACAGCTCAGAGTCTGATGATGATGTAGAGAAGGTAAACCGCCCAGCCTGAACTTGAATTTACTCTTGTGCAATATAACGATGTTCCTTACTGTTTAGCTGCAGACAAACACTGGAACCTCTCACAGTGCTCCATCTCTGGCTATTCCCGATACCCATGCCGGTCCATCTTATACTGTTTCTCCTAGGACTATTCCCGAGAATGGATCTGGTCCAACACACATTGTTTCCCCTTAAGTTGTTCCCGACACTGATGTTGGTCCATCCCACATCAGTGTCCCCTCTCAGGAAGGTAAAGAGACTAATGCTGATCCAGATTTCACTGGGCCCTCTCACATGAGAGTTAAGAAAGCTACTAAAAAAGTACAAAAGCGAAACTTATAAGAGAAAGGGCAAGAAACAAAGTGATGACTTTCCAAGTAAAGGTCAGCCAGCCGGCTTGCCACCATTTGAAGAGGAGCCGACACCCCCCCAATAACCAAGGCATTGTTCAACACCCCAGTGTCAATTCGTCGTGATTCCGCGATAGTTGTTGCAGCACCCCTCGCTACCATAGTGTCTTTGATTTGGAGAATCAAGCGATTGCCTCGCATACGTAAGGTGCCTGTAAAGTTCTCCGATTACTCTCATTCTATGGTGCATTCGGGCTACGTATTAAATGAGCAGGAGCAATTTTTGGTCAGGGGTTTCAACGAATATTACAGTACAAAGTAAGCGTGGAAGTTTCCTTAATGTTTTTCCATATTGTACCCATCTTCATTAATATATTTGTTGTAATAATTGTGTTTATTAACAAACATCTCTTTCATGCAGAGGGGATGAACTAGCAAGCATATGTACAATGGTATCCAGCAATGATATAAAGAAAGCACTTAACGAGGGAACTTGGCTGGATATCATATGTACTATTACTTTGAGATTCTGAGAGACGGATGTCCCACTGCTTTCGTTGCGGACCCAAGCATATCCGTAAGTCTGTACTAAATTGTCCTTCACTTTAATTTTAACAAACCCCTCTTATTTATATCACAATTGTGTGTTAACCATTCATATTGTGGATACATTATTGTATGCAGAGTTGGTGGCAGGATGGATCTGATGCCAGTATTGAAGCTGCCTTCGGCAAGCATGGCCACAGGGTCTGGGAAGCCCGAGAGTGTCATACTCAAGTGTTTGTACTACACTACAGGAACCATTTCACGTTGGTTGTGGGCTACGTTGATGAAAGAAGGTGGGAGTTCTACAACTGTGTGGCTGGTGATCGTTTGACGCGGAGTAAGGCGAAGCAGTTTGTAAGTATTGTTTTTTATTCTAAATTGCAACCATTTATTGAAATTGAGACATCACCCCAGATAACATAGTTTTCTGTGAAAAGTATGAAAAGTGGAAAAAGTTTGATGTGCTGTAGTAAAATTCATGTTTGGTGAGGCTGTTTTTCTGTGAGGAAAAGAGGAAAATGTATTGAGCTTTTATAGAAAAGTGGTTCCTATGGAGGATTTGGAGTCGCTAGTGTTTTCTGCAGAATGTGGAAACTTTCCATGGAACCAGGATTCCATAGTGTTACATGAACGTGCCCTAATGAAATATGCTATGAAATATATTTTCGCAGGTCAACCTCTTAATGGTGTGAGTGCAGATTCGGACCTATGGGTAGATTGCTTGTGGAAGGAAATCTTGAATCCTTTATACAAGGGTTATGTTGGATTTATACATGGCCTTTTATTTTTATCAAGAACCAATTCAAATGGTGGTTGATTTCCTCTTCTTTTAGAGCTATCATATATTTTAGTCACCATTCAAAAAAGAATCACTTAGTTTAGTCTTGTATTTGTTGTTTAGCATTCAACTCCATGCTGCAAAGCATTTTAACCAGCTAACTGCTTGTAAAGAAGTCCTTTAGTGGAAGTGTCACCTTTAGAATTAACAATATTCTTATAAGCAATGTTCCTAAAAGAGATGGGTGAATTAATATTCTTCCAACAGGCAACGCCTGAAAATGAAATTGAATAAAAAGCTAGTTGGTCATTGGGTTTTTGTCCTTTGATCAAGGTTTCCAACATGTGGCCTTTGAATATTGTTATTAGGCCAATACCATAGGTGGGCCCTCCCATCCTGCTTGGACCTTTGCATGAAGACATGGGATTTAATCCTTTTGAGTAAGGTGATTCTAATGCAATCATCATCTGCGTAGTGGATATATATATATATATATATGAGCAATATTCAAGTAATGGATTCCCTCACGATGTGTGGTGAGAGACTCCCTCTTTTGGAGAGGTTTCAAGTACAAAAGGGCTTTTGTACTTGAAGGGAGTACACCCTTTTGTACTTGAAACCTCCCTAAAAAGGGAGTCCATCATGACACATGGTGAGATATATATCAACATTGTTCTTTAGTTATCCTATTTCTTTTCTCACTGAGGCCCACCTGATGAGAAGGCTACCGGATTTTTGGGCTTAGAATGCTTCACAGGTGGCCTTGGCATACTTTGCTGATTATGGGTCATTATAAATATTGGCTCTTTGTGTGCCATTTTGGACCCATAGAATGTCAGGTGAGTAGATTGACATTCTCATAGGTGTTGCCACATGGTTGGAGGTCAAAACAGCACCAGTTATTCTATTTGATGAGTGGATTGACATTCTCAAAGGTGTTGCCACATGAATGTCAAAACAACAAAAGTTATTCTGTTTTCTATTTCTCTGTTTGTTTACTGCTTGCATCCACAAAAACAGGTGATGTAAGTGGACTATGAATCACACTTGGAACAATATTCAAAAACCAAAAGAAGAGAAATAAATGCATATATACATACATCAACAGAGGTTAATTTCATTTTTTTCTCCTTGTAAACGTGGTTTCACATCCCAACTCTAGGAGGCAACAACTCATTTGTAAAGCAAACTTCTTACCTTACCGCATTCATCTCCTTAGCCATAAAGCACACAACACAGTGATCATCTTGTACTAACATATCACAAACCCTGCTTTCTACTGCATGGTAGCAAAAGGCATACATCCCAAGTAGGAGAGAGATCTCATCAAGCAAGAATTTAAACAAATTGATACTTCTATCATTAGCTTCAACGATACTATTTAGTTTGTTGTGATTTCTGTTTACGTTTGGCCCATATCTTGGTAATGATGGCTGAACTTCATTTGACTTAGAAAGGACGTAATGATCATTGATTAATGATCAATGCTTTCCCCCATTTTGACATTGTTGCAGATCGGGTGGTTGAACGCTATGTATATGCATTTTGGATGGACTGGTCCATTTCTATGGCCTATACTGATCAAGGAAGACATTCTTCGTCAAGACAATGGTAATGACTACATAGTCTTTGCTGTTGCATTCGTGGAGCATTGTGTTCACCGCCGTCCGATCACATTTACACAGTCTGACATCCCTTGCTTCTAAAGCAGAATTGTCATTGAGTTATTCAAGAGAAGTTAGCAGGTGAATGCTAATAGGCTGAATCTTCCTGAGTTGTTGTACCTACCGATTTGATCATCCTGAGTTGTTAAGGTTTTGGGCGGTAGTTGGAGACGCCGAATGACATGATTCAATTGATTTTTTCTGACTTCGTGTATATGAAATTGTGGACCTTGTGGGCACTAAAATTGATGAAGACATTATGGTTTTTGAAAGTTGTTGATTTATGAAGTGGAAACACATTCACATTAATGAATGGTTTGTTATTATCTCGATGTATGTTTTGTTATTAGAATGTATAGCATGAGATGTGAATAGAATGTATCTCAATGTTATGTTATTATTGTATCTCAATGTATGCCAGAGAATGGAATGTGAATGTATTCAGACTGAATATAACCCTCAGGAAGATGGTTATGTGGTATTACAATGATCAATAGACGATATTAACCATACTAACAATCGATATCGACTATTTAACTGAACACCAAAAAAGACAAACATAGTCGATATCGACTATTTAACTGAACACCAAAAAAGACAAACATAGTCGATATCGACTATTTAACTAAACACCAAAAAAGACAAACATAGTCGATATCGACTATAATAATAGTCAATATCGACAATTTAACTGTACATCAAAAAAGACAGTCATAGCCGATATCTACTATAAATACAGTCGATATCGACTATTTAACTGAACATAAAAAAAAGACAGGCATAGTCGATAACAACTATTTAACTGAAGATAAAAAATGACAGGCATAGTCGATATCGACTATTATAGTAGTCGATATCGGCTATTTAACTGAAACTTTAAAAAGACAGGCATAGTCGATATCGACTACAGGAATAGTCGATATCAACTGTTACAGCAAAATTTTCTTTCAAGATCTACTTTTTCAGCAGAATTTTTACTTTTATCGATGACTTAAGAGCTAAGTCTTGGTCAGGGATTTCAAAAGTCTAGCTAGAACTTACAAAGTTATCAGAGTTGGAAACAAACAATTGATATTGGGACAATACAAACAACTATATATAGAAAAGTTTTCAACATATATCTAGCTCTATAAACCTATTATTTCCTTTGGGAGAAAACACAACAATAAAATTTAGTATTCATGATGAGCCATTAGTTAGTGTGAGTGGGGAACCATGGGCTGATAATTCAATTGGTACACACTTACAACTCTAATATGACGACCTTTGCTTTCATGGATATAGGATGACCATAAGCTAATTAGATTTCAACTCGAGTTGGGTTCAAGTTACAACCTATCAACATTATAATTCTTTTAAATAAAATAAGAGTATGGGAGACCCAACCCGACCTGTACCTATTACAATTTAGTTTGGTATCATATACAGGACAAGGTACATTGGGGGTGGGGGAAGAACGTGATATTTGAGTGAGCATCCATTTTTTTAAGAAAAGATTTTAAAGCGTATAAAACTTTTACCTCATTTTAGAAAAGCACATGAAAGGCTGAATATTTCAAAAGAGTAAAGATTTTCTATATCTTTCGATCAAGTGTCTACCCGGACAAAAGTTTAAAAAATGATGAAAATAACCCTATTATATTTTTCAATTTGTTTTATAAATCATTTAAGAAAAATGATGAAGTCTAACCCAAATGACCAAGTATGCCCACTTCAACACATCAAAATAGTTGGTTTCTGGGAGGAGAAATGTTAATAAAAGATAAAAACCTGTCATAAGGGAAGGATTTTTTTAAACATTTTTTTATTTAAAGGACTTGATTGAAAGAATTGTGGAAAAATTTTATACTTATTGAGATATTCAAATCTTCATGTACTTTTTTAAAAAAAATGAGCCAAAAGTTTTATACTTTTTTAAAATCTAACAATTTTTTATCCTACTTACACTCATCAATAATTATTTTGGGATTTGCACGGAAAAATCAAGTTTAAATCATAATTAAAGGTTTTATGAAGAAAAACCATGAAATGACGAGATAATGGTTTATACATGTTTTTAGATGAAACTACCCTAGTTGACGATATCGTCAAACTCCTATAACTTTTCTTCTTCTTCTTCTTCTTCTTGGACCTTTATTCATTTTTCATAGTTTCCATACCTAATTGTCTTAAGTTTGGAGGGGATGATAATAAAATTTGGTGGAAGATGAATATATATTTCAAATAAATGAAGAAAATTCGAAAGGAGCTGATGAATGCATCAAATAAGGGTTTGACAAGTCTTTCACAAATTGCATAATGAAGTGTGTTCAATCCGCTCACTATCAAATCTATTCTTAAAGTTGGTTCAAAGATTCGACATATAAATAAAGGGAACAAAAGGCACTCTTTGTGATCTAAAATTACATATAAATAATTCAATCATCATCATCATACTAATATCTCTTAAATTAATACCGTTAATATTAGACATATTGTACATTTCATAACAATCACGTCATCATCATCATTATCATCATTTTATATAATCATATAACAAAAAAACAGAATAGGATATGGAAAAATATTATCATCATGTGTCTGTCCTCCACCAAATATTTAAACCTTATTACTTGTCAATTTCAGATTAGAGAGTACTCTAGTGGCGGTTAGCCACTTGGGACACCAAACGCCCCCATTAAGGGGTTAGAGCTACTGAGTTTGAGTCTTAAAGGAAAGGGGGAAAAAATGCAGTCAACATATTAATTTGATAAAGTTTTCTTCCAATTCTACTTCAAATTTTTTTTTTTTTGCAAGAGTTCATTAATAAAACTCATAAAGCCAACCAAAATAGATGTGAAAAAAAAAACTATTATATAATATTTATATGAGAAAAGTCCAAAATAGAAAAAAAGACCTAAGTTTAAATTTTTTTTACTAATAAAAATTGAGAGGCTTATATATATATATATATCTTAGTCTTAAGGTAATGTTTGGCAACCAAATCCTCGAGAAAAAGATTTTCATTTTCCATAAAGTCTTGAAAAATCATGCTTTGCAATTGTAAATTCCGGAAGATCTAAACCACTCGAGGATTTTCAGGTCAAATCCTCATTTTGTGTATTTGCAATTGAAACCAATTTTTTCTACTATATTGGTCAATGTGCATTGATATTAATGTGAAATCCTTAGCTATACATATTGTCAATGAACCCCTATTTCAAGGATATAAACAAATTCTCAGATTTGCAGATTTCTCACATATTCATCACTTATGAAAAAGGGTGCACTTATAAAGTCTTCTCCGGTTTTCATCATATCACCTTATTTCCACAATAAAATATAAATAATTACCGTTTAGAGTGAGTTCTCACAACAAGATGATTCCATGGTACAGAGAGAATTCTTTCTGACTTTTCATACAATCCACTATTTGATTGTTGGGTGCAACACATTTTTCTCATGCAAAAGTTAAAAAAATGAACTAATTTACCTTAATAGAGAGGATTTGACTCCAGCCATATTCGAGGGATAGGAATGTAGTATTCCTTCATTTGGAAACAACGATCTGTGGAGCTTGCAGAATCCCGCCATTTCACAAACAAGTCTTCATGGTGCATTTGTGTGATAAAGAGTTCCATGATACAAAGAAATGTTATTTTAATTTTTGATGCAGTCCTGTCATGATGCAATTAGACTGTCTAGGGGCCAAATAAATAAAATCCAGAAAATATCTAGCTACTGCACTAATATGTAGTGAAGAAAAAGGAGATTTAATGGGAAAAACCCTCGTAAATACCTTATTATTTAATTTGGCCCCAATAGAAAACGCCAAATAGAATGGGCCCTTAATTGATGTTTCTTTTCTTCTTTTTTTTTTGTCTTCTAGTGACATAGTCGATATCGACTATTCATGACTCAATACAAAACCGCCCCAAAACCGCTTTTAACTATCACTGTCTTCTTCTTTTCCCTTTTTCCCTTTCATTTTGGCTGGTGATTGTTCACTCTCAACAGTGGTCCCAGGCGGTGGTCCCCTATCACATTCGCTCCAACTTTTCAAAGATTCTACACCCTTTTGACGCACATGGAGGTATGTTTGTTTTCGTTGTGTATTTGTGCCCTAAATTTGGACTGGGATTTATTGGTTTTCGATGGGATTCATCCTTTGAAAGGGAACGACCTTGCAATCTCCTTCTAACTTTGTAGTTTCATTAAAATGCAATTTTATTCACAATGTAGGAGTTTGTCCATGTAGAAAGGGATGCACCGACTGTCAACACTACGGTTTTTGGGTTTTTTCGTGGGGTTCTCTGAATCATAGTGAATGGGTTTTGAATGAAGATAACATTTTAGTGGAATTTACCAACTAGATTCCAAATAGCAAATGTGAAGTAGCCTGCTATATGGTTTGAGGAAGAAGTTTTGCTTCATTGAAGCATAGGATATATGCTCTCTATTTTCAGTGATTTTATCCTCTTTAAGCAAGAAATGTAACACGTGCAGTTTACTCACATAAAGAAAGTACTAATTGGGCACAATCACAGTCGATGGGAACCACACATCACTTTCCCAAAATGCAGTGTACATTTTTTTTCCTCCTCATTTACTCGAAACCCAACTGCATTATCAATCAAACAAAAATATGTATCCATGAACATTACTATATCATGGCTAATTAATTGCCTAACTATAGTTTTTGGCAGTGGAGGACCCAGGATTTTTGTTTGGGTGGGGCGGATAATGACAAGAGGTGAAAAAACTGATCTTTTGAGACTACATACATCCAAGTATAAGAAAATTAAGATGGTCTAAAACTTTGCACAACACAACTCATAATAACTTTATAAAACAAACCCTTTATTTCTATTAATTTCTGATGGGGATAAGACTTTTCTACTTATAATTACACCCCCCCCCCCCCCTCATTGATTTTTTTTCTTTTTTTTTTTTTGTAAAAAGGAAAGGTAGGTGGCGTTCTTTAATTCTCCCACTACCATTTAACAAGATGATAGAGGATTTGTTCTCCCATTTTACTTTTCGGGAGTTGTCCTTTACACAGTGAGGGACATGTGGGGTGATATATACATGGGGCGATCTGTCCTGCACATGTAGTGCATAGGCTACAGCCTAATTGGACTTCATGTAGAATATTGGATTTGATCTGGGGCAACCGCCCCAGATCAAGATAACGTGGGTCTGCCCCTAGTTTTTGGTTCATACCATGGATCGAAACCCTTTTCCAACACAATGTACGACTACTTTTTACATACAACAAATGTTAGATATGGGTGGTTTGTTCACTGCCCTTGATGTTACGTTCCCAAAGTGGCAAGTTAGATGCAAATTTTGTTCCTTTTTTTTGTCGTTATGTGCTTTTGTATATGTGGCCATTCCACTTACATGTGGTGGTTTGTTAATGATCAATCTAGAAAGAGTGATGTAATACGGGATTACTTAATATGTGGGCTACCCATAGCTACCCATAGAGAGTATCATAATATGGTGTGTGGGCAGTGGAGTACTATAACTAAATATTCAATTCACCTCCAGATACGACATTACTTATATCAATTAGTTGACTCCAGAATTAAATATATTACTTTCCTCCTTTGTGGTCGTTGTGGGCATTTTGTGCTCTATGTTGACTGACACTTGCAAGATTTGTGGATCCACAGCATACATCATTCCTTGGTGGAATGGTGGACAGTGCTTGAAGTCTTGAACTCTGAAGGAGTTGTTTGTCATGCTTAGCCTGAGTAAATCAATGTTGAATCTTTAGCCATTCATCTGATATCAGATTTCTTATTCAATGATATAAAATCATGGGCCCCTCTATACATTAGCTCACCATGTCTAGTATGAGGCAAATCATAAACCATAAGTGATACGGACTCATAACAAACCTTGGCATCAATTGTAGTTCTATTAAGATTTAGAGCTGCTTGCTCCTATATAAACACAACCACATTCCACTTTCTTCTTTACATGTTCATGAAGAAAACACCAATGATGCTGAGAGAGGACTCCTATTCTCACAAAGAAATCATATTTCAGAAGGCATTTGTCAAGGAGAGGTATAATGTGGACCTATATCAATTATCTAACTATAATCTCAATCTCTTAGCTGGATTGTATTGTCATTGGAGTCACCTCAATAATTATTGTTCTTACAGGAACTTGGTTGCATGAGATGTATCCCAACAAACCCCGACAAGGATATATGAGTGTTTACAGACACTAAGAAGCAATACGTACGGCGAACGGGACTACACCACTTGTCGGAGATAGATCGTATGGCCCGGTCGTAATCGGTTGGACTTTCCCTGGGAGGTTTGTAGAGTCAGTGTGCCAGGAGTTGCTTGGGATCACACCCCAGAAGAAGCAAGACTATGTTGGCATAACGATAAAATTTAAGTGGCCTGAAGACAACTTTAGGCCTTCTACCTGGCAGGATGAGAATTTTAATATTAACAAAGATGATGAGATTAGAGCCACTCGGGCTTATTTGTTCTTTTTGGTGTCCGGGCAAATCTTCATACAGACTTCCAGTGCAAGGGGTCCTGCTTTTCTACTTGAGTTGTTTAAAGAATTCAAGCCTTACGCATGGCCCCCCGCATGCCTTGCAAACCTTTATAGAATGCTTGCAAAAGCAACTTGGTGGGGCCAGGATCCGCAAGTGGCTGAAGGAATGGGAAAAGATCAACAAGAGGAGGATAGTAAGTCCTGCAGGACACCCACGGGACCTTTGCAGCTTCTATAGGTGATTAATTCGCAAGCCTACCATTTTGGGTTCATTATTTAAAAGCTAACATATGACTGAATCTTGTTGTTTTCCATCACAGATATGGGCTTATTCTAGAATGACTATTGGACGGTGTCCTCTGCCAGAACGTAGTTGGAAGAAGGACATACAATTTCCGTTGTTCAAGACATGGCATAGGAGGTTGGGGGAACACCTACCCCTCGCAACGGTCAAGGAAGTAAGGCACCAACTAAACACCTTGTCGGCTGATGGGGTAAAGATATATGTGGTTTTCAAGACAATTGAACATGTTTTTAACTTGGTTACCTATTGCATGTCTTACCGGATTCTTACGCGTGACCGTATGCAGTTCACTTGGCAGTCGTACGCCAACTACTCCAAGAAATTCTGATCGAGCAGACCCAAAGGGGATCGCGATCTTTTTTCATCCTTGATCGTTCTATTGTGGTACTGGATTGTTGAGCGCCATAACATGTAGCGAGTCATGAAGCAATTTGGCCTCAAGCAACTTGTACCCCCCTCCCTTCAATATGCCATACGTGAGAAGAGAAAGTGTCATATAGAGTGGTAATTGATAACAACTTGTATATGGGTGAAGAGATAGCAGGATTGTGGGCTGCGAGAAGGCAACTCGGATTGCACAGGGAGGAGTGCACCCAGCTTGCACATTCTTAAGAGTATTTATTCCGGTATGTTGCCAACACAGTCCAACACATAGGCAGGGTCGAGCACAGGAAGGGTACCGAGGCCGAAGCCCCTGCTCAGCAGGAAAACCCATTTGTTCCACAGAAGTTTTTCAGTATTTGAATGCTATAGCGTTGATGTTTTTCAATCATATGGTAGTAATGTTGCTTTTAACTGATTACATGAATTGGGCTGTAATCAGGTCGAACAACTTGTTGCTGGCTTAGAGCGATCATGAGATCGGACGGATAGGAGGAAGAAACTCATGTCCAGGCTGGCGGATTACATTCAGAAAAAGCTTAAGGCATTTAAAGCAGCATTTGGGACTTCATTCGAAAACCTCAACATGGAAGAGTACAACAGCTCAGAGTCTAATGAGGATGTAGAAAAGGTAAACCGCCCAGCCAGAACTTGAATTTACTCTTGTGCAATATAACGATGTTCCTTACTGTTTAGCTGCAGACAAACACTGGAAGCTCTCGCAGTGCTCCATCTCTGGCTATTCCCAATACCCATGCCGGTCCATCTCATACTGTTTCTCCTAGGACTATTCCCGAGAATGGATCTGGTCCAACACACATTGTTTCCCCTTAAGTTGTTCCCGACACTGATGTTGGTCCATCCCACATCAGTGTCCCCTCTCAGGAAGGTAAAGAGACTAATGCTGATCCAGATTTCACTGGGCCCTCTCATATGAGAGTCAAGAAAGCTGCTAAGAAAAGTACACAAGCGAAAACTTATAAGAGAAAGGGCAAGAAACAAAGTGACAACTTTCCAAGTAAAGGTCAGCCGGCCGACTTGCCACCATTTGAAGAGGATCTCGACACCCCCCAGTAACCAGGGCATTGTTCGACACCCCGGTGTTAGTTCGTAGTGATTCCGCTATAGTTGCTGCAGCACCCCCCGCTACCATAGTGTCTTTGATTTGGAGAATCAAGCGATTGGCCCGCATGCGTAAGGTGCCTGTAAAGTTCTCCGATTACTCTCATTCTATGGTGCATTCGGGCTACGTATTAAATGAGCAGGAGTAATTCTTGGTCAAGGGTTTCAACGAATATTACAGTACAAAGTAAGCGTGAAAGTTTCTTTAATGTTTTTCCACACTGTACCCATCTTCATTAATATATTTGTTGTAATAATTGTGTTTATTAACAAACATTTCTTTCATGCAGAGGGGATTAACTAGCAAGCATATGTACAATGGTATCCAGCAACGATCTAAAGAAAGCACTTAACGAGGGAACTTGGCTGGATATCATATGTACTATTACTTTGAGATTCTGAGAGACGGATGTCCCACTGCTTTCGTCGTGGACCCAAGCATATTCGTAAGTCTGTGCTAAATTGTCTTTCACTTTAATTTTAACAAACCCCTCTGATTTATATCACAATTGTGTGTTAACCATTCATATTGTGAATACATTATTGTATGAAGAGTTTGTGGCAGGATGGATCCGATGCCAGTATTGAAGCTGCCTTCGGCAAGCATGGCCACAGGGTCTGGGAAGCCCGAGAGTGTCATACTCTAGTGTTTGTACTACACTACAGGAACCATTTCACATTGGTTGTGGGCGACGTTGATGAAAGAAGGTGGGAGTTCTACAACAGTCTGGCTGGTGATCGTATGACGCGGAGTAAGGCGGAGTAGTTTGTAAGTATTGTTTTTTATTCTAAATTGCAACCGTTTATTGAAATTGAGACATCACCCTAGATAACATAGTTTTTTGTGAAAAAGTATGAAAAATGGAAAAAGTTTGATGTGCTGTAGTAAAATTCATGTTTGGTGAGGCTGTTTTTCTGTGAGGAAAAAGGGGAAATGTATTGAGCTTTTACGGAAAACTGGTTCCTATGGAGGATTTGGAGTCGCTAGTGTTTTCTGCAGAATGTGGAAACTTTCCATGGAACCAGGATTCCATAGCGTTACATGAACGTGCCCTAATGAAATATGCTATGAAATATATTTTCGTAGGTCAACCTCTTAGTGGTGTGAGTGCAAATTCGGACTTGTGGGTAGATTGCTTGTGGAAGGAATCTTAAATCCTTTATACAAGGGTTATGTTGGATTTATACATGGCCTTTTATTTTTATCAAGAACCAATTCAAATGGTGGTTGATTTCCTCTTCTTTTAGAGCTATCATATATTTTAGTCACCATTCAAAAAAAAATTCACTTAGTTTAGTCTTGTATTTGTTGTTTAGCATTCAACTCCATGCTGCAAAGCATTTTAAACCAGCTAACTGCTTGTAAAGAAGTCCTTTAGTGGAAGTGTCACCTTTTGATTTAACAATATTCTTATAGGCAATGTTCCTAAAAGAGATGGGTGAATCAATATTCTTCCAACAGGCAACTCCTGAAAATGAAATTGAATAAAAAGCTAGTTGGTCATTGGGTTTTTGTCCTTTGATCAAGGTTTCCAACATGTGGCCTTTGAATATTGTTATTAGGCCAATCCCATAGGTGGGCCCTCCCATCCTGCTTGGACCTTTGCATGAAGACATGGGATTTAATCCTTTTGAGTAAGGTGATTCTAATGCAATCATCATCTGCGTAGTGGATATATATATATATATATATGAGCAATATTCAAGTAATGGATTCCTCACGATGTGTGGTGAGAGACTTCCTTTTTGGAGAGGTTTCAAGTACAAAATGGCTTTTGTACTTGAAGGGAGTACACCCTTTTGTACTTGAAACATCCTTAAAAAGGGAGTCCATCACGACACATGGTGAGAGAATCCCTCACTTGAATACCCCCTATATATATCAACATTGTTCTTTAGTTATCCTAATTCTTTTCTCACTGAGGCCCACCTGATGAGAAGGCTACCAGGTTTTTGGGCTTAGAATGCTTCACAGGTGGCCTTGGCTTACTGTGCCTATTATGGGTCATTACAAATATTGGCTCTTTGTGTGCCATTTTGGACCCATAGAAGGTCAGGTGAGTGGATTGGCATTCTCATAGGTGTTGCCACATGGTTGGAGGTCAAAACAGCACCAGTTATTCTATTTGATGAGTGGATTGACATTCTCAAAGGTGTTGCCACATGAATGTCAAAACAGCAGTTATTCTGTTTTCTATTTTTCTATTTGTTTACTGCTTGCATCCACAAAAAAGGTGATGTGAGTGGACTATGAATCACACTTGGGACAATATTCAAAAGCCAAAAGAAGAGAAATAAATGCATATATGCATACATCAACAGAGGTTAATTGCATTTTTTCTCCTTGTAAACTTGGTTTCACATCCCAACTCCAGGTGGCAACAGCTCATTTGTAAAGCAAACTTCTTACCTTACCGTATTCATCTCCTCCACCATCAAGCACACAGCACAGTGATCATCTTGTACTAACATATCACAAACCCTGCTTTCTACTGCATGGTAGCAAAAGGCATACATCCCAAGTAGGAGAGAGATCTCATCAAGCAAGAATTTAAACAAATTGATACTTCTATCATTAGCTTCAACGATACTATTTAGTTTGTTGTGATTTCTGTTTACATTTGGCCCATATCTTGGTAATGATGGCGGAACTTCATTTGACTTAGAAAGGACGTAATGATCATTGATTAATGATCAATGCTTTCCCCCATTTTGACATTATTGCAGATCGGGTGGTTGAACACTATGTATATGCATTTTGGATGGACTGATCCATTTCTATGGCCTATACTGATCAAGGAAGACATTCTTCATCAAGACAATGGTAATGACTACATAGTCTTTGTTGTTGCATTCGTGGAGCATTGTGTTCACCGCCGTCCGATCACATTTACACAGTCTGACATCCCTTGCTTCTAAAGTAGAATTGTCATTGAGTTATTCAAGAGAAGTTAGCAGGTGAATGCTAATAGGCTGAATCTTCCTGAGTTGTTGTACCTACCGATTTGATCATCCTGAGTTGTTAAGGTTTTGGGCGGTAGTTGGAGACGTCGAATGACATGATTCAATTGATTTTTTCTGACTTCGTGTATATGTAATTGTGGACCTTGTGGGCACTAAAATTGATGAAGACATTATGGTTTTTGAAAGTTGTTGATTTATGAAGTGGAAACACATTCACATTAATGAATGGTTTGTTATTATCTCGATGTATGTTTTGTTATTAGAATGTATAGCATGAGATGTGAATGGAATGTATCTCAATGTTATGTTATTATTGTATCTCAATGTATGCCAGAGAATGGAATGTGAATGTATTCAGACTGAATATAACCCTCAGGAAGATGGTTATGTGGTATTACAATGATCAATAGACGATATTGACCATACTAACAATCGATATCGACTATTTAACTGAACACCAAAAAAGACAAACATAGTCGATATCGATTATAATAATAGTCGATATCGACAATTTAACTGTACATAAAAAAGATAGTCATAGCCGATATCGACTATAAATACAGTCGATGTCGACCATTTAACTGAAAAAAAAAAAAAAAAAAAAACAGGCATAGTCGATAACGACTATTTAACTGAAGATAAAAAATGACAGGCATAGTCGATATCAACTATATAAGTAGTAGACATCGACTACTTAACTGAACATAAAAAAAGATAGAAATAGTCGATATCGGCTATTTAACTGAAACTTTAAAAAGACAGGCATAGTCGATATCGACTGTTATAGCAGAATTTTCTTTCGAGATCTGCTTTTTCAGCAGAATTTTTACTTTTATCGACGACTTAAGAGCTAAGTCTTGGTCAAGGATTTCGAAAGTCTAGCTAGAACTTACAAAGTTATCTTAGTTGGGAACAAACAATTGATATTGGGACAATACAAACAACTATATATAGAAAAGTTTTCAACATATAGCCCCTTAAAATGGGTCGTCCATCTTTTTACATAAAGGAAATATGTTTAAGAACACTTAAATGCCACTCCACAAAAATGTTGCCATGATGTACAAGGTCTAAACAACATCTCCTATAACTAGCCAAAAAACGTTGTTCAGTAGACTGTACACTGTCAAGACGGTTGCATCTTCCAACACATTCACACTAAATATTAACCACCCACTTTCAAAAAATGTTGATAAGTAGACTGTACACTGTCAAGACGGTTGCATCTTCCAGCACATTCACACTAAATATTTACCACCAACTTCTAAAAAAATGTTGATAAGTAGATTGTACACTGTCAAAGACGGTTGCATCTTCCAGCATATTCCCACCAAATATTCACCACCCACTTCCAAAAAATGTTGATAAGTAGACTGTACACTGTCAAGACGGCTGCATCTTCCACCACATTCACATCAAATATTAGCTATTTGCATCCGCCTTCCCAAAAATATTAACACCAACAACCAAAATTCCTTCCAAAAAATGCTCCAGCAATATATCAAGTTTGCGCCGGTGGATTGCGACAACTTTGCCGGTTATGCCCCATCTCCTTACAGTTACCACAAGTCACTACCCTTCGTTGGCGGCCATAATCTTCAGTCTGAATCCTATTCTTCTTTGGCCACCCTGGCTATTTAGTGGCTCGTGGTGGTAAAACTCCATTAGTTTGGCTCGTATTTTCTCGACCTGTTTTGTAATAGGAAGGACTCTTGTGTCCTTTAAGAGGTCATTTGTGCATTCTGCCGCGTTGCTAGTGAGCATGTCATACCGCCGTCCATCTACATATGCATTGGCCCAACGTTGCCTTCCAATTGAATCAATGTAAGTGAATGCTTCTTGGCTGACTGCCCGTATATCAGTCATATATGCTAGTACTCAAACAGCCTGTTCGCTTTGGTGGCACGCCAAAATTTCATAACAATTGCCGCATTATTGAAAGCCACCTTGATATTCTCGACGATGTGACAGCAACAATAACAATGCTTTGCGGAGGGTATGGAGTTCAAGAGCGCTGGAATAAGACCTTTTTGGCGGTCAAACACAATAGTCAAATTGTTAGGCTCAACCAGCGCTATATGCAAATTTGCAAGGAACTACTCTCAACTATCACATCGCTCGGATTCCGCAAAGGTAAAAGCAATTGAGATGAGCTTATGATTGGCATCGTGTGTAACAACAATGAGCAAAACACCGGGATACTTCCCTTGAAGATGTGTCACATCTACAACAATCATTGGTCTACAAGTATTCATGAAAGACCTTAGACAAACTCTGAATGCCCAAAAAAATCTTCTAAGACGGCCTTCAGATGTGGTGTCTATGTTTGTTGCTGTGCCTGGATTGGTTATCTGCAGTTTAATACAGTAACTAGGCAACATTAGAAATGACTCCTCGTAAGATCCTCGCACTGCACGCAAGGCTATCTCCTTTGCTACATGTGCCTTCCTGTAGGTAATAGTTGTCCCAAACTCCATTTGGTAGTCGTTCATGATCTCTTTTGGCTTCAGATTCGCATTTTGTCGGACTCTATCAATGATGAACTTCGCAATTAGCAATGCTGACGCCTGTTTATGTGCCATCCCCATCATTGGCTTCTAACATTTATGGACTGGGTTATACGTACGCACTTTGAATTGTGGTCCTGATTCCACAATGGAGGCATGAATGCGCCTACGGCAATTCTGATCTTTACAACATGCTGTCACTTTGTACATGTTGGTCCTCAAGTGCTTCAGAGTAAAGTTTTCATAAATTGCTAACTTGGCCAGAGTCTTCCAGAATGTGTCATGATCAGGGAATTCACGCTCAGTCCACATTTCTCGTGTTGAATTGTTTCCAACGTCTGCATTCAATTCTTCAGGTACCATGTCGTCGACGAAATTAACACATGAATGTTCACTTGAAGGACAACATTGTCTGCTGGATTAGCCCCGGCAACGTTGCTTCTGTCCGCGCACATCACAACCACTGGAATTTGTCCGATGAAATTATTTTCAACAAAATGATTCCCATCACCATACTCTGCCACATCCTCTATGTTATCAACAAATGCATTGTTGACTGGATTAGGGCCGACAATGTTCCTACTATCTGCGGCCATCACAACCATTGGTACTTGTCTGGTGAAATTTTTTTCAACAAAATGATTCTCATCATCATACTCTGCCCCTTCATCTATATTATCAACACATGCATTGTTGACTGGATTAGCTCCAGCAACGTTCCTTCTGTCCATGCACATCCCAACCACTGGATTTTGTCCGGTGAAATTAATTTCATCAAAATCATTCTTATCACCATACTCTGCCCCATCCTCTATATTATTAACATCAATTTCTTGACATAAGGTATGCAATGGACTTGTAATGTCCCTAATAGTTGAAAAATGCATTTCATTATCTTCTTGGAGATCGACGGTAGGAAGCTCCGGAACGGCTGTCCCGTCGTTCACTTCTTTTCCCTCGCAATTTAACAATACACCCCTTGATTTCCCAAGGTAAGAACGATGCTTGTAATTCCTCTGAAACCTACAGTGCACCAACAATATAGAAAAATCTGTGTAAGGAATTGGGATTAATATATGAAAAATATTTAATTTAGAATACAAAAAGTTAACATACCTTGATTGTTCTCCTCATCTGCATTGTCCATTGTTCGATCTGTTAGAAACATATAAGTATATCTCATTTGTATCCCGACCCGATGCTTTCATCATTTTGTTTATATCATTATCATCTTTAATGCTAGCCAGTGAAAATGCACGTCCATTGTGATGAAGGTATTGCATGTTTAAACTTTCAGTCAATGAATCCCAATTAGATGCTTCAATTGCTTCGACAACCAATGACCCATATGTTATGTCGGTTGATAAATACCTCATCTTCTGCTTTCCTCCATTATAGACGGGCCGCATCATATCAAACTCAAAGTTTCCATCGTAGTGGAATATGATTAGGATATCGCAATCTGACATGCTGTTTATAAATAAAAATCATTAAGTTTATACAGTGGTGGAAATAGAAGGTAGATATGTATGCATAAACAATGCCCATGGTGAAAGGGAAAGGGCAAGTGTATGTTTAAAATAGATGCATTGTGATATTCCAAAGGTTGTACTAAATACACAAACTATATACAATTTGAACCATAGGGCAAAATACGAATATGAAAACTAAATACGACAGTGTAGGAGCATATCCACCTTTTATACCAATTTCATGGGACAAGGTCCATGTGCTGTTAAAATTTCTAGATCTTGAAAAATGAAATACTCGAAAAACAATTAACATGGGGCATGAATGTTCTGTTTTAGTTTAGGCTAAATAGAAGAAGATGAGTAATATCTGTATTGTCAAATACAACCACATTTAAAGCCCTAAACCAAAAAAAAAAAAAAAAAACTATGCTAAAATTGAAGATGGGAGTGTCACTTTAGGAGAAGATATCCACCTTTCAGAGCTCTAGATGCACTTGGGTGCCATTTTCTGGGAGAGTAAAAAAATGCACATTTTAAACTCTAAACCCAAAAACGTATGTGAAGATTAAAAAGATGCGAGTGGTTTTTTATGAGCAAATATCAACTGCTCACAACTCTATATGCACTTGGATGACATTTTCTAGGACAGATCAAGGTTGTTGATTACTTGTCTAAGGTTGTTAAGATATAAAAGGAAGAACAGTAATCAACAAGTTGAGTGACTGTCAAGTTTTGGGGAAACTATCAAACTAATAATAATAAACATTCATGTGTGTACCTGCCTTTTAAAGGAGTGCAACCACCACCATTAATAGAGTGCTTGAAGAGCTGTAGTGGATTTTTCAGTCAAAGAAGGGTTGCTCGCACCAGACGAGGCGAACGATGTAAACGGGAAAAGCAGATGCAAAAATGGGTTTTAAGTATAGTTATAGATGATAGTCGATATCGACTATATCACTAGAGGACAAAAAAGAAAAAAAGAGAAACGTCAATTAAGGGCCTATTATGTCTGGCGTTTTCTATTGGGGGCCAAATTAAATAATAAGGTATTTATGAGAGTTTTTCCCGTTAAATCCTCGAAGAAAAATAATAATCCAAAATCGGAATGGTAAAGGAACAATGCTGAAAAATCACCAAACTCACCTTAAAAGAGTCTTCTCAATCACCTATAGTCCGACAAAGGGAGAGGAAAAATAAAGCTAAAATAGTGCTTTATTAATGATATTGAAAAAATGTACTGTAGCATGAACAGTGCTGACGACCACTTTAGTGCTTAAATATCACTCAAAACCTACATAAAACCCTAAAATCTCTTACTAATTAGAGTCCTATCACTAATAGAAGTATTTCCATATAATTTCTAAACGAAAAAAGGAAACAAATTTAAAAATAAATAAACAAAATCAGTGCTGCAATCAGATCTGGTCGTCAAAGATACTTTGGAGTAGATTGGATGTGGACCCCACATGGCCTGCTCTTTTATCACAAGGCCCCCACAATCTGAAAGACAACTCCTAGGCGACCCCAGTTGTGCATGTCTCTCATGAGTTGGGTTGGATTTGACCCATAAACCTGCTGCCCAAAATCCAGCAACGTGAATGCTCTGTTTCTATAATGAATCTTCTGGATATTGCAAAGCAACCCCTCATATTTACTGTTGTATTTAAACAGCCCCTGTCAATTGATTTTCTTAAATATTTGGGTACTGTTTGAGGCCAATACTGTTTGAGGCCAAATTGATTCTTTAGCCCACCTACAATTGTGTCCACATCCCATAGCATGTAATCATTGTTTTTTCTTTATCCTTGTCAAATTATGGAAATTGATCCGCATCAATTTTTCATAAATTCCATTGTTATTTTGTTTCGTGCGACACAGTTTTTTACATGAAAGTAAAAAGAAATGTACAATTTTTCTTTTCATTGGAGGAGATTTCAACTTCTTATAAAGGAGAGGTAGGTGTAGAGTGAGAAATAAAAAAAAAATTAAATCCTCTTATTATACAAACAAGTTTTTATAGATTTTTTTTTGAAAGCCTTCTATTGACACACATGGAAACTTGCCAACACACACTCATAGTTGAGCAATGTTGGCGCCGTTGTATGATAACATATGACAGTTCCGATCTTGGTTCCATGTATAATTAGTATCACACCGAAATGGGATCCCTTGCATATATAGTCACATTGCAACAAACACTGTGATTGGTCCCGCATATTATCATGGACAGCTTCTATCCTAGACTGGCAAGCACGTTGTTTGTGCTGATATGGCTGACCGTAATTGATCAACTCAAGATCACCGTGAGGTAAAACCTCATCACATATCACACCTAAATCCCAAACATTGGTTAAAAAAAATAAAAACATGCATGCCTAGGAGGGAAACGTGTTGCCATGGGACTGTATGACCTGTGTGCTGGTCCCATCCATGCATGCGCCCTAAAATCTCGGCTAAAATAAAGGGCAAAAAGAATTCTGCCCAAAGATATATTTTGATTTGACTTAGGCCAGACCCTGACTTCCCAGTCCACCGGCCAAGTCACAACTCACGAGTGGCAACACTACTCTTCCAAATCCACCCCCAGCCCCTAACACGACGAACTAGGTTTCAAACATGAAACCTGACTTCGCTTGGAAAGTCATGTAATTGAATATTTCTGCCGATCCTGATTGAAGACTCGTTCAGATCCTGGTTGAAGACTTGTTCAGATCTGTTTAGACCCATCTTACTCAGTCCCACCGACGGCATAATCAGGGAGTTCTAATGAACTGGGTCAACTCACCTTGACCAGGCCAACAAAACGTGTTTTTAGACTATGGGCTGTGGTCAACAGGCAGCCCTACTCGTCTGGTTCAAACCCACCATTCTTGGGCTAGTTTTTGACTTGAATTAGAAATCACATTAGGTTTAAGTGCACTTGGTGATTCTCTCACCTAATTCAGTTCAATTCCATTTCCATGAACCGCCAAAAACCATAGCCAGAATTCCTTTGATCAATGGATATAAAAGGAATATGCCAATTCTTCAATCAAAGGACCCCCCCACAAATAGACAGCAAGGAACCCACCACAAGAAACAAAAGCAAATGAGATGGCTCTAAATGTTGGCTGTCACTTATTTGCTTGACCCACATCCTGCTGTTTTTTTTTTTTTTGGAAAGAACAAAAGTATAGGCATGAACATGATAGCCAATTTACATTTTTATGTTTAAAGGAGATGGCCGGTACTTCTTTTTACTCAAATTCAAGTTTTTTTTCAAGAAAAGAAAAAAAGGTCAAATTCAAATCAATGAGATTAAAGTCCGACGTCGGTTATTTTCGACCTTTCTATTTATCTTTAGATGGAATTGAAATCAATAGCAATAGAATTGGTAATTTGGCCTACCTAAGTTATCCTCTCACATCCGCGCCGGTGCTCGCAAATTGCTAGGTCTAAATTTTAAACTCATCTAATTGCTATTCACCGTTGAATTGAAATAAAAATTTAATAATCTTTTAGAGTTGACATATAGCAAACCGTAGAATGCATTGAGATCTGACCACTTTTGGCTCATATGATTGGCATGGCCCTAGTTGAGCTCCCTCCACAGGAGAGTTTGTAAATAAAAATTCATTAACATTGTGTATATGTTTTTATTTTTATTTTGGTAAAAGAGGCCAGATTCATTCCAGGAAAGTATCACCATGACACACAATACACACCTATATTAGTTACCATGCGTTGGACCCACTCCAACCATAACACCCCTAATCTTTCCATCTCCTCAAGATTGGCATGGCCTGTTCCAGGGGGGCTCTATAAGAGAGTTTACTCTGAATTATGTTTAGATTGTTTCCACAATAAAATCTTATAAAGTATCATCAGATACACAATACACACCTATATTACCATGACAAATATTACATATCATCCATGGGCCAATTCATGCTCTAATGTCTCATCTTTAACACTCTACCCTTGTTTTACATAGGAATTTTAAAAATAAGAACTCATGTCACAAGAGTCCATTGAAATATAGTTAAAGAGGCAAGGTGTAAAAGACATAAACCAAGCAGGAATGAATATAATGTGGAGAAGTAGTCGGACCATGACATTCTTAGACATTGAATTGCTAGGGTAAGGGGTGAATATTCATTTATTCATTTTCCGTCTTTTTTGGATTGGACATTTTTGAAAATTTACCTTTCACCTTCCATTTTTTACCACTTTTAACCTAAATCATCTCCATTTCCTCACTTAATATCACTAATTTCATCAGAAAATAATATAATCGTGTAATATTCTGGCTGTCTAGGATCATCCATGCTAAATGGAAGTGATCACAACATCTAGTGGCCCCACACGCATCGAATAGAAAGGATGAGAATCACACTGCTCCACGCATTCGAGATTCGACCCATCCAGCACGACCTGACTTTTCAAAAGTGCGGAAAAGTTTGAATAAGTCTCCAGTGCCACCCCCACACACACCCTCGCACGTGCTCCACTCCCTCCTCCAACACACTTGTTTTAAATTTTGGGAGTATTTCAAATAAGGTCTTAAGTTTTTATCTTATTTTTAAAAATTACACAAGAAAAATATTCTAAATTAAGGTGTGTTTGGCATCGTGTGCCATTTGGATGTTCCCATGCTCCCACGAGATAAGAGGGTAGAAAACATGTGGATGTTCTCATGTTCCCACGAGATAAGGGGGTATAAACTAGAAAACATGTTTGGTATGGGTAAATGATTGTTCCGAATTTTATTCTTATGAAAATGAATCTGAAAATCTTAATATGCATTTTTAAGAAATAACTTGCTCGCACAATTGTTTCTTTCTTATCTCTTGTCTCTTGCCTTTTAAATAAAGGAGATGCTTTTATGAGAAATATCTCTCACCTTAAATGAGAGATTGAGTTTAGTATGTGTAAATGATTGTTCTGAATTTTGTTCTCATGGAAATGAATCTCAAAATCTTAATATGCATTTTTAATAAATAACTTGCTGGCACAATTGTTTCTTTCTTATTTCTTGCCTTTTAAATAAAGGAGATGCTCTTATGAGAAATATCTCTCACCTTAAATGAGAGATTGTGTAGGGGCCCTCACATCTATATCTAATGCTAACAGCTTAAATGTAATCGCACATGATTCTATGTCTCATATAAGGTGAGATGAGAGATATCTCTCATAAGATAATCTCTCTTGAAAGAATATATTTGAATATTTTAAATCCTCTCATTTATTTTAATGTATGCCCCACGTTCACAATCCTAAAGGAGGTGGCCCCACCTTTATAATTCATAGAAGTGGGTCACATGGTCACAACCACAAAAGGTAAGCCCCTTATAATTCTATAATGGTGGAGCCACATTATAAATCGTTTATAAAGGTAGGTATTACGTTGTAATTTCTCTAGTTGGGTCCCGTGTCCACAATCACATTTTAATGGTGGCTCCATGTTCGGATTTCTAAATGTAGGTACCACATTGTAATTTTTTAAAAGTGAGTCTCGTGTTCACAATTAACGAAAAGTATGGCCCCACATTTTAATGATGGCCCCATGTTCGAATTTCTATGTGGGTACCACTTTGTGATTTTTTAAAGGTGGGTCACGTGTTCACAATTAACAAAAAGTATGGCCCTATATTATAATTCCTATAAAAGGTGGGCCAACATTGTAGATTTTTATAAATGTGCTACCCCCATGTTCTAATTTTTAAAGGTGAGCACCGCATTCTAATTTCAAAAAGGGAGCCCTATGTCTACAATTACAAAAAATGTGGCTCCACTTTGTAATTTATAAATATGGGTCACATGGTCTCGACCCACATTGTAAATCTTATGAATGTGAGCTCATATTCTAATTTCTAAAGGTGGTTCCGATATTTATATTTACAAAAGGTTGACCCACATTATAATTCATATAAAGGTGGGCCCACATTATAAATCCAATGGATATGAGTTCCATTTTCTAATTTTTAAAGGCAGGTACCACGTTGTAACTTTTACAGGTAGGTCCCATATATGATAATAATAGTACTGCAAGCAATAAAAGGTGGAGTCCCACATTGTAAATCCTATGTTTGCTCATTGGAGCAAAACTTTTATAAACAACATATTTTAGCAGACTAATTTAATATAATGTTGTCAAACAAATTCTGCAGAGTATAGACTTAGTATAACCTGATCTCAACACAATCTAATCTGAGCACAAAATTGGGAACAATATGAGAACGATGCCAAACAGGCCCTTAAAATTTCAATTAAAGACATCCGACCATTTCAAGTTATTTTTAGGCAACTTTTTCTCAAAATTTTTAAAATACTCAAATTGACCTTCATTTAAAGCCATGACATGATTCCAATAGCCGGTACATGAAGTTAATCGCTGTGAAGTCGCTTGGTTGTTATTAATCACCATGAGAATACCGATAAAGGAAATGAAAAAAAATATAGAAAAAAGAACAAGAGAGTTTTATTTCAATGAAAGGTAATTTGACATTATTATAAAATTGAGGGAAGAAATTGCCGAAAAATAGCTTTAAATGAACGGATGTCCGTAATTGAAAACTTCTTCAAAAGCTTAGGGACTAATTTAAAAAGTTTTGAAACTTATTTTGAAATAACTCAAAAAGTTGAGGCTTTATTTAAAAATTTTCCTTAAATTTTTAACTATATAAACGACCTAAACCCTCTCTATGTTCTCTCATTATACTCTTGATTTCTCTCTGCAGCCATGGCCAATTCATCAGCAGCTTTGACTCCAATCTTGAAAGATGAGCTCGATATCGTTATCCCAACCATCAGAAACTTGGATTTCTTGGAGATGTGGAGGCCATTCTTTCAGCCCTACCATCTGATCATCGTACAAGATGGGGATCCGTCGAAGAAGATCAATGTTCCAGAAGGGTTCGACTATGAACTCTACAATCGCAATGATATTAACCGGATCTTGGGTCCAAAGGCCTCCTGCATCTCTTTCAAGGATTCTGCTTGCCGATGCTTCGGTTACATGGTCTCCAAGAAGAAGTATATCTACACGATCGACGACGACTGCTTTGTAAGTGTTTTTTTTTTTTTTTTTTGGTTTTTGGTTTTTGTTTTTATGGTGTTTTAGATCTGGGTTACATTGCGTTTTTGTTTTTATGGTGTTTTAGATCTGGGTTTTTGGTTTGGGGATGAGACATTGGGTTTGGGGAATGTTTGTGCTGTTGGGTCTTCGGTTTTGGGATTTTTTGTGGGGTGGGTGGTTAGTGAGAGAAGAATGGTTTGAGTTTTTAGGGCGATTTGACTTATTTTTGTTAGAAAGATCTGATTTTGGGATGGTTTGTCTATTTTTTGGGGGGAGATTTGTTTTTACTTGCTGATATTTAGAATACATGATCTCCAGATCTCCAAGAAGGATATCTATTTTTTTTTTTTTTTTTTATTCTGGTTTTTTCTGTTTGTTGTTTTTGTGGGGTTTTGGATCTGGGTTTTTTTTGTTTTGTTTTGGGATCAGAGATTGGATTTGGGGGGATGTTTGTGTGGGTAGGTTCTACTATTTGTGGGGTTTTGAGGAAAAGGAGTTTGAGCTTTTGTGTATTGGGGATTTGATTTTATTAGAAGATCTGAGTTGGGGTGGTGTGGTTATTTTATTTTATTTAACTTGGTGAGTTTCTGGAAGTGGAGGAATTGGTATAGTATTGCAAATCAAATCTGAAACTTGGTGATGTTTGAGCACGCGATATCTTCTTCTATTCCAGTTATTAACATTATTTTAAATGGATCTTTGGATCTTTATGATTTTACTTCGATTTTTTGGAGGTTGACTTGAATTTGTTTCGTTTATGATTTTATTCGGGTCTATGTTGTTTTGTTTTCTTGTTTCCTTGACATTTCTAGCTCTAGTAATCATATAATGACTTCCATTCAGCTGCATTCTTTTGGATTTCGGATGGTCAGTTGACATGATGTATATGTGATAGTGTTAAAATGCTTATATCCACTGGAAGAAAAATTATACAGGTGTTGGATACTTGGATCTGCCTGTTCTCTATCCTAGCTTGTTGAGCTTGCACTGACGCTAATGATTTTTTGAGCTATTGCTGGTTTAATTTGTGTGAGGCCCATCATCTATGATTTATTAAGTTGATAAGAACTCAATGTCTTTGGTAATCCGAATTGTTGTGAGCTTTAAGTTTTGCAGTTTTCTGGGTCTACTTAATTTTGAATTGCTGTTCATTTTGAGTTTGAGAGACGTTAGATCAACAAGTTTTTAAATGATTCAGTGTCTGCTTTCTGGGATTTAACAAGGCATGAGCCATCTGGTTCAGTGATAGCCTTCTCAGGATATTTGCAAAGCTACGGTTATTTGGATGTTGCTTACTGGTTTTGTATGAGATCTTGTCTATCTCCAATGCTGAAATCTGACTTATTTTCTGTGAAATGACTGATCAGCAATTTGACCTCTGTAGTATTGTTACGTTATGTGTCAGATCAGAGTGATCTAGATTATAGTTATTACCTTTTTCTTGATCAAGATTTGATTGGATCCCTGGCTTCGGGATCCCATTGTTTGAAAGCTAAATGAACTCGAGGTCATTGTGGTTTATGGTTGGTGCAATTGAAACTCATGTGGGGACATTTTATTGTAAATCATCTACTTGCATTGTCATTATCATCAAATTCCTATCCCATCTATTTGGACATATTTATAGTTCATAGAGTCAAAGAAGGTTCATTAAGATTCAAAGAAAAAAAAGTAAAAAGAAAAAAAAAAAAAAAAGACAAGGAGAAGAAATGATTGAGTCAAAGAAGGTTCATTATTATTCTATGCCACTATTTTCCACGTCCATCTTCTTGGTGCTTCATGTAAAATTGCAATGCATGTCTGCTTCTTTGAAGCTGAGCTTGGTGTGTGCACACCGTCCAGATAGCCGTTCTAATAATTAATCAGTCTCCTTGTCAAGGGGTCTGACATCTAAGCTCACTGGTGGGGACCCACATGTAATGATGCGAGTGTCACATTTGTGATGTCCAATATTCTCATACATATAGTACCTACCGACTGAGGAGAGAATTTTGCTGATGTTTTGGTCTCGGAGGTCTAGACAGTGCATGGCTTGAATCTGGCATACCTGTGCCATCTCTAAACGTTTGGTTGCAAGGGATGAGAGCAGCGTGTAGTACTTGGGAAACTTGAATTACTGTTTCCTTAAACTTTATTATTATTTTTTTTTATGATTTTCCTTTTTAAATGAATCTGTGTTTTTATGTGTAATTCATGTGATTGTTTTCCATCTTGCTGGTCATTCTGGGCTGACTGTTTGTCATGTGTGGTAAAAGCATTAACTATCAATTGATAGCATGACTCTTTAACTATTTTAGTGAGAACTTCTTGGTAACTTAGTTGATTTAGATCAAACTTAAATCCACTAGGTTTACTCCTTATTGAGTTTTTTCGGCTGTAAACTAACAACTTGATGTTATGGCATAGGTTGCAAAAGACCCATCTGGGAAGGAGATCAATGCTCTTGAGCAGCACATAAAGAACCTTCTTTCCCCATCATCCCCCTTTTTCTTCAATACTCTGTATGATCCATACCGGGAAGGTGCTGATTTTGTTCGTGGATACCCTTTTAGTCTACGGGAAGGAGCTCCTACAGCTATTTCTCATGGCCTTTGGCTCAACATTCCAGACTACGATGCACCCACCCAGCTTGTCAAGCCTCGTGAGAGAAATACCAGGTAGCGGCAGATCTTTAGCCCTGTAGAAAGCTCCCATATGTGCTTTCAAACTTAAGATTAGGTTGCTTACTTTGTGAATTTCATCTTACCCATGGCAGGTATGTTGATGCTGTTCTAACGATTCCTAAGGGAACCTTGTTCCCAATGTGTGGGATGAATCTAGGGTTCAACCGGGAACTGATTGGCCCAGCAATGTACTTTGGACTAATGGGTGATGGCCAACCAATCGGACGCTACGATGACATGTGGGCTGGCTGGTGTTGCAAGGTTTGCTACAGCTCCTTCAGTCTTGTACATCTGTTGCACCATCTATTTGCTTAAAACTATATTTTTTTTTTCAAATTTGGACTTTATATGAAAACATGAAATTATACAGGAACTAATCTCATGATGATTTTTTTGGTGATACTCCTGTTCCTGTTTGAACTCGTTCCAATATCATTTACTGCATCCAATATCCTTTATTTTTTGAGTTTTTGCCTCATTAAATATAGCATGATTGATGGTTTTGCTTTCCATATATTTGAAAGGCTCCAATATATTTGTAATGATCCATGTGATTGCCATGTTGTTTACTTACCATATATTTGTAAGACACAATAGAAGCGTTAAGGATCTTCTGTTCAGCTTGACATTTGATGCATCTCCATCAATGCCAGTGTGCAGATCTGCTTATCTGTCTCCTCAATTAAAGATAGATCGAGCAATTTAAGGAGACATGCATAATTAAATTGTTATGTTTCGGGAAGTAGACTTCAAAGCAGGCACCTTAAATGCGCGCGCAGAGAGAGAGAGAGAGAGAGAGAGAGAGAGAGAGAGAGAGAGAGAGAGAGAGAGAGAGAGACTTCTACAAAATATCTATGTTGGGGTCGGCTACACAAATTTTGTTTCTCCTTTCTAATCTATCATGAGCCAAATTCTTGGATAAGTTGCACTTCTCAATTTTATTTTTACTACCCCATCCACGCCCTCTTTGACCCACCCCTTTCCCTTGGTCGGCTATCAACATTCATAGCCAAACGTTTTCTTACCGGTGCCGTTCCTGGCCTATGTTGGACATGCCCAAACCATCTCAAATTGGTTTTTCTAATTTTATCCCCTATTGATGCTACCCCTAAATGCCCTCAAAAGCCCTCATTTCTAATTTTATCCCTTCTAGTTTTTCCACACACATCAATTTCAACATTCTTATCTCTGCTATATCGATTTTGTACATATATTTCTTCTTGATTGACCAACATTTTGCTCCATAGGTCATAATTGGTCTAATGGCTGTTATGTAAAATTTTTCCTTCAATCTTGTTGGCATTCGTTGATCACAAAACACTCCAGAAGCAAGTCTCCACTTCATCCATCTTGCTTTTATCCTATGTTTGACATCTTTATCAATCTCTTCAGCTGACTAATTATAGAGCTCAGATAACGGAAAGAATCTCGTATCTCATGGTGTTCAAATCTCCACTTCAACCATCCCGCTTTGTAAAATTGTCACAACACAAACATGATTTTTGAGACGTGTCTTACAAATATAATATGTGATATTAAGGATCTCTGCCCCTGGAATAATTTAGTGCCTAAAATGAAACACCTAGGAGAGTATAGATATATTGAGGATCTCTGCCCCTAGAATAATTCAGTGCCTTTTATTTTGTTCCTTTAGGCTGCTTTTATGAGCTGCTTTTGGGTTGTATCAACTATGGAAAAGTAAAGTAACCTGATTTTACATGAGAAATGCTGATATCCTATCATTTACTTTTCAGGTTATCTGTGATCACTTAGGTTGGGGAGTTAAGACAGGTCTGCCTTACATTTGGCACAGCAAAGCGAGCAACCCATTTGTGAACCTGAAGAAGGAATACAAGGGAATCTACTGGCAGGAAGAGCTGATTCCATTCTTCCAATCTGTAACCCTTCCCAAGGAGTGCACCAGTGTTCAAAAATGCTACATTGCAATCTCGGAACAGGTAAAAGACAAGCTCGGGAAGGTGGATCCTTATTTCGTCAAGCTAGCAGATGCCATGGTCACATGGATTGAAGCTTGGGATGAGCTCAACCCCTCCGGAAATGCTGCAGCCGAGGCACCCAATGGCCCTGCCAAAGCATAGGTTCATGCAAGTCCGACGAATGGACTCGTCTATTTACTGTAACCCTGTTGCTGATTTACTCTGTGAGCTTTTGGCTGGATTATTGGGGTTGTTGCTTTTGCAGGTGTATGGGGATGTAGTGTTATTTATCTATCATGTAGTCTAGGTAGCAATAAAAGATCATCACCATTGGTTTGTGATGATTTGTGGGGTGGGGTGTTGTTAGGTTCTTTCTCTCTCTAGGTTTTTGACATGGGGTCTTGTAGCTGTGAGTTGATAGCGTGGAAAGTTGAGGGCAATTTTGCAGATAGGTGGAATGTAGTGGTGTTTATCTCACTGGGAGTTATCAATCAATAAGAAAAGATCTTTGTCTAATGGGTGGGTTCTGCTATTGTTGCTATGATTAGACTGATAGGCCATTATTAGATTGTTTACGCCTTCTGAGAAGGGTGCTTTTGTAGACTAATTATTGATGGGCATGTTTGGATTTGAATTTTGAAAATTGGTTGGATGGCTTTCCTGTGATTTGAGTTGTCAATTTTTTCTTCTCAATCTTTTTCCATAAAGCGAGTATTCAAATTGAAGATGACACAATGAGGGAGACAATCTTTTGGTGGACATGGGCCTCACTAACACTTTGGCTTTTACCCATTTTTCAAAAGCGACAAGGAGCATCTTTCCCAACATAGGTTTAAATTTGATTTACCTGTGTTCACTCTGAAAGTTCAGGTTCATTGCCTCTTTGGTCAAATGCTTTTGGATCTTCCTAAATCAAGAGCAGGTTAAGCAGTTTGTGTAAATAGAGGTTCATGCATTTGGATAACCAAGTTAATGGAGAATTTTCTCCTATGAGCCAACTTGGGTCAATTCTTGATTGGTGCTGCAGCCCGCTTATGTTTTTTTTTTTTCTAGGTTTTGGTACTGATCAGGACTCAAGAGTGGTACTCTAGACTTGAAGACTCAGGGATGTGTGAAGCTAAGGTGCCAACACTACTCTACCATGAGTGTTGGCATCAATGCAGCTGATTTGACACTCGGGCTGGTTTTTTTGCTTCCCCTTCCCCATAAGGAGACCTTTTCATCTCGCCTTCTTTCAATGATAGATGTGTATCTAAGTGTGCCACCGCATGACCTGTTAGCTCATTGGAGATCATTGTCCCTGAGTTATGCACATGTAGGTTAACTCTAATTTGTTCTTTGGCATGACTAATTACAGGTCCTCAGAGTTATAAACTGATTCCACTAACAAGGCAGAATCCAAAGAGGTAAAGGAAATGAATCTAACTCATTTTTAAAAAAAATCTTTTAGAATTTTTTATGCCTATATTAAGACTGTGTCACCCATTTTTTATACCTCCACATTTAGGTAGCCTCCATGGATTGGTAGTAGCCCAAAAGTGACACTGATCCGAGTTATTCTCTACCCGTGGAAAGTCAAAATGTCTTTAAGTGGACAACCATTAAAATTTGAAGCCTGAAATCAGGAGCGAGGATCATTTCCACACCCTTCTAAATCTAATGAATATACATGGAACCCTTCTCCCATTGTCCATGCGTCTTGGTGGGCCCGAACACCAGGCGTTGTACTTGTACCTCCTTTTGTGGTCACCCATACTTGTTCCTTGGATTATCCCAGTTTGTAGGCAGTGGGTCAGGTCAGTTTGGGTAGAGGGTTTTTTTTTTCAAAAATTCTTCTTTGATCTGGGTAAGAGAGGTCTGGGATCCAACGGCTGCCGGGGGGACTGGGCCAAGTTCGGTCCCCCCAGTATGTCCAAGTAGCAGGGCTTTTTTTTTTTTATTTGTCAAGAGTTTGGGTGAGTCAAGACCACCTGATTTAAGCCGCTGATCACGGTGGAAATGTCAGTACTTGCAACCATGAATTAGTTGTCAGGCTAGGATTCTAGTTAGCAAGTTGAGATACAAATAGTCAAGTTGGTGCTCGATAGATGATGATGGCTTGGATCTGGCACATCTTTTGAGTGTAACCATGTCTGTTCAGGTTGGTTGGTTTCAACTTTCTAGGATTGCCAGCCAGCCAATATGTAAGGTACCCAGGGACTCTACTTGGGTCGGGTCAAATGTGAATCTCACCTGAATAAAAGTGATTTGGGTTTGGGTCAGGCTTGAGCCCGAATTTTGAAAACCCGCATACGTTAGCCTTGTTCGGATTCGGATTCTGATTCGGGCTTCGGGAACCCATATTAAGCCCGAGCACCCACTTTATTTATACAAAAAGTCTCCTTGGACCGATTATGGGGACCGGGCCATGGTTCGGTCCCCATAATCGGTCCACATAGCACTTCTGTTATTTATAAATACTGGCCGAGCAAGCCTGTGCCTAACCTGGGCCTAATAACAAAAGTAATTAATTCTTAAAATGGAAGCCCTTTAAATGAATTATAAAAAATAATAAAAATAAGCAAACTGTATTATTTAATAAGTTTTACAAACACTTTAAATTGACTAAGATTGTGCTTAAACACTGATTAAGTTAATAAGTGTATAAAAACATAAAAATGATGGATTAGGGTGTCGTACATTGTTTGGATATAATTAACCCTCTAATGATATTGTTACCCCTATGACGATATCATCACCCATTCATCATTTTTGTCGAAACTTGCAACTTTTCCCTCAATCGCTCCTCATTTAGGTCATTTAGTGAGGGTGTGGATCTTGAGAGAAGGTTAAGAAACTAGTAGAGTAGGTGAGTATGTTATGGGAAGGCAATGATATGTTGTGATGAAGGAGATGGGGTTGGTGTTGTACAACGATTGTTGTGTGGGTCGGTTGATGAAGGGTGATTGCGTGTTTGAATAGGCTGGTTGGGTTTGGTGGGTTTGAATGGGTTGGTGAGTATGATTTCTGGGTTTGATCCATTTCGCACTTACTGTTTTCACATTCCGATCGTTCTTCTTCTTCCTCATTTACCTATTCTACTTTCGAAGTTTTAGGTCTTGTTTGACATCATCCCAATGTTTAAGTAATCCAACCAAACACCTGCAACTCACTACGCATAGACTCGTCGATCAGCCACCATTACTGTCTCACTCTTCTCTTCTTTTTTTTCTTCCTCCTCTTCTTCCCCACTAATTTGATCCATCGAACCCATCTTATTACCTTCACCACAGCTGTCTATCTTTCTAAATCTCTCTTCATCTTCCACACTCTCACCAAATTATCCAGATGAGGAGAGTAAGAGTGTGGAGTTGTAGGTTTCGGAAATGGTAAAATGTGTGATGATATCGTTAGATGGGTATTAAGAGTTAGAAGTCGGATTTGTAGATGCTATGAAATTGGGATTGGTAGACGTGATGACATGAGTTTAGAATTCTTGAAGGTTTTTTTTGTTGGGAGAGATCTTTCAAGACGGGGGGGGGGGGGGGGGGGGGGGGGGGGGGGGGGGTGGTTTCTTTCTCTTGAAAACTAAAAAAACGGTTGGTGCAGTTGAGACACATGTTTTAGTTTAAATCGATCCACCATTAGCCACATCAGCATATGAAAGTGGGACCCAATTAATACATCTTGATTTTGAATTAAAAAAAATAACTACCTCATCTTGAAATGACTTGTTGAATGGATGACTCTATCTTTTATCCCCCTTCACAACTCAAAAGGGGGGGGGGGGGGGGGGGGGGGGGCACGGTTGGTGCAGTTGAAATACATGTTTTAGTTTAAATCGATCCACCATTAGCCACATCAGCATATGAAAGTGGGACCTAATTAATACATCTTGATTTTGAATTAAAAAAACAACTACCTCATCTTGAAACGACTTGTTGAATGGATGACTCTATCTTTTATCCCCCCTCAAAACTCAAAAGCATGCCTTTCTCTCTCTCTCTCTCTACGCTTTCTCTCCCTCCCTTTCTAATCTTCACTCCCCTCTCTATATCTCAAATATTTGGTCCTACTTATGATCTCTCATTTCAGTAGGTATAAAAACAGCTAAAAAGATATGCGAGATTTAAATTCTTTTTCTTCAAAATTGAGAATTGATTAGTACAGGCATGAGTAATTTTGACATGTCGATGAATTGATATACTGTACAAAACTCTCTCATACCTCCCATGCAGGCACGAAGGCATGCACGGAGTTCTGCTTAAATTCAGAATTACATGAAACTGCGTAAATTCATAATTACATGAAACCCAACTATGGTTTGACATAAAATGTGCTGTTGTCAGCACTGGGTTCCTGACATCAGCCCTAAATCCTCTCTAATCCTCTTGGAAAAAAAAAAAAACAGATTTGTATCCCTCTTTGATCCAAGAGGCATTAATACCCCTTTAATATATAATTGAATGATTTAAAAAAAGGGAAAAGGCCGAACCTAATTTCCCAGAAGTGCAAACAATTTGTTATCCTTCGATCCAAGAGCGAGCTCACAACATACACACGTGAAGATAGCCCACTCGATCAAGTGGGAAGGAAGCTTGCACAAGTGGAAACAATTCGTTATCCTTAAAATAATTACAATACAGATGAACATGGTAATATTTCATTTAAAAAATATTACATTCACACTACAACAGAATGAGAATCCTATTATCACTTTCTTTTTTTCTTACATTATGAATCAGTGGTTGTCTCACATAAGACAATAAAATTAAAACAAGAAAGCAAACACTACCACAAAACACAGAGCAATGAAGTCATGATGCCTTCCAACTCTATAAATTAAGGTGATCTTAAGTTTTTATATAGCTTTCAAAATGAGTAGAAATGCAGTATTTTCAGAAGCATATTGTCTAAGAGCATTTTCTTCTAATTGATTTTCACTTTGATTTTAAGGGGAATTTCATATTTCTGAATTTTCTTTAGAGTGTTGTAAAAGATAAAAGAATCTGATTGAGTTTTCTCATACAATTTTTGGTTAATTTCGTATATATGCTCTTCTAACTTGTGATATAGCTGTGGAACTATAATAGAATTTTTATTAAAATTCAAAATTTAATCTCTTTTTTTTTTTTATAATTATGGTGGATGCAGAGGTTAATACTTTTGGCAATTTAATTGGGTTGGGTATGTGCCTTTCGGGTTATTGAATAAAATTACTATTTGACCCAGGCAAAACTAAATCCGGGCGCGCCTTAAACTCTTTATTAATTATTATTTGTTTTAGATATTAGTTTTAACTTATAAATCAATTTATGCATGACTTAACCGTGCATCGCACAGGACTTTTTCATTTTTATTGAATGATTTCTATTCATTTTTTCTGGGTTGATAATAAATTTAAATATTAATATTTATTAACTATTTCATTTGGATTAATATTTAATCCTATATTGCAGGGGGCTTTCATGCTAGTAATTAGTGTCTCAATACATGCTTCCCACATGGATGGATTGTGATGTAGCATTGCAGGAAAGGCTCTATTTCAAAATAGAGAGCTCTAAGGCCATCTGAAATCATTTTACGATATAATATGGATTATTATAATACCAGGCGAGTTCCTATGCACGCGGCCTACATGTAGATGGGGTTGAGCAGACTGAAAGATATGGTTAGAGCTTACCAATGTAAAAAAAAATAGACTCATTCGATCATCCTAACGCCTTGGTTAACAGCCCCATGAGCTTTCACCCTTTTTTTTTTTTTTTTGGTAGAACCATGAGCTTTCACCGTTAAAAATGGTTTCACGGTCGATCTAACAGTTCAATCTATTTGGGTGGGTGCACCCGAGGGGCCCAATGACTATGAGGAGGGGTCCCTATGAGTGGTCCATTTAGATGGACCATCAAATGGCCCCCACTATGCGGTGTGCCAAAAAAAAAAGTGTGCATTGTATGATGAGTGGTTATAATGAATATGTGGAACATATTATATAAACTAATAATTGGAAATTTTCAAATATGACCTTAAGTTTTTGCCTTATTTAAAAAATGACACAAGTTTTGAAACTTTTCAAATTAGTCCATAAGCTTTTCAGTATACTTTCAATTAAGAACATCCGGTCATTTAAAGGTATTTTCTGGTGACTTTTTCCCTCATTATTTTAAAAATACCCAAATTACCCTTCATTTAAACCATGACATGGTTTCGGCAGCCACTACATGCAGCCAATCGCTGTAGGAATATTGAGTGTCCTTGATCACCGTGAGGACATCGGCGAGGGAAACGGGGAGAATATAGAGGAAGTGAAGGAGATTTTTATTACAATAAAGGGTAATTTGAGTATTAAAAAAAATAGAAAAACAGTTAACGAAAAATAACTTTAAATAGATGGATGTCCTTAATTGAAAACTTTCCAAAAAACTTAAGGACTAATTTAAAAAGTTTTGAAACTTGTGTCCTTTTTTGAAATAAGGCCGAAACTTAAGGACTTTTTTGAAATTCTTCCAAACTGTAATATATTTGATGTAGATATATTTCCTAAATTTTATTTCTTCGAAAAGAAAACTGCCCAAAGTTTTCATACCTGGCATTGAAAGAAGCTTGAGGATGGAAATTTGTTGTACTCTTCTGTTTGATGTGAGTTGAGGACTTACTTTCTTGTTCTTTAGAGCAATTTAGAATGCATGGTTCCAATTCTTCAATGGCAAGATTCAGGAGAATTTGTGACATTCAGCTCCATAAATCCATCCATGAGGCCTACATGTATTTGTATGCTATCATGTTTGTTCATCATCATCACCATCACCATCACCATCGTGTTGGTCTTGTTCCATTAAATAGCCGAACTCCAATCAATAAGATAGTTTACCTCTTTATTATCCGTTTTTGTAGGGGGTCTCCTCAACTCCGATTCCAGTGGTAAGTGACGTTAAGTGTAAGTTCTTATTTAGATGTCCAAGGTTCGAACCTTGGACATACCATCTTCTCTCATGTGAAGACTATCTTATCCCTCTCGAGGTCTACTTCCCTCACTTGAGGGTTGGGGACTCAAACCCCTTAAGCTAGGTTTACAAAAAAAAAAAAAAAAACAAAAACTCCCATCCCATTAAGGCTCATGAAGTATATACTCTTTACAAATTTTTTTTTTTTAATTCCTCACATGGGAGAGTGTATTTTAGTCATAGATACTCAGTGACAACGTGACTGGGCCCCACCTAAAGCCACATAGTCAAACTAGAGACAAACAACCCCCATTAAAAACTTTAAGCCACACTTGGAAATGGATGACTCTCATTTTAAACATGGTTCTATTATCTGTAGAATTCCATATCATTGGTCAATACCATTTCAGATGTGAAATCACATATCATCTCTTATTAGTTTCATCAAAATCTCATACATATACTATTGGTTGATATTTAAACTATAATCTTAGGCCTTAATCAAAGTCATTCTACATTAGCATAGAACGATGACAAGAACGCATGTGGTAAACCACCAACCGATTTAATGGGCCATGTGCAATCAATCATAAACCATTGGGAGGATCTTGCACCTAAAAAAATTCACCAGGAGCCTGCCATCTGAGGCAAGTACACAATTAGGTATGATAAATCCTGAACCGATCCACATGCCATCTGAACTGGAAGGAAAAGAGGGTGCAATAACTTGGACCAGGTTAAGCCTTGGCTGTGTATCCTTGCCCTCATGAAACCCAGTTCAAGCTGGGATTGTTTGGGCTCGAACCTGAGTTTTGGGCTCAAGCCTTAGAACTCAAATTGGGCCGGGTAACCAAATTACTTATTTCTTAGGATAACATACAGTTCATATACATTACACAAACATTTAGATGATATCCCGCGCGGCATGCATGCGTTCACCATATTTTCTTGGCCACATGGTCCACCTATGAGCAAGCAAGAACCTAAGATATTACTCATTGTTGGATTGAAATCCAGAACAATGATGCTTTTCATAAACCATTAAACTCAAAAGCCATATAGATTAAGTGGTTAGGATGATCTAATATGGTTGGTATTTTGCACACTACCCTAGGTGGGAGAGAGAGAGGTGGGTGAGAGAGAGAGAGAGCCTCTGGTGGGCCTCAAAGGGGACTTCACACTGTATTATAGGTATATGGTTTGCATGAATTTCTCAATCTCTCCCTCTAGGATGCCGCTCACGAGAGACATCTGGCAGACCCCTTTCTTAAGCATGTGGGACCCCTATCATCAATCAAACCTCCTAATGCTCGCTACCCTCTTATGAATTGGCTCACTACTAAATTTGATAGTCATCCAAATGTTACTCACCGTTGTATTGAAATCCTAAAATTGAGAGTGATGCCTTCTATCATAAAAGAACTTGAGGGTCATGAAGCAAGGGGTTAAAATGCCGTGATTTGGGTTGAACTGTTGTACACATGTAGGTTCCAATTAAATCTTTCGATCTCTTACTTCTCTCATGATTAGCATGGCCCCATGCTGTACTAGGTGAACAAGGAGAGGGTGGTTTACCTGTGCTGGGCCGTATTATAAATATCACGTGTATGCACCACCTGGGCTTCGGGTTTGGGCTTGGGCTTGATCATTTTAATTCGGGTTTTTCTGGTTGGGCCCACTGGCAATTTGGAATCCCATTAGCATCTCTCTCTCTCTCTCTCTCTGAAGAACACACATTACCTTGTATGAGAAAATACTAGTCCGTGCATTCTCGAATTTGTTTCCAGCTTTGAGGTCCATACAATACTACTTTACCTCAAATGACTTATCCAAAAAGTACTGATTTGTGTATTTTTTATGCTTTAATCAATCTTTACTTGACCTCATCTTGGCCCATGTTTCTCCTCGTAGTAAGTAAAAAAGGAAAAGCTTTCTTCTTCCATGTTGATTTTCTTCGGTAAGATTTTAGCCTTTCACTACTATCAAATCCCAATCATCATTTACCCAAAAAAACAAACCCAATTGTCCGGGTCTACTTATAAACTACCTTATTGTGATGTCTGGGTCTACTTAAAAAGTACCTTATTTTGAGGATTCACCACCAAAGAGTATATTGCATTTCAATCACCAGATAACCTCTTACCAAAAGAAAAAGAAAAAAAAACCCTAGATAACAAATAATTACGTACGTCTTTTGGGCCTATATTTAGGCTGGGTGTCCTCTTAGGCCCTAAAGCCCATCCCAATTTGACCAGGCTTGGGCAGAGTTTTAGACCCATTAATGACATCGGATTCGAGTATCAATATTAGAGACACTGTTTTGGGTGGCAGATACAACTTTGGTATGTCATGTATCAGTACGATTTCATTTAAATTGAAAGAAAAACTCAAATCCATTTAAGAAGAAAAACCCAATCCATTTAAGAGGTATGTTTGTTGTCTGTACGCGCGTTCGAGTGTTGGGCTTGAGCCTAACATTGATGCCCATAGATGATCCTGAACCTGCATCTCGGGCATGAACATAAATGGGCTCAGCCTGGGCTGTCCTCTGATTTGCCGAAGCCCAGTTCACAACACCAGTGCATTTGACCGATACATCGGTTTGGGTCATTGGGCCTCGTTTTCTTTTCCTTTCCTCCAATAGTAAGGCCTTACTTTAAGTCTTCATTTGATCCATCTGATGAAGGAATGTAAGCACACAACATTTTACAAGTAGGCACTTGAAACCATCTAGATCATGGGCCCCATTCTTATTGGGCTTAACCCAAGGGAACACTATGTAGTATCTTGGCATCGGTTAAAATGGGCAAATAAGCAGGCCTATTTTGAATAAACAGATATTCACTGGCCTGTCTGATCAATCTGATTTCTTGGGCCTACAACATCTATGGTGGACCATAGAGTTTGGATTGTTTGATTTGATCTTGTTGCCATGTCCATGGAAATGAATGACCAAAAAGTAGATATAGATTGGTGAAAGTTTCCAGTATAGGACCATTTTGACTTGCAATGAACTGTTATGAAAAGGGTTCCCAAAATGGACCGGATTCAAAGTAATCAGGCTGCTCTGTTGAAAATTTAGGTTTTATCCATACCAATCCCCAGACCATTGTTAGCCATGTTGATAAGTATATAAAATTTAGGTTTATTGAAATTTTAGTGCCATACAGGAATTCTCTTTTTCTTTTGCAAAATTCACTGGATTTCGTATTCTCAGAATTTCAAAATGCTTAAGAAAGAGGGATTTGTGAATCCCACCCCACCCTCTAGCATGTATGGCTTCTGGGAATGTGGAATTCCAGCGAATTTAATCAAGTTCGAGTCAATCTAATCAAGATTAGTGCCCTTTGTTTCGCTTTAATCAAATTGAATCTTAAAAAGATGAAAACTCAACTTTTTCCAGTTTTATGTTTGATGTCATTAGCAAGGATGGAAAACTCTCTGAGGTGACTCTTGACTCCCAAAGCCATCTCATTTTCACAAAGGACCGAGACAAATATAGGGGGCTTCTTTTGATTGAGTGAGGCCAAAATCTCTTATATACACACGGCTCTTAGATCACTCTCTCCAACCAACACATCAAGTGTGATATTCCATCATCATTCATGGATCAAGTAGGAGAGAGCAAATAGAATGCCCTTTTGATCACATTTGTTCATCTTGAATATTTCTGATCTAACATCCCAATCTAAATCGTTAGTACAAGATGCAAGGGAAATACTAGCTATCGCCATCAAGCTTCATCATCTGCATTGATGGTGCAAGTTACGCTTCCAATCTAAAGTGCTAATTCTGTCTAGTTGAATGCATATGTCAAGATCCATTTGGCTTCTAATGTTATATGTAAAACCATGTTATAAATTATTGCATACAAGTTTGCATAAAACAAAAATGTCAAACAGCCGGCTTTCTTATTCTAGGTTGTTTTCAGATCATTATCTAGCATCTGGTCCAACATATCACCAATCTGAATCATGGTTTCAAGTGCCCTATTCCATATAAAAGTTCTACATTTTTTTAGAGTCAAATTTGCCGTTTTAGCCCAATAACTATTTCTAGTAAGTTTTGAATTTCAATTCTTTAGTCAAATCTTAGTTTAAATATCATCTGTTATATTCAGGAGAGAACTAGTTCTCATGTATTATATAAGAACTTTTTTGTAGGACTCAATTGTGGGCCCCATTTGGTAATAGGACCAGGAGGGACGGAAAGATCTATGTGAGACCACTCAAAGTATCAAGTTTGACCCCAAACACATGCCAATCCCTTTATCCGTGGCCCACAAGTTTAATGACTTCATATTAAAAAAAAAATTCAACTCTCAATCAAATGGTTTAGTCCATTCCGATTTGTGTCAATCCTTGGGATTAGTAACTTTTAGGGGGTTCCCTATTGGTTGCTAGGTTTGGATGGGTTGCTTGTTGGGTCTCATAAAAAAAGTTATCATATATAGTTCTCACTTAAATATTTCCCATATATCATTTCAGTCAATAAAGAGTAGTGTGTGTGTGTGTGTATATATATATATATATATATATATATATATATATATATATATATATGATGTCATTATAAATGGACATCCAAAAGAATCCATCCATTTTGCTTCCTAAATTTGTGAAATAATTATTTTCCTAGCAAAATCTCTTGATTTATTAAATTTGGGAGAGAGAGTAAATCTATCCCGGCCGGCCCTTCCTCCTCACTACATCATGCACGTATATATGATACAGGTCATGTGAATTACAAATTGTCAAATGAGATTTTCTTGGTTATCATCATGTCATAGTTTAATAAAGTTGACCCAAGAAGGCTTGGTTGCTACCAAAGTTATCTTCAGAATGCATATAGAAATTAAAAAATCACTCTATTTCCATAATTTTCACCATAAGTTTCATAAGAAGAACTCCTCTCAATTTATCCACAAAGATATTTCAAATTCAAATTCAAACTAACTCTCTTATCCTAATCGTAATAATTCTCTAGCAATCCTCTGACAACTCAATATTCTCTGACAACTCCTAGGTATTTAAGGTTTGTATTTCTAAAGTAGTTAAAGTTGATTAAACAGATACGAACATTAGAACTTAAATATACAACCATCACCCTAATAATTAAAATGCTAAAAATCAAAGATCCCATCAATATTCCCCCCTTTATGCTTCACCCCGAACCTCTTTAATAATCTTTATTCAAATCCATACAGACATACCAGGCGACCTTAAAAGGCCTTTTTTTCGTTTATGTGTTGTGGCACTAGCATAGGTGGCTGGTCGTTGAGAGGACCTGACTGTCACGGGAGTCAACTAAAACCCGAATATACGTTGGAAGAAGATCACAAGAATACAAAAAAAAAAAAAAAAAAAAAAAAATGACCGCCTTGCAAATGCAGGGAAGATTAAAGGGATCGAAAAGTAGAAAGGGGGTGAGAACACTGTTAGACAATTAAGCGAGAGCACCACTCCCAACCACTGGGCTGGCTCTTTATTCTCGGCCTAAAGGACTTTTATTATAGTTAGCAATCACATCCTCTTCAGCAAGAGTTCTTGGGATTGGATTGTCATTCAGATTTCTTCATGGTGCCACCAATATGAATTGGCTATCATTCCAATATTTTGTGTCATTTTGGTTGTGTATTGGTCCAAGCGCCAAACGACAGGCCCACATGCACAAACTCAAGAGTCTTCACGGCATAAATTCAGGATTTGGATCCTCTGAAGTTTCCAAAGTAGGAATCTTTCTGCTGCATTTCAAAACAGGACACACAGTAGAGTTTAGGGTATTGGGATTTATCATTCATGTACCTACCAAATATAAGGTTCATTAGATAATATCAGCTGTCTAATCTAGCTAATATCATGATCAAATAGTTTAGAAACCCATCAACAACAGTGAATCTGAGGTGATTTAGATGACTGGATCCCAAACTCCTCTTGAATAAAGTAGACCGACACTACAAAGTATGGGAGAATGCGAGACAATCTGGATCCATCATGAAATTGAAAAAGGATAGAAGCTTGAAACAACAAAAAAGTATGCACACAAACAAAACCACCAACTTTAAGAAAGAAAAAGCAAAACTAACCACTAACCTTAACCACTTACACATTATGGTAACTTAGATTCACAAATCACAACAACTAGTAGTACTCAAAGGCAATCGAAATTGTAACAAACGAAAAAGACAAATGTGTTAGAAAGCTGCATTTGCAATGGCTTGTCCTCTCTTGATGCTCTCCATATGTGTGGTCTCATAAACAGGCAGCCCATTTGAGTACACACCCAAATCATAGTTCTGAAGCTCAAACAGATCAGAGCTTGTGTCACTCTCTGCACTATCTTCAACTTTCACACCTTTCCTGTTGTTGAGATTCTTCTCCTTTGATGCAAACACGTCACCCCAAATGCCATCTTTCTCTAAAAGACCATGACCATGATTCCTATCCCCCAACAACCCATTGTTAGAAATCTTATTCTTCTCCACATTTGATTTGAATGTCTCATCCAAACATTCCAATCTCTTGTCATCGAAACCATCATTTTTTAAGCAGAAAGACACTGACCTTTGAGGCCCATTGCATTTTGGCACAGACCCAACTTGTTTGTGATCTGAATGGCTTAGGAAGTCCTTAATTACCTTTGTGGGGGTGTGGGAATATGGGGGAGGTGTTCTAAAACCAGAGCCTTGAGAAGAGTAGAGGGATTTTGCGTCAGTGTTGTTGAACCCCTGGAAGAGGCTGATGCTGCTCCTCCTTTTCCTCCTTCCACCAGGGCTCTCCTCTTCATCTTTCATTGATTGGGTGGCTGACTTTGCCTTCTTCTTGGAAGAGGTCTGACTGAAGAGAGAATTCAAGAAGCTGGCCAATCTGCCACCTGGGGAGATAGGTTGCTTGCTTTTCTTGTCTTTGGTGTGCTTTTCAACCCTATGAGGCTGAAATTGAAGCTGATTTCTCATTGGCACGTCTAAGCTCTTCCTTGCTTTTACCCAACCCATCTTCTCTTCTCTCATGGCCTTCTGAGAGAGAGCTGCACCAGCACAACCCCCGGTTTCGGTCCCACCGGAGAAGTACCTCGCCGCTTCGAAGACGTCGAGTTCGCCAGAGTCATTCCATCTATAGGTTGGCTTCTTTGTGATCTTGTTGGTGTCTACAAAAGCCATGGTAGACATGGTTTGAAGTTTTGTGTGGAAAGTAAGAAGCCAAGAGAGTTTTGTTTGAGGCTTTTCTTACATGGGGTGTTTAGTACTTATGGGAAGAGAAGGGAAGAGAAGAGAGAGGGAATTTCAAAGGGAGAAGGATTGTAGATAGAAGGACTGAAATGAAATGATTGAGAGTGGTGGCAAGGCACTTGGTTTTTATAATCTATTACTCCACTATAATAATAGTGATCAGAGTGATTTACAATGTGGAGTGTTTTTGCTTTTATGGAGAGAGACCCACATGAAAGTCATTCTCTTTTCTAACAGGAGAGAGGGAAGAGAAAAAAAAATGTGATTATCCTTTCTTTTACTGTCAAGAGACTCTTAGCCTTGACTTGTTATTGTGGGAGGTGAGGACAATTTGTCATTGGATTCTTCAGCTCTGTTTGGGGGACAGTGGAAATTAGGTTGTGATATGCAACCATATGGGTACCATTCAATAAATACTAGTACTAGACAATATGACAGAATATGCTTTACTAGTTTACTTGGATGAAGTTATTGTTTTACCTTCTATATGGGTCTTTGGGTTTGGACAGAGAAATCCATTCACTTGGGTGGTGTGGGTCACTTTCTCACCACTTACTTTGATGCTTCAAAAGTGTGTGTGGGTGGGCATGTGGGCGTGTGTGTGTGTTAGAGAGGGACAGATATGGACAAGACCAAGGATGTTAAATTGGATGTGATGGACAAGACCAAGGATGTGAATAGATTGAACCAAGGATGTGATCGGCCGGGTCTAGGCCATGGCTAAATGGCACAGTGAATCTGTTGAGGTCAACGTCCACCCTTGCTCCTGAGCGGTCATAACTGTGGTCGAGCTCTCGCCCTCACCATAAAACTATTGTTGTGCCATTTCCTATCACCAATTGGTTTTGGGATAAGTGGTAACTCAATAGGGTGTAAGATCCTACAAGTGGTATCAGAGCCTGGTAGGTCGGGTGTTCGAGTCACGGGACACGTGTTTTGCTAGTTCGCAGCAGGAGTCGCGGCGGGTGTGCTGTTGAGGGAGGGATTGTTGAGGTCAACGTCTACCCTCGCTCCTGAGCGGTCATAATTGTGGTCGAGCCCTCGCACTCACCATAAAACTATTGTTGTGCCGTTTCCTATCACCAATTGGTTTTGGGATAAGTGGTAGTTCAATAGGGTGTAAGATCCTACAGAATCCAAGTAGGACCCAAATGTTCTAATGATGGGGTTTTTATGGATGAATTAACAAGTAAATCTTTGGACCCTTACAAATAATCACTTGTGTTTTTTTCCAAACAATCTCAGTCAATCACCTAGACTAGCATTTGTAGATTTTCAGCGAATCGATGAAATTGGACATATTTGGATATAAACGGATGAAAATACGGTTAAAACAAAACTTGGTTTAAAATAATTTTAGAACATTAGGTCAGTTAACTCAGATTTAATGGACTTCTTATTAATGCATAGATTTAATCTAAATTAGGTCAAATGTAAGGAGATTCTCGTCCTTCTACAACAAGATTCAATAGATGTTATTAAATTGTCGAATCCCAACAACTAGGGCCAATCCTTGGCTATAGCATCAGCCTAATGGTGAGGGACTAGAGAACGTTGTGTCTGTGAGTGTGAGTATTTTCCAAACCAAAAAGGATAAAAAAAAAAAATTCAAAATTCAATGCTTGGTTGTCGTTCAAGGTGGTTGATTGATATTGCCAAAGTAATAAATGTGGTTATCTCGAACAAAAAAAAAAGTGAGCATTTTTTATGATGAAAAATAGGTGGTTATTTATATGATTCATATATCTACTGAATTTATATGTTATTTATGTTTTAACATAAACTATGACAAATGCTCTTTTAACAGACCCTTTTACTGGTTTTCCTTTTGTGTTTTTCACATAGGAGCTCCACTTTTGTTAAACTTGGTCCACATAAGAAAAGCACCCAGGCATTTTCTAGAACAACTTACCCAGTAAGACCAAATTAAGGATAATCAAGTCCTAGAACTAGCTATAGAAACTATCTCAAATTTAGTGATATATTTAAAGAACTATTGAAATTTACATTATCCGAGAAAATCCACAATCATGGTCAAGAAAATAAGAAACTGAAAAATGCACAAAAAATCTCTAAAATAAGATTTTATATTGTGATTTAAAATTAATTTGTTCTTGACAGATCCTTTGAGAAAAATCATAATTTGAAAACATCTTTACATTTTCCTGAGCGGGCGATTTCCCAAAACGAAATTCGCAATAATGGGTATGCCTAATGAAATTGGTACCCCTAATGAAATTGGTACCCCACTTGGTTAAATATAATTTAGGACAATAATTTGAGAGATTAATAATGGGAGGCATGTATGATTATAATCTGAAAGATGATCAATGTGGAGCATATATGTATGATTAATGGTGTGTGGAAGACTTGTTAATATACCTGTCTCATGTTCATACTTTTTCCTTGGGTAGAAAAAATGTGCTTAAAGTAGAGTTGTCCTTAGACAAAGTAATATAATCAGGGCCATGAAAACGATTTTAAAGGTCTCTCTTGTTTTTACTTTATCTTCCTCTTGTCTGCTATACTGCCAGCATGAGAATCTCAACCATCCTTCTTCTCCTTAAACAGAGGCAATCAGCCAAACAAAAGCTGTACGTTATATAGTAACACCTTGAACAAAATACCCTACTTTTAACTGTGATAGATAGCTCTGTTAATGGATCTTGGTCCGGCCCGGATGTGCCCGCCAAGCCCGAATGAGCTAACACCGGGTTTCGACTTTTTGTTGGGTTGGGCTTGGAGTCTAGAATCAAGGGTCCAAATTGAAATATTGTTATCAGGATAATATTGGTGTGAGATAATATCATGACAATTGTTGAAAATAAGATAACTTTCTAATATTTGCAAGTAAGATAAAGTTAAGAACTTAAGATGCTAGAAACCTATATGTAGATATAAAGAAAAATTAGTATATTTCTTATCACATTTCTTTATCATCATAATATCTGGATACTATTGTGAAAAATTCATTCATGATAAAAAAAAAAAAAACCCTGAGTATATTGAAATATATGAGCGCAATGAGATATTTTCAAGAAAATATAACAAAATTATCAATAGAAATTCTTAATATCGATGATTTTGCAACACTAGTCCTGAGTATAACCATTAATGAACTAGGCCCTTATTGGGGTCGAGCCTTTACCAGTTGAACCAGACAGGCTTGAACATTGGTCCTAAGGTCTCTGATGGGTTTGGGCCCACAAAAGTTTCTTGGGCCTAGATCTTGGCCCATGTGAGTCTTCCCTGACTATGGCCCATTGGCAGCCCTAATTGTTCATTTTTGCTTTCAATAGGTTGGTTAGAGGATAATCACTGGCTTCATACTTTTAGAGTTGGTATATTGAAATGCTTCCTTGTTTATTAATGATTGTGATCAGGAATAATGCTTTAAAACTTGAATTACATTTGACAAAAAATCACAATGAGTTAAATCATGAGTTTATTCAAACAAACCATCAGAGTAAGAAATAGGAATAGTCATTGGCTAGGTCAGGCCACTGAAGTTTGTCCAAGCCTGGCCTTTTCAAAATATCAGGCATAATTAGGGGTGTTCATGGGCCGAGCCGGGCTTCAACATTTCTAGGCCTAGGCCAAGTCCGAAACAGGCCACAAAGTCAGGCCCAAGCACGACCTTTTAGTCAACTGGGCCGGACTAAATCGGTCTTTTGATCAATTTTGTGAGCTTTCTAGCAAAATGTTTAGCATAATTAAATTGAATTATATGCACCCCTTATATGTGCCAGGCTTGGGGCTTCCTTTCACTTAATCCAAGCCTAGCCCAATTATTAAACGGGCCCATTATTAAGGCATGTGAGGGCCTAAAAAGGCAGTGAACTGTCTAGGCCTATTAAGAGCTCTTGCTTAATTTAAAAACCTCTCTTGCCTGAAGAAAAAAGAAGAACAGAACAACTAAGACTTTCAGGTAACTCTGGTTATTCAAATGCTTGAATCAGATTTACGTGTAAACTGAGTTGATCGTGCGAATCTACTGTTTTTTTTTAAACCCTAGCCCAGTGGTAAAAAATTACTTCCCAAATATAAGACCCGTTCTCGTGGACTATCTAGGGACCAATCCTTAGGTTCCCAACCAATTGGGCAACCCCTTGTATCAATATACCGTTGGATTAATGGTAAGAAACTTGTTCCTTCTTGAGCTGATCAACAATTAATCTTTGATAGTAGAAAAAAACGCTTACCAGTTTAGGGCAAATGGCAGAACAAGCAAAGAAAAAAAAAAGATCAAGTTACAAACACTTGTTTCAAAAAGATTGGCCCCCATTGAAATAAAAATAATAATTTTCTTTATTTATTTTTTCTTTTTTTATCTCTTTTCTTTATTATAAAAGTCCCAAAGGTTTTATAGTTTTGAAAGCAATAAGAAAATTAATAAAGACATAAAAAATCATCATTGAATCAGCTCTCTTAACAGGCGGCCCTCACAGACTAGTCCAGTGATTTAGGTTGTGCACGTGGGCTGGACCCAAGCCTAATTTTCTGGTCCAATACTTGAAAAGGCTAGTCTAGGTTATATATGCTTAAACATCTGACCCCGCTCTTCATACTTAACAAAGTGGAGTTCTATAGATAAACCACTTTCCTATACCCATTTTTTCGTATTACGAAGGTTAGGGCCCACCACTTATCAATCCAATCATTTTACACACATTGCCGCTCCTTTCGAATTGGCACAATTCCAAATTTTATATTGTTTCAGACATTATTTATTGTTGGATTTGTCACAGCATGATGTATAGCATTTAAACTCCAAAGACTTAAAATTAAGGACTAAGATAATTTCATTGCCCGACTATCCAATATCTCCTCATCTAGGTCCAAAACTTTTCATCACATACCTTCGTCGATTGTCATGCATCTAGGTGGGTCCAATTGTGTGAGTCCAATTGTCCGGGTACTTTGTATTCAAACCATTTAAGAAAGTGGGGTACATGTATTTTGTAAATTAATGGCTGTGCTTCTGCAAACCTTTCAGGCTCCTGGGCTTGATCTGGGTCATAATAGTAGACCCATTACTGAATGAACCAGTCTTGGAAAAAGCATCGGCCGCCCTAACCAGAACCATGAGCACCCTTAGCCTTAAACCTTGTGATGTGACTGTGACATTCCAATAGAGTATTTTCCAATCAAAAGATAATAATGCTATTACCAATAGGTCACAGGTGTTCTCTAATTTTTATGTTTTTGATAGCCCAGCTAAGGGGGCTGAGGTCCATTAGAGCAACGGCACGCACGCAAAGAGAGAACACGGCACGCAAGCGAGGAGTGGAGTCTACACATGCAACAAAAGAACCCGCGCGCACAAGCGAGAAGTGGAGTCTACACAGGCAAGGAGAGAACCCGCACAAGCGAAGAGTTGGGATGACCGGGGATCAATCCGACGAGATCAATTAACTGAACAACTCTTTGTTCTCCACAGGTGGTAGCTCTCTAATTAGATCATATCTGAGGAACATTTCTACAAGAAGCCCATGAAAGTTTGTTAGAGGGCGGGCCTTCTATAATCATTGACTTTTTGGAGTGCATGAAATTGTGCTTTCAGACAGCATGGGGGCATGATATGAGTGATCAGAATCAGTTTAGTATGGCCCTAAAAGCACATCAGCTACAGTTCGTAAGAAGAACCATTTGAAAAGTCTAATCATCATATCAAGTGAGCTTCCCTATCTTGTGCTCATTGATAAAACATGGTTTGAGTAATGTGATCCCACCTACAATCATCATGACCCTGTTGACTAAGCTGCTTCAATTATTATCCATGATTGACACTAGTAGCTTTTGCTACCAGCTATTGTGTCAATCAGGCCAGTAAAGATGTCAATGCATCCAAGAAAAGATGTTATGAATCCTAAATTTAAATTTGGAAAAAGATTTGGCCCTAGATATGAAATTTGAATTCATGCTTATAGGAAATATTCAATATTCATGTATTTTTTTATTCGTTCAAAAACTGATTTTACAATGTAGAACAGTAGAAGCTTTTATATATATATATATATATATAGGGAAAGTCTCAAGTGCATCTATCCCTCACCATAGGGTGAGAGACACTTCCTATTTTTGCACATGAAGACAAAGATGTGTACCTCACCCTATGTACTTGAAAAGTAACTTTTGTACTTGAAAATGCCCAATTATAGAAGTGTCCCTCACCCTATGGTGATGGATGGATGCACTTGAAACCTCCCCATATATATATATATATATATATATATATATATATATATATAGGGGATATTCAAGTGAGGGATTCCCTCACCATGTGTGGTGAGGGACTTCCCATTTTGGGAAGTTTCAAGTATAAAAGAGGATCTTCCCAAAAAAGTATAAAATCCCTTTTGTACTTGAAACTTTCCCAAAAAGGGGAGTCCCTCACCACACATGATGAGGGAATCCCTCACTTGAATATTTCTTATATATATATATATATATATAAAGGGATGTGCTCTTGTGAGAGATGCTCTCACCATATTATGAGAGATAGGGGTGGGGGCCCTCACATTTAAATTGTTGGTATTGAATATGGATGTGAGAGTCTCACTTTATCTTTCATAGTAATGTGAGAGAAGCTCTCATAGGAGCATCTCCCATATATAAATTATATATAAGCTCTATGGTAATGATATCTTTGGAATTTTGAACTTTACTACAAATTATCTTGTTGATTGGATTTCACTTGACTGTAAATGCAACACAGTTACATTATTGGATTTGAGTTGACCCCTCAGCCTGAGAAAAAAAATCAAATATGTTGATTCGATCATTCCAAAGTTGAGTTTGTTGGAAATCATGTCCATATATATGGTTTCTTACATGGTATTAGAGTGGGTTTTAAATCCCTTCGTTCTTGTGTAGCCCACATGATAGGCCCGTCTATGAAATTTGTTGGGCCTGCACGTGAGGAGGAGTGTTGGTAAAGTAAAGCCCCACATCCCACATCGCCCCAGTAATGCTTTCGGCAAGGCTCCATATATACCTATTTGGGCCTTCCACCTATGAGCTTGAGCTTTTAGGTTGGTATATGGTTTATTACATGGTATCAGAGCCAATCGGTCCTGAGTTCGAATACCAGAAGGAACGACTTGGCACAAAAAAAAAAAAAAAAAAAAAGAAAATTGCGTGTAGCCAAAAGTGTGCCGGCCGGATTCCACCTGAGGGAACCCGAGGGGGAATATTGAAAAGTATTTCCGCTGCCACTACTAACACCTCAAGGTTTTGGTAGCAATAGTTAGCTAAAGAAATTCAAGAGTACTCCCCAAATTGATGAAGTTGGATGAAGCAACCAACTTTATTTTCTTCTTTAATTAGCTTTTTTATCTTTCTATGATAATGTACGAAAACTCGTTGATGTCTTGACTTAAAATTATGTATTATTTAACATGAAAGATCTCTTCTTTTTTTATATCTTCTTCTTACGTATCAAATAACATATAATTTTGTAGTCCAACTTCACCAAGTCAACGTGTTGCATAGAAACTTGGCCGAGTCAACCTAATTTAGGGCGATCTCAAGGCTCTTTATAATTTTTCTTGTATTTGGCTTGGTTCTTTATCAAATTAAGCTTAACTCCAAGGCCAAGCACCCCACACAAGCCTCTACCAAACCCCCTCTGAATTCTTCCTCTACCAAACCCCCTCGGAGTTCTTCCTCTTTCTCTGACCTTCCCTCTGATGTAGTCTCAGTCATCCTTGAGAAAACTACATCCCCTGCCTTTGACACTACTAATCCTTTTGACATTCTGGAAAACTATTCCTTTCTAGACCCAGTCTCCAATCCGAACATCTATGGCCGTAATCTCCAATTTTTCCTTGATAATAATTCTTCAGAACCTCCCCCTGGTTTTGAGAATTCCCTTCACCCCCCCTCAGCTCCCCTGGCTGCTTCAGACTCTTCCCCATTGCCCTCTCCCCCCTTGTCAGTCACAGCAACTTTCCCTCAGGCAACTACTAATACTTCCCCTCTGCCAACCACTATTTTATCCTCTCAGGCTATTTCTTTTCCTCCCCTCCCAGCCTTACTCCCCCAATCTAGCTTTCCGCAATCCTCCATTGCTAACCTCCCCAGACTTCCCCCCAAGAATAAAGGAGTGGTCAAAAATTCTTCAACTGGCACTGGTCCAATCACAAGGAGGTCTAAGAGCAAACGTACCTCCCCCAAACTCTCTCCATGTTGAAAATCCTCTACTGGAATTGTAGGGGAATCGCCAATCCCTCTACTATTAGAGCCCTGGCTAATCTCGTTCGACACCACCACCCTGACCTGATTTTTCTCTCTGAACCTATGACTATTTTTTCCTCCACCCAAGCCCTTGGCCTTCTTAATTTTGGCTTTGATACTTTCCACTCCAATCTCTCATCTTCCACCCCTCCCAAGCTCTGGTGTTTCTCTCAATCTTCCCACCAGCTCCAAATATCTGTCCTCAATGCTTCCTCCCAGCACCTTTCAATCTCCTTATCTAATCCTAATTCTGGCCTCTCTTACCTCATCACAGGAGTCTATGCCTCCACCAACCCATCCCTTAGGAAAGACCTCTGGACAATCCTTTTGGAAACTTCCCCTACCTCTCAGCCTTGGTGCGTTCTAGGAGACTTCAACGCCATCCTTGCCCACCATGAAAGACTTAGTCTTAGCCAGGCCACTCCCTCTTCTCTCCTAGACTTCCAAACAGTAGTGATGCAAGCAGGCCTCTCAGACATTCCCTACCAGGGCAGTAAATTCACCTGGTCCAACAACAGACAAGGGCAATCCTATGTTGCTGCCAGACTGGACAGAGTTCTGGTGAACTCCCAATGGCTGACTTCCTTCACTGACCCTACTACCCACCATCTCCCTAGGCTCTCTTCAGATCATAGTCCCCTTCTGCTGGATCACTCTAATTCTCTTCCTATCCCCAAAGCTCCCTTCAAATTTGAAAACAAATGGCTCCTTCACCCCAACTTCCTAGAGGTAGTTGAATCAACTTGGAGGACTTCTATTGAGGGGAATCCTCAATTCATCTTGGCTCAAAAACTCAAACTCCTTAAGCTCAATCTCAAATCCTGGAGCAAGGACACGTTTGGCCTTCTCCACCACAATATTCTCTTAGCCGAAGCTTCAGTCCTGAGGTGTCAGCAGTTTTATGACTCCTCCCCCTCAGATAGCCTTAGGACAGAGCTCATGTCAGCCAGGTCTTCTCTCCATGAGGCTCTTAAAGCTCAGGAAATTCATTGGCAGCAGAGGTCTAGGATCTCTTGGCTTAAAGAAGGTGATCTTAACACCAAATTTTTCCATCAATCAGCCAAAGCTAGAGGCTCCTTCAACAAAATTAAACAGATCCAGGTCAATGGCCAATTCTCTGAAGATCCTCTAGTCATCCAAGACCAAGCAATCCACTACTTCTCCAACCTCTTCCAACCTGGTACCAGTCAGCCAACCAACCTTCTCTTCCAGACAGACAGCCCCAAGGTCTCAGCGGCTGAAAACTCCACTCTCATCTCCATCCCTTCTGACTCAGAGATAAAAGATGCAGTCTTTGCCCTCAAAAGGAACAGCTCTCCTGGGCCTGACGGTTTCAATGGAGCTTTCTTCACCTCAGCGTGGGCTATTATTGGCCAATCTGTCACCAAAGCAGTTCAGCACTTCTTCTTAACCAGGAAGCTCCTCAGAGCCTCCAATGCCTTTTTCCTAGCTCTCATTCCTAAATCTAACTCTCCCACCACCTTCGCAGACTTCAGACCAATTAGCCTTCTCAACTTTTCCTACAAAGTGATTTCCAAAATCCTCTCCTCCAGTCTCACCCATCTTCTCCCTAAGCTAATCTCTTCCTACCAGGCAGCTTTCATCTCAGGGAGATCTATACACCAGCACTCAGCATTGACTTATGAGCTCTTTCAAAAGCTCAACTCTAAACTCAGCAAAGGTTCTCTCTGCCTCAAATTAGACATCTCCAAAGCCTTTGACAAACTAAATTGGACCTTTCTTTTCTCTGCCCTCAGATTCTTCAATTTCTCTGAAACTTGGATCACTCTCATTAAAGAATGTGTCTGTTCAGCAAAATGTTCCATATTGATAAACCGATCCCCTCAAGGATTTTTCAGCACCTTCTGTGGTCTAAGACAAGGTGACCCCCTTTCTCCTTACTTGTTTATAATAGCTGAAGAAATTCTTAGCCTTCACATTCATAATCTTCTTTCCCAAGGTCTCATCCATCCCCTCTCCACAGTTCCTCAAACCCCCTGCCACCTATTATATGCAGACGACATTATCATTTTGATGAAAGGTCTCTCCTCCAGTGTGCTAGCCCTGCAAGACCTCCTGGACATCTACCAATCAGCCTCTGGTCAGCGCATCAACCTCTCCAAAAGTCAGCTCTTCTTGGGTAAAAGTGGCAATAGGAGGAAAGCCAGGATCAGTTCCATTCTTGGTATGCGAGTGAGTCTAACTCAGCTCAAATATCTCGGTTTCCCTATTGTCCTTGGAGCCCCAAAACGTTCCCACTTCCTCCCTCTGCTGGATTCCATCAATGGCAGACTAGCAGCTTGGAAAGCTAGATTTCTTTCCTTTGCTGGTCGCTTAATTCTTATCAAGCATGTTCTCTCTTGTATTCCTATGCACCTGGCTTTCATTCTCCCTCTTCCAGCCTCCATTTGCAAGGACATTGAACGTCTTATGCGCCAATTTCTCTGGTCAGGCAGCTCTCCCTCAAACAAGATCAACCATGTTAACTGGTCTCAAGTTACTCTCCCAAAGGAAGAAGGTGGTCTAGGGATTAGAAAGATCTCTGAAGTCAATGAAGCTGCTCTCCTCAAGCTGGGCTGGCAAGCTTCCAATTCTAATTCCCTATGGTCTTCTTGGTTCAAGAACAAATACTTCAAAAACAGCTCCATTTGGGACACTGCAAATACTATCTACGGCTCTAGTATCTGGAAACGTATCCGGCGCCTCTCTCCCTTCATTCACCATGGAAGTGCTTGGGCTTTTGGTAATGGAGAGAGCATCAACATCTGGCATGACTCTTGGCATGGGGACAAGCCTTTCTCAGCTGTTTTTCCCTTTCAGAATTTTCCCCCTGACCAAAGACTGGCCTCCTTTTTCCACTCAGATGCTTGGCAGTTCCCTCTCAGCTTACCTATTGCAGTCAGAGACATGCTAAACTCAGCTACCTCATTTCTCTCCCCCAGTTCCTCAGCCACAGATCATCTCTTCTGGAAGGGGTCTACTGATGGGAATTTGTCTCTACAAAGTGCATGGAATGCTATCAGACTGAAAGGCAACCTCCTTCATTGGACACCTCTGATCTGGAATGGGATCTCCCTCCCACGAATTTCCTGCTTTGGCTGGCGTTTGATGCTCAACCGGACTCCCACAGAAGAACGTCTGCAACACCTTGGCTTCTCTCTAGCATCGAGATGTAATCTTTGCCATAATGCAGTAGAATCTGTCAGCCACCTTTTCTTCTCATGCACCTTAGCACAGTCTGTTTGGCGATGGTTTCTTCACTCAGCTAAGGCTCAGCCTTCTCACTACTTTACTGCCTCCTCGATTTGGGACTCCATTTCTAATGGCAATGATTCCAATGGCAAAAGATTCATGGCTTCCTCTTTCTTATCTGTCCTGCACTCGCTCTGGAAGACCAGAAATGTCGCCACCTTTGAAGGTCACCTCCTCCCTCTCCACCGGCTCATAGCTCTGCTGCAAGAAGACCTCTGCTTCTCTCTAAGGAAGATATCCAAGCCTTTTGTGAGCCAGCAGCTATTCTCCCTCCTGGATTTTTTTAAAGTTCAAGTCACCCATGCCTCTTAGCTTGGCCGTCTTGCCTGTTGCTCTGGTTTTTGCTCGGCCTGTAGCCCCTATTCTGATTTTTTGTTGCATTGCTTGTAGTCCTTTGCTCTGTCTTTGCTCCCTCTTGGAGCCTGTTGTGCATTTGTAATTCTTTTTTCCCTCTCTTAATACAATTACCCTTATACCAAAAAAAAAATAAAATTAAGATGCTTTTACTGAGTTACAAGTTAACTCTACGAAGTATTCCTACCTTATATAAGTGTTTGATTATTTGAAATGAGTGTGCATATAGTTATAGCTCTTCACTCCAAAGAATTCTTTCCAATTTCCTAAGTGCAACCAGCCTTAAATTCAGTACGGTCAAATCAAGGTATCATTTGAGTATCTCACGCACCTTGCAATGAGTCCTATGGAACTCTATAGTGGGGCTTACCTATTGAAGACTCAAACTGCTCAAAATGAAGGTCTTCATCTTTAGTGATTGTCCAGAACTCTTGTAAAATTAAGATTTGAGGAAAGCCACACTTGACAGGGAGTTGTGGTCCCTTTGTGGAATTTCACACCCTTCATGGAGAGCCGTGCCTTTCAAATTTTCAATAGGTGAGTCTCATTGTGGAATTTTGCACTCCTTCGTGAAACTTGAGTGAGACACTTTTTTTTTTTGGTAAAAGAGTGAGACACTTAGAGGATTCAGATTTTTAACTTCGCATTATAATATCATTTACATCTTCATATATCGTTCAACTTTTCATGACTTGGTAAATGGCTTTCAATGTTGCTCTTTCAAATTCCTTATTGTCATAGCATTATGGCTCATCAAATGATCACAAATCACAATTAATCAATCAAGAAATATTTATTAATTAATTATTGGTGGATTCATTCACATGTGATTAATCTGGCATGAGACCTTTGATTGGAGAGAGTCAATGCTAAAACAAGGACAAAATATGTCTTGAAAAATGCTGGGCCATTTTTAAATTTAGACTTTTTGGATATTAAGTTGAAAACTTCTGTTAAAAAAAATAAATCTGATCCTAGCCAAGAAAATATGAATATCTACTGTGGACTTTTCACCATTGCTCGCCCCCACTACAAGAAAAGCATGGCTTTGCCCATAACCGTATTCATTTCAATTGAAGTTGAGTTTGTTGGTTTTATATTTTGAGAAAACTTGCAATTAGCCAGTGCTTCTTTTCTGTCTTTTATAGCATGTGTTGCATTAGTTAAATTCTCAGTACTTTCTTAATAAAGCAAGATATGGGTCTGAACTCTTCACCCATTTTCCTTTTTTTCTTCTCTCTTTTATTTATTTATTTATTTATTTTTTATGTTGCAACTGCATTGTTGTGAAAATAGGTTAAATCAATTGAACTCTTCACATATTGTAGCCTGTATAGGCCTTTTGTGGTCTATGTAAACAGGGCCCTGTTCCATCCTGCATGCTTATTCTGTTCTGGATAGATTTTTCGTTGACAAAATGCAGTCCAACATACAAAACTTCTGTTCTTTTTTTTATTTTTTTTATTTTTTATTATGAAGGCAGACTTGCCAATAATCCAGTGCAAAAAGTACTTAATGTTTAATTGTTTGGGAGTGTTTAATCCCTTAAGAACAACTTCACCTGTTATTGACGCAACCATCGTACGTAGTTAATATATATTTTTCCTTCAAATTTTGTGTTCAATCATATGTTTTACATGTAATTAATTTGACAATTGGTCTTAATCCAACTTGAGTGAAACTTTGGCCAGCACCAACACTAGGGTGTTGTATAAATAATAACAAAGAAACACTAGTGTGGAGTGTGGAGAATGATTGTGAACCATTTCAGAGGTAGGCCCATCACAGAGGCTGCACATGACTTGGAGATGTAGCTCATTTGATTAGGGACACCAGGTTAAAGGGGTCAGTATGCACGAGTTCAAGTCTTTACGCACGTACAAAAAGGGCCCCACATGAAGAAAGGATATTTTTGAATCTCAAAAAAGGAGTTAAATGAATTGACATGTCACTACATGTTGTCTTTGTATCAAATGTCTCTACTCTTTGCCAAAATCTTATCCATGACCATGAGAGGGTGTATAAAACTTCTTGTCTAAAAAAATCTATTCATCATTGATAAATGATACAAATTCCATAATTTAAAATGGTAGCTGGTCCGTATTAGTTTGGGCTTGGCCCTTGTCTTGTAGTACTTGGATGTTGTAAGGATTTAGTTGGCTAATTCATAGGAGTTTGGAAAAAACTGGGTTTCCTTATAATCTTGTATTGAGTCTTGGAAAGGACTGCAAGAGTTCTAAAGAGGAAGTGTTCTACAGAGTCCAAAATTGAATTGGTCGCTCGAGCGACCATACAACTGCTCGAGCAGACCAAACAGAATTACAGTCGCTCGACCTTTCAATTCGTGCGCTCAAACCATCAAGGTTCTGGAATGAAGGATAAATGATCGCACGACATTCGCTCGAGCGAACCTCTCACAGAGAGTTGTTCGCTCGACCACATAAATATTCGCTCGACCAACGAATAACTGAGCTGTTCGTCTGTTTCCAGAGAGCGGGTCGCTTGAGCGAACCCTGTGACTGCTCGAGCGAACCTGGGAATTCTAAATTGAGAAGAACTCCTCTTACTTATTTCAAGGAAGGAAGTTGTAACGCCCCAATTCCGGATACCGATATACTCGTTCGAATACCCGAAGTTGGCGCGCTACTTCCCGGAAAATCCGAGAACTTCCAAGATCGTAGGCCGCAGTGAGGTCCAATTTAAAACTTTTTGACCAATATAATACTCAATGGTTAAACTTGCGGAAGCATAACAATTAAATAAAGCAGAAGCATTTGGTATCATATATATATGTAAAGTATGAGCAGAACAGTAGTCTAGTTAAAGTATCAGTTGTTAATCAAAAGTTTATACATATTGGATTCTACCCAACTCACTACAAAATTTCGCTCAAACCCAAAATAAGATGAGCTCTCAAAACCCTGGTAAATAATCTCCGCCCTCCGGCTCGACCTCCGGGTCGGCCGAGCCCCACGCGAACTCTCCAGCTATCGGCGCCTCTACCAGCGCTAGTGCGTCATCAGGGATCTCTGGGTCAAGGCCTAAGCACCAATGAAGGGTCAGATCTAAAAGATCTGGCAAGTCACAGCATACTACTAACATAGAGCATATTTATCAAATGAATAGAGACAAGTAAATAAATAAAAAAATGACAAGGTAAAGAACTAGGCAGCTGAGCAGTATAATCATAAGGAATCAGGATAATATAAAACCTCTAATCTACTACAAAATGGCACATTCACACGAGCTGGATTACCGCGGGATATTATGCCGCGACCCTCCCAAACTGAACACAGTTGCGGCGGGGAAATCTCACCAGTGCTGGGAATTTCTAATCCCGCAAATCACACATCATCTCATCGTACTCATCACTCAAAGACCGAACACGGTATCACACCGTCCGTCTTAACCACACAGCTCATAATGATAGCTCCTCAACGCTCATACTAGCTCCTACCGGGGATGATCAGTCCACAGGCTGAGCTTAAATCAACCGAGTGAATGATAATGCCGACTTAAGAATACTCTAAGGGTCTGTGTCTGTCTAGGCTTTGCCTTGCGCGAACAAGGTCCTAACAAAGTCTCTAAGAGGTCTGTACATCAATCAGTCTATGGATTATATTCTAAGTCCAAGCCCACTCGTTGGATCCATACCAAGGCCCATCAATACATAGCCCGGTCTAAAACCGTCCAAACGAGGCATCAAATCCATTTACTACTGATAAACAGTGCATTCTAATCCAACATGACTTAAAAGCCCAATATAAACTACCTCTTCCAACTAAAGGTACACATCTCCATACTTAGGCCCAATAAGGGCCCGCCTAGACACAAACACGGGTCAGTGATCTCCAAATCATACTCACAGGTCACCTCTAAGATATCCTAGGTTTAGGTCCTCCAATTACCATTAATTAACAGTTAACAGCTATTCTAAAGATCTAAGAATGACAGCATTAAATAAGGTGAAGTGTGAACTTCAACATGAGAATCAATAGGGAAATACAACGGTCCAATCCTAGGTAATGGGCCACGTTAGGTTCAGATCTATCTCTGGTAATTTGATCTCTAAACGAAGCCATTAATGCCATATAATACTGTGTTTGGTGCTTAGGTGGTTACGGGCATCATTGACAACTCTTAGAGGTCGAATCATCTTAGATTAACAACCAAAACCCTAAACAGTGGACCCCGCGAGTCAAGGTTGAGCCAAACCGTTGACTCGGGCTTAGAACATTGATAAACGTTCATTTGGATGGTCAATGGGCCCCACAACTGATCACAACTCCTAAATGTTGAAAACTGGAAAATCAGGATTTCCCAGGTGGACCTGAGGTGTAGTGTGCTCGGTTGACCTCCTGGCCTGGTGGGTCAACCGAGTGCACTGGATAAACTGAATCAGGCCTCCTGGAAAGTTTGTTTCGTTTCTAAAGGTTCTCAGCGTGTCCGGTCAACCTCCTGGCCTGGGTGATTGACCGCATACACCAAAATCCCTAGAAAGATGGATGTCCCAGCTTTAAACATTTTCTACTTTAAATCCTAAGTATCAGGTCATCTTTTTCCATGAAATTCCTGTCACTGAGCTCGGTCCAGCACTGAGCTCGGCCAACACTGGTCTCGGCCATGCACTGAGCTCGGTCCTGCACTGAGCTCGGCCATGCACTGAGCTCAGTCCAGCACTGAGCTCGGCCAACACTGGTCTCGGCCATGCACTGAGCTCGGTCCTGCACTGAGCTCGGCCATGCACTGGTCTCGGTCCTGCACTGGTCTCGGCCATGCACTGAGCTCGGTCCTGCACTGAGCTCGGCCATGCACTGGTCTCGGTCCTGCACTGGTCTTGGTCCTGCACTGAGCTCGGCCATGCACTAGTCTCGGCCATGCACTGAGCTCGGTCCAGCACTGAGCTCGGCCAACACTGGTCTCGGCCATGCACTGAGCTCGGCCATGCACTGGTCTCGGCCATGCACTGAGCTCGGTCCAGCATTGAGCTTGGCCAACACTGGTCTCGGCCATGCACCGAGCTCGGTCCTGCACTGAGCTCGGCCATGCATTGGTCTCGGCCATGCACTGAGACCAGTTTTCAGGTTTTCTCTATTTCAACCCGTTTTTCCACCAAATCACTTCCAATCAGTCCCAAACTTCACCAAATCATCTCCAAACATCAAATAACTCTAATGCCCATCAATCCATCACCATATGGACCCATTGATCTTCCAAATGGGGGGTGAAACCCCCATTCATCAATGGCCAATCCATCCAACACAAAACAACTGAGCTCAAGTAATTTTTCTAAGACTTAATCAATAACATTCATGAACTGAAACTACAGAAATCAAGAAATGAAACACATGTTCTAAGCTAGGAGTAAGTGTACTTGCCTTAGCTTGGAAGAGAAGGTAGAGAGAGATAGAGAAATAGAAGAGAGAACCCAGCCCAATGTAGAAAAAGAAGAAGAAGAAGATACAGCAGTAGCAGCAGCTCCTAATGATTCTCCAGGACAGTAACAGTAGCTCAGGTAGAATGAGAGAGGAAGAAGATGAAGTAGTACCTGCCGCAGCTTCAAGGGGAAATCCCAGCACAGTAACAGTAGCTCTATGAGAAGAAATGAGGGAGAGGAGAAGGGAGGAAATGAGGAAGGGTTTGTTGCTAGGGTTTTTCTTGGGTTTAGTGCTGGATTTATAGTCTAGGGAGGGGTGGATAATGGCTGTAATGCCCTTTAGGGTTTCATGGGATTAGGGTTAGGGTTAGGGGCCTTTTGGACTTTGGGCTGGAAGGTTCTAGAGAGGATACACTTTTATAAAAAAACCCCCTATAGTTTGCTAAAACCCATACTAAGGGCCTCTAAACACTAACAAACCCTAGGATTAACAAAAACACCCTACTAACCACAATACTAACTCAACTAAGCTAGGCTAACTATAACTTAGGAAAATCTAACTAATCACCCTGATTAACCCCTAATTAGCACAATTAGCTAGTAATTAGCAATAATTAGTATTGATTAGTATAAACTAGCAATAATTAGCATATAAAATAGCAATTAGAGGGCCCACAAAGGGTGGGGCCTCACAGAAGTTACCTGTTTGAAGAAGCCTTTGTTGCACGAATTATGTCCTATAAATAGGCTTGTTATCTCTCCTTTCTGGACAACTCTGAATTAGAAGAAATCTATGAGTGTGAGAGTTTGAGAGATCCATTGTTCTGCCCCAAGGCTGTCAACACAGAAGCTATGCTGATGATTCAAGTCTTGGTTTGATTCCATCAACTTCTCTTGAAGACTTCGTTGTTCAAGCGCGGTGAAGGTACACGACGAGTAGTCGGCAAGTTCTTTGCAGTCCTTAGGTTGAGTCAGCAACTGGGAAAAGGGTTGTGAGTTTTCCTGTAGCTTTCAATTTATAGTGCTTGGTTGTCTGTTGGCCTAGACGATAAGACCCGTGATTTTTTCCCGAGTAGGGTTTTCCACGGAAAAATCCTGTGTCATTCTCTTTCTTATGGTTTGATTGTTTTAATCAGGATTAGGGTTAACTATTAGTTTAATCACTTGTTATTGATATTCATCTGAGATCGTATAAGTGAGACCTCTGCCTGTGTTAAGGCAAGTTTAGTATTTTCAGATGTGAAAGCTTTTTTTTTTTCCTTTGGTCGAATAGGAATTTCATTAAAAAAAAGAAAGGGGGAACCAGAACAACTGAGGACACAAAAGAAAATCAAGAAGAAAAAGAGAAAAAGTCAGCCCTCAGCCAAAAGCATTACGGAAGCCCATTTTCAACTTACATCCCATCTTGAGAGATAACAAAACTTAGCAAGTATGTGAGCTTGTCCATTTAAGAATCTAGAAATATAATCAAAGCCTACAAAGTAAAAAAGAAGAAGCTAGAGATTTGATATCCAAAATAACGGGATTTATGGACCAATCTCTATCACCCTTCAAAGCTAACACAACTTCCTTAACATCCGTCAGGACAATAATTCTTTAAAAATCATTTTTCTTTGCCTTTTTCAAAACTGCTAAGACCGCACTTGTTCGGCCTCTTTTGAAGAGGTGACTCTTCCTTAGATAGCTCCTACGTCCACAAATAACAATGTTTAACTTCATAATATAACCAAAGGGGGCCTTTTCCTCCTTAGCCTAATAGGTTGCATCCGAGAATATAAGGAGATCACCTTTATTCGGGATCACTATAGGGCCCTACTTAGATCCCCATCCTTTCGAGTGGGATGGTCCCCATAATGTGTGGGACCCTCTAGCATCTTGGATGTGAGAGCTTGGAACTCAGATGGGGTGTGCATGTTGAGTCTCAAACCTTATCCAACTCATATATAAATGGGCCAGATACCTCCAGCCTAGAGCAGATGTGGGTTAACCCAACTTGATCTGCCCAACCCAATTAGGACTGTCTTTTGCTTCTAATAAAGTAATACATGAGGTATGTAGGTCAACTCATTTATGCACCACATAAGGCATTGCACAAATGGGTGTGCAAATAAGGCATTTGCACAAATGGGTTCATAATTTAAGTATGCAGTGTATAAATGAGGAGTTCAGATGCTCTGTTCCATTTCATCCAATCCACATTCGTCAAATGTGTAAAATTTTATGACAGCTAATGCACCTTCTCAATCGCTTTTTTGGAATGAAAAAAAATCAAGGAAGATATTTTACAGACACTACACCAAAAATCGAAAATTGGAACGGAAAAGCGTTCCTAATCCTCCCGTTCCTAATTCGTTAAACCGTTCCAATTTCCGTTCCAATTTGGTACCAACCGTTCCTAATCCAAATTGGAACGGAAATTGGAACGGTTTAACGGATTAGGAACGGGAGGATTAGGAACGCTTTTCCGTTCCAATTTCCGATTTTTGGTGTAGTGAGAGTTGGCGAATGTGGATTGGATTAAACAATATCTCCTTGTTTCGGACTCATAAATGAGGTGTAAAAATGGTGTGCAAATAAATAAGGTATTTGTACAAATTAATGTGGTTTATAATTTAGGTATGTAGTGCATAAATGAGATGTGGAAATAGTATGCAAATATGACGTTTACATACCTGAATCTTCCCTTGAATAAGTGTGAAAGTGAATAGACCCCTTCCAAAACGCTGCTAGTATAGTCTTTTACATGGTGTTTGTAGTCTTGTGGGCCCCACCAACCACCTCTATTTCTTCTCATTCTTGTTGGCCCCGTCTGAACTGTGCAATATTTTTGTATTATTGGTAAATATAAGGATGTTTAGTTTCATATCTTAATTCTTCGCAGATTTTGAAAAGTTGGCGAAAAACACAAAATCTAAATACATTAGAAATCATTGGTTGTACTCATTTACTCACATAAAAATGCTGATTTTGAAATATATGGTAATATGTTGAACATTTGCATACGTGACATTTGCATATATAAAATCCATTTTCCTATCGCATGGGTAAAAGGAAAATGGGCCCGGTTTTTTTGTACAGAAGCTTTTATATGATATCTAGATTTATTAGAAAGCCAGTTTTTCAAAACAAAACCATTTAATAAGTATTTAATTATATATCCAACTAAGTGTAAGCACCTGACTAGCATTGGATCCTAAACCGTGTGGGACATTTGTTTCCTCATTTCCTTTTACTAAGAACCATGCATTCTAAAGTTAAAATGCATGGTTCTCTTCCTCTCAATTGTCCCATCCATGCCTTGTATTTATCTCTTGTGCGCCTCTTTTCTGTAGATGGGAAGGGAAGGAGGTTTGTCATGGACTTCTTGTTTAGAAGCTATGATCAGGGGAAGGAAAACTCCAAGAAGATCTTTAGAGGCATTGCCCAGATATTAGAGACCTTCCATAGCTTATGGATCCCTTGCCAGTCATGTATGTCTTGATATACAGGCTACAAGGGAGTACTAGTGGTGACCGGTGGGGTCAACTGGGTTTGGTATTTGGTTAACAAGGGTCTGAAGAGTGGACCATTTATATCTGGAGTTGTTCTGGCACCTTTGTTCCCCCATGATGGTGGCTTGACAAGAGGTTTGTGTCTATGGTATAGGTGCATTCTACATATGCTTGCCGAATGACATGTGGGTTTCATGGTTTGTGTCTTTCCTAGAGAGGTTGATCTGGCTCCCTGGGTCGCAGTTTGGCTAATATCAATAATCTGGTTTGTTAGGGGTTTGGGGATACAATTTATAGTTTGTGATTTCTGGCATATACTAAAGAGGTAAACAAGCCAAGCTGGCTAGTAGCTGGTCCAGCCCAGCTCAATATTTTGGTTCGGTTTGGTTGTTTCATGAGCCAAGCTCAAGATATGCCCTGCTTAGCTCAAACTCAGCTTGTTAACGAGGTTTGGCTCCTCGAGCTTAAGGTCGAGTCAGCTTGATATATCATACATGAGCATGTATACAATGGCGGACCTAGGTGGAGCAATGCATCGCACTTCATGATTCAAGAAAGTCTTTAAATAATATCTTAGAGTCTATATTTTGTTAACTGACTTCTTAACTTGGCTATTGCCCGCACCACCCAAATAAAAATCTTAGATCCGCCATTGCATTGCATGTATATACACACACTCATTATAGTTTAGACTACAACGTATTTGTTCTTCTAAAAAATAGCAACAACTTTATAACATAATAATGTTATTAACAGAATAACATTTAAATATTGACATTACTAACTACCTCATACCACATAGAACTAAAATAAAATATTTTAAAGTCTTAAATAAGGGGTGTTAGCCTCTAGATGAAGGTAACATGCCTTGTAGGGGTTTAAAATTCGCGACCTCTGGCTCTGATAACTTGTTAATAACTAGAAACACCAAAAACTCAAGCGGTTGGTAAATGGTATAATAGTTTATATTAACGACTTGTGGCCTAGATTGATCAATGAAGAGCAGTACCCTAATGGTGATTACATAAGCGAAGTGGAAAATATTATATACGCACCTAAGATAGGTATATTTCATGACATATGACGTTTGGTTGACTTAAGCCTGTTGTCAAGCCAAGCTGAGCTAAGCTCAATTTATAATCAAATATGAGAATTGAGATCAAGCTTGATTTAACTCTGTCGAGCTTAGCCTGGCTTGGCTCACCCAATTTGTGATAAAGCCAAGCTCAAGAGGACCACCAAAGCCCACTTCAGCTCAGCTCAGCTCGTTTACATTCCAACATGATATAACTGTTCCTTTTGGGATGATTTCAAGACATGCATGATGGTGGCAGGTCCCGACACAATTCCAATTGAATTTTTATGCAAAATCATGTAGATGGTTTGATATTTGCTTCCATAAAGAACTGGCTCACGTTCTGGATCATTCTACCCGGGGGCGGACCCAAACACAATCATGTGGGTGCAGTCGCACCCGTTAAACTGTATGCGCTTCAAAAAATTTACAAAAATTTATAAGCCTACCCTCAAAATCCACATGAAAATCCTCAATTTACCCCTTAAACCAAACTACCTATTAAGGTCTGCATCCCTCAAATTAAAATCTTGGGTCTACTAGTGATTCGGCCCCCATGTCATAAATGGCAGGGTGTTCTGGCAATGAAGGTAACCCTGCTCATAGTTCAAAAATTCAGCCAGTCTTGACCGAGTCAAAATGTAAAAAAAAGTCAGAGAGAGAGAGGATATTTTGCTTTTTGCTGAGCTTCATATCTCCCATTTCAATCACAGAAAGTAATGTTCTCTCTACTGATGGAGCCATCAAATGTGCTCTGATGTCTCTGTCAAAATATGGCTTTCATAAGTTGCATGTAATGCTCTAGAACCCAAGAACCCTCCCCTTTTTTGTTCTCTAATTCTTTATATGTGTTAGAGATAATTCCGAATAGATAGGAATGGAAACATGCCATGTTCTTCTCCATGCTCAACTGTCATTATTCTATATAGATGGCTTCCATTCATGTCTCTTGCTTATCCAAACACCACCCTTTACACTAAAGAGCAGAAGCTTTTCATGTCGTCCTTTTGCCTTTGTTCTTGCAAAAGAGATACTGAAGAGAGAGAGAGAGAGAGAGAGAGAGAGAGAGAGAGAGAGAGAGAGAGAGAGAGAGAGAGAGAGAGAGAGAGAAGGGCCACTTACATCTCTATCACTCTTCACTTGATATTTTCTAGCAGGGAGATGAGTTGAAGCCACCGTTGAAAGGGAAAAGCAGTTTGTAATCTATGTATAAAGTTAGCATAAGATGCTTGTGAGCTTGCAACTTTGCCAGCCCAAGCCCAATTGTCCCAACTGTCCCAGCCTGTTAGGAAAACGCAATTGTCCCATCCTTTTGACACATTTGAGCCCATCCTACATTTTGAAGCCCGATTAGAGTTTCGGCTGGTTCGGGTCAGGCCCATCCTACATTTATTCTGCATTCGCTGATTGTCATGTTGAGAAGTCTCACAACCCACATCATCTAAGTAATGTGTTTGATAGGGATTTATATACCTGTTTGAGCCTCCTACCTGTTAGCTTAAACTTTTAGCTGGTATATAATATCTTACATGGTTTCAAAGCGGGAACATGATATCTTGCATGTCTGAGCAACAAGCCCCTCCCCACCTTCCCCCTCCTCAACAAACCCCAGTATTCCCCCTCCACCTTCCCCATCCTCAACAAACCCTAGAGTACTAGGATTGGGACTGAGCACCAATCCCAATAGCCACAACAAACCCTAGAGTACTAGGATTGGGACTATATGCCAATATTCAAGTGAGAGTCATTTTCATTGTTGTTATGTGCACCAACCCCAATACCCACAACCCTGAATTTTAGAGTCACTTATTATAAAACCCCCAACAAAACTCATAGTTATAAAACTCATTTTTTACTCGCCCCATGCAAGCAAGTCAACTCGAATTGATATCCACCATTAACAATTCGGGCGACTCTCACAGCTGCCCCCTGCCATACAACACCTTGACTAATTGAATAACAGAGATTGGTATGCTTGACCATTGAAGCACTCAGGGATAAAAGAAAAGGTGGGTTTGGACATATTGGGTTCTTAAATTTAGTTTTCCAAATTTCATTACAGAAATTCTTCAACTATCACTTGGCTTTTGTCGACATTTTTTTTTTTCACTTTTTTGCATCAGATCCCGTGATATCTGAGATTTATTAGTTTCATTTCGTACATTTTCTGCAACCAGCAAGTGCATTCAGTTTTTACAAAACACAAAAAATGACATTTTGTGAGAAGTAAATACACATTTGATCACCATTTCTTATGTTTTATCATTTAAGATTTTTTTTTTCTGAAACCATGGGATAGTCGTGTATGATACCACGGGATTTATCAATTTCTGTGATATATACTATTCTCATGATATCATGAGATTTGGGGCAAAAGGTCTTAAAAAAGATATTGATCGATTAGAGTGAAGCGATTATGGCAATATTATCTAAATTTTGGTTATGAAATTGGAGAAACCAAATTTAAGGAGGACTAAGATGCCAAAACCTCATAGAAAAATCCACAGAACTACATAAAGAGGCCAAGCAATATGACTAACAGGCCAATCATGATCTCCCTTTGGTGCCTGAAACACTCTACTACTCTACAAGCATATAGTTTCAGAGTTGAGCACTAGCCTAGATTACTAATCCGGAGCATATGGTGTCTGGTAGCTAGAATATATTCTAAGCCCAGAGCATATAGTTCTCTAGTTATCTGGCCTTTATGGAATGAGGCACTTACAAGACTTGAGCATCATCTGGCAGATATTGCCCTCCATCACCTTCCTCGAATGGGCTTGGATCCAGGTCCAAGTATCCATCAGACTCATACTAAGATTTGGACTCTGAGAACGTTCAACATATTGTTGTTGCTGTTGTTGTTGTTAAATTATATGTGTGTAAAATGGCACTGCAAGTTTAATGGGCCGACCTGCAAGGTTTTTGAAGTAGGTCCAAAAGTTCGAGAGAATGCTACCAAGTCGGGGCCGCGATAAATGGTCCTCACAAACTGAAGAAGTGCTGGGCCACCAAGCGTTACTGGGCCATGATCAGCCCATCATCTAGACTGAGCACTATAAGCCATAGTGCACCATCAGAAGGGCCAGGATGTATTTGGATTCACAAACTTGAAGGTGAATCCTCAACACAATATTGCACAATCCACCATGGTACACTATCAAGAAAGGGGAGTATCAATTTGGATGCAAAAACTGTAAAGGTGCATCCTCACTGGGTAACGCTATCAACCACAGTGCATCACTGTCCAATATTTGGATTTTGGTTTATTGAAATATAATACCCCTTTTCATAATCATGCATAACCCACGCCCGGAAAGGGTTGAACAACTCATCGAAAAGAGCTCTTTTGAGAACTCATTTCTTGTTTGAAAACTTTTCTTTTCCCGACTTACTTTTATATAGAGCCCTCTATATATTAGATAAGAGGAGTAAAAAGTGGGCATTTATAAAAGATCCCTTAACAAAAACATGTTATTTTACTAGACTTGGGACCCTAACTGGTGGCTTGGGCTCGAAGTTTTGAGGCTAAAATGAAGAGCCCTTTAGGGTTGGGAACCATCCGATAGCAAATAAAAAAAAAGCCTTGAAGTATTTTTATTTATTTTCCTCTACAAAACAAGGAAGATCTGTACGAACAATATAATTTATGGATCACCAAGGCACCGGCTCCAACCATCTTTTTTTTTTTTTTTTTTTTTTTTGAAGGATGATTCTATTAAACATAAAATGAAAGAAAAAACAGGGGATGGGGGGAACCCCCTAGCCATCGAGTCGGGGAAAAGCTCATTACAAAACAAAAAAACAAAAGTCACACTTAGCAATCCTATGAGCAGCACCATTCAACACCCTATGAATATAGTCACAATGAGCATTTTCAAAAGTGCTCAAAAGGGATAAAATATTTAAAATAAAGGCACTAATTGACCAATCCTCCACTCCATTGATGGCAACAATGACTTCAAAAGCTTCTGAGAGAACATGAACCCTAGAGATTCCACGACTTTTGGCCCCTCTTTAGCGCGAAGAGGATTGCCCCAGTTTCAGCTTCCATGCAATTGAGCATCTTCAAGCCTTTGGAAGCAAATGCATCCACAAGATTGCTCTTAGAAAGCATAGCATTACTAATATGTCTTTCCATCTTTATTTAAAAAGGCAGCATTTGTGAAAATCTTGAACTAATCATTAGTGACCATAGGCGGTAAAGAGGGTTAACTCCGCATAATTTTAAATTGTCAGTGTCACTTCGAGCCATGGGATGGAGCATCATTTTTTATGCTCTTGAAATTATTTGAAATGTGCTTAGTGATGCTCCCTTGAAATGACCTCATTTCAAGCATTCCACATGGCCCACCAATTTGCCAATATTCATGTTTTCAACACATGCTCATGGCCAAAAGATGTCATAACTATCAATTCACTACAATTCTTCCACCAATCGGACATACCATTTTATGGAATATTACTTGATCAAAGACTAGGAGGTAATCAGAACTAAACCGCCCTAGCAAAGTCGCAATGGGATAAAGCATGTTCGATCGAATCGTTCTTCATTCCACGCATGGAACAATTCATATTAAGAGAGCTTATCCTCTAATGGAGTAAAGATCTTACGGGGATTGTCGCCCTCAAAATATTTTCAGCCAAAAGCATACTCCAACAATCTTGAAACGTTTTATGCCTGTTAATTAGGGCGAAATTTGTGAGATTTTGTGGATGTTCTCTTGGCTTGCTGACAGTGCATGGATGATCTCATTTGGTGCGTTGATCAGCACATGCATTGTGACTGCCGGTACAATAGTCCATAGGCTTTTGTTATACAATATGTACTTTGGGCCTGTATTTTGGTTTTCATTAAGAAAAGGTCCACGGGGCTGTTTGGACTCTTTTTTTTTTTAGTAGTACCTAAGTATATTTTTAACACCTATGGGCTCTCTAAAAATGCTAATGTTGGTGGGAAAGTGTTGGACCTATTTTAACCAAGTTCATGCTCCTTTCCTTTTGAGGCTTGTTTATGAATTTCTGAATCTAAGCTGGAGAATGCAACTGTGGTATGATTGCACAAGTGTTTTGTACCCTAAAATCACAAAATTTGCATGTGGATGGGCTTCATTAGGCATTCTTTTGTTATGGATAAGGCCTAATGATGTGATAAAAATTGGTTATTGAATATTTAACACAGTATTTCAGGGTGTAGTAGGCCATTCTTTTAATATACAACTTCTTAACAGGCTCAGATCGTTGATTTATATAATTGGATCGTTGGCTTGGTTGCCATAGGGGCAAAACTTGTCTGTTTTTGTTAGGGATTAAAATCGTCAATTTTTTTCTTATCATTATGGCTCATGATGATAATGATTGTTTATTTAATATGGATATGAATTATATCATGTGATTTTTTTTTTCTAGTTTAGAGCTTAGCCAATGGTGCATTTAGGGATTTTAGTGGGTTAGATCCAAAACATAACTTTGGCTTTGATTAATTGTATATGCTCCTAGTGGAGTGACCATAAGAAAACAAAAGAAACATTAGTTGTGTATATCATGAGAGCTAGAGATTGCAGGATGTCTTTCTCCAAGGAGAAAATCATTAAAAGAAAGGAAAAGGTTTCTTGTATTTAATTTATCTTTTGGGATCGGTGGTGCAAAAGGAGTTTCCACATGTGTATGAAGCTCTAGCTGCACAGTGAAAGAAATCACGGCATCATAGCACATTCCCAAAGTGGTGAAGATAAAGTCATCACACCACATGCCTAGAATGGTGAAGATAAAGTAAATATAAAACCTTGATATGGACTAAATCATTGAAATTTATTTTGAAAAACTACAAAACCTTGGGGGTTATGCGGAGAATCGAATCTCCTAACTTTTAATATTTATATATACCTTTTTCCATACAAAGCACAAACATAAAACTAAAGTCATATATGTGGCCCAAGCGAGTTAGGCAAATTAACTTTAACCCTAATTCTGTTTTTTAACGGATCAGAAACCTGACCGATGATCTAACTGTTTTTATCCCAATTAAGTTTGACGAGTCAAACATACAAATAGCATTAGTAGGTTGAATTGGATTTTGTCACTTTTATCTATTTATATTTTAAATATTTTTAAATAATTTAAAAAAAAATACTTACAACCAAACAAATTCTAAAAATGTAAGAGGGAGATAAAGTACTTGGGTTATTCAAAATTTTGTACGATGAGAATACTGAACATCACCCTGACCAAGCAAGCCCATCTCAGTGTATCCGCATTGGACGGCCAAAAGGAAACCTTCGTTGCCAAAATCTCGACACGTATCTACGACGACAGTACGAACGCGTACGCCAAGCACAAATGTTCCTGTGCCTTGTCCCAGATATTTCCATCTCAAACAATTGAGTTCCAGCTTTCAATATAGGAGCTAGGCGCGACATTCACAGTTCGTACCATTTCGACTACCTACATATCTACATGCAATGCAATTATTCTTAGCAGGTTGCAAACTGTAAGGGCTGTTGCCTACACTTTTGGGCTTAATCATGAGACCTACTCACTGTCAGGATTTCATCATGGGGGGATAATAGTTAATATGTTTTTATATTTTTTCTTGAACATATCTTTAAATTCAAGCAAGATAAATATTTGGGGATTTTACCAAAAAAATCCCCCAAAATATGGTATAGATCAAAGAGGGAACATTAAACTTCTATGACCCAGAGTGGTCCCAAGGGCTGTTTTTGGTTCATTTGTTTGTTGCTTTTTATGGGGCAGCGATAGCGCCACTACTTAAATCAAATGAACGGTGATAATGCCGCTCGTGTTTTCTCATATATATATATATATATATATATATATCTTACGAGTTCCTTTCTCCTTTCTCGTTTTGCCCTTTTCTCCTTTCCCTTTATGCCTTTTTCTGGTCAGAACGAGGCTTGAGGTATGTCTGCAACTCCCTTCTCTTCCAATTGCTAGGAATCCCTTGTTCACACGCACTAGCGGCAATGCAAATGAGAAAATTAAATCCATACGATTTCTGTGAGCAGTGGTTCTTAACATCTACTTATCGAATTGCGTACAATGAGGTTTTGCATGCTACATGTGATAGAAAACAATGGGAGCATAGCTCAGACGAAAGAGTATTACCTCCACGTGCTACCAGACAGCCTGGTCGCCCAAAAAAGAATAGGATTCGAACCGAAGATCGGACCCGGCAACGCAGGGTGGTTACCTGTTCAATTTGTAAACAAAGGGGACACAACCGCCAGAGATGTCGCAATCCACCGGTGAATCCTTGATTTGCACATTTCATATATGAGTTTGTATAGTTTTTGTAACATTTTGAAAAAAGAAACAGGATGTATATGGGTTAATGTGAATGTTATAAAAGCACCATTTTGAGTCGGGTTAATGTGACCTTTTTTTTGTTGTGATTTTTCCAGTCTATGTGACTCTAAACTTGCTCAAACTAGTGGACTTGTGAAATGTGGGTGGAGGATGTGAATGTGGAGATGGTTGTACAAATCATGGAATGTAATGGTGTTTAGTTGGTTTTACAAAAGCAAAAAAGTGGTGTAATGTGGGTGGAGGATGTGTTCTGAAGACCAGTTGTGCAGTGTCTAATGGTTGATTTTGAATATAAAATATGGACTTGGCATGGTTTATCCCCTCCTATGACAGTTTTTTTAAGGGCTTACAGCCACTTGGGAGGGGATATCCCTGCTCAATTTAGTAAAGATTATATTTAAAGAGTGGCGATATCCCCTCTCATGACAGGGTTTTTCCTTGGATGAATACACAGCTGGGAGCTTCATCTATTCTGTGAGGGAAGTTTATATTCGAGGAACGGCGATATCCCCTCCTATGACAATTTTTTTTAAGGGCTTACAGCCACTTAGGAGGGGATATCCCTGCTCAATTTAGTGAAGATTATATTTCAAGAGTGGCGATATCCCCTCTCATGACAGGGTTTTTCCTTAGATGAACACACAGCTGGGAGCTTCATCTATTCTGTGAGGGAAGTTTATATTCGAGGAACGACGATATCCCCTCCTATGACAGGTTTTTTTAAGGGCTTACAGCCACTTGGGAGGGGATATCCCTGCTCAATTTAGTGAAGATTATATTTAAAGAGTGGCGATATCCCCTCTCATGACAGGGTTTTTCCTTGGATGAACACACAGCTGTGAGCTTCATCTATTCTGTGAGGGAAGTTTATATTCGAGGAACGGCGATATCCCCTCCTATGATAGGTTTTTTTAAGGGCTTACAGCCATTTGGGAGGGGATATCCCTGCTCAATTTAGTGAAGATTATATTTAAAGAGTGGCGATATCCCCTCTCATGACAAGGTTTTTTCCTTGGATGAACACACAGCTGGGAGCTTCATCTATTCTGTGAGGGAAGTTTATATTCGAGGAACGGCGATATCCCCTCCTATGACAGGTTTTTTTAAGGGCTTACAGCCACTTGGGAGGGGATATCCCTGCTCAATTTAGTGAAGATTATATTTAAAGAGTGGCGGTATCCCCTCTCATGACAGGGTTTTTCCTTGGATGAACACACAGCTGGGAGCTTCATCTATTCTGCGAGGGAAGTTTATAATCGAGGAACGGCGATATCCCCTCCTATGACAGTTTTTTTTTAAGGGCTTACAGCCACTTGGGAGGGGATATCCCTGCTCAATTTAGTGAATGTTATATTTAAAGAGTGGCGATATCCCCTTTCATGACAGTCTGACTGTGTTCCAAAAGTCCCTAAGTTAAAAAATATGAAAATGAAATTGTTTTGTCCTAAAAAATAGCAGATTTATAGTTTATAATGAGAACTTTCAAAGCCCCAAATTTCAGCCCAAAAATCGATTGGGAAGTGGGTCAAATAGATGCACGAACAGGGGTACTCAGTAAGACAGATTTAGATTTCAGCAGCACTGCATTTTCAATTGGGCATCTTTAAATAGTCATAACTTTCTCGGTTTACAAGATTTTTTCTCTCGGTTTTTTTTGTTGGATTCATGCATCATCAAGGTTCAAATTCCAACCATTATATTGAGGCCTAGATCATTTTAGGCAGGTTGTACAGCTCAGTGAAAACAGGCATGTGAAAATGGTGATAATCGTTTCTCTATTAACATACAGAACCAAGTCCCAACGGGCACAATAACAAAATGTCAAAAAACTTGATACCATCCTGACATCAACTATACAATTCACCTTAATCTTTCAGAATTCACAATCCACTTTCAACTGTCCAAAAAAAAAAAAATGGTCCTTAATTAACAACCCAAAGGTTGAGATACAACTGTCCAAAAAACTTATATGATTAATTAACAAAGAAAACACAAAAAAAACTTCATCTTTGTTGCACGAACATAGTCGCACTGGCTGCTACAACTCGCTCAAGAATTTCTTTATATCCAATTTGTGAGCATTCTTTTCCCAGCTCCTTTTGAAAATGTCTACCACTATCTTACTTCTATAATATGCTATGTCAGCTTGGGTGAAAATGGTCGGCCTGCGGAAAATGCAATGCTCTGCGAACGCTAGCGTGAAAACACCACAATCATTGCCATTGTGTTGATGAGGAATGTTAGACATCGCATTTGTTGTCCACAAATATGGATCTGCCCAACCATAGTCACTAAACTTTTCATTCAAATAGTCGATCTACAGATATGCAACAAACATTAAAAATAGCGCGCATCAGTAGGACAAATTTTGAAGTATAAAGGGAGAGGGAGGATAATACATTGAAAAAACATAGTTCACATATACTTACGAATTTCTCACAATTGGTTTGAGAGTAATGATCACTTAATGAGCTGTTGTAAAACTCCCATTTCTTCTCATCTGTGTAACCTACGAGTAAGGTGAAATGATTTATATGGTGTAGTACAAAAACTAGCGTTCTGTACGTTCGCACCAACACCACATTTTCACCATTCGGACCAAATATATTCAGATCAGCGTGATGACACATGTCCTTATCCTGCCACCAACTCTGCATGTTATTGTAATTGGCGTTAGGTGTATTTCCCATGAATGTTAATACACAATACAAGTATATCAATTTATAGTCATAAAATTTAATTCACTTACCGAAACACTAGGATCAAACAAATATGCATCTCGACACCTTTCACCCAAAATCTCAAACCAATAGTACATGATGTTGGTGCACAACCACGTCCCTTCTTCTAATGCTTTCTTGAGTTCATCACTGGACACTAGTGTACAATATACGTCCAATTCCGCCTTGCTGTGACGTTATAAAAGATCACCCATTAATGAAAAGAAAATTTTAAAGACATGTAAAGTAATCAAATCACACATAGGTGCATGTTAGGCAACCTTTCTTTATACAGCTTCCTAAAACCTTTGATGAAGAACTTATCCAATTCAGTCAATTGATAACCCGACTGCACTAGCGAATGTGAGTAGTCTTCAAATTTTATTGGTATCTTCTTCATGCGGGGCAATCGTTTGATCCTCCAAACTAATGACTCTATTGAAGTGGTTGGAGTAGACACCACTATTGCCTGAGAAGGATCTTCATGTGAGGGAGTGGAAATGATCTCTAGAATTGGTGCTTTGAAAGGTTCTTCATGTGACTCAGACATGATTTCTAGAATTGGTTCATGGATAGATCCTTCATGTGAGGGAGTGGACATGATTTCTAGAGTTGTTGCTTGAGAAGGATATTCCAGTGAAGGAGATATGATCTCTAAAATTGGCGGTTGCGGTCTCATGAAGCGTGGAGGAGTTGAAAAGATTAACTCTATTGGAGGCAAGTTGGGCTCGGGAAATTGTGAACCATGAGATGGTGGATTTGAGTGAGATCCGGGCTCTAACAACAAATTCGATTCAAGCATTTTTTGTGGGGATCTGCCCTTACGAACTGCTTTCTTAGGTCTCTTCTTCTCCCTTTCCTACATTGCAAAAAAAAAATGTGGTAGCATACAAAATTGTTTTCATTAAAGCATGAATACACAAGATAAATTACCTCTTCACCAGATGAATCCGATTGAGAGGTGTTGCAGTTATCCATACTGAAACTCTCGAAGGCTGATGTAAAACCGGTCCTAAACCTTTTGATCTTCTTGCGCATTGAGGCCTTAAAATTTTCGAAACTTATTTTTTTTCGATCTGACCGATCTATAGATCTCTCCATGTGCTCCAAGAGTTCCTTGACCTACACAATTGGAAGAACTATTAGTATCATTTCATGATGATGACCCCAGTGCACAGTTAAGGTGGGTTATAAGCAAACACTGATTACATTCTTCACTGGGCAGCACGTCTCATCATGGTTGGTAGTTGGTTGTCTATTTTTTTCATGTTCAGTAATTTCTCCATCTTGTCCAGATTCTATCCTTTTAACTCGACCAATTCGCATGCGGGTGTTTAACTCATACCAGTTTTGATATCCTTTGGTATGCACAGTTGACGCATCTTTCTTTCCTTTTATCACCAAATTTTGCCTTTCTACCCATAATGGTTTAGCCTCGTGCATTATCTTGGTATAGTCACATGCCACTCTCTCTAATTTTTCTACCCTTAAAAATGGCATCTGAAATAGTGGAGGGACCAATTGCATTAGGCTGAATTGTTTCATCACCCGACTAGCATTGTGTCTTTCCAAAATCCAGTAATGAATCAATAGTACATCAGATGCAAAGAGTCCACGATCAACGTCTGGGACATGTTCTGTAAAAACCTTTTTGAACTTAACATATGGCATCCAGACGAACTACAATGCAAACACAAAGAAGTTAGAATTGTTGGAATTGATAGCTGGATATTTACAATTTAATGAACATGTTTTCAATTTCGGATAGTTTACCCCATTAGCTGTCATGCGATTCAGCTGACGACGAACCTCTTTGACTGTGGTTAAAGAATTGTAACCAGTTAATCTTGCTTCCCATGTCTTGAATAAAGGGAATTGAATGTCTTTCTTCCAACCATCTATAGCTGGAGGACACCGTCCTATTGACATTCGGGAGTAAGCCCAGATCTGCATGCATAAAACACAAATATAAGTACACATTGAGTAGGCACAATGAAATGACAATGAAGGAATAAGCCATTCACTGGATCTCACTTGAAGAAGTTGTAGAGGACCAGTAAGGGTTTTAAACTTGTCTGGAAAAGGATTTTTTTTCTTCATGTGATTTGCAGGGGATCGTTCGTCTTCTTCTCCACTCTCAAGTGCATTATCGTCGGACCTCCACTTGACCGCTCTTGCCAACATTCGGTACAAATTGGCAATACATGCAGGGCCCCAAGCAAATCGCTTAAATTCTGTGAAGAGTTCTAGGAGGTACGCTGGCCCTCGCGATCCCGATGAGTTGGTGAAAATTTGGCCAGCAACTAAACGAAAGAGGAAGGCCCTAGTGTAACAGATCTCAGCCTCTTTGGAGAGCTTCTTTGTCTTCTTACCCTTCGACTTACTATCCAATGTTGTAAAGTTATCATCAAGCCACTTAAATTTTATACATAAACCTTGTGTATCAACCCCCGGCTTGGGACTCTTCCCAAGCAAATTTACACATAAATCCACAACCTTCATTTTGGGGTGTGTCCATCCAACGACAGGTGGGCCATCAATCGGAAGGCCATATATGTATGCAACATCTTCTAAGGTCACCGTGGCTTCACCGAATGGAAAATGAAATGTATTCGTCTCTGGACGCCATCTCTCAATCAAGCCAGATATCAATGCATGGTCAATTTTCATTGCGTCTATCTCTGAGAGATGATGTAGACCGGTCTCTCTCACATACTCCATTTGATTTTTAGTGAGCACCCATTTTTTTTTTTTTTGGATTAGTAGGAATACATCTATACCGGTCATGTTCCTTTCAATAATAAAATAAAGAAGATGGTAAGTAGTTAGAGATAAGATAAAGTAAAGACAGAGAGATTATTACCAACAAATTATAAAGAGATCCATGAATACCTAATCAATGGTAAGAAATTGTGATTTTTTCAATAATGAGCTACCAAAAAGTCTGGACTTAACTTTCAGTAAAATACACATTTGAGATCATCTTTTTAGTAGAGATCCAAAAAACATAACTAAGAACCATATCAATATAAAACAAACATTGATAATGGAGACATACCAATCCATTAGCAATTGCTTCAAATATATGGTTTTGTTGGTCATACAAGAGGATATTCTCAGATCTCTTCGGTCTTTTTTCTTCAAACTGCATGATCCAAACATCATTTACCTTTCAGTTCTCAATGTCAAATAAAATTACCGTTGTAAAATACTAATGATGGACATGCAAATGATGCAGATGCCTGTTTTCACTGAACTGTACAACCTGCTTAAGATGATCTAAAACTCAATATAATGGCTGAAATTTGAACCTTGATGTTCCATGAATCCAACAAAAAAAAAAACAGAGAGCAAAAATCTTTTAAACCGAGAAAGTTATGACTATTTAAAGACGCCAAATTGAAAATGCGGTGCTGCTGAAATCCAAATCTGCCTTGCTGAGTACCCCTGTTCGTGCAACTGTTTGACCCACTTCCCAATCGATTTTTGGGCTGAAATTTGGGGGTCTTAAAGTTCTCATTATAAACTATAAATCTGCTATTTTTGAGGACAAAACAATCACATTTTCCTGATTTTCAACTCGCACACTTTTGGAACACAGTTAGACTAAAATAGTGCTGTCTTTTTCAACTTTCAGCTTAATTAGGATATGCCAGGTCCAGATTTAATGAGCTGACTTCTATCAAGTATCGATATTCCCATTTGGGCTGGTGGACCCAGATTTGATCCTCTAAAAGAACGGTCCATTTGCTCATGAATTAGGTATCCCCATTAGTACGACCATTTAGGTGACCAAAAACACCACATATGAGAAATTAAATCTCACTGTGTTAATAATTTTCTTTGTACCAACCATTTCAATAAAAAACATATCATTTTGAACCTTCTAATGTTCAATATTAACATGTTTTTCTTTGAATTGAAATTTTAGAATTCAAGAATTTGAGAATCAGGATTGGAGGGTCATTGCAAGATCAAGTACTATATAATGTTGGAAAGTCAGTTGCCAATTGCACTCATGGATTCCAAGAAAATAAAAAAGGATTGTTTGGATATAGCACGGGTTGTCTAACTATGGAAAGATGGGATAAGGTCAATCAGTTTCTAAACAATTCAGGGTAAAGATCTCTTCACTTCCCAAATAAACATATAAGTAAACTAGGACCATAAAATCTGTTGATAGATGGGAAGAGGAGCATGCAATGAAGGGATGCTGCTGCTATATATATGTGTGAAAAATCTATATATATGTTCTTATCCAGTTCTTGTTATTCAACTTAGTAGGGGATACTGATAGTTCAGAATTCAGATAGCAGTTTAAAAGTTAATTGTAATATTTATCTTCCAATTGCTTCAGAGTTGTGACCACATTTGGGTTGAATGCACTTTATGGGAGAAAAAATCCTACAAGTCAAGGAGACCCTTGGACAGGAGCATGGAATCCCTCAAATGCCCGCGACTTCATTCAATACACCAATTCTAAGGGATAGCAGATTGAGTCATGGGAATTTGGTAATTAAAACCATAACCTTGGATTTTAAATCCAAGTATCCATCTATTATATTTTTTTCTGCATGAGTTGTCAATTTGACTAAATTGTTCTACATCCCATCAGGAAATGAGCTATGTGGAGGTGGTGTTGCTGCAAGGGTAGATGCTTACCAGTATGGAAAAGACATGGTTGTCCTTAAATATCTTTTCAATGAGTTATATCTGAATTCTGGCATCCAACCAAAGATTTTAGGCCCTGGAGGTTTCTTTGATCAGAAATGGTTTATTCAGAATCTTCAAGTGTCAGGACCTAATGTTGTTGATATAATATCTCATCATATCTACAACCTTGGTCCAGGTTAGTGATGCATTTTGTTCAATTCTTTTCTATACCAACACATTTCTAATCTACACCTATGAACATATATTTTATGAATTATGTATCGTGAATGTTCATGTGTTTAATGTTTAGGTGTTGATCCTAACTTATTTGAGAAGATGCAAGATCCATATGTTCTAGATAACACTGCTCAGACATACAAAGATGTTGGTGCAACTGTTCGGAACTCTGGCTCTTGGGCATCCTCTTGGGTGCCGGAGTCGGGTGGTGCATACAATAGTGGAGGCAAACTCGTGTCGCATGCCTTTGTCGATAGCTTCTGGTTGCGACTAATTTCCCCCATTATCTTTTTTTCTTGGGTCATTGGTATATTTCAATGTTGGTTACTTTTTTCTTTATGCGAAATTTCGGTCCTAATCATTGAAGCCTAGTCCCATCTATCAGGGTCAGCTTTGTGAAGTTAAAATTTTCACACAAACTTTGATTTCCTATTTTATTGGTGTTTCCTGTTAGGTTGCTGTTTTTGCATTGGATGGATAATTAGTGCATTTGCTAATAAATTCCTACAGATACCTGGATCAACTTGGCATGGCATCATCTCACAACCATCAGGCCTTTTACCAACAAACATTGATTGGTGGTAACTATGGTCTTCTCAATACAGCAACAATGCTGTCCAACCCAGATTACTATAGGTAACTCTCTGTTTTAATCAGTTTTCTATTGCATTTCACACTCATATTTTTACCCTTCTTATAAAATATTTTAATTAATCATGTTGTTCTTATTGTGTCTGATTGTGTCAACACTCTTCTTTTCCATCACTTAATGGCAACTCGTGTTCTTGATACCACTCATAATGGTTCTCCTTACTTCCGCGCATATTCTCACTGTTCTAGGCACAAGGTATTTGGATTTTACTGTTATCATTTTGCTACTTAGGAAGGTTTCTACTATAGTTGTAATTTAATTTGTCTGTTCCAATATTGTATTTGATTTCTTTTTTGGCCAGCATGGAGTTACGTTGCTGCTAATTAATCTATCCAATTCAACTTCACTCAATGTTTCAATTGCTAATGATTTGAATTTTTATCCATATGAAGTTGCTATAGATTCTTCAGTGGGGCAAGTTGAAACAACAGGCAGAAAAGAGGAAAATACCATCTGACTGCGAAAGATGGCAATCTGAAGAGCACTACAATGCTGCTAAATGGAATTCCATTGGAGCTTACTTTTGATGGAGAAATTCCTCCCTTAAAACCAGTTTATTCCAATGTTGCTGGGCCTTTTATTGTTGCTCACTCCTCCATTGTTTTTGTCACTCTCAGGCAAATCAAGGCCCCTGCATGTTCTTAGTTGACTGTTGTGCTATATATGCGAGTTCACACAATTCGCTTTCAGATATATCTTTCTATTATTTTTCCCTCTTCCTTCAGAAGTAGGAAAAAGATATGTTGATTTCGATTACTGTTGTGGTATTCCAATGCAAGGAACGTACGTGGTCTTCATATGAGAAAGATAATGGAAAACCACTTCTATAAAACATATTCAAACCTAAAATCAAATACATTAAACAGAGGGATGGAACCTACATGACATTGAAAGCAAAACCAAAATAGAAATTGGAATACATGCAAGATACATACGTGGTTTACCATGACGTGGAGCAGTGTGGTATACTATTGGATTTTGATTTGTGCACAAACCCTCCTCGATCTTCAAGCTTGGGGGCCACGAAGAGGAAGAAGACAACGGAGAGGAAGAAGCCAACTGGGATCTTCACGTGGTTGGTAATAGGTGAAAATGGGAGGAAGAAGAAGTGTTGAAGCAGATGGGGACCAGTCGAGTTGCAAACGAGGGAGGAGGGAAACGAAAAGGGAAGAAGTTGAAAAGGGGGATGGGCAGGAACGATCATACAAAGGAGAGTATAAGCAGCGATATCTCCTTTCTGGGTTAAGTGATAAAAGATAGGCCTGATCAGACCTGTGGGACCATTGTGGTAAATGGCAATTTTTTGGGCACTTTTTGATCTTCAACCCATCCTAGAGGGTTTTTCTGGTAAAATCCTCTAAATATTTTAAACTTAAAGACTAAATTTTACATTAAAAATAAAATTAGGACCAAGCTGATATAAATAATTGTATTTTAGTACATTCTAACTTTTATAATCCATAAAAATGGAATTCGACGTTTTTTAAAATCTTGAAAGTCTTTAATAATTGATTCTGTGCTAAACTTATCTACAATTTCCCTTTCAATGTACACAGGTCAAGAGTCTGTGAGAAACTCATCCTCCATTTTTACTGCAAAGTCGAGTTTTAATAAGGTTCATAGCCGAAAATGATCGTTCAGTAGTTGCAGTAGAGACTGAAAGAGTAAGCACAAGTACGAACACTCTAAAAACAAGTTGGTATGCAGGTGGGCGGCGGTCTGGTGGAGCCACAAGCAAGCGGCAGGGCAACGGGCGGCTTTTAATCTGCTTCTTCATCTTTTCCTCATTCTCTTTTTCTTCTTTTTCTTCTGCGCTTTTCCCATGTGACTTGTGAGTTGTGTGGGTCCGGAAATCTGCGCAGCGTTTTTCTTTCTATTAGAATGTTAGGGAGTAGAGGGACTTAGGGTTTTGGCTTTGGGAGACGCCAGACAAGGAGTCGAGGAGATGAAGCGCCGATTTGTACTTCTTTTTTTTTTTTTTTTTACTTTGTGCAAACAATTAAGGGGGGGGGGGGGGACTTGTTATAAAATTAATATATAAACTAATTAAAGCATATATAATATAGGAAATAAAGATTTGAGAGGAGGGGTCATGGCGCCCCCCAGACCTACACCTAGGTCCGCCCCTGCCCATTCACACCAATCTACTCAATACCTATCTATCTATACTCAAAAGATTGATACATTTGGTTGGTACTGTTTCTTTACCCGAATTTATGACTATAATTTAGGAGGTTGAGGCTTTTTGGGACATGATGTGACATCTTGTCTCCTGGCATTTGAAATGCTGTATTTCTTTCATTTGAGTTCCAAATTCCAACCACCCAAAAGACCTTCTTGAAATTCTTGGGATTCCACTCTTTATACTATTTGTTGGAACTTCAAATCCTCCACAAAAAAAAGAGGGATTTGAAATTCCACTCAAGGAGACAACTTTTGTAAAATCTAAAATTCTCCCATATATAAATTATTGGAATTCTGATAAAGAAACTGGCTTACTTACTTAGACAAATTCACTTGTAAGTGAAAAACAGGCTGAGGTAATGTCTATTGGTTGAAGGCAATGACTTCATGAACTGTTTCAGTGTCATCACGTGTTACCAACAATTTTTCATTTGATTAGAAAACGAATGAGGTTCTATAAGTCTACTTTTTCTAATTGAATCAAACATACTAAACAGCTTATTTATATGGTCTACTTGGAATAACCTATTTCAAACAGTTCTATTAGTTAGCTCTTTCTAAAAAAATAGTCTAGAGCATGGTTCAAAATCTCGGTCTCGGTCGCGGTATCGGCCGGGCCGAAAAACCGATATGATATCGGTATCGGTCGCGGATATCGGTCCGTCACGGTCATCGCGGTATGAATTTTTTTTTAATCCAAAATTTTTTGAAAAAATATCCAAAAAATCCAGAATATTAGAAAATGCTAGAAAACAATATTTGTTTCCATTAATAACAGCAATAAATCAAAATCTCGGTCACTTATGAGTCTTGTATGTGTCGCAGTTCACTGTCTTTTCCAGTATTTCATATAATGCAAACATTATTGATGCTCATGATCAATTTATTAGTGTAAAATATAAGAAAATAAAGATTACATATCAATCATCATTTAATACTAACTTAATCATCAAATAAAGCTGTGAAATTCAAGACCTTAAAGATTAGTGACTGAGATAGATAAATCATAAAGTACTTGGGCATCAAAATGTTCATGGTTTACCTGAAATTAGAGGGGACTAGTGGAGAGTAGAGACTAGAGAGAGACTGGTGAGTAGATGTAGATCTATCATCTACACACTATTAATAAGCCATTAAGCCTTTGGTATAACAAATATCCTAACAAGTAACAACAATTATTTTTTGGAAAACAAAAATTAATAAAATCATTTTCAAAATCCTAAATATATAGATCTAACATAAAAGTATGTTGATCAATCATTTACACACCATACAATGATAATGAATCATTAAAAAAACATATTTACGATGAAATCCCTAAAAAAATGATATATTATATTTTTGAGGCCTTTTGGGACATGATGTGACATCTTGTCCCCTGGCATTTGAAATGCTGTATTTCTTTCATTAGAATTCCAAATTCCAACCATCCAAAAGACCTTTTTGAAATTCTTGGAATTCCACTCTTTATACTATTTGTTGGAACTTCAAATCCTCCATCAAATAGAGGGATTTGAAATTCCACCCAAGGAGACAACTTTTGTAAAATCTGAAATTCTCCCATATATAAATTATTGGAATTCTCATAAAGAAACTGGCTTACTTACTTAGCCAAATTCACTTGTAAGTGAAAAACAGGCTGAAGTACATTACCTGTCCATTGGTTGAAGGCAATGACTTCATGAACTGTTTCAGTGTCATCACGTGTTACCAACAATTTTTTCATTTGATTAGAAAACGAATGAGGTTCTATAAGTCTACTTTTTCTAATTGAATCAAACATACTAAACAGCTTATTTATATGGTCTACTTGGAATAACCTATTTCAAACAGTTCTATTTAGTTAGCTCTTTCTAAAAAAATTAGTCTAGAGTCCAACATGTGAAGGTCCATAGTCTAGAGTCCAACCCATATCCGGCCTGTTTTTATAATGGGTCAAATATCCCTCCAACCCATTTGTACAATGGGTTAGATATCCCCAACCTACTCCTAGTTTGGCTGAACCCAACATGATCTGCTGAAACTTTGTGGGCCAAACAAGTTAACCCGACTTGGAACAGCTCGGCCTCAGCAGCCCCATCTTCGATTAGTTCAAGAACGATATGAGATCAATTACCTAGTTCTTCCATTGTAAAAAGTTTGTCCAAAGTCCATTAAAGTTCTTTCAGCCCATCCATTGTACTCTAATTTCTGGTCCATGTATAAATGGTTAATCAAAGCTAAACTTCCTTCCAAGAACTATACAAATTAAACCATTTTGCAGGTCAAATATCGGACACACAAGTTATGTGGGTTAACCATAACCCAACCCGTTTTTATGCAGGTCAGGAAACCCGGACTTGTGATTGACCCATGGTTTATATGGGTCATATTTTTTATATATCACAAACTTCATCACTACATCCAAAGGATTTCTATAAAAATTTGGATAGTTTGGAATCAAAGATGTATTAATGATTGGGATCTTCATTATATACATAACATAATTTGTGTGAGGATTTACCAAACCCATTAGGTATTGGACCGGGCATATCGTATAACAAAAGAGTTTCAATCTTTATCGGAATTATACTGTATGTACTGTAACTTAGAAAATCCAATTTGAACTAATAAGATCTCTTTATATATAGATTTGAAATCTAATATTAATAGATAAAATAATTTAAATTTTAGATCTAGATATATCGATTGATCGATCTGACAGGTCAAATACGGGTCTGATTAGTGGGTTAGGTTCTAGACAACACTTGACACAAGAATAGTAATATCAGTAATATCATCTTTACCCCCCAAGAATACTTGTCTACCATGACTTGAAACAAATAGAATAGTTGGTTGCATGGAAAATAAAAAAACTTTTCCTGTCTAACATGGAATCCTCTAGTCACATAAATGCACTCCAACTTGTCTTATCTCAATATTCTTATGACAAATATTGCAAATTTGCTCCAAGTTTTATATTCTGAAAAAAAGCTGGCAAATTTAATAAAGGGGATTTAACCGGAAAAACCCTCATATACGGGCATTTCTTTAATTTAGCCCCAATAAAAATGGGCATACAGAATGTACCCTAAATGTACATTTCTCTTTCTTTTTTTGTCTTTTAGTGCTATAGTCGATATCGACCATCCATGCATATCTACTAAAGACCAAAACCCCTTTATTCGCCATCCGTCTTCTTCCTCTTTTACCCCTTTTCCCCTTTCTATTTTCCATTGTCGTTATCTACACCCCCTCATCCCCATTAAGTGTTGGTTGGAATTTAATGGGGACATTCTTTTCACAAATGAGTTAAAAGAAGCTAAATCTTGAATTTTTCAGATTCGAAGAAGAAGATGATTGCTTTTGAAAACGGAGATTGGGTTCCAGGAGAAGAGCTGCTGTTTTGGAAGAGGCGTTGAGGAAGATGGGATTGGAATTGCGACATGGGGTTTTGGGGGTGAATGGAAGTCAAATAGAGGGGATTTTGTTGGGTTTGAATCGAAAAAGGGTAAAAGGTAAGGATTTTTACATGCATTACTTAGAAAGTTGGGATTTTGGGAGATGAGTTTTCATCTTTTGGGATGTAGCTGAGTTTGGGCTACTAGTATTTTAAACGTTTTTCATGGATAAAGTTATGGAGAATGAAAGACTCTTTTTTTCCTTCATAGGCTCGTGGAGAGGCGCTTTTCCCATTGCAAAGAGATGTAAGGAATCAAGTGGAAAGAGGAATGGAATGCAAGTTCGAAGTCCTTAAACCGATCATTTAACTATATCCATATCCATATCAAGCTGGAAGGTTTTTTTTAAAATAAAGCCCTTGAGAGAGAGAAGTAAGAAATTTAGAGAAGACCTAGAAGAGAAATACAATGGAATCTTGTAAGAAATTTGGAGAAGCAATGAGCCACAAATCTGTATTGGGGTAGTTTCCATGAAGGTGTTCGATGAAATGACAAAGAGAAAGGAGAATGAAATTTCATGCTCATTTCTCTTATTTTTCTCATGGGACAGAAGTCTGCTGCTGTTGTGGGGTTTGTCCTTCCTTGATTTTGCTCACTAGGAGATATTGGAGGAGAGGAATTAGAGAACATGGGTGGGGTTTTCATTTCTTGATTTTTGTAATTTTCAAACATATTTCATGTATATATTTTTTGAAATGTAAGGTCAAGACACAATGAACTTGTAATGTTGTAAATGGTTTCCCCCTATCTAAGATGTTTGAAATGTGTTTGAAATGTCCGAACTCTTGAGCTTTTGAAATGTCTGAGTGAAGGGTCGAAACCTCCCCACCAAAACTCTCTACTATGACGTCCAAGGATGAAATTGGTATTGGTTGAATCGATGGAAGCATTTTTTGGAAGGGTAATGCAAGAGTCAATGTGAACTCTTTTTTTGTTGGTGTTAATATTTGGTGTTAATGTAATAGAAGATGCAACCGTTCTGGAAGTGTATAGTCTACTGAAGCATTTTTTGGAAGGGGAATGCACGAGTCAATGTGAACTCCTTTTTTGTTGGTGTTAATATTTGGTGTTAATGTGATAGAAGATGCAACTATTTTAGACAGTGTACAGTCTACTGAAGCATTTTTTGGAAGGGGGGGGTGCAAGAGTTAATGTGAACTCCTCTTTGATTGGTGTTAGTATTTGGTGTTAATGTGATAGAAGATGTAGCCATCTGGACAATGTAATCTCCACATAGAAGAGATTTTTTGGATGGGGGATGCACGTGTTAATGTCATCATGTCCATTTTTATTGGTGTTAATGTGATTGATAGAAGATGTAGTCGTGATGGGCTTGCACATTTTGTTGAAACATTTTTTGGAAGGGCACAAGTGTTAAACATATTTTTTCCTTTTGTAAGGATCACCCTTTTTTTGGGTTATATGTTGTTGAGAACTTATCTATGATAATAAAATGGTTGTTTGTATTGTCCCGTTAATGATTTTTTATTTTTTTTCCACTTTTATTATTGAAAATGATTAGCAAACCCCATCTAGATCTACACTTAGTAAGTTATAGTATTATAACATAGTCGATATCGACTATGACTGTGTTTTTTATGTTTCAGCTAAATAGTCGATATCGACAATGACAATAGTCGATATCGACTATGACTGTGTTTTTTATGTTTCACCTAAATAGTCGATATCGATAATGACAATAGTCGATATCGACTATGATTGTGTTTTTTATGTTTCAGTTAAATAGTCGATATCCACCATGACTATATTTTTTAGGCTTCAGCTAAATAGTCGATATCGACTATTGGTCATTTTAAACAAACTAGAGAATGATACATTCCATTGTACTAAACATTGTTCTGAATACATTGGTACATTCCATTCACACATTCAATTATCAACCATACATTAACAAACCATTCAATTTCAAATAATGGTACATGAAGTTCCACAACATAAATCCAACTGCCCAAAACCATAGAAGTTCCACAACCACTGCCCACAAGTTTCACAATTTCAATTACGAAGTAAAGAAAGTAAGTATCTATGTTTAGCTTCTCCTTCTACTACCCAAAAAACCTTTCCAAAACTTCTTCTAACCAGCTAAGAAAATTACATCAAACTAGTAGGTTCAACAACTCAGGAAGATTCAACCTACTAGCATTCACTTGTCAACTTCTTTTGAATAACTCAATGACAATTCTGCTACGGTAGTAAGGGATGTCAGACTCTATAAATGTGATAGGACGGTGGTGAACACAATGCTCCGCGAATGCCACAGTGAAAACTCCGTAGTCACTACAATTGTCTTGATGATGAATGTCTTCCTTGAACAGGATAGTCCATAAAAATAGATTCGTCCAGTGCTTTATTTAAATCGTTGCTGGATACCATGGTATAAATACTGGCTAGTTCATCCTCTTTACATGAAAGAGATGTTTGTTAATAAAACACAATGCTACAGATATTAATGAAGATGGGTACTACATGAAAGTAATGGGGAAAACATTAGTATAGAGTTTTGGTGGGGAAGGTTTCATCCGACTCATTTCGTAACTTCCATCGATTTAGCCAATACCAATTTCATCCTTAAATGTCATAGTTGAGACTTTTGGTGGGGAAGGTTTCAATCCTTCACTCAGACATTTCAAAAGCTCAAGAGGTCGGACATCTCAAACACATTTCAAGTCTCTCAAATAGGGGGAAACCATTCACAACATTATAAGTTCATTGTGTCTTGACCTTACATTTTAAAAAATATATAAATGAAATCTGTTTGAAAATTACAAAAATCAAGGAATGAAAACCCTCCTATGTTCTCTAATTCCTCTCCTCCAATATCTCCTAGTTAGCAAAAGCAAGGAATGACAAACCCCACAACAGCAGCAGACTAATTTCCCATGAGAATAATAAGAGAAAGGAGTGTGAAATCTCATTATCCTTTCTCTTTGTCATTTTATCGAACACCTTCATGGAAACTACCATAACACAGATTTGTGACTCATTGCTTCTCTAAATTTCTTACAAGATTTCATTGTATTTCTCCTCTGGGTCTTCTCCAAATCTCTTACTTCTCTCTCTCAAGGGCTTTATTTTGAAAACCCATCCAGCTTGATATGGATATAGTTAAATGATCGGTTTAAGGGCTCCGAACTTGCTTTCCATTCCTCTTTCCACTTGATTCCTTATATCTCTTTGCAATGGAAAAAAATGCATCTCCACGAGTCTCTGAAAGAAAACAAGAGCCTAAATACTAGTAGCCCAAACTCAGCTACAGCCCAAAAGATGAAAACCCATCTCCCAAAATCCCAACTTTCTAAGTAATGTCTGTAAAAATCCTTACATTTTACCCTTATTCGATTCAAACTCAACAAAACCCCCTCTTTTCGACTTCCATTCACCCCCCAAAACCCCATGTCGCAATTCCAATCCGATCTTCCTCAATGCCCCTTCCAAAACAGCAACTCTTCTCCTGGAGCCCAATCTCCATTTTCAAAAGCAATCATCTTCTTCTTCGAATTTGAAAAATTCAAGATTTGACTTCTTTTAACCCATTTGTGAAAAGAAGGTCCCCATTGAATTCCAACCAACACTGAATGAGGATGAGGGGGTGTAGACAACGACAATGGAAAATAGAAAGGGGAAAAAGGGGAAAAGAGGAAGAAGACGGATGACAAATAAAGGGGTTTGGGTCTTTAGTCGATCTGTAGGGATGGTCAATATCGACTATAGCGCTAAAAGACAAAAAAAGAAAGAGAAATGTACATTCAGGGCCCATTTTGTCTACCCATTTTTATTGGGGCCAAATTAAAGAAATGCCGGTGTAGGAGGATTTTTCCTGTTAAATCCCCTTTAATAAAAGGGTTTTCTAACATAGGGCCTATTTGGATAAATATTGAGGAGTGAAGTAAAATGAAGTGGATTTCACATGTGGAGTGGAGTGGAGTGAAGAGAAGTAGGTCGAAGTTAAAGTATTGCACTTCACCTCACTTCATTTATATGCTTATTTTGAAGTTAAGGTTTGGAGTAGAATCCACTTTTACTCAAGAAAATAGAAGCATTTACAGTTGAAGTGAAATGGAGTACATGTGGCTCACAACATTACTTCACCTATCGGGTCAGACTCATCCAAACGGGGTAAAGTTGAAATTTTAGACTGTTAGGGCCCATTTAATTTCACTCTACTCTATTTTTTTTCCTATCCAATTGGGTTTTTTGGGTAACCCAGCTAAGGGGGCTGGGATCCAAGTAAGAGCCCCCACACAAACGGGAAGATAGGCTGCTCAAGCAGAAAGGAAAGCCCGCACACGCTCAAAGCCATGGTTCCCTTACGCCATCTTATGTGATGGACATGAATTGAGATGGATGGTTGTGAATGGAGATGAATGGAGATGCTCTGTTGTAGTTGTGAATGGAGATGAATGGAGATGCTCTGTTGTAGTTGTGAATGTATATGATGTAAAAAAAAGAAGAGTGCAGCTGGTACAAACCTTGACATTCTCAAATAGCTCAATATTTCATTTTGTTTAATGTTCACAAACGATGACCTTGTCAGATGTGAAAAGCATTTTATAGGGAAAGTGAAGTTCTCCCCTAATCAGTATGACTGATGTCCAAAACTGTATAGTATAGATAACACACAAAAAAGGATATTCTAGAATGTATTTTTTGCTTTAAAACCTAAATGCAATAGTTTTTTTTTTTTTTTTTGGAAAGAAAAATGCATTTCTAGACATCATTCATTGAGCCCAATTAGGGAAAATTCACACTTTACTTGGAAAATTCATTTTGCTAAATGTGACGTATAATCTGATGTGAAGAGCATTTCTCAGGGAAAGTGAGAACTTTCCTTGAATTTGCTCAATGATTGCTGCATAAGGAACTGAATATTTTCATGAAAAACTCATTTTGAAGAATTAGATATTGGAAAATTTATATTCTGTCTTACAGTAAACTCTAGGATAACAGTGTGCTATCTGCGGCATATGGCAATATCAACGCATGCTGCAAATAACACTTGGTTTACTACATGTGTTTTTGACTTTAAACCCTTCATGCAACAGTATTTTGGAGAAAAGAACACATTTCTTGACATGTGTCATTTAAACCCATTTGGGAAGAAGACAGATGAATAAAAATGAGAGTAGTTGGAAGAAGATACGTGGTAGACTTGTCCAAACAACCTAGCCAAAGTTATGAGCAAAAAGGCCTACCTAGGGGTGCTCATGGGCTGATTCAGCCTGGGTGGCTCCAGGAATTCAAGTCAGTGGGGTAAAAAAATACTTATCTTCCGCAACCCTGCCACTAGGGCTATTAAAGGGTCGGACCCAGGCCGGGTCAAGGTTAGGCTCTTATCCTACCCTCTCATTTGCGAACCGGGCTCAACCAAGCAAAAACCTTCGACTTTTACATGGGGGGCTGTAATTTTTAGGCCCTTACCCTACCTTCAAATATTTAGTATTAGAAAAATGAGAGAAAAAGGATAAAAATAAAAACACATGAGATAAAAATACTATTTGAGCTTCCTATGAATCACCCACACTTAAAATGTTCGTGTGGTTATGAAGTCCAGTTTTAACCTGGAGGTCCTGCCTTCGAATCCTTAAAGCCTTACCCGATACATAGGGCTTGTGGGTGGTTCTATGTATCCTTGGGTTTACCAATGATCTCCCAAAGGGGGGTCGGCGGGTTCCCATGTTATCAAAAAAAAAGAAGAGCTTCCTATGAATTAAGGCATATCCATTTAAATTTATAAGCCATTCAAAATTATTGGACTGTCCATGACACAAAAGTACACGGTTTATCTTAATTGGATGTTACAAAAGGGTCAAAAATTTATGAGCCATTCTCTCTCCTTCATGTCAAACTCTTAAATTAAGTTGGTTCAAAATCTTCTCATAAAATTGTTTTTAGATTTCAGTGGGGTCAAAACTTCCCATATATGTTTTTTTTCTTTTTTAGATCCCAGTGGGTCAAAAGCTTCCCACTCAGAGGTTCACAAAATTTTTATGAATATGTTTTCAGATCTCAGTGGGGTTGAACAACATGGCGCCGCCCATGAGCCTGAGCCCAATTTGGGCTAGGCTTGCCCATTCAGTAATTGGGCCATGTTTGGATTAGGTGACAGCAAGCCCAAAGCACAACCCGACCAGCTGGCCTGACTAATGTGCGGTTGTAACTTAGATTATTTTATCCAAACAATTGGTAGAAAGCTCAGTTAGGGAGGGCTCAATTGACTAAATGGGCGGGCTTGGGCCTTACTTATTACGTCCTGTGTTGGGTTTGGGCCGCCGTCATGCCAATTTTTCTAAAGTTGGGCCCTAGGCTTACTGATCTGCAATTTTTAGAAAGTGGAGAAAGAGCCCTGCATCTATGGGGAGGGTTTTATATTCAAAAACGCATTAAAATCGATCGACGTATATGGGTACAAAGGTCAAAAAGGAAAAAAGTGGGGGTTAATATGAAATGTTTGGTCACAAGCCCTTTGTATCCAAGCATATATATATATATATATATATATTAAATGTTTATTAATATTCCTAAACTGAAAACTGAAAATCAATTAATTCGACCCAAACCATGACATGTGATTACACCAAATCATAAACATGTCAAGTGTCATTTAAATGCAGTTCAGGACAAGTGTTAGTCAAGGTCGGATTTTATGGGATTGATAACAAACTATATCCCCTTTTTCTTTTTCTTTTCTTTTTTTTCTTTTTCTTTTCTAGTATCCGAGCTAAGGGCTGGAACCCCATTGATTCCACGCCAGAGGAAGTATTTTGGCATGCCTTCATCTTTTAGACGTTTGGATTTTCAATAGGTGGGTTACTGTTGTGGGATTTCCATTCCCTTATAATAGGAGTGGACCTTGACCCCCCTACAGGTAGAGAGGAGCAGGACTAACCACACCATATGTCAGGAATGAAAACGATGGCACAATAGTTATTGAAGTGGGGCAGCTTTTAGGGATGTCTTTTGGAAATCATGAATCAGAAATAGCCACAAGAGAGATGCATCTAGAGGAAAAGGAAGAGAAAAACAATGCTGAGAAAACTAGGAGAAGACACAAGGATAATGGGTAGGATTCTTCGGGATCGTAAAATTAATGGGTTGGTCCCGGTGGGGGTTTCTGTCCATAATTTTAATTATGATTATTGTAAGCTGGAACATCAGAGGATTGGGGCGGCCTAAAAAAAAGATTAGTTGTGAGAAAATTAATGTTTTTTTTTTGGCTATCGGAGGGTTCCCAACCCTTTGGGCTAGACTAATCCCTCACTACAAAAAAAATGACTTTTAGTCTCGCTTTTAAAATGACCTTTTGTGTCGCTTTTACAATAAAGTGACACAGTATAGTCTGATGTGTCACTTTAGAGGAAGAGTAAACGAAGAGGAGGTTTGTTGTGTCACTTTCCCATATAACGCGACACACAGCTGTCGCTAAAGCCCTAACACCCCCCACCCCACCTTTACTTCCCACGTTTTTTTCCACTTTCCTTCCAACGTTTTTTTTTCCTCTTTTCCCTTTCCCCTTTTCCCCTCCCGCGCTGCGCTCGATCTGCTCTCCCGCCGCACCAGCGACGATTCCACCGGAGCCCACCTGTGCCGGAGATCCCTCCCTCCCTCCCTCCCTCTCCCTCTCCCTCTCCCTCTCTCTCTCTGTGTCTCTCTCTGCACTATGCCGCCCTCCCGCTCGCCGGAGCCGCCACCGGCTCTCTCCCTCCCTCCCTCTCCCTCTCCCTCTCGATCTGCACCGTGCCTCCCTCCCGCGCGCCGGAGCCGCCACCGGTTCTCTCCGCCATTAAAACCTCGAAGACGAACAACAACTTCTGAAACAAGCTTCTTTCCCTACGCTGAAGCTCTGCATCAAAATCATTTCCAGGTACGTTAATGATCCATTGATTCCATTCCCACTTTCCAGTTCTTTCCAGATCTTGCATTTTATTTTATTTTATTTTTTGAAATGTAGTTTAGAGCTTCCAAGTGATCGTCATTGCAATCGATCTTTCCACCTTTTTTGTTTTTGTTGGAAAAGCTGAGTTCTTTCTTCTCTCTTTCTGAGATTTGGGTTATTGTTTTCTTGGGTTGTTCTTGTCTTAGTCAGTTATGTGATAGGTTTCTGTTGGAGAATCTTCTGGGTTTCTTCCCCCACTTTTTAGATTTTCATTATTTTCTTGGGCTGTTCTTGTTTTAGCAAATCTGGGTTTCTTGGGTTGTTCTCATTATAGTTTTCTGTTTCTTACTGATTACTTGGTGGGACTTAATGGAAAGTAACAACTTGATGTTCTCATGTTGAAAACAAGAAGGCGTTTGAAGATGATTAAAGAAAAGGGCTTTGCCATAAAGTTGATTTTTTTTCTTTTTATCATCTTCTTATGATATAGAAGGTGAGAAGAATTATTTTGGAACTCATCAACTGTTTCTTTTTTGCTGTAAAACGTGCTGATTTTACCAAACTTGTTGAGAAAGCAAATAACAAAAAAAGTTGATGTTTTTGGGTTTCCTTTGCCTCTGTTTTTGAAGATATCTTAGTTGGTTATTCATTTCAAGGTATTCTGAATCACATTATCAAGCATAAACATTAAATACAACAAGTGGATATTTTGTTTGAGACATGTTTCCTAGGTTAGGTTTCTCTGACAGATTATGTTATAGACATCATTCTGAGACGATCTAACAAAATAATAAGCTGTTTATTTATCGGATGCTGTAAAATCACTAATTTTTGTAGTTAGAGATTGCTATGTGTGTATGTGTGAATTTGTTCTGAAGTAATTGTCTTTCCATTGAACCCCACCTGCCCCCTTCTGTGATCAATTTGACCCCTTCACATGTTTAAACCTTGTTAATCATCCCGGACCCTTTAAGCAAGTTTTTGCACCCATCCAGCTCTAACACCAAGGTTTTGGATGACTTTGAGGCCCTCAAGATAGTACATCTCTTGATCGAAAGTTTCTCACTTTTTGAGTTTTTTCAGACGAGTAGGTTGCAAGGAGACCTTTCAAATCCCTATGCATTCCATTATTGTGCGGGTAAAAATGAACCCAAAAGCCAGAAGATAGTTTCCCCTAGTCCCATAACATTCCTCCTCTTGGATGTGTTTACTTACCATCTACTATTCTATTTTGTGGGATATCTTTCATTGCATGTTATGATGATATGTTCTGATGCCTGATTCATAGACTCTTATTACTGAAACTCTAATATGTTACTTGTCTGGATCTTTGTTACTTCATTGTAGTGAGATTTGATTTCTATTCTATAGAATCAAAGTTAGAATTCCACTTATGTTTTGCTTTCTCTACTTGTTTTACCCAAATGCTTTGGGTTATACTAGTTTGACTTGGCCAACTCAATTGAAAACTCTCTTAACAAAATAGTCTTTTAGAGTTTTATACCATTTTACATCCATGAGCTACATCTTTTCTCTGAAATATTAAATTTCCACCTTCTTAATCAAATAAATTCTTATTGTTTATAGAAAATGTCAATGATCACTCAAATTGTGGTTTTGCCACTTACTATTAAATTAGGATCTTTAGGACTTAAAGATTGTAAGCAACCTTAATCTATTACACTGGCATGATCTTTCACTCTTTCAACTCCTTTGATAAGCTCTCATTCAACAAATTATTGGATCATGTTTGTTGTGCTTCTTTTGGGGTATTTATAGATGAGATAAAAATGAGCAATTCAACTTTATTCATTGTTCTCTGTTTCCTGGTCCTTAAGTTTATAGAGAACTCACACACACGCACACGCACACTCGAAGTCAAAAACACCAAGTGGCCATTACACTTCATTAATGTGATTATTGGTTCCACTAAATGGGATGATGACAATGACAATTGTGGAAGATGGTACCCTTGAGAGATGATATTGTGATAGACACTCATGAAAGGCAGGCATATGAGCAAGGAGATCGATTTAACTGCTTGATTGGTGGTTTAGTGAAACTTGCTGCAATTACTTTTCCAAGCATGTTTGGAACTTGATGCTGTATGATCAAGTGTAAGTTCGATTAACAGCTTGCACTGGATATAGAATAAAACATGTTGAGAGTAATTTACCTTTTATCTGCTATAAACGCGGTGGAAACTTTTATCTGCACACTTTCACATATGGACTGAACACAATGAACAATCAATATATTAGATTGTTGTGTAATGTTATCCCAGTACCAGACAGCTTACAGTTTCTACAAATGCATGCTAATAGAGATGATCCGCTAGTCCTTTTGCTCTACATCTCCCTTATTTTTTGTGCTCCATCAACTATATCACCGATGATTGCGGTTAGACTATTTCAGTTTTCAGACATGTACTTTGGTTATCATGAACAATAGCCTTTGGAAGTTGACCTCATGATGAGCCAATCATATTAATCAGTCTCTAAAATCTTTCCTATATTATTCAGTGTCTCTAAAATCTCTGCTTTCTTTTTCCATGTTATGGTGATGGCTATTTTCAATTGAATATGCAAAATGACCTAAATTTGGCTGTGTGTTCTTTGTTATTATCTTATACTGTTTGATGGTTATCTTATACTGTTTGATGGCAAAATGACCTAAATTAGTCCCTGTGTTGATTACTCTTCTTTTTTTATCCTGTTGTCTTGTTTGCTAGCACTTCGATCGGACTCACCTGAGGAGTAACTTCAGGAAGACATATAAGAAGGGTCATGGCTGCCTTGGGGAACTCAGTTCTATCTGTTTAGTTGTGCTTGATGTTGTCAGGATACTGTCATGGCCTGAAAATTTTTCAGACAATCTTATTTTGAGGTTGGTAATTAGATAATGACTATTATCACACTGAACTAATTCAACTTCTTTCCTTGCCAACCAAATTTGGATGTTTTGCAAACCTTTGCTTGCATTTAAATAGCAGCAGATGGATATGTGCTTTCATTGGAAAACCATCAGTGTATCATACTCTGTATTTTTCTCTCCACCTGAAGGTGCATCATGCTACCTTCTTCTCCAATTCCAATGGCTTAAATGGTAGCAGAACCATGGCCCTATTTGAATTCTATCTTTCTTGTTTGGTTGATGGATTTCAAATTACTAAGGATGGAGGCATAGTGATAATGTCTTATATTTGCAAATATCAACATCCTGTTCATGAGCATCCTGCTATCGCTATGACATGTCAATTGAAGAAGCTGCTAAATTAGCTAGACGACATCTCTTTAACAAATGCTTGCTGGGGCATATTTATTATTATAAAGCATGATGATCTGGCATGCAGCCATTGCTTTTACCTCCTTTTTTAATAATTTTGTTGACTGCTTTTGGAAACAATATAACCTAATTCATACCTAACTGATATATTCCCATTGATGCTTATCAACATCTATGCCTGCTTTTTTTTTTTTTTTTGCTACATTGTTGCTTTAGCTCATGCTCACATGCCTGCCACACACTCATGCATGCACAACATGTTCCTAACCAGCTAAAAACAGATGCATGTTGCCTGCTTTTGCAGAATTGCTCTTTCCTTCTGGTTTTTTATCTTGTTGAACCATATTTATGATTGTACCATATTGATCATAATATCCTTCATGTCTAAGGGCATGTTTGGATATCCCATGCATGGTAGGGAACTAGTAACTGGTGTTCTGTTCCTACGAAGTCAATTTTTTATGAGCATCTTAGGTTGACATTGGAGCTCATCAAACCCAATTTTAGGGCATAATTACTGGCTCGTACTGAGGAGATTGGTGTTGTACTGGTACTGCCATATGCCAGCTTCTTTTGTTTTGGGTCAAGCACTGGCTCTTATTATTTCCTTGGGATGTGAAAAACTATTGCTGGCCTAATGCAGAGTCCCAGGGGCCAAGATCTAGCTTGACTTAGGGATGTGAAATAGTGTTTGCGTGTGAACTTGAGAGCAAGAGGTAGCTTGACTTGAGCTTTGCTTGAACATTAAACAAGCTACCTTGATCTATAGCCAAGTTGAACTAACCCCAGCCTGAGCATGGCTTGAATTAAGTTGAGCTTGGCTTGATAGTACTAATTGATCTCAAGCTCAAGCTCTAGTGCAAGCTTTACTAGAAATAAGGCCCAACAGTGCAATGCTGTACATCTACTTTGCAATGCATATTGAGTTTGAGCTTGAGTCAAACTCAACTCAAAGATTACCAAATACTGAAACGTTTTCTTCTTGGTACCATTTACATGACATGAGAGTTATTAGATAACCACTAGAGAGAGAGAGAGAGAGGGAAGATCTGTGTATGGATACGGGATATCCCAAAATCAACCTAATTGGGTCTTATTAGATGTATGTACTGAGGCATTGAAGATCAATGATGAAAGAAGTGTTAGAAGTAATATATATTTTGTATTAAATCATTCTTCAAAATGCAATTGTCCAATGTGATCCGTGGACATTTTTCTCGGCCTTTGTTTTGTCCACTTCTCATTTGAAGACCAAGCTTCTTTAAATTGCTTGAAAACTTAGATGCTTAATGCGTTCATCTTCTTTATCTGATTACTTTTGCTCATATCTCTATTTATTTGTGGATTTCCCTCTTTCTCTCTCTCTAAACCAGGATTCCAATGGTCTTTGAACTGCTAGTGTTTCAATTGCTCTTTCTCTAGTGACAAAATGTTTTCTCTTTAACATGAATCCTTTAATGATTATAAATTTATCCCAAAACTACTTGTGGTTGTGTCACATTGAATGATGACTAAAGAGCTCCTAAATCTTAGCTGTACAAAAAGTTTCTAGTCTGACCATTATTACCTTGTTTTTCCCAGTATGCTCGGATTATTCAAAAACTTGGCTTTCCTGCTAAATTCAAGGTCTCTCTCTCTCTCTCTCTCTCTCTCTCTCTCTCTCTCTCACACACACACACACACACAGATGCATTCCTTATTTGAACGCATATTCTGTGTTGGTTCTTCTAACAGTATGAACCAGAACTATTCCCTGGTCTGATATATCGAATGAAACAACCGAAGATAGTGTTGCTTATATTTGTATCTGGCAAGATCGTTCTTACAGGAGCCAAGGTCACACATTCATAACTCTTTGGTTTTTTATTCTTTGGTCACATTGTCCTTTTCTTCTTCAAACTTTGATTGTTATCTTCAATTTTTTTAATCCTTCTTCAGGTAAGAGACGAGACTTACACGGCCTTTGAGAACATATATCCTGTCCTTACAGAGTTCAGGAAAAGCCAACAATGGTACGTGACTTTACTTTAGATGGTGCTTATTAATGAAATTTGTTATCCAGGTGAATGCCTACTGGTGTTGCTATGTCAGACAACACCTGTCTATGTTAGATGCAGATACTTGTCCTTGGCGGAAATAAATTCATGCTATACTCATTGTTAGCTTGTTCTGCAGGATTAGGCTATGATTCTACCATTCCTGATGCTCCAGATGCAGAGTCGCATCCCTTAACTAAGAGCCTAGCAGAGAAAGTCAGTAAATATGTTGATCAGTATCTTGAAGCTATGGAGAAGGTAATTCACTGTATCCTTGAATAATATGATATTCATAGATGATAAGCTTTTCAGTTTGTACATATAGCCAGAAAAATGAGTAGCTTGGATTGGTGATTTTACTCAATGAAATCACTCCTAACAGTCGTTTGTATGTATTGCTCGACCTAGGTTAAGTTAAAACAAGGTCTCAGAACTGCAATGAGCATTTCCAGTGAGGGCAATTCATATTTACAAGTAATATACGTCTCCCCCACCCCACCCCCCGCCCCCCATCAAAGAGTGTTATTTGTTTGTTAATTTCTTTATCATGCAGCTGAACTGTAACATTTTACCCTTTTAATGTCTAAAACATAGGACAGTCAATTTTGGAGACTTTACAAGGAAGACCAATCTGCTTGCTCCATTGTGCTGAGGACTTCAATTGGGCTCGTGTATCTTCTAGCTTCTCTGCTAGAACCATTTATGCCATCTTTTTCTGTTGCAGTAATACATCTGGTTCCATTTTTCTATAGTTGCTCAGTAATACACCTTTATTAGTTTAATTATCCACTGATCTGCAGGTTAGAAAAGAAAATTGCTCAGACAAATGCAAAGATTGAGAAAATGGAGTTCGATATGAAGATCAAAGAGGATTTAAAGACTGTAGCGTTGGGCACATCAAAGATCAACTACCTTGATCCTAGGATATCAGTTGCATCGTGCAATTATTGGACCAAATATGAACTATGGTTAGTATGTTGACATTTTCTGCTTATAGAATCTTCAGATTCCTCTTTGTACCATAATTACATCTAAACCATTTTTGTATATTACTTGAAGTCTTGAACTGAGCATGTGTGGCCCCGGTGATTATTTAGAATCCACATGGTTGCCCTTCTTATTTTTTTTCTTTCCTTTTTTTTTTATCCTTTCCCGTTTTGCTTTAATGATTGGACCCCACTTGGGCTGAATTAACGTTTCTTTTCCCTTCTTTGTTTGTGCAGTTATTGTAGATGACTATTAATTCCATTCTCATGTTCCTATTGTCTTAAACTTTCAAGTTTAATTAAGTGTTAGGATTTGATAGTGTTCTATTACACTTGCTTATAAGTAGTCTGATTTTTGTGAGGTGTTTTGGTTTGGCAATGTTCAATTAAGTCTTGCTTACACTTGATGCACTGTGGTGGTTTTGGCGTTTGCTTATTCTGTTTGCACCTTGTTGATTGCAGCCGAAAGAAATGGTTGATTTTCTTTTACTAATCAATCAGCTCATAAGCAAATTTGATACTTCGGTGGGTGATATTTTGGAGGAAATATTTCCTACTATTGCACGCAGAGCTCTCAACATGCTTCTAAGAGAGGCATTTCCGTCAGGACCTGGAAGTAACACCGAGGTAAGAGGATTTAGTTATTTGTCAGTATGATTTATAAAATGCTCGTTTTATTAGGAAAATCATACTTTCGTCAAATGTATTAATGCCCATTTTTTTTTATTATATCCCATTTTTATGACAGAATTATCACCCCTTTTTTTTTCATTTTTAATCATCAATCCGATTACCTGAATGCTGCAGGTTTAGACATTAAAAAAAAAGGAAATTTTGAAAGGATTTGATGGTGGGTTAAGCAGCAGGTTTAGACATTTATCTTATAATATGTTGGTCATAATATTGGACATTGCCTCATAACGTATTATTGGAAATTTACCTAGAGGTTATGTTGGTCTGTCATTCCTCCATTATTTTACATGAAGGTGTCAGTTTCATGGTTTGTGGAACTTTTATTTGTCGTTCCTAAATTTGTTATGTCTTCTCATATCATTGATTGTTTAGATTCATGTAGAAATGGTAGTGATAGTGTTGGTTTTTTATCAAGTACTTGTAAACTTGTGATTTGTTATAATTTTCTCCCTGAAACTGTGGAATCTAATAGTGTTTGCGTGTGAACTTGAGAGCAAGAGGTAGCTTGACTTGAGCTTTGCTTGAACATTAAACAAGCTATTATTGCATTTTTATTGAAAGTGTATCCATACTGCAGCATATTATTAGTAATGTATATATTACATTTTTAAAAAAAAAAAAAATGGATGGTATCTCGCTTCTATGGAAACTGTCACAACTGATGACTAATTGTGTCACTTTTGGTCCGAAAACAACATATTGATCATCTTTCTTGTGACGCTTTTAAGTTATTTCAGTGTCACTTTTGGGTTTAAAGTGACACAAGTAACCATTTTTTGTGTCACTTTGATAATAGAAACTGACACAACAAATGTATTTCTTGAGACGCTTTTACGAACTTTTAGTGACGCTAGCAGATAAGACGCTTGCATAGTAATCAGAAAAGCGACGCAAACCACTTTTTAAGACACTTTAAAAGTGACTCATTAAGACATTTTTTTTGTAGTGCCTCCAGGCCCAGAGGGAAGCTGGGTAAACTCTCCAGTAGCCCCAGTGTGGTAGTGCAGTTTCGGTAAGAAAATTAATTAAAAAGCAAAAAACTGATATTCTGCTTCTTCAAGAACCTAAAATATCGAAGGATATTGATAAAGTAATATGTGATAATTTGGGTTCTACTTTTGCCAATTGGGCTCTCATTTCAACAAGCTTCTGGATTCCATTAGAGTTAGGCTTGATGGGTGGAAGGCTAAGTGCCTCTCTTTTGCACGGAGATTGATCTTGGTGAAGCATGTTCTGTCATCTATTCCTCTTCACATCTCCTTAGTTATCCCAATCCCAAGCAAAACTTGTCTTCTGATTGATCGTATGATGAGAAACTTCTTGTGCTCCTCAAGCTCGGACTATAAGAGGAATAACCTAGTGTGTTGGGAGGTGATTTGCTTGCCTAAATATGAGGGAGGTCTTGGATTGCGTAAGGTGAAGGAGTTCAATGAAGCTTTCTTATTAAAGCTTGGCTGGTCTGCTATTTCCTCTGGTTTGCTCTGGGCTAGCTGGTTCCGTGGTAGGCACTTCAGGAATTCTCCCATCTGGTTTTCTGGTAATCCTAAGGTGGGGTCTTCCCATCCTCCTGATCCACCCGAGCCTCCGCGATCCCCATTCTTCCTTCCACAGCATACCGCCTCTGCAGCCTCCACTCTGTTGCCTGGATGTAGCAATCCCCAGATAGCAAACACCCCCTCCACCTCCTAGCAGCAACGAGCATCCTCAGATAACAGCCCCTCTACCTCGATCAAAGGTTTCTTTTCCTACCCAGATTACAGCAACCCCAGCTCATACAGGGATTCCCATTCCAGCAGTTGAAATTTATGCCATTTCCCAAGCTGCTCATCTTCCCTCTGCTCATCACCCAAATCCTTTCCTTTCCCCAGACCAAATCCAGAAGCTTTCACTCCTTCTGAACCAGTCATGCCCTTTCCCTTCGGTCTCCCGTGTTTCCCCCAACCCCAGATCTTACACCTCCCTCCTCTCCCAAAAAATCTGCCCCCAACCTCCTGGATTGATGGTAAGCCCACTATTACTATCCCTAAGGAAATGATTTCCTCTAGCTATGAGTCTTTCTCTTTTTCTGTGATTGGAAGATTTGAGGGGAGACGTCCTTCTCTTAAGTGGGTTGAGCAACAAACAAACCAACCTTGGAACCTCCTCATCAGGAACCTGATTTCCCTTACAGAACAGGGTTTCTTTCTATTCAGGTTTCACCGCTCCCAGGTACAAGATTCCCTCCTTTCCTCTTCCCATGTCTCTATTGGTCATAGAAAGCTCCACCTCCTCCCTTGGTCTCTTGGCATGGAATCTTTTTCATGGCCCACCCTATCCCCCACCTGGATCAGGTTAAAGGGACTCCTTCCCACTGCTAGAGCCAAAACATCCTCTTCTCCATAGCCAATTCTATTGGCAATCCCATCCTGGTGGATGAGATGACATCTTTCCAAAGAATCTTCTCCTATGCCAGAATATGCATTAACCTAGATCTCCAAAAGCCAAAACCCTCCTCCATTGTAGTTGACCTGGCAGGTGACTCCAAAGTTGTTGTTGATGTCCTATATGAAAACGTTCCCTGCTCCTTGTGTCTTGGGTCTGGGCATGGTGAAGGCATGTGCCAATCTGCCTAGAGTACAGGGAAGCCCAGACCAAAACCCCCTCCTAGATCCTCTGCGCCAGGCCCACTCCAAACTCCTCCTGCCCTCGAGCTAGACCATTCTACAGCTGATCAAGATTTTGGAAAGACCCCCCACCGAGTTGTTTCTCTAAGTCCTATGGTTAAAAAAACTTCTCACACTGTGGTTGACCCCATTCCCCTTGATGATTCTCTATCTCCTACTGCTTCTTCTTTAGAGCTCCACAACCCCTTCTCCTTTCTGGAACCAGTTATCCAGGTGGCTCCTTCCTCCCCATCAGCCAGCCTTGTTCCTCACCCCCTTCACTCCAGTCCCCAGAGCCCCCAAAGCAACTACTTCAAGGCTGGTATCTCTAATAATCTCTCTATAGACCTCTGTTTCCAGGAAGAGCCTCCTTCCGCTACTGACAATCCCTCCATCCCTGCCTCTAGAGCAGCACACCCACCCCCCCCCCCCCCCGCCCGCCTTAATTTGGTCCCCTTCTTCTACAGATCTGGTCTCAGTTGTCCAGCCTACCAAAATGAAAAAGAAACCAAAACCAAAAGAGAAAAAGAAACCCAGGTCTACAAAGGAATCCCCCAGCCTCAAATCCTGAACTGGCCTCCTTCCATCACCTCTGTTAGGGATTTTGTGTTTTCCAATTTGATGGATGCATTATCATTTTAGCATCATTCGAATTTTCACACATGTAATGATTTAGAAATTCTTCAAAAATCTTGATTTACACATCCATTATTTTTTAGACTTGTAGAAATATTGATTTATGCATGTTTTGATTTTAAACTTGAATGCATTTAGTTTTCAAAAGAAGATTTTCGAATCAAGCTTGCCTATGGTTTTAAAAGTTTCAAATCATCTTAGGCATTTTAGGTTTCATGTTTTTTTAAAACTCGTAGATTGATTTAAAACATGTTTCCAGGCTTGATTCTATGACCCATAACTCCCTCTAGCAAAATACTTTGGAGTAGCTTTTTACTTAATCGTTTAAGATGGCAAAACTTTTTTTTGGTGCTACAGTACTTGCTATAGTAATTTTGCTACAGTGATTGCTACAGTGATTTTGGTCAACGGAATTAATGTCGATCGACTGAACTCAAGATGTCGGTCGACCGACACTTGACCGAACCCAGTTCGGTTCGCGTTCCAGAATGGTCAAAACTAGCCGTTTTATGACCGTTGAGAGTTCGGTTGACCAAACTTGAGTTCGGTTGACCAACAATAGAGCCATTGGACAGTTTTCTCTATATAAACGGATCATTCCTAGGACTAATGTGAGGATCCAAGGGATACTCCTTGAGGTATTTTGAGACCAAACAAAGGGGAATGAGATAAGGAAGGCTAGTTAATCAAAAGGGAAGCTAAAGCTTGGAATCATAAGTAAATCTTCTATGTAAGCTTAGTTTTCATTTTCATATGTTTTCATGCTTTGCTTAAATTATTAGTAAATCATTTTAGGCATGTTAACTATGATTTGTTGTGTCCTTAACATATATATGTGTTGAATTGATTAATTGTTTTGGATACATCACCTTGATTCAAACCAAGTAGGACTCAAATTAGTATATCTAAGTGAATCATGTTTTGGAATCATCTTTGAAATTATATGTAACATGATTCCTATACTTGGTTGAATCTTTGGTTGTTGTTTTTCATCATAAGAAAACCACTTTCAAATCTATCTTATGTTTTGGATTCAACAACTTCACAAATCACATGTATTTTGTTTTAAAGTTTTACACAACTTGCTTAGCATTGATATACATCATTTTCAAGTTGATTTTTAAATTACATGTGATTTGTTCCTTCACTTCAATCAAATCTATTTTTGTGTTTTACACTTTCAAAAGTTTTAAGCTTGCATTCATTGAGCTATCATTTTTAACTTGATTGAAGTTTTTCTCACACACACACCATGTGCATTCATCTTTGTATTTCATAAAGTGTTGTGTGAGTTTGTTTTAATTTTCATATCAGCCTAACTAAGAGGCATTGTAATTGAGCTTAAACTGTATCTCCATCAAGTGTATTCTCAACACTACTCAGAGAGAGAACCAACCTTCTGATTGTATAGGTTATTGCTTAGCCTAGAAAAGCATAGTGTATAGGTTGCTGTTTAGTCTTGAAAAACATCAGTGTTAGAGGTTATTGCTTAGCCTATTGAAAAGCATTGATAGTGGAAATCCGGTGGAGTGTTGGATCACAAGCCGGTAGTGGATGTAGGCATTGAGGCCGAACCACTATAAATCATTATGTGTTGGTGCATGCTTTGTGGTGATTGTTTTTGTTAACTTCCGCATTTAGTTTGATAATCATCACTAGTGACTAATTTAATTTAAAGAAGTTAAAATTGGTCACAATTGGTCACTAATTTGAAGCTCGCCCTATTCACCCCCCTATAGGGTAAGGATCCCAGACTTTCAACCTCATATTCATGCCTAAAACCTTGTTTTGGAACTGTAAGGGAATTGCAAACTCCCCAACTTCTAGGACCCTCACCTACTTGGCCAAAACTCATTCCACTGACATAATTTTCCTCTCAAAACCTAAAAATCCCAATGCCACTTCCCTATACCAGAACCTGGAAAGGCTACGCTACTCCTTTTCTTTTTCTAACTCCCCCCACCCCTCTGCTCCATCTGGTGCTTCACCAAAGGCCCCCCTTCCTACTATTTTGCCTTGGTTGACTACTCCACCCAGCACCTCACCTTATCCTTCTCACCCTCTTCAAATTGCCCTCCCACTTTCATCATTGGCATTTATGCCTCAACCTCTCCCATTTAGAGGAGATCCCTTTGGCAGTACCTGTGTTCCCCTCCCTTTCCTACCCACATCCCCTGGGCAGTTATTGGTGACTTCAATTAATTATGTCTCTTCTGCTGTAGATAAACTCAGTATCCATCCTATTAATTCCCTAGCTACCTCGAAACTCAACAATATGATGGTTTCTTCTGGCCTGCTGGACATTGGCTTCTCTGGTAGCAAGTTTACCTGGTCAAATAATAGGCAAGGAAGGTCCTATGTGGCTGCCAGGCTTGACCGCTCCCTCACTAACCATGCTTGGTCCACCTCCTTCCCAGATGGTCTTCTTCAGCACTTGGTGAGGCAGAATTCTGACCACAACCCCATTTTACTGTGTACTCATCCTCCAATAGCTGTTAGATTCATTCCTTTCAAGTTTGAGGAAATGTGGATACGCTACCCCTCCTTCAAAGATTTGGTGGCTACTGTGTGGAACCATCTTGTTCAAGGAAATCCTCAGTTCATCCTTCACCAGAAGCTTAAGTCTCTTAAAATCATATTGAAGTCCTGCAACAAGGAAGTTTTTGGAAACCTCAAGAAAAACATCTTTGCTGCTGAAAACAACATCCTTCTTTTGCAAGAAAGCATGGACTCTGTCCCCGTGGAGTCTACCATATATGCCCTTAGCTTTGCAAGATGCACTCTTTAAAATCTGCTTCTAGCTGAAGAAATCCATTGGAAACAAAAATCTAGGACTAAATGGCTTTAGGAAGGAGATAGAAACACCAAAATTTTCACCTTACTGCTGAAATCAGAGGCTCCAAAAGCTTGATTGATAAAGTGGAATTCAAAGGCAACTCCATCGATAGTCACCCTGAGTTAAAAGCAACTGTTGTGGAATTCTTCTCTAACATCTACAAGCCCTCTCCTGTCCATATGGATCCTAGGCTCTTTCAAGTGCACAACAAGAGAGTTTCTCCCGCCCAAAACTCTATGTTGCAAGTAGTCTCCTCCAATGAAGAAATCAGAAATTCAGTTTTCAGCCTTAAAATATCCAGCTCTTCTGGTCCTGATGGGTTCTCTGGCAGCTTCTTCTGCAGCTGTTGGGACATTGTTGGTAACTCTGTTATTGCAGCAGTTAATAATTTTTTCTTGTCCAGAAAGCTCCTCAAAGCTTCTAACTCCTTCTTCATATCTCTTATCCCTAAAATAGCTGCTCCTTCTTCCTTAGGTGACTACCACCCTATTAGCCTTCTCAATTTCTCTTATAAAATTATCTCGAAGATCTTAGCTTCCATAATGGCTACTGTTCTCCCGGACCTCATTTCTCCTCATCATGTGGCCTTCATCAAAGGCAGAAAAATTCAAAACCACATTGCTCTAGCCCATGAGCTTACTCAAAGCCTTCAAAAGGGAGCTAAAGGCAAAGGTATTTGCTTGAAGCTGGACATCTCCAAAGCCTTTGACAAGTTGAGTTGGGATTTCTTATTCAAAGCCTTGGACTTCTTCGGTTTTAGCATTGCTTGGTCCTCCCTTATCCAGGAATGTGTGTGCTCCTCTAAAGGCTCTGTTTTTTTTTATTAACAGAGAGCTTGTTGGATACTTCGCTGTGGAATGTGGGCTTAGGCAGGGAGATCCCTTATCCCCTTACCTTTTCATCCTTGCGGAAGAGATTCTCAGCCTCAACATTGATAATCTAGGTTCCCAGCAGTTCGTGACTCTGATATACAATGCCCAGCCTCTCCCTCCATCTGCCACCTGATGTTCGCTGATGATATTCTTCTCTTCTTCAAAGCTCTCCCTAGGAGTATTAAAGCCATCAAAGAAGTGTTGGAAGCTTATCAATTGTTTGCTAGCCAGCACTTCAATCTTAGGAAAAGTCATATCCTCTTTGGCAATTGCAGACAGCCCTTCAAAGTCAGAGTTTTGAGATCCCTTGGCATTTCTCAGGCTTTTTTCCGGGTTAAATACCTGGGAGTTCCTCTCTTCATTGGCAGCCCCAAAGCTCACTACTTTGAGAGTTTGAAGGATTCCTTTAGGCAAAGGCTCTCTAGTTGGAAAAGAAACTGCTATCATTTGCTGGGAGAGTCATTCTTGTTAAACATGTGCTTCAAAGTCTCTCTATGCACATCCTACTTGTTTTCCCCATCCCTAGCTCGGTCTGCAACTTCCTTGAGAAATGGATGAGGAATTTTCTTTGGTCTGGGGGACTTGATCATTCTAAGAGAAGCCTCCTTCATTGGAATTCTGTTTGTCAGCCAAAGTCTGAAGGAGGGCTGGGCCTTCGTCGCTTCAAGGACCTGATCCATGCCAATTCAGTCAGGTTAGGCTGGGTGGCTCTCTCCTCTTCTTCCTTGTGGGCTATCTGGTTTAAAGCAAAGTACTGAAAGGCTTCTCTCCTCGGCACCCTTTCTCCCTCTCCTCTAGCTCTTGCATCTGGAGACCTATAAAAGAGGAATTCGCAATTTCTTTTTCATAACAGCCACTGGGTTTTGGGAGATGGGAAAAGTATTAGTTTCTGGCTTGACAAATGGCATGGCCCCCTTTCTTTGACGCAGATCTTCCCCCAGATTCATGTCCCTTGGGCTGATTCTGTCCATGACTTCTTCTCTAACAACCAGAGGCTTATAAACCTGTCTCTCCCACATCAGTTGGCTTCCTTCTCCTTCTCTCTCCTTTCCTCTTTCTCCCTGGCTACTGAGCCAGATTTGCTGGTCTGGTTTAGCACTAATTCCAGCCAACTCTCTTTTGCTACTGCCTGGGAGTCCATCAGATCCAGACGTCCACCCACTCCCTGGTATAAGTTTGCCTGGAACAGCCTCCTAAAGCCTTCTGCAGCTTGTTTTGCTTGGAAGTTGTTCCATAACAAACTTCCTACTAATGTCTGGGCCCAGTCTATTGGTGTGCAGTTGGCGTCCTCCTGTTACCTTTGCAGCTCTCACCAAGAAAATGCGTTCTCTATTCTTCCTCTGCCCCTTCACTGCCTCCTTCTGGGAGTGGCTTCAGGTTAAAAGAAATTTTAAGTTTGGCCCTTTAAGCTCTGTCTCCTCCAAGTGGGACACCTTCTCAGCCAATTCCTGACACAAAGCCAAGAAGGGCTTGTGAGCCCTCTTCATTATTGCAATCTTTAGCATTTGGAAGGTCAGAAACCAGACTGTCTTCAACAGTAAGTCTCCTTCTCTTGACTTTGCTGTTAACTTCTTCTTGATGGATGCTGCTGCTTCTCTGAGGAAAATGTCTACCTCTTTTACTCACAACACTTTACATTCCTTTTTTCTCTTATGTAATCAGCCCTATCATCCTGTAAGATAGTGCTTGGTTTCCTTTCTTTTTGTGGTTTTCTTTGCCTTGTTTGGCCTCCTTCTGGCTGTTTTTTGGCCTTTCTGTGGCTGTTTGTTTGTTCCACTCCCGTTTTCTCTTCTTAATTCAATTTCACAATTTAGCAAAAAAAAAAAAAAAAGCCGGGGTCTTGTATTTGGAGAAGGATTGGGTCTTTGGCTCCCATCCTGCAGAGAGGCAGCTCCTGGACTATTGGGAATGGTCAATCCATCCTTATGTGGTTTGACAATTGGATTGACCATGAACGCATAGCCCCTAGATTTCCGCTCTTACATTTCTCTGAATGTGATAGGGCTGCGTATTTCTTTCAAGGCAATGAATGGCTCCTCCCTGACAGTCTTCCAATCGTGGTGAAGGACTTCCTCATTTAGCTGAACAACATCATTCTTCCTAGAGATCCATCTGCCCCGGACTTGCTCTCCTGGAAAGGAAATTCCGCAGGGACTCTTACACCTCAAATATGCCTAGGACACTTCTGAGAACTAGAGCAATTCAAGTTCAATGGCATGAGCTTGTTTGGAATAATTTCATCAATCCAAGGCTTTCCTATTTCAGCTGGCGCCTTCTTTTCCGGAAAACGCCAACCGATCTCGCAGCAATGCGCAAAGGGAGCTCCTTGACTTCTAGATGCTACTTGTGTCTCAAAGAAGGATAATCTGATCTTCATTTGTTCTTCAATTGTAGTTTAGCTCAATAGCTTTGGTCTTGGCTTCTCAGTCTAGGAAGCCATCCTCCTTCCCCCCCCCCCCGTTCTCTCCCTCTTTGTCTGGACTGCTTTAGGGCAAGGTGTAGATGTCCATGGAAGAAAGTCTGCCGCTACAATTTTCTTCCAAGCCATCTACATCCTCTGGTTCCTCTGTAACGAAACAAAGCACCGTTGCATGCATCCTTCTTTGATTAAAGCTCATTTGGTCTTTCTGTATAGACTGGGGGGGTATGCTCAGCCCAATCTCTGGTAAGTGAATTCATTCTCACCCCATCTTGAAGTCTTTTGGGTGGACTGTATAGTTCTCCTTCTTCTCTCTCTGTTGTTAGAGGAGTATGGTGTATTCTGAAGGATGTGCAAATCTTTGTGAAGCTCTGCTGTCTATATTGCTTTGTGTGTGAGGGGTTGTGGGGTTGTTGGGCAGTGTGGTGTTGTGCTTTGGAGTGCTGGTAGCTTCTTGTTTTGAGGCTCCTTGTTCTGCAACTGTTGCTCTCTTCTTTCCTGGGAGGAGCTCTGGTTTTGTTCAGTGTTGTGCTGGTTGCGGTGGCAGTGTCCTTGCTTTGCTCTGTTCAGCTTGGGTGCCTGCTCTATCCTGTGAGTTCGGTTTCATTTGTTTTTGGTTTTTCTTTCTGTTGTTGAGCTGTCCTCTTCTTCTACTCTTTCTGTTTTGGCTCCAGTTGGTTTAGCCCCTCCTTTTCTTAGAGGTGGACCTTTTGTTTTGATTGTTTCCCTTGGCTGTATTTTTTTTTCCCTTTTCCTGGGGGCTTTGCCCTTCTTTTCAATACATACTTACCAATTAGGAAAAAAAAATAAAAAATTGTGCCAATTGGGAATGGGTGCAGCCCGTAGGTGCTACTAGGGGCTTGATCTCAGTATGGGATGCATATATGTTTGAGTTGGAAGATGGCTTTTGTGACGTTATGATATCATATATATTATTTGTTTTATTATTATTATTATTATTATATAATTGATTGTATTTTAATTAAATACGTGATTAGTAAGTGGGGACCACGCTAGACTTAGGTTGGTGAGTTAGGCTTGTTGGATAGGTGTCTTACCCATAGTTAACCCGGGCCCAATTTAGTGGAACATTTTTTCTCAAACCAAAACTCTAATCCTTCTCTAATCCAAACTCCTATATTTTTTTAAAACCCAAACTCTATTTTTTAGAATCTAAGTTAGGCTACAACTCTTGTTTTTATTTCCTATTTATACACCACCACACACTTTTATTTTCACACACAACTCTCTCTCTGTCTCTCTTCTAACTTTTTTCTGGGTTAGCGTTTTGGGCTTTGGCAGTAGCATCTCTAGACTGTCTCCTTCAACCGCGGATCTCAAGCAAGTACCTAAACATAATTTATAAATTTAATGCTTGTATTTCTCGTTGATTCGTGTGTGAATCCATATAGAAACCCGTTTTTTATACCCTTTCATGTGATGATACTTTTATTGGTGATTCGATTGATTTTCTCATGACTATAGTACTATAGCAATATTCTGGTTTTATGTTGACCACCGCCCACCTCTGTTTAGATTTCAAAACCGGACCTTGTAACTGGGGAACACAGACAATTTGGGAACTGTACCATGTTTTGGAAGTGGGACCCAGGTGGACCCCACTGATGTTTGATCGGGACCGCAGATCCGGTAGTGGACCCTCAAGCGACCTCATAGATGCTGGACCCGTAGGCAGCGAACCCCGTTTGGACCATCTTCTTGTAGACTGATCAGCAGAGGGCGTGCTTAAGGGGGGAGATTCAGTTTGGGCAGCAGATGGTTGTGAGACCCATTGGTTGATCCGATCAAAGATCTGGTCCATCCATTGGGTTGGACATGGTGGGGTGACATTAGGGATGTGAACCCGTGAGAGGTGGACCCTGTTTGATCCGCCATCCAAACACCAAACAGCGGGCATGACGGTAGTAAAGAAGAAAGGGGATAATTCTGTTTTTGGAGACTGTGGGGCCTAGGTGGGTCACTAAAGGGAATCAAAACCATAGATCTTAAAGAGGGGGCCTGGGCGACCATCATGGTAAGGTCTGATCTGGGTCTTGATGAGCGGGATCCATGATTCTAGCAAGCTAAATGTCCCAGGCGTGAGGTTTCATTTTTACTGGGAACGTTCTGTACAGAACGTGTGCTGATGAGGGGAAGAAGAGATGGTGGGAATTGGTGGTCCGTGAGTGCATGAAAAAAGTGAGGGATTTTGTAGGGATAAGTGAGAGAAAGAGATTGGTGATGTGTGAGGATGAGAGGGAGATTGGTGATGACATGGTGGGGGCAGAGATGACTTCTGTCATACAAATTGACTTTTAACACTTTGGCCCTTTAGATTTTAGAATAAAAGCCCATTGTAATTTTCATGAATTCAAATTAGACCTTGGGCCCATTTTATAAAAAATTGAATTTGGAAAAATGTTATAAATGGAATCCTTGGGTTTTCTAAATTATAAACTAAAATTTGTTATTTCCTATTATTAGATTTTAAACCATATCTATGGTTTTTAATATGTTAAAATTATATTTTTTGTACTTTATTAATTGGATCATTGGACCAAGTAAATATCGTCCTGGCAAACGGTATCTTACCAACATGAGATTTAGTACTTCGTATGACTTCGAGGAAATCCTAATGGATTCGGGCTCAACTCATCTCTATTGGAAAACCCTTAATTGGGTCTATGCACCATTGATTGAGCGGGGATGTGTTGATCTCTTATCTAATAGAGGTTCCTGTGGTTGTTGGGTACGAGACCTTATGTTTGACCATAAGATTGGCTTGTGATTATTCATTGACATTCGGGTTTACATACATGATTGAGTTTGATATTGGTCTATTAGTTGCATACCCTATGTTGATTGGATATGGACCGTGATGTGGCGTGGCAATCGATTAAGATATTATAGAGGTTTATTCGAATGATTTGTTTGGTATTCGATTATGAATTATTGTGCAGCCAGCCCTTCACTTTGACTTAGGTTTCTGTGTCAGAGCTTTACAGATCATTAGGTCTATTCTACTATAATATGTATATATATGTATATTGATTTGGTTATATTCGAACGACTGCAGTTGTATGTGGACGGCTGATCACTGATGTGTACAGACACTCTAATATCCGACTTTCGAACCGGTTTATCCGGCCTACGATTTTGATTACGAACCGGTTTATGATCGCCGGCCTTCGAACGAGTTTTCCCGCTTTAAAGTTAGGGTTGACCACCCAAAGCAGTAGCAGTGCTTCAGTGTCATTATTGTATTGCTCTATTGTGTAGAATGGATTTAGGTTATACATTCTTTTTCATCATTGTTCTATTGTTAATCTCTTATGATCATTACCTGTCTTTACTCTCATTGATCTTGTATTTTATTTATGAATTATGCTTTTGTGCTTGCTGTTTACTTTGTTTATTGGTGCATAGGTACCAACCCCTACTCTACTGTGGAGACGGAGGATGGTCAAATGTTTCAAGCGTTTGAACCAGTTGAAGAACATGAGTGGAGAGCCGGAGATGGCTACAGAGCCGTCTGAGCCTACCTGAGAGGGAACGTCATCTTAGAATTTCTTTAGATGAATTTTCTTTAATTATAAATTTTTCCTTGGTAATTGTTTGATTTATTCTGCAACTTTAATTATTATTCCTTCATCTGATGATTGTGTTGGATCTTAATTATGAACCTTGAATACCAATTGAATAACGCTTCCATTGAATTTAATGAAATTTATTTTGATTCACCACGGTTTGCTATGTGGGTCCACTTTTGGAAGCTTGTGTTGTATTAAACACAGGAAAATGAATATTTCTTTTGATTTTTCACGTTATCCCATGTTTGTATTTTTGGGGACGTGACAACTTTAAGTCTCAAAGAACAATAGGTATTAAGTTGAAAGTGTTGCAGATGGTTTGGTTTGGGCTGTGTTTAAAGTCTACGGGCCTAACGAGGACTCCGAAAGAGGTGATTTCTTGAAGACCATCTCAGATACCAGGAGACTATGGTAAGTGCTTTTTTCAATATGGGTGTGGGTTTTAGAGTTGGGGAGGGAAAACTTGTTCATTTTTGGTTTGGTGATTGGGTCGAGGTAGGGCAATTACGATCTCTTCTCCCTAGGTTGTTTAGAATTGTGTCTAATAAAGTGGCATCTGTGAAAGATTGTTATTTTTGGGATGACTCTAAGGTGTCATGGCATGTTTCTTGTAGGAGTGTGTTGCATCAGTCCAAGGCATTGGAGTAAGAGTCATTATTAAGTATTCTTGCTAATGTTTTTTTTTTTTTTTTTGTAGGGATGAGGAAGACATTCATATTTGGAAGCCTTGCCCTTTGGGGAGTCTCTCTGTGTAAGACCCCGACCCGAGTGAACCCGATTAGTGTTTATTAAGTGGTGTGTTAGTCTTAAGCGTGATTAGTGATTTTGGCTAAGTTTGGTTTGGAATAGCTTTTGAAATAGTTTTTGGGGAATTTTGATTGTCTTGTGTTAGTGGGACCCTTTGGGGGGGTTCCTTTTTATGACATTGCATGCACTTGAAGATTTATCGGAGATTTTGCATTTGTTGTTTTAATCTCCTCTTATTGGTATTGTTAATCCATACAACTTTTATATTGATCCCGTCCCCGTTCGAAATCCTGAAACCCGATTTCATAGCCTTGAGGGCAAAACAGTCATTATGCACAAAATCTGTACCCAAAACTTGATATTCCCGAAACCCGTGAAACATATACTTTTTGAAAATAAGATATTTCGACGATCACTTTTCTCTTCTTCGTCGAATTCATTAGAAGCCCCGAAAGCCATGAATCCAGCCCAATTAGGTTTCTAGAGGTGGAGCCCACTCCCCATTTGTGTATAAGGAAACCTTTTCCCCTTCCATTTCCTTTTTCCAGCACAAGAGAGTGAATCTAGGGTTTTCCATTGCCTTCTTCTTTCTCTTGCTTTCCATCACCAAACTCACCACCAACCTTGCACAAATTGAGAGGAGGAGATCATCACCTTCTTCATCATCACCATAGCTCTCTATTGGTACCATTGCTAGAGAAAACCCTCCATTACAAGACTCCTTTTGAGCTCACCTTGTCCATTAGAGGACCTTACAAGTAAGTAACCCTTCTCTTCTTCTAGAATTGTGTTCTCCTAGCTTAAGGGAATCTCCATCTTTGTTATTGAAGTTTCTTTCTTCCTATTCTATGTTTTGACTCTTTAGGGTTTTATTTTGGGATTTTCCTTGTAGCTCGGACCTTTGATTTAAAGGACTTGTTAGAGCCTGATTTGCTTACTAGAGACCAAGGCAAGTGGATGAATGATTTTTCCTAAGCTTTCATTGACTTTGGATATTTTCCATTAATGCATAGTTATTGCTTTGTTTTGAAATGAATGCTCATGATAGGGTATTAATGGTACATTTATGGTCCAAGAGATGTGTTGGTTCATAGCATTTAATTCCTCATGTTTTGTCTCAAATATATATCTTATGTGAAATGGTTTCATTCTTTATTTCCTTGCGATTGGATGTGATATGGATGGAGGAGAATGTGATGGATGTAGTGAGAGATTTGATGTTATTTGAACGGAGTTTTAGACTCGTCATCTGATGTATAAAAGTGGCTAAAAAGGGATTGTAGAAGGAAGAGATAGAGAGGAGCTGAACTGGTCCGGAATCAGTTTCTGGACATTTCGCTCGAGCGAACATGACACTTCGCTCGAGCGACCTGTCCAGAGAAGGGTTCGAAGCATTCCAGTAGCTTGGTCGCTCGAGCGGACATCCCAGAACCTGTTCTAAAGAGTTGTTCGTTCGAACGCACTATAAACTTCGCTCGACCCAATGAGTTCGTTTGAGCAACCTCAACTTCGCTCGAGCGAACCCACCCAGACAGCCGTTCCAGAGAGCTACTCGCTCGAGCGAACTCTCCAGTCCGCTCGAGCGATGAGCCTTGTGGGTCAAGGCTATGTTTGGGACCACGTTTAACTATTTCAACGTATTAGGACTATTCTTTGGGAACCCCTCTATGTCAAGGAAATTTGCTAAGCAATGTATGAGGCCATTCGTGAAAGAAACCATATCACGAAGATGTCATTTGAGGTTTTGAAAATTCGGAGTGCATAAGGAGTCCGGAATGTCCCCAAACTCAAAGAGTACCAGATTGTTAGTAGACTGACATACGGAGCCCCTATTCACTTCAAATAGATATTTTACCCGAAATGTCAATTGTTTACTGTACTTTATCAATCCCGAGATTTATACTACGTGCCTTGTTTTCCCGAAAGCATTGAATTACACTTGATATAGCTACTTGTCTTGAAGTGCATTGCACCACATGAAATGATAGTGTGCCCTTGAGCACCCTCGTCTTGCCTGTGTATTTATTGTACTTGATTAATTGCATATGTCTCGATTGTATTTGACCTATGAGTCGGCACCACTAAACTTGGATAACCCTGTTGGTCTGATCCACCGACTTGGAGATCCCCCTCTTGTCCTGCCAGCTGCAGTTTGGATTCCGCTACCCGGTTATTATCTTGGTCTTGTCCCGATGCCGTAGATTGCTACTGTGGTCCCCGATACCGTGGTCTTGTCCCGATGTATAGTATATGTATATGTATTTATAAGATCCACTGTTTCTCCTCACCTCGAGTGACTGAGATCAGTGCCTAGTTATTGCTCTATCCCTTTAGTGATAGAGGACTTAGCTTCGTGTGGTTGCCATCTTGATTGTTTCCCGTTCCCTTGGTTACCTTTACATATTTTATGATGCATACCCGTATTTGAATAAATGTTTTATCTTGTTTAGAGAAATTGTCATTTAAACAGGTTCAAATGTTTTTGGAGGTAAATTCACGTATTTTTTTCATATTGTTATTGTGTTTTATCCATTTGCCAAACCGTCGTGTTTGACCTACTCTTTGGTACTCAGGTCCCGTTGTTGGTTATCCCGAGGAAGAGCACAAGGAGGCGGTCGTAGAACCGCAACAGTTAGTTGAGTGGCGTGCTGATGACGTCATGTAGACGTTTGGTGGCTATGAGAGACTTTATATTTTGGGAAACTATTTAACCATTCTTTGGATTGGTATTTTGGTTATATTGGCCTTGTGGGCCTCTATTTTTGGGGAAATGTAATTAAATGATAATTGTATCAACTTTAACTTACTTTGGGTAACATGCTAATGATCATTGCTCATTCTGATACGGTTTACACTAGTGCTATTATCTTTATAATTTGAGATGGATTGAATATTCGATTTGCTACACGCTTCCGCACTTAAAAGAAATATTCATTTATGGTTGTGATATCCTCACCGCGGATACATGTGGAAAATTAAATAAATAGATGAAATCATTAAATGTTGTAGTATCATCATCATTAATAATGTCCCAATCCCGGATCAGTCACGTGGGGGGGCCCGGTCCGGGGTCGCGACACTCTGTTAGATATTTTTATGAGATTTCCTCCTTGGATTCGGGGAGTCCAAGGATTCGGGGAGTCCAACTCACCTATACCTTGTGTGGTGTAGCATGGTTCCCCTAAGGGTTAAGGTTTTCTTCTGGCTGACGGCTACTATCAAAATCTCTATTGTGGATAATCTTAGAAGACGAGGCATATTTTCAAAAGCCATTTCAGTCATTTGTGTTTTCTGTGGGAAGGAAGAAGAATTTATCAATTTCTTGTTTGTGCATTGTGACTCGCTTCATATGTTTGGATATTTTCTTATATATGAAGAAATGTTCAATTTCTTTTGTGTGTGTGTGTGTGTGTGTGTGTGTGTGTTGGGGGGGGGGGGATCAATTTGTTCAATCCTTTGGAGCTTGATCCCCTTCTCTATTCTTTGGTCAATTTGAAAGGAGATAAACGATAAGATCCTCAAAGGCGAGTCAAAGACTGAGGAGGATATTATCTTCTCTATCTTTCTTACGAGAGCTAAATGGGCAAGCATTAGAAAAGAGTTAAAGCACTTGAGTATATATAATATCATTAATAATTGGGAAGCTTATTGAGGGTGTAGTTATGCTAAGAAGAAACTTAAAGTTGCTTGGTCTTCCCCTTCTCAAAATGTTCTTAAATTTAATGTGGATGGTGCGCCAAGAGGAAAGCCAGGTCTTGCAAGTGTTGGTGGCGTCTTAAGGAACTACAAGGGAGAGGTGTTATTTATATTCTCAAAAAATGTAGGCATTAAAGATTCCAATGAGGTGGAAGTGTTGCCTATTTTAGAAGCAATAAGGATTTGCACATCTCATGGTTATCAAAATATATTGGTGGAAAGCGACTCTTCAGATGCATTATCGTGGATTTCTTCTTTAGATAAGAGTCCTTGGAAATTTCAATTCGTTTTCAATGAAATCAAGACCTTATCTTCATCTATGAATGTTGGGTTTCATCATGTGTATCGATCAGCAAATGGCATAGTGGATGCTTTGGGCAAAGTCAGAAGCAGAGAGAGATGTTCCTTCTTTTTTTTTGCTCCTTTGTAATTTGTATTTTTCTGCATTGGTATTTAGCTCTTATGCCCTTCGCGCGTTTGTTCTTGTGCTTTTATCTTTATTTTATACTTTTTAATCTTTATTATAATTTACTGTTACCATAAAAAAAAAGAAAAAAAAAACCTTGACCCTTCGGCCTCAGCCCTTAGATTCGTTAAATGCTAGTTGGAATGATAACATCCAAAACGTCGCTGGTTAGTACGGCGTTTTAAGATTAATCATGCTTTTTTTTTTTAACAAAAAATAGAGACATTCATGTTGGGCACCTGGAAGATGCACCGTCATGTCCCTTTTGTATGACTGAAAGCATTCATTTAGATGGAAATTGGAATTCATTTGTAAATGTTAGTCAGAGGCTAATATTGAAAAGTATTTATACTGCCTCTACTAACGCCTCCAAGTTTTGATAGCAATGGCTAGTCAGAGCCTACTAGTCGCGAGTTCGAATGCCAAGTGGAACGACCGAGTTCCACCTGAGGGGGAGTGTGTGAGAACTTGGTTCGGGCGGCACCCTTAACCACAAAGCGTAGCGTATCAACCACGGGCTTCAAACGGTGAGTCTCCGTCAGTCCGCATCGGAAATATCCAAGTCCTGACCCTGAGTTTATAAGTCAAATCCCGTATTAACTTAGCATGAGGTCTTTTAAAACCGTGCGGCCTCGGAAACCGTAAGAACTCTGAAGTTAAGCGTGCTCGGGCGAGAGCAGTACTAGGATGGGTGACCTCTTGGGAAGTCCTTACGCGTGCACGTAGGTGAGTCGGCTCCACCAGAGGAGGAGTAATGAAAAGTATTTATGCCGCCTCTACTAACGCCTTAAGATTTTGGTAGAAATGACTAACTGGAATTAGAAATTGACAACGTTACATTTTAAATAGCAGAGACCACTATGGTCAGTTTACAAGGACATGCTTGTCATCCATCCTGCTATATCCTAATGTATAGTACTACTATATAGAACCCTGGTATCTTAGATTAGATTCACACTACTGTACCAACGATCTAATTATATAGCAGGTAAAGAAAAATGGGAAAAAAAAATTTACCATGTTCATCACTCTTATTTACATGCTATTTCTGATCTATTACATGCCCTTAGATATAGACATTCCAGAGCGAAATAATGCACATGGCATGCATGGTTGGAACCAGGGTTTCTCATTGGTAGTGGTCATCCACAGCAATGTCATTGTCAATATGACTCAGTTTTTTCTGACGAGGACATCAATATCAAGTTATATCGGATTCCTTGTCTTCCGAGTGTGATTATTTTTTTGCTTTTCCTTTTCTACTTGTTGTTGCCAGCTTTGCCCTGGCCAGGGTTGAAATTGTCAACTTGAAGATCAAGGATTGAGGGATTAATCATTTGATCCCTCAGCATTGTGTGATAATGAGGTGCCTATACCACTCAATTATGAGTTTGTTGGGTAGCATCACTTACTTTGATTTTCCTCGGAGTTGTTAGGATGTGAGGTGAATCGATGTGAGATGAGGTAAGGCCTTCCTTATGAGATAATAAAAAACCAAGGGGTCAAATCAAAAGAAAACAAATTCAAAATCTACTTTTTTTTTTAAAAAAAGTAAAAAATCAACCTACTTTCTCCAATAAATGGCAAAAAAGATAATCCTTTTACCCAAAAAGTAAAAAATATCATCTATCAAGCAGCTAAAAATAAAAGTCCATTATAACACCATATATTTTATTCTATCTTGCTTTGATGTTTTACCTCACTTTAGTTTAATTTACCATACATCCAAACATCATCGAGGGCATGTTTGTATAGCATCCACAAAAAATAGGTCCCATGTACTTTTTCTTTTCTGTAGGAAGAAGGAAAAGAAAAAAAAAAAACTCTACCCTTATAATAGCAATGTTTTTTCGTGAGATTGTAAAAAATATAGCTCGTTTTTATTTTATTTTTTTCACATAAAATTAAGCAGCCACACAAGATCTCTCACACAATACAAAAGCACAAAAGCGTCCAATTTTTTCTTGCCTTTTCTACTTGAACAAACCTGGTAGTACAACTTGTCCTAAAGTCTAAAGAGAACATCACCCGGCATGCCTCAGCCATAGGTGTCGTTTCTATCTTCATTGTTGTGTTCGGTTCTATCAGTGGTGCTATTTTTGCATTTCAATTGATATTTTACTGAATTTGATATGCACAAGAAAATGAAGGATTTGAAATTTTCAAATTTTATTGTTTCTATTAGGTAGGGATGTAAACAAGCCAGTTCCAATCCAGGTCCATGGTGGACACGGAACCGGAATCGTTAATGAGGCGGTGGAACCAGAACCATTTCGGAATCGGTTTCTTGTTTTGGAACCGAAACTGTTAATGAGAAGATGGAACTGGATTTGGAACTGAAACCATATATGGGACGGGTCCGGATCCGGGTCTGGGTAGAGAATAATATGAAAAATAACCTAAGTTTTTAGGAGAGATTTTCAAAAATTGAGGTAATATATCGATTCTCGGGTCATAACCAAGGTGGAACCAGACTCGGACCCGTTTAGGTCCGGGTCCAAAAAAAGACTCGTATTCGTAACCATTTACTTATCGGGGCATAAATAAGGACTCAAACCCAGTTTTTTAATGGGTTAGAACCCCCGGGTAATCAGAAAATCAGAGACTAGTTTACATCCCTACTTTTAGGGCATTTTTGTTTGCATTAAAACTCATATGATTCATACTGTTAGTAGTTAAAAATAAAGATTAAATTTTAATTTTTTTAAATAAGCATCAAATAATCTTTCCTTTTAGGGAAATATATTCAAAAGAAGATTGAACTTGAACAACTAAGGTGATGACCGGTTTGTTTATTTTCATCTTCTTTTGATTCTATTTCCTTAAAAAGAAGAGTCATTTGATGCTCATTTTTAAAGATACACATATATTCAATCTTCATTTTAAACCACTTATGTTATGAAATCTATTTATTCAATTCATATATATTATAATTAATGCAAACAAACACGGCCTTAGGTTTTTTTTTTTCTCTTTTAGATGGATCCAAAACTAGGGGACAAGGGAGGGAAAAGGCCTCCACAAAAGATTCTAAAAACCTCTCATAATTTTTTAAAATCTAATGCATTTTTTACATATGGAATCTCAAGACTTTTTCTTTCCATATAGTCTGTACCAGTGGCGGACCTAGAATTTTCGTTTGGGTGGGACTAAAAGTTTGCTAGACTAAACAATTGAAGAAAAGAAATTTGCTAGACTTTGCTAAACTATTTTCATGTAACCAAATAACGCCTATATGTTTTTCTTTAGAAAAATGTCCAACACATGGTACTCAACTAGATGCATGATAGTTATTAAAGATTGGGTAACGAAAACAATAGGAGTGGGTAACGAAGAAAATGTCCAACTCGTGGTGCTCAACTAGATGCCCTCCTACTTTTCTTTATTCTATATAATATGTATTTATATGTGTAAATATATATTCTATAATGCCCTTGTAAGAATCACTTAACAGTAATAAAATTGTGGGAGGGGGGTACGAAGGAAATTTTGCACCTCCATATCCATTATAAAATGCTGTCAAAACCCATACAGACGTACTTGATTCATTAATTTCATTAAAAACTTTGAAGTACAATCTTAGTATGAGTATTTTCTCCTAGCATGTGGCCCTACTTTTGTTGACGGAAATTGAAAATCCCCACTATTCTTTAAAAATCTCACATTTTTAGTATCTCTTTGTTCTTTTTATTTTTTATTTTTATTTTAAGGCTTTTGCCATGTGATCAAATATGGTACTGATGTCACGTCCAAACTGAAAAGAACCATGGTTTGGACTGCGTCAGGTTGAACCTTAACCTTAACCTTAACGCTTGAGTGGTTCAATCCCTAGTCCATTTTTAGAACATTTCATTTGAAAGATAATAAATTTCCGCTGCTAAAAAGGACAAAATGCAGCATAAATAACTGCCAATGCAGTGATATTTGTAGAAAAAATAAAGAAGAACAACTTGTCGGTTATTTCCATTGTTTGTTTTCTCTTTGAAGAAAGAGCCAATCAAAACAATTCAAAACATCAATCAAATACATTAATGTGTGTGTGTGAGGCTCTAATTCTTAGGTTATGATTTGCAATTAGTCTATCTAGTAAAATTAAAAAAAAAAAACACTATTATGTCACGAGGTAATTGGGTCACTCTTTAGGCTTTGTGCTAATTGGAATCCACTTTTTAAAAAGGTATAATATAGAATCCATCGTTTATGTCATTTTGAAAATTTTATGAGTAAGGGCGGCCCCAGGAAACTTTCCATGGAGGAGAGGGCACCACTATGTAAAATAAGGAAAACTTTTGAGCGGTCATACATAAAAATAGCTTGAAGTTTAGTTAGAATTGAAGGGATTTATTGAAATTTTGGCCCCCGGCCGGGGTTCCTCTAGCGGTGTTTAAGAGTGTATTTTTGCTAAAACATTTGAACGTACTAAATTGTCAACCACCATCCATTTTAACTGAAAACTCTAAAAAAAAAAAAAACAACCAACCCGCTTTTATTTTTAGAGCCAAAAGCACTAATTTATAAATAAGCTCTAAAGATTATGTTTATAATTAGAGGTTTATCAAATGCTCTAATTTGTAGGTATTGCATTGTCAACCACCATCCACTTTATCTGAAAAAGCTCTGAAGAAAAAAGCAGCCAGCTTTTTATTTTTAGAGCCACAAACTCTAATTTATAAATAAGCCTTTATAAGCTCTAAAAGCTATAATTATAATTAGAGATTTACGAATTTCTCTAATATATAAATCATAAAATAAGAGTTTAAGAAAGTTAAAACTAAAAACTAATTATTTTTATAGGGTGGGCTGTGTAGGTCATATGTGGGTGGAATGTATCCTTTTTTTTTTTCAGTACATCGGTGAGCACAGCTGGCACACACTTAGTTTTCTTTATTCAGTCACTCTGTGTAAATACTAAAACATCTAAAAAATCCTTTATAAGATCAAGAATCTTGATGAAACTAGGACCACGAGCAAAATGTCTGATCTCCCTAGCTAACGGGGAACTAATAGATATAGAGGCTAATGATTCCACCGTGTGCACCCACCCCATTAAAATCCAATCCGCTCAAAATGTAGCATTCTCCGGTCTTTCTCAATACTAAATGTTACCCCTATATCTATCAATAAAGAAGAAGATGATGATGATGATGATGATGATGATGATGATGTTGAAGCAGCGATTACTGGTAGATTGGTCTTATGGAAAACATGTGATTAACTCTATTCTATCTTTATAATTTAGTCAATGTCTTACACTTGGTTGACTATGGGAGATTTTCCTATTTGAGGAAATTTAGCTCTAGACAGATGAGTGGATGAGATTGATATAGAGCAATTGGATTTGATATGAGGGCGATTGTACTCTTGTATTAGCTCTAAGCCAAGTTTAACTTGAGATGAGGTTAGTTATGAAATTAATCACATGCAAAACACATGATTTGACTCCTCTTGATCATTTAACCACATGTTTCTCAATTGATCAATTTCACAGTCAATTATCTCTGGTTGGAGTGAAGTTTGGTATAGAGTTACTAAAGGATGACATTGAGCTTATAAGTGGGTCCAACTGCTAGAATCACCTGCATAAACTTCACCAATGTATTGAAATTATCTAGATATTATCATGATATTTACTCAAAAAAAAATTTTGATAATTATATTTTCAAATGTGGTCAAAAGTGAAAAAATCATAAAAATCATGACAATGTCAAAACAAATGGGAAAATTGTGAAATTCTAAAAGCTGATATTTAGAGCAAAGTGAAATAGATTTCAACAATATAGCGTTAAACAAGTGGCAGGGTGGGGGGATATAAGCTGGAGATATAGATTATACATTGGCTTTCCATTACTAGCGTGATGGCTGAGTATTTATTTTCTCCTCTCTCTTAAATTAATGTTTTGTTAAAGAGAGAATTATTATTATCATTATTATTATTTTCCGAAAGACAATACTTGTATTAAGAGAATAAAAAGGAAAGAGCTCAATGCCCACAAAAGAAAAATAGACTAGGATTACAGGTTCGCTTGGAGCAAAAAAGCATAAGAAAGAGAGAGCAAACATTTACAGAAAAATAAAATAAAAGCTATAACAAAAAATTAGAGTTAGGGAGATGGTGGATAAGAGCATCAGATCTAGCGAAGTTCTTCACAATGATTTTTTTTTCAATCGTTGAAGGAACATATATTGAAACTTGGTTGGGGAACTGTCACGATCCGGGCCCGAGATCTGATCAATCCGATTAACCACGGGTCGCGAGTACATCAAACTTACTACCGTAAACTCCGAATTAACCGAAGTTAAGACGAAGTCCACAACGGATCCATCATACACATACTTGTCAAATGTACATTTTTGCTGAATATATACATTGACAAAAAATATTAAACTGAACAAGTCATTTACATTAAAAGTAAGGTCCATATATGCATATTTCAATCCACTATCTAAGTCAACCATTGCATATTCAAAATACAATGCAGGTGACATTACTTACGATTCAAAATGAATATGCAAAATATTTCCAAAACATTTCCAAAATAATCTAGTTCATTCACTTTCTGATCAAGTCCATTCAATTAAACCTCTTGGAGGTATCGGATTGGCCTCCTCCGCTGGCGGCACGGCCTCTGCAGACCGGGACGGGCATTTGGACATGTAATATCATCAATAACACCGTGAACACGACAGTTTAACAATGTATAAACAAATCTTTGGTAATACATGCTAAATCTGTCCATGCATCAATTTAACAAATCTAGACAATCAATCAATAATTGTGTTCTATGCATGGGAATCAAATGGAGTCAAGTAATATCAATTACTAGATGGCAACTACAATAGCATTTGTTTCATTCAGTTCTTCCTAACGGAAGTAGTCATTCACTTCATTCATTTACATTAAGTACTCATTATTAGATGGCTTATCATTCAATGACTTTTCAATGTATAATGTGTGGCTTTTCATTCAATAAAGTATTTTCATTACATAGCTTATCAATGAGAAACTTTTCAGTCTAATATGTGGGATCTACCAGCGTCTTGATCAGAGATCACTGGCATCACCACGGAGTTTCGAAACACCCTATCCATCTACTGCAGTAGGATTGTTCATAATTCATTATTACATTTAGTAACTGTTCATTAGTTCATTTCGTTCATTCATTATTCAGTTCAGCTCAGCAACGATCGTAAGAAACTACTATATAGTGCTAGACTCGGGAATTAAATCAAATCTATTAATTCTATTCAAGCTCTTAATCAATTTTCTAAACCAAACAAATGGGTGAAACGCTCATTATTGAATGTACATGTTATTCTCGATGAACATCACTTTAATAGTAGTTTGTATATTCGATAACGTTAACTAACACCTATGAAAGTTTAGATAACACAATTGAAGAATCAATACACAATTTAACTATATTTAATTCACTAACATTCTTTTATTTTATTTTCTATAACCTTGATAATCTTGGATTAGGGTATAATTAGTTCTAAGACTAATTTATAAACCACTAAGGCTCATAAAAAAGGCATTTGGTTCAAAGAGAACCAATTTCAACTAGACTCAATATGAAATACCTCCCAGTTAGGACCTGTCCGATCAATCAGACTGTCTGTCCAATTGATCAGACCTGCTATGAATTTCAGTTTCAGAATTGAAACTGATTCTCCTTCTTCTCTCTTCTACATTCAAATCACTCCCAACCTACAAGACAATGGAACCTCCTGTTCCCCCATTCAATCACCATTCACATGCATTAATTCCTCCTCCAATCAATCATTCCAAAGATCCAAATCAATCAATAACTAGGGTTAAACCCATAATTCTACAAGATCGATCAATCTCATATAAACTGGCATGTAATCACAAGGAGATTGCTTATACTTGCCTCTTGAAGTCAATTAGCAAGAAACCCTTCTTTCCTTAGCTTGACTTGAAATTAAAATCCCCAATTAAAACCCTAATTCCATAAAAAAAAACATAAAAAATACAACTATATAATCTATTTGTGCTAAAAATCCCTCCTAACCAGTCAACACCACTTGAAAACTCTAAAAAAGAGATCAACTGCTTACTTGTAGTCTTTGTGAAGAGAAATTTGAACTTTCTCCTAAGCTCTAACTCCAAGGAAACAAAGGAGAGGATGGAGAAGATGAAGTCCTCTTCAAAACCACAACCAAAGCCTCAATCTTAATGCTTGATAGAGAAGAAATGGAAGGAAGAAGAAGAACAAGGGAGAAGAAGAGTGTCTAGGGCTTCCTTGAGATGGAAATGAATGAATGAGTTCATTGAACTTACCTTTAGCTTATATATAAGCCCATTTTGCAATTAAGCCCTCTACCTTTATTCTATTCTCAATTCACGTCGAATGAAGGGCCATTTGATCAAACTCTCGGCAAACGACTTTGAGTCTATTACGAGAATTAACGTACTCATTGAGATACGTGTGCTGGTATAAAGAGTTTCCGTATTCGACAAAATACGTGAAAACTCATATTTACGGAAAAGTCCTTAGTTAAGTCTAAATCCATTCAATCTCCTTCCTTATCATTCACTATCATTTCATTAAGCTCAAATCATTCATTTGATAGTAATTTGATTCCATTTGGCCACAAACCATCATTAGTTTAATTAAACATAGTTAATTAACTTAATTTCTAATCAATTAGAGTTAATCTCGATTAACTCGGGATGGGGTCTAACAGGAACGATGATTGCCATTGAAGGTAGCTTCATTCCAGGTGAACCAAAAGGAGGAGATGAGGTGAAAGAAGACCAAAACTATAATCATTCTTGTGGACACATCTCTGCCAGCTGAAAAAGCTCGTCGGTAAGAAACAACATAAAGAGAAAGAGGCATGTAGATACCAAGAACCGTTAGAACCCAAGACCAATGCTAGCTCAATTGCAAAAGGGCAAGTGAAGAGGAGATGGTGAGATGTCTCACTGTTTGATTTGCAAAGAGAATACCTAGAAGCAAGACTAATACCCACTGATTGAAGCCAGGCATATAAATAGGGAATTAATTGATGGTTGATATATGCATCTTCACCTTTGTTTCTTCAATTTTTACTAATTTTTTATAATGCTTTTCTCGAAATTTATAGGAATTTGCAATTATTTTAGTTTTTAGGAGATTTTGCCAATAAAATCCCGAGAAATACAAATTGAAAGAATCGAAAATTTTATTTTAGAAACAAATCTCATGATATCTTAGATGATTTGGATGTTATATTAAAGAGGAAATCAATTGTCAGCCATTTTATCTATCTTTACCTTTGTTTTTCTAATTTTACCACTTTCTTATAGTTTGTTTCTTAGGATTTTTACGAACTTGCTTCCTTAAAACAAACGACCCTAACTATTATTTTATTTTCCAGTGAGATTTCAATAAAATGAAAATTTAAAGACATTGTAAACTTTTTCGATTATTATTTTTGCCGATTTCTTTACTAGAATGTCAAGAGTTTAGGCCATGTTTGTGTAAAACTTTTATGGGGAAAAGTGGACGCGGAAAATTCATTTTTAATACGTTTGGTGCGAAACAATTCCACGGAAACACTTTCTTGCCTTGTTAGCATTTTCCTTGCTAATGCATGCTGGAAATCTCATTTCCTCACTCTTTTCCAACTCAACCCAAAACCCTATCTTCGCTGACCATTTCATTATGATTTTGTTTTCTTTGATTAATTAGTTGGCAGTATGTATGATGATTACTTTTGTAATGAGTATTATTTTTGTGATGGCTCATCTGATTTGTAATAATGAATTTACAACCGCACCAAATAACATCAGCACCAATTTATTGAGAAAAAAATTTACACTAAATATAAATTTATTAACTCTACATAAATTCCTTTCCGAGATTTACATTCCTATAAAAATTTGTTAACGCGACAAGTTTAGGTTACTTCCACCTCTAAACTTCTTGTTGGGGGTTACAGAAACAGGCCCTAAATTAATAATACTGTACTGCAGAATTCTTTGTTTTTTTTTTTGGCCGACAAAGATAGAATTCATAAGTTCCAAAATCTAACCCATCATCGGTTTGGGGAGTTGGGACTGCAGGAGAAATAAGGGGACTTACATCATTTTGGAAGCAGAGCCGATGACAACTCGACACGTGGTTTGCAGCACCTCGGCAAGTGTTATGTGGCAGGGTATTTAGTTAGGGTGCTGTGAACTCGACACGTAAGTTTTTGGAAGTGGGGTGCGTCCTCTACAACTACAAGACAGGTCTTGTCGCAGTCCTTGTCCCCACATTAAATGACCCCCAACGAATTCTTTCTATATAATTATTTACAATTTACTCCCTTTCATTTTTCTACAGCTACGTTTAGAATTTATAATTTTCACACTAAGAGCAACTCCAACATATGCTTCAAATGACCATATCATCCTCCAAAAACTCTAATTGACATATGAGATTGTCTCTAACAGACACTTCATATCCTACACGGCATTTGAAGTATGTGATGGTATGCCAAATTTGGCATACCATAAAGCATACTTCAAAAAAAAATTTTGAATAAAATAATGGTGAGACCCCACTTGCATTTGAGTTTTTGGGTGCAAATCTTTCTTTTGCATAAAATAATGATCATAGGCCCACTTACATTTGCATTTGACATCTCTCTTGGAGTTGCCAAGTTACATTTGCCAAAATACATATGCCACATCAGCCTTCATTTTTTAAAAAGCATATCCAAATTTAAAGTACCTCTTGGAGATGCTCTAACCACATCTATATTTTGTCCTCCTACAAATCACAATCTTCTAAGCCACTTACCCTAAAAACAGGTCAGTGGCATTTCTTTGTAAGAACTTTTAATTGAAATTCTATGTGTGAGTACTATACATAGCAACATTATTTAGAGGTGTTTGTTTGGAGCGTTTTCTTTTTAATGAAAACCTTGCAATAATTTTAATTGTTGTTTATGAAATATTTGGAATTCTTTGTTTGTGGAACATCTGGAATTTGAAAAAAAAAAAAAAAAGACTTTGAAATGTGTATTTTGGTTTTTCAATTTCTCTAAAGTCCAACATTCTAAATCCTAAGAACTTGCTTCTTTAACGTATATAATTTTTAGGATTCTTGGATGGAGAATATGAAAGTTATCCAAATAGTGCCCCTACATGGAATTTCCAAATCCTTCTTTCCACTAGAGAATTCAAAAAAACTAATGAGATTAGACCTGTATGACATCATTAAGGAAATTTCTCATTCCGAGAATGAATAAAGTAAAACATGCTTAGCAGATATTGTGAGAGTAAAAATCTAGAGATATAGAAAGAGAGTTCATTTATAGATATGGAGAAATGAAGTGAAAGTGCAGTTCAAACAAGTATTTCTTCATCCATTCTTGAAATGAAATACTCCTAGGATGATGCCAAATAAGCCTCGTAATTCTAAAAATTTCAAAGGTTATGAATGATGTTTTACGTGGTTGGGATTATAAAATAAAAACTTCATTCATAAATGCCAATTGGACAATTCATCTTGTGGATATAAATTTCTCGACGTGACTAATTCTTGTGAATTCTGCTAAAAGAAATATGCTCTAATAAGACAGGAGTACAACATTTAGAGAATTTAGACCTCTCCTTAGCATGGTTTATTTGAGCCCCTACAAACAAATAATCCTCATAATCCTTGGAACTTCTTATTTGATTAGTGGTATTTCAAATTCTCAGCCTTTCAAATAATTATTTATTATTATTATTATTCTTATTTTGTCTTTCAAATCTGCCAAATTCTAACATCCTTATGCTTTTGGTGTACAAAATGATTAAAAAAAAAAAAAAAACCTGCAGAAGACTTCATTGGGTAATTTAGAACTCTCTCCATCAGGAAATTTCCCCATTCAAGCAAACAACCACCACCTAATACATTCAAACTTGTAATAGGCTGGTGTTAGCAAAATTAAAAAAAAAAAAGAAAAAAGAAAAAATGGAAGGGAATATAGATGGCTATTTGCAATTGTCAGAAAATGGAGTTGGGTACATGCATATTTCCCATAAAAAAACCAACCCACCACTTTTTTTGCCCTAAGAAAGGAAGAATAGCGTGAGGGAAAAAGGGTGCATTACTTCTGCTCTATATTTAATTAAAGGAAGGAAGGAAAGGAAGAGTGCAGATTGCTGTAATTGGAAAACCAGTGAGAAAAAAAGGAAAGAAAGAAAACAAAGTGAAGGAGATGGGGAGAGGTAGAGTTGTTCTGAAGAGGATAGAGAACAAGATAAACAGGCAGGTGACATTTGCCAAGAGAAGGAATGGGTTGCTCAAGAAGGCTTATGAGCTGTCTGTCCTCTGTGACGCTGAGATCGCTCTCATCATCTTCTCCAATAGAGGAAAGCTTTATGAGTTCTGTAGCAGCTCTAAGTATGCTCTCTCTCTCCCTCCCTCCCTCTCTATCACACACACAGACACAAACCTCTCTCTTCTCTTCTCTATGCAATCTCTACTCTCTACTGTTTACTTTTTCTCTTTTATCTTTCTTTTCAGATTCTCTCTCTATATCTATCTCTCTCTCTAGGTCTCTCTCATTGAAATCCTGTGTTATTTCGTCCTTTGATTTTATTTTTTTTTGTGAACATTACAGGTTTTTTTTTTAATTTACTTTAGGTCAGACCCAGATCTACTTCTCCTGTCTGGTATGATTTCTTTCGGTATTTGACGTTATGATTTCTTGGATTTCTTCGTGAATTCTCTATCTATATATATATACATATATGTATATATATACACGCGTCTCTTCTTTGATGGAAGAAGATCTGTGAGTTCTGTAGCAACTATAGCTTTGTACTATCTACCTATGCCTTTAATTCGCTTTTTCTCTAGTTTCTGTAGATTTCCTCTCTCTCTCTCTCTTATCATTTCGTCACTTGTCTCGAGATCTTCAGAGTCTGGATTCTATTATAAAATATTAGCTTCTCTAGATCTTTAACATTGAGGTTTCTTGGATTTTATGGGGATTCTTTCTCCATCTCTCGTTGAAATTATGGATCCACGTCGTTAGTTTCTCAGTTTTCGTCAGTATGGTTTTTCCCTTTTGAAGATTGTCTGTGATTTCTAAGAAACTCCCTCTCTCTAAAATGTCGTTTTGATATCTAAGTCTTTTATGAGATTTCCTTTAGTTCGATCTTCTTTGCCTAGATTTATCTGCCATATGCTCTCTCTCTCTATTTTTTTTTCCTGGATCCTTGACGTCCCGTTTTTCTGGATCATTGTGCCTTTTCTTTTGTAAAATTTCCTCTCTCAGATTCATTGATCATGCTCATATAGATCGTTTTATATTTTCTGCTCTCTCGATTTTCTTTTTGTCTATTTTGCAATTTTCTCTCTAATCTCTGTTTGGCGTTTTACTTTTCATGTACTTTGTTCCTCCTTCTATTGCAGCTTTTTTTTTTCTTCTTCTTCGTTGTTTTCAATTTTTATGTACTTTGTTCTCTCTCTGTTGCAGCTTTTTTTTTTACTAGTTACTTGTAGATTTTATTTAGAACAGATCTGACACCAGGTCCTTTATTTTTATTTTTTTTCAGTTGTTTGCTTATTTCATGTAGTTAGTTCTCATTAATATCATGATTATTATTACCATTCAACACCTTTAGATTCTCTCCTTAGTTCTCCTAAGTTTTAACTGGAAGTTCGTACAGTTGTTTCTTTGTCATTTCTTCCAATTAGGTGGATTATGTTGTGAATGTTTTGTTGCTTGGTATAAATGGTTTGTTTCTAAGAATGGTTGTGTTTCTTTGGTTTTTCTCATGCTTCTGATTTGGATAACCTTTGAATAGAAGGATATATATGGTCATATTTCTCAACCTAATCTTCACCATGTTCTTATAGTTAGATTAGGTATACATTACATCCATATCAATATGGATATATATTTTTTCCTTTCTTATATTCATTTTTTGGATGCTTTAGGACATGAGTTTTGAGATTGTGATTTGTCTTGTGACCCTCTTCTGAAACTGGCTTGAGTGAACCATAAACTAGAACTAGCTGAAATGATTTCTCAGTTTGTTTATGTTTTCGCTCCTAATCACAGCTATTTTTAACACATAAAGTTCTACAAAATGTTTATTAAAATTTAAAAGATGATAAATATTCACTCTTAATTGCTTCTAGTGTGTTCTGGATGTAAATGAACTAACAAAACATAATATAAAGGTGGTGAGGATGAATGAACTTCCATTATCTTTTAGCTTTTGCACTAAATTGATACAAAAATGTTAAGATCTTGGCTAGAACTACCAGATATAGGGTGATAAGAGTTAGTTTTGGCAAAGTTCTAAAACTTTGGGAGGTACCCATTTCTCAGTGATGCTTCTCCTACTGTAGTCATGGCACTGTTTTCATAAGTTAATGTTAGTTTCATTAAGATGGCTACCAGAGAATATTTAAGAGAAGGTTGGATTTGGAAGGAATGAGTTAATCATATCTTAGATTAGATTTAGGTTCTATTGATTAGGGTTAGTTTGAATCTTGAGTTATTAGTTTGAATTTTGTGTTATTCTCCTCAAGAGTAAGATTAGAAATCCATTTTTAGTTCGATTAGGTTTTTTTAATTTGAGTCAATATCTTTAATTGTACTATATAAATTGTCATTCAATATTTTCACTAAAATTACCACATAATATTCGGGAAATGTAGTGCGCAAAGTTTTCGCAATGAGTATACTGTGTTGGATCTCCTCTCAAGAGTCACTGGTCTTAAAGCAATCTGCAGGTTGCAGTAGTAGATATCTCTTGGAAGTTGAGATCGCATACATTTTCCAAATGAATTACTTGTTGGAACTTAATTTGTTCAATTCACCGGATAGGATCAACATTCAGAGGACTCAGATTTAAATTACACAAACTAAATTCGATCACAACACAAGGTTCTTCTTCGTGGGATTTGCTACCTACTCGTTTGTGGATGGGGCTTGATCGTGGAACTAACTGACTTAATATTAGTGCTGCACATGGGCTGTTTGGATCGGTTTAACACTAAAACCAACAACCAAACCGAATCTGTCGGTTTTTTAATTAACCGATCCAATCCGACCAATGGAGAGGGCTTAAACCGAACCGAACAAAATCAAATGGTTCGTTTAGATTTAGTCGGTTAAATCGTTGTTTTTTATTTTATTTTATTTTTTAAATTAGACATTGGAAATTTCAAAATGATGATATCCCGTTCTTTGCATTTGTTCCAATGTTTGGTGCAAACATAAAAATCCAACAATCTATATTGGACTAAACGCATATAAAAAATAATTCTACTCCAAAAAACTAGTTTGGATTAAACACCAAAAAAAAAAAAAAAAAAACCAGCTTGCAGTGAAATATTCATTCCACATGATACCCTCTGAGGTAGTGCTGACAATTGAGTTTATGTGAGAATGGAGTTGTCGACTCTAACTATGAAAGTAGTAAAAAATGAAACCCTAAGGCTAAAATAATAAAAAAGCAATACTTAAGTTACCGTAGACGGTCGGTTCGGTTTAAGCGGTTAATCGTGGGCTCAAACCAATAATCAACTAATGTAAGCGGTTTTTATGATTTTCAAACCATTAACCGAACCGATCCACTATAAATCGATCCGAGCAGCTCGGCTCGGTTTTACGGTGATACCGGATTTTTTGTGCAACCCTACTTAATAATCAGGTCTAGTAGATATATGAGCATGAGTTCACAGTGGGGCGTAGGGGCAGACCCAAGTGGTCACACACAGGTAATTTGAGAAACTCCTTTAATAGTATATGAAAATTTTATCTTATTATTTGACTTAGTCACCACCCAAATAAAAATCCTTTTCATGCCATTGGTAGTCCTTCAATTGCATATGGACTGTCATGGGAAGAGCTACAATGTTGGAACCTGTGGCGGTTGCCTCATGTCAGAATTAAAATCCCCATTAAGTTTTAGTGTGGCATTGGAGCTGAAGCGGCCTGCGTTAGAGTGATCTAGGCGGTCGCCCCAGGCCGGCGTCGCTCAATAGTGATGTTTTCAAAAATAAATAGAACATAACTACTATCTCTACCCATGAGAATACTAATGTTAACTGGGTGTCGTATCAACTGAAAAAAAAAAAAAAGAAAAAAAAAAGAAAAAATGCTAATTTGTGTTGCTTTCAAGATCAATTCCTAAATTAATTCCAAGGAAAAAGGAAATTTTGATTTAAGGTTTTGGTTCCTAAATTATCAAAATGAGAATGGACTTTGCTTCAACAAAAGGAATGCCTTTTTGCATTTTCCTGGCTTGCTCAGTGATAGATGCAGAATGTTCAAGTGTCACGAGTTACCCTTGGACCCCTTATTTATATATATTCACTGTCATAGTTCCCTGCCTATCATGGAACTTATGTGTCTTTATTATTTAGCAAGCTAGCATCAACTTTAATTTTCTAAGCCTATACTTAATATAATAAATCAAAACAATGGGGAAACTTTAATTAAAATGGGTTATCCTAAGTGGATCACATAAGCTCAGTACTACTAACAAATACGGCACCCAAGAATGTCGGATTTGGAGTCCCCCACCACTTGTCTAACATAATATTTAGGGTATGTTTGGGAAGGGGGAATGTGGGGGAGGAAAAAAAAGGGGGGAAAGTGGAGGGAAAGTGATTTTGGGGGGTGTTTGGGAAGGGGGGAGGGGGAAATGGAGGGAAAAAGTTGTCTTTTTGCCTCAAAAATTTTCCCCCCAAAACAGGAGGGAAAATAAGGGGAAAGTGGTGATGGAGTGAGGGAATGACTAAAATGCCTTAGTCTCTATTTGAATTTTTTTCAAAATGAAGGGTAAAATAGTTTTTTTCTTTCTATCTCACTAACAAACAAAATTATACTTTTTCACTTTCCTTCCCCTTTCTTTTTTACTTCCCAAATAAGATGAGGGAAAATTAATTTTCCCTCCCCTACCCTTCATTTTTCTTCCCCCTCAAATTTCCCCTCCCCTCCCCTCCCCTCCTCCCTTCCCAAACAGACCCTTAGAGTAATAGTTTGCTATCTTTGGTTCTTTGAGAATCCATGAATATGGTATTTGGAGTCCCCCAACAGTTTTGCTACTGTTGGCTCTTCAAGAATCTATCTTTTTTCAAACATGTCCGTAGACGTACAGTGTTATAAGTTAACCATTAGTGGAGTTTCTGCTCCACTTCGTTTTTCTCGCTGCTAGGTCCCCTTCAAAGGATGAGGCATTTCTGAAAAAGAAAGAAAGTACCATCCTGGCGTGAGTCTAAAAGTACATGAATAGAAGAGCGAGGAGGAGGGGGGCCGGGTGTTCTTGAGAGATGTGGTGTAACACCATCAAAGAAGAAAAGGAAGGTTTCTTGAGAGATGTGGTGTACGTAACACCATCAAAGAAGAAGCCATTACAATCGTTGGAAGAAAAATGTGGGTATCCGAGTATAATGGTGAGATCCACTATTTTCATTGGGAACCCAAGTATAATGGTGAGGTCCATTATTTTCTTTGTACTCTTCACTCTTTTTTTTTAAAAGAAGAATTCTTATATTTTCATTGAGAACAACCTTAGTTCTCACGTGGCTCTAGGGTTTGAAGTTTAATCGTGAGCATGCCACCTTCCCTCATAACTTACTTCACACAAGGTCTACTTCCCTCACTTGAGACCTTCATCACCTTACCTGAGGTTTACTACCCTCACACGAGGGGATCCCAACTCCCTAGCTAAGGTTTACTACCCTCATAACTTCTTGTGGGATGCATCAGCTTATTGAGGAAAATGTCTACTTCTTTTATTAGTTCTACTTTACATTCCTTTTTTCACTAACGTAACCAGCCCTATCATCCTATAAGATAGTGCTTTGCTTCTCTTCCTTTTGTGGTTTTCTTTTTCTCCTGTTTGGCCTTTTTCTAGCTGTTGTTTGTCTCCCATTTCCTCTTCTTAATTTAATTTTGCAATTTAGCAAAAAAAAAAAAAAAAAAATGGAGCAAGCAATAAAGCAACAAATTAGTCTTTTAATATTTTTACTAGGCTTGGTAAGTATCTTTTTTTTAAATTTATTTTATTATTTATTAGAATTTGAATTCAACGAATGTTATGTTATTTGGAAAGAGGATCAATCTGCAACAAGGATAGTGAAAATCATTGATTAATAAAATTCAGACATTTTTTCTTCTCTTTGGCTAGAACCTTAGAATTACTCATGCGTGCTTGAAAGTCCCTATAATTGGATGGATCCTTTTTCAAATCCGGGTGTGTTCTTGGTCAACAAACTCACTAGTTAATCCTTGTCATCTTCCATTCTTTCTAAAAAAAAATTTCAATTTTCTCTGCTCCTTTTTTTTTTGCTAAGATGCAAATTGAATTAAGAAAAGAAAAGGAAGAAACAACAGCTGCCAAGAAAGACAGCAGGAGAGAACCAGCAGAACTCTATCTCATAGAAGGATAGAGCTGATTACAAAGAGAGAAAAAAGAATCTAAAATGGCACTAGAGAAAGGAGAAGACAATTTGCTTAGGGCAATGGATGCATCCTCCAAAAAGAATTTAATAGCTAAGTCCAGAGAAGGCACCTTGCTGTTGAAGATTAAAAAGTTTCTAACCTTCCAAATGCTGAAGATGGCTATGATGAAGAGAGCACCCAGCCCCTTCTTGGCTCTGCAGCAAGAGTTTAAGGAGAAGGCATTCCACTTAGCTGAGACTGAGCTGATAGGGGGGGACCTAATGTTCCCGTTTACCTCTAACCAAGACCAGAAAGCTGAAGCAAAAGGGCAGAGGAAGAACAACTGAAATGCAGACTCATGATGAGTGCCACATAAACTGCAGGATGAAGCCAGATGCACACCAATCGACTGGGCCCAGGCATTGGTGGGGAGCTTGTTATGGAACAATTTCCATGCAAAACACGTTGTGGAAGGCTTGAGGAGATTGTTCCATGCGAACTTGGACCAAACAGTAGAGGTGTTTCTGGATCGAGTGAACTCCCAGGCAGCTGCAAAGGAGAGGGAGCTTGAATTTGTGCTTGACCAAAGAAGCTTGTCAGGTTCTTCAACCAGGGAGAGGGAGGCTAAGATGGAAGAGGAGAAAGATATCACCTGCTGGGGGATGGAGATACTAGAGAGCCTCTGATGATTTAAATAAACAACATTAACAGAATCGGACCAAGGAAAAGAAACCTCAGGGAAGACATGCGCCAAAGATAGAGGACCATGCCATTTGTCATGCCAGAAAGCCAATCTTTTCCCATCACCTAAGAGCCAATGACTGCTTTGAAACAGAAAAGGAGAGATTCTCTTGATAGGCCTCCATATGCAAGAACCAGAGGATAGGGAACTAGGATGCCAAGGAGAAAAACTCTTGAAGTATTTAGCTCTAAACCAGCTGGCCTACAGAGAGGAGGAGGAGATAGCTGCCCACCCCAATTTTCTCTGCTCCTTAATAACCCCAAATCCAACTTCTAAAAATCCATAAAACCTTAACCCATACCAAATCACAAATCACAAATCCTAAGTTTTTCCCATTGGATCCAACTTATGTTTAATTCATCGCCCATTTTGAACCTACACCCTAAATTGGAAAATTTTGAAAATTCTTTTTATCTTCAATTAAAGTCCTATTATACCTTCGAATCTGCCAAATACAAAATCCTAATATCTCCCACTCACCATCCCAATTAACCTTATCTAAACCCTACATAAACACTTGCTATAGTTGCTAAGACCCTATCTTTACTTGTTAATTTTTGCAAGTTGTAGAATCTACACGTAACCAATTGTTAATTTATACGACATTCTTGAAAGTCAATTGTTATCTTTTGTATCTTTCTTGTATCAAAATCAGTATGAGAAACTTTGGAGCTTCAATTATATGCCAATGACTTTTATGCCAATACAAATGTGCAGATTGGTACTAAGAGATTGCATTCTAGTTTGAGCAGTTCTTTAGTTTGAAGTAAAAAAAATTGACAGTTAATAAATGTATAGAGCAATTTCTAGAACTGCGCCTTATTTATATGCACTAATGGAGAGCAAGACATGTGATTTAGCTCAGTCTAAGAACGTATAAGGAAGCTTTCTGAGTGGAGGACAGTCTCACTTGAGACAATTTAAATCTCAACCAAGGAAGTTCAAAGAAGGAAGAGTTTCAATTTTTGACATACATGAATTATCTTCTACATCAACATTTAATCAAGGGGTTCCTCTCCAAAGTAATTATTGAAGAAAAATGTCAAAAACATCCTCAAAATGTTGATTTGTGTGCAATGGAAATGCAAAATATCTGCAAAAGAACCAAAGAAACCATGATTTCATAAAAAGAGCTAAAAATCAGTTACATAGAGAAGCAAGATCATGGAAAAGAAGATCTCGTGACTAAAGATAAAGCAACATCTAAAGCTCCTAAGATGAACCATTCTTTGAAAGAATTGGAGGAATACAAAGAGGCCGAATTTCTTCCCGTGGACAATGTTGATCAGGATAAAAAAAAAAACAAATGAAAGCGAAGGCAAAATGTAGATTGGAATCTTATAATTAAATAGCAAGTGTGATCAAGTAGTAGTTCTTATCATAATGAGAATTCCAGAAGAACTATATAAATGATCAAGAGAACAAATCAATTGTTCCAATGGTTTTACAAGAAGTTCCAACTATTGAAGTCTTTCACATTAACTTTGTTTTTGGGGATCAACAATTTATATTTAAAGATTTTTTCTATGATTGTGTAAGTTCTATGATTTGAGCGTCAAATGTCCAATCATACATCCAAGCAAAAATGCTGCCATCAGAAGTATTATTGTTCCCTAGCTAATCATTCCAACCAAAACCACAATGCATTAGTAGAGGGTTTTTTTTTTTTTTTGCTAAATGGTAAAATTGTATTAAGAAGAAAGGGCAAGGCCCCCAATATAGAAGAAAGGCAACCAAGCTAACACAGGGAAAGACAGAGGAAAGAGGAGAGCCTTTAAAACAAAACAAAGAAAAAAGCAGCCTGGATCAAGCTCCAAAAAATACAGAGAAAGAATAGTTAAATGAGAATTCCCATAGCAGCCAAAATGGGGTGGGGATGCAACACTTTGGCAGTAGAGACCATGCCTTTTATGCTGTCCTTGAAGATCACTTTAGCTCTCTCAAGGGAAGGAGTAATAGAGTTGTGTTTGGAGTTGTTCCGAAGAGACCATAGGATTGAGATGGTGTGGAAGAAGATGGTTGCAGTACAGTTCCTTCCTCGAGTATCTCCAGCAGAGTAAATTGCCAACCAAATGGAAGAAGTAGAGAGAGAAGAAGTAAGAGGAACCCCACAACTTGTGAGCAGCCAATGCCAAAAGGCAGATGCCATATTGCAAGTGAAGAACAGATGAGGTTCGTTTTCTTCAGCTTTGAAACAGTTGAAGCATCTGGAGGCCAAGCTGCATCCTTTTGATTTAGCCCAGCTGTCCGTCGGGGTTCTTCTATGGAAAAGGCGCCAGCTCATGCAAGCAATTCTGGGATGGATGAGATTGTTCCAGATTAGTTTATGCCATGGGACTTCAGCAGCAACAGTTTTGATTGAGTTCCGGGCAACCTTAATGGAGAAAGCTCCTGAGGAGCTCCCAGGCCATGAGAGGGAGTCTGGAACGTTGCTTGTCTCTGGGGGAATGGTAATGAGACTAGTAGAATGCATAAGATACTCCTTGAGCTGGGATGACAGCTGGGGGGGGAATGCTCCACTCATTATCCACTATGATGTCTGCTACCAGGTCATTAACAGAGAAGAGAAAAGAGGGGAACAAGGAGGCAATAGGTTAACAGTCGATCCAGGTATCATACCAGAGGTTAATGGATTTGCCATTGCCAATTTGCCATTTGCTGTCCTTTTGGAGAGATGAGAGATGAGTGCTGATTTTCTTCCAAATACATGATCCACCACAGTGTGTTCTCTTATTCCAGAACAAGGGGTTCCGTAGGTATCTGCCTCTGAACCAGGTTGCCCACAAGGAATTGGTGTTGATAGCAGACCACGCCAGAAATCTGAGGCAAGCTTCGTTAAAATCTTTTACCCGACGAAGGCCTAATCCTCCCTCTGCTTTTGGAAGACAAACTAGATCCCATTTGACCAGGTTGGCTTTGATTTTATCAGGGGAAGCTGACCATAGGAAGTTCCTCATTAGTCTCTTTATTTGCAAGCAAGTTTTGCTGGGAAGGGGAAGGACAAGAGATATGTGGAGAGGAATGGAGGCTAACACATGTTTAACAAGGATCAGCCTTGCAGCAAAGGAGAGGCATTTCATCTTCCAGCCCGCCAGCGTAGAGCTAATAGAATCCAGCATTTGGCTAAAAAGAGTATGCCTAGCACTGCCTAAGAATAAGGGCACTCCAAGATAAACTGCAGGGAGAGGGGCTGTGCTTATCTACAAGGTGCTGGAGATCATGTTGGTTGTCCTGATACTGCATTTGCCCAGATAGAGGTGACTTTTCTGGAGATTAAAACATTGGCCTGACGAGTCTTGATACAGTTGGAGGAGTTCTTGCAGCCGTCTGAGCCCCTTTTTATATCCTTTTATGAAAACCAGAATGTCATCTGCATAAATTAAGTGGCAAGGAGTAGAGGGAACTTGAGAGATAGGAAGAATGGATCCCTCGAACCTAAGTTCTTCAATTTTCCGGCTAAGTATCTCTTCTACAAGAATGAAGAGATAAGGAGAGAGCGGGTCCCCTTGGCGCAACCCACAAGAGGTACAGAAAAAACCACTGGGGCTTTTGTTAATCAGAACTGAACCTCTACATGTGCAGACAAGCTCTCTTATCAAATTGATCCACTTGGAGGAGAAGTTGAAAAATTGAAGAACTTTGAATAAAAAGTTCCATTGCAGCTTATCAAAGGCCTTAGAGATGTCCAGTTTCATGCAGACTGCCCCTCCTCTGGTAGAAGATTTTAGGTTTTGAAAAAGGTCATGGGCAAGGGCAACATGATGATGAATGTTTCTACCTTTAACAAAGGCAGACTGGTGATTGGAGATAAGGAAAGGGAGGATATGGGAGAGCCTGGAAGCCAGGATTTTAGAGATAATTTTATAGGAAAATGCATTAGTAGAGGTTGTAAAAATACTTTTCAACACTCCCCCTCGGGTGGAGCTCTGTGTGCATACTTTTGCCGATACACATTTTAGAGCCGAGTTGTTCCTCCTCCAATTCAAACTCATAACCGGTTTGCTTTAATACTATATTAGTTCCCTTAGCTAACCATTCCAACCAACGTCTTGAGGCATTAATAGAGGCTAGAGAAATACTTTTCAACAAGAAGCACTATAAGGGTCAAAATCGTTACAGGGACTGTCGGAGCAAAAAAAAACAAAGGAGGGTCTCTCTATAGCGAGCGTGGCGCAGAAAGCACAGTCCAATCCGGACTATATGACAAAGTTTGAGATTGCTTGTAATTATTAGTGAATTATCACTAGGAGTCTTATGCACAGATTTGAGACTATAAATTGGGTAATTCTCTCAACCCAAGAAGATACATCACCTCTCTCATTAATCTGAGAAAGATATATGTAAAAGAGAGAATTTTTCTTTAGAGTCATTGAGAAATTATTCTGAAGGCTGCTCTAGAAGATTATTTTGCTCCTACTTAGAAGATTTTTTTGCTCCTACTCTCTTATAGAAGATAGTTTATCTGGGCTGACAAGATGCGACGCGATCAAGTAAGGAGAACAGTGCATGGTGGAAGTCGTGGCAATGGAAGTTGTGCAAGAACAACTATAGTTTTTAGGACGAGGTGCTAACTGAAGTAATGGAGTTGTGAATATATCTTGTAACTGTTCATGATTCTTGATTTCTGGATCTTGGTTTTTCTCCCTAGAAATGGTTTCCCCGTTAAATATTGTGTCCGCCTTCTTGTCCAATCTACTTTCAATCGGAGGAAAAGATCAAATGAAATCTTTAAGTCATATAAAGAGATTTAAGATTGACCAACAGTTTGGAAGTTTGAAAGGTAATTCTTTGACTGAGGACGAGATCTAACACTTTTGGTAACATGAAAACATCATTAGATCCTCATACAATCCATTTCCAACAATTTGTTAGTGCCCCTAACACTATTATGAATAAGTGGTATGACTTGTTAAGACATGATGGAGTAATAATCTAAGTTTGTTGAATTATAGTGCGGTTTATCATCTTATTAGATGCGAATTAGGGCTTTTTTTTAGGTAAGCAAAAAATTATTGACAACTGTTAGGATTTTAATAATGTTGGCTAATTCATGGGTTGGACAAAACTCTAAGTCCGTTCGAGTTATAATTTTTTATTTATTTTAGAATGGACTGTAGTTGAGCCGCCGAAAGAGCTAAAACAACGACTGAAGAATTTTGGTACTTTCAAGCCAAATTCCAGCAAGGCAATTCACTATAGCAAATGTGCATTTGGGCTAAGGGCCAGAGATAGGGCTCGCTATAGTGAGTGAGGTGAAACAAGCCTAGTTGGATCCAGACTCTATGTAAGAGTTTGAGATGACTCTATTCTGATTGTATTATCATTAGAAGTCTATTGCACGGAATTTGGATTATATATTTGGTGTTTCTCTCGACCCAAAGGTATCTACCACCTCTCTCATTATTCTGAGTAAGAGATATCTAAGAGAGAGTATTATTCTCTAGAGTCATTGAAAGATTGTTCTGAAAGACTGCTTTAGAATGTTTGAAGCATCTGGCTGAATCCCGAGTAGCTGATGATTCCATGTCCTAATAAGAAAAAAATACCAATTACAAACAAACGTCATAATCCGAGTCACAGAATAGGAGAGTATGAGCCAGATTGTAATGGAAATTAGAGGGAGGATGAACGAGGCGTGGGGGAATAAGAGAGTTTAAATTTTACTATGCAACTTCGTGGTTTTAGGTTCTTTTCTTTTCTTTTCTTTTCTCAAAGTGACGTTTTATGTCTTATATATGTTTAATAGAACACCTTGACCTCACCACATGTGAGTTGCAACAACTTCATTATTTACTTGATTGTATAGTCGAAGGAAAGCTAGACTTAATTGGAGAAAGTGGGAAAAGTAAAAAAAGAGATAGAACTAGGGCTTAGAGAGCGATTATATTGATACACTTGAACAATCAGAATGTTTCTTTTGGGAGTTGATGTAATTAAGGAAGAGAATTTCTGAACGTCTTGAGAGTTTCCATCAATGGACGGGTCAATTCTATATATAATAGGGACGCCAATAGAACTGCAGATGTCTTAGCCTAATAGAGACCTTATCATTACATTGTTCTCTTATTATCCTTACCACCTAGGGCTGCACAAAAAATCCAGTATCACCGTAAAACCGAACCGAACCGAACCGTCCGAACCGGGCGGTTCGGATCGGTTTATAGTAGATTGGTTCAGTTAACGGTTTGAAAATCATAAAAATCACTTACATCGGTCGGTTATCGGTTTAAGCCCATTGTTAACCGTTTAAACCGAACCGACCGTATGCAATAACTTAAGTATTTCTTCTTTACTATTTTAGCCTTATGATTTCATTTTTTACTACTTTCAAAGTTACATTCCACAACTTCATTCTCACATGAACTCAACCATCAACACTACCTCAGTGCATCTCCTCTAATCTCTCAAATGCCTTTTGATACTTCATTGCAGATAGAGGGATTCCTTCCATCATAACTCCTACCTCATTTCAATGAAGTTTTTATCAGAAGACTGCACTCTTGAGAATGCTAGAAAAGTCAGTAGAGCCTAGCCTTTTGATGGTTGGTTTTGGTCTCACCTAACTAATGTGTTAAGAAACCTTCATTTTTGAAAAATATAGTGGGTTTTGATACAGATTCCATTTGTATGTGACTTTTCTTGACATGAACGATTATTCTATTATAATTCCAAATGGTATCATATGGAATGAATGGTTCAATGAAAGCTATTTTTTTTTGTGCGCTTGCATTTAGTTTAAACTCTCTTTTTGGAGTAGAATTATTTTTTATATGCGTTTAGTCCAGTCTGGAATGTTGGATTTTTATGTTTGCACTAAACATTGGAATGAATGCAAACGACAGGGTATCATCATTTTGAAATTTCAATGTCTGATTTTCAAAAAAATAAAATAAAAAACAACAGTTTAACCGACCGAACCGAACCGTTTAGTTTGGTTCGGTTTGGTTTAAACCCTCTCCATCGGTCGGATCGAATCGGTTAATTAAAAAATCGACAGGTTCGGTTTGGTTGTTAGTTTTAGTGTTAAACCGATCCGAACCGCCCATGTGCAGCCCTATTACCACCCCATCTCTTATTATTTCTTCACTACAAGAAATTTAGGGTTTAAGGACGACACAAATTTGTCCCAAAATGTACATATTTCGTCACCGAAACTATTTAAGACGAAAATTTTTCATCACCCATTTTGTTGCCAAAGCCTTGTCGCTAAAAGGTATTGGAGACGAAAAAAATTCGTCATTGAAAAAGAAAAATTTGTGACGATTTTTTTTTTATCTCCAATACACTCTATTGGAAACATACTTGTGAGTATTTTTTTTTTCGTCACCAATACGCTGTTGGAAACATACTTGTAAGTAATTAGTGACAAAATATTTTGTCATTAAAGGAAGAAATTAGAGACAAATATTTTGTCATAAATATAAGAAATAGAGACGAAATAATTTATCGCGTTTACTATAAAGGATGTGACAGCCCCACCCAACTCAAGGACTTCCCAGGAGGTCACCCATCCTAGTACTGCTCCCTCCCGAGCACGCTTAATTTCGGAGTTTTTACTATCTCCGGAGCCGCACGGTTTTAGAAGGCCTCATGCTAAGTTAATACGGGGTTTGACTTATAAGACCATGGTCAGGACTTGGATATTTCCGATGCGGGCTAACAGATACTCACCATTTGAAGCCCGTGGTTGAAACGCTACGCCTCGTGGTTAATGGTACCGCCCGAACCAAAATCTCATATTCTCCCCCACTAGAAATAAAGTCGTCCTCGGCTTTGATACCAATTGTCACAGCCACACCCAACTCAGCATGAAATTGTCTGCTTTGGCCCACGTGCACGCACGAGGACTTCCCAGGAGGTCACCCATTCTAGTACTGCTCCCGCTCGAGCACGCTTAACTTCGGAGCTTTTATGATTTCCGGGGCTGCACGGTTTTAAAAAGTTTCATGCTAAGTTAATACGGGGTTTGACTTATAAGCCCAAGGTCAGGTTTTGGATATTTCCGATGTGGGCTAACGGAGACTCACCGTTTGTAGCCTATGGTTGACACGCTACACCCCGTCGTTAAGGGTATCGCCTGGACCAAGATCTCACAAACACGCGCGAGGACATCCCAGGAGGTCACCAATCCTAATACTGCTCCCGCCTGAGCACACTTAACTTCGGAGTTCTTACGATTTTTGAGACTGCACGGTTTTAAAAAGCCTCATGCTAAGTTAATACGGGGTTTGACTTATAAGCCTAAGGTCAGGACTTGGATATTTCCGATGCGGGCTAACGGAGACTCATCGTTTGATGCCCGTGGTTGACACGCTACGCCCCGTGATTAAGGGTACCGCCCGGACCAAGTTCTCACAGTAGCAGAGACTGGGAGAGGTAGGTGTACCTGGCGGTGGCGGACTCCTAGATGGAGGATGATGGGCGCAGATGATGGTGATTGGTGATGGTGGCTGCGTCTGGGAGTTCTAGGCGAGAGAGACTGAGAGAAGTAGAGATGAGAGGGATCACTGATCAGGGATGGGTCTGCACTGTGTGTGTTGATGGAGGGTGATGATGATTGATGGGGACCAATGGGCCATGGGGCAATTGCCTGAGACTATGGGTGAGAGATGTTGGAAAATGGAGAAAAGGGTTCTTCTCTCCTTTTCTGGAAAAGGGTTTTGGAAAAGAGAGACCGGGATAGATGGAGGGACAAAGGGGGAAATGGGTTTTGGAAAAGGGGCGTTGGATTGGGTGGGGGGGGGGATGGACGTTAGGGCCTGGGGGGGGGGTCATTTTAGTCATTTTAAAGGCTTTTCCAAAGCAATACTTGTAAGAGAGGAATAGGCTCAAGTGCAAATGAAATTGGAGCCTTATTTTGTTGGCCAAAATATTTTCGTCTTCCATAACTTATCCTTATTAGTGACGAATTACGTTCGTCGCAAAAATAAATTATATTTTGTAACAAAAATGTTCGTCTCTAATGAGCTAAAATAATTCACGTCAACGCAAATGAAATTAGCGCCTTATTTTGGTGACCAAATATTTTCGTCTTCCATAATTTATCCTTAATAGTGACGAATTATGTTCGTAAAAAAAAAAATATTTTGTGACAAAAATGTTCGTCTCCAATGAGCTAAAATAATTCGCGCCAGAGCAAATGAAATTGGTGCCTTATTTTGGTGACGAAATATGTTCGTCTTCCATAACTAATCCTTATTGGTGACGAATTACGTTCGTCGCAAAAACAAATTATATTTTGTGACAAAAATGTTCGTCTCCAATGAGCTAAAATAATTCGCGCCACCGCAAATGAAATTGACGCCTTATTCTGGTAACCAAATATTTTCATCTCCCATAACTTATCCTTATTAGTGACGAATTACGTTCGTCACAAAAACAAATTATATTTTGTGAGAAAAATGTTCGTCTCCAATGAGCTAAAATAATTGGCGCCAGCGCAAATGAAGTTGGCGCCTTATTTTTGCAAACGAAATTTTATTTTCGTCTCCTATACTTTTGAAAAAAAATGAAAACAAACGACAATTTATATTTTATCCTCTTTGGGTGTTCTTTTAAGACAAAAAAAAATTTCGTCATTAAATTTCGTCATAACAGCCTAGATTTCTTGTAGTGCTTTCATCAATAGGATTTGGAGCGCAGTGTCTTTTTTCAATTTTTGTATTCTTGATATCTCATGTTCTAGTTGTTATCTTTTACTGTGTAGCTCCTGTTTTGTGTTTCTTGCTTCTTGGTGAATAAGTTCTCTCTTTGAGCACAAAGGGAAAAAAAAATAGATAAAACACCCTAAGGTGTACTCCATTGCAACTCTTATTGACTATGGCTGGACTAATCGTTGGATCATATCCAACCATGACTCTGAGAAAAAACGAGACTTCAGGGCCTATTTGGATAAATGAGGAGTGGAGTAAAATGAAGTGGATTTCACATGTGAAGTGGAGTGAAGAGAAGTATATTGAAATTAAAGTAAAGTACTTCACTTCACTCCATTTGGATGCTTATTTTGAAGTTAAGGTTTGGAGTAGAATCAACTTTTACTCAAGAAAATTGAAGTATTTTGAGTTGAAGTGAAATGGAGTACATGTGGCTTCACAATATTACTTCATCTATTGTGCCAGACTCATCCAAACATGGTAGAGTTGAAATTTTAGACTGTTAGGCCCATTTAACTTCACTCTACTTCATTTTTTGGCTATCCAAGCAGGCCCTCAAGGGCTATGTTGTTATCATCCTATCTTTATTCAGAATAATATGTAACAACTATACATAAAGTAGAGTCAGATAAATAAGGAAACTTAAGCACATGATGATATCATCCTATATAGTATGATATAATATTTTTGAGCATCAGTATATGATATATATATATATATATATGGGTAATATTCATGTGAAGGATTCCCTCACCATATTGTGGTTAGGGACAACATAGTTTGGCGGACTTTATGATACATATGAACCATCTACATACATAAAACCTCCTTAAGTACACTAGATCCATCAAGTTTTCACCTATCCAAATTTATTTGACCATTGGATTGAAGGTCAATTTTTTTTCTTTAATATAAAGTCGTTAAATTTGTGGGCCACGAATGAATGTGTTAGAAGCATGAGATTGACCCCAAACTTGATATATGGGTTCATCTAAGATGTTTCTTTCCATCCCGGCCCCCAAGTCCCATGATTAGTAGGGGCCTACGTGGGCCCCATTAAGTTTGTCCCTCACCATCCTAGTGAGGGAATCTCTCACCTGAATATTACCCTATATATATAAGGCTTTCCTAAGCTCAAGTTTAAAATAAACTTCTGTAAGCTTATGCTTGTGGGGCCCACCCTTGGTCTATCCAAAAGGACCTATATATATGCTTAATATGTCGGTAAGTAGGTATGCAAATATGCTTTTTAAATAATTAGTTAAATGGTATCAAGAGAGCTCTTTGACCGATTGGTCCTAAAACTCGGGCCACCTTAAACGAAAGGGCTCAGGCATTCTATATTTCTCATGCGGGCTTGGACATGAGGTCTGGCCATCTAGGATTCATGTCAAGGCCTAGAGTCAAGACTCTCAATCGTTCTGCCTTCAATCCTTGTTGGGCCCAGATGCTGGCTTAGGTAGGTCGTTCCATCTTGTGTGTGTGTGTGTGTGTGATGTCAAGGCCTAGAGTCAAGACACTCAATCGTTCTGCCATCAATCCTTATTGGGCCCAGATGCTGGACTAGGTAGGTCGTTCCATCTTGTGTGTGTGTGTGTGTGAAAATTGCAACATTGTTGGGTAAGGGTTCTCAGTCAATTTACTTTAAAAAAACGTATTAGCTAGGCTAGAATTAAAAATATCTTGTAGGATAGATTGCTGTCCACATCCTTGGGTGCATATCTAATGTTTTAGTTTTTACCATTCTCCACAGCATGCTCAAGACCCTTGATAGGTATCAGCGGTGCAGTCAATTGGAATATGGCATTCTGGCCAGGGAGTCACAGGTAACTTCATTTATTGTCTTCTCAATCTTTGTGGTAACCCTTTTACCTATCTTTTTTTTTTTTCTTTTTTTTTTTTTTTTTTTTTTCCTTAAGGGTAAAGTTATCATTAAAGAAGAGAAAAAAAAAAATATGAACACGACTTGGGAGACTATCATCTTTGAAAATTCTTGTAACTTATAAATTATATTAATACATTCTATTAAATTTTTCTTAATGAAAGTACATTCTATCTATAAATTAAATAATCATCTATCAGTTTTGTTTTATCTTTGGAGCACAACAAGTTCTAATGCAAGATTTACCAGAAAAAAAAAAATTCTAATGTCATAAGTTACCTCGGCAGTTTTTCTTTTTTTTTTTTTTTTTTTTTATGATCATCATTATCTGCTAAATCCTTTTTTCCATCAACCTGGAGCAGACTAACGCCACTTACGTTCAAAGTAGAATTAATTTGGTTTGGCCATTATTTTTATCATATTGCTTGTAGGACAATATTGACAATCCATTTTGGACTTGGGGATAGCACCTCCAAAGGCACTGTTCACACATTTTGGGAAAAATCAGTTCGACACCCTGTGCCTTAGAAAGATAGCCCTGATCTATATGGTGTTCTTGGCCATGATGAAAATACTTGGATGCAAGCTAAACCATTCTCTGTATCATGTAATTGAATACTTAGGAATTGTAAAACTTCGATTTTCAAAATTGGTTAAAATTGAATAAACAATCGTGAGTTTCCAAAAATGACCATAGAATTGCCTCTCCTCTAATGAAAAATGAATCATGGGGGTGTGGGAAATGAATACCCAACCACTCTCCTAATTCAAATCTTAGGAAAGAGATTGCTTCTACATTGGTACATTATACCCTACACCCCTCACCTCTTTAACAAACTTGTGGCATAACTCATTTGTCCTTGATTATCCTTGTAATCAATTTCTATTTATATTATGCAAACAAACAGACCCTTATTATTATAACTATTATCTGCATTCCTTATTATATCATTGAGAAAGCAGCATTTAACAAAATGTTTATCCAGCAAAAAATTAAGAATTAGAGCAGTTTCAGCCTTGAGTCAGTGACTCGTCGTTTCAAACCAAGTCTCACCCAATCATTTTAAGAACAAAAAAGAAAGTACATTGAATGCTTGAAAGTCTTAAAGTTTGAGAAATATGATCCTAATATGTCTAAAATCTAAGATTGGCTTCTTGAAAAATCAGTGCTTTGACAGGCAATAGTATTAAGTTTATAAATATTAAGAAGAAGATGACAAATACATGTTGCTTATAACATTTTCTGTTAAGAGTAGGGCAAGAAAACGGGTGGCATTGATTGATTCAAACCTAAGGAGGAGGATTGTAGGACTTAAGGATAATTATAGTTAGGTTTCAACAGTTAAGTTAGTGAATAAAAAAATCCTAAATATTGTTAGTGCTCTATATACAACCGTTGTTTGGAAACTCTACTAATAAAGTAAAGTAAAGTGAAGCCCCCATTTTTCAGAAAAAAAAAAAGTTTACATCAAAAGTACTTTAGTTTTAATTTTCCGCCAAATTTTTCAAAAAAATAAAAAAATAAAAAAACAACCTCCTTTCCCTACTAAAAGACAAAAAAACTGTACATTTCTATATAAAAAGTAATAAAAGATTATATAACAAACAACTAAAAATAAAATATCATCATAACCTACTTATATTTTATTCTTTTTTCAAAAGAATCTCTACTTTACTCAATTCCATTAGTAAAGTCCCCAAACACTTGTGGATGAATTTCATCCATCTATTCCATATCTCATCTACCAGTGTACTCATGCAGGGAACCTTTGATGAATATTTAAGCTTGAAAGCAAGGGTTGAGTTTCTTCAACGTTCTCAAAGGTAAGCTTTCTGACCCACACATTCTAGTGGCTTCAGTATCCTTCAACTTAGTTTCAAGTAGGATTTGTGTCATTTGTAGAGCTGACAGAATTGACTTGATTTTTGGGGCTTCTGATTTTTCTATTGCGAAAACAGTTGCGATATCAGGAGTGAATTGTTCCAACTCCTAAAACACACCCTTATTGTTTAAAATAAGTCATTGATGGAATCCTCCTATCATATGTGCAGAAACCTTCTTGGAGAAGACTTGGAACCATTAAATACAAATGAGCTGGAGCAGCTGGAGGATCAGCTAGAGAAGTCCTTGCATCAAATCAGATTAACAAAGGTAAATGTATCAACTGTTTTTTTTTTTTTTTTTAATGTAAGAAGGTAAGTAAATTAACTCACACGTGCACAAGTCTAGTTCTTTTAATTGAAGTCCATTTGAAATTGTGTACGTAAATTCAATGTTGGCAATTTCCTGTTTCCATAATCCACATCCAAACCTCTTCATCAACATGCTCCACTTGGTTATTACCCATATAGGTGACTCCATTGGAAGTGTGCATATTTTAGGAGCAAATCCATGGGAGGTGTGAAATGTCACCCAATGTATTAAGTACATTTCATATGAGGTTTAAGTTAAAACTTGGGCATGTTTGTGTAGTTGTTTATCTGTAGAAAAAGTAATGATTGCGAAAATAGTTTTCCATGCTTGGTGCAACCGCTTTTTCTGACCGAAAAGCTAAAAAATAGGCTATTTTTTTCTAGAATTCCTTGGAAAGTAAACTCCTAAGAGGGGTCAGGAAATTTTTTTCCTTAGATGAGGAAAATCTCTACAGAAGTGGTTTTCTACAGCAAGGCCTCATAAGTCCCTACAAGGTCTGATATCAAAGGTCCAATCTATATCATCATCCATATAAAGCATACATCCATCATAATGCCCATATATCCATACCATAATCATTATCATGCTATCCATATAAAATTCAGAACATAATCCATCTGTTAAAGTCAACGTCCACCCTCGCTCCTTAGCAGTCATAATCGTGGTCGAGCCCTCGCCCTCACTGTAAAACTATTGTTGTGCCGTTTCCTATCACTAATTGGTTCTGGGATAAGTGGTAGCTCAATGGGGTGTAAGATCCTACAAGTGGTATCAAAGCTTGGTAGCTTGGGTTTGAGTCTCGGGACACGCGTTTTGCGAGTTTGCAGTAGGAGTCGCGGCGGGTGTGCTGTTGAGGGAGAGATTGTTGAGGTCAACGTCCACCCTCTCTCTTGAGTGGTCATAATCGTGGTCGAGCCTTCGCCCGCACCATAAAACTATTGTTGTGTCGTTTCCTATTACCAATTGATTTTGAGATAAGTGGTAGCTCAATGGGTTGTAAGATTCTACACCATCCATAAAGGAGTACCTAGTAGATGCACATAATCAATTTGCTCCATAGTATCCCATCCATCCATTGGGCCATAAACTAGCCTGCCTAGCCACAAACCCAAGTCAAATGTCCTCCATAAACATCCAAGGTCATTTCTAGGCCAACCCTAGGTCAAGGTCCTCATTTCCATTTATTAATCAGGTTGACAATGATAATAATAGCAGTGAACAATAGAGAGAATGTGCATAAAGCATGTGACATCAATAGAGGGATATAATCAAGTGATCCATCTTAAGTCCATGCCCTCTTTCAGGTGTAGGTCTCACATCACCCAAAACAGTGGTTAAAGGGGCCTCAGATGTAATCAAATGTATATTTGGTGCTCTAAAGGTATAAGACATCCAACACCACCCTTAAGCACCAAACGGAGTTCCATTTTACAACCCTAGACCCTACTTGGCTACATGGATCAAGGTTAGCCCTTGACTCATGGTTAGTCCAATAATAAGAGTCCAAATGGAAAGTCAATGGGGCCCAATTGAGATTAAATTCTAAAAGAAGCAAGTTTTGAAAATCTTTGTCTGCAGTGTACTTGATCGATCATGAATGAAGCAGGTCGGCAGAACATACTACGAAACAGAACTCTGTCTGACAAACTTGGGTTATAGAATGCAGTGTTGTCGGTCGACCGTGAGAGATAACCCTATCGACTGAGTACATAGAGAATTACAGTCAACCTGATAGGCAGCTCCAAGGCTGGGATTCTGCATTGTACACTGTCGACCACGACAGATATGCAAGTCAACCGAGTACGGCCAGAGTTCAAAATACCCAGTTTTTGCCTTTTTTTCATTTTTATCCAATTTTTCATCCAAATCCATAATCTTCATCCCAACTCATACATAATCAACACCAAACATTAAACCACATGCATCCATCATAAACTCATCACAAATGGGCCATTTATCTTTCAAATGGGGACTCCCATCCTTCAATAGCCAAAAACCACAAAATAGAGGTTAGAGGAAGAGAGCATATGTTTGATAATAAGTTTATATTGCACCTGCCTTTGGTCTCCTAAGATGGTCTCCTTGATCAAGATCTAAGCTCTAAGGTCTCCAAAACTCTAATCAACCCCAAGATCTACAAATCTCTCAAGATCTAGAGCTCCTACACCCACTCCTAAGGATACATAAGGAAGGGGAATTCTAAGAGAAAAAGCTAGATCTACATGGAAGCTAGGGAGTGGAAATTACCTTAAATTGTAGAGAAGAAAAAGATCTAGAGAAAGAGAAGATGATCCTTGTTTGAAGAGGGTTGTAGCTCGGAGGGATCATTTGATCTTCAATGGAGAATGCCTTGGATCTAGGTAGGAAACCCTAATTTTGAAGGAGGAGGAAGAAGAGAGATGGAGGGAATTTGAATTGGAGAAGAGGGGGAAGAGAGGGAGAGATGGAAATGACGTGGAATACGAGATGGGTTTATATTTATAGGATTTGGGTTAGACCAATTGACTAAATTTCCCTCCTATGGAAGCTTGTTTAACGGATAACCTTAAGGGTATTTAGGTTATTTTAGGTTTGTTGCACATTTCTCTAAGGAAAATCCCTATCTAACTTAGAAATTACATCTATGGGGCCTCTAACCAACTAACTAACTCTACCCAAAATACATCTAACCCCCTAACAATTCTATAAATCTCTCAAAGACCCCTAATCTACTACACTGGGCCTAATTCCTAGGAAAAGACCAAACTACCATTACTAAGCCCTACTAATTATCATAATTAAATATAATTAACAAAAAACTAAGGCAAGTATGGGACAGGGCCTTGCATATGGCAACCAAATCCTCAAGGACATCTCACTGGTTTTTCCAGAGGATTTAGAAAATCAATATTTGGCAACCGTAAGTCCTCAAGAATCTTGGTCGGTGGAAATTCACAATTTGAGGATTTTTAGGTTTGAACACCCCTATAGGATTTGAAATATTCTTTTCTTTGTGGGTTTACACACTTGCCATTTTTTCTCAACTCTATGCACCGAGAGGCAACGATAACTATGTGAAATCCTCAACTATCTTGTGGATTCCTCATAATTGCTTACCTATTGCCAAACTTGCCCTAAGTTTGCATTGAGTGATCAAGGGCAACCTCAATCTTGCGTAATTGACTCACCCCAATTGCTATTGGAATTCAATTTAAGTTTGTCAAGCTTATCTATGCTCAGCTCGATATATGTTCTTGCTAGGCTCAAGATGAGGAAGATTCAGTTTAACTCGAGTTATTTATGGTTACATACCCTATACCCATCATTTGCATTGACTTATTACCAAACTTGAACGAGCTACCCCTATCCTTCTTAGTTTTGTTGGTTTTTATAAGATTTAGAAGGAAAGAAATGATAGGATTTTCAGGGGTGCTTTTTCTTCAACATAAGAGTTGAACTTTGAAGTGGCCTTAAAGATTGCAAAATGGGCCTTGGCTCGAAAAGAGTTCTCAAACCTTACTAATTGAAGAACGTACCTGGAGTGTAGCCCTTTGAAGGAGAGGGGATCCGTCCTTTGGTGCCCCCCTCCTCTTATGGTGTCTTGAAGTTTATTGTAGATGGAGCTTCTTGGGGTAAGCTTATCCCAACGGCGATTGGAGGAGTGCATCGCACGTATGTGAGAGGGAGTGCTTATGTTTTCCAAAGATGTTGGTGTGTGCGATTCTAATGAAGCAGATGTGTTAGTTATCTTAGAAGGCCTTAAATTATTTTCTAAAAGATATGGTCGTCCCCTAGTGATTGTAGGGAGGAATTCATCTAATGCGGTCACTTGGGATTTTAAGCGGACGGCTAACCCTTGGAATTTTCATTCCCACTTTATGAGATTTAGGAGTTGTCACCTGGCATCGATGTTCCATTTTGTCACGAGGTTAGATCCGCCAATTCATGCATTAGCTAAGGAAGGGGTTGATAGGTTTCTTCCTTGGGTTGGTGCGATTATGTAATTGGGGTGTTTTTTTTCCTTTTGAGGTTGGTTGACGCATCTCTCTTGCACTCTCACCACCCTCCTTTCTTTTGTTCCTTTTGTTTTCCTTGTTATGTGGTTTCCTTTAATGAGATTTATCGTTACCGTTTCAAAAAAGAAAGTGTTTTGACATGTGGTTCTCATCATGCTTCTAAGCGTTTCTCAACATGTCTTGCAGATCCAGTTCATGCTTGATGAGCTTTCTGATCTTAGAAGAAAGGTAATTTGGATTTGGAAACAATTTTTAATTTTGTATTTATCCCCATTTTCTATATGGATTTGTCTTGAAACTTTTTTTATTGTTTCTTTTGCTAATAAGTTGTTATGTTGTTATAGGAACGAATGCTGCTAGAAGCAAATCGAGCTATAAAAAGGAAGGTAACAATTTTTTCCCTTCTAAAATATTTTCCACTCTTTAACATTCTTTGATGATGATGATGATGAATTTTAAAGCCAATGTTTAACAATTTTTATCCTATGATTTTCATTTGATCTAGTGCATTATTGGTGTTTTTCATTAACTCTAGCCATTGTATTTAGTCGCATTTTGGAGCCTTTTCAATTTGGCTTTACACTAGAATATTTCAGGCCCTGTGGCATTTGAGTCCTATGAGTTTTATTTAGAAAAATAACAAAAAGAAATTGAAATATAAATATATTGAGAATACTATGAAATATATATAAAAGAGCTATGAGAATATTAATCTACAAATAATTTAATTAGGTTCATTGCATGCTGCCACTTGTCATCCATTTTAAGTCTTTATTTAGATGCTACTGTTGGTAGAAGATTGTGAAAATAATTTTTTAGTGTTGTCCACAAAATTCTAACACAGAAAATAAGAGAAGTTTTATATTCATTCCTCTAATTTATATTACATGGGTTCGCGCTCCAAGCCTCGTGGATGCAGGTTGTTTACGCATTAATTTCTACGACCTTTGTCCGACCAGACAGAACTTGGTCGGACAGAGTCTTTTGTCTGCTTGTGTTCTTCTTCTCTCCTTCTACTTCTTCCCCAAGCCACTGAGATGATGCCTCTGTCATGGGTTTAGGACGACCTTACTGAGTGTTAGGATAGTTAGAAACTGGTTTTAACTAACATTAATCTTTGAAGATCATCACTCATTTATCAAGGACTGTATATGTGCAGTCCAAGGGAGTCACAGGTATGTATGCTAGTGGGTATTCAAGGTTGTGTCATTATGGGCCATACCAATATGGCGAACCAGAATGAAGCCAAGAAAGAGCTTGCACAACCGAACCTTAAACAGGGACACACTTACTCCTATGAGTGAGAAGGACAAAGGAGGTCCGAACAGTCATGAATTTGGGTGTTGACAAGGGGTGGTAAGGCCAGGGGCGGAGCCAGGATTTCATATTTGGGGGGGCCAAAACTTGAATAAAATTTTATTTCACCAATTATTATAACTATCATATTTTAAAGTTTCCTTTTTGACATAGTTATAAGTTCAACCATGATTTTGTTTCTTGAAAATGCTGGACATAGAGAAGACGGCGTGCAAAATTTTAACCACTAAAGATGAGAGATTAATGGAAAAAAAGAGGAGACGAACAAAACAAAGAAGGAAGAGCTGAAGAGGGTTAGGGCTTAAGACTAGAGTCTGGAGAGGTTTTCGAAAGTTAAAAGGGTTGGGAGTGGGGGCTGGGGTGGGGTGGGGTTTAACTTAGAAAAAAGATCCAAAAACCTTGTGGGGGGGCCATTTTGGTGTTTTAAAAGACTTTTTCAAAAAAAAAAAAAAAAAGAAAGGACTTTTTCAAAGGCTGGGGGGGGAGTCCAGGGCCAGGGGCCCCCCCGGGCCTCAACACAGTTCCGCCACTGGGTAAGGCCACATTGTAATTTAGTCTCTTCCCTGGAGGAACACTTCCAAGGGTTGAGGACTGGATTTGAGAGGCTAAGTGTTTTTGTGGAAGCACTTCCAATCAGAATCTCACCTTTCTATAAGAGAGATCTAAAAGGAGAAGATGACTTGCTTAAAGACTTTTAGTCTAGTAAGAGTCTGGAAGAAATGGAATTCTGGGAAGTGTGGAATCCCTTGAATGGACAACCATGAGGGCTATTTATAGACCTAGAAGGAAGTTGCAGCAGTTCTAGGGAGGCAATTCAAAAAGTGCACCAAAACATACTCTGTGAGGCTATGTCTGACAAACAGTGTTTTTGTCAGACAAAGGGGGCTAATATGTGGAAAGTGGGCCCAAATGATCTCCGATTGATGAAACATTGAGGAACCCTTCTTCGGTTGATTACTAGAATCTGAGGAAGGTTTCACCGACATTTGACCTCTGGAAGTGACCTTTAGCCTTCATGGCTGTTCACTTTTGCCTTGAACTAAGTCTTGGTCCAAATGGTCTTTGATAGCTTTGCAACTGTTGGAAACTTCTTTCGAACTTGTCACTGATCATCAATGAAAATTCCATGATGGTTTGACCTTCAGAAGTGGGCCAATTTGGATCACAATAGGTTATGTTCGACGCTTGCCTCCAAATCCTAGGAAAATACATCTACAACTTATCCTTGGGCTTTAGAGTGGATTTTGTTGTGGGAGTTAGTTAGAATGGATCTCGGCCCTTTATGTCTACACAGTTTGACTTAAGGTTGACTTCAGTTGTTCTGCGCTTAGACTTTGAGATCAATTGTCTCTTGATTGACTGGGAACCATGTGTTTGACCTCTTCAAAGTGATTTGACCATTGGGGTTGACCGAGGGTAGACTTTCAGCCTATTTCTGAGAGCTAGGGTTGGGAGCCCCAAATGACTTGAGATTGCTCTGAAACTTTGAAGAACACCTCGAATGTGCATTCTTTGCGCCTAGAGAAGGATTCACCTTGATCAGACTCTTTGGAATAGTTCATCTACTGTCATTCGGGTCTATATCTAAGCATTTGTGAAGCTCTCAGATGTGGAGTTGATTTTCAATGTTGAGCCTCTCTTTGAGCTTCTAATGACTTCTGGAGCCTCTTTTGAGATTCTTTCAACTGAATGAAGTATCTCTGAGTCTTTGCTTGTAGTGCGGACCTTCATGCTTCCCTTTGATTAAATTTGACCTGTTTGGGTGCATGTGTGGTTTTTTGCATGCCAACACTTCTGGTTGAAAACTTTCAACGAGTGTAGTTATTTTAAATTAACCCTCTTAGTTTTGCAATTAATCATCAAAGCTCTCATATATTTGGTAGAAACCGTAAGCCGAATAACTCTTCTTGTCGAAACATCATATTATGTTGTGGAAGTTGCAAATATGTAAAGAACTTGAGTTCAAAGAAAGAACATAAGAGCCCATTTTCCTATTTGATATTAAATTCCTAAGATTTCATGGCCCATTTAACCATTTGCCTATTTGGTATTAAGTTCCAAACATGGATCACTTACCAAACATTTAATTTACTAGGATAATGTGTAGGCAATCATTCCCTAATAAAGGATAGATTATTACGCAATGGCTCGTTGATCTTCACCTTATATTGACCTCTTCAGTTCCACATTTTACAATTGTCACATTTTCACATAATGGTATCATCCGCTTTTCATTTTTTACTTAAATTCTTCTGCATCTTCAATTTCATGATGTTTTTAGTCATCAATGAAGTGGGATTAAGAGTTTCATTCTTGTCAGTTGGAGGAATTTGAAACTGGAAATATCCTTCAACTCTCATGGGAAAATAGTGGACAGAACATACCCTGCAGCCGCCAACCCACTCATACAGAGACTTTCTTCCAACCGTTAGAATGTGATCCTGCTCCACAAATAAGGTAAGACTACATCATGTCTTCTATGCATTCAACTTCATTGGCTATCTGCTAATAGTATATATAAGAAGAAAAAATAATCTATGGTTAATAATATTGTTTGATTACCAATATTTTCTATTTCTACCCCAGAGCCCATTTTTTTGGTGGGTATTGATTTCCTAGGAATTCTATGCAATGTCTTTTTCTCGAAGGGGCTAAATGTTAAAAGAAGTAAGGGTAAAGATCCACAAATTTCCATCAAATGCTCACTCATTTGGTTGGAAATGATTAGTTGGCCATCACCCTAATAAATCAAATTTAGAAAAGTGAGAGCCTCATCTGCATCTCCACCTAGTATCTCTTTCGTGTTCTTTTATCAGAACTCCATTTACCATGAGTTCCAAAGAATTCAATACCGAGCAAACAAACGTCATGTGATTGCTGATTTGCGGTTCTGGCCCAGTCCAGTGGGTCTGCAAACTATAGACTCCATTCATTGTCTGCTCAGAACTGTTAGCAGAGCAGGCCCCATGTTATACAGCACATTTCTTTTGATAAATGAAGTAACAGAACAGCCAATGGCTCACATTCAAGGCATCCACGGTTGAGCCTTCGTCTATAATGGTTCAGTAGGCTGCTACAAATGGTCTCCCTGTCAATCATGCATTCAGTTCTGGCCCCATAGACCTCTGTTCATGCTTTTTTTTGTCTGCTGCAGATATCATCCAGTCAGTGCTGAACAAACTAGCATTGCAACCCCAGCACAAAATGCCACCACTTTCATACCAGGATGGATGGTATGAGTGCTGAACTATCTACATATTCTATAAATGAATGCAGATATCTGTAGAGCAAATTGTCTTCTCTTAGACACAAGACTCTAGTTTTTTGCAACATCAAGTACTGATACAAAATAAAAAAAGTAATGTTACTAGTAATTGTAATATCCTTGTGATACTTTACAAACTCGTAATTGTAATATCCTTGTTATACTTTAAAAACTCTCTGAGTGGAAGAGGATTGGTAGCCAAGATGTAGAGGTTGTGTAACCATGTTACATTTATTATATTTTGGCTATGCTCAATCTAAATGATTTGGTGTCAATAAGAAAATGGAACTGGTTGGCAACATTTGGGCATGTTTCTGTATGTTGGACCTGCTTTTAGGCTTTTAGGGGAAAGGAGACAGAATAAGAGCATTTTCATTTAATTATAGGGTTTCGCGATAGAGATGACAATCACATCAATTTGCTGCATGGCAATACTTAGCATGAAAAATGAAATAGGATGAAATGATTTTCTGTGATAAGGAGGATTTCCTTTTCTGATAGGGAAGGAAGTGAGATAGAGGTTCACTCTCACATGTGAATGGACATATGTGGGGTCCAAAATTCTATTGTTCATTTGATTGGAATGGGGTGGCTCTTCTAAGCTACAGCTTGGGCTAAGGTAAGCTCAAGTCTTTAGTGAGGCCCACCTGAGGACCCACATGATGGTGGAGATGGGGGGGATTTCAAGGACTCCCTGAAACCCTTATCTTTGCAAAAAAATCAGCCCCAGCCATGGTATTCATCATTTCCATTTGGGCCCCAAAACTATAATGGTCAACAGTCCATTCGGATTGGTACACAATCGATTCAATCGTCCAGTAAATTCGGATCTAAACAAAAGTTGGTGGACATGTGCAATTTTGGAGGCTCTTGTTTTCCATCCATTTGGATGGACCAAGAGTGGGCCCCACAAGCGTGAGCTTACGGAATTTTATTCTAAGCTTTAGTTGAGGAGTGCCTTGCCCTTTATTTTATTCTAAACTAGAGGTTAAATATTTGAATTTTTTCAGTTCATGATTGACAATTTTTTGTAAAGGTTATTTTAAATATGTATGTGTTTCTTTTCATTTTTTTTTTTGGATTATTTTGTAAATCTTAGAATTCTAGTAAAAGTTTCTATATTTTCAAATGACATATATTGGTTAAATTATGGCTACAATTCATATAAATCATTGCCAAACTGCATTGCATTACATATATTTGAATTAGTGCATTGAACTCATTGAACTCAAGTTTCAAATCGAATCAAACGATTAGAAAACTGGATTAAATGATCCTGCCGTAATAAATTTTCAAATTAGAATAAGTGTAGAACTGTGTACTGTGAATTTTCAAATTAGAATTAGAGTTTCAGGAATTGCAATCCCTACTGATCGATCCTACAATAGGGTTGCAATTATAAATTATTCTCCGCTATTATCTCCGCTTGCAAAAGCAGAGATGTTAACCGAGTATCGTATCTACTGGGACAAAAAAGGCTAAGTTGCGTTGTTTCCTAAATTCCTAAACTAATCCTATTGGAAAACAAAGTTCTGATTATTAAACTAATCCTATTAGAAAATGAAGTAATGGGTTGATTGGTTTTGATTAACAAATTAAAGATTTCTAAATTAACAAATTAAAGACAACTTTGATTCAATCAGAGAAAAGATCTAAGGGCACGAATCCACTCTAACCTCGCACAATGGCAAGTATAGGCCTAGGGTTTTACTGTCAACGCTACAGAGACTCGTCTTGGTTACAAACCTTCAGAGTCAACAAATAAAGGATGTGGATGTAAATCAGGGCATAACCTATCTCTATGGCATAGATTATCCTAAATCTAACAAGCACATTCATTCAAGCATCATTATATGACTTAGTACTCAAATCTACAAGATTAAAATACCAAAGAAAGAAATATTGCATTCATAAAATCCGTTCAATGGATTAACATCTTGTCATATAATCAAAAGCGTTTAAAATAAACCCTAAACCATTACATCACCATAAACAAAAGGTTAGGGCTTCATCGCAACCCAAAGATGAGGAATTAGTTACGCATGGAAGATGATTGGCGAAGAATCTCTGATGAAATCGCCATGGCTACGCTTCCAAAAGCTCCAAAACCTTCTTCAGACCTTCTCCCAAGATGTGAATATCCCCAAAAACGAGTTTGGGCTCTTATTTATAAGTTTTGGGGTGAAAAGGGTCTTTAATTCGTGTAGGAGATGGATTCCCGTCGGGTCCGGGCCCACTGGTCATCACAGCGAACTTCGCGAGGTCATATCTCTCTCGATATAGCCCCGATTTATACAATCTTGGACTCCACGGATATCTGCTCGAAAAGAGCTTTCCAACGGTATGTAGATTTCACGAATCCGACACTCGAGTTGAAAGTTATGACCATTTCAAGTTGCTGCCCCTGAAAATTCCGAGAATCATGGTACAATTAGAAGACCTTCCATGTTGGCATGCTATGGGGTGAGTGGGACCCATGTTGGATGCCCAAGGCATGTTTGGACTCTTGCTTTGCTTTCTTATTTGAGTCTCTTCCCATATTTGGCAGCTTTTTTACTTGCAACTCCGATTTGTCATGCTTTGTGGGATTTCTTCCATTTTAGCTCTGAATTTCGCTCCTTGCATTTGTAATACCTACAAACAATAAAATAACATAATTAAGCTAATTAATCTCTATCGACGGTATAACCAAGTCCTCATTAAGGGGCCTAAAATGTATCTTTTAGGCTCTCATCACACCCCCCAACTTACACTTTGCTAGACCTCGAGCAAAGCTAAAATAAAAAGAAAACTAACTAAGGCCACTTTCGTAGGGAGCACGGCTGCACTTAGCATGTGCAACAAGCCTTTAAACCTCTAAGTTCCCCATAGAGGACGAGTTATAGTCTCGTGAGGGTTTGCAATGAATCTACCTACAAAATTCCTAAAACAAAAAAAAGAAAAACAGGGAAAATTTTCCGCCAAGGTATCGACGAACACCGGATATTCCTGATTTTTGGGGTTTTCCATACACACTCAAACGTGGTTCACCAATCCTATCTTTTGGTCAGAAATCGTCAAAATCATGCTGGAAAAATTGATCGTGCACGGTGAAAATTGTGTACATATAGAGGCATGAAAGCATAAAACGATCCACTAACAATTTCCGTGAAAACACATCTTGTTCTTTCGAAATGTTGGCCCACTGAACCTCAGTAAAAGTTAACATGATTCCTCTCAAAGCATTTGTGGTGGCTTTCACACTATTGTTTTTCAAAGGACATGACAACACTATTTTGATATTTTTTTTTCTTTTTTTTTTAAAGAAATGACTGTGCAATGCCTAGGTCCCTTAAGCTTTCTAATTAACCCATGTAACGAGCATTCAGCCAATGACTCCCAAGATAGATGTCTTTAAGGCACTAGGTATGGCAATACCCCTATGGGCTTACTGGCTCGAGTTAAAAAGGCTACGAACCCAAACTAGTCACAACTTTTTTTTTTTTTAATAAACGATCCCTAACAATAGGTAGCCCTTTCCATATGCCCGACTTCAGTATGACCGAGGGTCAGCTTTCCATCATACTTGCTCTAAAGTTTTCACTGGTATGGAAATCATAGCTTCACATTTCAAATTTTCTATATAATACGTGTCAAGTGAAAGATCAATAATTCAACAATTTCTCAAAAACTCTTTCCTAAAACAAGATAGTGAACCATTTCTCTCTTTTTCCTCACAAAAAGTTTCAAAAACATGGTATCTTCGTTTCACAAAAACCCGGTTGGAAATCTCCCGAAAGACTACAAAAAAAAGAAGCAAAAGCTCCTTTTTTTTTAACCAAAAGAAAAGACAAGGACAAGGAAAAGACAACAAGCAAAAAGAACTACAGCTACTAAAACTACTCCTTGACTACTCCCAAGGTCAATACCCCACCCCCCAACTGAACGGAACAGTGTCCACAATGTTAAAGATACAATAAAAGATAAAAGAGAAGGAGGGATATCACCTGGGTGGTGCTGAGCAAAACGAGGCACAGTAAAGAAAAGTCGGGTAGACCCCCCAACTTGCACGAAAGAACCTGCAAAATGTTAGCACCAATCTAGAAACACAACTAGAAAAGCTAAAAAGAAAAGGCTAACGAAAAAGTAAAAGAAACATCTTAATCATCCTCCTCATCCTCGCCATAGCTAGTCCCTTCACCTCTGTCATGCATGTGATCATCTCTGTGAGGAGGGGAAAGGCCACGCAGACCTCTCATTAAAGATCGCATTTCGAAAAGAGAGTCTGTCGTGCTAGTGGCAAAGTCCTCAAAGCGGGACTCAAAGGCCATCTGACGGGACTAGAGGGCCTGCTGACCTTGGAGGATAGCCTCGTACTGGGCATAGGTCATGTGAAAGGGGTCAGCCGGCCCCACAGGAGGGTGTACAACAGGAGGAGCTTGAGGTGGCACCGGTGGCTCAATCACCGGTGCGTCTACTCCTGGCATCATGGCAGGGCGAGCGTGCTGCATATGAAGCATTATGGTCTGGACACTCTGTGTCCTTCACACCTCACCGTAGATGTCAGAACATGGGAGAGACTCCTCAGTAGGTGAGATGGGGAAAGGGGCCAAAGAGAGTAATGGACCCGAACGAGAGAGAAGTAACATGGTGATTAAGTGAGGGAAGGGCAACGGTCTCTTCTTCTTTGGGTCTTTTTCAGACTCTGTAAAGAGCCTACGGACTTTGCACAATTCTCGAAAAATCATACGCGGGAGAGATACCGCGTATCCAGCATGGACAGCATACAAAGTCACTAGGAAGTCCCCCCTCCTCTCATCCTTGTGATGCGTGGGGAATGCATTTACACGCAGCACCTGATCAATCTGCCACATCCGTTGTGGTAGGTAACTACGACGAGTGCTCGTGTAGTTTGCCTTGCTAAACCGACCCCCACACATCTCATTGGTCATACTGGTCACAGTGGGGGTGGCTGGAAAAAATGGAAAGTCAGCTGTTGGATTAAGGTGATAACCGAGGGCATGAGCAATGTCCCTCTCGGTTATAGTAATGTCATGTCCATCAATGGTGGAGGATAAGACATTGGCATTCTGCCCCGTGACTTCCAAATGTTGGTAGAAGAGGCGTACCAAACGGGGGTACGCCGGGGGAAAAGGTCCACAAAGGGCCGTCCATTGACGCAGACGTATTTGCTGAACCGCCCAACGTGTGGATTGGTCGGTTTCAAAAAATTGGAGGTCAAATGTTGTCTGCTTATCTAGTGGTCGATTGGCCCATTCTTCAGATGATTGTTCAACAGTAGGAGTAGGTGCACTCCGTTTGGAGGGTTGTGCATAGGAGGGTCCCTCATCTGCAGGGGCCTTGGACTTACTTCTCCCTCTTCGAAAAAAAAATTTTAAAAATAAATTGTAAAAGGAAAAACGACCTACACTAACTCAACACAAGTGCAAAAGAACGAAGAGAAAGAACAGTAAGGAAAGACAAGTAAAAAGAAAATTAGCCACAATTTTTTTCTCGCCGGAGCTCCAGTGAAGTCGTCGGAGAAGACGATCGGAAAAGTTCGCCGGAGAGAAGCGGGGACCGCCGGCGCGTAGAGGAGCTTGTTGGGATGAGAACCCAAGGGTGCTACTTTGGTGGAGAGCCGCGAGTGCCGGTAGATCTAGCCGGAAAGTATGGAGGTTGCCGGCGGGAAAGTGGGTTCCGGTGACACTTGTGTAGGAGAATAATGGGGTAGAATGGAAGAGGGGAAGGAGAGGAAGGTAATGGTGGTGGAGAAAAGTGGAGGAGGAGAGTAGTGATGTATGTTGTGATGAGGGTGGTTGTGGGAGGGAAAAGAAAGAAAGAAGGAGGTGGGCTTGGAGAAGAAAGGGAAGTGGGGAAAGGGCTGCCCTAGCAGTCCTTAAGATGCCCCACGTTTTTTTTTTTTCCGGAATTTCCGGCGTCCAGACGCCCGGGTGGGGTGTCCGGACGCCCCACGGCAGAGAGCAACGACTTTTAAAAAATTTTCGGGCGTCCAGACACCCCATTCCAGAGAGCAGTGGCCTTATTTTTCATGACGCCCAGGTGGGGTGTCAGAGAGCAGTGGGTTTTTACGAAATCCGGGCGTCCGGACGCCGGATTTTTTTTTTTTTTTAACCAACACTCTCTCTTCATGGTAAGGACTAATCACCTAAGGACACCCCCCTCCCAAGTGGACTCAAATTTAACAACAAAAAGGACGAAAAAACACTAACACCTATGATACGACTCTAACTAAACTCGGGTTTCCTCCCGCAAGAGCTTGTTTTAACGTCGTCAGCCAGACGTCAAGTATTTTTAGCCCATAGAATAGGATGGGTCCATTAAAGCAATGGACTCCACCACTTCACCTGCAGTAATATCCTCTATATAGGGTTTCAACCGTTGACCATTGACCTTGAGAAAAACCCCCATGTTGGGGTTGCGAATTTCTACTGCACCATGGTCAAAAACTTTGGTCGCCACATATGGTCCATCCCACCGTGACCGCAATTTACCTGGAAAGAGACGCAATTTGGAATTGAAAAGCCAAACTTTCTGATTAGGCTCAAAGGACTTTCGCAAAATGTGTTTGTCATGGAAAGCTTTAGTCCGAGCCTTGTAAATTTTTGAACTCGTGTAGGCTTCGTTCCGAATCTCTTCCAACTCATTGAGTTGGAGTTTTCGAGTAGAACCGGCAGCGGCCATATCGAAATTGAATTGCTTGATAGCCCACATGGCGCGGTGCTCGAGTTCCACGGGCAAGTGGCAGGCCTTGCCGAACACTAATCGATATGGGGACATACCAATTGGGGTCTTGTATGCAGTACGGTAAGCCCATAAGGCATCATTTAACCGCAACGACCAATCTTTGCGATCGGGCTTGACCGTTTTTTCCAAAATACGCTTCACTTCCCTATTGGTTACTTCGACTTAGCCGCTGGTTTGAGGATGATAAGGTGTAGCTACCTTATGTGTGATGGAGTACTTTTTAACCAGCGCCTCAAAGTGTTTATTCACGAAGTGGGTTCCCTCATCACTTATTATTGCTCGCGGACAGCCAAAACGACTAAAAATATTGCTCTGCAGGAAGTTGACCACAACTTTGTGGTCATTAGTCTTTGTAGCAGCCGCTTCCACCCACTTGGACACGTAATCAACCGCCACTAGAATGTATTGAAAACCAAAAGACGGCGGAAACGGTCCCATAAAATCGATGCCCCACACTTCAAAAATTTCTACAATCAAAATCGGTTGTAGGGGCATCATGTTTCTCCTAGACATGTTACCTGTTTGCTGACAGCGCAAACAAGTTTTGCAAAATTGGTGAGCATCTCGAAAAAGAGTGGGCCAATAGAAGCCACTCTGTAACACTTTTGCAGCAGTTTTCTTCCCACTGAAATGCCCTCCACACGCAAGAGAGTGACAGAAAGTAAGTATACTGTTATATTCACTCTCGGGTACACACCGCCGGATCACTTGGTCTGGACAGAACTTGAAAAGTTCAGGATCCTCCCAAAAATACATCTTTACTTGGGAGAAGAAACGATCATTGTCTTGTTTGGACCAATTTGAAGGAATTGCCCCCACTACCAGATAATTTACAATATGAGCATACCAGGGGGGGCGATTTTGGGACACCACAAACAATTGCTCATCTGGAAATGAGTCATGTAGGGGTAAGGTGTCTTCCGTGGTGTTCACCAAGATCCGGGATAGGTGGTCAGCTACACTGTTTTCGGAACCCTTCTTGTCCCGAATCTCAAAGTTGAATTCTTGAAGTAAAAGAATCCACCTAATCAATCTTGGCTTAGTGTCCTTTTTCGACAACAAGTACCGTAACGCAGCATGATCTGTGAACACTATAACTTTCGATCCTAACAGATAAGACCGAAATTTATCCAAGGCGAACACAACTGCCAACAATTCCTTCTCCGTTGTAGTGTAATTCAGTTGGGCATCGGAGAGGGTTTTGCTAGCATAATAGACAACATGTGGAACCTTGTTCACCCGTTGGCCCAGGACTGCTCCAACCGCATAGTCGGAAGCATCGCACATAATCTCAAACGGATGGGCCCAATCCGGTGACTGAATGATAGGGGCGGTAGACAAGGCCTCCCGCAGCTTTTCAAAAGCTTGCATGCAAGCCTCGTTAAAGTCAAACGAGGCCTCCTTAGTGAGCAATGTGCACAAGGGTCTAGAGATCTTACTAAAGTCTTTAATGAATCTACGGTAAAACCTTGCATGTCCTAAAAAGGAACGGACTTGCTTAACCGTTGAGGGAGGTGGAAGTTTGGATATCAGATCAACCTTGGCCTTATCCACCTCAATGCCTCTAGTAGAGACGATATGCCCCAAAACGATGCCCTCTCGCACCATGAAATTACTTTTCTCCCAACTCAAGACCAAGTTTGTCTCGGTTCAACGTTTCAGCACCTTTGCCAAATTATGGAGACATTCATCAAAGGAAGGTCCGAAAACATAGAAATCATCCATGAACACCTCTAAGAATTTCTCCACCATGTCGGAGAAGATAGACATCATACACCGTTGAAAAGTCGCGGGTGCATTACAGAGTCCGAATGGCATCCTCCGGTAAGCGAATGTACCGAAAGGACACGTGAAAGTTGTTTTCTCCTGATCATCGGGGTAGACGGCCACTTGGTTATATCCAGAATAACCATCCAGGAAACAATAAAACTCTTGGCCAGCTAACCTTTCTAAGATCTGGTCAATGAAAGGTAGGGGAAAATGGTCCTTTCGGGTCATGGAATTCAACTTTCGGTAATAAATGCACACGCGTCACCCAGTAGTGGTACGTGTGGGAATTAGTTCTCCGTTCTCATTTTCCACAACCGTGATGCCAGACTTCTCGGGCACCACTTGAGTAGGGCTCACCCACTTGCTGTCAGAAATTGGGTATATAATACCCGCATCAAGAAGCTTCAGTACTTCTTTCATGACCACCTCTTTCATGTTAGGATTTAAACGACGCTGCATTTCACGTGACGGTTTCACGTCATCTTCGCAATGAATGCGGTGCATGTAGATGGAGGGGTCAATGCCTTTCAAATCGGCTACAGACCAGCCGATTGCACTTTTGTGCTCTTGTAACACATCCAAGAGCTGACTTTCCTGATCATCAGATAGATCAGAAGCAATGATGACTGGCAAAGTATCCTTTGGTCCAAGATAGACATACTTGAGTGTAGTAGGAAGTTGTTTTAACTCAAGTTTGGGAGGAACTTCAATCGAGGGAGGGGCTGGTGCTTTAGAGAGTGGAGGTAGGTGTTCGATCTTTGCTCTCCACGGGGGAAAATCCAGCATAGCTACCTCATCCAAAAGGGCGTTGAACTCGGTAATCGATTGGTCAACATCATACTCATCAAAGCTAAAATGGGATAAGCAAGCCTCTAAGGGGTCCTCAGTTAACACATAAGGGAGGGCTTCATCAACTAGCTCATCAACAACGTCGACTGTGAAACAGTCGTCATTTTCCGGGGGCTGATGGGAGGCCTTGAAAGCATTCAGCCTTACTTTCATATTGCCAAAGGAAACATCCATAACTCCAGTGCGACAATTAATGGTCGCATTAGCTGTGGCCAAGAAGGGGCGGCCGAGGATGATTGGAGTTTGTTTCCGTAGGTTTGGCACTGGTTCTGTGTCAAGGACAATGAAATCAGCGAGAAAAAGAAATTTGTCCACTTTGACAAGAACATCCTCAATTATACCCCGGGGCACCCTGACGGATCTGTCAGCAAGTTGCAAGGTGACCGTAGTGGGTTTCAACTCACCCAACCCAATTTGCTCATACAGTGAGTAAGGCAAGAGATTGACACTAGCTCCAAGATCCAACAACGCATGATCAATAATGTGACTCCCAATTGTACAAGATACAGTGGGGGTGCCAGGATCTTTCAGCTTCGGAGGAGTGTCATGCTGAATTAAGGAACTCACTTGCTCGGTGAGCAGGACCTTTTTGGACACATTGGGTTTGGATTTACGCTTCTGGGTGCACAAGTCTTTTAGAAATTTTGCGTACGAAGGCACTTGCTTGATAGCATCCAGCAAAGGTAGATTGATCTTTACTTGTTTGAACACATCTAGCATTTCATCCATGGTTGCTCCCTTTTTCCCGAAGGGAGAGGGTGTGTCCAGACAAGTGGGGAAAGGGACTTTAGGCACATAAGTGGGTGCCTCAGCTGGGATAGATGAAGAAGTGGGAGTGCTGACCCCCTTTTCCTTGGGACTCGTTTCCACCCTAGAGCTTTTGGGGTCTGGGGCAGATTCTCGAATGATTTTCGAAGGCTCTTCAGGCCTAGTCTCGACCTCACGCCCATTCCTCAGCGTGACAACTACCTTAGCTTCCTCATGATAAGTACCATGAGGTTGAGAGCTACTTCCCACCTCGAAAGTATTCTTGGGGTTGACAGTGGGTTGGCTAGGTAAACGACCCTCTTCTCTTCTATTAAGAGCACTGGCTATTTGGCCCATCTGGGCCTCTAACTTGGCTATGGACTGAGAATGAGAGTGGACCAATTGATTACCTGCTTTGAGCTCCTTTAGCTCCTGCAGTACCGTCTCCTCAAATGATGGGTTTCTTTGAGGGGGTTGAGAGTTGGGTGGCTAGTAGGATTGTTGGGAACGATAGGCCGCAGGATTGTATTGAAAGTTAGGCCTATTTCCCATTTGAGAGAAAGAAGTGCCCTGACCGGGCGACTTCCATGAAAAAATTGGGGTGACTGCGCCATCCCGGGTTGTAGGTATTCGAATAAGGATCATTACCCGGTTTGGAGAACCCCTATGCAGCATTCACCTGCTCTTGCACAAACTCAGGAAATTGGGGTGCTGCAGGACAGTCACTTACAAAATGAGTGGGGCTGTTGCATAAAGCACAAGCATCTTGATGAGCAGGGGGCTGGGGAGATGAAGACTGGAGAGATTGTCCCCCAGAAATCAGCTGATCTAACTTTTGGGTCAAGGCAGCCACTTGGGTTGTGAGCTCATTAGAGGGCTGAATTTCAAATACCCCCTTAGGTTTCTGCAAAATCGAGGCTGCTGGCCTCTCCAATCTAGCAGTGGAGGCATGGTGCTGAAATGTCTCACTCATATTCTCAAAAAGTTCCCATGCCTCATCCTCATTTTTCAGCATAATTGACCCCCCACTGGCGGTTACTACCATGTTTCGCCATTCGGGTGATAGCCCATCATAAAAGAATTGCACCAATTGTCATTTGGCAATTTGGTGATGAGGACACTTTCTAAGGAGATCCTTAAATCTATCCCACGCCTCATGAAACTGTTCACTGTCGATTTGGGCGAAGGATGTGATGGATCTCCTATACTGATTTGTTTTGCCCACAGAGAAATATTTGTCCAAGAATTTTTGTTGGAGTTGGGCCCAAGAATTAATAGAGTTTGCAGGTAAAGTACTCAGCCAATACTTGGCTTTGTCCTTTAATGAAAACGGAAAGAGAAACAATTTTAGGGTCCCACTACTGAAATTGTTTATTCGCACTGTGGAGCAAATAACCAAAAACTCATCAATGTGGTTGTACGGGTCCTCATTGTTCAAGCCATAGAAAGAAGGGATCAGATTGATTGTGCTGGGCTTGATTTCATATTGAGTTGCCTGTACTACAGGCAGCTGAATACACGATGGTGACGCGTATTCGGACGGAGTATAGTGCTCCTTCAAGGGTCGGAGAGGTGGAGCCTCAGGACCCTCATCCTCTTTTCTTTCTTCAGCCATTAATGAATTTGTGTGTGAGACAGCAGAACGGTGCTTAGATGATCTAATTTTTCTAAGGGCTCGCTCTAAATTTTGGTCTAAAGAAACCAAATTTGGATGACAAGAGCGACGACCAAGCATGCACACACAAAACTTACTGCAATTATATTAAAAGAATTAGAAAGTCTAAGCTTACCGCGCTCCAGGTATAAGCGCTCTTTCACTTGAGTAGGACTTTCAAGTTGTCAACAGTGCTCTTGGATCCTGCATAAACCTTAGGGTTCGCTGTGTTAGACTCAATATCCTGCAGTAAGAATGGTGAAGATGTGAGAAAAGATAAATAAGTAAAAGAAAAAGAAAAAGGAAAGACTAAACTAATACTAGAATTAAAAGAAACAAACAACCGTGCTAATTGTCCCCGGCAACGGCGCCAAAATTATGATCGATCCTAAAATAGGGTTGCAATTATAAATTATTCTCCGCTATTATCTCCGCTTGCAAAAGCAGAGATGTTAACCGAGTATCGTATCCACTGGGACAAAAAGGCTAAGTTGCGTTGTTTCCTAAATTCCTAAACTAATCTTATTGGAAAACAAAGTTCTGATTATTAAACTAATCCTATTAGAAAATGAAGTAATGGGTTGATTGGTTTTGATTAACAAATTAAAGATTTCTAAATTAACAAATTAAAGACAACTTTGATTCAATCAGAGAAAAGATCTAAGGGCACGAATCCACTCTAACCTCGCACAATGGCAAGTATAGGCCTAGGGTTTTACTGTCAACGCTACAGAGACTCGTCTTGGTTACAAACCTTCAGAGTCAACAAATAAAGGATGTGGATGTAAATCAGGGCATAACCTATCTCTATGGCATAGATTATCCTAAATCTAACAAGCACATTCATTCAAGCATCATTATATGACTTAGTACTCAAATCTACAAGATTAAAATACCAAAGAAAGAAATATTGCATTCATAAAATCCGTTCAATGGATTAACATTTTGTCATATAATCAAAAGCGTTTAAAATAAACCCTAAACCTATACATCACCATAAACAAAAGGTTAGGGCTTTATCGCAACCCAAAGATGAGGAATTAGTTACGCATGGAAGATGATTGGCGAAGAATCTCTAATGAAATCGCCTTGGCTACGCTTCCAAAAGCTCCAAAACCTTCTTCAGACCTTCTCCCAAGATGTGAATATCCCCAAAAACGAGTTTGGGCTCTTATTTATAAGTTTTTGGGTGAAAAAGGTCTTTAATTCGTGTAGGATATGGATTCCCGTCGGGTCTGGGCCCACTGGTCATCACAGCGAACTTCGCGAGGTCATATCTCCCTCGATATAGCTTCGATTTATACAATCTTGGACTCCACGGATATCTACTCGAAAAGAGCTTTCCAACGGTATGTAGATTTCACGAATCCGACACTCGAGTTGAAAGTTATGACCATTTCAAGTTGCTGCCCCTGAAAATTTCGAGAATCATGGTACAATTAGAAGACCTTCCATGTTGGCATGCTATGGGGTGAGTGGGACCCATGTTGGATGCCCAAGGCATGTTTGGACTCTTGCTTTGCTTTCTTATTTGAGTCTCTTCCCATATTTGGCAGCTTTCTTACTTGCAACTCCGGTTTGTCTTGCTTTGTGGGATTTCTTCTATTTTAGCTCTGAATTTCGCTCCTTGAATTTGTAATACCTATAAACAATAAAATAACATAATTAAGCTAATTAATCTCTATCGACGGTATAACAAAGTCCTCATTAAGGGGCCTAAAATGTATCTTTTAGGCTCTCATCACCTACTAATGAGCCTACCCATTTTTTAAAATCTCTTGTATGAAGCAATCTATATCTCTTCCTTAATCACCCAAAAAAAAAAAATCACTTGGGTACTTCACCATCTCCTTCCTCGTATAAATTGCTACTAAAGCAGGGCTCTCAAAAAGATCTCAGGGAGATTTGTCCTGAGAAACCGTGGCCAACCCAAGAATCAAGAACAGCCCACCCTCCACAACCTATAGCATTTTCTATTTGTCTTCTATATCCACTATTGGAAGACTTACTGCACATTAAATGAGAAAGAATTAGTAGATAATTGGTTAATTGTTGAAGCAGCTGCCTATCAATAAAGAGCTTTTTTTAGAACCACACATAGAATTCTTGAATTTAATCCCAATCATAACAAATTCATTAGAATTTGGGAACTTTTTCTTCAATTCTTGAATCAAGGACGATCGCCTTCAATTATTTTTCTTTCTAGAGCCTATTTGGATAGGCAAATTAAAAATAGAGTAAAGTGAAGTTAATTGGGCCCTAACGGTTTAAGTTTTCACCCCTTCCTTGTTTGGATGAGTTGGCCCAACAAATGAAGTATTGTTGTCGGGCACGTGTATGTCCATTTCAATTCAATCACAAATACTCCTCTTGCCTTAAATAATAGTCAATTCAGACCAAGTGTGAAGTGAAGCACTCTACCTTAACATCAACCCACTTATCCACTTCACTCCTCATGTGAAAGAGACTCTTGGCCCAACATGTTCTCACAAAACTATTTAAGTGAAGACTAAAACTGTGATCCCTTCATTCCCTTTGATGGGCAACCAGCAATGTCCAGTAAGACTTTATTGTGAAGAGGTGCTATCATGTCCTTTTCATCTTAATCACTTATTTAGAACATAGAGGATGTGTTCTTCTATTTACAACCACTCAATTAAATTAGTTATACGCTTTATATATATATATATATATGAAATATTCAAGTGAGGGATTCCCTCACCATAGGGTGAGGGACACTTCCCTTTTGAGGTATTTTCAAGTACAAAAGACCATCACTTGAATACCCATATATATATATATAAATATATATATATATATAGAGAGAGAGAGAGATAGGGAGGGAGATGCTCCTACGAGAGATGTCTCTTACCTTATACGAGAGATAAGGGTATGGGCCCTTACATTTAAATTGTTGGTATTAAATATGGATGTGTGTCTATATATATATATATATAATATATATATATATATATATATAGGAAGATGCTCATGTGAGAGCATATCTCACCTTACTATGAGAGATAGGTTGAGGGCCCTCACATTTAAGTTATTGGCATTGGATATGGATATGAGGAACCCCACATTATCTCTCATAGTAAGGTGAGAGCATCTCTTATGTGAATGCCCCTACCTTTATATATTAGGGTGTGACTCTTTGAGTGTCTCTTTAAGACAATTATCCAAAATCTATATTAGGAAAACACGAGTCATTAGAGAAAATCTTGATTTCTACTATTCCCTCATAATGTGTTGGCATTTGGCATTTGGTGGTTTGACATGATCTCTTTGATGTTTGGACCCATTAAGACATTGCCTGAGGCATTCCATCTGGGAACAAGCTTTTTTATTAGTCCACCTCCAATATTAAGGAAATCATTGTCTTTAAGAAAGCACCTTAAATGTAATGGTATCTTAGTACCCTCCCACAGTATGACTTAATCAATGTAAGTCTCAACCTGAGCCCGAACTTACTGGGTTGGATTATGGTCGAATTGGCCTGGTCAAAGTACAATCAGTTGGGTTGGGTTTATCTTCGATTTTTTTTTTCTTTAGTAGAATGTCACCTAAGGTTTCTAAGATTTGTAAATAATGGATTGGATTTATAGTTGAGTTCGCCTCGCAAAAGTACAATCAGTTGTGTTGGTTTTATCTTTGTTGTTTTTTTTTTATAATTTAATATCCACCGAATGTTTGTAGGATTTGTAAATAAGTTCACGTGGTTTAAATATTTATTGATACATCATGCACTTTTTCATTTTATCACTTTTCATGTCCTTAAAATCAGTAGCCTTCCAACTACAATAAGTTTTGAAAGTGAAATGACACTTTTGTGAGTCTGTTTACTCTTATATGCATATTTAAAAAGGCTAAGACTTATTTTTCTCTAAGGATTGTAGCATTGATAGTTACTATAGTACATTTAGTCGGTGAGAGTAACATTACAGAAATTCATTTTTATCAGTATAAAGCATATACACTTCATTAAATTAAAATCGATTATAATATCAATCAATATATGCTGTTATAATTGGTTATAATTGAGTCAATCCATTTTTGACCCACCATCGGATTAGTTCCATGATTTCATCCCTAGGTATGCCACTTTTCTCACTTTGTGGCTTCTCTTCCAACCTGTAGGGGCTTCCTCTTTCCACTTGTGTAACAAAAAAAAATGTAAAGAAAAATCGCAACAATGACCTAGACATAAAGAATGGACTGGGACCCAAACTCCACTCGAGGCCCAAATACTTAAATAAATGAAGGTGGCATGGAGATTCAGGTCCTTAGAAAACACACACCTAGACCCAAATTTAGTTGGGTCAACCCAGTGGACCTTGACCTGAAAGAAAAAATGGTCCCCAATCTTGTAACCATGTCCAATTTTTAACATTTACTATTTTTTTTTAAAAAATTGGGTCCATTTCCATAACCAACTTAAGTGATATGCTGCCAAAATATGAAGTGGATCTAACAATGGGCCTGACCAAAGTTGATTAAATCGGGTCTGCGTGCACTAAATTGGATCAGACTCCACACCCTGGCTGTAGCGACTTGACCCAACCCAACTAATTCTTTTTTCTTTACTTCTCTTTTTCTAGTTTCAATTATTTTTTGCTCCATGGAAAGCTCAAAGTCACACACTCGCCTGTGTTAGGGTGCATTTGGTTTTATCTAACCTTAACCTTCTGAGCTACATCCACTGTCCAAACAGAAGCAAGTATCTTGCCTGAATTAAACTCGACACAACTTAGTTGTAGCTCAATTGGTTAGGAAAATGGGTGTATCTACAGAGTATATGTCTAAATCCCTATTGTAACAAAAGAAGAGAAGATTTGTGTTTAGGTTAAAAGACCTATTGTCCAACACACAAAGACCTAGTCCAAGTCAACCCTAAGTGGACCCCACAACTTGGGCAAATACTTGATTTTTCCCAATTCAAATCTCTTATTTTCTATCCTTCAAATATTTTTCTTTCCCATATTCCATGTCAATGGTCACATGTAGCACATTGCAATGTTGCTTGTTCTGAGTCATTTTTCACTATCCATTGGCTGGACGAAGTCAACAACAGGTAAACAACCAATCTATCTCTAAAATACAATGTAACTTAGCTAAATGTAATGTTAATCTGCGTGTGCTGGCCCAAAAATCAACAATGAACTCAATGCCTGTTAAGGACCCCATAGCAAAACTCACTTGTGACTTACAAAATCAAAATGCAAAATGAGAGAGAGAGAGAGAGAGAGAGAGAGAGAGAGAGAGAGAGAGAGAGATGCTACTTCGTCTGAGCATTTGAGTACAGGACATGGACCCATATATATATAGAAACTGAGGGGTGCAACCAATACAAACAACCTTGTTAGGAGGGGCTCCTTCTGGTGTTGATTTGTTGGCGTAGGATCTAGATGTTCATGTGTCCCCAAGGGGTAGCTCAGTTGGCCTAGGACTACGGTTTGCACCCGGAGGTTGTGGGTTCGAAACTGCTCTACCACACTGGGGCCACAGGGGAATTTTACCCGGCTTTCTCTCCTGGGCCCGTAGGGATTATTCTGGCCCAAAGGGCTAGGAACCCTACGTTATCAAAAAAAAAATGTGTAGGTATTACCAACATCTTTGTGGGTTCTAATAACCTTAACAAATATGAAAACTACTATAGGTACCTAATTTCGAATAATATTACTACGCTTTATTTTTGTTGTTGATTCTTAATAAATAGAGGCCTTTTCTTAACTTCTAGGAATTTATGGGAAATAGTATTTTGCTTATCGTATTGAAAAAGCAAAAAGTTGATGGTATCCTTGGGAGACCACTATTTTAGCAATTGTCAACTGCTTATCCCACAAATTTCACACATGCCAACTTAAAAGGTAGAAATAGAAAACATCTCTCTCTAAGATTGACTAAGATTTTGAAGATGAAATTTACAGATTTAAAATAATTCTTCATTATTTTTCTGAATAAATTAAAGGGGATTTCATTTTGGTATGAGCCATTAATATGTTTTTACTATTGCTTATATATTTTCTTCTTGCCGGGGCTTTTTGGGGGCCTATTGTTTGGTGTTTTTTTTTTTTAATTAACATTTTGTTGGGTTTATGTCTTGTATTCCGGGTTTACCAGATTAGTTCATTGGGTTAGCCAATGATCGGGTTTAGGGTCAAGGGTATTTTGGTCATTGTACTAGGGCTTTCTTGGGGGACCAAAAAAGCAGAGATTATATACCATGTAATCTATAACCTTAGAGTCTGGAGAGAGTCAAGATGTGATTATATGCTCTTTTGGTGTGGAAATAGGCATTATGTCGAACCACGTAAAATCCACGGCTCTCTCTTGTGTAGCTTGATTGATCGATCGATCGCAGGTATTCGCTTCCGCTCGCACGCGCACAACAAGCACTTAGTAATTTAATTATTTTTATCAATGGTATTATAAAGAAGGAGAAGTTTCAAGTGCATACATCCCTCACTATAGGGTGAGGGCGTTTTTCATTTTTTACACATGAATCCCTCTTTTGTATTTTATCCTATATACTTGAAATCCCCTATTTATGAAAATATCTATCACCTTATGGTGAGGGATTGATGCACTTAAACATTTCCGTATAAAGAAAATACAAACAATTATGTATATTTCTTGGCTATGGCTTAGGGATAGATGCCTTTGTTGCAAGTTTATATTTACAGTGCAAATGGCTATATGTATCAATGTGAGCTGGACATGATAACTTCCAAAGAGGGGACTATGCTGGAAGAATCGTAAATGACTTACATGGGGCAGACACTAGAAGACATGTTTGTGTTGGTCTGCCACTTGGGACCACGTTTTGGCAATGTATGGGTCCTTTCAGGAATCTATAGGTACCAGACTTCTATATAAAGAAAATGACAGCCACATTGGCCTCACCCAATGATTCTCGTATACCCAACCCACCAACCAATAGCTTACACCTGCTCGTGACCCGCGACGCTTCTTCCTTTCTACATCCACCTTTCCTTTCTCTCTTTTTAATATTGTTTGCTGATAATGTTTCTGCCCTTTTGCCCCACATTCACAGTCGAAAGAGTACTATCACCTTCATCTGGGTCTACTTCCATGTGAGGCCCACTTGATGATGGATGGTTTTGAACATAAAATAAGATGTAAGTGCAATGTCAAGATAAATTTGATGAAATGATCTCGGCCCTTAATTTTGAGCTTTTGGATTCTTTTTAAAGTTCTTTTGCAAGTCTGCCTTTTGGGTTAACTTTAAAATTTGAAAATTTTACCCAAAAAAAAAAAAAAAATTACATTAGATACAGAATAACATCTAAAAGGCCCTCCTAATTTCTCCTGTACTTCCGGTCTTTTTTATGTGAAATGAGATCTGTGTAGTTAGGGAGGGTCGATATCCACCTTCCGTACGTGGTAAAAAATTAGTTTTCCGTCATATTCCTCGTCCTATCTTCCCCAACCCCAGTGGAGAAGAACAAATGAAAACCTGAAATGAGTTTTTGTAGCTTAATATTTTTGAGTGTGTCACATCCCTAATACAGGTTACAAATCAAATATCAAAAGAAAATCTGAAGTTGGTTTTTATAACCTCATCTTCTCCACTTTATCACATCCTAATATAGTTTTTTTTTTCCCCCATTTCTTTTAGGAAAGAACACAATATTCAAGAGAAAGAAAAGGCCATTTCAGTTTGGAGATTAGGGTATATTTTAGATAAAATGAGGATTTCAATGTCCTTTTTTCTTCATCCAAAACTAGAATCCTACAAATCTCCTCAAGCCACATTTCCTCAAGTTTCAGGGAAAAAAAAAAAAAAAAAAACCACTCCAAATCTGATGAAGCCTAGTTTGAGCTACAAACCACATTGGGTTTGGGGAAGAGAGGAGGAGGAAGATCACAAAAATTTTATTTTTTTTGCATGCAGAGGGTCGCATTCTTGTGGGCCCCATATTTATAATACAAACCGTTCAATTTGTTTATTGAACTAATTAACCCGAAAATCTTTAATTAAGTTGATTATCTTAAATCTTCATAGATTTTGAGTAAATTTATAAAATAGTCCCAATCGTCCCAATCTGAAATGATTTAACTCAGATCAGTAAATGAAGATGTGATCACATCTGAAATATTAGTGATTTGTTGGTGCTGGTAACTTTAATTGAAATGAAATCTTTCTTCAGGCAACTGCAAATCTGACATTTCTCTCCATCTTATCAGTTGAATGTGTTAGTTTCCTAAAATAGCGATATATCACTTTTTTTATTGGTGGGAATCTGAAACTGCAACCGATTGGAAAGACTGGTTTGGGAATCTATTAAACATGGATGCCCCCATGTATGACAAGTTGTGCAAGACGCACACAAGTGTGGGTCAAACTGGTTATTGAGAAGAACACTTTGCACTATAAAATATCGTGATATTTTATCTGAAATTTCGTATTTACATTTCATTGAGATTGGATAGCACTTGAAACAAAAATGCTCAAATTTGGATTTTTTTGGAGCCACATTAGCCACATATCAGCATTGAGGAATCTCTCCTCCAATCATTCTTTTTAGACAATAAAATAAAACCTTCTTCAATCTCTCACTCATGACTTTTAATGCAATGTGGAAAAAAAATGCCTACTACTTCCACGGAATGACTTTAAATGCAATGAAAGAAAACCCATAAATAGAGAGGCCGATTAACTCTCTACTTAATGACCCTTTTTTTCATTTTTAAAATGAAGGCCATCTCCCGCGCCTAGATATGAGCTGAAGATCTTTGTGTGTTTCAGTGATTAGAATCTTCGTGAATCTTTTGGGCTCATATCTCTCCTATGGAAATGAAATAATACCAACCTTAGGGCTCCCTCATCTTATATAGACAAGTCCCAAAAAGTTATACTTACTGGACACTTCTTTGTCGAACCCACATCCACTAATCCTATTGAGAGTCTTATTTGTGATATCATATTAATACTAATCTGACCATTAAGGAGGAGGAGGAGGGTTATAGGAGGCTACAAGGCTTGCACCCAATGCATTGGGCATCATCTATTACATCATTTAATAATTTTGATCATCTTTTCTAGGTATGTAACCCTACCATATTACGCAAATAGTTGAGAGTTCTTCCTTCCCTAGCTTCTAATATGCTAGAATCTGGGATATTTTTATCTCTTTTTTCGTGATCTAACTCAAGAATGCCTAGCTACTTTAGTTTGAGATCCATGCCTTAATCTTCATTATTAAGACGAGTCAATTAACTACATTTCTTTTTAGAGGATGCCTCTATTTCTCTAAGATATATGTCTTCTTCCTACTACAGCAGCACTTTAAACTATTTCTTTCTTCTTTGTAATCAGCCTACTCAAGGGTTGAACTAGTGCTCGATCTGTTGTTTCTTTCTCTTGTTGCCTTTTTTCTCTGTTTTTTTTTTTTTTTTTTTGCTGCATTATTTCCTCTCTTTCTTAATTCAATTTGCAATTTAGCAAAAAAAAAAAAACTACATTCATGTTCCACTTCCATAATCATGCACGGATATTCATGTTGCTACAAATTAATTGTTAAGATTGTTTGCTATATATGGTTTCTGATTTGATTACTTGTGGCGTTTCTTTCTCACTAGCTTGCTTGCTATTCTTGATATTTTGTTTTCAGATTGTGATGTGAAACCTCTAAGTGAGGAGTTGAGTGTAGGCTCAAGTCTAAGAGTTTTATTCTAGATAACCATTATTTATGTCATTGACTAGTTACTTATTCAATTTATTGGACATGTGTGGGTCCAAAGTTTTGTAATAGACTTTATTGTTTTTACTATTGACATACACATCCTACTTAATAATATTTATGAAATTAGTTACTGTGCGGGGCTTCCCCTAAGAATAGGATTACGCTAATCTCGGTAACATTACCGACTTGCTGTATTTCGGTCTCAGCATCCAAGCTCGGTAGGAGTACCAGATGTATTCAGCTCGGCATCGGTGCCAGCTGGCATCCAACTTGAGCTAGCTTCGGTAAAGGTACCAGCTAGCCTCATCTTGGTCTAGGCAAGTAGTGCCATGACACTTCCATCTCAGCAAAATCCTCAACTCGACATCGCCAACTAGGATGAGTATAAGGTCATAATTGTACCTATAACACTACGGCTACATTGCAGAACGTACTGACAGACAAGATGGGCACCGGACTATGATAAGAGACCAGCCTTATCAGGCGATCACCTCGACATTAATACAAGGATTCAGTGCATGATCCGATGAGACGTTTCCCCACCTACCGCCATTAAGGAAGCATGGTATGGGGCAACGGGACAGTGCCTCTACCTACCTCCATGGAAGGAGCCTTCCTCTATATATTTGCATGAGGTAAACCCACAAAACACACACAATCATACATCCTCACTCTGCATTCTCTTCTTCCTCACTCACCCATCCTTTGTCTAATGACTGCACTAACTTAGGCTTCAGAGTGCCTTCGGCTGATAGCAGCCCAGGCCTCTGACCTTTCTCTTCCTCCTTCCTTTTTAGGTCCCAGGCGGTTAACCTTTCCCAAAGAAGCTTTACAGCACCATCACAAACTAAACATTCATTTATCTAAGTCCGTAATATTTAGGCACTCACAATTGGCGCCGTCTTTGGGAAAATATTAAACCAAATCTACAAAAGTCATGCCTCAAAAGACTAGAAACAACGAAGGTACCTCGAAAACCCGAAAGGACTCGTCGTTACCACCTCCGGTGTACTCATTCCCACCACCGGAGCATCCACCACACCGTTGTTTCCACAACTGAAGCCACAACCCCAGTCGCTCCAACAATTACCTCCGCCATTCCAATCACAACCTCTGCCACTCTAAGATCCCCCCCCCCCACCACACAAAGGGAGATCTCGCGGAAAATCTGCAGCGCTGAGTGTGGAAGGACCCATCACGGTGTCAGTGGGCAGATCTACGCATCAGGCTGATAATGGTGATGACGGCAACACCCTTGTCGTCGAGGTCAGATCCCAGGACCGTATCATCCAAGAGCGGGATGAGTTGATTCGTCAGCTCAAGAGGCAGCTCAGAGAGAATAGGAAAGCCCGAGTACCGTCCCACATACGGAACCCAACTCCCTCGGCCAATTAGGACTTGAGGCAAGTCCTGACCAATAAAAGAAGAGACCGGGTCAAAGAAGAAGGTTCCAGCAGCAGTCATCTGCGCAGCGACTCGAGGAGATCACGCCAAGAGCTAGAGTCGCTGAGGCCAGAGAACGTTAGAGACTTGAGAGAATGACTTGACCACCATGTCAAGCAAGAGGTCCAACACAAGATGGCATTAGTCGGCCTCGCCCGAGACCGGCTAGACGCCTACGACGTAAAATACCAGGATATGTCCCCCTTCTCTCAGGAGATAAAGGACTTTTCTCTCCTTGAGAGATTCAGTGTCCCGAGATTCGTCCTCTATGACTGAGCCTCAGACCCCGCAACGCACCTTCGACATTTCACCCAGTGAATGTCAGTTTGGGGGGACGTCAGCCCCCTGAACTGTAGAGTCTTCTCCTCCAGTTTAAACGACCTCTCCCTCAGATAGTTCTGCGCACTTCCAGAGGGATCGGTTTCGAGCTAACAGTAGCTCCGGAACTCCTTCGTCGAGAAGTTTCAGGCACACCGGATCATCCCGAAGACAGGTGGCAACCTCATGGCAATCCGGATAAGGCAAACTAAAAATGTTACTCAGTTTGCCAAAAGATTCTGGAAAATCTATAGCCAAATCGAAGACGCCAAAGGTGACGTCGCCATAATGTGCTTCCAGCAGGCTTTGCTCCCAGGCAATGACCTCCGCAAAGACCATATCCGGTCCCCCGTAGTCACGATGAAGGCATTAATGGCTTGGGTGAACCGGTACATCGAGCAAGAAGAGGACGAGGCCCGAGCCAATGAAAGCTTCGGCCTCTCGCGAGGAGACCGACCCCCCCAAAGGAGACAAAAAAAACTCTCCAAAAGGGAACTGGACAGGGAGAAGGCCTCGATAAGCTCGGTAGCCTTCTTAGCCTCGACCTCCGGGGGCAATAGGAAGTCAAAAATCAAGCCCGTCAAGCAGGTCGTCGGTTCCTACAAGGCCGTCAACACAATCTTCAAGGAGCCCATCTACAATCTCCTTGGTAAGATCAGGACGGAGCCCTACTTCCAGTGGTCGCGGCCAATGAAAGGTGATCCATCCACCCGAGATCAGGGCAAGTTCTAGACCTACCATAAGCAGAATGGGCATAAGACCGAGGACTGCATGACCCTCAAGTCCCATCTCAAGAAGCTCATCAAGGACGGACACCTGAAAGCCTACATCAAGGAAGGTGGAAGAGTCAACCGAGCTCAGTAGCACCGACCTGATGAAGATCAGGATAGCGACGAGCCGGAGGGCATCATCAACGTCATTCACCTGGCCCCCGCTCCTAGAGGGGGTAACCAAGTTCGTGCCAAGGCCAAGAGGGCTTCACACGGCAAGCAGGTGATGTCGACCGAGCTGGAACCTGCGTCCAAAAAGGCTTGGAAGGAGAGGCCCAAGATCTGGTTCTCAAACGAGGACCTTGAAGGAGTCCAGCTCCCCCACAACGACCCACTGATCATCACTCTGCGGTTGAAAAACTTCAAGGTGAAGCGCATTCTTGTGGACCCCGGGAGTTCGTCTGAGATCCTCTATTTTGATTGCTTCAAGAAGCTCAGCCTTAAAGAGAAAGATTTGCAGGGAGCCTGTAATCCCCTGGTGGGCTTCAACTTAAAGCAAGTATATCCTAAAGGGAAGGTCTCCCTGGAAGTCCAAATCGTAGGCACCTCCAAGACAGCCGACTTCCTGGTGGTGGATGCACCATCCCCATACAATGTAATCATAGGGCGAACTTGGTTGCACGACATGGAAGCGGTGCCCTCCACCCATCACCAAAAGCTCAAATTCCCATTGGAGAATGCTAGCGATCGAATTGAGGTGATCACAGCACGGAGAGATCAGCAGATGGCCAAACAGTGCTTGATGGTTGTGGTGTCTGACGTCGGTCGATCAACAGAGCAGAAGAGCGTAGAAGATCCGACCGAAGTCAGAATCGATCCCGACGACCCCGAGAGATATTTTCTGCTGGCTCCCCGACGATGAAAGGTCCGTACTGCTCAGCTTCTTCTTACAGAACAATGACGTTTTCGCATGTACGCCATACGATATGTCAGGCATCGACCTCGAGATCATGTGTCAAAAACTAAACGTGGACCCTAAGCACAAACCTATTGTGCAAAAAACTCGCAGGAAGGGGCTCCCGCAAACAGAGGCAGTGATTGAAGAAGTCGAAAAGCTCCTAGAAGCCAAGGCAATCCGAGATGTACATTATCCAGAATGACTGGCCAACACAGTGGTGGTCAAGAAGAACGAAAAGTGGATGGTTTGTGTGGACTTCACCAACCTCAATAAAGCATGTCCTAAAGACAATTTCCCACTCCCAAAGATCGACCAGATGATCGACGCCACTACGGGACATGATAGAATGAGTTCCCTCGATGCCTACCGAGGTTACCATCAAATTCCGATGCACGGGTCTGACGAAGAAAAAACCGCATTCATAACATCTAGAGGCATCTACTGTTACAAAGTGATGCCCTTTGGGTTAAAAAATGCCGAGGCAACTTACCAAAGGCTGGTAACAAAAACGTTTCAGGCCTAGCTCGGGAAAACAATGGAGGTCTACATTGACGACATGGTCGGCAACTCTTAAAGGTCACAGGACCACTTGCCAGACCTGAGTCAAACGTTCGCCATCCTCAAAGAGTTCCAGCTCAAGCTGAACACTTCAAAGTGTGCATTCGGTGAAACTTGGTCACCCGAAGAAGGATCGAAGCCAACTCGGAGCAGATCTCAGCGATCCAGAGCTCGACCTCGACAAAACAAGTTCAAAAGCTCACAGGAATGGCCGCTACGCTGAACCGTTTTATAAGCCGAGCCTCGAAGTTCTGAAGAAAGCTCACAGGATGGGCATGGGCATTGACTAACATATAAATGATTAAACTTTGAGAATAGCTTTGGGATTCTATCAGTTACATACACATGGCTATTAGCTCAATAAAGAATGGACATTTGGTCACAATTCCTCAACCCACAATACTCTAGTGGGTGGGGATATCCCCGCTCACAGTACTAACACAAGCAATGATATCCCCATTCACAGCACTAATTTGGGCGGGGATATCCCCGGCTCAACTGATACCAATCTGCGAGACAGCACTCAGAGAGGCGGGGATACACGAAAATTGGGGTTGCAAAACCCTTTTTCCTTGTTTCGTTCTTCTCCCATCTTCTTGTCCCTTCCACTACATTGAAGCTGAGATCCTTCAAAGAAAAAGAACACCAAAAGATCAGATCAAAATGAGAATGCGACCGTCGCAGTTACAACTTATTCCTTCTCCCTTCCATTATCCACTTCTCTCTCTCTCTCTAATATAATCGCCATCTCTCTAATACAAGCGCCGGTGAAGCACTTTTCTTCTCATCGGTTTGCCCTTTTCAATTAGGGAACTCCAAAGTCCTGTTGCTTTCTTTCTTCTCTTCAATGAATCCCTGGTCAGAGAAGATGAGTCACTGCTTAGATAAAATGGGCAAAAGAATGAAAATGGGGAAAAGGGTTTTGGGTTCGGGACCATTTAAGGCAAAAAGAGCAGGGATATCCCTGCTCAGAGAAAAAATAAATAAAAAAGACTAAACGGGGCCTTTGGGACTACTATGGTCTATATAACACATTGATGGTGTTTTTGGCCTTTGACAAGTCTAAGGGGATTTTTCTAGTTAAATCCTCTAATAAGAACAACGACGACGACAACAATAATAATAATAATAATCCTTGTCAAAGGCTACGGATGCACACCATCAAGATAAAGTCGAAATCTAAATTAAATTTCATAAAAGGCAAAACATAAAAAATAAATCCCAATAGTTCATCATACTCATCGTTATTTGAAAAAAAAAAAAGGATGGAAAAAAGAAGAAAGCGTAAAAGCCAAGTGGTGCACCTAAAGCCAAACCTGAAACAGAATTCCTTGACTGAACAAAATGTGAAATTTGGTTTGGGTTTGTTTGAATATTTGGGCTAAGCTCCGGCCTAGATTTTGGAGGCCACATGCAAATGGGATCAGGTTCTGGTTTGGGCTACATGTATACATTATACTATATTCAAAGTATATATACAGTATTTATATTTTATATCCTTTAAAAATCAAATAAAAATAAAAATGGGCATTAGGCAAGTCTGGGCCAACACTACTTAATTGAAATTGCATTTCTGTTGAGAACTACAACTTGGGTCCAGCTTGGGTTTAGCCACTAATACCCAACCGACCGATTTATTGCACATCTCCTCCAACAAGTGATCAGAGATGAGGAAAAGAAAAATGATAGATTAGGGTTTTGCTTTTCTAAATGCTTGTAGATGGGGATGCAAACGAGTAGGAATTGGGGCTGAACTATGATGGATTTGGACTCATATCCGACATCAACAGAAAAAAAGAAAAAAGGGAAAATAGATACGGTTTTGGATTTTAATCCTAAATAAGATGTGTAATGCATTAGTATAATTTGATAAAAAAGGATTCAAAATGAATTTTTAAAATAAAGTGGGGCTATAAAATGGTAATTGATTAATGCCAAGTAGATCCTCAAATTATTATACTATATTAAAGGGTTTTGATGTTAATTTTGACTGTAACCGCCGGTTTTGACCGAAAGTTACCCATGTTTTACCACTAACTCACTTTCTCCTCTTACTTTCAACATGTAATTGTATTGTGACCACTCAAGTCTTCTTCTCACTTTTTGGAGAACGTATAATACATAGGGTGTCCAGTTGCCGTATATGCACATCTTTCATTAGAGTTCATGGAGAATCATGAACAATTTATTGACCAAGAAAGAAAACAAGTAAAAAGAGAAGGGTTTTTTTTTTAATACCTCAAGACCAAAATTGCTGGCATTGCAATGGTGATCCCTTCTTCAATAGAATTTAATTTATCCTTATAACAGGCAGAACAAGTCCAAAGGGTTCCTCCCTTTTTTTTTTCTTTTGTTATCGGAGGGTTCCCAATCCTTTGGACTGGACTAATCCCTTCAGGCCAAGAGAGAAGCCGGACAAACTCCCCTGTAGTCCCAGTGTGGTAGTGTAGTTTCGAACTTACAATCTCCGGGTGCAAACCGTAGTCATAGGCCAACTGAACTACCCTTGCCTTTATTATATAATAATGGATCATAAAAGACTATTAAAAATCATTTTGTTTCATTGGCTTAGATCATTAGAGACCATTTAATCAATTGAGTCAAGTGGATGAGTTCTTAAAGAGCAGGGCCACAAGATCATAAAAACTGACATGGAATGGGGCATAAAAGGCCACAAAAAAGGACTACTTATATATATATATATATATATATATATATATATATATATATATATATATATATATACGGTTTAAACATTTAAAGCCCGATAGGTCCAGCCGGCTAAAGAGTATTTCCAATGTAATTATGTATAGCCTCTTTGTTTGTTTTCATTTGAGCCTTGTTCGCTTCTTTTTTTTGGCCTTGCTTTCCCTGTTTTTTTTGTCTCTTGGGATTGATTATTTTTTGACCACCTTCTCCTTTCTTCTAATAAAATTTGCCTTTAAAGCCAAAAAAAAAAAAAAAAAAAAAAAAAAAAAAACACAGCTTGATCAATGCTAAAAGTTTGATGGGTAGAATTTTTTTCTTTTTTTTTTTTCACATTAATATTATGGGCCAGCTTGCATAAGATGCATGAGGATATCTAAGTTAATAGGAAATTGTCCTCAAATGACCTTCATCTCAAGATTATTGAACCTATGAACAATAGATGCTAAGAGTGAAAAATATAAGGTGGAGATGTAGGTGGGACCTTGTCTTTCCTAAGTATTGAATTACTAGCGTGATTGTTGGGTATTAATTTCCCATCCTTCCAACTTGATTAATCTTTCATTAAATGGGAGGTCATTTGATGGTCATTTTGGATATTCACAATTGGTTCTTAATCACTTACAGAAATGCAATCCTAGATATTCAATTACATAAAGTGAGCAAGCCATTGTAATTTATATATTTTAATTCAGAAGAGTTCGAAAAGTAAAAATAAAAAATCAAAGGTAAATATCTAAGATTGACCATCAAATAACTCTCCTTTAATGGAAACTGAGTCAACTGAAGATAGGAAATGAATGCATATCCATCACCCTAGCAATTCAATTTCTTAAATATGTGAAGTTACAGTCTAGAGCATGAACTTAAATACTTCACCCCCCACCTCATTAATATTAATCCTTCAATGAAGCTCATTTGACTATGAATTCATATGTATTCTAATACAGACAATACTAAACAAAAGCTTACCAAAACACATAGAACGAAAAGATGAAACAAGCTTGAGTATTTTATGAAAAATATCTGTTATTTTCTCTTTGAGAAAATGGTGAATAAAGGAAAACGTACATAGAAAATAATATTTGAATGCGGTTCTTGAATTATCTCCACATGCTACACTTAAGAAGGACTTGATCCCGTGCTCCTATCGTACCAACGACAGCTAAAACCAAATTTATCTTGTATGGGGTCTACTTTTATAGGTTATCAAACTTGCTCCTTTTACATGGACTCGGGAATTGTTTAAGTTTTTTTACGGAATATGAGGATTGAATACAATGTGTGTGAAAAATATAACTATATACCTCATAAGATCAACCCAATGGTTCATACTACTTCCATTCAAGTGAAGTTTGGGTTGATATGGTACCAATGACAGCTATAACTGCTTCTTCGTGCCTGAGTAGTAATGAGTGGCAATTCTCACTTTATGTAGCCAATGTATCAAATAGGAAACTTTAGTCAAAGTTGTACCATACTAGGAATCCGTACAGAAAAATTAACTTTTTTAATTTACCTTTTTTTTTTATAGTCGCTATTGACCTTCATTTTTTGTATTGAGGGTCAACGATGACCCTCGCTATAACAAGTGATCAAGGTCGCCGTCAACCCTGAGCAGACATAAACTCCTTATCTTTTTCCTTCTTCCTCTCTTCTCCAAATCAAATCCAATGATGGAGAAGTCCATCATTGGGCTTTGAGGAAGTTTTCCCACATCTCTTTTACAAGGAGGAAGAGTCTAAAACATGTTTTGGCATCTTTTCCTTGTTAGTGGTAATTGGATACAAAAGCAATTGCATTGGACAAAGCGTCACCAGCGCATAACCCGGTTTAGCCATGTGATTGAGTATGTCTTGGTGTCACTAGTCCAAGAGGATCCGCAAATCAGGACATCCTTGAACCAGTTATTGGGCCAAGCATCACTTGAAATGGTCATTCTCTCCGGGACCATTCATCAAGTAGACCTCACCATTTTTTACCATCTTAAGTATTAATCACTCATGCAAACATACTTGTTGGCTGCTCACAGCAGATGAGTTTAATAGAACAAAAAAAAAAAATAGAAAAAAGAGATATGATATGGAGATCTTTTGACAGATTGGATGGATGGTATTTCATTAGTGTAGGATTTTGGTGGATGTCTGCAAACAGTCCAATTCATAAATGTAATGATAAGAGTAAGAGGTAGGGTGCTGGAGACTCTTATTACATTAATGTATTAAGTGGACACTTCCAAATTTTAATAACAAACAAGAGTCCCTCATCATTCTCCTTTGACACCTCTACATTCATGTTATCAGGTTATACTGCTGCAGCAATTACCCAAGTAAAAGGGTAGACCCGGACCTGGACCTAGACCTAGACTCGAAACACAAAACTAGTTTAAAGGACCCGAGCCCACCTATACTAGATATAGAGTCTAGACTAGCTAGACCCATACTAATTATATTTTATCATTTTATTTGATTGTATATCATCATATTAAGCAACATTGAATTGGGTTTGGAAAAGAGAGGAAGAAGGAAGAAGATTAGTTTATGCTTGCTCAAGGTCGACGGCGTGCCTCGACACAAAAAATGAAAACAAGCGAGGGCCATCGTCGACTCTCAACATAGAAAATGAAGGTCGATTACGAAAAAAAGGTAAAAAAAAATAAATAAATTATTTTTCTGTATGGATTCCCTGTTTGGTGCAACTTTGACTAAAGTTCCATGTTTGGTCTACTGGCCACGTAAAGTGATTTTTTTGGTAAAATCCCCTAGACTTTTTGTAGTACATAATTTATTTTTCACATTTTTATAGCATTAAGAATTCTATTCATTTTTATGATAATAAAAGGGCTTCCCATTAACCAATCTTCCTTGTGTCTCACTGGTTGCATGATTAGGAGTACGTGCAAGAGGTCCAGGGTTCAAGGATTGGTACCATCCTATCTTCATCTTAAAGGGCTTCCCATTAGCTTTCACGAAGTGAAAAGGAAAGTTAGACTATGATATGTAAAACATTTATCTATAGAAGTTGTTCTCTCTTGTTTTGATTTTATTTAGTAGAAGAAAGGTAATTCTCCTATTAGCTTTTTTATTTTAAGAAAAGTAAAAAAGTATTTTCTCTTGATGGGTTAATCAAAACACATTTACTCTACTAACATTAATTTCTAAGAAGTGCGAATTGACATTTCGCTATATGAGGGACCTTTCACTAATTATCTCTTTTTATTTTCAACAAGCACAGGTCTATGTATAAGAAATTTGTTACAAATCTACTTGTAGCTCAAGTGACAAAGCACCTTCCCTCTACAAAAAAATAATAAAGGGTCTATCCCTTCTTATAGTGTAAATGGTGTGAGACCTGTATAGTGTGCGTCTCAAATTCAAGGATTTATCTGAGCAAAAAAAAAAAAAAAAATAGAAGAATCTTGGTTTTATTTTTTTCCATCCCAGGCATGGCTATCTTTTTTTATTTTCTTAGAGGTTGTTTGGAAATAAGATATTTCAAAAGATCTTGTTATATTATATGATAGTTTAGAATATAATCTATATATTCACTAAAAAGGAGTTGTTTGGATAACTTAAAAAGTATTTTACAATAACTCACTTTATTCCAAAAACCTTTGTATTAGATTATTCAAGAATATGTGGTATGTTAAATAATCTTTTCTAAATACAAATGGAGACTTGTAGTAAAAACCATTAGAAAGTTCATGATCAACTATTAATTGTAGTGGCCCACTATAAATTCTTAACATCAATGATTCTTATAGGAGTGCAGCTATGACTTCTAATAGTAGATTGGCCCCACAGTTCTTATAAATTTAATGTGGGTCATGTAGCCATATTGCGATTACATAGCCCTTATTAATTATCAATATTAGGTGAGTCCAACGAATGTCACACAAAGGGGCTTTTGTCGTGATTAACAATATTAGGTGGGTCTCATACTATCAAAATTACCCAACTCCCATAGTAAATACCAAGATTGAATTATATGGCTACAATTATTACTTTGTCATGATTAAATGGGTCTCACTATTTGACAGCTCCCCTAGTATTAAAACGACTACCCACATAAAAGATAGGTCCCATAATGATTTATCATAAATGGATTCATCAATAATGTCAGACATTAAATAATATTTTATATATAAAAAGAATGAAGATAGTCATTTGTGATAATCACCATTAGATGTATTACACTACGGTTAATTGCCAATGTTTGGTGGACCCAGAACAAAGCGTGAATATGATGGTTTTAACATCTAATGATTTGTTTTGTTAATAATTAATAAATGGATCCTACCATGATTATTAATAGTTGTAATTACTAATTAGTGAGTCTTGCATTACGTCAAATGATTATTTTCTCTCTATTTCTTGTGAGTCATTTTATAAATGGCCCAACACTTTAATGCTATATTGAAATTTATGAAAATTTACAAACACGATAAGTAACACAGTATAACAATGCGAAACTATTTTTTTATATGATAATGAAATCTTACCATATTTAAGTTTATTGATATTATGTTGTTTATTTATCCAAACACCTCGATATCATTTCTTTGATGAAGTAAATCTTTCATATTGAATGGTAACTAGCAATAAATCTATCATATTGAAGCATGTATCAAGTAAATCTCCATATTGAATGGTAACTAGCAATGCATCGTGCATGTGTGGGTTTTGTGTGTGCATCATAAAAGTAGTCATCTCAGACCATATATGACGGAAAGCTTTTCTATAAAAGTGAGCCCGGATTCTATGTTTCAAAGAAATAGAAAAAATATTGTTTCGGCCTATCCCCCAACTGCCACACATATAAAATGTAATATACAACAATTGAAACACGAGATCCAAACTCCATAAAAATAAATAAATACCTATGAGGACTCAGGACAGCCTCATGCAAACTCAGGAGAAGAGGAGTGACATTAAATAGGAAAAAAAAATATTTTTTTTCTGGTGGTACGGTACTATTCCGATATTTGTAAGTTGAATCGGCCCGTAACGCCACATTCACGCGACATTCAGGTGAGAAAAACACAGAAACATAACGCACCACAGTGTGGGCACCACCAGTTTCTCCGACGGACCTCATCTTTCCGTCCGTACACCGTGGGTCCCACACCCCACCCGCCCCCCACGTGTAGGACTGCCCACTAGCTCCCGAAACCCAGACCCGCTAACGACTCTACAGTCCCCTCCTCCAATCACAAGTCGACAACGCCCTTCTCCAAAAACCACCGGTTTTCCCAAACCACCTATCCCCTCCAAAACCGCTTTCCCCCCCTTCCCTATATATACCCAACCAACTCAAAACACCGTGCTCTTCTCCTGCTTCATCTTCTTCTTCTTCTTCTTTGTCTTCTGCTTTCTCTTCCTCAAAACTTCCTCCATATAGGACACCCACATACCCGAATTCCGACCCGATTGTCCGAATTCCGTCTTCTTCTTCTTCTTCTCCTTTCTAGAGAAAGATGGGGAGAGGGAGAGTTCAGCTCAAGCGGATCGAGAACAAGATCAACCGTCAAGTCACCTTCTCCAAGCGCAGGATGGGGCTTCTCAAGAAGGCTCATGAGATTTCTGTGCTCTGCGACGCAGAGGTCGCTCTAATCATCTTCTCCACCAAAGGAAAACTTTACGAGTACGCCACCGATTCCAGGTATTTCCTCATCTTCTTCTCTCCAAACACTCCAATTTCACATCACTCAGCTTCCTTTCTCAATATTCTTGTAATCTTAGTCTGAGATGATCTTGTGCTCTTTCTTCTATTGTAATTCATGGGAAATGTTGGTAATTCATGTGGATCTTGGAAGTGGCTTTGGGAAATTGAGATTTCTCTCATCTTAAAATGGTGTGTAATTTGGAAATATGGGGTTTTGGTTTTAATTTTTGTTATGTGTGTTGAGAGTGAGGATGCTGCAAAAGTACTTCGCACTTGCGAGGTAGTAGGATTTATTCAATGATGCACTTAGTGCACGCTGTCGTTATTATTTATTTATTTATTTTATCATCTCTATTTCTGTTTTGATAAAAATGAAAAAGTGGAGAAAATTGTCTACAGTGAAATATATTTCCGTCACATTGAATCACATTGGGGTCGAAAGTTCCTCCCTCATTTTCTTTCTTATGATGTTTTCATTGATGAAGGATCCTCAAATCGATTTGGGTTCTTAGGGTTCGTACTAATGCATTCGGGTTCACGTTAGTTGGTGTTCATCTTCGTCCTTATGAAGTACCATATGATTCGAAATAGATAAGCTTACAGCTTGGCAAAGCGTACGATGGTGAGAATTGATACACTCAACACCTTTCATTCATTTATCGTCTTTTAAGACATGGGGTACTAGCTCATATGGTCTAAGATAAAGGCGCTGTGTACGTGGATGGAGCTTTGCTTGTGTTTGTCTGTTTGGAATCCATATTTCTCACTGTTATATACACAAGTACAAATGATGGTGTTGACAATTAGTGGTTGAATGAAAAGAAAAAGGTAGTGATTGAGCTTACAACATGGGTTTGGTTAAACTAATCATGGGGGCTAAAGTAGCAACTACTATGAGTTTTAGAGTGATTATCTTTTTATTCTTGTGTATGGGTCATGGACTTAGAACTTAACCAAATTATGTTGTATCACTCAATACACAAACGTATATCTATGGAACCCAATTTTGTAGACTTACGTATTGTACTTTGTTATAGTATTTATACAGAAAATGTTATAATCCACACATTAGAATGTCACCGATCGAGTTTTATGTTAAAGAATTACCTTCTTTTATGATTGCTAATTATTGTCTAAGTACGGATAGGGGTTTTCGTTTTTTTTTTTTTTTTAACTTGTTTCATTTATTTTTTTAATTTATATTTCGATTATTTAACACATGATATTAGCATGACACCACCACAGTTATTTAAATTTTGTTTGTGCAACATTTCATATAAGTTTTCATCAATGTATTATATTTATGATTTTACACTCTTCTTTCCTTTTCATGTGATGTACTTGTTTCCTTTGATGGTATGTCTTAATCATCTTTTAATCATATCAATTAAACAGGTTCTATTCAGAGGAAAAATGACAATTATAGTTTAAAATCTCTCATGTCCCAATAATAATACAGCTGTGTGTTAGAGTTAATTACTGATTGATTAGAATTGCGAAACTTTTCTTGGATTTGTTGAATGTTGAAGACTTCGCATATGGTATATAAATATCTAGTTGAGTTTGCTCCCCCACGACTCTTGTATATGTTCAAAGTTTTGATATGAAGTCAGAAGAATAGTACAACGGTACAACTAGACGTTCTTACATTATTATGTAGTATAGACTAGTATGGGAACTATGCACTAGGAACAGTAGTTTTCTTTTTTATGCAAATTCTTGTTTGTGCAATGTTTTCGAGAGAAAGGGCTGAGTTGAGTAGCATGTCACAGTATTATATTATATTTTATATATATATATATATATTTTTTTTATGTATAATGGGTAAGGCTCTCCAAAGCTCAATGTTAAAATAAGGTAAGCTCAAGTATGGAGTGGAGCCAACCTTGGGACCCACATGGGGATGGGGATTTCAAGGATTGTCTGGGACCATCCTTTTTGCAACAAATCAACCCCAACCATGATTTCTATTATCTTCATCTGAGCCACAAAAGTTTAATGGTCAACAATTCATTCGGATCGGTACACAGTCGATCGAACGGTCCAATAAATTCAGATCTCGCTGAAGGTTGGTGGACATGTGAAGTTTGGGGGGATTGTGTGTTTGATCCATTTGGAAGAACCAAAGGTGGGCCCCACAAGCGTGGGCTTATGAGATTTTATCCTAAGCTTGAGCTTAATTAGGAGAGCCTTGCCCATGTATAATGATGCCGATATAATATTATTAGCATATTTATGCATATCACATATGTTATGCAATGATATCATGCCATGGAAGAAGCTCTGATGAGAAGTATTTCTCATGGTTTTAGTGAGTGGGTAACTATTTCAACTTCTTATGTGGCTCACTTAGATGTACATCAATCATGGGAATAGGGTAATAGAAAGATCTCATTGTATATTAGGTTTTAGGGAAAGAAAAACCTATCCCGTTGAATCATTTCAACTCATGGTTCAAAGAGTCTCAAAATTTAACAACTTACTATAATACACTTCTTATTAAAAAAAATCCAAAGGTGATGGGGGTTATGTATTGTGAGTGTTAAATTGGGGTGAGTGCAATTAAGGGAGGGCCCATGATAGACTGGAGTTAGCGCATGCTGATACAGGAAGAAAAACTTGCTCAGTTAGGAGATATTATCTGCAGATGCTAGGAGAGAAACTTACTCATGTAGGGAGAAAACCTTAGTACGGGGAGAAACGACATATCTAATCATATTATCTGTACATGCTAGGAGAGAAACTTACTCATGAAAGGAGAAAATCTTAGTAGGGTGAGAAACGGCATATCTAATCAACTCGGCTATCCTTTATCCCCATGAGAGCTAATTAGAATAGGATTTGATTTCACAATAAGGGATCTCATAAGGAGCTGAAATAGTTACCTCACTAAATCCCATACTTCACCATAGTAGGGTGAGAAATGGCATATCTATTCAACAGGGCTATCCCCTTATCCCCATGAGAGCTAATCAGCATAGGATTGGATTTCACAATATGGGATCTCATAAGGAGCCGAAATAGTTACCTCACTAAATCGCATACTTCACCATAGAAGATTTTATTATAACTAATATGGTTTTCAACATAAATCAAACCTATAAGTCTAGACTTATGCTTTAAATAATGTAAATCCCAAAATACTAAAAGCACACATTCCGCTATGATCTTGTTGATAAGCGGTTTCGATTTGATCTTTAGACTATCCCGCCTTACTATCACCTCTAAACTTCTTGGCACCCCTTGCCATTTGTTCTATACGGAAGACGTCCTCCTTTTTCTTAAAGGCCAAAAGAAAAGTTTGTTAGCCTTAAAAGATGTCCTACAAAATTACCAAAGGAGTTCAGGCCAAACCATTAACCTCCTCAAAAGCAAACTGTTTATTGGCAAATGTAACTTAAGGCTAAAAAGGAAAAATCCTAGAGTTGACCGATCTTAAAGAAAACCCCCTCTCTTCTAATTACCTTGGGGCTCCTCTCATCATTGGTTCTCCTAAAAGGCAGTTCTTCAACTCTTTGCTGGACAGAATGCACTCCAAGCTTACTGGATGGAAATCCAACTTTTTGTCTCTTGCAGATAGAAGAATTCTTACCAGGCATGTTCTAAGCAATAGGGCTATCCATATAGCTATGGTTTTTCCTCTCACCAAGTCGGTGACAAATATTATGGAACGTCTTATGAGGAATTTTCTTTGGTCAGCAGGGGCATCTCAATCTAGAGAAAACACATTATAAGGCCAAAAGTCACCAACAGTCAAAACTTCAGGACTATAGGGCAGGACATGACAGAACAATATATGTCAGGCTATTTCATTCACCCGAAACATTGGGGCGTCTCGCTATAGCAAGACACATAGCGAGCTAGGCGGACATGCCCAGTCCGATCTGAATTCTTTTAAAGAGTGTGAGGATAAGTGCTATTCTGAGTGGATTATGACTAGGAGTTTCTTGCACGGATTTAGGGCTATAAATTGGGTGATTCTTTCAACCCAAAGACACAACACAAGAAGTTAATTATCTCTCTTGATCTAAGGTTAGAATACCCTAAGAGAGATTTTCTTGTTTCACTAGAGTCATTGAGAGATTGTTCTGAAGGGCTGCTCTAGAAGGTTTTGTTACTTCTACTATCTTGTTGAAGATAATTCATCTTGGTGGACAAGGTGCGAGGAGATCAACTAAGGAGAACGGTGCACGGTGGAAGTCGTGTCGGTGGAAGTTGTGCAAGAACAACTACAATCATTAAGTCGAGGTACAGACTGAGGTAAATGAGCTGCGAGTATATCTTATAGCTGCTTTTGAAATCTTGATTTCTAGATCGTGGATTTTCTCATTATAAAGGGTTTCCACGTTAAATTTGTGTCTGCCTTCTTGTCGTGATTGCTTGGTAGATTTATTTGCTAGTTCTATATTATGTGATTGGTTACATCCGTTACATTGATTTGATTAATTAGATCATCATCCATTCTAGTGGGTCTTGTAAAACCTTCACCCATCCGTTGGGATGTGGTTTGTCTTCATACTTCAAAAGGAGGTCCTAGCATCCGACATTTCCAAGAGCAAAATGGGACTTCCTTTCTCAAGCTGGGATGGGCTGCTGCCTTTTCTTCTTCTCTTTGGGCTGATTGGATGAAGTGCGGATATTTTAAAAACAAAGCAATCTAGAGCTCCTCTACTCCCAAATCTAGATCCTGTATTTGGCACAAGATTAGGAAATGTGCTCATCATCTCCAACAGGGTAGCAGATGGAAAGTTGGAAATGGGAAGTTTGCGGATCTCTAGTTTGATGCTTAGGTAGACGACACTATCATAGCATCCAAATTCCCTTCCTTCTCTTTCCCTCCTAACCAGAAGGTTGCATTCCTTAGAGATGGTTCCAGTTGGATGACCCCCTCGGACATCCCTAACAATGTTGTTGAGTTCTTAGTCATGGTAGTGTGGGATTTATCCTTCAATCATCTTCAGGAGGACAGGATCTTCTGGAAAAATTACCCTGATCAGATTCAAAGAGGCTTGGCAGACAGTTCGTTCAAGAAGACTGGCTGTAGACTGGGCTCCTCTAGTTAGGTACTCTCTTCTGCAGCCAAGGGTCTCCTTTGCTTGGAGATTGATGCATCGGAAGACTTCACCTCTCTCTTGGGTTCAATCTATTGGCATCAGCCTGGCTTCTATGTGTTGTCTCTACAACAACAACTCTAAATCAAACCTGCATCTCCTTTTTCTCTGCCCTTTCGCATCTTCTATTTGGACGTCGGTTTCGAAAGCTGCAGGAGTCAAGTCTCCCTCTTATATTTCTCCAATGCAAATCTGGTATGAACTTTCCTAAAACAATGACAAGCTAGCCTGCAAAGGAGCCTCGTCCATTCTCTTTTATTACTACTTTTGTAATATGAAAATGCAAGAATGACCATATCTTTAGGAACTGAAGAGCCTCCCAAGCGAAGGCGGAAATTTATCTATCTGAGCTCCTTTCTTTCTCTCTTAGACACATAGATAAGCCTTTTTTCTAATAGGTCTCTCCACTCTTACTGTAAGTTTATGGCTATCCCTTCTAGTTTTGCTATCTGAGCTCCTTCTTGTATTGTAGTCTAGCAGCTGGATAGCTCTCTGTTTTTCTTTTCCCTGTTTGTACAGCTGTTTTTTTCTGTTTTGGTTATCCTCTTTTGGGGCTTTTAGCCTTTGTTCTCTTTCATCTCTTTAATTCAAACTAGCACAATAACCTGTGCTCAGCACAAATATGGCCAACATTGTAATTTAAATATTCATGTATTAAGATTTTCATAGATTTTAAAAGAAAAAAAGCTAAAGAATAGAAAGGTTATGAGAGTAATTTATTATGCAATTCAAGAGCTAGTGACAGAAAGAGGAGAATTTGAGTAGAAGGGGAGATGCATAACTTAATTGAAATGGAGCTTTTGCAATAAAGTAAAAGTGGGGAGTAGTTACAAGTGGTTTTGATTATAATGAGATAAAGTAGGTAGTTGCATGAGTGGGGAGAGAAGTTTTGAAAACTGAATAACTTGCTGTCAAAATTATAATTGCCGGTCAAAATCAAATCCAAAACCTTCTAGGTTAATATATTATAATTGCCTTTTAGCAAAAAAAAAAAAAAAAAAAAAAAAAAAAAAAAAAACACCTTGATTAAACCTTCACTGACTCTGATATGCGTGAGAGTTAATGGTGACTAACCGACTATGCAACATACATGAGTTAAGAGAGAGGATCAAGAAACTACATTGACTCAATGTAGGGCCCTGTCATTAGTAAACATGTGTGGTCATCTGGACCACTTGCGTATAACAGATTTATGATATTTCATGTAAATATAATGTGTATTACATAATTACTCTTGGGAGTAGGGGTATTTTTGGGTATTTGGGTTTGGCGAACATGATTATAGGCGGAGTTTATGGAAGTGATTGCAATAACTTAACTGGTTAGAAACACCGGTGTAATTGTGTGAGTGGGTGAGTTCAAGTTCTCCATGTAGCCAAAAAAACCAATGGAGAAATTTTCTTTAGTTTCAATATTGCTCTTGTAGTTGCTATCGAAATAATAAAATTCCAATTCATTGTTAGTTCAATGGTGAGGTACCTCCTTGTCAATATGAACGACCAATGTTTCATCTCAGATATAGCCCTGATGATTAGGGACCTGTAAGAGTATGTGGGTGGTTTAGTGAGTTGTGCACTTTGTACGTACAAGAGTAAATTAATAATAATAATAATAATATAAAGAAGAGTAACATATGCAGTATTAAGGCGGGCTTAACTTTTGTAGCGTTTTGTTTGCACGACGTTTTGATACTGCTATATCTTTTGCAATTTATGTATTAGAAGAAGGGAGACGGTCCTGTAAGGACCGTCCGCACCATATATGTATAAGGACTCATCCGGGCCGTCCGTGTTTCATCAAGATCCAACGCACCTCGCTTCTCGTTTATAACCTATGAGAGGGAACGAACGAAAACAGAGGGGGAAACACTGAACTCGCCCAAATCCATTTTGAAGCGAAGCGAGAAGCGCCCGGACGATCTCATCTCTCTCCTCTCCCGCATCTCAAGCGCCCGGACGATCTCATCTCTCTCCTCTCCCGCATCTCTCCCTCTCGGTATCCCATTTCTCTCTGCTCTCCGGCGACGACACGGCGGCACTGCAAATCCCATTTCGCGTCGTCATCTCCGGCATGGGTTTCGGATCCCGCGCGTCATCTCCAGCCTGGGTTCGACCATTCTCTCAAGATCGTCTCACTCTCTCGCTCAGCGTCGCAACCCACTCTCCCCTCGCCCCTCTCGATCTCTGATTCGGCTTGGCCCCAAGCTGCCCCAAACTCTGGGCAGCCCCAAACTCCAATCACATCCTCTCCGGTAAGGACCGTCCGCACCGTCTTGTGTAAGGACTCATCGTGGTCGTCCGTTGTTCCGCCAGATCCAACGATCCATATGCATATGTTATAATGTATGAGAGGGAAACCAAACAGTGGGAGGAAAAAAAAAAAGACGCTGAACTGAAACGAAGGTGAACGAAAGGAGGGAGCCAAATCGAGCGGAAGGGAGGAGCGAAATCACGCTCCCGATCTCTCCCAGCGTCTCATCTATCTCCTCTCTTGCACCTCTCTCTCGACTCTCTCGCGACGACCCGGCGGCACAGCAAATCCCCAAATCGGTCGAGCTCTTCCTGCTCTTTCCTGTCCGCCTTCCCGGCAGCCATCCGACGTCGTCGCATTTCTTCCTCCTCCTTCCCTCTCGTCAACATCTCCTCTCGTCTCCATCACTTCCATCGTGTTCGTGCCGCCAGCAACCTACCTAGGGCTCGATTTGATTTGAGCCAAAGCCCGGACAAGCAGCGCGTCCCCTCTCGCCTGTCATCTCCGTCGCAGCCCTCCCGACCCGAACCAGGTCATCTCGCCCCGCCTCTCTCATCTCGCCTCATATTGGGGTTGTTTATTTTTATTTTTTTTTTTTTTGTGCTGTTTGAACATCTATTCTGAGCTTAGATGTTAGCTTTCGGTAGTTGAATCTCATGTACATGCCGCTTGCATGGATATTGTCTTTGAGGATGCTTCAAAAATCTCATTGTGTTTTGGGGTTCAGAGGAGAAATCTATGGAGTGCCATGGAAACCATGAGAAAAATCTCTGCACCAAAAATTATAGAATGCAGCATAAAGTAGCTTTCTTTAGCCATTGGTGATGTTCTGCATCTGGCAACAATGCATAGAGTTGCATTTGAACCATACTTTGTGATCTTTAAGCAGCATCAACACATTCAAAAAAAGAAATGTAAATTCCTTTCTCTGTATTATACGTCGTTGCTTTTCATGATTGAGTGGGAGACGTGGTTCATTTATTGTTTATAATGTATATATGCTACATGGGTTTCAAATGAGTAACGTCTTTTAAGTTTATGTTCTTCAACTGAGCACTGGTAATTAACTGGATAATAAAAACAAAGGTTGGAGGTGGGAGCATTTGGCCTATGGCCTGGAGTTGCTGGTTTTATTTTGGTTTCAGTGGCTGAAATGGTGTGGAGCGCTCTGGTTTTTTATCTTGTATGAAGGGAAGGGCATGCTTGTTCTCTTCAAATCAGGTTTTTGCTAGGTGATGGGTGAAGCACGCCAGTCCCTGCTGAGTGGGTGTTTTTCTTGCAGGGGTTTAGATTGAATGGACTAGGGGTGTTTACATGGAGATCTGTAGTGGGTGTTTTTCTTGCAGTGGTTTAGATGAAATGGTTTTTTATAATTCTCATCATCTGATGGTTTTGGTGTTTGCAAGGTTTCCTGCTGAACCAGGATTTAATGTTTTTCTGATTGTTTGTATTGGTTTCCTCCATGTAATACTTTTTTTTTTAATCAATGTCTACCTGGTTTTTTTTTTTTTTTTTCTTTTCTTAAGAATGTCATCTTCGAATACAATCCGTTCTGAGAGTACTCCAAAATGCCGATGTGGAGGAGGAGATATGAAATTATATACTTCACGTACGCAGTTGAATCCAAATAGAAAATTTTGGAAATGCCCGAATTGGAATGTAAGGCTGTTTAGGCTACCTCATAGATCTGTTAATATACATTGTTAAGGTTTCAAATCTAGCATTAACTATTTTGGTTGTGTGTAAATCTTTATGCAGAATGAAAATGGCTGTGGTGCGTTCCTTTGGAAAGATGAAGTAGCAAATTGGCAGCAATCGGAAGCCAATTCATCGACTTATGAACGAGAAAACCGGAGAGAAGAAAACAACAATTTGATAACAGTCGTTGAAAAGTTGGAAAGGTCACTGCGTGTTTTGATTGAAGTAGAGAATATTCGAAATGTGTATCTGCAAAAAATTTATCATGCTATTATAGTCACATGGTGTATCATAATTTTAGTTGTCATGTTTAGGTAGGCATGAAGTAAGATGAACAACGTGTCTTTTGTAAGATGAACATTCACTTCAATAGAGAAAGAAAAGAGATGCTGTCTTCAATTGCCTTTGCATTATTTTTCTTCTTTCATGACTCATATATCAGCAAAATGAATATTCAATTTGTTCAAGTTGATTTTAGGAATTGAGAAATGAAGCTGTGTGTTAGAAAGGGGAGGACAATTTGTAGGATACCTGTTTTGTTCATTCGTTTGGTGACACTATTGAGATGTTATGTGTTTAGACTTGTGGGTGCTGTTTTTGGTTTGAAATTTCATACTTGGAGACCGCTTCAGAGTTCATATGAAATATTGCAGGACTCTTGAAAATGTTTCTTTTGTCATTGATGAATTTGCATGTGCTTCTTTCGGCAAAAAAGCTTCCTTTAAATTGTAACGTTCAGGAATCCTTGGTTGGTCATTCCTAGGTTTGTGAAGGAGGTGGTTAATTACTGTTTACATCGATTAGGTTTGTAAGATCCAATTTGCGTTTGGAGTGTGAATTATGTTATGTCCATGAATAAATACTACAGCCACCACCACACAAATGCACAGGTCAAGCAGGTTGAACTGGGTTGACCTGTTAGTTCAACTGAACAGCCCATCATATAATGGGTAAAGCCATAAAGGCTTGATTTAATATTAGGGGGTGGATCGAAGCGATTGCCTGTATCAACATTCATGGTCTGGAGTCCCAGCAGCTTCTAATTCTACTATTTTTGACTGTATCAGGTCTTTAACGAAACTCCCTTTTTTTACTTGAGTATTTTACCTTTCTATCAGTTCACCCTTAAATTTACCTGCAACGATCTGCGCAGCACCTCTTATAACTACATAGTCTGAAGTGGACAACTGTTTGTTACAAGATCAAAAGTGTAATCTTTATATTTCACCTATGTAACTCAACAATGATTTTACACTGGACAATTGAAATGGATGGATTTTCTAATCATAAAACCAGAGTAAAGAGCCAACAATGATACTTAGACTGGAACCAACTATTCCACCTTTTCATAATAAACAAAGTGCATGCAAGCTTTTTGCTGCACAACTGATAGTGCCAAACAGATTCATTACACGACCCACATGCTCCCAACAAAGATCACCCTGGAATGAAATTTCCAAGCTTTCAGGTAGTGTGAAAGATGGGTTCTTGCAGAAACTGAAAAGTCCCCCTCGTAACCACTCATAATTGCAGAAAAGCACAAAATGCCACAACTGAATACCACCCTTTCTTACACATGGATGCTCGATTCCACTTTTGGGCGTCCAAAAGAGGAAATGAAATGAAAATGGTTTTCCTGGTGACATAAAAATGGTTTTTTCATCTAGAGTGGGCCACGAGTGAACAGCATGGAACAGAAAGAACTAAATGTATTCAGTTGTTTCAATTCTCAAAATCCAACTTTCAAAACTCAAGTATCTCAAGGCTAGCAGAAACATTTCAACTCGAAAAGAGAATACAAAATAACCCAGAAATCTGAGAGCACCCAACACAAAGACCACACACAGAGAAGTTTTTTATTGGCCTGAGACTCCAGACTACTGCAGCTACCAACTTCCACATCCTGACCCAATCCACAGCTGATGACTTCTCCTTCTTGGTCTGAAGCCAGATCTTTGAAACAGAGAAGCTGATCCTTTTGGTACTTGCGGCGATAGCCGCAGCCCCAATGCCACAATCTCCATGAATCTCACAATTGGTTGCACAAATTTTGGCTGCATCAAAACACTTAAATCAAATCACCCTAAACATGTTCATTCTTTTGTAACTATGTCAGGACCTCATAATCAGTCACAAATTATTCATTTCCATTCACAAAGTTGGTTTGTGAGAACCTGCCAAATGAGGTGATACAGTACAGAATACCAATGGGAAATAAACAAGGCATATTATTCTACTATGTTATAACATAAACTCCAAAACAAAATCAGAATACAGAGAGACAAAATCATTTCTGATGGAACCTCATGTATAAACTGAAGTCAACAACATGGAACACATAAACCATCTCTCACAAGCAAGGGGATAACATCTTGTCCATTATCAGATATCAAATTGACCTCAAACCGTTTGTCAAATTCATGATCAAATTTAACATTCAAAATACATCATTCAACAAGACATACATCATCTAATCTAAATCTCAACTTGGCCATTTAACATCAAATATAAATCAAATGTCATGTTCATGGGTTGACATCGGAACCGGATACATCGGAAGAGCTTTCTTCAACAGCTGTATCGAATGGGGCTTCTGGCATTCTTGGAATATCCACGTGTAGATCGACAGTCCCCCTGAAAATAACACATCAACAACGTGATTAGTGATGTAAATTTGATAATAACAAAACTGAACAAAAAATAAATCAAATCACTACCTATTCAAGAGAGCTGGGCAATTCCGTTTGTCATGTGAAACACCACGCTGGTTGCATCCACGACAAAGTCGGTCTTTCTTTTGAGTTTTCTCCTTTGACGACTTTAGTCTTTTTGGACGGCCCTTTGTTGTAGCATGAGGTGGTTCAATCAATTGCACTGCTTCACTAATTGCGTCACTAACTATTTTTGTTTTTCCATTAGATGTAAGTTCTCCTCCAAGTTCAAGTTGATTCATTTGGCGACACATTTTATGAAGATCAGTCAAAACACTTCTTGCATATTCGTACGTATTTGAACACATACTTGCCTCATTAGATACCATGTTGCCCCAGTAAGACAAATCACCATGCCGGACAATTAACGAGGTACCACCAGTAGTATTTCCCAGCATTACAGATTTGCTATATTCCGTACCATCTCTGGCATGACGAGTCCATCTCTTTAATATAAACTGCTCAGGCAAGGTGAAAATCATCTCGTGTTTCAACGCAACAATAATATGACTGCAAGGAATTCCTCGAAACTCAAATAGTTGGCAAGAGCAGTTTGCGCATTTAGCATCTTTTCTGAAGATGACCCTTTCAGAAGTTTTGCATTTATTTTTCATGGACAAAACATCATAAATGCTCTCTGCCGCATCTTCCTTCACAAGTTTTGGAATGGATGATACCATTGCCATGAATTGTACTTGAAACTCATGGAAAATTTTTCTCGAATATATTCCAGCCATTTGTTCTTCCATCTCCAAATCAGTGAGCAACTTTGGCCTTGTTTGCAAGTTTTCATGCTCCGCTTTTAACTCTTGATACCTTTGACGTGAGATGGCACGTTCAAAGCGCATCATAAAGTCATGCAAACCACACTTATGTGTTTCAAATTGCTTAAGGAAGGCATTGAAACTTTCACTTCTCTGCGATGATGACATTCCCGCAAAAAACATGCCTTTTAAAAAAATTGGTACCCACATCTCACGAAGCATGTACATGTCTTCGAGCCAACTGTCTTCTTTCAATTTAAATTGAATTCGTATCCTGACCCATTCCATCTCAAAATGATCTTTTGAGACAGCATTGTAAACAACTTTATTTATTGCATCCATAAGCCCGTCAGCATGAATTGCAATTCCGCCTAACTTGGATGGCAACTTTTGCATAATGTGCCAGAGACAAAATCGGTGTCTTGTAGCAGGCATAACGTGCTTAATTGCTTTCCTCATTGCGGGATCTTGGTCTGTTACAATCGCCGCTGGAGGACCCGCAGGCATAGCTTCCAACCAACGTTTAAATAGCCACACAAATGAATCAAAACTCTCATTCGATAAAAAACCACTTCCGAAGATGACCGTTTGATCATGGTGATTTACTCCCATAAATGCACCGAAGATAAGATCATATTTATTGGTCTGATATGTTGTGTCAAAAGTAACAATATCACCAAAAACGATGTATGAAAGCCGACATAGGTGATCTGCCCAAAATACATGCTTGATTTGATTGTTCTCATCTGTCTCTATAGAATAATTAAAACCCGGATTCATTTCTTTCATGTATTCAAAATACTCATACAACATCTTACCATCTCGCCCCTTTTTTGCGTTCTGCTTGTCTCGATGGTGATTTCTCATATCCTGCTCATTGAAACCAACTGCTCCTGAACCACCAGCTTGTGTGCTTAAGAGTCCCATTTGATTTGCAGGACGTATGTTATTTTCTTCAAATGTATCTATTAAGTTTTTATGAGCTGGAGTAATCTTACGGTGTGAACGAAACATATGGGTTTTACGCGGAGTAGATAAGACATGAGTATGTTCTACCACCAATTTGTTAACAACCCAATGACCGATTGTGATTTTCTTCACAATAATCTCTGCTCCACAATTTTCTCTCGTAAATGGAACACGCTTCTGTGCCACATAACCCCGTTCTATTCGTTGACCTTGTTTGGCGCACATAAACTGCTTCCAACATACTTCACCCTTCTTTTTTTTATCTGAACCACGTCTAACACCAAAACCAGCAGCCCTCGCATAAGTATTATAAAATTCATAAGCTTCATCCAAGTCATGAAAATACATTCCGACCCGTGGGGTTTTATCATCATCTACGTCGGGTATGAATATTCTACTCACGGAAGATGCAGCTGATTCCATCTTCTCATCCATAGCCAAATGTGAACAAGAAACCCAGAATATACATGAAGAAAAAAAATCCAGGGATAAAATAATTGCACATCATATATTCTCAACACAAACATAAATAGATAAAACAAAATAAATTAACTGATAAATTTTTTTATTTGAGATATACCTGAGTGTTTCGATTGTGGTTAGGTGACCCACCACTATGGTCGGAGCTGGAGAACTCTTCTACCTCGTTATCGGCGGGTAAGGTCTGGGAGAACAGAGCCGGGTGAAAAGAGATAGAGTCATCCATGTATAGCAAAACTTATGACCTGCCTGGAGCTGGAATAAAAATCAAGAAAGAAGAAAGGAACCCATTGGGCATAGATTATGAATACATCATCAAAGGTGATGATTTAAATGAAAGTACAAGCTCTATGGTTTTCTAGGCCTAAATTCAAGAAACCATATATCACTAAATGACGATTTGTCTCATGACTTTAGATTGAACAGCAAGCAATGTTCCCATGGGGCCTTTTTTTTAAAGACCATTTCTAAAAAGTATTCTCAAATGGGCACCTATGTTGGTTAAATGAAGGAGGCACTGTTGGTTAAATGAAGGTCCTGCAAGAATACTCAAGTCTTAACACAATAAAGAAGTATGTCCTTCTAAATGCAAATGATGTCCCATAAGAAAACTCAATTGGCAAGCACTTAATTGAGAGGGAGGGATGAAACCAGCTCAAAACTACCGAATAAAATTCACATTGATAGACTTCATCTTCAGTAGAAATTTTCCCCAAATAGGGATCAGTTTCATGGCCGCCATAACAGCCACATTATTAAAGGTGCAAGCGCAACCTCCATTCAAAGGAAGTCTTTACAATATACCAATTAGACCTAAATCATTAGAGGTATAGAATGTAAAAACCTCATAGTCAAACAATAGAACTAGAAATGACTAAATAAATGCCACAGATTGTTAGAATTTCACAACCATCTTGGGCCCTTTGCTTACAAATTAATGAAAGTTGCCCTCAATAATTCAATGCATGTCAACTCACACACACAAGGACTATGGCATTCAAGCCTCAAATTGGGTAAAAGCTTCATGACTGATGGAAACAAAGCTACACATAAAATCCAAATACTGCTCCGACTTAAACCCCTAAGCCCTGACTTAAACCCTAACGCTGAATTGTAATTAGAGGAAAAGTAAACACCTGCCTTATAGCGATTATAAACAAAAAAAAAAAAAAATCAGTGCTAGTGAAAGACTAACAAGAAAATGCACATAATTGTAAAAAGATCTTTAGGAGCAGAAAGCTAATTTTATGCACAATTAAAATCATTGGAAGTCTTACTTGTGATGGCAGGCTCGAATCTTCTTCCCGTGCAGTGGGCAGGGGGTGGCGGGGAAAGGGGGCAGAGAGAGGAGAGGATGTGATTGGAGTTTGGGGCTACCCAGAGTTTGGGGCAGCTTGGGGCCAAGCCGAATCAGAGATCGAGAGGGGCGAGGGGAGAGTGGGTTGCGACGCTGAGCGAGAGAGTGAGACGATCTTGAGAGAATGGTCGAACCCAGGCTGGAGATGACGCGCGGGATCCGAAACCCATGCCGGAGATGACGACGCGAAATGGGATTTGCAGTGCCGCCGTGTCGTCGCCGGAGAGCAGAGAGAAATGGGATACCGAGAGGGAGAGATGCGGGAGAGGAGAGAGATGAGATCGTCCGGGCGCTTGAGATGCGGGAGAGGAGAGAGATGAGATCGTCCGGGCGCTTCTCGCTTCGCTTCAAAATGGATTTGGGCGAGTTCAGTGTTTCCCCCTCTGTTTTCGTTCGTTCCCTCTCATAGGTTATAAACGAGAAGCGAGGTGCGTTGGATCTTGATGAAACACGGACGGCCCGGATGAGTCCTTATACATATATGGTGCGGACGGTCCTTACAGGACCGTCTCCCTTAGAAGAATCACTTGTTTTTCGATATATATATATATATATTTTGCAGTCTTGGTCTATGTTGTAGCTTTTCGTTTGCACGACGTTTTCGTACTGCTATATTTGTTGCAATCTATGTACGAAAAGGATCACTTGTTTTTGGATACGTTGCACTCTATTTATTGGTCTATGTTGTCACCGATAGAATATTCAGTTAGTAATAGTATTGCTTTTATCTTAGTGGTGGGAACTGCGAAGCCGAAACATATAAAATTGGTTGTCTATATCTGCAGTGAAGATTTTTAATATAAAAAAAAGGTGCTGGATTTCACATATGGTGTATAGATGAAGAAATTCAAGGACTTTACTTTTCTTCAGTGAAAATATGTAATGGTTATTTATATGGTTCAATTAATTTAATATAATAGCTTATAACTATGGTTATGTTAGAGATTAGAGACCGTATGTTATAGTTAGAGTTAGAGATTAACGGTTAGGATTCCTCATCCTTACTGATGATGTTTAGTTTGAATTTTAAATTTATTATTATTGGTGTGTATAAATTGAGAGAATTTCCTTGAGTATAAGCAAAGGTGAATTTATATGCATCATCGCCGTCATTATCCAAAGCCTTGTCCTAATTATGTTGGGGTCGGCTTTATGAATTCTGTTCCTCCGTTTTTATCTATCTTGAGTCCAAATCTCCAGATAAGTTTATATGCAATGCACTATATTATTTAAAAGACTTGATAATCCAATAACATATAACTATAATCTAATGTCATGTCTAATCACATCATAACACCAGTGTATTCATTTAATATAATTTAATCTTAACCACATCCATGGTTTAAACTATCGGCCTATATGAGCCATTATTGGTTGTCACCATGATGATATTTTACGAAGTATTGGTCTGCAATTGTGGACACCAAGATCTCACCAAAATATTGGTTGATATTGATTGATATCGCTAAAATAACAATCAAAGCTAATATATAGGCCGATATTGGTCAATATCAGTTGCATAAAGGAAAAAATAGATGACAGAGAAAGTGAGGGGAGAAGAGAACGATGGAGAGAGTATCTTCTTTCTTTCCTTCCTTTTTCTTTTTACCTTCCTCTCTGTTTCGATTCCACAATCCAAGCTAAAAGGGGAAAGCTGTCCTTTTTAAGGGATTTTGCTTATGGTGTGCGGCTACTACATTATTCGGCAGCATCTTTCTACACACACCCGAAAGAAGAAAAAGAGTTCATGGCCCTTTTTTATATATATATAAAAAAAAAAAGTGGTCCCCATTGGACCTTTTTGATTGGTGTGCTATATTTGTTTAATTATTTATTTATTTTTTTGTAATCTTTACGACACGGAAAGAAAATTGAAGCCACTGAAAGATGGTTTCTCATTGTAGTGGGTCACGAGCAAATCTTATTATCATAAGAGTTAGCCCCACTATTACTTCGATTGCACATATTAAAAAACTGCACCCATTGTCATATTGAACACTAAGAAAATATATAAATAATGTATGAAGAGATTTAAGTAGATCGTAATGGTCATACCAAAAGTGGGGCAATTCCTATTAAAGTTAAATTAGTTTTTGCCAACGATCCATCTAAAGTCATTAAATGGACAATATGCATAGTTTTAATTATATGACTATTAAATTAATAATATTAGATTATGAAAACATTTGAAGAGCTTGATTTCATGTAAAAGGCTTGTTCTTAAATTCTTATTTTTATTACGTCAATTATTCTAATAATGCAGCATGGTCCACTTGGTGGTGGGCCAACTTTGATTAGAGTGAGAATTCCACAAAGCTAGTATAAATTGTAATAATTATTTTTTAGTGGTTTGGATTTTAAAAATGAATTACATTGATGTATCTATATATTATGAGGAGGGGGAAAAATATTTAAAACTAAAATATAATATGTTTAAGAGTTAAAGATTAGCGACTCAAGATGTTATGATTTTGGAGTACTGATGTTTTGCTTTACTAATGATAAAGAAATCAGTGTTTTCTAACATTTATAATATTTTAGATGTTTTGGATAACTTTTTGGTTGTTTTTTTGTTTGGGGTTAAAAACTCAGTTTTGTGGTGATCGTAGGCTGCAACACGATTCTGCTTTATACGATGGTTTACTGCCATTTTAATTAAGCTATGTTCACATCATATAGCCTAAATGTAGACGTGAGGATTTATATGAAGATTAAAAAGCTTGTCATGTTATATAGTGGATTCGACAAAAATCGAGGAGTTGTTGAAGACTTTTGTCCAAAGGACAAAACACACAAATCCTCCTTTACTGTTTGAACCCCACTTTATGAAAGAAAAAAAGATGCACCTGTCTTTCTAATCTATTCACTCGCTCTTTGCAAACGCAAGGGAAGTGATGGTGTATCCTTGTTTGGTTCTGTTCACCATCTTCCTCTTTCTGAATCATCTTCTTTCTTGGTTGATGCTAAGATGAGTTGGGGTCTTTGTGATGGTGTGTCCTTGTTTGGTTCTGTTCTCCATTTTCTTCTTTCTTGGCCTATGCTAAGCTGAGTTGGGATCTTTGCGATGATTGGCACAGTCCCAATGCCGTCTTCTAGCCCTAGCAATAAGACCAACTCGAAGATCTTCGATCGAAGAAAGGCCTTTTGCATTGCATTTTGAGCAGATTGTTCAGACTCTGAAGTCCCATGATTCTTTTATATCAGGTAAAGATTTGGAACGGGGATGACAGGTTTGATCATGAGATTGCTTGACAATTCTCTGCGTTACAATCGAGTAGAGCTAATAAACACCTAAACTCTAAACTAATTTATTTTGAAGGTTCGAAGGTTCTGCAGGACCCACTAGAATAGATTCTAATCTAGTTAATCAAACAAATGCAGCGAATATAAATAATAAAAAAAAGATAGAACTAGCAAATAAATATACCAATTAATCACCACAAAAAGGCAGACATAAACTTAACGTGGAAACCCTTTTCCAAGGATAAAAACCACGATCTAAAAATCAAGAACTCACGAATAGTTACAAGATATACTCATAGCTCATTTACCTCAGTATGTACCTCGACCTAAGGACTGTAGTTGTTCTTGCACAACTTTCATTGATACGATTTCCACCGTGCACCGTTCTCCTTACTTGATCTCCCCGCACCTTGCCAAACAAGATGATCAATCTTCTACCTGAGAATAGAAGCACAAAGACCTTCTAGAGCAGCTCTTCAGAACAATCTATTAATGGCTCTAGAGAATAATTCTCTCTCTAAGATATCTCTTACTTAGATTAATGAGAGAGGTGGTGTGTCTATTTGGGTTAAGAGAATTGCCCAATTTATAGCCCCAAGTTCATCCAAGAGACTTCTAATAATAAACCACTAAGAATTTCAATTCTTCAAACTTTGTCATAGAGTCCAAATATAACCAGGCGAAGTCTGCCTCGCTCGCTATAGTGAGACAACACTCTTAGACTCTGACAGCAGGCAATGTCTGCCCAATTTTAGACCTTACATATGTTATAGCACAAAGCACTGATATGTTGATTCTGTGGCGGACCTAGAATTTTTGTTTAAGTGGGGCAAAACTCTTACTCAAATTTTCCACATTTTTTTTACATTAACAATATCAAAAGATTAAAAAAGTCTATTTAAGTTTACACAACTTTTCTCCATGCTTGGATCTCCTAGCAAATTGAAGGGTCTTCCCATTACCTCTCCCAGATTTAGGTGATCATCAATTCATCATCATCAAAACAACCTAAGATAACATTTTCTTTATGCTAGGTGTTTGGATGCCCTGAAACGGTAATTTGGGTGAGCACTCATTTACCCAATTTGAATTTTAAAAGGGATTTTATTTGAATATAGGGAATTTGGTTGCCTGCACTTACCTTAGCTATAAAAATAATTCCCTATAATTGGTCATGGGCTTGCGGCAAAGAAGAAAAAGATGTCACTTAAATGTAACTCAAGTTATCCAAACATATAAACCCTAAGGCCTGATTTATATATGAATTAAAGTTTAAAGTGTAACCAATGATGATCTAGTCATCTTCGGACTTGTAGATATTTTGTAATTTAGGGTTTAGTGTTTGGATTAAGATTTGGGGATTTGGGGTCTGAAATTAGGATTTGGAAATTAAGGGTTTACATTCAAGTATAGAGTGATTAGGATTATACTACAACTGAGGAGGAAGATTATTTTATTTAGAGTTATTTGGTGAGAGGGAGATTAACCGGGCCACAAGAGGGCTGGTGATGAAAAGCTCGATCGGTGCGACGAGGGTCTCAGACTCTCTCCAGGAAGAAGATGTTGAAAGAGATCGGTGCGAAGAGAATTTGTTTTCAATCTTTTCAGGTTTGTAATGTGGGGCGATCACAAGTTTTAGACGCGGGGCGATCATTTATTAGATATATTGAGAAAGGTCCAATACCACCGCTATATTGATTTGACTTTATCTAACATAATCTTAATCACATCATAATATGAATCGAATCTAACTAAGTCTTAAATATACTCTTCTTTTAATAGCATTCAAACTTCTTAATATTATTATTTGTAGATGTTGAAAGTGTGAAATGGGCAACGAAAATTTCGAAAAAAACTAGAAATGAAGCTGGATAGAGTTGTGTGACATACCAGTGGTGGAGGCTTTTTTTTTATTTTTTTTTATTTTAATGAAGTGTGAATGTTGTGATGTTAGACAAGAGCCACGTGGCAGCACAAACGGTGCTCACTACCGCATCTCGAGGTCGTGTGTTCGTGCAAGCCATGTTAGCGACAAAAATAGAAGAAAAGGAGGAAACTCTGTGATGTCGATGATATATAACATCCGACAAGCTTACACCCACGCAAATTTTTAATATTATTTATTTTCTTGTGTGATTTGGGAAGTGAAAGAGATTGATTTGTTTCAGCTGTATCCAAGATTGGAAGTTCTGTGATCAGATTAAGCAAATCTACAGTTGCAGGTCAATGTCTCATACTCTCATGAATGGCTCTTAGATTGGACTCTCCTTGATGTTGTGATTAGGATTCAGAATATTGGTGTGGAAGGTCATCTTGGCTTGGCCCAAGAACCCAGCACACAGTGGCTGTTCTGGGAGATACATATAATTTATTGGTTTATACTACTTCGGAAAAATTTAGTTATTTATTTATTTTAAAAATATAGGGCTTGTCTAGGAACGCCAAAAGTGAAAGTGACTTGGACATTTTGTGGTTTTTACATTACGATGGTTAACAAGCATGGTATTGGAATTTTCGTTTTAGTCTACATACCGAAAAGGAATAACCTCGTCTATAATGCACGACTACTTTAAAATGGTCAACTTATCATGTCGTATCCTATCTGATAGTTCTATTTTTATGTGTAAAATTTGCGTCATTGCTGTATCCTTGATGTGTCTCAACCATATTCATATCGTATCTAGGCATCATAGAACCCCCCACATGATTTTTCAATTGATTTTGGCTAAAATTCACCATTTTTGTCAATTTCGGCTGATATTGGTTGCAATGGGGATTTTGGTTGAAACCAATACCATGTGGATTTTTTTAATTGGAAAAATATTTATAAAAGAAAAAGAAAAGTCGTTGCAATTTTTTTTCCTTCAAAGCCTTTTTTTTTTTTTGGCTAAATTTCAAAATTGAATTAAGAAGAGAAAAGGGGAGAGGAACAAACAAACAACCATAGAAAGGCCAAAAAACAGCTAGACGGAGGCCAAACAAGGCAAAGAAAACCACAAAAAGAAAGGGAACCAAGCACTATCTTACAGGATGATAGGGCTGATTACATAAGAGAAAAAAGGAATGTAAAGTGTTACTAGTAAAAGAGGTAGACATTTTCCTCAGAGAAGCAGCAAAATCCATCAAGAAGAAGTTCACAGCAAAGTCAAGAGAAAGAGACTTACTGTTGAAGACAGCCTGGTTCATGACCTTCCAAATGATGAATATGGCAATGATGAAGAGGGCTCCCAAGCCCTTCTTGGCTTTGTGACAGGAATTGGCTGAGAAGGTGTCCCACTTGGAGGAGACAGAGCTTGAAGGGCGAAACTTAAAATTTCTTTTAACCTGAAGCCAATCCCAGAAGTAGGCAGTGAAGGGGCAGAGGAAGAACATAGAGAACACAGTTTCTTGGTGAGAGCCACAGAAGTAATAGGAGGACGCCAACTACACGCCAATAGACTGGGCCCAGGCATTAGTAGGAAGTTTGTTATGGAACAGCTTCCAAGCAAAACAAGCCGCATAAAGCTTTAGAAGGCTGTTCCAGGCAAACTTATACCATGGAGTGGGTGGACGTCTGGATTTGATGGACTCCCAGGCAGCAGCAAAGGAGAGTTGGCTGGAATTAGTGCTAGATCAGACCAGCAAATCTAGCTCAGCAGCTAGGGAGAAGGAGGAAAGGAGAGAGAAGGAGAAGGAGGCCACCTGCTGTGGGAGAGACAGGTTCAGAAGCCTCCGGTTGTTAAAGAAGAAGTCATGGACAGAATCAGCCCAAGGGAAATGAATCTCGGGGAAGATCTGCGCCAAAGAAAGGGGGCCATGCCATTTGTCATGCAAGAAACTAATACTTTTCCCATCTCCCAAAACCCAGTGGCTGTTATGAAAAAGAAATTGCGCATTCCTCTTTATTGGTCTCTAGATGCAAGAGCCAGAAGAGAGGGAGCAAGGGTGCCAAGGAGAGAAGCCTTTGAAGTACTTTGCTTTAAACCAGATAGCCCAAAAGGAAGAAGAGGAGAGAGCCACCCAGCCTAACCTGACTGAATTGGCATGGATCAGGTCCTTGAAGCGACGAAGGCTTAGCCCTCCTTCAGACTTTGGCTGACAAACAGAATTCAAATTAAGGAGGTTTCTCTTAGAATGATCAGGTCCCCCAGACCAAAGAAAATTCCTCATCCATTTCTCAAGGAAGTTGCAGACCGAGCTAGGGATGCGGAGAACAAGCAGGATGTGCATAGAGAGACTTTGAAGCACATGTTTAACAAGAATGACTCTCCCAGCAAAGGAGAGAAGATTCTTTTTCCAGCCAGAGAGCCTTTGCCTAAAGGAATCTTTCAAACTCTCAAAGTAGTGAGCTTTGGGGTTGCCAATGAAGAGAGGAACTCCTAGGTATTTAACCGGGAAAAAAGCCTAAGAAATGCCAAAGGATCTCAAAACTTTGACTTTGAAGGGCTGCCTGCTATTGCCAAAGAGGATATGACTTTTCCTAAATTGAAGTGCTGGCCAGCAGACAATTGATAAGCTTCCAACACTTCTTTGATGACTTTAATACTCTTAGGGAGAGCTTTGAAGAAGAGAAGCGAACATCAAGTAGTAGATGGAGGGAGAGGCTGGGGCATTGTATATCGGAGTCACGAACTACTAGGAAACCAGATTATCAATGTTGAGGCTGAGAATCTCTTCCGCAAGGATGAAAAGGTAAGGGATAAGGGATCTCCCTGCCTAAGCCCACGTTCCACAGCGAAGTATTCAGCAGGCTCTCTGTAGAGGAGCACACACATTCCTGGATAAGGGAGGACCAAGCACTGCTAAAACTGAAGAAGTCCAAAGCTTTGAATAAGAAATCCCAGCTCAACTTGTCAAAAGCTTTGCAGATGTCCAGCTTCAAGCAAATACCTTTGTCTTTTCCTTCGGATGAATGGAAAGAGAGGAAAAATAAAACAAAAATGAAGTAAACTAAGAGAAGAAGAAGCCCCGACCTTTCTCCAACTGCTACCCCTTCTTCGATCTTCTTTTCTCAGTTGGTATCACCATTGTAGTTCCACTCGGCAGTTACTACCATAGTTTTTTTTTTTTTTTGCTAAATTTCAAAATTGAATTAAGAAGAGAAAAGGGGAAAAGGAACAAACACAACCACAGAAAGGCCAAAAAACAGCCAGAAGGAGGCCAAACAAGCAAAGAAAACCACAAAAAGAAAGGGATCCAAGCACTATCTTACAGTATGATAGGGCTGATTACATAAGAGAAAAAAAGGAATGTAAAGTGTTGCTAGTAAAAGAGGTAGACATTTTCCTCAAAGAAACAGCAGCATCCATCAAGAAGAAATTAACAGCAAAGTCAAGAGAAGGAGACTTACTGTTGAAGATAGCTTGGTTCCTGACCTTCCAAATGCTGAAGATGGCAATGATGAAGAGGGCTCCTAAGCCCTTCTTGGCTTTGTGTCGGGAATTGGCTGAGAAGGTGTCCCACTTGGAGGAGACAGAGCTTGAAGGGCCAAACTTAAAATTCCCTTTAATCTGAAGCCAATCCCCGAAGGAGGCATTGAAGGGGCAAAGGAAGAACATAGAGAATGTAGTTTCTTGGTGAGAGCCATAGAGGTAACAAGAGGAAGCCAATTGCACGCCAATAGACTGGGCCCAAGCATTAGTAGGATGTTTGTTATGGAACAGTTTCCAAGAAAAACAAGACGCAGAAGGCTTTAGAAGGTTGTTCCAGGCAAACTTATACCAGGGAGAGGGGGGACGTCTGGTTCTGATAGACTCCCAGGCAGCAACAAAGGAGAGTTGGCTGGAATTAGTGCTAGACCGGACCAGCAAATCTGGATTAGCAGCCAGGGAGAAGGAGGTAAGGAGAGAGTAGGAGAAGGAGGCCACCTGCTGAGGGAGAGACAGGTTCAGAAGCCTCTGGTTGTTAGAGAAGAAATCGTGGACAGAATCAGCCCAAGTGAAATGAATCTCGAGGAAGATCTGCGCCAAAGAAAGGGGGCCATGCCATTTGTCATGCCAGAAACTAATACTTTTCCCATCTCCCAAAACCCAATGACTGTTATGAAAAAGAAATTGCGAATTCCTCTTTATAGGTCTCCAGATGCAAGAGCCAGAGGAGAGAGAGCAAGGGTGCTAAGGAGAGAAGCCTTTGTATAGTTCTTTCGCTTGACTAATGACGCCACTGTTGCTTTTCTCAGCTACTACTATCATTGCATGTCACCGGAGTCGAGCTAGGTACCTTTTCTCTTCATCATCATCAAAGCATTATCCTAACAATGTTGGGGTCAACTGCACGAATTCTGTTTCTCCATTATGATCTATCTTGAGTTAAATCTTCAGATAAGTTATACTATTTCATATCTATTTTTACTACCTCCATCCATGTCCTCTTTGGCCATTCCCTTATGGTAGGCTATCAACCTTAATAGCGAAATTTTCCCTACCAGCGCCGTTGTCGGCCTACGTTTGGCTATATGCCCAAACAATCTCAAATGAGTTTCTCTAGTTTTATCCCCTATTATTACTACCCCCGGATGCTCTCGAAAACGCTCATTTCTAATTTTACCACACATCCACCTCGACATTCTCATTTTTGTTATATCCATTTTGTGCTCCATAGGTCATAGCTTCTTTAATCGTTTTCCTGTAAAAATTTTCCTTCAATCTGATTGGCACTTGTCGGCCACAAAGCACTTCAAAAGCAAGTCTCCACTTCAAATATCTAGTTTTTATCCTATGTTTGACATCTCCATCAATCTCCCCGTCCTTACTAATTATAGAGTTAATGCAACGGAAAAAATTACTTTGTGGTATCTTATGGTCTTTCATTCTCACAGCAGTTTCAGCTCTTTCTATATGCACACTGAAATCACAATTCATATATTCCGTCTTTGTACGACTAATTTTAAAATCTTTGGATTCTAAATCCTCCCACCATATCTCAGGTTTTGTATTCACATTATCTCTTGGTTTATTTATCAACACAATATCATCTTCTAATAACATGCACCAAGGTACCTCTTCTTGAATATGAGCAGTTAACTCTTCTCTTCTTCTTCTTTCTTTTTTTTCTTTTTTTATTCATGCATGCTTGGAGTTGTCCGCGAGAAGAAGCAAAGGGCCCCTTTGCGTTTTATACAGGGCAACTTTTATTTATTTAATTAATTTTTTTTACTGTTGGATTACTGGGCCACTAGGCCACTCAACCTACCTTTTTTTTTTTTTCTCGCTCCTATGTTGCATTGGTCTAGTGAGCCTGACCTCATTGAAAACTTGATTCTCTCTAGTCTCTGATCAACAATTGAACAAAAAATCGAGACCGAGATAGAAATCCAACAACAGCCCATTCTCGCATTATGTGATAACTAAAGCCCTGAGAGTCTAGATCCTCTACATCTTTCTTCTTCGTTGTAGTGCCCACCGTAAGTTCATTTCTTAGGTCCGGTCACTCTACTCAGTCGCGATCGCCACCCTCAGCTCGCCTAATCTTCTTCGAATTGGTGACCCGCTCTAGTACCACTTACTAAGGGAGAATGGATGAGAGAAATTGAGAACACAATGGAAACAAGATCATTGCATTACATCCTACAATGTAATTAGAAAATCCCTAAGCACAACCGCTAGGTAAAATCCTAAGCAAAATAAGAAACATGACCATAAAATAAAACCACACCAAGAAAATAGTATTCCTAATAATATCTTAGCCTACATAACATTACCAGCCCCAACCCGTCCTACGTGTGTGCTGAGTCAGCCCACCCACCCACACACAAATCCTATAACAGCATCGGAAGCCAACATCTTTTTGTTAGGATTTTATTTTTGTTGGCTAATTCATAGGCTGGACAAAACTCTTGGTCCATTGAGTTGTTTTCTCTATCTATTTTATAATAGAATGTGGTTGTCTTGCCGGAAGAGCTGAAGTGAAGCAAGAGAAGAAAATGTCCGGGCGAACCACCGAGGACCGATCGGTCAGATGCCAACATGCCTCAGTTATCATCGAGGACCAATTGATCGGATGATGCAAAAATTCCAAAATGTTGCACAGATTTTGTTTCCTTTTCCAACTGTGTTTCCCACTTTGAGTCCTATTTGTGTTTAACATTAAGGCACGAATTTGGGGCTATATATAGTGTTGCTCTCAATACTAAGTAACATAATAAGAAGTTAATTCTCTCTTGATTTGAGGTTAGAATACCCTAAGAGAGATTTCTTTATTTTTTTAGAGTCATTGAGAGGTTGTGCTAAAAATCTGCTCTAGAAGGTCTATTGCTTCTACTCTCTTGTAGAAGGTAGTTCATCTTGGTTGACAGTGTGCAACTAGATCAAGTACGGGGAACGGTGAACGGTGGGAAAGTCGTGGCAACAAGAGAAGTTGTGCAAGAACAACTTTAGTCCTTAGGTCAATGTACTGACTTAGATAAAGGAGCTGTGAGTATATTTTGTAACTGCTCAATAGTTCTTGATTTTTGGATCGTGGTTTTTCTCCCTTGATAGAGTTTCCAAGTTAAATATTGTGTTTGCCTTCTTATGGTGTGTGATTGGTAGATTGATTAGATTGCTAGTTCTATCTTGTTTATTTGTTTACATCTGCTGCATTGGTTTGTTAGACTGACACCCATTCTAGTAACCTACAGACTTTCACATTCACAATCACTTCGTCACTATCTGCACCCACAGTCTCGAGATCATATTATATGCTGATTTGTGGAGATGGTTTTGTGTACTTAAATTTGTTTTTTCCTTCATGGGTAAACTTTATTTCCATGGATTGTCAAGCATATTCTCATTTTGCTTTTTATTGTTTGTTCTGGCAGCATGTCAAGGATTCTTGAACGATACGAGAGATATTCTTATGCAGAGCGGGAGCTTGTTCTTTCTAGTCAAGATTCCGAGGTATGTAAAATAAAGCGCTAACAAAAAGCTATTTTGGTTGTGTGGTGTAATGCATGTGTAAATTTCAAGAGATAAAAGTGACTTTTATTATGAACAAGGGGAGGTTATAATTATCTTACGGGGCCCATAAGCAGGGGAGGACCCAAGTGTTAGCAAGCACGTGCAACTGTGCTTCAAGAAACCCTTTTGATAAGATCTTTAAATATTTGATTTTATTATTTAACTTCTTCACTTGACCATATACTGCACCACCCAAATAAAGATCTTGTGTCCGTCATTGCCCTCAAGAATGGATCACAGTGATTACATTAGGCTCAGATGCATAGGAGACAAGGACTGCATGCACGGGTTGATGAGCCAAGGTGTGTGTGCATGAAATATATATATATATATATTTTTCATTTTTAGGCCCTAGATTTCCAAGAAAAATGGTTTGATTTCCAAATGTGTATACATAATTGGTGTTTGCATGTTTTCCCATTTTATGGCCAAACTTATAGTCTTATTGCTATTTATTTGTATTTTGTAATTCCTATGTGTATTTTGTACTATTTTTTTGGTGGATGACTAGCTGCATGAAATGGTCACATATGGCATCATGATTAATCCATTGGCTCTAAGATATTAAGGAGCGAGTTTTGGATATGAAAAATTATCTCCATTTGACATTTATAGACTTGATTGATGATTAGTGTTCTCTGTCTGATAAATTATGAAAAATGATCATATGCTGCAGCTGGGTAAAGTGTTGATGGAAGCTATTTGGAGATTTATTCTATTGTTTGTGAGCCACCTTTGTATAATCAAACCTATTCATATCGTACTGATTGCCCAATATATTAGCTTACTGAATTTTTTCTCCAAAGGGAGTTTCATGACCATTGGATTGGTTATGCATAACAAAAACATAAATTTGTGTGTACTCGATCCTTTTGAAGTAGACTGGATTTATTCCCATGTAAATGGGTCCATGTATGAGTAGGTTAGTTCACCTATTTAACACATGATGTAAATACCAATCTCGTGGCTGACATCTTAGATCACCTCTCCATAGAGCTTAGTATCCAGGAAGAGCCCATCTCCCCTATTAACCAGCAAACCAGTAAACCTTCCAAAACAGTTCCCCCAACCTTAATTTGGTCCCCCTCCTCTGCTGATATAGTAGCTGCAGCTCAGCAACCTAAGAAAAATAGTAGAATCCCAGTCCATCAGCCCCACTCTTGGCCTCAATCCTACTTCCCACCTCCATGTTTAAAACCCTCTATTGGAATTGCAGGGGAATTGCAAACTCCCCTACCATTAGAACCCTCACCTTCTTGATCGAATCTTACCATCCTAACATTATTTTTCTCTTTGAGCCCAAAACTTCCAATTCCAATACCCTATCTCAAAAACTTGATAGGCTTGGATTCTCCTATTTCTTTTCCAATTCTAACTCTTCAATTTGTCCCTCTATCTGGTGCTTCAGCAAATCCTCCCATAACTTTTCTTCCACTATGGTAGACTTCTCCACCCAACACCTCATTATATCCCTCTCCCCCTCCTCCAACTGCCCAACCACTTTCTTAACTAGTATTTATGCCTCCACCTCTCCCATTCAACGAAGATCTCTTTGGCAGTACCTGTGCTCCCATCCTTTTTCTAATAACTTCCCCTGGGCTGTCATAGGAGACTTCAATGTTGTTTCCTCTAGTACTGAAAAACTCAGTCTCCATCCCATTAACTCCCTAGCTACCTCTGAATTCAATAACATGATCGTCTCCTCAGGCCTCCAGGATATTGGCTTCATCGGCAGTAACTTCACCTGGTCTAACAATAGACAAGATAGATCCTATGTTGCAGCCAGGTTAGACCGGTCCCTCACCAATCAAGCCTGGCTTCTCTCCTATCCAGATAGCCTTCTTCAGCACCTTGTCAAACAAAGCTCATACCACAGTCCCATTCTGCTTACCAATCATCCTCCCATTGTAGCTAGATTTATCCCTTTCAAGTTTGAGGAAATGTGGATTGCTCACCCCTCCTTCAAAGACCTGGTTGCAACAGTTTGGCAACTCCCAGTTAGTGGCAATCCCCATTTCATTCTTAGTCAGAAACTTTAGGCTCTTAAATTAAGGCTAAAAGCTTGGAATAATGAAACTTTTGGGCTCCTCAAGAACAATATATCAGCTGCAGAATCCAATATCCTCCAATTGCAAGATAGCATGGATTCAGTCCCCCAGGAATCCACCAAGGTTGCTCTCAGCCTCGCAAGAAGCTCGCTCCAAAACTTACTTCAAGCTGAAGAAACCCATTGGAAGCAGAAATCCAAGATTAGATGGCTACAGGAAGGAGATAAAAATACTAAATTCTTCCACCTTGCTGCCAAAATCAGAGGTTCCAAGAATCGCATTGATAAGATAGAATTCAACGACAATTCTCTTGAAAACCATGCTCAGATTAAATCAGCAGCTGTGGAATTCTTCTCCGCTTCCTTCACTCCTTCCCCTGCTCATTTGGATTCCCTGCTCTTTCAAGTGCAAAGTAAGAAAGTTTCCCATGCTCAAAACTCCGTTCTGCAGGCCGTTCCCTCAAATGAAGAAATTAGAACTTCAGTTTTCAGCCTTAACAAATCTAGCTCTCCTGGTCCAGATGGGTTCTCCGGCAGCTTCCTCACCAGTTGTTGCGATATTGTGGGCATATCTGTAATAGCCGCAGTAAAAAATTTCTCTGTCTCCAAAAAGCTTCTGAAGGCTTCAAATTCTTTCTTTATCTCTCTCATTCCTAAAGTTGCAGCGCCTTCTACTTTTGGAGACTACCACCCCATCAGCCTTCTCAATTTCTCTTACAAGGTTATTTCCAAGATCCTAGCGTCTAGAATGGTCGCTGTTCTTCCAAGCCTTATTTCTCCTCATCAAGTGGCCTTTTTAAAAGGTAGAAGAATCCAAGATTACATAGCCTTGGCTCATGAGCTCACTCAGAATCTCCAAAAGGGTCCCAAAGGTAAAGGTATTTGTATGAAGCTGGATATCTCCAAAGCTTTTGACAAATTAAACTGGAACTTCCTTTTCAAAGCTTTGGATTTCTTTGGGTTTAGCAAGGTTTGGTCTACTCTCATTTCCGAATGCATCTGCTTCTCTAAAGGCTTTATCGTCATCAACAGAGAACCAGCAGGTTACTTTGAAGTTAAGGGAGGGCTTAGGCAGGGAGACCCTCTCTCCCCCTACCTTTTCATATTAGCGGAAGAACTCCTAAGTTTAACTATTGGTAAGCTTGTTACCCAAAATAAAGTGATTCCGATTTACAGAGCTCCAGCCTCTCCCTCTGTCTGTCACCGGCCTCATGTTTGCAGACGACATTCTCCTCTTCTTCAAAGCCACTTCTAGGAGTATCAAAGCCATTCAGGGTGTTTTGGAAGCCTACCAAAAGGCAGCTGGGCAACGCTTCAACCTCAGGAAAAGTAATGTTCTATTTGGAAACAGCAGGGAGTCTTTTAAGGCCAGAACTTTGAGATTCTTAGGCATTTCTCAGGCCTCCTTTCCTGCTAAATTCTTGGGTGTTCATCTATTCATTTGCAGCCCCAAAGCTCAGTATTTTGAAATTCTCAAGGACTCTTTTAGGCTCAGGCTAGCAGGTTGGAAATGCAATATGCTCTCCTTTGCTGGGAGAGTCATCCTTGTAAAGCATGTTCTTCAAAGTCTTCCCATTCACATCCTCTTGGTTCTCCCAATCCCCTCCTCGGTTTGTAAATTCTTGGAAAAATGGATGAGAAATTTTCTGTGGTCTGTGGGGCCTGAGCAAGCTAAAAAGAGCCTTCTCAATTGGAGTTCTGTCTGCCAGCCGAAGAGTGAAGGAGGCCTGGGTTTCCGCTGCATCAAGGACATGATCTCTGTTAATTCAGTTAGATTGGGTTGGTCTGCTGTCTCTTCTTCTTCCCTGTGGGCCAGCTGGTTCAGAGCTAAGTACCTCAAAGGTTTTTCTCCTTGGCATCCCAGCTCCCTTTCCTCTGGCTCTTGCATCTGGAGGCCTATCAAGAGATGTTCTCATTTCATATTCCAAAACAGTCACTGGCTTCTAGGTGATGGGAAAAGAATTAGCTTCTGGCATGATAAATGGCATGGCCCCCTCTCTTTGGCGCAGATTTTCCCTGACATGGAATTCTCTTGGTCAGTTTCAGTGAATTATTTCCTTTCTGATCCCCTCAGGTTTCCTAGCATTTTCAACCTTCAGCAGGTCGCCTCTTTCTCTTCCTCCCTCTCAGCTTCTTACTCGCTGCAAGAAGATCCTGATGCTCTGATTTGGACCAGCTCCAACTCCTCCCACCTGTCTTTCTCTGCTGCTTGGGAATCTATCAGACATAGAAGCCTCCCCAGAGTTTGGCACAAGTTTGCTTGGAACAGTCTCCTTAAGCCCTCTACTGCTTGCTTTGCCTGGAAGTTGTTCCACAATAAACTTCCCACCAACGTCTGAGCTCAATCCATTGGTGTGCAGTTGGCGTCCACTTGCTCCCTCTGTGGCTCCCATCAAGAATCGGCTCTCAACCTGTTCTTCCTTTGTCCCTTTGCCTCCTCTTTTTGGGATTGGCTGGAGATAAAAGGGAACATTCAGTCCCCTTCTTCCTGCTCTGCTTCAGCCAAATGGATCTCCTTCTTTGCAAACTCTTGCTCGAAAGCCAAGAAAGGTCTGGGCGCCCTATTCATAGTTGCTCTATTCAGCTTATGGAAAGAAAGGAATATGGTTATCTTCTCCAACAAGGTGCCCTCCCTTCAATCTGTGATTAAATTCTTTTTAGAACATGCCACTTTCTCTCTAAGAAATATGTCTTCTTCCTTTTCCAGTAGTTCTTTAAACTCTTTCTTTCTCCTTTGTAACCAACCTACTCATGGGTTGATCTAGAGCTCTGCTCTTTCTTTCTCTTGTTGCTTTTCTTCTCTGCTTTGTTGTTTTTTGGCTGTAATCTTTTCTCTCTTTCTTAATTCAATTTGCAATTTAGCAAAAAAAAAAAAACACATGATGTAAAATCTTTATAAATGATTTGGCTTTCTCTGTCACAAGCTTGCTCTTGATGCTGATGGTAAGAATGCTCAATGGAGCTGATGTTCAACAGTTTGTGAATTTTCAAACCCCTCTTTAAATTTGTATCGATTGTGAATTTGACAATATGACATTTGTTGCTATTCTATTTCAAGTCACTTCTGCCAAAGTTACCAAGACATTGAGTTTAATTTGGATCTTCATTAGGTGAGGCTTTCATGCATCATCACATGCATATATAACTCATGTATCCCTCAACTATGAGGCTGGCGGCTCGTTTAAGGTCACCTTTTCCAAGGATGTTAAAACACCTATGTGTTAGTTAAATTTTGCTAGAAAAATTATGGCCCGTTTGCTTGAAATTGAATTCTTAGGAATTTTTATAAATATATTTCTTAAAGTAGTCAAAATTTAAAAGCAAAGGCGAAGAGATCCATGAATGTCCATCTAATAAATCAAGGGAAAATGGTAAGTGAATGTCACGCCCTCGAACCCGATTAATGATTAAACCGAATCCGAGGTGTGAAATTTAAGGCTAATTAAAAAAAATTGCCCTTAATGCCCAAGGATCGAAGTCCGCTGTGAGGATTGTGTGGTTGAGCCTCATTAACAAATTTGTCATCGGGACTTCTCTGGTAAACACATTCATTAAACCTGTAGAGATATCAAAGCAAGTACGATATTCATCTCATTATATATTCAAGTTTCAAAGTATAAAACATATAAAGTTTATAAATATCAGGACCATCCCAAAACTTAGGTCCTGGTACAAAAGATATACAAAAGTGTGGCAAGTACAAAAGTATAGAAATCTCCAAAAGATGAGAAGGAGTGGCACGGTAAGATATCCCCGTATAACGCGCACTAGTGCCGGGAGTGATGACGCTAAACTACGTCATCGGCACTCCACTCTCGTACCTCGTCCTCCTCCCCCAGTTGAGGATCCTCTGGGTTTGCCTCGGCATCCGGGTCGGTGTAATAGTAATAGGTGTCCTCTGCACACCATGGAACAAAGGATCAACAACATGTTGGCAAAAAGATAAGCAATATACATTATTCATAACATGTTTCAAAGAAGAGTAAAGACAAATACATGATCATAAGATAACAAGGTACAAGCTAGGCATGAAGCATGAGTAATATGAGAATCAAGTAACAATGTAAGTCCTAATAAGATAACTAAGAATAACCATCCATGAAGTGCAATGTCAAGCAAGAGGAGACTCTGTCGATGTCCTAGCTAACTCACGGGGGTATAAGTGACGTCTAAGCCGACTACGAATACCCAAAGTCCGGCTCTATAGGGGGACCCTAGTTCCCAGTTCTAGGAATAGCAGCACGGTCCAAACCCGCTCCCAGCTATTCACGCTATGGACGTCGTCCAAAGCCGACAGCCCACCCTAGTGTTTGGTATCTGGCCCACTTTATAATCCTCAGTCTGCAGCTGGTCATGAATGCAAGATGATAATGATGATGGTTTGTATACGACACAAGTTCCAAGACAAATACACGTGGATAGGTTTCCAAGTACAAGATAATAAGTCGAGGGCTACTCCAAGTCAAGCCAAGATACAAGTCAAGTTTCAAGTCCCATGAGTAGTCCTCTTTCAAGTATATCCACACGTATTTATCAATACAAGACAAGGTACCTAAGGATACACTCTAAGTCTGGTCACATTCTAATTTTACAAGTTAAGTTACACGTTATACAAGTATAAAGATAGAGTGTACAAGGTACGACAAGCTACAGATACAAGATTCGCGAGTCAAGAGTGAAGAACAAGTCAATCCTAGGTTAAGAGTTGTCCACCGTGTACCGAACGTATCCTCAATGGAGTACGTATAGAGGATGAGTCAATGGTGTCCTAGTTTGGCGGGCCCATGGTGTATGGAAGTTATTGGGCACCAATTAACTCATTTCCACAAGCATTCGGCCAAGTTACGTTGATATACAAAAAATCCCGGACAACCGATGAAGCACACCAAGCCAACCGTGCTCCATTTTCATTTTCCCCAATCGGTGATGCAAGGGTAGGGTCAATGGGTTCCAACCTAGGGTCCAAACTAGGTTTAGAATCCTTTTCCAAAAGAGATAAGAGCTTGGTACATTGATCCAATAGCCACTTCCTTTTACGATCTCTAATCATTAAGATAAGTATACCATTGGATTCTACATCTCAAGAACTTTCCAACGGTTTATAAAACTCCAAATTCCGACGAACAGGTCAAACGTTATGGCCAATTGAAATCTGCCAAAATTCATGAAATCTGCCCCAATGCGGCTAGCCGAATTGGCATGTTCGGCTAGCCAAAAAGGTGATCGAAGGTGGCCGAAAATACCCTGTAAAAACTTGGTTATTGGAAAAGTAACCGAATGGTGACCGAGTTGCCTGCGGCTAACCGAATTCTAGGCAGATCACGAGTTTTTTAGCCAAAAATTCAATCATTTTGAGTAGCTCCTTCTACAACCTCTTTCCAAACCTTTCCAAAGGCCATAATCTGCACAAAGAGCCACCATGCTCTCCTCCAAACCACATTTCATCCATTCATCAAGTCATCCACCCATAATAAAATCCATTCAACCCATTAATCCAATTTTAGAATGTGTAATCCAATTAACCATGACAAGCTTGGAATTTAGGAAAAATCTAAACAATGAGTTAACAAGAACAATAATAAAACATGCATGCCCAATATATAAAGCAAATCTACTTGCCTTCACCAAAGGGAGTGAAAGAGATGAAAATTGAGAGAGAGATTGAGGAGGAGAGCTCCCTCACACACCCTAGCCAAAATCACTTCTCAAGAACCCTTCTCCTACACCCAAAGAACACCAAGGAAGAAGAAGAAAAGGATCTATCAACATGCAAAGTGGTTACAGCAGCAAGGAAAGAAATTAGAGGAGAAGAAGTTGGGGAAACTTACCAAATTTTTAAGATCAAAAGATAGAGGAAGAGATTGATGAGCTTGGTTGATTGAATCTCCACTCCTAGGTAGCACATGCAAGAGGAGAAATGGAGGGGGATGAAGAGAAGAAGAAGGCCAGCAGCTGTTGCACTCTTTGAGAAAGAAGAAGAAACGAATGTAGTGGCTGGGTTTGAGTTCAAAATGAGGATGGGAGAGGAAATGACCAAAATGTCTATTTGAGTAAAATGAGAGAAATCTGATTATTTGAGGGACTTCGGAGCGTCGAATTGTGACGAGTCAAGAACGAAAAGTGACGAGCGCGACGAGATCTTTCCAACGCACCTAAATTCGGGGAAAACGGAATTTTTCGGAAAAATACTCAATTTTCCTATTAATCACAACCTAACCCCTATTAAGACTAATTGCACTTGGAATCAAACGAAACTTCAGGAATATCTTACTAATGATAAAAGAAACTCGCTTAGCCACTAAACCCGCCTAATTAGCTAGAATCACAATTAATTAGGCTAATAGCCAATATTAGGAAATTAAACACCCTATTAAGGTCGGGTACCTTACCGTGAATACGCAGCATCACCTTGATAATTCAAATGCTAGAAATGTTGAGTCCCATCTGAATCTTTTGGGTTTTGCAAACATCATACAAATGTTTCCTAAATCGTTTGATTTTTCCTCATTTTTTTTTATTGGAATTTCTACTCATCCTTATGGGCCTCGTTGTAAAAGGAAAACTTTAGAGACTCTAACTCAATGAAAAATCTTTCTGCACTATGGACTGTAGGGAAACTGGTGCCAAGAATATGGGAAACTTAAAGCCAGGGTTGAGGCTTTGCAAAGAAACTTGAGGTAGGAGGAACACAACCCACTACATGCATTCATAAAACAGATAAACTGTGGACTTAATTTTCTTTTATATGTGCAGGCATTTTATGGGAGAGGACCTAGATTCCCTGAATATAAGAGAGCTTCAACAGCTGGAACAACAGCTTGATGTTGCTCTTAGGCATGTTAGGTCAAGAAAGGTAAATTTGGTTTAAAATGCCTCTACATGCTAGAATGAAATTACTGGTTCATGTTGACAATTTCAACCAGATTAGTAAATGGCTTGGTTTGGGTTGGGGCCCTACTCACTATTTTGGTGGTCAACTCTGACCTGAATTGGCAATCGACCTAGCCGAGTGCTACCCCTATGCCCATCAAGCTGTACATATGGGTTCCACTTCTTGATGATCCAAAGTTCATTTAGTGGGGAATTGTAAATACTCATGGAACAGCAAAGACATTGAAGCATGGTCTCTTTACATAATTTATTCCACAAGATCAAAGGATTATATATATATATATATTGTATATATATATATATAGAGGAATTCTACAAAATATCCCATTCTAAAAGGGGCATTTTTGCCCTCATCCAAACGTCCAATAAAAAAAAAAGAAAGAAAAACAGTTTTCATTGCTATTTCAATCCATTAAACTCAGTCAAAACTAAAACTTAAAAGGTGCTGGATTAAAACTGAAAAATGCCCGAGCATTTTTTAGCATTTTTCATGTATATAGACACATACACACACATGGAAATCCTCCGCCGAGCCATGAGGTCAGGAGCTTAACGGGGAAAACACCTAGTCGAATAAATGAAAGGTGCCCCAATTATAAATTGGTCATAGAAGTTTTTTGATTGTACACCAGGTTATCTTTCAGATTATATGATCAAGACTCCTAATATGATAAACAATAATAATCATAATAATATTAATAATATTATTACTGTTAGCATCATTATTAACAAAAACTGTTGTAATTATAAGAGTGAAAGTCATAATTAGTTTCTTGTGCACTCATTCACGTGAGAGAGAGAGAGAGAGAGACGTATAAACTTAGGATATATATGTTATAGATTTCTAGTTGACTAGTAAACTAGTAAACTTTTTAAGTCAGACCCTTTTTTTTTTTTGAAAAAAAAAGGTAATGGATAACTTTGAAATGAGAAGCAGCAACAAAGATGACTACGATGAAAAAGAAAAAATATGGGTGCAAGAGACTTATACCTTCCAATCCAATTATATCAATAATATCTTCCAAGTGGAAGATCTGTCAACCCTTTGTTTGGCTAAAGAATCCGCCAGCCAACCACATGACAAAACTCTATAAGAAGGGGAGAAAGTTAATGCCTTAATCTAGTTAAAGTATTCCACCGCTTTATTGTTTATCACCTAAGAGCCTGCGTTGCTTGAATCACTCTCCTCAATCAATCTTGGTTCCTGGAATCCTTCACACTTATTCCTTTAGAAATTAAATAAAGAACTCCCCCTTATCATTACATAAAGACCTCCAATAAAGAACTCTAAGGGATCACCCCCCATGTCTTTCACTTAACACAAGTCATACAAGCCACTCAATTGAGCAAAATATCTGTCAAGCTGAACTGAGAGAACTCCTTCCTCACCAATGCCCATTTAACAATCCTATATTGATAACAAAAAGGTCTTCAGCGGACACCAAACATCCCTAAAAATCTTATTGTTCCCCTCACTCTAGATAGACCATATAATAGCAAATGGAATGAGCCTCCACAGAAAAAGATCACAGTGAAATACAGGCTCACTCTGCCAGTCCTATGCCCACTCTGAGATAGATTGAGGAGAACAACACACAATCTCACATCTGTGAATAAAATGATTCCCGCATAAAGATGCAACCTCACAATGTAAGAACAAATAATTGGTGAATTCTGCCTCTTCCCACACATAACTTAAGTATTAGCAAAGTTCTCTTAAGTGTAATTCTCTCCTCCCCAAGAAATCTATAGTATAAACTCTCCCCATGATAGGTAGTGATCAAAGAGCCTCCTTCTGGGGGGGATTTAAACCTAGCTGCGAAAAAATATGATGTTCTAAGGTACGATGACCCCACCAAAGCATGTAAAATTCCTTCATCGAGAAGTTTCCCTAGATTGGAGGTTTCTAAATACGCACATCCTTATCTTCTCTGCCCATAAAAAGATTAGTTAAAGAATTAATAACTCTCCATAGTGAGATGCCTTGGACAGACGTAGGTTGGTAATATAACGCCCCATCCTTCACGCATGCATGATATTGTCCGCTTTGGCTCACGGGCCTCACGGTTTGTTTCTAATGGGCCTCAACCCATCAAAAAGCCTCATGCAAGGTAAGGGTGTAAGCTCTACATATAACCTCATTCACTTTCCTCTCTATAATCGATGTGGGACTCCGGGGCATCACATTCCACCCCCCCCTTAGGGCTGCACGTCCCTGTGCAGTAGCCTGCCAGTCTCTGTAGCCTGCCAGCCCTCTTAGCCCGCCCACATGAAGACCCGCCCACTTGCACCAGACCACGGCAGGGGACCCACACTCGAACTAGTCAATAGTCGGCTCTGATACCATTTGTAACGCCCCACCCTTCACGCATGCATGATATTGTCCGCTTTGGCCCACGGGCCTCACGGTTTTGTTTCTAATGGGTCTCAATCCACCAAAAGGCCTCATGCAAGGTAAGGGTGTAAGTTCTACATATAATCTCATTCACTTTCCTCTCTATAGTCGACGTGGGACTCCGGGGCGTCACATTAGGCCCATCAGAAGCAAAACCATGAGGCCTGTGGGCCAAAGCAGACAATATCATGCATGTGTGAAGGGTGTGGCGTTACAAATGATATCAGACCCGACTCTCGACTAGTTCGAGTGTGGGTCCCCTGCCGTGGTCTGGTACAAGTGGGCGGGTCTCCATGTGGGCTGGCAGGCTACAGAGACTAGCAGGCTACTACACAGGGACGTGCAGCCCTAATGGGGGGTGGAATGTGACGCCCCGGAGTCCCACATCGACTATAGAGAGGAAAGTGAATGGGGTTATATGTAGAGCTTACACCCTTACCTTGCATGAGGCCTTTTGATGGGTTGAGACCCATTAGAAACAAAACCGTGAAGCCCATGAGCCAAAGCGGACAATATCATGCATGTGTGAAGGGTGGGGCGTTACAGGTAACTTCTCATCAGCGGCCTACTACACCATTGCAAACGGACTGGCTCGGCCTACTACACCCTTGCAAACGGACTGGCTAAAGCTTTATAAAGAAAATCAAGCCAATATATAGAGCTCCCTCTTCTCCTTCTATCTGTCACTTACTGTTTACTGACGATATTCTTCTCTTCTTTCAAGCAACTCCCAGTAGCATTAAGGCTATTAAGGGTGTCTGGAACTCCTATCAATTAGCAGTTGGTCAACACTTCAATATGGGGAAGAGTAAGGTTCTTTTTGGGAATAGCAGGCAGTCGTTCAAAATTAGGACCTCGAGGAGTCTCGGCATTTCTCAAGCCTCTTTTCCAGTGTTATATCTGGGTGGCCCTCTCTTCATTGGAAGTCCTAAAGCTATCTATTTTGAGAGTCTAAAGTCCTCCTTCAGGGCGAGGCTAGCTGGTTGGAAATGCAAGATGCTCTCTTTTGCTGGTAGGATGATCCTGGTTAAGCACGTCCTTCAAAGCCTTCCTATGCATGTGCTCCTTGTTCTTCCCATCCCGAAATCGATTTGCAATTTCTTAGAGAAATGGATGGGGAATTTCCTATGGTCTGGAGGATCTTTACAAGCTAAGAGAAGTCTCATAAGTTGGCGTTCTGTTTGTCTCCCTAAGTTAGAAGGTGGGCTAGGTTTTCGTAGAATTCAGGACCTAATCAAAGCGACTACGGTTAAATTAGGCTGGGCTACCCTTTTTTCCCCCTCTCTATGGGCTTCATGTTTCAAAGCAAAATAATTTAAAGGGTTTTCTCCTTGGCACCCTAGCTCTTTACTCTCAGGCTCTTATATTTGGAAGCTTATTACGAGGTTTTCTCACCATCTTTTTCAAAACAGCCACTCGCAGCTAGGAGATGGGAGAAATACAAGTTTTTGGTATGATAAATGGCATGGTCCTCTCTCAATAGCTCACCAATTTCTGGGCGTTTCCCTCCCCTAGACTGATTCAGTGCATGGCATCTTTTCAAACCCCCAGCCGATAACATCTTCAGATCTCCCACAGCAAGTGGTTTCCTTCCCCTCCTCTCTTCTGATGGACTTCTCTCTCTAATGTTCCTGCTAAGTTGATATGGTCGAGCACCAACTCTAGCCATCTCTCTTTCTCTGTTGCCTGGGATTCAACTAGAACCAGGGGTCTTCCAAGATATTGATCTAATTTGCTTGGAACAGTCTCCTCAAGCCCTCCATTACTTGCTTTGCTTGGAAGTTGTTCCATTACAAACTCCCTACCAACGATTGGGCGCAATCCATTGGGATGCAGCTGGCGTCTTCTTGTTACCTCTATGGTAAGCACCAAGAATCAGTCTATAGCCTCTTCTTCCTCTGTCCCTTTGTCTTGAGCTTTTGGGACTGGTTTCAGCTAAAAGGTAATTTCAGAGCTACAACGGCAGTCAATGCTTCTTCTCTATGGAGCTCCCTCTCAGCTAATTCTTGCTCAAAAGCTAAAAAGGGTCATGGTGCTCTATTTCTGGTGGCCCTATTCAGCTTGTGGAAGGTTAGGAATCTCTCTCTGTTCAGTGGTATGAAGCCGCCTTAAGAAATGGTTTCTAATTTCTTCTTGGCAGATGCTTCCCAAGCTCTTGGTAAAATGTCTTCATCTTTCTCTAGCTCTTCTTTAGATTGTTTCTTAGCCTTACATATCCAACACTATCCTAGTTTGTGATAGTGGGTTGTCCCCTGTTGTGGGTGGTTTTTTTTTGTTGGTTTTTCCTTTTGGCTGTATCTCCTTTTCTTTCTTTTCAATTCATTTTTGCAACTTAGCAAAAAAAAAAAAAGACCATCTAAAATTCACTAAATAAAATGGCCCCAAGAAATGAAAGGGACTAACTCTTTAGAAAAACACTACCTAAGACACCACCACTCACTCACAGCATAATAAGTTCAGAATGAAGACTCCTTATAGGACACCACTCAAAACACTCTAGGATACAAGACACACAAAGGACCCTAACCAATCACCAAATAAAAAACACACATCCCCTCTCGTACCATTAGAAAACCCATCCCTTGGCAAAAGACGTCCCCCAATCCCCCCACCCTACCCCTCCTTCCCATTAGACTCCTCCATCACACTCGTAATAGCATCCTACAAACTTGATATATGATACTTTTGTACCGACTTAGGGCACCAATCCATCTATTCACCCCATCATTTTCTACAATAACCTTCCTTCATAATGCCTCCTTCTCTTTCAACCCCTAATAGACCGCCACACTATTTTAACAAATGAGTCTTCCTCCTTCCATTTTGTATCAAGTTGCTAACCAATACACACAAAACGCCTAGGCGTTAAGGGTGCAGTAAACTAACAACTTAACACCATCTCGAGCGGGACGTAGCACAGGCTCAAGGCACACGCCCGCACAAGACGCAGCATGGCGTATTTTTGTCCTGCGCACATGCGCCCGCACACAAAATGAGTCATTATTGTCATGCGCTGATTTGAACCCGAGACGTGTTGGGTCTGATACCATATCAAGTTGCTAATCAGTACACCCAAAATGCCTAGGCGTTTAAGTTGCGCAAACTAACTGCTTAACACTTTGACCTTCCCATAAAGAACTTCCTCCTTATCCTATACAACCTAGCTTCTACGGCATTGGGCATTTAACAAAAAGAGACATGTAGTAAATCGAAAAATTAGACATACAAGCTTTTAACAAGGCTATTGTCTCTTCCATAAGAGATTTCTTTTCAAGCTTTTCCACTGCTGGATTCCATAAGGCCTTGGATCTCGGCTTAGCTCCAATAGGAAGGCCAAGGTAAAAGACTGGGAGCTTCCCTACATTACAACCTAAGTTCCTTGCGAAACATTGAGTCTCCTCCTCAGCTCCTCCAGCCAACCAATACCCATAAGTGAGATCTTAGATAAATTGTCCTTCAACTCAGAGTCTCAGACACCAACTAAAGCAACATCCTCTTCAACTTGAACACTTCTTCTCTGTTTACAGAACTGAAAGAAATAGGATTGTCAAGAAAACTAAAGATGAGTAATTATTGTCAACAAACTAAAGATGAGTAATTTTTTTCCCATCCCAACTCACCTCAAACCCTTTACGCAACCCCATGGGCTTAGCCCTATCCAAAAGCGCACCTAAATCCTCCAACACCATGGTGAAAAGAAACAAGGAGAGAGGGTTCCCTTGTTGAAGCCCTTGAGGAGCTTTGAAAAGACGGGTTAGAGAGTCATTTAACAATATAGAAAACAGAGTTGAAGATATACACCCTCAACTAGTGCCCTCACCGAACCACCAAAACCAAACCTAAACTACATATGATCCACGTTGACAAAGGAGAAACCAAAAAGAAAAAAAAAAAGGTGGCAAGATTCCATAGACCAGTTGGACGGTATTCATTCCCTCAAGCATGAGGTTGTGAGGTCTTCTGAAATTATATAAAAATGATGATGATGATGATGATGATAGTCAAGATATTAAATAAGCAACATGAAAATGACAGTTTACTGGTATTAAAATCAGTTTTAAGATGTCAAGGAGTTAAATGAGGTGTTCAAATTGTCCATAGTATGAGTCATAAGCCTTAAATCGTGGGACATTGATCCTCATGGTCATGTCTTTTTTTCATAAATAAATAATTATATAAAATATAATTGTATATTTTATATAGTAGAAAATAGTAACAGCCTGGTTGTTTTAGCCTTTTGATGAGTTTAATTAGGACTAACTCAGTTCATATTAGTTACAACAGTCCTATAATAAAAGAAAACGTTCATGAAATTACGAACTTCCCCCTTTTCCTTAAAGATAAGATGTTTGAAGGGGTGGTTTGTTTAGATATGGTGTTCATGTTTTACTTGTGTTTATGCCTCAAATGTACCTCATCAATTGAGGTGCACCTCAAAATGCAAGGCAAGCCTCAAGGCGAAATTCTAAATGCTTTTAAAAACTGCTTAGAATTTATGAATGTAGTTCCTAGAAAGTTGCTGTTTGCCAATGCTAATTAAACGTTCGAATTTCTTCTTATGCAGATCCAGGTAATGTTCGATTCCATTACCGAGCTTCAAAGAAAGGTATGAACTTGATACTTAGGTTTCTTAAGTTTAATGCATTTTATTAAAACTAACTTTAGGAAACCATGTTTGAAGGGCTGTGTGTTATTGGTTAAACACTTGGTATGCAAGATGTTTTGACACCAATCACCAACAAAAAAATGCTATGGAAATGCAACCAAGGCAACACGCATCAAACCACCAAACATGTAGAGATAAAAATAAAAGGAAGAAGCACACGAGGCACAATATATATGTGGTGCAAAGTCTTCTTTACCTCTAATGGAGATTACCAGCCAAACAAGTGAAGCTCTAGTGAACCCACTTACAAATACAAGCTTTCAAAGCTTCTCTCCTTCCCTTTCTTGGTCTTCTTGAAGAAACTCTTCTCTCTTCCCTTCTCTCAGAATCTCTACACTTTTTTATCAAAGAATGCTCATTTCTTTTCCCATAAGGCTTTCTAAAGGGTAACAAGCTCCATAACCATTGGAGTAGTTACAATGAACTGACTAAAAACAAAAGAGCTAAAAGAGAGTAAAATATAATAAAGCAAATTACAAGGGGCGGCAATGGAAATAAAGGGATTTGGTTTCACACATTAGTTGCACACACATAACACATATATAACGATATCCAACTTGAAGGCAAATCACTAACCCTCAAGCGAATCACCAAGCATGAATTTTCCTCCAACTCCAAGGCTATGTATTTTCCAAATTCTTATGATTTTGGTACATTTGATTCTTTTCGGTTCACACAAATTTTGTCAACTTGTTAGTAAGGTTCGTGTCGGTGTGGGTTTTATTTAATTGCAATTCATCATGTTCCAACACCAATTGAATGAAACGATACCGTACTTTTATATACTTCATCTTGAAGTGATAAACTGCATTCTTTGAAAGATCAGTTGCTCTTTGACTGTCACAATGCATGGCATAGTTTTCTTGTCTCGCTCCAAACTCATCAAGCAATCTCCTCAACTAGATCATTTCTTTCGCTGCTTTTGCTAAAGCAACATACTTAGCTTTGGTAGTTAATAAGGTAATAATATTCTGTAACCTTGACGTCCAACTAACTGCACCACCACCTACTTTGAAGATATAATCATCTGTGGATTTTTGTGTTTCTCAGTAAAACCAATAACTTCTAATGGCAAACCTCGAAAGCACAAGCATGCATCCCGTCTCTCGTTCAAATATTGAAAAATCTATTTTACCGCTTGCCAGAGTTCCCATCCTAGATTGGACATGTATTGTGAAACAACTCCCACTGCATGAGCAATATTTGGCCTAATATAAACCATAACGTTCTTTAAACTACCCAGTGCAGTAGATTATATAGAACATTGTGCATCTTTTTTTCGTCTGTCTTGTTTGTCGGAGAGTTTCATTTGGACAACTTAAAATGATTAGCTAATGGTGTGGAAATCGGTTTGCAATTATTCATATTGAAATGCTCTAGTACTTTAGAAGTGTACTGAGATTGACTTAACTTAAGCTTATGATGCTTTATGATCCTTTCAATGTCCATGCCTAGGATCTTCTTAACCGGTCCAAGATCGATCCTTAGTAGTAAAGCATTTTGACATGTGAAGATTCAAACAATTGGCTACATTCACATCATTGATAGCAATCTATAATGTCAAGATACGGATATTAATACGGACACTGAGACGAGGACCGGGATACGACTCCTCACTTTTGAAAATTTAGGGTACGGATACGTATATGGGTGTCCTAATCTTATCTTTAGATCACTTTTGAATGAATAAAATTATCATTATTTTCGCCCCTTTCTAGTATTTTTTATGTTGAGAAGTAAAAATATTAAAAGAACTATATGAAATAAAGAACTTTATAAGTAGGATAGGTTAAATTTGTTCCCTAAAAGTATTGGTACAGTATCAGGTACAATACAAGTATCATATTGGTTTGATAAGGATACATTGAGCTTGTACAAGTATCTGGGTATCATAGTTAGCAATCAATATAAAGCAAGAAAATAGTAAAAGTGTCATATGCTGACCTTTTGAGATATAGAAAATGATCAGATTCATATCTAATGTAATCTTCCTTTTACATGAAGTTATCAAACTTCTTGTACCATTGTCTGGATGCATGCTTGGTTCAATCCTTATAAACCCTTTTTCAACTTACAAACAAAGTCAGGATTAGTTTTGTCCACAAAACCTTTAGGTTTAGACATAAAGATTTTTTTTCATCCAAATCACCAAACAAAAATGAGGTTTTAATATCAAGTTGCTCAAGCTCTAAATTCATACTTGCAACCCAAGGCAAAACAACTCTAAACAAATTTTTCTTAATAGCATGTTCAGAAATTTCATTGAAATCAATACTTGTCTTTCGTTCAAAACCTTTCACTACAAGTCTAGTTTTCTTACACTTGTTGTGGAGGAATGGAGGAGCTTCCAGCTTGCATATCAATAATAATCTTATCTCTTTTTCTCTTCTTGCATTCTTTCTACAAACATCACATCCGCATTAAACACAACATCGCGGCTCCTTATTATCTTGTTAGCAATAGGATTCCAAAGCCTGTAGCCTTTCTCATCACCACATATCTAAGAAAAGGGCATCTTTGACTTATCATCTACCTTGGTTCGATTTTGTTTTTGTACATGAACATAAGCCCAACGCCCAATTATTCTAAAGTTGTTATATGAAATATTCCTGCCACACCATAAAACTTCCGGTACTTCACCATTCAAGGGTGCGCTTGCTGGTCTATTGATCAAATATACGGCTATATTTGCAGCTTTCAACCCAAAATGGTTTGCTATGGCCTAATTGTGAAAACATGCTCCTCGCATGTTCCAAAATGGTTATATTCGTTCTCTCAACAACACCATTTTGTTGTGGTGTTCTAAGAACATAAGCAATAGGGGCTACCGGCAAAACTCTATCAACTTCGTATTTAACTAAAGAGTCTGTCATACCATTTGTTGACCGGCGAACATGAGAGAATTATATTACTTAAATATGACTACATAAAAAATAAAAAATAAAAAATAAAAAAAACCCCCAAGAACCTATCTCACTTGTTAAATGAATTTTGGATGTTTCAATCTAAGACCTTTCTACAATAGAATTTTAGCAAAGAAAACAAAATATCCATATAAGGAAGGTGTAACCTAAACCAAGCATATCATAATAAAATTTGAGGTTTTGATCGTGCATTTGCCTATAGGGATGGATTTCTCCTTTTGCTTAACACTTTTTAAGTATTCCTATAGAAACAATTGTAGCATTTAAGGACTAGAGTGCCTTTGACTATGCAATATCACAAAGTTAATAAAATTGTGCGACATTGCATAAATTTATTTCTTTCCCTTGACTGTGTGATATTGCATAAAATTATTAATTGCGCGGTATTGCATAAGTTTATTTCTCTTTAACCTAGCTAAAAATGTGCTTCTCCCTCTATATTCCTGTTTCTTTTCTGCTCTTTATCTTTTCCTTGTTTTTTTTTTTTTAATCTTCCTACTCTACAACAATGTACATAGGGTCTTTAATATTTCAATTTTTTTAAGGTGAAAATGTGTTTCACCAAGTTTTTATTTCTTTTGAAATGGATGAGATGTTGTAACCCATGAAATAAAGAACAATGGATTATTCATCTTATACTATATATGAAGTAAGTTGTATAAAATGGTATTCTACTATTTATATATGGATCTATTTTAAGATAATACATTGTTATTACAGAATTAATGTTAGGGCAAAATGTTATTGTAAGGTTGTTTTATTTGTTTTTTGTTAGATTTTGGGGTTTGAGTTTTGTCCTATAGGTTTTTGGAATTCATGATTTAGGGGTAAATTTTTGAGACTTCATTGTACTTCAAATGTCACGCCCCCCAACCTGGACCCTACAGCGGCCCGACCTCGGGGAGCGCGAATGGGGATTAGGAATACAATTATATTTCTCTCAGGATTCGCGTGTGTGAGGATGACACATTCCAACACACTCTGAATATTTTGCAGAAGCTTTCGTGGCATTGCGACCCGGAGTCCGTGGCCATCGGATTCCATGTCACACTCAACCACTAGCATATAGCTATCATATCAAGGACCATATCAGACTGGAACAAACCATCACAATAAAAATACAGAGCTGACAGTAACAGGATAATCATTCCCACATATGTTCAAGTTACAAATATCAATGTGTATTAATTAAGATCCCAAGAAACAGGCTAATAAAAGTCATACAAGTAACAAGCTAAATTTAACAGCCACTGAGTTTTGGGAGATAGGAAAAGTATTAGTTTCTGGCATGACAAATGGCATGGCCCCCTTTCTTTGGTGCAGATCTTCCCCGAGATTCATTTCCCTTGGGCTAATTCTGTCCATGACTTCTTCTCTAACAACCAGAGGCTTCTAAACATGTCTCTCCCAAAGCAGGTGGCCTCCTTCTCCTTCTCTCTCCTTTCCTCCTTCTCCCTGGCTGCTGGGCTAGATTTGCTGGTCTGGTCTAGCTCTAATTCCTGCCAACTCTCCTTTGCTGCTGCCTGGGAGTCCATCAGATCCAGACGTCCACCCACTCCCTGGTATAAGTTTGCCTGGAACAACCTCCTAAAGCCTTCTGCGGCTTGTTTTGCTTGGAAGTTGTTCCATAATAAACTTCCTACTAATGCCTGGGCCCAGTCTATTGGCGTGCAGTTAGCGTCCTCCTGTTACCTCTGTGGCTCTCACCAAGAATCTGCGTTCTTTATGTTCTTCCTCTGCCCCTTCACTGCCTCCTTCTGGGATTGGCCTCAGGTTAAAAGAAATTTTAAATTTGGCCCTTCAAGCTCTGTCTCCTCCAAGTGGGACACATTCTCAGCCAATTCCTGTCTCAAAGCCAAGAAGGGCTTGGGAGCCCTCTTCATCATTGTCATCTTCAACACCTCTTAGTAGGGTGCCCTTTTTCGCAAGTCCAACACTTAGGCGCATTAGGGCCAATGGCTACACCCTTCTGTCTCTTGTGTTGAAAGTTCTTCCCGGAGTAAGACATACTCCTCTTAGGATCAGCATTCCTCTTCTTGATAGCCATCTCCTCTGCGGTGTAGGCTCTGTCTACTGCATCTTGAAAAGTCTCAGGCCTCTTGTACATCACCACATGTTCTTCATACATCGGGTGAAGCCCACCAATGAATCTTTTCACTTTCTTTTCTTCTGTGTCAACTAACTCCTTAGCAAACTTGGACAATTGGAGGAAGGTATCCACATATGTCGCCACCATCATTTGATTTTGTTTGAGGGAAATGAATTATTCTTCCTTCTTCCGGTACATGTGGTCTGGTATAAACTTACGACGAAACTGCTCTTGAAACGTCTCCCATATGGTAGCGTTGGGCATGACTTTGTAAGAATCTTTGACCGTCTTCCACCAACCCTTGGCAACACCTCGGAACATCAAGGTAGTAAGTACTACTTGCTGCTTGTTATCACAGACTACTGTTTCGATTACGTCACTTATGTGGTCCAGCCACTCGTCAACTTGTATGGCATCTTCTTTCCCTTGGAACTCTGTAGCTCCTTTCTTTCTAAACTTCTCATATAATGCATTCGAGTCGTGATCCTTAGACTGGATGACCACTTGAGTTCCCGGATTCGGTTGTGCTTGACCTTGCCTTGCCATCATCATTGCCAGGTTCTCATTAGTCTTGGTTATCTGCTCCATTAACATCATCATACGGGCTTCCATAGAAGGAGGATCATTTTCCAGCACAATAAACGAGTCATCCTGATGGGACTCATTATTTCCACCATCATGTCCACTTCCGGAGCCAGATGCCATTGACCTGCAAAATACTTGTAAGAGTTAGGACTATACTCTAACCCTTTCTATACAATATTCACACTAGACACAAAAGGTTAACAAATAACTCACAACTAACAACAACTAGCCCTGACAATTCTATACTCACAATCGATTCTAAGGCGTCCTCACAACGTTTCTAGTTAGGTTTCTAAGTCTTTTAGGTAAACTTTCAGGGCTCTAATACCATACTTACGTCTGTCACATCCCGGTCCCGAATCACCCTGGCCTAGGGTAATCCACGAGGTGAGACACGCATACTCCTGTGATGCTATACCTGTCTCGAGCCAAATACAACACACGAATGAGAGAAAAACAACTTTTCCAACTTGTGAGTCAAGCTCACTAGAACATATCAATGACATTTAAATCAGAGCGGAAGCTGTAATTCATACACATGAAAGTATCATCTCCCATTCAGTCCACTTAAATATTCAAGTTTAATACAAAAGAATTATACAATTATATACATTGTTTACAAAAGAGGGTGTAAAAGAACCCTAAACAACACTACCAAAAATATAACAAAAGAATAATAACACTAAGTGTGACCCACACAAAAAGGGGCTGGCCACACTCACTACTAGAAGTCCTCAAAAGAATCAGCACACTCCGAGGAGAAAAATCTATGCGACCTCTGGCTCTAGCCACTCTTCTAGTCCTGGAGGTACCTCTTGGGTAACCTCCTCTCTCTCCTTGGCCTCTTCAAGGCCGGGGATTGCACCTGCGACTGTGACACCAAAAATAGCATCATGAATACGACGATTCGGCAAGTATATGCATTAATAATAAATTACATGATGCAACAAATTGAATTTATAGACAATTGATTAAAAGATGTCAATATCAAGTAATAATTAGGCAATTGTGCCAAAATCGAATAATTCATGCTTTACAAATCAATGGGAAATAAAACACACCAGTTGGCTACCACATTAAGCTCATCCTCTCAAATAGAGAGCAAATCTAGTTGGGATGTCACCAGCGGCCCGGCCAAAGGCTAGTTGGCTACCCGGTCCTGGAGTTCCGATGCTCCAGATGATCTACTGCAGTGATCTTGAATAACTAAACCAAGTTTAACCCCGTCTGGTATCACGAGGTCGAAGCTCATGAGTGTCAGACCAATCGAATCAAATAAATATACACATGAGTAAGATTGTTTTTACTTGAATCGAATCGAATCATTAATATCCAGAATATTTCACACATAACTTACTCATCTCGAATTTCAATTGAATATCGTGTAACCGAACAAGTATAATGAATAGAAACGAAACAATTTATGCATATAAACCATTATTTAGAGTTTGGAAGGTGAATGCAAAATAAATCTGAATATTCACATGCATTAATTAAGAAGAATCAAGGGTCATTTACTAGGCTATCGTCCTTCACATTCTCACACGATGAAGTTTGGGGATCCGGTGTATGGCTATCTTTAATTTGGTGTCACTTTGTATAAGTGTAGTGTACCGGGTTCACTGAGCTTCATCCATGATAAGGTGTTAGACGAAAGATAAATTTCACATGAGATTATCTTAGCCTTAATAATCTCTCACGTGGTTAATTACCATTGGTCCGTTGATCTCGTCAAAGGTACCATTTTCTAGGGTCCTATAAATCCTTCGGAGTCCAAGATCCTAATTGGTTTCGTAAATACACAAGCTAAGGGTATTCGTCAACTTCAGTGTGCAAAAGAAGCATTTTTGGTCAAAAATCCGGGCCCAACATAGAACCCCACCTCGCTATAGCGAGGTCCATCCTTACTATAGCGATGGACTGATCCCATTTGCCTTCTTTTATTTTGTTTCAAGATCCCATCACCTACACTTACATTTAAGCATGCCATAATATGTGTCACCATCCAAACTGCCCATTCCACATACATTTGAATAAAAGATTCCATCCATTTCAACCTCCTGCACATGCATAGGGACTATTCCACCCATACTATTCCATACCTTTTCCATCCATATAATGCACATATTTTATAATGCACATAATGCATGAGATAAAATGCTCCCCTGGCACATAATTACATGTACACCCACATGCCTTTCATGATTATTTAATTACACTATTTCATCACTAATCTCATTTTCTCTTCACCTTTACAAATTAAGACTACTAACACCCAAAAATCAAACCCATACTATAATCATTCTCTAATTATAATCAATGAGGCTAATCACAGTAAAAAGGAAAATAATAGAATTTGATAATCCAATCAAGGAATAAAACCACATGCATTAATCATTAAAGCTTATACTTGCCTTAAATTAAGCTTTCCAAGCTCCCTCTATACACTTGGCTCAAAAGAAACTAAAACCCCCAAATTTCCAAACCCTAGACACAAATGCCCATGGAAAAAGAAATGAATATGCATGTATTATCAATTAAGAGTCCCTTAACTCTATTACAACTCAAGAATCTAAACAAAAGTATTTGAAGCCTACCTCTTAACAAGAATTTCGAATTTGAAGAGAATAGGAGATGGTGGTGATGGTTTCTTGCCCACAATGAAGAGAGGAAGATGAAGTTGAGTCTAAGTTCTAGCTCCCCAAGGCACAAGCTCTCCTACCTTGTAGTGTTTGGAGAAAGAGAAAGAGAAATGAAGGAAAATAGAGGAAGAAGGGGTGTACAGAGAAAGGAAATGAAAAGGAGTGAAAGAGATGGGTTTATTGGAGAGATAAGGTTCTCTTTTTATAAAAAGGTCCTTCCAAAAGCTAGTATTATCATAAAGGGTCAAATGAAGGTCCACTAACCAAATGGTTGGTCAAATGAAGTGAAGTCTGATACGAAAATTGATGTGCTCGAAAAAATGCACACGATGACACTAATATGACGTGCAAATGATGCAAAATGAGAAGATCAACCATTTATGAAAAAGTCCTTGACTCTTTCCAACCGAGTCAATTCGGTTCTAACTCACCTATCAAAGCTCAAGACTTACCTAACTCAATCTCTAGAGGCTAATTAACACTATTTATCATAATTAGGAATTAAACACAATTAATTTAGCTAAATCATCATTAATTAGCACTAATTAAACTTAAATTGGGTCGGTGTGTAACTGTTGCTCCATACATCTTCACCATATATGCTAGCAGTAAATGTTTCAAAATTTAGCAAACAATTAAGTAATCCATAAATGCATTTTGAAGTATTCCATAAATGCATTATATGACTAGTGGCTATCTTGTCCATACAGGAGAAGGCATTGCAGGAGCAGAACATTATGCTTGAGAAGAAGGTAAATTATGTTACTCTCTTGGTTTGTTTTTGGTAATGTGTTTTGATGGGAACGTTGCATAAAATCGTGTGCATTTTCATTTTAAAAAAAAAAAAAGTGACATGGTGAAATGAAATTATATTTCACTCATTTCATCCTTTATTTTTCTTACTGGAGCAAAGTAGAATTAAAGATAAAAGGCACCAAACAAGGAGGGTCTGGAAACAAGCTACATGGAATTTAAAGCAAATTTACATCTTTACATTTTGTACTTTCCTGAAAACGCAAGGTATATTAACATTTCTCTTCTCTAGAGAGTGATAACATTAGTTTCATTGCAGCTACAAGAGAAGGAGAATGCAGCTGCTCAGCAGGCTCACCAACATTCACCATCCTTGCGACTGCCTACCCATCTCCCCACTCTAAATATCGGGTACTCTCTCTCTCTCTCTCTCTCTCTCTCTCTCTCTCTCTCACACACACACACACACATGTGGAAAGAACTTAGGCTAATATAAGAAGGATTTCTTGGGAAATAGAAAATAATGTGGAGGGAAGTGCTCAAGGGCTTTGGGCTTTCTTGGCTGTTTCCCAACTTAGATTCAAGCAAGGTTTTTTAGAGCCTCTTCTTCTTCTTCTTCTTCTTCTTTGATCCGTAAAAGTCTTTTCTTCTCATGTCAACCATTAGAACTCCAAAGGTCTTTTTCTTGATGCATCAATGGTTTTTAGTGGTGTAAAAACCGCCTACATCCACGACTCAAGGGCAATGACTCACATCTTTATTCTCTTCAAAGTCTAGGGTTATAGATTACATTTTATATACAATCTTCACTTAAAGCTTTAAGAAAGCCCCTGTACAAAAACCAAAATATCCTTGACCCTAAACCCAATCATTGGTTAAACCAATGGACCACTTCGATAAACTCGGAATACAAGGCATAAACCCAACAAAGCTTCTTTTGATTGTATTAGAAGTTGAAGGAATTGGTACGATTTCTTTTGGTTCTCAAAAGGTGTTAATAACATCTATTATTCCTCCTTGATCTAGTGAATTTTCTCATTGTTGGATTGGTTGCAGACATAGGCGACCACCAGTAGCAACTAGCAGCCACCGGCAACTGCCCACACCCACCGGCAATCAGTCCTTCTTCCCTCATTCGTCTCTCTCTCTCTAACCCTTCACTGGTGACTACTAGCACTGATGAAGAGCCAATGACATATTAAAATTATGGTTCCTGCCAATATGGTCACCGATAAAGGGGAAGGAAGAAAGATTAAAGAGTAAGCGATAGAGGAACGAAAAAATGAGACAAAATGCTAGCCTTTTTTTATAAAATAGAGGGGTTTTTGTTATTTAAAGTATTGGCAAAAAGTTTTGTGGCCCGGTCGCTAAAGACTTTCAAAGATCACTTCTTTCCATAATTTCACCGTAGAATTCACATCTAGACTCCTCAATTTATACAAGAGAGATACACTGATAGGATAATAAGTTGAAATTCAAACTCTTATTCTATCCCTAGAATTTCGAACAACCTAAACCTAATCTCTAACATTCCCCCTCAAATAGATGGTCCTTTCTCGAAAAGGATCTCTAATTGTTAACATAAATAAAATAAAATCATTTTTTATCTGTGATAAATAAATGATAATTCTTTTTAATAGAAATGATCATTAAGTCTTCATGCGGATTGCCGTCCAGAAGCTTTGATCGTAGATCAAATTGATGGCGTTTATTGCGGAAGATAGAACCATGCCCTAGCTTAATCGTAAGATCATCTCTGGGCCCAGCCCACTCCTCAATACTCCCCTTCAGATGGAACTCGGCTGGCGCACTTTTGGTGATACGCTTTTTTTTTTTTTTTTTACTCCTAGTCGTTAATTTTGGGATTCGAACTCACGACTGGTTGGCTCTAATATCATCCTGAATTTCTTTAGCTAACCATTCCTACCAAAACCTCGAGGCATTAGTAAACACAGCGGAAATACTTTTCAATAGTCTCAAGTCTCAAGAAGCAAATGTGAAAAACTTGGACACTCTTTTGAAATAAGAAAAATATGACATCCTTTTTTTTTACAGAGAAACTCAGAAAAGGTTAGGAATGTATTTCAAAATATTCCTGTACGTTTTAAAATTATATACGTTGATATGGACTTTGTGGTGCGGCACATCTTAGTAGCAACAGGTGTGTTGTTGGGTTGTTTTAGAAAGAGGTTTTATTCTCAACTTGGTATGGAAGCTAAGTGCATGTGCAACAAACTTTGGAATTTATGCGCTTTTTAGTCTTCTTCCTCATTTGATTTTTTTTTGGTATCATACGCACGCTTTTTGTTGGGACTAGACTTTGATGATGATATGCACGTTCTTTCATCCACACTAGCACACAAATACACACTAGATAGTGATTGCAGTCATTGGATCTACGGCTAATAACGAATGGTTATTGCAATCTGGTGGTTGTTGTAGGTCGTATACCCACTCAAGCAGTGTGGGGTTAGCAGCAGAAGAGGAAGTAGGTGCTCGCCCTCTTGCCAGGAACAACAGCCTTGTCCCATCTTGGATGCTTCGCCACATCAATGAATGAATGAGAATATCTGTTGATGGAAAAGAGTAGATGGTGTCTCTCTCTCTCTCTCTCTCTCTCTCTCTCTCTCTCTCTCTCTCTCTCTCTCTCTCTCTCTCTCTCTCTCTCTCTCTCTCTCTCTCTCTCTCTCTCTCACGTAATATCTATGCATGTTTGTGTATACAGCTATTTCCCTAGACAGAAAGATTGTGTGAATAACCCCAGAGTTGAAGTTGTCTGTGAGGCTCAAAACTCCTCCCGGCCATCTGTATCTGGTATGAAATTTATAAGATTCAGTGCCTAATCAACTGCAAAAGGGATAGCAGGGTAGGCCTTGGTTCTTGTACTATAATTTTTGGAATTTATGCCAGTACTTAAGTCTTTGGCACACATCTTGCCCTGGTAGACATCTCCAAGTCTCCTAGGCTATCCAAGAAAATTATGTAAGATTTTCTATCTGGATGTGGGGCGTACATAGATCAGTCTTTTCAAAGTCCGGATCTAGATCCTTGATTTGTGATGAGTGGATCAAATTGTTCCATTGATGGTTGTGGTCATTTTGAGATAATGAGGGCTGTAGTATATCTTGGACCACTGTAATGTGTAATTAATCTTGTGTGGTGGAGGGGTTTTCTCTGAGAAGCAACCATCCTAAGGTGAAGAGTACATGTTTCTTGGAGAGTAGACCTTGAATCTTTTCTCAATGCTATTTAAAGGTGTCTTGGTCCTATTCTCAACCATTGCAACTAGTCTCTCATTAGTGGAGTTGCAGATTCGGTAGAGGGTGTCGTTCTCATGTCAAGAAGATCTTTATGCTAGGTTTGCCATTATTTTGATTCATCTATTTCATCTTAGAGAAGTGCATTGGTAAACTAACGACCAGTAGCTCAGCTGGCCAAGGACTCTCTTGTGCTGTGCTTGGCTGGCCGGGAGATACCATGGTATGAATTGTATACATTAATATTAGTTGGTATCAGAGCCACATGCAGTCTGACTGATTGGAATGCCAGTGAGTCACTGTTTCAGTCTTTTTCACATTGGCTGTGAGTGGCTGGTCATGATACTAGTAGTTTAGATATGCTAGTGGGGTAGATTGTATTCTGTTGAAGGGTCGTCAAAACCCTTTTCTTTCTACTTCAGCTTGGTGGGCTGGACAACCCACCTGATTAAAGTCTGATCCATCCTTTAGATTCAGTCCATCTAGGACCAGACAAAACCCCAATCAGTGCAGCCCCTAGAAGCCCACCACTGACCAGAAATAAATCACTATTTTTGAGTGATTGGATTTATTAAGGCTAACTAGCACATTAGGCATATATTGAGAAACAAGAAAAGGAAAACCATTCAAAAGAGAAGAAAAACAAAACACTAATAGCTTCCAAAAACCAAGAACAGGGGCAACTCGCGCGGAAGCAGAGATCTTGACATCCATGGCCAACCTCCCAACTATGGATGCAAATGGATATCCTGTTATATAACCTCAAAATCGCTAAAAAAAGGACCAAATTTTACGGAATTACCGACGACTAAAAACTGTCGGTAAAAAACGACGGATACACCCACTCGCTTTTCGTAGAATGTCAAAGTTGAAGATGTTTATTATTTGATTTCTGTGGAGTTCTGAGAATCGAACGAGGAATAGTTCGAGGTTTGAACCAGAACCAAAACCCGCCTTCAAAAAATAAAAAATAAAAAAAATCCATCTTTTTTTCTTCAAATTCCTCTTTGTAAGTTCCATCTAGGAATCGTCGAAGTAATTCAAAAAAAAATCCTAAAAAACCCATACCCATTTCTCAACTCTTCCAAAACAACGAATGAAATGGAAGCTTTGAACATCACAATCTTCTTTGCCATTGTCTTAATGGCCACGGCCATGGTCCAAAGGGCTGCAACAACATACTCTCCCATTCTCGTTCTCCAAGCCCAGCATCAGATGCTGCAGTCTTCACGCCAGGAGAGTTTTTAGTTGTTTCTAGATGATTGACTATAATGCACTAATAAATTCATCTCCTCTTCTCTGTTTGGTGATGAATGGTTTGGCAAATGTCCTACAATCTTTTTCTTTTTTTTCAGGTTTGTCTTTTTGTTGCTTTTCATATTGGGTTGCTTGGGTGGTGGGTCGATGGGGGATTGGGTTGTTTGTTATTGGTTTTCCTCTTGTTGGTTGAGGTGAGGTGGTTTTCTGTGGGTTTTATATGTGGGTTTGTTGATTTTTCTGTTTCTTTTGTGGGCTTTGTTTGTGGGTTCTTGATTTCTTCGGATTTGGGTTGGTGGGTCGATGGGGGATTGGGTTGTTTGCCATTGGTTTCATCTTGTTGGTTGAGATGAGGTGATTTGCTATTGGTTTCATCTTGTTAGTTGTGGTGGTAGTGGTGGTGTTCATAACTCAAAACTATGAATAGCAGTTAACGAATTCAGGGCAAGTATATATGGATTTCCAATCATTGTGTGAAATAGATAATTCATAACTTAATCAACCAAAAGACTCATCTAAGCATATCTTAATTATAAATCACAGACATTATCCTAATCACAGTTACTAATAATGACCTTTTGGAGAGCAAATTTATATTCAAGACCCCAGAAAGAATATTACATTATAAAATCACCCACAATCTTCAAATGCAGAAAACAACAGAAAACAGAAATATAGAATATATAATCTAATATGTAGGGGGGGAGGAATATACTAATCAAATTGGAAAACAAAGCCCTTAATAGCCGCTTTCAAAATAGAGGAGCATATGTACTACTTGGCTCTTGGTGGGCCTTGCATCTTTGTCCTCCTGCACACAGCAGATGGCCACCTTAACAAGAAGATCCATCTTAGCAACATCATAAGCACCATCTATCTTTGGGTCCAGGATATCTTCAATCTTCCCTAGCCTTCCATTGGTTTCAGACATAATCTCCCTCACCCATGTCACCAAGTTCTTGCACTCCCATCCTTCTCCCTCACAAACAACATTGGACTCAAAAGATCGCTTTCCAGTCACCACCTCTAACAAGACGATGCCATAGCTGTAGACATCAACCTTTGATGTAATGGGTTGATTCATGATCCACTCTGGTGCCATGTACCCTCTTGTCCCTCTAATCCTCGAGAAGCTTGAGCCATCAAGCCGACGTATGTCTCGTAGCTTAGACAGACCGAAATCAGATACCTTTGGTTGATAATCTTTGTCTAAGAGTATGTTCTGAGGCTTGATGTCACAATGTAGTACCCACTCAAGGCACTCTTCATGTAAATAAGCTAGGCCTTTCCTGGTGCCAACCGCGATTTCAAACCGCTTCTCCCAATCAAGAGCATTGGAGGGGAGATTCTCAGCTAGTGATCCATGCTCCATGTACTCAAACACCAAAAGCCTGTGACGCTTCTCAGCACAATACCCCCACATTGGTATCAAGTTCATGTGATTAACTCTCCCAATTAAGCTTACTTCAGCAAGAAACTCCGCTTCTCCTTGACTAACTCCTTCTAGTTGTATGATGTGAATACTTTGACCAATGGGATGAATGTACATCTCTATTCAAAAGGCGAACTAATCCTTCAGTGATTGAAATCTGTTGATTAACATGGCTGTATTTGTCTATGCTAATTGCACCCCTATTGACTGGATCCAACATTTAAAGGGTTTCTTTATTTTTTATTTTGATGAACTATCACTGAGTGGCTTATTAATTTTTATCTCTGATGGCGTGTAGACAGCAAAGTTGTTGACAAATTTGGGCCAAGAAGTATATGGAAATATGGAATGAGTAATATCATGGCTGTGATGGTCAAGAACCTCCATAAGTAGGGACTATGGTCTGATACCTTTTAGATGTGATTTGCCTGATGATGTCAGAATCGATGTATGTTTGGACAACAAAAGAATCTGTAATTCCATTTCCAATTTGGGGAATACATGCTTAATGCTATTCCATGGGATAGCAATTAAGTTAACAACGGAAATATTAGAGCACCTTATCCCATGAACAACTAAATTGAGTTTGTTTCAATAAATCTACAGCACTTATAACCTATCCTACTGGACTCATGTGACAATAAGGACCTCTTGGATATTTATCAAACTGGGCTACAGTTAGGATGTGAATCAGGATCTGAGATTGCGTCAGCTACTATGTAGATGCAGACATGTGGCATTCTATTAATGGGAACACATGTCTTATCATGTGTCAGCTACATCTTTCCCCATGTTGATTAACATCTGAGATTGCGTCAGTTACATCATTCCCCATCCTCTTATTATCCTCATTATCTCTTTCTCATTCCATTTACTGTCTTTTGTTCCTTTTTTTTTTTTCCAAAGTTCTCTGCTTCCTTTACCTACTCTATTTTGGCCAACAATTAGGATTGGATTACAATTTGTTTTAGGGGTGAGTTGATTTGCTAATGAGACAGCGAACTAGCTGGCTCTGCAAGTGATGGATAGGCCATCCTTGTGTTGATTCTTTGATGTAGTTTTCTATTGGGTTTGGTTTTAAAGGCCTCATTAAAGATGATGACTGTTTGATGCTTAATTCACAGTATGCAAATTTTCTTACATGAATGTAAGTATAGCAGGACTTTTAACATATATAATTGGTTGGTTGCTTGAAAAAGTATGAAAACAATTTCCTACTACTTCACCTCTGATATCTTCCCTTGTTTGCTGAATGATGAATAGTTGAGAAAAGAACCTTACATTGGGAATGTGGTCTCATGTAATGCTTAAAAGTTTATGGTTGGTGGGATTTCTGATTTGGTTGAGGTGAACTGTTCTCCGTTGCCAGTGCCATTTTCAGTTGGTCTTGATTGTGTAGGTGGGTGGGTGAGCATGAATCAGTCCCATTTATATATAAAATAATAATTTGGAACTTATGTTAAGTTCTGATTCATAAATAGGTAGGGATCCAGAACCCAATTTAGATTTCGATTTTTAAAATGGGTCCAATTTTGGATTTATAAAAGTTCTAGCCTGTGGACGTGGGACCCTGCCATTTTGCTCATTATATTTAAAGAGACTAGGGTTTTTATTTCCCTTTTCCCAGTTTGATAGTTCTTTTTACTCATCAGGACTTTGTATAGGCTGATGTCAAAAGCTTCATGTAATAGCCTAGATGTTGGGATTTTTTACTTGTGGGAAGTAGACTTGTTTCACTGTTACTGCGTTGAATGATATCTGTGTTTTTGTATTTTTTTGGGGTTAATAATATCTCACTTTGAGCAAAATAATAATAATATGAGAAATTAAAAAAATAAAAAAAAGGTTGGATCTGGTTCCGGTCTTGGGTCCCTATCCTTTTCAAACCTATGTCCAGATCTGAGAAACACATATGGGACAGGTTTAGATCCGCGTCCTTGTTTAGATAGAAAGTGATATTAAAAAAACATGGTTTTGAGGAGAGATTTTAAAAAATTAATATAATATATCAGGTTTTGGGTCCACGGTTCGAAACCAAAGTGGAACCAGACCTGCCTAAATAAGGACCCAGACCCGATTTTTAACAAGTCAGAACTTCCGAGTAATCGGAGAATCAGGTACTCATTTACCTTCCTAAAAAGTAATAGACCACAAACAAAGAATAGGAATTCTAAACATGCCCCAGCCATGTGAAACATATATAGTGTCATTTCAGATGCCTTTCAGGCTCGGTTATGGAAGGATAGAATCTCAAAAGGCAACTTGGGATTCGGTGACTTCTTGCCACCAGGAACTCTCCACAAGAGTTGAACCTTTAAAACACCTTTTGTTTCTCTTTCCAAATTGTCTAGATTACTGCCAACAAAGCAACTCTCCACATGCACCTTCCCTTATTGGAACCTTAGATCCTAAATCATATAGATAAATAACTTTAAAAAAAGTTGCTTTGGGAAACATGCATAAGAGATGAGATTAGTTTATTGTATGTGAGCATGAGTGTAAGGGTAGTTTGCCTTAGAGATGTCAAATGAGCTGGCCGGGCCGGGCCAAACCAGTCAACGGGCAGTGCTGGGCCCACCAGGCCCGCTGGCACGTGGGCTGGTCCTCCAGCCCTCCAGACAGCCCGCCCAAAGGTCCATATCCCTTTTTTTTTGAAAAAAAAGTCCATTTTACCCCCCCCCCCCCCAAAACAGCTATAAAACGGTCATATAAGGGGTATTTTGTGTCATTTTTCATTTTACAAAGTTTATAAATACCGTAACACTCCCATTCTTATTCCTCACCAATTTACACAACTCTCTCATTCTTTATACATTCTCTAGCTCTCTCTCTCTCAATGCATTCGACTCTTTCACTCTCTCTAAGAAATTTTTGGAGGGCCAAAGATCAAGTCATCAAGAGACAAGATTAAAGGGGCCTTCAAAGATTTAGAGGTATTTACATTATTTAAATTTGAGATTTCATATATATAAGTTTATATTATATTATATTAACTCTCATTTTCTCCCCTTTCTTATATTAATTATCACAAAAGAAGGCTATTAGAGCCTATTACTGTTATTATTTATGAATTTTATTTTTTGAAATATGGTTAGAAGATTGCCCACTGAATCTTCTTCAGTTAATTTAGGAAACAAGAAAATTTTATTGAATTACAAGATAAAGTAGGTGAATTACCACCCCCCCCCCCCCCCCTCCCTCCCTCCCTCCCTCTCTTTCCTCTGAGTTCCTGTGGCCGTAAACCAGCCAAGAGGAATAGAACTTCAGTAGTTTGGGATGTATTTACGAGGTTTGAGGTTTATGAAAATGGAAAAAAAAAATAAAAGGCAAAATGCAAATTTTGTAGTAAGATTTATAGTGCCGAGTCAAGAATGGGTACCGGCCATTTGACAAGACATAGACAAAAATGTTTAGCCTTACATAAGCCCACAGATGCAGCGATAGGGAGGCCTGGTTCAAAGACTCAAATTTCTAGTACTAGTGGTGGTGGTGGTGGTAGCAGTAGCAGTTTGAGTCTTTTTTCTTTTTAATGCACAAAGTGCTAGACAAAATCTTATTAAAATTATTGTATTATCCGAATTACCATTTTATTTTGTTGAAAATGAGTTTTTGAAAAATGGGTCCAAAAATATTGTCAACCACAATTTCACAGTATTTCAAGAAATACATCCAGGAATGATGCTATCAGACTCTGGCAGGAAAAGAAAACAAATATAAAAAATTACCTTGTAGAAATTCCTGGTAAAATAGTCATAACCACAGATATGTGGACATCTAAAGGGGTGATAGTTTTCTATGTATTACTGCACATAACATAGATGAAAAATGGATTATTAATAAACGTATAATTAGTTTTAGCTGTCTTGAATGGTCACACAATGGTACTAGAATAAGTACATTTATTTTGGAAAAACTAGATGAATATAATATTAAAGAAAAAGTTATCTATAACTTTAGATAATGCTAGTAATAATACAGTGGCTATTGAATTAATGAGAATGCAGATGTCAATTGTAACTTTGATAGATAACTCTATCTTTCAAAATAGATGTGTATGTCGCATCTTAAATCTCATTGCAAAGGTTAGTTTAAAGCATATTGTAAGTTATACAGATGCTATTAAAGACATTACTAGATTTATTTTCTCCTCCGCACAGAGAAGACAATTGTGTGCCCAAATATGTGCGAGGCAAAGCGTATCCGCTATTAAAATGCCTAAGGAGGTTGAACATAGATGGAATTCTATGTATGATTTGTTAAACAACGCACTTGACCGGAAAACTGTTTTGAATGAATTTTGTGCTTTTTATGCACAAGATTTGATGATTAGTGATGAACATTGGGAGTTATGTGCCCATATAAGGTATTTATTAGAAGCTTTTTATGCTTCAACATTATTTTTTTCCGAGATATATTATCCTACATCTAATGAAGCTTTTTAAAATTACTTTACAATTCAGTAGATTTAGAGATCATGTTTTACTGAGTAACACTATTAAAAACATGGAAGAAAAATTTAATAAATATTGAAGAGAGGCTCCAATTACATTTTCTTTAGCTGTTGTATTTGATCTTAAGTTAAAATTAAGTGGTGTACAGTTTTTTATTGATGGAATAAATAAAAATATGGATTATATAGTTTTAAATATTTTTTCAAATATAAAGGCAAATTTACAAGCATTTTTTCAATTTTATTGTGAGCAAATGGGTACAACTGGGCTTAGTATTGGCCATTCGAAAGTCCAGCAAACAGGTGTTGGTGAGTGGGATGTGTATTATTCTTCCATGTCCACGGGCATGGCATCCAACTCAAGCTCAAGTAACACTATGATGGAGTTATCATCGTATCATGACGTCGGTATAATACGGGTGCATGATGCATCTAGTTTTGACCTTTAGCTGGTGGAAGCAATAAGAAAGCGTTTATCCAGTATTGGCCGCCATGGCTCGTGATCTATTAACTATTCCAATGTCTTCTGTAGCATCAGAACAGGCTTTTAGTGCAGGTAGATGTGTAGTAGATGACAGAAAAACAAATCTAACTAAAAAAACGGTGGAGTGTTGTGTTTGCCTATGAGACTGGTATTTGGTAAATAAGAGGAAGCAATAGTTGACATCAATGGAAGATTATGATCCAGCAGAATACATTAGTGGACTACGCATCTGATTTTTTACTTTTTCCTTTATTGTAATTTTTAAATTTATAAGTTTTTCATTCTTTTTTTTTTTTTTTCTAAAAATATTATAAGATTTTGAAGTTGATCCTATTTAGAAACCTTCAAGAAGTTAAGATCCAAATAGTTCTCTCTTCTTAGTGGAGTAGGTCAAGTTTGATCGAACCACTTAAATATCTTTGTCATTCTTCGTGCTTGTGTTCTATTATTTTATTTTTTTTAATACTAATAAAAATATATATATATATGAACTGGCCCGATGGCCCGGCACGGCCCGACCCGCTCCAGCCAGGCCCATGGTGGGCCGTGCCTTGCCAGAGTATTTCCCTGGTGGGCCGGCCTGGCCCATTTGACATGCCTAGTTTGCCTTGTGGGCATGGGATAGAATAATGGGTTTGGCATGTGTACTGTTATAAAAATGTAAAATTACAAATACGAAAGACGTTACCTTATTTGTCAAAATCACCATTTTCACATGAGTAAATGAGTACTTTCAACAGTTCTATATTTATTTGGATGCTTGGATGTTATTTACAAATTTCTCAAAATATGTGAAGATGTAATATATGAAACTAAACGTCTTGATGATCATCATTAATATGATAATACTGAACAGTTCAAATGATAAATTGGGAGCCCACAAAAGCGTAGAAAATTAGTTCAGTAAGTTGGGAGTCTTTTTTTTTTTTTTTTTTCAAAATTTGCTCAAAATCTATAAAGATTTAAGATAACCAGCTTCAAAGTGTTGGGACTTACTAGTTCATTATCAACAGTTTGGATTTAAAATATGGAGGATGAACCTCCTAAACCAGCTTACAACAATCCAATAAGATGGGCCACACCTATTGCAATTAGAAAGGAAAGAAAAGTAGCCACCTTGCCTGAAATCATGAAGTACATACCATTGTCTACTATCGTAGTGGGTCCCCACTATGCCTGTAACGATCAAATATCCAAACGAAAGATACATAGAAATCCATTATACTACCTGAGAAAATTTTCATCTGCAATATGCCCCCCCCTGCATATGAACGCCCATCCAGACCGTCTCCAAAAGTGGGACCCAACCCCCCCCCCACCACCGCGCCCCCCCCCCCCCCCCCCCCCCCCCCCCCCCATCCAGACCGTCTCCAAAAGTGGGACCCCCCCCCCCCCCCCCCCCGCCCTGAATTTCACGGATCCTGCCATGACAACGTGGCACCATTCCGATTGACCTTAGTGCATGTGAAAATCTCACTATATTACCTACTTGTGGGAAATACTTAGTAAAGCAAACCACCCTGATTCAAATTAGTCCAAACTTGGTCCTCACATAGTGAAGCAGAATAAACAAGGGTACAGTTGTGTGTGAGCTTGCAGGTGAAAATTCCTATTATATATACAACTCATCTAGTTGAGACTAGCAAGCCAAGCTCAACTCACATGTAACCAACCAACCCAGACACAGCTAGCTTCAGGATTATAGCTATAATAACCTCTGAAGCAACGATTCAAGGCTTCAACTCATACAGCCCAGTTGAGGCAGCCTTGCTAGAATGCAAACTACGTTGGCTTGTTGACAAGCCTTCAAATATGGATGACACCAATGGAAATGCACAATAACCACTTATTCTAGCAACGATGCCAGCCAGGCCTACCCACCAACCAATGATTGATGTCAAATGGTTCAATAAATAGTTTCAATGAATGTTACAGCTTCTAATTCCTATTGACGGGTCTTTTTCCCTATTCATCACATCTCCATCTTTTCATGGATGTGGAAGACTGGCTGTTTGAAATAAAGATTAATTACACATTCGGTTTATCTGCAATGTGCAGGTAGACAATGTTTAATGCACAAAAAAAGTAGGCATCACTTCATTGTCAAATCTCTCCATCGGACTCCTCGCAATCGCAATTGCCACCCCCAGCAAGTAGATATTCCCTGGAAAGGAAAAAAAAAAAAAAAGAGGGAAATAGCCATTATCATTGCTTAACAAAAATAAAATCCTCACAACTGAAATACCCATAAAAACAAAACAAAAACCAACAAGGCAACCTTTCCTCTCTGCATGTTTCTTTACCTCCTGTTTCTAAGTAATGATTTCAGTTATATAAAAGACCAGAACTAGCCTCAAACTATCTCATAAGCTCCAAAGTGTGGAGTCAACAGAGGAAAGTTAGTTAAATGGAAAGGCCAGAGATGTAGAAAAGAGCAAATCCCAGGAGAGGCAAATGGATGACTCAGGGTGTTTATCAACATCGCTCCTTCTATACTGATGTTTGCTCCAGACCCTACCTCTCGACTCTTGTGGAGGTAAGTGGCAGTGTAGCAGTGGAGCAGTGTAATTTAGTATTTTGTTTTCTCCAACTGTTGTGCTAGGGTATTCCATATAATTGGTGTATCTTACAATAACAAACCACCCACCCAAAGTATTATTTAGGGCCCATTAGCCTAAATCGTATTAAATTCCTAGGACTTCTTGGAGATAAGCTTCTATAAGGGGGCTGACTGAGGATTAAAGGTGGAGATCAACAAGTGAACACCTACAAATTCACCCTTTCAACATCAAAGCCTGGTCCCAACTGTAGAACACCTACAAATTCACCCTTTCATCATCATCATCATCATCATCAAAGCCTGGTCCCAACTGTTGGGTCGGCTACATGAATTCTGTTTCTCCACTCCGATCTATCCTGAGCTAAATCCTCAAATAAGTTGCAGGCCCTCAAATCTATTTTTACCACCTTCACCCATGTCCTCTTTGGCCTATCCCTTCCCCTGGGTGGGCCATCAACCCGCATAGCCAAAGTTTTCCTTAACGGCGAAGTTGGCAGCCTATGTTGGACATGTCCAAACCATCTCAAACAGGTTTCTCTAAATTTATCACCTATTGATGCTGCCCCTAAATGCTCTCTAAGCGCTCATTTTGTACAAATCCACCCTTTTGAACGAAATAATTGGCCAACCTTCATCCTCTGAAATTATATCCAGGAATTTTGATGGTCCATTGTGGTTCTCCACTTTTGAACCTTCACCCCATTTGATAAAATCCCTTTTCTTGTGAATTCCTAGTAACTCAATAGCAATTAGCCAAAAGGCCCTTAGTGTTCCCAATATATCTTTTTCTTACAGGATGCTTCCAAATCAAAACCTAGTTTCCTCTTGGTCCTTTCATACTCAGTTCTCCCATCTTCCATCTCTTTTACAAGGTGTCAACCACCTTATGTTCAAGGGTCCCAAATTGATAGGAAGAGACAAGAAATAGGCTTTGCACATATGCATTGTCCAAAGTAACAACTTTTATCAACTATAGCTCAGTGACTTTGTAAGAGATGAAACATGAAGAAATAGGTATGGCCTGAAACTTCTTTCTATAGATGGAGGACATCGATCGAGGAGTCAACTAAAGTTAAATTGGCCAGAATAGGGGACCGAGATAAGAAAGATTGCTTGATTATACCAGGAAATGAGAGGAAAGTTGAGACTCAAGTTGTGTAATAGAGAAAAACAGATTATTGATCGAATTCATGTAATTAACCCAGTTCTGGTCAACATGAATAACCAATGGGCAAGATTTATGAGAACTCCATTCAGTTAGATATGGTAGATCAAGACTGTTCAAATTAAAGAAAAAAACGAAAACAAAGAAAAGGAAGTGGTGGATCAAGATGGGACACCAAATGAAGGTTTAGGTCTGCACCTGAGTCAAGCCCAATCAATTTTTTTTCTGGTTGAGCTGAGATCAAGTTCAGGTCGAGCTCAGGTCAGGAGATGACTGACTTAAGTTCAAGTTAGGGTTGGCCAACAAAATCCAACTCAGTTTCATCATAGCCTTGTCCCAACAATATTGCGGTCGACTACATGATTTTTGTTTCTCTTAGATTTCATATTTGGGTTGTGACAAAATTTTACATTGGCTGTCAATCTATCTAATGCAACCCCGCTTTCAATATTCGGGCTTTAATATGATATGGCTTCCCCCCAACCCAAGTACTCAACTCAAGTATCATCTTAGCCTAGTCCCAACGATATTGGGGTTGGCTAAATGAGTTTTGGTTCTCTTAGAATTCATGTTTGCGTTGTGACAAAATTTACATTGGCTGTCAATCTATCTAATGCAACCCTCATTTCTTTATTCGGGCTTTATCCATATGTTATTTTAAAATACAAAAAGGATATAAAGTTATCTGATATGGCTTCCACCCAACCCAAGTACCCAACTCAAGTCCCATCATAGCCTTGTCCCAACGATATTGGGGTTGGCTACATGAATTTTGCTTCTCTTAGAATTCATGTTTGGGTTGTGACAAAATTTTATGTTGGCTGTCAATCTATCTAATGCAACCCCCTTTCTTTATTTGGGCTTTATCCATATGCTATTTTAAAATACTAAAAGGGTATAAAGTTTTATCTGATTTGGCTTCCACCAACTCAATGCTAGCAACCACAAAGTCAAGGTGATTTATTTAAAGAAGAAGGAGAAGGAAACAAAGAAAAACACAAAGAAGATTTCAAAAAGAAAAGAGATAAAGCATTGTTCCAAAAATCAAAATCGCATTGTTATTCGATTGAATCATATCGTGAATTGTATTACAAATTGTAGGATTTTTTTATTTCTAACGTAAAAATGAAAATAATGAAATTAGAAAATTAGTGACTCATAATATAATCCATCCATTTTTCATTCATAGCAGAATCAATACATGGACAGATAAGACAGATAAAAACATGAGAAAAACACCATCGACAATCAATATAGTATAAATGATATACATGTGATTAAATAAATATGTTTAAAATATCAATGTTACGAGGGAAATAAACAACTTGCAGTATCGTTTTTCTTTAAATAAAAATAAAAATAAAATCCAAATCACCCATATTATTTTTTAAGTTTAAGAAGCTAAGGACGAAAAAACCGAAAAAAAAAATAGTACAAAACCCCGTAACTACAATCAAACATTCCACTCATATGCCTATTCCTTATTCGCATTTGAAACCTCTGTAACATCCCAAAAATTCTTAATAGATTTCTTTAATCACACCACATAACCTCTTACAAATTATAATATAAAAAAAAAAAAACACTAAGTAAAAAATATTATTAATTCAACCGTGGCTATTCCAACATGAATGAATCACTAGAATTGAAAATTTATATAGAATAAGTATCGAATCGTAACATTCACGCCTGAATACTAAGACTCATCCAAAAATGAGTTTTACTGCATAGATACGAATCTTTTTTTCCTTAGGATGCAATATGAATCGTAGGATTCAGGATACGAACCATAGGATTCTAATAACAAAGGATTTATGTACTGATTTAGGGATTTGGGTATGATATGGGGATTCAGGTCTTGAATCAGGTTTTCATTTAGGGATATTTATTTTAGAGTTTGCTTAGATGTCTACTACTCATTTGATATGTCGAACAATCATTTGCCAGATATATTTACAAAGGCACTTTGTAAGACTCAATCACATCATCCTCTAGGCAAGTTGGAGATGATTAGCGTCTTGGCGTCAACTTGACGGAGAAAGAGTTGGATTTCTTAGTGGTACATATTATCAAGTCTGACTAGTCAATACATCCCAAAAGTTCAAGCTGTTAGAAAGCAAAAGACCATATTATCAAGCCTGACTAGTTAATACATCCCAAAAGTTCAAGCTGTTAGAAAGCGGAAGACTAATCGACTTAACACGCCCACCCCCCACCCAAACAGGTCGCATATCGAGTTCTCATCCACATGTGCCAACCCACGCAATACATGCCCCCACGCTACCTGGGGGGACAACGCCTCCCCAAAGTTCAAACTCGAGCCGTTGCGTGGCTCTACTACCATGTTTAGTCCAGCTAGCCAATACATCCCCAAAGTTTAAGCTGTAAGAAATTCTTCTACACAACACATCACATCACACACACACAATCCATTTTTCCCCAGAAACCAATTGACAAATATAATATGCAAAGCCACTTTTGAAGACTCGATTTCATCGTCCTATTCAAGTTGGCCATGGTTAACATCTAATCCTTAGCTTGAGGGAGAGTTTTGGAAAATATTATATTATTTGTTACATCTCTCAGATCTACATTTATGTTTTCTTTTGCTTCATTCCATTTTTAACCCACTTAATGCAACTGTATGTGGGCATTTCTTGCAATTACATTATAGCTGATATAAAAGACATCCCATGTTGAAAGTAAATTTCTTGCTTCAAAAATCATTTCTTAACAATGGTCGTAACAAATGAGTCAAGATAACTTATGAGTTAAATAATGTTGTTTCACATCTACAAGCACATGAGAATAAATGAAATCAATAAATTCAAAAGCTTCAAAGTCTACCTGAGTCTTTCGCAGAGACGAGCCAGGGCATCTGATCCAGTTCTGTATGCAACATCCTCTATCTCCAAAGCATTGGAAGGATTCACGCTATCAGCAAGCCTGAATTCACATAGTTCTTTCAAAGAAAATGCGTCAGTTAAAACAGCAGAATGACCACCGCCAGCCGCCAGTTTTCGTACTTCTCCAACGCACCTACATGAATACATTTCGTCAAAAGAGTAAATCTAATGGAGAGACTATTCTAAGAATGAGGTACTATTATGGCACATGCTCTAGATGGAATTTTCTACACAAGAAGCCATATATGGTACATGCAACCAACTATTTCAGAAATGTAAGACCTTAATCTAATGAGCCCCACATGGGATGGGCATGAACTGATCCAACTATACAATGTAGAGTATTTTGACATGTCTTCCTTCCATGATAAGACACATCAAACAACTGGCTTGGTTCATAGAAAGGTGGGCTCGTGTAGTTTCTAGAGAACAGAGGCTAATGATACAAGTGGGTACAAAATCCCCAAATTTTGTAGTACGCTGGTCTTAGATGATCAATGCAAGATTTCCAATGATGGGAAAAATTCAACTCATTCCATCATTGGATATTGTTGTGAACAGCTCTATCTTCTTTCTCGTTTTTTTTTTTTTAATGATAATAACTCTATTTTCTTCATCGTAACCATTTACATTCAGGCCAAATTGAACTGTTAGAATCTCCCATCTGGGAGAATTTCTGTGCAAAGGTCCTTTATGTTAGATCCCAATCAAAGGTTGATATCTGAAATGTTTGCCCCATTTGTAAAAACTGAAAGCCTAAACAAAATGTACTTATCCACTGGATATTCATTTTATACCCTCTCTAGAAAGAAAATATGTCCGTGAAATAATAAAGGCAGAGTGATAATGACTGCCCTACCAATCAACAGGGGATGGGTACCAAGCATATGTAGATTTCTCATTAGCAGCCTGACCATAACCATTGTAACCCCATCCACGAATCCTTCCATCTTTCATAGAAACAAGAGTGTGAGAATGTCCACATGCAACAAGCTGGACACCTGCTGGTACAACCAAGACAGGAATATTTCGAAGCAACATCTCGGACTCATTAAGATTGCATGAAAAGAATCCAGTTTGGGGGCCCAACCCTAATTGACCTGCTTGCCCACCACCCCAAGCATATAAAGCTCCCTTAGCCGTTACAGCACATGTATGTACACCACCACATGAAATGTCCTTCACAAATATCCCATCAAGGGCCACCACTCGCCTAGGCAACAGCTCTTTATCGCCGGACTGAAGAGAACAGTGCCCAAGTTGCCCCATACTTCCTAAGCCCCAAGTGTATCTGCAAAATTTGAAGCAAAACTCGATGTCAAAACAATTTCAGTAAGATTCAGTTTATCCTACCATCATATTGTGTAGATGTTAATAGGGAAATAGATGCCTAAGAAAAGCTCCAAAAATGGGAACTCTATAAACAAAAGCGCTCAGATAGTAGAAGTGTAAAAGTCACAAGAATCCATTCAATGTACACCCCTCCGCATCTAAAAACTAGACGCCTCAGTAACTGAAACTATTGATGGGGCAAAAGAAGCTGTATATATTAGATTCCATTGTTTGGTGAACCAAACCACTGTTGTGATGTCCTACTGTGCATGGAGCATGCCCCAACAATCATCCAATAGGAAGAGCATAATCCTCAGCAGTGCCCCATACTAGACAGTTAAGAAAACCTTCTTTATTTTCTTTGATTTGTGATAGTTACAAAACTTACAGCATTGGTCCATATTTAATAGAAATATGCCAACAAAGGAAAAGCAAGAAACTTTCAACCTGGGAAGTGTTTGCGCATCGGAGGAGCATATCAGAGGAATAATCTGGACTAACGTACCTTGGGCATCACAAATACAAAATCTAACACTTATGCAAACTAACTACTCACTTCATAATGATTATAATGAAATGAACCTAGTACGAAATGAATTCATAAACAGGAATGCTGTTGAGTTATTTGTATTAGATGAGATGTATACATAGTACAGAAAGATACCGTTGGCAAAAAAAAAAATCCTGCGTCGGTTAAAAACGATAATAGTTATCTTCTAAAAGTATATTGGCAAGCATGACGGGTAAGTGCAACAAATCAACTACATAGAAGGGAAGTATCCTATGGCTGAGGAACACAGCTGGAAGAGTACTCAGGCAGAGCACAATGGTGCAGAAGTAACATATGCGGAGCATTAAGAAAGGAATGGAGTACCCCAGGGAAGTCTCCTGGGCTGATGGACTAGGCTAGTTTAGGGTTAGGATAGTTTACAAGTCCTCTCATGCAAAAAAAAAAACCCTTAAAAATTAATTTGTACACAGGCAACCCTGTAAAACAACAGAAGTGACTACTACCTTATGTTTTGCCCATTACTATTAAAAGCTGGATTTTTTTTTTTTACCGGTAACTATAGAAAGATAGAAAAAGAAGTAAAATAAAAAAAAAATGTTGGAAACATGATGGCACATCAGCAAGGAACGTAAAATGTCAAAGGTACTTAACTGTACATATGTAACAAAGTAAAAGTGAACAAATGCATCCTCCAGCAAAATGAGAAGTTTCTACTGGACGAACTTTCCAAGCCTTCCAAGCTATATGTTGTGTCATGCGGAAAAAGCCACATGTTCTCATGCTTAATTCTAGTACCTATTTCCAGCTATCAGACTATCAGTGTCCATTTAAATCACTTACACATCACCACTTTCTGATATAGCTGCTGTGTGGTACTCCCCGCATGACACTTGGATAATCTTCACAAGCTCGGGGGCCTCATCAAGGAACCTTGCATAAGCATTTATAATGCGAGCCCCCTGTAGTCCTTCACAAGTAAAACCTCTGCCAAGCTGACCACACTCATTGTAGCCTGGTGTATCAGAAGAATAACGCAACTCTTATTAATATTTCATAGTAATGTACAACCAGTGTGAAAATTCAGGGGTGTTTCTCCAAGACCATGCACCTTATGAAAAAAACAAATAGATATCCAAGGGTAAAATTTACACATATCCAAGGGTAAAATATAGCAGTGTAAAAACTAAAAGATTTCAAGCATATGATTAAATCTTTGACCTACAATGAAGCATTCAAACAGACAAGTACTTCCTCTGGAACACTCCAAATGGAAAGTAGATTCTGAATGCTAACAAAAGAAAAGAAGCTTATGAGTAAAACATTACCCCATGCCTGCAGTACGCCATCCTCTGATAAAGCAACCACATGGACTGCTCCACAAGAAACTTGAAGTACAATCTGTCATATTGTCATAATATGATTACTTTTGTCCAGAAAAAATAGAAGCAACAGGCGAGACGTCAATGATAAGCTGAGTGCAGTACCCATACACTTTACGATAGGCAATATATCCATATTGTATCATATCTAATACTTCAGTTCAGTCTTACATGTAAAGTACATGACCTGAGTTATCCATAGTGTCTTGCCGTATTTTCAGTATCACAGAGCTAGTATTGTGTCGGTTCTAAATCATGATATAGCAAAACTGATAAAACAATCTTCTAATTACAATTTTGTTTAAAACATACATTTTGATGGGCCGAGACATGCAGGCTAAGTTTTGGCCCATCCCAAGTGCATACCTACCATCAACCAAGATTTAATTCCTGTACAGTCCACTCATGCTTTAAATTGTCACTCCTCAAGGAATCCCTTGATTCCCACTCTATATAGGTCTCTTCCCTCTCTTTGTTCCTTGCAACGCTTAGTTCTTCATTCAGAAGTTGTTGACTGTCTTCTAGTATGTGTCCAAACTATCTCAATGTTCCTAAACTTCTCTTTTAACAAACCTCCCGTATATTTTCTCTTTCAGTCATTCATAATCCCTCATTCTCATTACTTTGCACATCCATCATTGCATTATTACCCCAATAGAAGGATGTATAGCAAATATTCATCTTATTAATTAGAAATCAACAACAAAAATGTAGCATACCGATGATACACACAAAAATAATAATAAAGAAATAAATAAATAAATATACAAGTATACCGTATTAGGAGTAAAAGCACCCCAAAATAGGCGTGGATAATTTGATCCCTGGGAGGTAAAAGAATTGTTAGCTAAATGATGCACTAAACACATACAAAACTAGAAAAATATAAGAAATGAAAATGGAAACACCTGATTTTGCCCCCAAACCCAAAGCCTGCTAAGGGACTCTGTTCCATTGTTTTCACGAGACTCTGCAATAGCAGCTGTACAGTGTGCTCCACAAGATACAGATTTGACAAATTCAGTCTGCAATAACTTTACCTTTTTAGGGTGTTTCCTACCCTCTTCAGTTCCATCTCCTAATTGACCAAAGTCATTGGAACCTGCATTCAGCAAAAAGAAAAATGAAAGACGATTACTGATGATTAGTAGTTGTTACACCCAACAAGCCAAAAGTTCAACCATGAGAACAAGTTAAGAAACATGATAATTTACAATATCAAGTGTTTAGTTTACTATAGCAGTCAAAGCATCACCTGTGACCTTAAATGATCCACCTATTATCCTAAATATTATCTAGATAACCAGGCTTATCTCTATTGAGTTGGGTACCTGGGTATGCACACTGTATGGTCACATAGGCATTGGCAAAAAGCCCAGGTAGTCACCAATCCTTTGGAAAGCTAGCCTATCCCTTCCATGCCTAAAAGAAAGAGATCAGTGGGGATTTCTTTCCCCCACCCTCTAAAGACATCCACAAAGGAAATTTCTTTTTAAAATGTAAATAGCAGTGGAAAACTAAAATCAATGCCTTCGTATCTTAATTTGTTTTCCCCTTTTTTTTATCAATAAGCCTCCATACCTTGATTTCATGTATTTGATCCTACTTCCTTTTTTTCATGTATAGCATGTCTATGCACAAAAGAGTAAATGAAAACCAGTCATATATAAACAAACATATATATATATGATCCTAGAAGTAATAAAATGCAAAAAAGTCTACCTATGTTTGTTAGGACACAAATACCTAATTTTGTATTAGCCTTGTTCATTGGAAACACCAATGACAATCGTACGATCACTGATGCACTAAAGAAGTTGGTTGACTGAGCTTTCCTGTGCATTTTGACAACCTTGTGCACATGCAGAATAGCCACACAGTAGCTAATACATCTGCCTTTGAGCATTACATTGATGAAAAGAAACAGAACACAGAATTTAGAAACTTGCTATGACTCTTTGCTTCTGAAGATGGTAAGTCATTGACTTCTATTGGCGAATACAAATCAATAGAAGAAAATAAAGGGTTTTTTTTTTTTTAATTGGCAACAATACCATGCAAGTGAACATCCAGAGCCCATTTCTCACTGGAAAAGTTTGTATTGGTTTAGATAATCTTGGATGCTCTACTGATGCTTCTTTACTAACCACCTAGTTTAGGTAATTTGGGGTGTGCTGCTGATGCTTCTTTACCAACCATGAAGAAACTACATCAACTCACAGAAGGATAAAACACAAAAAAAGAGGATGAAAGATCAAATACATTCTAAGCAATTTTATTTTTTTATATTAATGAGTGAATAAGAGACAAACCCCAGGTGAACAGTGACCCATCTGAGGATATGGCCGCTGTATGCTCGCGACCGCAGGCAATATCCAACCACCTAGCATTCACCCCTTCTGAGCACTCAAAAAGCTTGGGATGGAGACGCTTTGGGATTCTCAAGTGGCATTCTCTCCCCTTTCTACCTGTTTGCCCGCACTGGTTATAACCCCACACGTAAATCGCACTCTTAGTTGGGAGATTTACAGACTGGGTGTTGCAATACAGATCATCAATATCCATTCCCAAGTAGAATTCAATGACCTGGTATTTGAAAACAGGAGAGAAATTCAGTCAAAATCTCTTTCTTTTCTAGCTACTGAACACTTTCCAATAAAAACTCAAATCCTAGCAATCCAAGAAGGAAACTTTATCTCCACTAAAACAAATCCAAACAAAAGAAAAGGTGGTTTCAGTTAAAAGGGTTTTCTTTATTTATTATGCTTTCATCTTCCCCACTTCTGTCCTCAATCCAAATCGCCCTAGGAAGAATCAAACAAGATTGTGCTTGGTATCTTCGGAAAAGAAAGAACGCCATCAATCTCCCCAAATCAGAGAAGAAACAACAAGAAACAAAGAAAAAAAAACAGTAATAAAAATGAATAGAACTTTGAAAATCACACCACAACAACACAAAATCAACCAAAAGAGAATACATTTCCAGCAAAACAGAGAGGAGAAGTCGTTTAGGTTAGAATTTTAACTACCAAATCACAAAGAAATCGACAACGAGAAGCAGGAACAGGAAGAAATGAAGAAAGAGTGGAATTGGAATTACCTAATAGAGGAGGTTGAAGATTGGGAGATTCTTCTTCTTCTTGTTTGAATGAGAATTAGGGGTTTTTTTTGTGTGTGTGTGGGGGGAAGGACAAGGAGCGGATTCTTCTGCTGTAGCTTCTCACGGCCGTTGAAACGAAGGAAAGTTCTAGAAACCCGATGGGAATCGCAGGCATCTGTCCCGGACAAGGCGCCCGGGATCTTGTAGCCCAACAGCACGTGGGCTTCCAAGGTCACCTGTGGTCAAGAATGAGCTGACCCATTTGCTCCATAGGGTGCAGCCAGACTAGCCATTACTAATCTGAATTGACACTTGATTTCGGACCTATGTATATATATATTTATAATAATACGTGAAACGCCAACACAAACTTTTCAAGCTTCAAGGGAAAAGAGAAAAAAAAAGATCTTTTGGTAAACACATATGAGTATATGACACAACACTACACAGTGGGATGTTTTCCTATTAATTGAAGGTTTCAACGCGTTAAAAATCAGATCTGGATTTCATTTTAGGTCCCGATAAGTAAATGGGTTCGGGTTCAGGTTCAGTTCCATCTTAGTTCAGACCCGTGGATCTGAGACCCAACATTTACCTCAATTTTTTAAGATTTCTCTTAAAAATCGTGTCTTTTTTTTTATTATATATATCACTCTCTACTTAGACCCGGACCCGAATCCAGACTTGTCCCATATATGGTTTTTGTTCCGGATCCGATTCCACCTTCTCCTTAACGGTTCCGGTTCCAGGTCCACCATGGACCCCTGACCCATTTACAACCCTACTACACAGAGGTCCCTTCCCCTCTCCATCATCACTATTGCTCCATGAGGATTGGCTCCTCAAAAGGCAAAATTAAGCCCATGTTTGGCATCTCTATTTCATTCCTCTATTTCTCTAAATGTCTAAATCGGACAGAGGTTTGAACAATTAGAGCGCTTGACACAAGATTTTAGGCTCTATCCGCTTTAGACATTTAGAGGTAAATCCTCTAAAATCCAAATGCTCCAAAAGTGGGCAGATGAGAAATAGAGTTTTTGAGTCTTAAAATATAGAGGCAATGTATTTAAAATAGATTCATGCGTTACCAAATGTGTTTTTTTTTTTATCCTAGCCTCTTTTTTTTAATGGCTCTATTTTAGATGGATCTATATAAATAAAGAGTAGAGATGGCAAACAAGCCCTAAGCAACTAGTTTCTTATACATGATTGGAATTTAGGGGTGGCAAATGAGTTGGGTCAAGTTAAAGCGGGTCGCGTCAGTAGGTGAGGTCTAGAACTTGATCCTGACTTTAATCCTATCCATTTTTAAAACAGGTCAGATTCTTCCAACCCTGCAATACTAAGACAATATTGATAGGGTTTGGCTCTTTGGGTTGGTATGTGTGTGTAAGAGAGTGTGAAACAAGAGCTTAAGTTTAGAGAGAGAGAGATAGCAGGTCTTGATTTAGAGAAAGAGTTTGTGTAGGTTTGATGAGAGAACAACATAAAGTGGCAAGTATTTATTTTGAACGTCTCAAATTATTTTATAGTTGAGCCCCACTTTAATGCTCTTTTGACACTTTACTAAATTAATAAAAGTCAAGTAAAATCTCCATTTTTCAGACAATGGGTTACATCAATAGCACTTTAAATCAAAATTCCCTCTATATTTTTCAAAAAAAAGTTAAAAAACAACATCATTTTTTTACTAAAAGACAAAAAGGCTTCACTTTTCTATACAAAAGGTGAAAAAGATTCACACCAAACAACTAAAAACAAAATATCATCATAACTCATTATATTTTATTATCTCTTGATTTAATATTTTACTATACTTTATTTTACATGTAAACTTACCAAACAGGCCCCATTGTTTAGTTTGGTTGTGAACCTAATTTTGAATCCTCAACTCATTATCATAACCTATTATATTTTTTTCTCTCTTGATTTGATGTTTTATTGCACTTTATTTTACATGTAAACTTACCAAATAGGCCCTTGTTGAATTTGGCTGTGAACCCAACTTGGAATCCTCCAAAGTAAGGATTCCAACTCATTATCATACTAACTAAAACTTCAACTTTTCCTTGAACACCTGTTTTTCCTTGATCAATGCATACTTCAGGTCAGTCTAAGATATTGAGGTTGCTCCATTTTTGAGGTGCTTGGTAAGCGGTTAAGTTGTTGATGTGGGTATTTTCAGTTTTTGGGAGTTCTTACCTTTTCATATAACCACCCTAAAAATGGAGTTTAAGACCTTGTTTATATGGGTGTAATTCCACATTGGAATTTATGAAAGTAAACATTCCAAGTAAATCTTATACAAATTAAACCAACTCAATTCTCACCTTGAACACCAGTATTTTGTGGGCTTGTTCTTTCAATAACTTCTCACTATTGTTAAGAAGATGTGTTGATGGCCTGGTTAAAAATCCAGTAGGAAATTGTGGCTGTTTAGTGTATAGGTAATGGGGCTGTCCTGGGCATACAAATTACAAGCCCATTGTCTCTGCCTGATTTCTGTTTTTTTTTTTTTTAATGCAACTTTCATTGAAAGACATACCCAAAACAAAACAACATTCAGAGTGGAGGCAAAACATGCATAATCCACTCTGGAATCTCAAGCTTTCTTTATCGCAAATAGAGTTTTGGCCCATAGTGAGTGCCTACACAAACAACTGAATTATTCATCATCATCAAATAACCAAAGAAAGATTTTCTATCTTTAATATTAAAAGCTGCATCTGAAAAAATTAATAAAATATTATTTGAATGATCACCAAACAGATCAATCAAAAAAAAAAAAAAAAAAAAAAAAACACCAAGCAGCTTTAAAACTTTATCATGGGCAGCTTTTGAATGATTTCTACTCTGTCTAATTTCTGTTATACAAATTAACTCGTTACTTTATCACGGGCAAAACAGAGATTTTGTACAGGATGAATGTTGCATAAAGCTGAGTGAAAAATTTTCTCCTGGGCATCCATCCATGGCCCATTGAACCCACGTTTGGTGGGTGTACTCCTTTCACACTCAATTAAATTGAATGACAGAAGAATCTATATTCAAAAGTCTATTAAAATTAAAGGCCGTTAGATTATGGGTGAGGATAATCTGTTGGGGCCGTTATTTTGTCTAACCCTTATTCATAGTAATACATTTGATCACTTCACACCTACTTATAGGCATTTTATCTATTTAATATACATAAGCTAGAGCTCTTATTTACATTCGAGCAACCTTTTAAATGCAGGTTTTTTTACAGGAATTCTGATTCCAAATATCCCCGACAATCAAAACTCCTGTAGGAATCTTGCAACCAAACAGGCCCTAAGCTCCTTTTTATGTCAGTTCTTGAGGAAAGAAAGACACCCATAAAATACATATACACAACTCCCCTATTAAATAGCTTACCAAAAATCACAAAAATGGTGCACCCTCAGTAGTATCACATAATGAGAGAGTAAAAAATAAAAATAAAAAAAAGCATGCACCAATTACAACTTCCAGATCATCTTAAGCAATAGAACTCAAAAGGAAGGAAATGATAATGTGAAAAAATAGTCTCTCACCTCCAAAATCACATGCATTTGTATCTGACTACTTTCAATTACATTCCTCAACATGACTAGAAATTAAGACCCTCAATATTGAGAAGACAGAATAACTGAACAGCAAAAGTAAAGACACAACTGGCAACAGGATCCCTAAGAACAAAACGCTTTAACCAATCCTATTAGTTTGAGCAGAAGCATCATGAACTCAATGATTGATGTAGCACTGCTGAAGACCTTTTTTCATTTTTTCTAGAGCCACCATGTAATATGTCAATGTCTGTACTATGGAAAGAAGTCCTTCACTGCAGAAGTCATTTTTGGGCTGTTTCTTCCATAACCAACAAAAGAAGGCTTCCACCACTTTTTGTACCATTTTAGAAAGCAAGTCCTTCATTGAAGAAAGCATTTTACAAACTTTCTCCCATAACCCACAAAAGAAGCCTCTTACTTCGTGAACTGCACTGGAGAAAAAGCACTTGACAGTAGTGAAGGTGGCAGTCATCTTCTGCTGCAGAAAACCAAAGAAGCCCATGTTTATTAATCCCTTCTTTCTCTTGTAAAAAGTAAAAAAAACCCACTCAAGGTTTCATCAACTGGTAGAAGTCCTTTATATTGGAGAAGAAGGAATCTCAACGGTCTGAATTAGAATTCCTTATGGGTATTATGATACTCAAATCTCGTGCAGCTGACAATCTCAACTGTCCCAATAATTATATCTTATTGGTACTAGTATAATCAAGCCTCGTGCAGCCGAGGACTGCAGGTTCCCACTCATCCCATGTCCACCACAAGTTTCTCCAGGGTAATTTACTACTTACAAACGACCACCATTTTTTTTTAATGATATTTTACAAATAACCATCCATACTTTTATAGCCTTTTTCCTTACTGAAATTTAGAGAATTCCTCTCTCGAGAACTACACATAGTAGAATTACCGAAAGTTTTCTTTGTGATTGAGCATCCAAAAGTTTTATAAAAAAGCAACGGGCATAAATTCCTTAATGCTATGTTTGGGAAGTGGGGAGGGGAGAGGAGGGAAAATTTGAAGGGGAAGAAAAAATGAAGGGGAGGGAAAATTAATTTTACCTCCTCTTGTTTGGATAGTCAAAAAGAAAGGAAAAAGGAAGTGAAAAAGTAGGATTTTATTTGTTTGTGAGGTAGAGAGAAAATTACCATTTTATTCTTATTTTTGCAAAAGCTTCAAAATTATATTTTACAAATAAAAAAATTCCCTTTTTTAAATAATGGCTCCTCTGCATACCTAAATAAGACTAGGCTGGGCCAGCCCTAGCCTCATCAAGCCTGGGTTGAATGTGCTGGACTTGATTCTACATAGTGCCAAAAGCTTCAGAAGGGTAGTTCAATAAATAGTGCCAAAAGCCTGAGTTGAATGTACTGGACTTGGCTCTACACGTCACCAACCCTTCAATAGTGCCAAAAGCTTCAGAATGGCAGTTTAGTAATTTCATTCATTTTCCCCCTATTTTGAGGGGAAAATTTTTTGAGTGCCCCCCCCCCCCCTTCCCAAACATAGAGTAAATATGAAACTTCAAACCCCCCCCTTTCCCAAACATAGAGTAAATATGAAACTTCAAAAGTCATTTGAAATATTTTAGGTGGTTGAATTCTGTAGAAGAAACATACAAGTCACATTTGGCAAACAAATTTTTAAGGAAAAGATTTTCAGTTTCCCTAAGATGTTATATATCCATGTTTGACAATTGTAAATTCCTGAGGATTTGAATGAATGAAAATCTTCATTTGTTATGATTTTCAGATCCAACCACCCCCCTTAAGATTTGAAAATCCTCACTTAAGTGGATTTGTACACCAAACCCTATTTTTCTCAACTATATGCATCGATACACACCAATTTCAATGTGAAATCATCAACTATACAAATCTCCAGTGAGAAATCATTGTTCCAGTGGTAGGTAAAGAATCATCAATTCTATGGATTCCTCGCCTATTACCAAACATGCTCATAGCATTTGTAAATGGCCAGACAAGCCATCAACGTCATGTCATGAATTCCCCAATATAGCAAATTCTAATAATAATAAATATAAAAAAAAAAAAACAAGCCCTTACAGTGTTTGTTTGCGTGCTCTAGAAGAAGAAACATGAGTTTTCTTTTTAGTGGAGATGAAAGTCCAATGGAGGAGTGTCGACCGACTCAAGTTTCTATCTTGCGCAAAAAAATCTCATAATAATAGGAATTTTCTGGGGAGATTATTGTTGCACTAAACAACTCTACAATTAGTCCTATAAAAACAAATCACCCACTTCAGTAGAAAAACAGCTTGCACAAACACTTATACTTCTTATATGATACAAATCAACCATATTGACCAGTGGTACTCAAAGGCTGAAACAAATGGGTTTATGACTTCTCATAGTGTATCAGTAAATCTACTCTTGACTGATGGTAGTATAAGCTCCTAGTATTATTAATCTATCTTGGTAGTATAAGCTCCTAATATCATTAATCTATCTGCTAAGAGATTTGGGTCAATAATCTAGATGGTATGAAGCATTGGATCTTCGATTTAAAGACAGAAATAATGCAGATCATCAAAAATAACAACAAAGGAACCTTAAATTATTGATTAGAAGTGAACATGTCTCATAAATCTCATAAAATCAATCCAACGGCATAAGAGAAGTGGATCATCGATGCAATAATGGCACGTATAGCTTCAAAATCATCGACCAAATGATATAAAAAGAAGTGGATCATCTTTCTAACAGTGAAAAAGACTCAATTCATTGATCCAACAAAAGAATAGATGAAGATTACTGATCTTGAAGTAAAAAAGATAGCTTATTTATCCAACTAGTGAAAACATATGAATCATCAATCTATTGGTGTAAAAATCCCAAGTGACCATCTCTATGGAAAAAATTATGTAGATCAACCATTTAATTGATGAACTTCCTTAGATCTATTTTCCTACTGTAGAAATCTCTGTGTAGTGCCCTGGAAGGACAAAAGTCTCTGTTTTGCCCATGATAAACTAGCCGAGTTCATTTGTAAAGTAAAAATCAGGAGTAGATAGTGGGTTTGTAGGCACATGCAAGATCCAATACATAAACAACCATATTTTACCACTAAGATTTTAACCAGGCCATCAACATATATCTCTTCTTAACAAAACTTAGAAGTTACTGAAAGATTTAAGCATGGGATCTTTCACTTTTTGTACTATGAAATGGACGTCCTTACTGAAGAAATAACAACCCACAGAAGTAATCCTTGATTGAAGAAAGCATTTTACAAAGTTTCTCCCATAACCCACAGAGGATCCTGTGTGTTTCTGTGGGTCTAATCTAGAAAATTTGATGAACATGCTTTACTAGTAGTATGTATGTGAATCCATTCATGTTGTAACCCGCTTATTTTGAGCTTGTTGGTTTAGGTCTCTAAACAACTTTGTTTTTTCAGTAAACAAGGAAACCATTCTTTTAATTTGCTTTCTCATGTGAAAATTGGAAGGAATCCATCTTCAATTCTCTTGTAAATATAAGATTAAGTTGGAGGGGAAGAAGGAATCTCAACCTTACTTTACAACAAACAATATGTTAATGTGAGATTTGCAATAATCACCCCCTCCCGTAGTGATGTTGGCATCATTTATTACTATACTAACAGCGTGCACAGCCGAAGATTACAGATCTTGGCTTTCCTATGCGGATCCGGATTCCTGTTTGGTCCAAATAGGGAAATCTTGTTTGGACCAATCAGGGGGTGCCACATGAGATTTTTTTTTTTTTTTTTGGAGATGGGATCTTTTTTTAGAGTAGAGATGGGACATCTCAACCCCATGTGGTACCCCCTAATTGGTCCCAAACAGGGGATCCGTTTCCTTCCTATGCAAATGTAACATGCACTGATGCACATGAACCGCGTCAAATCACAAGGCCACAAGTACCAAAGAGACATACAAGAGTTTTGAAGACAGATGACCTACAAAATAGAGTTTGGATAGGCTCTCTCTCTAACTAAAGAGTTCCTCTCTCGAAATAGTGGATGTACAATAGTGGATGTACAATGGGGCGCATTCAAGCCATTCAAAATGTATGGGTTCATTATGTACAGGATGGTTATGAGTTTTACTCCATCAACTTAATTTATTGGAGTATGATTTGGGACATTCACCAACTTCTATTGAAGTAATATTTAGATGGGAGATACTTCCACGAGAGATATTCTCACATTACTATGAAAGATAAGGATGTGAGGGGCCCCACCCCTATCTCTCATAGTAAGGGAAGAGATACTCTCATAGGAGCATCTCCCGATTTAGATACATTACGACACAGTGAAGGTTTTTCTTTGAGCGGCTCAGATTCTCAATAGATATGACGTTAGTGTAAAGCTCCACTTCCTCGTCTTGAAACTCTTTCGTAAACACCCAACGATCATAGAAACAAGAGCATGGCCTTCCAATTTAGTAATCAAGGGCACCTTTGTAAAATGTCCAGGAAGATGATATTCTAAATCCTAAATAATTGTGCAATTACGCTAACCCTTGGTATATCCATCTACAATAATCAAATCATTAGAATTAGAATTAAAGTGTAGAGGTTTGGCCAAATTGTGTTTGACCAGGCCCATGTACATACATTTTGATGTATACAGTTTTCTGATCATCATTGGTTGATTATGCACAATTGTACTTTAAGTTTGATGCAGATTGAATTCCTTGGAATATGGGTTCAAGGAATTGAAATAAAGAGGTAATGGGTGAAGGATATAAGGTGAAGAAGTTAGAGCTATTTTAAAATGTAATTTATAATTAATTTGTTTGGTTAGATTATAATATAACCTCTCATGTCATGGACATACAAATAAGAGCTTATTATGGGGGAATTTTGTGATATTTCCTAAAAATTATCTGCCCATGGGGGCCAGCTTAGGAAGTAGAACATGAGCCCACCTTGATAGAAATTGAGATGTGGATCCACCTTTTGTGATTGTGTTATAGGAATTACAAAATGGGCCTACCTAATGAATAACCCACTTTGAGAACATGGGGCCCCACCTTTGGGAAATATGATGCGGGCCCACCTGTAGGAATTACAACAAGTACCAATTTAGGAATTGTTATACACGTTATCCACCTTTGAAAACTACAACATGGGACCCACATTTAGGAATTAGAGCATGTGGCCTACATTTATATCTACAATGTGGGCCCACCTTTAAAGGATTTATAATGCGGCCTTACCTTGTGGGATGGTGAACATGCGAGCTATACTAGGAATTATAAAATGGGGCCACCTTTTATGACAGTGAACGTGGGACCCACCTCTAAGAATTATGGTAATTGGGGCCTACCTTTTAGAAAATACAATATAGATACAATCATTAATGTCATTTTAGAATTTTCATGAGGTTATTTTCATCAAAAACACTTGTAAGATTTTCATTATCCACCTCCTTTGCTTTTGCTGAAAAATCTCTACTAAAACAAGTAGCCCCCTTAGCTTTTTTCTAGAGGCCAAATCTCAATTTCTAAAAAAATAGAAAATACGATTAGAGGTTTACCAAATGCTCCAATATGTAAATAGTCTCTAAATCATAAAATAAGGGCTTAGTTTTAGAGTTTCCAAATGACCCGTAGATGAGAGCCTCAATTTCCTAGGTTAAGATTTACTATGGTGGTGGTTGGCCGGGTATTCATTTCGCATCTCTCCAATCCTTCAAAAAGAGATTATTGATGACCATTTGTGGATCTTCACCATTTGTGTTCTTAAGAATACAACTCTACGCAAATAGATGTGTTGTAAAAGATAAATTGGTTTATCTCCCATTTCTCATTGTAAGATTTTTTGCTCATTTGTTTACCAAGTCCAATACACAATGTCTATGTTTTTTTTTTTTTTTTTTTTTTGTTCAAATGAGCTTTCTTTATCCAACTGGTATTTTTAACAAGAATTTCTCATGTTAAGAATTTCTAATATCGATGCGATAATTGTCTTCTTATCATGTCAAATGTTATGTTTCATAGCTGGAATTCTAAGTTCTAACCAATTGAGAAGTCCTCAATATCATTTAAAATTCTCAAAATTCTAGGGCCATGGGGATTTAGAAGTCTATGTGGTAGATAACATTTGGAGAATTCCAAATTATTGCAAAAGAGTAGGCCCTTAATAGAACTACTAACTCTTGTAGTTTTCTAGTATATATACAACAAACATCTCTGTATCAGAGAATTCTAAATGCTTTGGACAACAATTGACATTATATTAGAAATTCCCAACATATTAAAGTCCTATCGTCGGACATGATCTCCTTAATTCTTCAACTTCTCCATTTGAGAGACGAAACTTTAGAAATCAACTATATTAAGTTGTTTCAAATTATGATATTCCTAATTTCCTTGAAAGTCATCACTTATATCATTGACAAATTCTCAAGATACCCTGCTTTTCCTGTCCCTTTTCTGGTTTTCAACCAAATCCATTCACACATATCACCTCCCTTAAATTGGCACCAAACCCAAATTACATCATTTCAAAAGTCTACTGTTACATTGTTATCACAATAAATTTGCCAAGCACATACCCACAAAATTGAAAGAGTTAAACTAAGAACAAGGATGATTTTGCTCCATAAATTAGTCACCGTTGCATTTTTATCAAAATAAATAGCCCCATGTATAGTTATTAAACTTAGAAGAAACTAAAATTAATTCTCTGCTCTAAGTAATTATCTCATGTTAAAAGTGAGAAACAATTTTAATTATATCTTTTACGCATGATTATTCCACCTTAGAAACTGAATTTTTTATTGGAGTGAAATTTAAGTTTGCTGAGCAAAAGGGCTTGGTGAAAGTTAGATAATTCCATCAAAACCAAAGACGTCGTTACTTCTTTACTACACATGAAAAGGCACTTAGTTTTATTAATTTTCAGAGTTCCAACATTCCAAATATTAGAAGATTATTGACCATTTGAAATTCTACTTTAGGAAGACAACATTTAAAACTCTCAAAATTTCTGTATATAAAGATTCTCACAATTTTTTTAAACAAAATACGTCAAAAGTGAAGAAAATTTAGTTATTTCTTTTACGCATGATCATTCCACCTTAAATACTGAATTTTTTACTTGAGTGAAATTTAAGTTCACTAAGCAAAAGGGTTAGGTGAAAATCAGATCATTACATCAAAATCAAATGTGTTGACTTCATTGCTACACGTGATCAAAAGCAAATTATGTAACCTGGCTGTGCACAATCTTCTTCCAATTGTTTGTGTGCGCGGGAGGGAGGGAGGGAGAGAGACAAGAAAAAATATGTAACCTGGCTGTGCAGAGTCTTCTTCCAATTGTGCGTGTGCGTGTGCGTGTGTGTGAGAGAGAGAGAGATGGTTGATTTGTGGGCAGCCCTGCCATTTGCAGCCATGGTAGCTGTTGAGTGCTTGGATGTGGGACTGACAACACTGAGCAAAGCAGCCATGTCAAGAGGGATGAGTCACTTCATCTTTGTCCTCTACTCAAATGCCCTTGCAGCTCTCATCCTCATCCCTTTATCCTTCTTACAAAGGTCTTTTTTCGCCTCTTCTTCTCCCACCAAATACCCAGAAAAGTTGAAAAAAGAAGAAGGAGAAAACCACATACATTTGCCAAATTTTACAACACCCACTAAAATCTCTGCTCTTTTTTTGGGTCTGATGCACAGAAAAAAGCGTCCACCACTCACCTTACCATTGCTCTGCAGGTTCTTCTTCCTTGGTTTAACTGGGTATGTTTTGAATTCCCTTTTAATAAAATTACTCTTAATTGTCAGTTTATTTATGATTCCACCATTTGGGGTAATACCCATTTACATGTCCCCCAATGTTTCTGTCGCTTGATTGCTATATGGGTGTCGCTTAATCGCTGGAATGATTGGGAATTTGAACAGTTTTATTGTTCTTCTTTTGGGGTGCTATTTTTCAGGATTGCCATCATGCAGAATTGTGTGTTTACTGGGATAAGTTACAGCTCTCCCACACTTGGGTCTGCTATGAGCAACCTGATCCCTGCTTTCACCTTCATTCTTGCTATTATTTTCAGGTTCCTCTCTCTCTCTCTCTCTCTCTCTCTCTCTCTCTCACACACACACACACACACACACACACACACACACACACAAAATTGAAAAAAAAGAAAAAGAAAATTGAATGACATTTCACTATTTTCTTGTATCATCTAGATCATGTGGCAAGGAAATGTTTGGTTTTGGATGTTTGACACAAAAAAAAAAAAAAAAAAAAAAAAAAAAAAAAAAAAAAAAAAAAATCACACCCTTATGGATTTATCATCCTATTACAAGAGAGAGGAAATGAGGATTTGCTGATGTTGATGAATTACTCAACTATTAGGTGAAATGGTGGAAGGTTCCTACTGCTTGAAAAGGTTGAGAAGAGGTTGTGCATTCCTTTAATTAAGAATTTATGAAAAATACAAATGATAAAGAAAACTCAACTATGATTAAGATTTGGTATTAAAAGCCAATGTGAGGAAGGTTGATGTAAATGATCCAGATATTTGCCAGATGGAACAGCGCCGTAGCTTCATCACTAATTCACTAAAGTGAAAAGAATTAACCTCTAGAATTGGTTTCACCAAGTAATCTATGACAAGATGACCAACTATGAGATGCAAGGCCTAACAATTTATATTGTACAAGAGAAGACCGAGTTGTGGTGAAATAAATAGCACAATCCACTGGCATATTATATATTGTCAGAACAAAGTCTTTCCCGCCCACTTTTGTGTAACTGAGACATCTCCAAAGTGGTGCGTAAGTGCTTATAATCATGAAGATTTGCTAACAAACCTCTTAGACAAGTAATAGGGTCTGGGTCTTTTGTCTTGAATGACTCACTGAGAAGTTAGTTTATCATGCCAATTTTTTCATCTTCAATTGTTAGTATATCATCTAAATAAAGCAAAAGCTGGATGATCCCTTGAGAGCATCATTAGCTTCAAAAGCCATATCCAATCTAATTGGGTTGGCTGAGTGCTATCTTCTCAACTATTAGAGCTCAGAAATTCGTTTGGCAAGTTCTTATAGCCAGCCAACACAGCCCTCCTTTGTTTAACTTGTCTATTGATCGGCACACGTGTTGAATAGCTGAAACATATCTATAGAACAGGTCATAAAAAGTGGGGCACTAGAGGTGCTTTTGCAATGCTCAACACAATGTATCACGATGAAGGGCCATTGGAAAGGATCCCTTGAAAAGGGACATAGGAAACGGAGCATCAAAAGTTGTTTGTTAATCCATTCATGTGTGCCACAGATATGATCTCTTCAGAACAATGATGTGCAAATAGCAGACAAGTTTCCTGAGGAATTCAAGGACTCAGTGAGGTTACAGACTGAAAGTAAATCAGTAGACTAGTTCAGAAAGTGAATAATAGAATGCAAGGATAAGAGTCAAGGAGACCATTTCTTTTCCAGTTATGTCGCAATGGGAACCATCTTCTAATGTAACTTTTTCAAGCTTAGAAGGTGAATATAATGAGGAAAAATCAAGCTTGAAGCTTCTTACCCTTAATGTGTTGGAGTAGCATCTGAATCACTTATGCAGGAGATACCAGGTGGGCTAACAGATGTATGATATGCGGAGTATGTGATACCTGCCGTCCCTCAGTCTGAGAGAATTATTTTTCCTGAGCCGATTAATCTGGGATAGAATTTCACATATTTGGTTTTCTGTGGCCGCAGCACTACTAGAAGTGGCAGGCGCTATGCTCTCAGTCTGTAACCCTGTCTAGTTTAGCTTCATTAACTCTAAATTCTAATAGTCTGTGGAGGCTGACCAATTAGGTCCCAACAATTCTCACGAGGTCTGATTGAAACGTCCAAAATGAGTGCATGTCATATCATTCCAATCTCTCCGTCGACGTCCTGTCCACTGAGACCACCCGTCCTTGCTGGTTTCTAATATCACCACTATTAGAGGGTTTGTGTGTTTTACTCTCGTCTGCCAATGCAGATTGTTCCATCTTACTACTTTCATTTTGAATAATAAGTGCCTTTTCCTTCTCTTTGGAGAAGGAAATAAACCTTTTCAAGGGACGGTAGGGTATCTCATCCCAAAATTTGATTGTGAGAGACTCGGATTCAGGATTAGTCCCAGAGGCATTCAGATGCTGTCCGGCTTTCGAACCCATCCTTTTATTCATCTCCATCTTTTGCACAATGACTGGTAATGGATTCGTAGTCCAGCACTTTCCACCTGCCTGGAAACTGGAGTGGTAGGCGGTAGCACTAATTGATTGCCTGTCTGTGAGTGGTGATTTCTAGATGGAGTTGATATACTCTTGCAAGTTTTTTTTGGTAACTAAGTCCTATATCACTTCTGCTGTCATTCTATAGCACAAGCCTTTATTAAATGTAGATTCCATCAAGCTTAAAACCAATCTGTCCCCAATAAATGCTATCCCCAATTCTGGTTTTTTTGTTCCTTACTGCCTCTCTCTCGTGGCACCATTTGTGTAATCTGATTTCGGCAGAATGGGATGAGGATAAACAAAAATAGACTCATTTTGTTTTAATGTAGTGGTTTGGAGGTTAGGACTTTCTCTATATTCAAAATCCTAGAACAATCCTCGACAGACTCTTCTTTCTAATCCTTTTCGTTCATCACAAAAATGAAAACTCTGGCTGGAGATGATAAAAATAACCACAATAAAAGGATCATACAAAGTACCGAGCTCAGCCTACTTTGTTTAGAATAAAATATTCAAACTCAAATGTCAAAGAGCACGTCTATCTATCATAATCATATAGTTCCAATCAAATTTTTTTTGTTTTTTCAACATTAGTAGTATCAGATCATGGACGTGTCCACAGATTCTCCCAGAAAGGATGCAATAAGACATGGTCAGACACCAGGCATTCAAAGAAGATAGGCCCAAAAGACCTTAGCTGATCTACATATTTCCTGAAATCTGTTCTAGGAATCTCAGATAAGTGCATGTACTTCTCAGATCAAGATTCTCTGAATCGCCAGTACTAGAATAGGTCTTTTTCATCAAACATGTAATCAAAATGGGGCCCAGTTGGTACTGTATCAGAGGAGTAATGAGATTGCTTCCTAAAAACCCATCATCTCTTTGTGTAGTTAGGCCTATTTAGTCCCATAAATGTCAAATGCAGCTTTTGGGATAGGAACAATGAATATAAAAAAAAAAAAAGATTTTAAATGGACTGAAAAATTAGTTCTAAAAAATATTTTTTCTATATCTTAGGAGGGAAACTGAAGCATATTTTCTCAAATGGAAATAAGATACACCAAAAATCTCAAAAAAATAAAATAAATTAATTAAGAAAAAAAGAAAAGAGAAAACTTTAGCTTTCAAATACCTATATTCTCTCTTTGAGTAGGGCCTTTGACAATCATTTTGTAAAAGGAGATTAATGCCACTTTTTATACCCTCATTGCGAAAGTTCCTAACTTGGTGGAGCTGAAGGATTTTAGGCTCATTAGTCTTAGTGGGTTGTGTTTATAAGTTATTGTCTAAACTGTTGAATGCTAGAATGAGAAAGGTCCTTCCTCATATCATTAGCCCATTGCAAGGGGCCTTTGTGTAGAATAGACAGATTCTTTATTGGATTCTTATTGCAAATGAATTGATGACTTAAGGAAGAGAATGAGCCAAAGGGGTTCCATATTCAAAATTGATATGGAAAAGACTTACGACCATGTGGAATAGAGGTTTGTTGATTACATGTTAGGGAGGTTCGATTTTTGTGAAATATGGAGGGGTTGGATTAGGGAATGCATTCTTCGACTTTCTTCTCCGTTATGGTGAAAGGGATATCCTTCTCGGCTTTTGAAAGCCTCCAGGGGACTTTGACAAGACAATCCTCTTTCCTCTTTGCTGTTTACAATTGCGATGTGAATGTTGCGTAGGTTACTAGAATGGGTGCTAGTCTAACAAACCAATGCGGCAGAAGTAATCAACCAAATAAAATAGAACTAGTAATCTAATCTACCAGGCAATCACTACAAGAAGGCAGACACAAATTTAATGTAGAAGCCCTTATCGGGAGAAAAACCACGATCAGAAAAACCAATCACTATTGAACGGTTACAAGATATACTCACAGCTCCTTTGTCCCAGTCAGTATGTCGACCTAAGGACTGTAGTTGTTCTTACACAACTTCTCCTGTTGCCATATCTTCCCCGCCATGTACCGCTCCCTGTGCTTGATCCTCCTTGAACACCTTGAGATCAAGATGCACAATCTTCTACAAAGTGGTAGAAGCTTCAAACCTTCTAGAGCAACTTTTCAGACCAATCTCTCAATGGCTCTAGAGAAACAAGGAAATCTCTCTTAGGGTATTCTAACCTCAGATCAAGAGAGAGAATTAACTTCTTATCTTGTATCTTAGGGTTGAGAGCAACACCCTATATATAGCCCCAAATTCGTGCCTTAGCATTAGAGCACAAGTAGGACTCAAAGTGGGAAATAATGTCTCAAAAGGAAACAATTCCGTATTCAGTTATGGAAACTTTCCCATCATCCGATCAATCGGACAGAGGATCCGATCGATCCGTCCTCGAGGATAATTGAGGCATATCAGCCATCCGATTGATAGGACAGAGGATCCGATCAATTGGTCCTTGGTGGTTCGACCGGATTTCTTCTTTTTCTTCTCTTTCTTCGCTTCGGCTCTTCTGACGAGACAACCACAGTGCATTCTAAAATAAAATAGAAAATACAACTCAGTGGACCCGAAGTTTTGTCCAACCCATGAATTAGCCAACGCAATAAAATCCTAACACGATGGAAGCTTTGAGTTTTCTCTTAAGGGGGGCATGAGATAAAGGTTTCTTAAATGGTTTCAATGTTGGTTGAAATCACTCATTTGCAGTTCATGGATGATACCATTCTTTTTAATTCCTCTAGATGGGAGGAATTTGTTGTGATGAAGAAAGCCCTTAGATGCTTCGAATTGTGTTTTAGGCTGAAAATTAATTTAGCCAAGAGCATGCTACTGGGAGTTGGGTGTTCGGAAGAGCTTATTTATCCCGTAGCCTCAAAGCTATCATGCAAGGCTGGTCAATTGCCTATTTTATATCTTGGCTTGCCTACCAGTGCTAACCCCAGCTTGAATGCTTTTTGGGATACAGTTGTGGAAAGGTTTGAGAGGAAGCTATCCACTTGGAAAAGAGTTCTCTCTCTCTCTCTATGGGAGATAGCATCATGCTAATTAAAGCCATACTCTTCAATTTATCAGTATACTACATGTCCTTATTCAAGATGCCAGTGGAGGTTAGGGAGAGATTGGACCACATTAGAATAACTTTTTTTATGGGAAAGTCATAGTGATAGAAGGAAACTATAGTTAATGTGATGGTTTGAAGTCCAAATTAGGTGGGGGTTCGGCTTCGCTGGTTTGGAAGGTAAAAATTGGGTGCTCCTTGCTGAACGGTAGTGGGTATTTGGTGAAGTGAGAGATGTTTGTTTTTGGAGAAGGGTTGTTGTTTCTAAATTTGGTGAAGAAGAATAGGGTTGGTATCTGAATAGAGTCGCATAGGTATAGGGTGAGGCCTTGTGGGGTAGTATTTTAAGGGCAAGGGACTAGTCTTAAGCTTTTAGGGTTGTATTCAATAGAGGGGTGGGTTTTACAGTTTCAGATTGATGATTGGTTGGGAGTGGGTTCTTTGTTAAGGGTTTTTCCTAGGTTGTGTGTGTTTTTTTTTTTTTTTGGGGGGGGGGGGGGGGGGGGGGGGGGGGGGGGGCGCTTTTGTTAATGGGAATTTGGGCCCTTCATCAGTCTGAGGAGTCCACATTTGAGTCCTTGTGTCTTCTTTCTAGTGTGTTTATTTATAGGAATGAGACAGATGCTTGTATTTGGAAGTTGTGCCCTTCTGGCTTTTTTCTCTCTCTCTTTTGCTAGATCCTTTTATAGATTTTTGGAGAAGACTCTCACGGCAAGGTCCCCTGCCTTGCTTATTTGATTGGGTTTAGCCTTATCAAGAGTGGAGGCTTTTTATTAGTTGGAGATTTCAGGCAAGGTATCTACAGTGGATACTTTTAGGAGAAGAGGCTTGCCTTTGGAGGCTATTTCAGATTTGTGCTCTCTATGGTAAGGAGGGGGAGCAATTCATTGCCTTTTCTTACATTACTAAGGTCCTTGTTTGATTTGATGGAGGCTTGGGAGACGATTCCCTTATTTGGTTATGGTGCTACTTTATGACCCGTAGATCCTTTTGTAGTTTTGTGGTTGATTTGGAAACAGAGAAATGACATTATCTTCAAGGGGAAGTCGACTATAGTTGGGGATCTTTTTCATAGAGTGTCTTTGAGAATAGCTAAATGGGCGTCATTGAGGAGAGATTTTTAGAATATGACATTAGATGATGTCAAGCACAATTGGGAGGCTGTTTTATGTTGTGATCCTTCTAGAGTGAGGAGGACGATGTCTTGGGTTCCTTTCCCCGAAGGGGCTTTGAAATTTAATATAGATAGAGCTACAAGGAAAATTCAGGGTCGATAAATATGGGAGAGATGCTTTGAAATAGCAGTGGGGAGGTGTTGATGTTCTCTAGGCATATTGCGCTTCTGTGGCCCCCGATTCATGATCCAAGCTGGTTCAATAATCTTGTATTAATGGTAAATATCAGGATCTTTAGTTTATATCTTAATTCTTCATTGATCTTGAAAGTTTTGTGAAAAATGTCCAAAAGAATCCAAATACATCTAAAATCATTGGATTTACTCATTTACTCATGTGATAACGGTGATTTTGACTAACACGGCAATGTGTTTCACATGTGTAACATTTGCATATGTAAAACCCATTTTCCTATCATATGTGTAAAAGGCAAACGACCCCTAACAAAAAAAAGAGAGAGAGATATAGAGCTCATAACAGGTTCTTAGGGGTCATATTTCCAAAATGAATTGATTAAAAAAAAAGATCGATAAGGTTCTTATGGGGTCATATTTCCAAAAATGAATTGATGTCCCTTCCTCAAACCAACCCTGCCCACTTTCTAAGTAACTGAAAGCCTCCCATTTAGGCCATGTAATTTGTGGTATTTGGTGCTTTAGTGTGGGATTGCAACCAAATGATATTGAAGAAATGAGATTCAAGTTTTATCTAGGAATAAGAAGGTTGGAAGAATGCTCTTTTCCCCATTAGGGCTAACCTTTATTTGTTTTGTCATGATTTTCTGGAAATAGAAGGTTTTTTTATTTTTATTTTGTTGCTGGCTACTCCAACCAAGAAACTATGGTCGCCTTTCTATGCTTTTCAAGAAAAAAGTCTCGCTTTGCAAGACTAAAAATGCGTTAAGAGGGGAAAAAATGAAGATGAAAAAGAATGAAATATGTGACTGGGTTTTCCCAAGAATTACAGAGTACTCAATTGACAATCATGGGATTTACTGGATCTAGAGACCACACACTCCATGATTGGGATTGTTCATCCTACAGAACCCTTTGTTTATCGCCCACCAAATATTACTTGTGGCTATTCTTACCATTCAAGCAATACCCTTCCACAACCTGATTTTTTTATTTTCAGCTGTACAAATTCCTGAAGCAAGGTTCAGAACACTGGACCTTCTACCCATGGAATCATTCTTTCTGTGAATTAGAAGTCCATATGATGGATGGTTCTGATCATTGAAAGTGTGCACCATGTAAAACTAAGGTCTGATGATCTGGTCACATTATACTTTGCTTGTGCTAAATAAATGGCTTGTCTAACTGAGAATGGTGAGGTGGATCCTTTATCACACATGGGCCTCCTACCATTTAGTGATTTTAACTATTTCCTTTTGTGCCCAATTGAATCAATGATCAATAGGCTGGAGAAGTTAGATATAAGAAGTTCACGCAGCCAGGCCAAATTGGTAGGTACTTTGGTATCTATCTCAGGAGCATTAGTAGTCACACTCTACAAGGGCCCATCAATCTGGAGTTCATCACATTCCCTCCATCTTCATCATCGCCAACAATCTCTTCATAATTCCTTGAAAGCAGAGAACTGGGTTCTCGGAGCACTTTTCCTTGCAACTGGTTGTCTGTCTGCTTCAATATGGAATATTATCCAGGTAAAGTCCAAAAAACACACTAAGAACATAATTATATCATGTATAGGCATGCACATATGCACTGTACATGCTTCATATTTGCATCAATTCTCAACATTAGGATCTTTAAATTAGCCTGTTTATAAGAAAGAAAGTTCCAGATCTGAGTTAACTGGACAAATTCTTAGGATGCTAGGATTATCTTGTCATTCTGATCTTGGAACCATGCTCGAACATCTTAACCAAAGTAGGGTTTATGGTTTGAATTTCCTGATTATGTTTATGAACACCATGCATTTGTTGGATGTGTGCAGTTAGTGGAATTTTCACCTGCTGGAGTCCCACAAAAGGGTGGTGCCAGATTTTCAACCCCTGCCACCCACAAAGTGGCATCCCCTACCCTACCCCTCCACCCCTCCCCTCCCTGAATTGAAGGCAGTAACCCTAGATCCCCCACAGCTGCTGTCCAGAACTCCTATAGGAGACCGAAACCCTGTTTAATTATAAGATCTTCCTCATTCGACCCAATTAAAGGATAAGCTCTTCTTCAGTGCATATTTTCTTTGACTCGTGAGAACTCTGGTTAAAAGTAAATAAAATGGAAATCATTACAACTTGATATTTTCAGGCAGGAACTGTTAAAGTCTATCCAGCGGAGATTACCATAGTTGCTTTTAATTGCTTCTTTGGGACTGTACAATGTGCAATAGTCTCATTGTTTGCAGAAAAAGATCCAAGTGCTTGGAGACTGAGGCCTGATATTGAGCTTATCTCCATTGTATATTCAGTAAGTAAACGGGCAAACTTGACTATACACTTAAATTGATGATGTTAATTATATGCTAGTAATAATATGCTTTCACTCAGTGGCTGGTTCTTAATATGTGGTAGTATGATGATTATGCTGTAGGCAGTTTTTGGGAGTGTGGTCACTATCTGTACTCAAACATGGTGCATAAACAAGAAGGGGCCCATTTTTGTGGCCATGTTCAAGCCCTTGGGAATTGCCATTGCTGCTATCATGGGTGCTATCTTTCTTGGAGATACACTCTATGTTGGAAGGTATTCTCTCTCTCTCTGGCGTGAGTGCGTGCTTGCATGGGCATGTGTTTGTGGTAAGTTTTGGATTGAAACACTGATATTGACATACTAAAAAATTGGTGTCACCACCCTGCTTTAAGACTGACTTAGAGATGAGTCTATGGGACTGTGGGCTGGCCGCTGGTCCTTGCTTGAGTTTTTGGCTTGACTATATTTGCATTAAGACTGACCTTGACAATGTCGGAGTAATGCTTGTCAATCAGTTGGGGCTAGCGGAGGATATCAATTCCTTAGCCTTGGTGGTGTTTGGATGCATGGATACTGGTGTTGGTAGGGGATTCCCAACTTCTCATGAGAGGGAGGATTTCTCAAAAACTATGAACACAATCCCATGGAATCCGTTTTAGAATTCTATTGCACAATCACACGTAAAACACCCTGGAGTCCACCCAATTCCATGGTATCATTCCATACAATCAAGCTGAACGAAGCGCCGGAGGCTGGACCAGATGCATGCCCAAGGAAACAATCGGCCTAAAGAGGGATTTGTAATCTCTGAAGCATTTGTTGAACTTGTTGGTTATTGTATCCTAGCATTCACAATGACCCCATATGAAGTGGTGCAACTGTCACGATGCAAAAGCGAGCTCAGTTCCCCCCTAGTTCATTTCTTCCTCTGTCATAAAAGAGGTAAGGGAACCTTGGAAGTCCTCCATTTAATTGGCCTTATGCTGACATTGTAACATCTCGTTTGGCTGAATTTTGGTTTCTTTTCCAGGATATAGTTGGAGAAACTTTTATGAAATCAAAATACTTTTTACATTCTTGTTATAAAAAAAAAAAAAAAAAAACTTTTTACATTCTATAGCATGTTATAAAAACATTTAAAAAAAAAAACCTGGAAGAAACTAGTTTAACTAGATGTATATTATGGACTTCTGGTAAACTCATGAAAATCATAAGACTTCTAAAATTTTCAGACTGACAATATTTTGAAAATCTTGTATTATTCTTCGGATAGTTTTATTTTGTGAAATTACTGCATGAATACTGCATTTTTCTCAAATGAATACTGCAGTATTTGACAGGATTCTAAAAAATAAAAAATAGAAAAAAAAGGGAGGGAAGGGTGATACATTTGGTTTCATTTATATAACTTTTCTTTGCAGTTGCACCTTACAATGGCATACCTAAATAGTAGAACTCTTTAATCCGACCCCAAATTTATGAAATAAGGCCAAGATGATAATGATGTTGATATTTTTGTCTTTGCAGTGTTATTGGAGCACTAATTATAGCACTTGGGTTCTACTGTGTGATTTGGGGGCAGAACCAAGAGCAATTCTATGAAAAGTACAAGGGAATTGATGGTTTGGAATCATCCTCTACACAAAGAAATACTCTCTTGGAATGATGGATAGGAAGGGCTGCTTCACTATAGTGCTTCCTGCAACAGTGTACACTAGTGTTTGTCTCCTTATCTGATGTAAAACCTCATTCTGCTTGCTTGTGGGTCTAACAGTTAGTCTCAAGTCCCTGACTATTTATAGAATTGTATGTAGTTTATGTTATGTTAGGTGGGGTGGAGCCTTTAGTAGGGCCCTGAAATAGTTCAGGCACAGCCTGGACCAAGATTTTCAAACAAAGTACAAATCTAGCCAACTGCTGACCAATAGTCTCCAATCCAGCCATGGATACAACTAAAAATCCCATTATACTTTGAGGTAGATGAAATCAAAAGTTGGGACAATTTTATTCCGCTGATTTTTGCCCATTATCACTTTACAATTAGACCTTGGTCATGTCATCACCTACATTTATACAGGTGAGATCTGTCCACACATAAAATGGTACGTGTTGTTTGGACTGTGGTGCTTACCGGGGGACATGCCAATCATGGGGAGGAGGGATAGAAAGATCTCAATGAGACCTAAGTATCAAATATCAGCCCCATTAGATTAATCCAAAAGTTTAAGCTGATAAGTGAAAATCTCAAACAAGTATATAAAGTCATGTCAAACCCATTGATTGTGCGATCTAGGATGTGAGACTTGCCCAAAACTCCCCTTCACATGGAGGCCCAATATATTTTATGGACAGGCCTGCCACTTGGGTTATACAAGAACGGCAGGAACCAACTCTCCCACCTGCTATATATCAACCCAAAAATGGAAATGGGTTGAGCTACTCTGTGAACTATAACTTTTTGTGGGGTAGGGACCTTGCAAGATGAGGGTGTTTTGTGTTGGGAGTCTTTTTGTTGTTCTCCTGCTTTCTGTTGGTCGCTGCCGCTTCTGTTTTTTACAAGTAATGAAGTGCTCTTTACCCAATAAAAAAAAAATGGAAATGGGCCTTTCACTTCTGTAGAAAACTAACCCTAAGGGGTTGGTCAAGTGGTCAGGACCACGGTTCCTCGCTCTTTTGGGAGCTAAAGGTCTTGGTATCGACTCCCGGTTCCCCCCTCTTCAGGAACCGAAGGTTGAGTCTACTTGTGCTACCACCTAGGGCCACAGGGGTTTTATCCGGCTTCTCTCTGGGTTCAGAGGGAATAGTCCAGCCTAAAGGGTTGAGAACCCTCCGTTAGCAAAAAAACCTTCTGAAGAAAACTTATTGTACAAATGTGCTTGAAGAGTTTGATAAAGTTTCTATTAGGGGATTTTTCTCTCGTGGCAAAAAATCTATTTAGGGTTTCACAATCTAAATGATCTGTTTATTTTTCTCTACCAAGAATTTCTTCAGCTTCCTCTTTTTGTTTGTTCACAGATACTTTGAATATGAAAGATTTTCTCTGTTGCAGTACTGTTCCTGTTTGCTTTTTATGGGCTTCAAATCCCAATCTTCAGATGTTCTTAGAAATGACTAAATTAAATTATCATCTTTTAGGGCCAGCTGGATTGTAAAATTTTCAAATTGCAACATTTTGTTTCCCTGTGCTTCTAGTCTCTCTTCTTCTCAGTTGCTTGATACATTCCTTTATATGTTTTCTTCCAAAAAAATGATATGTTGTTCAAAGGACTGATATGCAATCTCCAAAACTTGATATGCTCAACTCCTGGGCTAGCCCAAGCCGGATGGGAGCATAGCTTGCTTTGGGTCAGGTTTTGCTCTTCTTCTTTTTTTTTTTAGGTTGGGCCTAGATTTAGATTTTTATCCCATTTAAATATGTAGACAGGGCTTGGATTAAGTTATGGAAAGCTTGAAGCCCAGCTTGGTGCGGCTCAAATAAGTTATCTATATAGTTTGGTGACTAATTTACCCGAACAAGTTATTAGAAGCCCAAACAAGTGATGGAAAGCCTGGCCCTTTCCCTTAATTGACTAGGCCTTGTTTTTTTAGTGGAATTTCCGCAGGAATTCACCGTGTCCATAAATTCCTAAACATGATGTGACATATTGTCCCCTGAAATTTCTAAATTCCGTGTTTCCTCACTAGCATTTCTGGATTCTAGTCACATGAAATGTCTATTTTGACCTCTAGTAATCCAGAAATTTCACTCCCTTTGCATTTTGGTGGAATTCTTGAATGCTTAAGTTCAAAGAAGCATCCAAGAATTCCACCAAAGAAGCAACCTGCAAGCTCGAGCAAGGCACTCAACTCCCAATTCAGGCCTAGGCTGGATACAAACCTTTATTTCTAAAGTGTGATCAGGCCTTGATATGTCTCAGCCCGCCCCAGGCCATGAACAACCCTAGTAAACATCTCTCATTAATCCAAATTGTTATGATTGATGACTATATAATGCTCATGTAATTGGCAGAAAACCCTAGTTTCAAAACTTCTATTACATGTGTAACTCTGCACAAAAAGACAAAAATAAATGCATTTAAAGTATGAAAAATGGATAAGTGAAGAAGAGAGGATACTAATATAACAAACATATGGCTAGAAATTGAACTGTAGATGCAATAAAGAATAAGGATGATTTTTAATTGAGAAATCAGTTGTGATAGGCATTCTAGTTGTGATATTGTTATAATAGTGATGATATTGCACTTTTTTTAGTAATTTACTTGTATAGTGAACTGAAGGGAATAATTAAATCAAAAGGTCCTAAATCACAAAAAACACAGCTTCTTTTACAAAAAATAATTAACAGATGGCATTAAATGATAAAAAAACACCTTCCTAGAAAAGTAAAAAAGTTAGCACTAAAATGAAAAAAAAAAAGGCTATAACTTGGGAAAGATGTGCTTCTTGAGTCCTCTAGCACTTTTTATTTGACCCTCATCTTCTTTTATTTTCTCTTCACTTAATCCTTTATTTGCATAGGTAAATTAACCAAATAGCCTCAAAATATGCTCACTTTTGCAACTCTTTGACATAAATGTAAAATATCTATTATTATCAAATTCGATTTTAGTTATATTATTTGTAAGTTTATTTGTACAAATATTATTAGGTGGAGACGTTGATTCATAGCAAGGAATATTATGCCAGCTTTAAAATTAAGCTCCCATCAAAGCCTGCTTTTGCATTGGCCCTTGTGCTAATTATTACTGATGTGATCACTATCTACCAATTAAATTCCTGTGCCAGAATAACTACACTCTTTTGATGGGTCAACGGAGGATAGGGAGTACTTGAACACATGCCACCTAACCCATGAATTTGATGGTCCCAAATGGATCATATCTTTAAACTTTAAGAAAGTGTGTCCAAACTAACAGGAGGAGGAGGGTGCCTGCTCCCTGCTCCCTGCAAATATCTACCCACTGTATTAGATATCATTGATATTTGTGGCTAGGGTGCAGCCTCATAGGCCTAGTGAGGCATGTAACAAAATTAGGGTTGCAAACGGTCGGTTCCGGTCTTAGTCGAAGGTGAAACTGGAACCGCTAAGGAAAAGGTAAAATTGGATTATGACCGAAATCATTTTGGAACAGGTTTCTTGGTTTCAGATATGAAATCAGAATCATATATGGGACGGGCCTGGATCCAGGTCCAGGTTTAGGTAGAGAATGATATTAAAAATAAAAAAAACATGATTTTTAGGGGAGATCTTCGAAAATTGAGGTAATATGTCGGATCTCGAGTCCACGGATCCGAACCAAGGTGAAACTAGATCCCAACCCATTTACTTATCGGGGTCTAAATAAGGACACAGACCCGGTTTTTAACGGGTCAGAACCTCCAGGTAATCGGAGAATCGGGTACCAATTTACATCCCTAAACAAAATACAAGCTATACCCAAATTACAAGTGGGTGAGCTCGAGTCCAACCCAATTGGTAAATGCCCTATTAGATTGAGTCAGGTTGTATATTATATGTAAGTCGAGTTAAATTTGGGTGTCCAAAAATAAAGCCCGAATAAGCCAAACCCAGATTTTATTTTTTGATTGGGCCAGGTTCCAGTTATTCTGACTCGGGTAGCCGGCCCAAGTTGCATGGCTATTGGTGAATTAGGCTATGTCATCAGGGAGTGGCAATTTTCGAATTGACCTGCGAGCCCAACTTGAACCTGGCCCATCAACTCAAGATTCAATGACCCTTTTTTTTTATTTACAAGTTTGGTTTACATTTCGGATCCAATTAAAAAAATGGGCAGGGTTTGGCTAGAGTTCATATTTGCTATTCAACTCACCAACCCAACCCAGCCCATCAATCCATTGCAGGGGTTCACCAAGTGAACGTACACATGACCTATTAAATAAAGGTTTCAGGTTGACCTTTTTAACTTGTATGGTGGTTTCAAGCTAGAACTATAAATTGGGCCTCAATCCTGCTAATCTAATCCGAGTGGATCCAACGTGAATCCAACACCAAATGAAAAATTAATATATATTGTAATCTACTTATATATTACACATTATAAACTATCTTGTAAGAGTTATTCGATCCGGTGAGAATCATCCCCACATAGTACAATGTGAACTCACTCTGTTGGACCCACCTGAGGCAATGCCAATCATGGCTTAGGTGGGCGATGAAATGATCTCGATGATATCCAACGGTTTACAAAATATCATCTCAATAGTATATTTTTTAGCTCAGTTGGCCTAAGACCACGGTTTGCACCTGGAGGTTGTCAGTTTGAAACTGCACTACTACACTGAGACTACAGGAGAGTTTACCCGGCTTTCCACTAGGCCCGGCGGGATTAGCAAAAATAAAAAAACCCTTAATTTATGGGACTCAATCTTAGTGGCTTTTTAGAAGGCATCAATATTTAGGACTCAGTCCAACTGGAGAGTGTCAATTTTTGGCTTGTGGCAGTTCTTAATGTGGAGAATGTGTGGGAAGGGTGACTTGATCATCTGTGATCCAAGTAAACAAAATCATAAGCTGACTACACAGAATCCTGCAGACTGTTTTCATCCAAATATTTTCTCTTTATGCTATACATTGCATGTGTGTCAAGTGGATAGGTGAGCATTTAAGAATGGACCTATTAGGAATGGCTCCTTCTCTGGCAGGATTCGAACCTGGGTACGCCATTTTTTTGGGTTGTGCGGACTTAATTACTTCCCACTTGTATGGGTGTCTTTCCTACTTATGCGGACTCTTTTCCCACTTGAGTGGTTTGTCTGGTCGCAACCCTCTTGTGTAAAAAAAAAAAAAGAATGGACCTATTGGACACAGACCCTATTACCAGTTGAGTCGAAATCCATACCCTGCATTTTTTTCTATCTTTTTTTTGTGTGTTCAGTGTGTGTGAGTGTGTTATATGTGTTTGGTCTCTGGATAATCCAATAACATAGGTCCATAGACTTCCTCATTTTCAATCTCAGGTTGACATTATTGAGTCTATTCATTAGTAAATATGCCACCCATACTTTTCTAACCTTATTCAGCCCAAGACACTGACCCACTTGTATCTGTAATCTGATCAGGTGGCCATGGCTCCTAAGACATGTCTGTGAGGTGCAATCAATGGATCCATTACTAACCTGTCGTATTGACAGCTCACCAATGTCTCCTTTCTATATGATGGGCAGCCACCACGAGGAAAAGGACGACATTTGTATCCAAAAGAGGCGATATTTCATGTCCAATACAACTAGTGCTGAGCTGTGAGCCTACCATCCCTCTTCCCCACTGCACTGTTGCTTGCCAGCTTCTTCTCTTTTCAGTCTTCACCCTCCCTTTCTCTTTCACTTAAATGCCCTTGCCCAATCATAACATACATGGATTATTTATGGGGTATGCAGATCCTACCTAAACTTATGTAGTGGGGATGTATTCAAATTTCAAATACAGTATAAAAGTTTTTTTTTTTTTTTTTGGCAAAAGCAGTATAAAAGTTGTTGGATACAGGTTTGAGGAGTAAATTGGCTGACAAGTAACCACACATTGATTGAAGCACAGGTTTGATCAGCCATTTGGTGGGGCCAACTATGATTAAAATAAAAATTGACCCAACACTCACTAATGCATGGGAGTTCTTTGACTTGGATGGTTTGGATTTAATAAGGTAAAGCTCCACTGAGACAAGGTGAAGGAGATAGATGGAGTCCTTTTTTTTTCACTTGGGTTCATGGGTAGACTACCTAAACCTACAGGGCCTAGATCAATTCTTGAGTGAGAGTTGGAGCTCTGAGACATCGTTAAGATTCATGAATAGATAGAGAATTTCAAGTGCAGCAAATGTGGGATGTTCTTAAATCATTTTGGGAGCAATAAAGCTTTGGGTTTAGATGTTGAAATTGCCTATTAACCCCTCTGGAGATTTTGATAGGTTTGGTTGGCGGATCAAAAATAATATGGCATTGGAGCCAAACCAGTCTTAAATTCAAATCCTAAGAGGAACTGCTCAAAGTTAAACTAAGGGGGAATATTGTAAAGTATTTTCTGTTGCATCAACTAAAGCCTCAAAAATTTAATTGGAGTGATTAGCTTTGGAAATTTAGTGCTAGATGGTTAAGTAAATCTTCTTGAGTTTAATATCTTAACTATTGAAAGGTTGAGTCTCATAGGAGAGGTTTGGTGTTCAAAGTCAACAGAGTAGTTGGATAAGATTTTTTCTCTTTTAAGAGTGGGTCAAAGGTGTTTTTTGTTTAGAAGAATGTGGGTTGAGACAAATCTTTTCAATTTAAATTCTCTGCACTTAATTACAGGGGTGTCTCCAGATGTTGTCTTTCGCACAGAGTATTTCTTACATATAGGGGGCACAGTGAATTGGGCAACAGTTCACTCTTTCCGGGCGAGGTTGTAAACTAGCCAAGATTAGCATAGCTTTGGCTTTGCTAGAACATTTAGCCCAGCATGAGCTTGCTTGAATTAAAGCCAAGTTACAGTTGAGAGTGCTTACCTAAAGCCTAGTATGTTGGAGCAAGTCATCCTGGAACTCTTTACCCAAAAGAACCTTGGAAAATATTTTAGTTTCCACCTTCTGAATATAGAGAAATTAGCATAAGTTTCTGTGTGCGCGTGTGTGTATATATATATTAATTATTATTGTATCCCAGCCTGTGGGGGAGCTCGGGTGAGGTGGTGGAACTCTCTGGTTAGGAGAGATGACCTTTGGTGAGGTAGCACAACCTCGGGTGCTGGGCCCTGAGCCCTCTAGCAAGAGAGCTGAGGTAGTGGAACCCTGGAGATGCCCTTTGGTGAGGTGATACAGCCTTGGGTGAGAAAAGCCATTTGTCTAGGTTCGAACCCTGAGCAGGCAAGTAAAAACTACACCTCTTACCACTAAGATAAGAGGCCATTCTTGCATACACGTGTATGAGAGAGAGAAAGTAAAGAGCGCTTAAAACGCCATTGTGCAACTAGTGTATGCACATGTTTCATGAAGTGCCAAACTATTTGAAATATTTTTTTTAATTAAATTATAATATGTAAAATTTGTAAGAACATCTCCAATAGCTTTGCAACGCCATTAAAGCAATGACCATCAGTAGTAGATTCATTAATTGAAATTAAAAATTGTTTCTGTCTTTTTCGTAATGATTGTCTTCCCAAAAAACATAATATAGAACATGCATATTGAGGCTCAAAACCAAGTATGTTCTCATGCACTACTACTCATGTTTGTCAACCAAATTTTTAAGGAAAATTCTTTTGCTTTTCACAAAATTATGGAAAGCCTATGTGTTAGCAATTGTGAATCTCCAAGGATTTGGGTCAACTGTGATCCCCAATTTTGAAGATTCTCAAGTTTGACCCTCCCCATACGATGTGTAAATCCTCATATATAAAAAGAGGATAAGATTCTTAAATCTAAAGATTCCTCACATGTTGTCAAATGTGACCTACTCAGCTATACAAGTCCTCAATAAGTAAAGCGCCCTTCCAGGGCAACAAGGAATCCTCACATGTTACAAAAACTGACCTCAAGTTTCAATTCAAATTAACACTAAGAAAAGTGCATGATCTCGTGTGTGTGTGTATATAGAGCAGGGCTCTCTTAAGCTGAAGTTTACCTTATTTTAAACTGGAATAGTGCCGGTCTTACAAATCAAATTTAATTATATCTGTTTTTTGCATGATAAAACTAGAAAATTCAATTATAATTAAATTTATCTTGATTTTGGAGACGATCATCGTGCAAAAAATAATGATAATTGACTTTAATTTGTGGGACCTAACACTATTTCAGTTTAGTATAAGATAATGTTCAGCTTAAGAGAGCCAGTTATATATATATATATATATATATATATATATATATGACATAAGAAATTTTCTTCTATAAGACTCTAATGGGTGGTGCGTGATTTTCAATCCCCACCATCAATAAAAAAGTTGAACCCCACCCTATTAAATGCTCTTACCAATCCTAGGAGTCTTTAGGTGAAAATCAACCAGGTATCATTTATGTGGGTATCGTTGGACTGTGGTGGCTTGATTACCCCCACACGTTTTGCCCATAGAGCCACAACTACTCTTAGGGATAAGCACAATATTAGTCTCTTTAATCACAAAATGCATAATCGGAGAGTCATTTCCCCAACTTAGATGGATAAACCCAACCTCTTGAATATTTATAAATATGGATACTGAGATCCATGAATACAAAGAAGAGAGATCTGGGAAAGAAACCATCCAACCGGCGATTTCCAGCCCCAAGATGACTTCTCTCCATACTTTGCAATGTGTAGATCCATGGTATTAGATCCCAAATAGCCAATTTGTAGTTGTGTGTGTGGAAAATGATTTTAAAATCTTTAATACAACATGTATTCAAGCGTATCACAACCTAATGATACCCTACCATAGCAAGAGCCCATGGCACAGTGAAAGGTGCCCACTGAGGAGTTTTGTTTTTCGAGCATTCGGTTTAACTTGTAGGGTCACCCAGAGGCACCATATTGATCATTGGGGGAAAGAGTGGGGTGAAAAGGTCTCCTCATAAATAAGAGTTAGGGAAAAAAATCATCATCACCAAATTATCATCACCTTTGACTTAATAAGTTACACAATATTTCAACTATTACATTTTTTTTTTTTTTTTGTGGTATGAGGTTCAATAAAATCTGAGTGGTTAAATAAGTTTCAAACTATGGACTAATGACTGTGAAAGGGGTAGACTTATCAAAATTGAGTCCAAGTTGGCCCATAAGGTGGCCTACCATATATTATCATCCCTCTTTGGAGTAAAATATTGGCTACTCAAATGTTGTGCATTCTACAATAACTCTTCTTCGGGGCATTATTTATGAAAATGTCTTCATCCTCCGAGACAAACTCTACATCAATTGAAGCTAATCTCTGAAATCTAAACCACTCAAAAAGCCCAACCACACTGTTCATTGGCTTTGGGCCAAATTTCACTCTTATTGAAATTAGGTCTATTAAGTAGATTGATCATGCCTAAGATACATGATGATTTGAATATAAATGGGGGCAAAATTGCTTCTATTATAGAGTTGGATTGAGGTGTGTGTTGCAGATGGCCTATAGGACTGCTGGCATAGAGAATCAGACAGGAAGTCTCAATTACAAAGAAAACTTATTTTTAATTCAAATCTCTCCTCCTCTGAATGCATTGCACGTGTTAGTATAGTCTGTACACATTAAATTAGTATCTAATTATCACAAGTTGTTTGTGCTTTTTTGTACAATCTGATGAAGATATGGAGAACAATTTGAACAATGTCATGTTTCCTATTTACAGCGAGTACTGTCAGAGGGCAGTGGGGAACATGCTGTTTTAAAACAAATGTTTAGGCAATGGAATACATGAGGCACCCAAATTTTAATATTCAACACTCAAATGAGAGTTAAGAGAAGTGAGTGATTTTGTTTGCCGCTTGAATTTGTGTACATAATTGGCCCATGGCACAAGTTTCTCTATTACACTAATCATATGTGAAATGTAGCCATAGGGTGGGGTTCCTTTTGAATTTACATGACGACGGACTCAAACTAACACATTCCCACACATTATGCATGTCCATAACCGACTGCTCTGCAATTGAAACCATGGTTTAAAATCTCGGTCTTGGTCGCAGTATCGACCCGGCCGAAAAACCGATATGATATCGGTATCGGTCGCAGATATCGGTCCGTCGCGATGTGAATTTTTTTTAATAAAAAAAAATTCGCAAAAACATTCAAAAAATCCAAAATGTTAGAAAATGCTGGAAAACAATATTTTTTTCATTAGTAACAATAATAAATTAAAATCTCGGTCACCTTAAGTTATGAGTCCTGTCTTTGTCGCATTTCGCTGTCTTCTCCAGTATTTCATATAATGCAACCATTATTGATGTTAATAATCAATTTATTAGTGTAAAATATAAGAAAATAAAGATAACATAATAATTATCTATACATTATTAAGAAGCTATTAGTATTTATTATTTAGTATCATAAATACTCAACCAATTTTTTTTACAAGTAGAAGATTTAAAAAAAAACCATTTTTTACACCAAAAATCATGTTTATAAGTAGATCTAGCATGAAAGTGTGTAGATCTAAGTGAATAACACAAAACAAACCCAAAAATGACATGCCAATGATTGTTTCATTCATTTCTATGCTTTATCTAAAAATAAAAAACACATAATAGTAAAAATAAGGAAGTTAATTTGATTTTCTCTTACTAAATAAAATGATTTCTTCAAAAAATAGTATTGGAAGTTGGAAATATATAAGAGAATGAGGTATGGAGACATGGCTGCTCTAAGGAGATGAGGGAAGAGGAGGAGAAAATGGAAAAATAGGAAAAAAATAACAAAAAATCAAGGTTTCTGAACATTACTTCATCTTAGCCGATATTTTTAAAATATCGGCCGAGATATCAGTAAAACCGATATTTTGACCATATCGGCCGATATTGACCGATATTTTGCCGGACTCGTATCGCGGCAAAATATCGTCGCGGTATCGGCCGATACCGGTACATATCAGCCAATATGAACCGGTGTCTTTCGAGATTTTAAACCATGGTTGAAACATATAGAGAAATTATTTCATGAGTGGGTAGGGCCCGGTCTTTTGCAGGATACACAAGAAATCCTGTTAAAATTAATATATATGAATTTCCCGGCTGCTATTATGTAGCTAGATTCACAAATGTTCAAATAGAGATGTTTTAGTGGAGCTCAAATCTCCTTTGTAGAAAAAAGAAATGCTCAAGTACCCTAACAGCTCAAGTACCCCAACATTTTGAAAGCTAAAATCCGAAGAATTATACAGGCCCTTGGGGATGGATTTCTTGAATTTCACATATCAAACAAATAACCCCAAGGTAGGTTCCACACAATCAAAATTATATATATAGTTCATCATCAACATTGCACTGAGCAACTAGCATGGAAGCACTTCTTTTCTTATTTTTATGTGATAGTTTGATGATATTTTATACTCAATGAACCTCGTGCCCATGCCGTTTTTTCAAGTTAAAGACCACGTAATCCACTTGCCAACAGGCCAACATTCTACCTGTCGGTTTATAGGGTGGATTGGAATGAAAAATGTACAAAATGAAGAACAAAAGAGTGCTTTTACTTCTTTCATTTTATTGTTTTGACCCTTAAATTTTATTTCATTCCACTTGGCGCTACAAACAAACAACTGAGTTGTGTTGGACCTCTTTATGTTTGTTGAATTTTAGTTTATATTATATCTTAATTGATAAATGGGTCCAAAAATGACTCTTTACTCGAGTGGTAAGGAACGTCAGTTCTTACCTTGTTGTCCATGTTTAAATCTGGGTACATCAGCTCTTTCTATTTGTATGAGCTTTTTTTTTTTCTTATAGGGCTTCTTCCAATTTGATTGAGCTACCTTTCCATATATATGCGGGCTATTTCTTAGGTCCAGCCCCCTTAGGTGGGTCAAATTTTTTTATTTTTATAAATGAGTCATCTAATCAAGTCCACTCTTGCCCTTTGACCCGTCAACCTAATTCTTGAGGGGACCTAAATTGTACTAGAACGTATGACCCATTGATGCAACCTGAACCTACCTTATTTATTATTAAGACCTCCACAGCTGACCTCTGTGAATTGTGAAATACTCTAAAACCACTTTTTTTTTTTTCAGAAACCTCATTAAAATATCATTCACCAAACATCAAATCAACACTTGCTCGAGAAAAGAAGAAGCTTTTATTTAAAATTGCCCCAGCAATCAACTTGTCCTAAAAAGAAGAGAGAAGGTGGGCAAGAAGTTTATCACTCCTAATGCATACTGCAATATACACATATATATATATATATATATCCGAGTACTTTATAGAATTTTTTTTCAGAATTTGGTCATTTCTCGTGAAGGGACTTCGCAGATTATACAACACAAATTCGATCTTTTCCCCACTTTTTTATTTTCTTTATACTTTTTTGGACAATGCTAGTATCGCTCCTCGCATCTTCTTCTTCCTAGGCTCTTCCAGGAAAAACTGTGAAGACAAATTTTCCACTATTTAAATTGGCTGAAAAATTACAAATATAGGTTTATCCTACCGTGCCTCTCTCTCTCTCTCTCTCTCTCTCTCTCTCTCTTATGGATGGGTTCATGGGTTGCGGGTAAGTTCTACATAATAATGTATGAAGGCAAGATTGTTATTAGAGTCATTCTTTCATGTTATGTCTGCCATTTTTTTTCTTTTTCGTCTCTTTCACTTTTCAAGATAAGCCTTAAGAATATGAAAAGAAAAAAGAAAGAAACTATATATTGGTTGGTAGTAATCTTTTTATAAAGCATGCGATATTAATTTTTCTAAGATGATTAGGAGAAAATGGAGTGGGGTGGATAGAGAAATAGTAGGAGAAAAGGAAAAAAAAATAAGAGGAAGAAAAAACAAAAGGAGTTTTATGTTTTTAAAAAAAAATTGCGTAGAACGACACTAGCATTGCTCTTATTAAATACTAGTGTTGCTAGCTTCACACCCTTTATTGTTAAAGAAAAAAACAGAAGAGGTCCTGCCAAACCTCATTTGTACGGTATAATCTACAGAAATCCTTCGCAAGAAATGGCTAAATTCGAAAAAAAAATCCCGTAAATTCCTCTATATATATTAACTGTAAGTTCTTGAAGAATGGAGCCTCTTCCATCATTTATCATATGAGATGAGAAACATATTACTATGCATTAGGTAAAGTAGAATAGAATAAAGGGCAAAAAAAAACAAAAAAAAACTCCTCTCCCCATACCTCATTAGCACATATACTTCCTTACTCCCCATACCTCATTAGCTCATATACTTCCTTACCTGCATTAATTATTGCATGTACTATGCAACTAGGTATAAAATCCAGAAATACCCTCTCAGATATTTTGGTATGCATCGTAAATCTGTCCAAGTCCAAGGTCATTATCCCTTCCCCTTCCTCTATAAAGAAAGCTTCATGCCTGACTTACTCTTGCCAACTTAAGCTTTCTCTCTCGCTCAGAATCTCAGATGGCATTACGTGCTCTACTTCTTGTAGCAGTTGTGCTGTTCTTTGTCTCTGAGGTAAGAGAGTGGTTGAATGAATACTTTTTTCTTGTGTGTTTTTTGAAATGGGATTTCTTGTTTTGCCTAAGAAAACAGAGATATGGGTTTTCATGAATCTTTGCTTGATGTTGTTTGAACAGGTTTCCTCCCTCTCCATTTTGCAGACAAATAATGGAACAGCAGAAATAGGTGGGTCTTTTACTTCCTTTTTGGGTTTGGAGATGAGAAAACAGTTTTCTTTATGTTTTTCTTCTTACCAAAGAGACACTGCTTCTCAGTGTCTCTCTTGGAACTCTGAAGCAGTAGTTATATTAATATTCTGGTTTCTCCTTGAAACTTGGAAGTGCAAGTTTTCCTTTTGTTTAGAGATAATGGTAGGAGAAGCAGTGGGAAAAACTTCTTATTTATTTTATCTATGTTGGGGTTGTTTGGAAGAGAGAATGAAACGTGTGAAGAAAACAGCACAGTTTGAAATGTTTGCAGTTTTCTGATTTTCTCAACCTCCATTTCTCCACTTTTTCTACTCATCCAAACATGCCTAAATGCCTAAATATTTTATCTTAGCCTCGTCCATTGTCACTGTAGAAATGGCCCTTGTGTTGCAATAGTGCTCATGGATGCGAACAGGTGTTCTTAACATGTGGATGGCCCACCCTTGTCTGATCCATATTCCTATCCATGTATAAGCAGTGGCCCAAATTTAGGGAGTGATATACTTGGTCATGGATCAAAGCTCTAGCAGAGAAATCTGATCGATCGGACGGTGTATGTGAGAAATTTTTCCCAGATTCAGTTGCTAAGTGTGATTGATCATGTTGGTGGGCCTCACAAAGGTTGAAAAGAGTTGTACATACACCCACCCAATAGGTGTTATCCTTTCTGGGACCCACTTTGGGAAGGGGGGTTTTCATGGTTAATGCACGAGTGAAATTTTGACGTATGTGATCAGGTTCAAGGTGGGCCCCACTCGTGTAAATGAGTTTGATAGATGTGAGAGGACGGCAGATGATGTTGTGACTTGTGTCCTGTCTTTTTCATGTGCAGATTGTGATGGGCTGTGTGCCGTGAGGTGTAGTCTGCACTCGAGGCCGAACAGGTGCGCTCGTGCGTGCGGCACTTGCTGCCTGCGGTGCAAATGCGTGCCTCCAGGCACCTCAGGAAACAGAGAAGTGTGTGGGGTGTGCTACACAGGCATGACTACTCACAGAAACCAGACCAAGTGCCCTTAGTTCTTACCAACCCATGCTAAAAGAGTCCTTAGTTCTTACCAACCCATGCTAAAAGAGTCCTCTCTCTCTCTCTCTCTCTCTGTCTCGTGTGTTTGGTGTATTATGTCTCTGTTTATGTGTAGTTGTCTTGGTGAACTTGAGCAATATAAGGTGTTTTGTGTCTTGTGATGAGATGTAGTCTCTTTCTCTGTTGTATGCGTGGGTTATGAAATGGTATGTAAGATTAAATTGGATTAGCAGGGAAATGGTGAGATCTATTGGTGTGACTCAGGTTTTATTTTAGCAGATGAGGTTTCTCTTGGTGCCTTTTGTTACATTCTCTCCACAAGTCATTAATTACTAACTCTTGGTGCCTTCTTTTACATTCTCTCCACAAGTCATTAATTTAGACTGAGGCAGTGGAAACACTCCCCCAAATTTCTATTAAAAAAAAAAAGAAAAGAAAAAGAAAAAACCCACTTGAGATTAGAATGATGGGTTGGTTTTAATGCTAACCAATCCTATAAAAATCTTGAAGGCATCTAAGTAGAGACGGGAAATACTTTACAGGAAAGTGTTATACAGGGAAACCTATAAGAAAACTGAGATGGGAGTTTAGATCTCATCTAATGGAGGATATTAAGAAGATTGAAGGAATATGATGATGATAAGTTTGTTATGTTAGGATTGGATTATGTTATTTTAATTTATGATGTGATTAACGATATGATTAAAATGTTGTGATTGGTCCTTTTGTTTTGTTAATGGGGGGTTTTTCAATTCTTTGGGCTGGTAAAACTGGTATCCACCACGTAATGGCACTAGTGGGCTTAAAATTCGGTTTATGAAAGAGGGAGGAAATGATCGACATGAAAACCTCCAGCACCCAAAAAGAGGAACAGCGGGTGGCCCCTCGGCCAACTAGTTTTAGGTTAAGTTCTACTGTATAAATATCCACATTATTATCAATGAAAACACCACATGATATACTCCAATTTTAATCACATCATAATCATTTTTACCTAATCCTATCCAATTCCGACTCATCATTAGTGTAACCACTTTCTTAAAATAAAATATTCCCTATTACTCTCCAGCTATTGGCTTAAACAGTGACTATTTTGATTCAAGAGGGGCAAGTACGTGTGTGAATCTGATGGGATAAGAATTGGACAGGTCATTAGTGGGAAACTGAAAGGACTCAAGAGAATGAGTGCTCGAGATAATTCACTTTGAGAAATCGGCTATTGTAATGTAAAATATCAGCCTGATCAAATGCTGCAATGAAATACTGCCTTGATACTTATCATTCACTTTTTTAGTCTCTTCAATCATAAGCATACTGATTTTTCCATACATCTGGTATCATGTCATGTGGTCAACCCACCTATGACATTTCAAAGCCTCAGCAAGCAGGACTCCTTTGTTGAAATAGAAACCTGACATGTTACCAGGAAAGGATTATATGATTTTAGCTGTCTATGAAAGGTCAAAAGTTTCTGATTATGACATGAAGTCATGAAATTAGCTGTCGGTAGATGAAGGGAGGAATTGCTACGATAACCATCCAACTCATTGGATCTGTTTGTCAAGGAAGTATTCCACATAAACATCCTTACCTGTAAGCTCCTGATCAGTATTTCTACAGTAAAAGAATATTTTTTTTTTTTGGATATTGAATGTGGTTTTACATCTGACATTTGCCCCCACAACAGTCGAGCTTCAAACATTTTTGGCATAACTGTTGGTACAATTATGTGTGATATCGTGCTCTAAGATATCGCAATGCGATATCACTCGGGCCTGGGATATCGCACGGGGTAATATTTGTGATATCGTACTGCTCTTGAATATCACACAGTATTTTATGTGCAATATTATACGAGGGAAATACGTACACTTAAATCTCTCATGGGCAAATGTAAGGGCAACTCTCAAGGCAATATCACCTTTTTTTTTTCAGAGAGAAATCTTATTCAGACAGAAAAGATAAAGACTATAAAGCTGACAACCATTTCCGGACAAATTCCAAACCATACAACGTCACAATCACCAACAAGAGCAAGTTTGTTTTACCCATGAGCAGCCAATTGAGGAAGGTTAGCGGTGACAATTGGGTTGCGTCTAGTATTTATGTTGGCCCCATTCAATTTTTGGGTCTGGTTTGGGTGAACTTAGTTGTAGTTTTGTACATAATGTGGAGATATGGGCGCTTAAGGCGTGATTAACTCACCCTCTCATCAAGTTACCTCCACACACACTACCCTCATGAATTGGCGTAACTTAAACTTGGCATTCATCCGACCATCACATCGGACCATCACAGTTAGATGAAAATACCCAAAAAAATAAAAATGATGCCACACAAAACCATGAAATATTAAATTTGTGGGATGAAGATCAAAGAGTTAGGATGATCAAAGGGGTTGATATTTTCCACAACCATAGGTCTCTTTAAGACCTTTCCATCCTCTGACTCCACCGTGATTGCCATGGCACTAGGTGGGTCATATAGGGTTCATCACACCATCTTGTTCTTCAGACCAAATTAACTCCCATTGTGTATGTGTGTACAATTATCAAAACTAGTGCCCTTTTGGTCATAGTGGTGAGAGTCACTATGGCCGTCCTGAAAAAAAAAATCTTCTAGAGATCTAAGGGAAAAAATGGCTACCCAAAAGGTAGAGGGTGTAGAGAAGGGGCCTGTGGATTCCATTGCCTTCAGTCCGATCTAAAACAGAGATGCAGGATGTCTCTGATACTTCTCAATGGTGCCAATCACCAATCACAAAAAGTACCCTGCAAGCTCCATGTAGGTATGCAAGTGCACACACCCATAAGGAAGGAGAAAGATGAAGAGAAGAAAAGAAGAGAGGGGTTGTCTGACCAAGGCCAAATTCTCACCTAGTTAGAGTCCGCGTAAGGAGTGGTATAGGATTTTCAATCCAACTGTTGGGGAAAACTGGTCCCAAGACACCAAGTTTCTCATGTGTCAAGCCTGTTTGTTTGCGGGTAGTGTTAAATAAAATAAAATCGAGTGTCAAATTAAGAAGAGAATAAAGTGAAGGGAGTTGGAATTAAAATTACATTTTTTTTTATATTTTATGCAACTAAAGTGGAGAGGGCGCCTTACGGAGAGTTGAAAATAAAAAGCTCATTTCGAACAATTTACGAACTGCTAGCGAACTTTTCCAGTAGAATTAATAAAAAAAATAAAAAGAAATTATCTACTAAAGTTCACTAACTGATAAATTAGTTAATCAAACTAGTTAAGCTTTTAACTCTGAATTAAAAGAATTGAAAAGCGAATTAAATGAACCTACTCCAATCAATTTTCTAACTAAACTATGTTTTGAATTACGAATTGCAAACTCGAATGTGAATTAATTGAACAGAAGCTAAACCCAAATAGATGACCATCAGTCTGATAAATAATATAAAATAAAACAAAGAAAAGAAAAGGGGAGGGTTAATTTTCACATGGCTTTTGCAAGTGCAGAGAGGGCCCATTTGGTCATGGGCCTCTTGTGGGCTGGGTGCTAGCACCCGTGGCCCATGCAGGCCTGCTGACCTATTCTAGGTCTGTTTCGGTCAAGCTATTAAGAAACCTTTTAGTTCAACGCCATATTTCTAAATCTCAGCTGTCTTTTTTTATTTCTAGTTAAGTTGGGCTACTAGTCTAGGATTGACACTTTCACTAAACAACTCATGGATCAGTCCTTAGTCATAAGATGTCAACACCACTCAACCATGGTTGGTTCGCGGCCAGAGACAGACATAACATATAACTTGGGCAAGACTTGAGCAAGCACAGTACTAACCAACTCAGCCATATTATAAACCTAGTTGAACCAATCATCCATCATCGTCCCATTTGAGATAGTTTGTGCATGTCCAATGCATGCAGGCCATTAACAGCATTGTTACGAAAAATCCTGGTTACACATGTTGATGGCTCACCAATGGGAAGGAGTAGGCCGAAGAGTATGTAGATGGAGGCAGTAAAAATAGATTGGAAGAAGTGCAACTAATTATCTATTAATTTGGCTCACGATAAATCGAAATGGAGAAATATAATTTATACAGCCGACCCTAACATAGTTGGGACAATACTTAGATGATAATGATGATGAAGAATCAATCACCATCGTCTTAAGCGATCACTTCTCCTAAACATCAGTGTAACCTCATTTTGAAGAATCTACCAAACATTTCTTGTGTCCTCGTGATGTATTCATGCATAGTTATACTTTGAAATGAGAATCCACTTGAAACCATTTCTCCAAAACATACCTGAGTCTGACTCAATCAGTTAAATAATACAAAAATATTCTCCCAAGAGAGTCATACTGTTGATATGCAGTCTAGCTCCATGGGATTGACCTTTGATCTCCTTTTACTCATGTGTGGCTAGCTAACTCATGCTGTGACCCAGATGAAATCCATGCCTGCCCTTGCTAACTTTTCAACTAGCAAAAGGAATATAGCATACAAATCACACACTGTAAGTGTAAAAGCCCATTTCATCTGGGTTGTAAAGGCACCCTTCATTCACTGTTGATCGATAGCAGTTGACTGGTTTTTGCACGAGCAACATAAATCCGCCAAGTGACTCATGCGTCCCAGGCATGAAAGCTGGTTGAACATTAACTGCCATCTACACCACTTGATAATGCCCATCTCTTTAAAAAAGGGTATACAATATAAGCATTTGTAGAAATGACAGGAGCAAACATATAGGAAATACAATACATTCAATAGCGGAAGGCTTCTTCTTCCATGAAAAAAAAATTCAATCCAAAACAAGCCTACCCATCAAGAGTAGTTACTGGAGAGTTCAGCAGATTAGCAGGATGAGAACACCAATCTTACTCATTCTAGCCATCAGCTTCTTCCACAGCTGTGCTGCTAAACATGAGAAGCTTCCATCCGCAATGGTCGTCGGGACGGTCTACTGCAACACATGTTTTCACCAACAGTTCTCAAAGGCCAGTCACTTCATCTCAGGTACATATCTCTTTCAACATTTTAAAATTTTGGCGATTTTTTTTCCTGTGGAACATGGACATTGGGGGTTAGGCGCCTTTAATTAAGAGGTTCTCAGCCCCACTCCTTTATAATGATCAGATCAAAACGTCTACATCTGAGAATTTCGCTCCGAAAGCAAATTACGGGTCTTGTTACTTTGAATTTGCATACAATAGCATAACTGTCAATTTTGGGTTCTTGAATTTGGAGATTTTGGCCGGAATAGACCAAGATTCCATAGATTAAGGTTGAATATGCATTATTTTGTGGTCTTTTAGTGGAAAGGGGGACCTGACTAAAGAATGGTTCAGTACATGTGGCTACTTATTCTAATTTTTTGTTTGGGTATTGTTTATTTAGCTTGTAGATATAGCATATTACATTGTTGACTTAGAAGAATAAATTTAATATTTTTAATGTATCCACTATTTCCACTTTTTAATATTTCTCATATTTTCCTAAATTTTTATATATATTGGTATTTATTATTTTTCTAAATACAACTCTGAAGTGAAACCTTGAAACTCTGAAATGGACTCCAATGGGTCAGAAACGAAATTGACAACTATGTTCAACAGTGATCATTCATTCAGTTTTCAAAGAAATAATAATTCTCAACCCAACAAGCTGATGACCTAAAACTCCCTAACTTTGTCATTCCATTGCTGCAGGTGCATCTGTTGAGGTGGAATGTGGAGACTTGAGAAACAAAACTGGTTTCCTCAAGAAAGTGAAGACAAACAAACATGGGCAGTTTAAAGTTCATTTGCCTTTCGCAGTCAGCAAACACATCAAGAAAATAAACAAGTGTTCAGTGAAGTTAGTTAGCAGCAGTGAGCCCTTCTGTGCAGTGGCTTCCATGGCCACTTCCTCCTCACTCCACCTCAAGTCAAGAAAACAAGGAATTCACATTTTCTCAGCTGGGTTTTTCACCTTCAAACCTCTACAACAACCAGACCTTTGTTATCAGAAACCAAGCCACAAAACCTCATCTCTAAGTCCCATGAAGACCCTCCCTCCATATCCAGACATCCCCCAATTTCCTCCTCTAAATCCAAACCTGCCGCCAATGGTGAATCTGCCTCCTCTTCCCAAACTCCCACCACTTCCAACATTGCCCGCTATACCCCCTCTTCCAAACTTAGGACCACCAAAACAACCCAGTAAAACAACTGTAGCTGTATCTTCAAGCCACATGCCATCTTTCCATGAAGAACCAGCCCTGCAAAAACTCTTAGATCCTAAGCCTCCTGCCTTAGAAATTCCATCCCCACCAAACCCATTACAGGTGACACCACCATTCATTAATCCTCCTCCCATTCCAATAATTCCTAATCCTCTTCCATTACCTCCATTCCCAGTTCCATTACCTCCATTCCCTGTTCCATTACCTCCATTCTTTGTTCCATTACCTCCATTCTCATTCCCTCTGCAACCCCCAGCCTTCCCTGGTATTCCCCCATCAAAGAAAACCTCTCCTTGATGAGACTGCAAGTTGAGTTCATATTAATCTCCAAGACAAGTGTTACCTGTAGCTCTTCTGTATGTTGTCTGTTTTTATATTACCTTGGCTTATTTAATACAAGGTCGTTTGCAGTTGTAATCACTGGTGAATAAGTTGATGGGTCATATGTATAGTTTATTATCAATTTCTGTAAATGGGTTGAGAATATCATATGGCAGAAAGAATGATGTCATCCGATTATGGGTCTCCAATTCCCAATGAAGTGGGCATAATTAGGATATTGATCCTTATCTAAACATATAGGATCTGGAACATTTGAATCTGGACCCGGATTCCTATATGATCAGACTGGAGAATATGAATAAGAAAGATTAAATCCACATTAAAAATAGGGATTTTTACCAAAAAGAAAAGTTAAAGAATCCTCCCAAATGCTAATAATAAGTGATAGAGATTGGAGTTTTTCCCAGAAAGGGATAATGGGATCTTATGGTTAAAAGTCTACATAGCTTGAATCATATTTATTGAAATTTGAGAGGCTGCGTATCTTTATTTATGTGCTATTTAATGGCCACGCCTGTATATTTAAGAAGTACATATATGTTGAAGCCTTCCATCCAATTATATTGATGCACTTCATATCTTATTTTACATCAGGATTCAAAACCAAATCCATTTTTTCAGTTGATGTTGAATATGAATACAAAACATATGTTCCATGTTGGATTTGGATCTGAATCAAGATCCCAAACTAACCTATGAAGATGGATCCAAGCCCGAATCGACCATGGTTCTACCCCCAGGCCCAACTTGTTAGTGCATAAAAAGCTCCCATTAGTTTTCCAATAGAATAAAACAGGAAATGTGTGTTTAGGTGACTTAGGGGCGATTCAACTCAACAGGTTGAGTATGAGGTTTTTTTTTTTTTTTTTTGGTAGAAACAGGGTGAGTTTGAGTTGACTCCAACTTGGCCAGTGATAAACTTGGGATGCATATGATATCATACATAAATGATCATGATGTACATTCAACCCATTCATTGAAATCCAATCAAATTTGATTCTACAGCTGAGTAGACAATCCTCTACATTACTTTAAAGTTGACTGAGTTATCATTACAGACAATTAAATGAAATATATAAATGGTCCAACAGCTGTTATTCAATAAGGGTAGTTTCCCATAGTTGCATAGTTTGTACAATCCAGTGTTAAAATGCAGACCTTACTTATTTGGATTATCTGCATTCCAATTCATTCAACCAAGTGCACAGGATAAAGCTCCAGTAATTTTCAACTAGCAATAGCTAATACATGACAGTTTTCAATGGTATGAATAATAAACGTGTGCATGTGCAATGCACCAAGATGCAATTAAGATTTCAGGCAACTTTCATTTTGCAAATTTTAAGGAATTTTCTCCTTCATAATGACAAGAAAGAGCATCAGTTTATACAAGAACTTGCTCAATGAATGCATTTACCGTGAAAAAAGACACTTACTCAAGAAATAGAAGAGGCCGCATTTTAAGAAAATAATCGAAAAACATTGACTTTCTGGAGACTTGAGTAGCACCGAAGAGGGCAGCTGACAATATACAACATTCCCCTTCTTTCTAGGAGTTGAGACCTAAATACATCAGAAACTGAAACTTATCGAAGTTGCACTGCTGGTTATAACAGTTTTTCCTTCAAGCGTGAGATGAGCTTAAATATCTCCTCAGCTTCAACCTGTTGGCGGATGTCAGATCTAGATGCTCGATCTGGATGGAATCTCAGTAATGCCTGTTTGTAAGCTGCATTTATCTGCCACAATCATTAAAAAAATCCAGTTAGATTTCAATACACGAATATAATTTACTAGACAAAGGAGATATACAAGTACAATAACTCCGAAACAATTAAAAATTAAAAAAGAACACATGCAACTAACCTCACGTGGCTTCGGATAGAGGCCCCCTCCAACAGGGACGCCCAGGGCACGGAGAAGAGAAGCCATGTCTCTATATCTCAACTCGATGTTTTCAAGTTCTTCTCTGATCTCAGCTCGGAACTTCTCTTTCAAATTTATAGTTTCTTCATCCTAGATTGTGATCATTAAGCATTAGTAAAAATCTGAAAGAACAATTTGCATAATGTGAAACCTATGTCATACTGCAGTTGAAATAGAAAATTTTAAGAAAAGTGAGGATGGAAGAAAAGGTGAGGGCAGAGCCAACAATGAAGAAGAAGAGAGTGATGGTTGGTTAAATTATCAACAACGTAATTTGGATCAAAACAAACGAGCTCCACCTTCAAATGATCAATAAGTCATAAAACTCACCATACACGTGCAATGGATTGAAAATCACCACAGTTGGAAAAAAGAAAAACAAAGGGTGAAAGGACATATGCTATTGGAGAACCTCCATCAATAATATCAAAGTATTGCAGAGGTTTTTCAATAGAAGATATCACTCAATGGACTCGATATTGGGGGACACACGATGAACAATTATGATCACTTATGTTGCATGGATACTACAAAATGGGCAACCTATCGAGTCATATCGTATCTGATACTTCACCTTTTATGTGTGAAATCTGAGCCCCTGCCATGTCCATGCCATATCTGGGCATGATAGATTATCACTAAAAGATTGGACTAGGCTATATGGAATGATATGCTCAAATGCAAATGAAAATGCTAGTGATACGGGTGAGCATGTTACAATATTAACTCAAATGAATATTGAGAAAAATTAACCCATTTTGTGCCACATAAAATACCTAGCTAGTTGCACCTGACAATTCTTTACATGGTTCAGTAATCCAAAACACGCTCTAATGAGCTCCGTTGGTGGATGATGTCCAAAGATGAAATGGAATGGAAGACAAAAGATACTCTTTTGCCCTTCTTTTGCTACATTGAGACTCAAAGTCACTCACACACTTGTGTCCCTAACCAGTTAAGCAACAACTGGGGGACACTCTTCACCCTTTTTACTGGACTTCTGCAGTATCAGACTCAACAACCTATCTGTAAACCACTGATTGAAGGGTTTTATGGTCCTCCAATTTTGGTTGTTTTGTTTCTTAATGAATGTTGTGACCTATAAAAAATTAATTAAATCACAATCCTGTAGACCAATTGGAAGGGGCAGCAAGCTATACATTCGTTGCAGCACAAGACTCCATAAACTCATCAAATGAGAGATCTAAGGAAAATAGAAAACTAGAATGACAGTAACTCCAAACCTTTTTCTGGGTTTCTCTCACTTCTTCAAGGCGTTGCCGTTGTCTTCTTTCCATGTCTAGTAACCGCAAAGTTTCAGCTTTTCTCCTCTTCCTTAGTCGTTGAGCTTCTTCTGCCTGCCAAAGAAGAACAGAAGCAGCAGTTATATCTGATGGGATGACTTTTGAGAGCATTAACAATTTAATATCAATATTCTCATTTATGTACAGATCACTAATTGTTTTATCCATATAATAAAATAAAATAAAATACAGACAAATCACCAATTTCATTTCAATCTAGGAAAACTGAAACTTCAAATATTAAGCTAGACATGATGCTGTTTTATAAGTATCTTCTATTTTTTTTAGTTTCTTATTTCATTAGGATCTAAGCTCGATGAATGTATTATTTTAAGAAAAGAGGATGTGTACAAAGGAATATTTCCATTTGGATTTAAGGACCTCACAGTCACATGTATTCAGAAAATTAATTCATCAATAAATCCAAACATTCTCTTCCCTTATATATGCTTGGGCGAATCATTCCTCCAATCAGGCAGCGTGAATTACTGTTTTATAACTAGACGTTCGCCATGTATAATTCAATTAGAAAAGGCAAACTAGTCATCTGCTTAAAGATGCATAAATAAACTTGATGCAAAACGAGGTACTAGATGCGGGGTGGACAGAGTCGGAGAGATTAGAGATGGAGGGTGGAACGGATAGGTCAAGCTTTCACCTAAAAATAGGCTTCACGCTAAACTCCCTATCGTGGGTGGGGAATAGAGATGCCTCTAGAAACCCAAAAGTACTCTAGAAAAATTTTATTCATCATTAACAGTATAGCCAAGGAGTCACTACAATGATTATATAAGAAAAAACATAAGATACCTCTAGAAACCCAAAGGTACTCTAGAAAAATTTCATTCATCATTAACAGTATAGCCTAGGAGTCACTACAATGATTATCTAAGAAAAAACATAACCCTAAACTAATCTGAACCATCCAAACACATTGATGATCAGGATTAAAACATTTGAATTTAAATAAACTAAAAGACATAAACCATTAAAACAACCCTAAATAATATAAAATAAATATAAACTAATAGACTGGTAGGTGGGCTGGGCCCAATGAAAGTTAAATTGGCAAATTTGTTTTAAAAAAAGTTGTTTGATTCCTCTATACTTGATTTTGATTGAAATTTTTACTCACTTTGCAAATTTTTTTTTTTAAAAGAGGCAAAAGGTCTTAATATTGATTCAATCAGAATTTCACACAAACTTTTCCCAGCAGTCTAAAGAACTCAAACACCGGCTTGAATCAGTTTTAATTTGTAAGTCAAAACAGACCTTATTTTTAAACTTGCAAGTGGCACCTTATTCAGTAGAAAAGGCCGAAACAGTATCCTCCAAGTATTGATACAGTATCGAGTACCAGTACCATTATTGAATCTTTCAGGCATGGGTATGGGTACACTGGGCCTAGAGAAGTAACCAGGTATCATAGGTGAGGCTGAGGGTATGTTTGTGGGACACATTTTCTACAAAAAAAGAAAAAACGCTTCTAAGTTTAAATCATTTTCAATTGCTGTGCATTTAACATTTTCCACGTTTTCATTTTCTGAGGGTTTTTTTTATTTTTTAGCAAAAGCAAAGCTTGGACCTTTCATTTCCTGTGGTTCTTGCATAAATGGTAGAAAAACATTTTAAGCTAGGAAAACCAATACCATCAAGATGAAATAAAGTTATATGCCAAACCTGGATTTGCAGCTGTAGTTGCCTAGATGCCAATTCTTCTTCTAAAGCCCGCTTGAACTCATCAGTCTCCTTGAGCTTTTCCCGTTCACCAATCAGGTTGTTCGGAACACCATCTGTACTACTTTCTTCATAAGCGACACCATCCGTGTTTCTTGAATCCACACTACTTGTCCCAGGTGTTTCCCCTTCATCCTGTTGTTCAGTATTAATTAAACAAGGTTCCTGAAGAATCACTTTTTCTTCACTCTGCAGACCTGTTGTGTCATCAATAAGCTGTGTTTCATCCCAAGGTTGACCACTGCCCAAAGGCGCTTCCCCAGACATCATTTTTGCATGATCATGATTGATCTGTGCAGAGTGTTGTAAATGAGTCTTGGACTGAGGGGAAACCACAGAAACCAATTCTTCTTTGTCTTCAAAAACAGTTCTTTCATTACCAGCCCATGTTCCACCCTCGGGATGAGTATTGTCAAGACTAGCATCCTCAGGATATGATTCCATCTTGTCCCGAAAACTAGCTCTGTCATGATTGACTTGAGCCTCATGTTGAGACTGGGTGTTGCAGCAAGACGGTTTTTCAGAAACAGATTCCTCTTTATCCTGAAAGCTAGCTCTTCCAAAACTCACCCCCACCTCATCAGGTATTTTATTCGAAACAGGTTCTTTGTCCTGAGAACCAGTTCTGCTGTGGTGAACACACGTCCCATCCTGCAATCGAGTATCATGAAAGGAATCTTCTCCTGATATGGGCTTGTCTTTGTTCCAAGAGCTGACTCCTACTTGATCAAAGTCTCCATTATTCTTTAACTTAGTTTTGCACATAGAAGGTTCCTCTAAAACCTCATCATCTTTTCCCTCAAAACCAGCCTTTTCACGACCGATCTGGTCCACCATGTGATTCAAATCTGCAACTGGGCCTTTTCCTCCAGGTTTGTAGGTAGTATTGCAGGTAGATAGGTTATCTCTTTCATTGCTTCCTTTGCTTGAATTGGAACAAATCGGCGCATTTTCACATTGTTCAACGCTGAAGCAGTTCGTGCAGCCTGCACTGTCTTCTTTATCAACATTTGCCTGAGCACTTTCTTTATCAACATTTGCCTGAGCACTGTCTTCTTTATCAACATTTTCCTGAGCACCGTCTTCTTTATCGACATTTTCCTGAGTGGTAACTTGTGAAAGATCTCTGGGATCACTAGAAGATCCAAAGGCACTAACATGATCATCGAAACTAAATCGACTGTTACGTACAGTTTTCTTGAATGCAGCTTTCTCCCACTCTTCCCGAATTTTTCCAGAAGAATCTTCCATAAGCTCACAATCAGAACTGTCACTTTCAGATGAGCTGCTATCAGATTCATCATACAAGCCAAAATGATTTAGGGAAGGTCGTCCATTTCCAGGACACATCCGCATACGCTTTGATAATTTGGAGGCAAAGTTTGTTTCCTCGAATATTTCACAGTCGGCACCATCTGATTCTTTAGGAGGAAGATGTGATTGGACCAAAGTGGGGTGCACCCTCTTGCTTGAGGTGGCATCACTATCCAAATCGCCACCTTCATCACCATTTCTATGATCATCATTATCATCATCCTCTTCATCATCAATGCTAATTATAACCCTAGGACGCCTTTCTTTGTTTTCCTTCGATGCTCCAAAACCCATTTCCCTCCACTGGGAGCACTCTTGGGCATCAATGGTAACCACATTACTGGATTCGCACTGATCAACATCAATCACAACTACATTATCAAATTTCCCCTTGTCCTTGTGCCTCAGCAGGGTCCTCTTCCCAGATTGCATTCTTGGCTGAGACTGACCCCTGGACATCCTTTTCCCTAGTGTGCCACCATACAACAAAAATACGTTTGAACTGTGAAATTATTATTGCAGGGAACCACTGGTCATCAAAATTATGTCAATAGAGAGTGGATTCAGCCTACACAGCACTACATATTTTCTAATCTTGCAAAACAACCTTTCCCTCTTTCACTTGCATACATTCACCTGCAAAATTAAATTGATTCCCGAGTAAGCCTTCTTTCAACCATGCCAACAGACCAGTAAAAAGAAACAACAATTCAGACTAAATTCAAGAAAAAATGTTTAACATAACTGAATAGTCAAAACATAAACAGAAATGTATACTCCCATGATTTTTGGTAGAAAAACCTACTTTCCTCTACGACAATTTAGTAGTATAAACATTTCTATTATTTTACCGAAACCAAGCTGGGAAAAAGAAAGAGGCTTCCTATCTGATTGGCACCATACACTACTGGAATAGCGGTTGTCTACTGGGGGCATTGTCTTCATCTTTATGAGGGAATGAATGCTTGTAATTTTTTTCTATAGTAATTAATATATTAATTAATAAAGATGAAGTCAATTTTTTCCCCTTTGTTGGTAACATGACTTGAACCTGAAAACTTGTGGATACAACTATGGTTTTAAAATTCTGCCGAGTCCGAGTCGAACTCCCCCATTATCGAGTTCGAGTCGGCCCCCAAATCCAAAATTTTTCACTTGAATTGGTCAGAACTCAACTGGATCACATAGTAATGCGACTCAATGACTGTGTAAGGCCTTGTTTGCCCTAGACACTCATTTCAAGCTTCATTCTTTTGCTTGCAGAGGCTGGTTCCACCTGTAGGGAGTCCATTTCTACCATTCTTATATAACAAAACCTCCTTTTTAAGAGATTATTTAGCCCTATGAATATCAGGGGAACTACATAATCTATATATATATATATGTAGATATGAGATCTTTAAGGTATGTTTTCTAGTTTGCATTTAAATACACTGCCTAGTGTTTGTTCTCCTTAGAAAATTGTTAGTAAAGAAAACCAATTTTTAATATTAAAAGTGTTTGTTTGAATTATCTTTGGATTTGTTTTTCTTTTTTTAGATTTTCAAATAAAAGAGTGTCTAGCCCATAGATTTATGGTTTTAAGCTTAGATATATGCATGTATACCCGCATATAATTTTGACATACTCACATATAATTTTTACCACTTTCAAATTATTATTTTAGAATGCGCAATATTTTTTTGTTCAATATTAAGATTTAAAAATATTATTTAGTTATGTAGTGTGCAAATAAATAGTCTCTCTCCTAGATCTACATGGTACATCAACTAAGCAAATTTCTTATTCTCTTATGAGCATGTTAAATTGCATTGTCTTTTGTATTTTTATTTATTTGTTTAAAATGTTGATACAAAAACAATATGGTATTATTGGAGTGTGCAGATCTATAGTTTCTCACCTAGATCTACTCATTTACATCAATTATTCAAATTTCTTATTATCTTATAAGTAAAAGCGCATTTTCTTTCATTATTTCATTTATAAAATCTTGATTTTGAAACCATATGGGACTAATGTAGTGTGGCCTACTATAAGCATGTAACTATGTAAGAAGATATATATATATTTTTTAATAGTAAGAAGATTTTTTTTTTTAATTTAAAGTTAAAAAGAAATCATCTCACGTAGTTTTTAAATGCTCGTCACGTAGCTCTCATCTTGTAGATTATAATTCGCAATGGCAATGTAAATGATTGTGAAGTTGATCCTCGATGGACTCAACGATGGAGACCAACATAATGTGAAATATAATTCAAGTCATTAAGTACTGAACTACTGATTGGTGGAATTTATTTAAATCATATTTTTGGCATGTATCTAGATGAAAAGGTTGTCCGAATGACCCCATAGAAGACAGACAATAATTGAGACCTTTTGCTTGGGAAGGTGGACAAAGGAAAGAAAAAATAATATCATGAAAAGTTGGGGAGGATGGAGTTCATTGATGAAGAAGATGATGATAATGAGGAAGTGCGAGAACCAAAAAGATGGATGAGAGAAATCTAGAAGAACTTATGGTGCAAATCCTACAGGAGTTAAGAGCTAGGATTTGGATCGTTGGTAATGCACCACAATGATAGGTTTCCACAGAAACAATCTCACGAAGAAGACACTCCAAAGATGAAATCTCAAAGGGAAAATTATATTAAACTTCAACTCTGTTTTTTCCCCTACTACAATGCTCATATAAATAGCCAAAGAAAACTTGGGACTAAGACTCTTACTCCGAATCAAACTAGGAAACTAGATAAGGATCCTATAGAAATTAGAAAGCTATTCCTAATTACAACTCGTCAATTAAAATTAGAAACTAATAAGAATTAATTAAATAAAATAATAAAATCTTTAAACTTCCTTGGGTCCCACATGTGGACCACGGGTCTTCTTGAAATTATTTATTGTCGTTGCTGCATCAACTTAGAAATGCAAGCTCACAGGTATGAGTTATAGGGTGTATCAGGTAATTCCGGTGTGAGGGATGAGCATGCAATTTGCCAAAAAGGGAAAGGGCCATCAATGAGAGGTGTAGGTGGAGATCCCTAGTCCAAGGGTCATCTGTGAGACATCAGGGTGGGGATCCAGTAGTGTGAGGACTGAGGGGTCCATTGTTCCCTTCTAATATATGACCCAAAGGATACACAAACAAAAAATTCATTCCTTGAGGACATGAAGAACAAGGCACAAAAAATGGGTAGAGTGATTTCAAAATTTATCCATTACAGTCGATTTTTTGTCAAATCTGGTAAATTCTATCAAATTGCTCCCACCAATCATTCTTGCATAAGACAAGATTAGTCAACTTTCATCGAATGTGGCTAATTTCGTCAAATGTAGTGAATTCCATCAAATTGCTCCCACCGATCATTCTTGCATAAGAAAAAAAAAAAATTATTCATTCCTAAATTTTCATTTTAAGGGAATGATTTTCCAGAGAAATATTCTCTGGAAATATGATTGAGAAAGTGCAACCACACAGATAATCAAAATTTTCGGGGAATGAAGAAATGTTTCCACAGTAGTGCCAAAAGGTTTCTATTTAACCTTATCATGACTACACATCTTGGCCCATTCTTCTCATGTGAGACCATCCAGGTTGCTGTCTACATCAATGCTTGGCTGGAATCAAGCCATGGATTGGGATTGTGGATTGTGTCAAGAATTTTGTTTGTTTTCTTAACCAATGAGCAAATGGAAGTGCTTGCTAAAACATCCATGGTTGAATACTCCTTGTCAAAAAAAAAAGAAGCTCCAAGCCTCCAACTCTATTTCTATTCTTTCATTCTTACTGTTTTAAAATGATCAGAACGCTTCCAACTATCGGAGGAGCCAAACTACAAGCAGAAGAATAGATGGGAGGATCCAAAGGAGTACAGGAGTCCTAAAGAAAACCTAGCCAAAAAACTTCACCAGAAAATTCCACTGCCAAATTCTCTTATCTAACATATCCCTCTGATGATAATCATTGTCAAGAGGGACTCAGACTCGTACAAGACTAACTTCACCACAAATAGGGACCTCTTGAAAACCAATCCCAGAACAACTTCTCCCAACCCACCCTCTACCCCAAAAGTCTGAACCCTTGACCTCAAAAGTTGCAATGGCTCGACTTCAACTAAGGCAAAGGTACCCTATATATTAAGCATACAAAGTCATGAATCAGAGGATCCCAAACCTAAAAAAAATTTAAAATAGTTAATTAAAATGACGGTCAGTATATAATGGACTAGGTCCATGACATACGGTTTCAATAGTCATCATTACCATTATGTGAATAAAACAATTCAAAATGTAAAATATATACAAGTACTTTGAGGAGAATACCTTGAATAATGGCATATTATATTTTCAGAACGTATTCATATTCAAAATATTCTTTAAAAAAAGGACTTCCAAGTCATTTATTCTCTGTTTTCTTTTACAAAGTAATTTTAAAAATATAGGTGGAAAAACGAACCAATGTATAGTTTTTGGCACAACATCATCAGTTATACTGTAACGGTTTTGGCCCCGACCATTAGGGGGGTTTACATTTTAAAACCCTCTTTTCAAATATGTGTTCAAGACAAACATCAATGCAATTCAGAAAAACCAAATTATAAGTTATAGCTCACTTCAGAAAAATAAACGCATCCACCAACTAATTAAACTCAAAAGCAACAATAACAACATCAGGTTTCATGCCTGAGGTAGCTCAGTTGGCCAGCCCTCCTGGGTGAAGGTGTAGGAACAGAGGGTGCAGCCAAAGGCTTTGAGGTCCTGGTTTCGAAACCTCTTGGAAACCTGGTGCGTTAAATGGTGACTCATGTGTGGGGCCATGTGAGTTACTCCCAGGGATTAGTCTGTGCATGCCAATACGAGTCATAGACCTAGGCCATAAGGCTGGGTGGCATGGGATATCCTCGGCATTTATAAAAAATAAAAAAATAAAAAAAGGTCAATTTGAACTGTTTCATAGAAGGGATAAAACATATAAATTGTCTGTACACATAAAATAGGGTAAGAAGAAGTATAACAATAGCTTTCATTCTTAATTCATGCAAAAACTAAAGCAATTTTAACAGTTCATAAAAGGGGGGAGAAACACACAAATCGTCTATACACATAAAATACGGTAAGAAAAGAAGAAGTCTAACCCAATTCCAAAGATAATTCTACAAAAAATTACCCATTATGATATACATATGAAATTAATCCCTGAATGCCCACTGACCAAAGACTTGAGTTTAAAAAATCAGGTCACATATTGAACTTGGTGCGAGCTTGGGTATAACAGTAAAATTTATTAAGACACAAAAGAAAGTTTGGGTACAGAAGTTAGGCCAGGATAGATCCATGGGTACAAGTCCAAGTAATCGTCTTGTTTGGGTACAGTGTGCAGGCCTCAATATTGTATACCTCTAAGTTGAGCTCAAGTAAGAGTGAGGGTGGTCTCACTATTGTATACCTAATTGGGTATGGGTACGCATCGTTTTCAGGTATAGGTGCAGGCCTAAATACTGGATAGATATTAGATAGTTGTTCGGGTATGAGTGGGTAGGGATAAGTATGTCTAAACCTGGGTCAGAGTATATGATGAACTCTCCTCGAAACTAATGTATTTTCATCCCTATTAGATGGAAAGCTAGAACATAACAAACTAAAGAACTCTCAATGCCTTGGCACCGCGAACTTCTTCAAGATTTCAAAATAAATAAATAAAAATCAAAGAGTTACTCAGGGCAATTGAGCAGAAAAAAAAAAGTCCAGACAAGAGCAAAGCGAGAAAATAAAAGAAAGACCAGTTCATAGATACCTATCATGCATTCATGTAGAACCCTACTAAAAAAATCATTACAGCTTTATTCCAACAATCTGGGTTGGTGAAAAGAGTTCGACTCATAAACTCAAACCAAGCTAGGGCCACAATACCTATCTATATAAAAATAAGAACACATGTCTGTGCTGAATCTTAAAATAATAACAACAAGGCAAATTGGGACAGCCCAACAGAACCAAGAATCACAATTGCATTACAAACTTCTTCAACATGAAAAAAAATTACAAAATACAGAAAAGAATCTGGGCTTAATAAACTATAAATAAGGCAAATTGTAACAGAACTATAAAACCCAGTGGCCCAATTGCATCACAAACTTCATCAACATTATTAAACAAATAGAAACAGGAAAAATTCAAATGATTCAAATAGCAGAAACACCAACATCCACTGAACAAAAAATAAATAAAACAGAAATATAGAAGTACAGAGATAACATTCTAACATATCAACCATGCAATCAAAACAATACCAATAGAAAGGCGCGAAAATACCAAATCACCCCATAAAACATATCATCCATGCAATCAAAACAACAGCAATAGAAGGGAAACAAAGAAAGAAAGAAAAATCAAACAACCCATTAAACAACAATTAGGAAAACACAAAACCCAATCATCAAAATTGCAAATTTATAACCTAATCAAACAAACAAAGAGATCTCTTCCAAACCCAAAACCCGTGCCTAAAATCCAAGATTCATCTGCCTTTCTGCTTCAGTTTCCAACACCCAGACCGACCCAAAAATGAAGAATCATAAGCAAGAAAACAGGAACCTGAAGAGAAACAGAAATGAAAAGGATGAAGAAAGAGGTGTTGAGAGAATTCTAGGTCAAAAGAAAGAATTCTAGGTCGAAACGAAAGACCATTCAGAAGGGTTGTTGTTCAAATCAAATCACATCTTCTGGGAGACTTCGAAGTAAGAGGAGGGAATGATCAGATGTTGAAGCAGAAAAAACCCTCAATACCTTTGAAATTACTGTCGCTCTTCCGACGCTCCTTCTTTCGTTTTCGATGGTGGAAATGCGAAGAGGGAAGAATTTGTAGATGAAGAATGTGTGTGTACGGGCCATCTATAAGTAGTAGGCCTTTTACTTGCAGGTTGGTGGGACCCACAGCAACACCAAGAAGTTTAATTTTAGGGCATGGTTTCATCTTTTCCGGGGGTGCACAAAAAATTCATTTATCCATAGATCTGATTTAATTCGTTCTGTTTTGTGGATTTTTATCCAATCCAAAAGTAAACGAATTGGTAACGGATTGAGGATTTTATAATCCATTAGCAACAGATTGGTGGCGGATCTCACCCTCAATCCGCGAATTCAATCAAATCCGATCCATTAATATTAAATAAAAATAAAAATATATAAGGGGTCTAAATATAAATTAAAATTTTTAAATTTAAAATAAGAAAAAAAATATTAAGGAGTCAAAATGTAATTTTTTATAACATGTTTGATATTTTTATTTTAACATTAGATTGAATGGATTAATCCGATCCGATCCGGTCCTCCACGGATCAGATCGGATTTTAACGGCCACGGATTAGTAACGGATTCCAAATCCGTCAATATGTAGATAACGGATTGGTGATGGATTTGGTCCAATCCGTACCAATCCAATCCGTATACACCCTTATTTTCCAGGATTCAAATATTTCATGTACATACATAATTTAAAAAGCTTTTCAATTTCCTTTTTTTTTCTTTTTTTATTCTAATGAGAGTATTTGAAATTCAAACAAAGAGTGAAGAGAATGGAATTTTAGGAATTTTAAAATGTCTTCTTGATGATTTGAGATATTTTAGGTAGCTGAAATTAAATTGTGAGGAAAGAAATATCGTGTTTCGAATGTAAGAGGACAAGTCATCACATCATGTTAAAAAACCAAATATCCCAATTTTTTGTCATTGTAAGTTATAAGTACAGATAAGAAATAGGCCCTTAACCCTATGTTTGGGAAGGGGGAGAGGGGAGGGGAGGGGAGGGAAATTTTGAGGGGGAAGGAAAATGAAGGGGAGGGTAGGGGAGGGAAAATTAATTTTACCTCATCTTCTTTGAGAAGTCAAAAAGTAAGGGGAAGAAAAGTGAAAAAGTATAATTTTGTTTGTTTGCGAAGCAGAGAGACAAATACCAATTTACCCCTGCTTTTGCAAAAGTTTTAACTAGACAAAATGGCAGTTTAGTAATTTCCCACAAATTTCTCTCTTTTGCCCTCATTTTCCTCCCTGTTTTTTTTTTTTTTTTTTTTTTTGGGGGGGGGGGGATTTTTAAGTGGGCCCCACACTCTTTTTCCCTCCATTTTCCCCTCCCCCTTTCCCAAATACCCTCATTTTTCATTTTCCCTCCATTTTTCCCCCTTGTTTTTCCTCCCCCTCATTTTACTCCTTTCCAAACGGACCATAAGTGATTGTGGGTTAATGATATGTAAAAAGTAGGGTGGTAAACGAGTTGGTTCCGGTCCGGGTCCATGGTGGACCCGAAACTGGAACCGTTAAGAAGAAGGTGGAACCAGATCCGGACGCGGAACCGGTTTCTTGGCTTCAGAACCAGAACCAAAACCATATATGAGACGGGTCTGAATCCGGGTTTAGGTAGAGAATCATATTAAAAATATATGATTGTTAGGAGAGATTTTTGAAAATTAAGGTAAAATATCGAGTTTCGGGTCCACGGGTCCGAACCAAGGTGGAACCGGACCCGGACCCATTTACTTATTGGGGCCTAAATAAGGACTCAGACCCGGTTTTTAACAGGTCGAAACTTCCGGGTATCCGGAAAATCGGGTACCCATTTACATCCCTAGTAAAAAGAATTTAGTTTCTATTTGGGAGCTAATTATATTGTATTAGATTTTATTGAGGGATATTTTGAAAAAGTCAGTTTTATTTTTTACAAGTCTTGTTAATATAGGAGGCACCCTATCAATTAGATTTGGTTATATATATTTTCTAATAAAATTCTTTATTCTTGTTATAATGTGGGCATCCCTCGTAAGGTATGTGACCTAAGAGGACAAATTCCAGAGTGGCGCCCGCTAAATTTATACAAACGCTCGGAAAAATTTGGGACCGCGATTACATGAGAATGAAATAGGCCTTGCTAGTGGGCCCTCTAGCAAGGGAAGTAGACCTCTAGTGAGGTATTGCAACCTTAGGTGAGGAAAGGTAGCCTAGGTTGGCAGGTAAGAACTAATGCCTCTTACCACTAGGGTAAGAGGTCGTTCTTAGCATGATCTAGACTTGAAAAACTGTTTATTGAGCTTCTCACTTAGAACAACATTAGTGGATGACAAGGACAGGATTGATGAGACCAGTAGCAGTTTTATACTTGGGTGTGGTATGGGTAACTTTAGACCCAACCAATTTAGATTTTAATTGGTCAAGACCAGCTTAATGGCCCAAAATATGGCTAAGGACACTTGGCTCTGACATTAATGATCATTGTTGAAGTTTTTGGTAAGAGTGTTTTTTTTTTTATTATTATTATTATTATATCCCACCTAATGTTTTCAAGATTTGTAAATAAGCCCCTATAATCCTTTCATTTTAACGCCTTCCATGTCCCAAAAGAAAGCTGCTAATGCTACATCCCAACTTCTATGAGCCCATCCCTTTATTTTAAGACCAATAAACCGATGTATGAAATTACCAAAATAGACATCATTCATAGTTTCATACTTCATTCAATTTCTCTCTACACTCACCCACCCCCACCTTAGCCCAGCCACCACGACCCCCTCTAGCAACATCACTAGAGGGGGAGAGTGTGAGGCCCCACCCTTTGTGGGCCCTCTAATGTATATTTTAAATACTAATTGTTACTAATTTTTGGCTAATTATTGCTAATTAATACTAATTATTGCTTAATTGTGCTAATTAGGGGTTAATCAGGGTAGTTTTGTGTTAATCCCCTAAGTTAGTGTTAGACTAGTTAGATGTTTTAGTATTAGGGTTTGGTGTGGTCTTTTGTTAATCCTAGGGTTTAATAGTGCTAGGAGGTCTTTAGTTGGTTTTAGTAAACTAGAGGGGGTTTAGTGTAAAAAGTGAATCTCTAGAACCTTCTAACCTAAAGACTAAAAAGCCCCTAACCCTAACCCTAATTCTATGTTAACCTAAAGGCTATTACAGCCATTAGCCACCCCCCCCCCTAAGCTATAAATCCAGCACAAATCCCCATAAAAACCCTAGCAACAAATCCTTTCTCATTTCCTCCCTTCTCCTCTCCCTCATTTCTTCTCATAGAGCTACTATTACTGTGCTGGGATTTCCCCTTGGAGCTGCGGCAGCTACTACTTCATCTTCTTCCTCTCTCATTCTACCTGAGCTACTGTTACTGTGCTGGAGAATCATTAGGAGCTGCTGCTACTGCTGTATCTTCTTCTTCTTCTTTTTCTTCATTGGGCTGGGTTCTCTCTTATATTTCTCTCCCTCTACAAAACCTTCTCTCCCAAGCAAAAAGGCAAGTGCACTATACTCTTAACATAGAATGTATGTTCTGTTTCATTGATTCAGTGATTTTAGTTCAGTTATGTTATTATTCATTTTGTTAGAGCTACCTGGAGCTTAGTATAGATGGATGGTTGGACATTGATGGATGGATTTCAACCCCCATTTGGAAGATCAATGGGCCAAATTAATGTTGGATGGAGGTGCATTGGAGTATTTCTGTGTTTTATGTTGGTTTAGTGATGTTTGGGAGTGATTGGAAGTGATTTGGTGGAAAAACGGGTTGAAATGGAGAAAACCTGAAAACGGGTCTCAGTGTATGGCCGAGATCAGTGTATGGCTGAGACCAGTGCATGGCCGAGACCAGTATATGGCCGAGCTCAGTGTATGGCTGAGACCAGTGCATGGCCGAGACCAGTGCATGGTCGAGCTCAGTGTATGGCTGAGACCAGTGCATGGCCGAGACCAGTGCAGGACCGAGCTCAGTGCATGGGCGAGACCAGTACATGGCCGAGCTCAGTGTATGGCTGAGACCAGTGTATGGCCGAGACCAGTGCATGGCCGAGCTCAGTGCATGGCCGAGACCAGTGTTGGCCGAGCTCAGTGCTGGACCAAGCTCAGTGCATGGCCGAGCTCAGTGCAGGACCGAGCTCAATGCATGGGCGAGACCAGTGTTGGCCGAGCTCAGCACAGGATCGAGCTCAGTGACTGGAATTTCATGGAAAAAGATGACCTCATACTTAGGATTTACAGTAGAAAATGTTTAAAGCTGGGACATCCATCTTTCTAGGGTTTTTGGTGTATGCAGTCAATCACCCAGGCCAAGAGGTTGACCGGACACGCTGGGAACCTTTAGAAATGAAACAAACTTTCCAGGAGGCCTGATTCAGTTTATCTAGTGCACTCGGTTGACCCAGCAGACCAAGAGGTCAACCGAGCACACTACACCTTAGGTCCACCTGGGAAACCCTGATTTTCCAGTTTTCAACATTTAAGAGTTGTGATCAGTTGTGGGGCCGATTGACCATCCAAATGAACGTTTATCGATGTTCTGAGCCCGAGTCAACAGTGTGGCTCAACCTTGACTCGCGGGGACCACGGTTTAGGGTTTTGGTTGTTAATCTAAGATGATTTGACCTCTAAGAGTTGTCAATGATGCCCGTAATTTCCTAAGCACCAAACACAGTATTATATGGCATCAATGAACTTCGTTTAGAGATCCAATTACCGGAGATGGAACTGAACCTGAACGTGACCCATTACCTAGGATTGGACCGTTGCTTTTCCCTGTTGATTCCCTCATTGAAGTTCATACTTCACTTCTATTATATACTGTCATTCTTAGATCTTTAGAGTAGCTGTTAACTATTAATTAAACATAAATGGAGGACCTGAACCTAGGATATCTTAGAGGTGACCCGATAGTGTGATTTGGGAGAACATTGACCCGTGTCTGTGTCTAGGCGGGCCCTTATTGGGCCTAAGTATGGAGATGTGTACCTTTAGTTGGAAGAGGTAGTTTATATTGGGATTTTAAGTCATAATGGATTAAAATGAACTGTTTATCAGTAGTAAATGGATTTGATGCCTCGTTTGGACGGTTTTAGACCAGGCCATGGATTGATGGGCCTTGGAATGGATCCAACGAGTGGGCTTGGACTTAGAATATAATCCATAGACTGATTGATGTACAGACTTCTTAGAGACTTGGATAGGACCTTGTTCATGCAAGGCAAAGCCTAGACAGACACAAACTCTTAGAGTTATTCTCGAGTCGGCATAGACATTCACTTGGTTGATTTAAGCTCAGCCTGTGGACTGATCATCCCCGGTAGGAGCTAGTATGAGTGTTGAGGAGCTATCATGATGAGCTGTGTGGTTAAGACGGGCGGTGTGATACCGTGTCCGGTCTTGAGTGATGAGTGTGATGAGATTGATGAATGATTTGCGGGATTAGTAATTCCCAGCACTGGTGAGATTTCCCCGCCGCAACTGTGTTCAGTATGGGAAGGCCGCGGCATAATATCCCGCGGTATTCCAACTCGTGTGAATGTGCCATCTTGTAGTAGATTAGATGTTGTTTTATATTATCCCGATTCCTTATGATTATACTGCTCAACTGCCTAGTACATTACCTTGTTATTCCTTAATTTATTTACCTGTCTCTATTTCATTTGATATATATGCTCTATGTTAGTAGTATGCTGTGACTTGCCAGATCTTTTAGATCTGACCCATCTTTGGTGCTTAGACTTTGACCCAGAGATCCCAGATGATGCACTAGCGCTGGTAGAGGCGCCGATTGCTGGAGAGTTTGCGTGGGGCGCGGCCGACATGGATGTCGAGCCGGAGGGCGGAGATGAGCTACCTGGGTTTTGAGAGTTCTCTTTATTTTGGGTTTTTGAGGGAAATTTTGTAAGTGAGCTGGGTAGCTAACAAAGTTGTATTAACTTTTGATTAACAATTGAACCTTTTTAATTAGGCTGTAGTTCTGCTCACACTTTACTTATATATCGATACCTATTGCTTCCGCTTTGTTCTTATGCTTCCGCAATTTAACTGTTATTACTATATCGTCCAAAATGTTTTAAATTGGACCTCACTGCGGGCCTACGATCTTGGAAGTTCTTGGATTTTTCGAGAAGTAGCGCGCCAACTTCGGGTATTCGAACGACTTTATCGGTATCCGGAATTGGGGCGTTACAGAGAGGGATAGGGAGAGGGAGAGTGGGCGGCGGCGGGCGGGCGGGCGGGCGAGAGAGAGAGAGAGAGAGAGAGAGAGAGAGAGAGAGAGAGAGAGAGAGCCAAGGGCAGGGAGAGGGTCAGGTGAAAGTGAGCGAGGAAGAAGGGGGAGTGAATTGAGGAATTGGGGGTGGAGGGGTTCGGGGATTTTGGGAAAAAATGGGTATATAGAGAGAAATCTTGGAAATTTCTTAATTTATTTAGGGTGTGTAGAGAGAAGGGATGTGCTAAGAAAAGTTTGGGTTGTGACATTAACAACTCTCTTTTCAAAATTAACAGCCTTACCGCCACCATAAGTTTTAGAGTAAAATGACAATTTTGCCCATCTCTTTGTCCATATATGCATAATTTCAAAAGCCTGGATTTAATTTTTATTAAATATTGTAATATTAACAAATAGTACATTTAGTGGGAGAGAGAGTAACCCTACATAAATCCATTTTTATCAATACAAAGCCCATTTCATGCAATCTAAATTGATCACAATGACAATCAACAATTGTACTTATAATTGGTTATAATTGACTCAATCCATGCACAACCCCCTATTAGATTGATGAGAGTTTCAAATACATGATTAGGCTTTACGTGCATGGGAGAATTTGAGAGAGACTATTAGGACTTTGGATAAAAGAATTGTATTTTTATAAATAATGACGGGAGACATTCATGCGCATCCATCCCTCACCATAGGGTAAGGAACACTTACATGACTTTCCCTCTTTTCACATGAACATTCTTTTTCTGTATATGACCATATATGGTTTTTCTTCTTTTGTACATGAATATTTTCAATTATGTAAGTATCTCTCACCCTATGGTGAGGGATGGATGCACATGAATATCCTCCATACAATAATAACACACTTATATTTGTTTAATGAATTTAAAGGCAGAGTTGTTATTTTTATAAAATAAAAACTCATACACAAATCTTTTGGTGCTCACCTTTTCTCATTAAGACTAGTGATTTGGAGACGTAGAAAGTATTAAAATGAAAAGGCAAAGGGGTATATGCAAATATTGAAATCAAAGGAGACTATTTACAAATTCTATAAACCCTAGTGGGTGTAACAAAAAAAAAAAATACTCTTTTTTGGGAAATAATGATCACTCTTAAAGTCTTAAAACACTGTGACTCATTTCAGTGAGAGAGAGAGCCGCTCCACTAAACAGGTCACCTGCATTAACCCATTTTAACGAGTCATTTTTTATTTGGGCTGAAACTCAATGGCTAGTCTTCTTCCAATAAAGAAAAATGTGAAAAGACTTGACCCAAGCCAAGTCCATTTATGGAGCTGATTTTCCAGCAAAATGGTCCGACTGGCTAATAAGGTTTCTACAAGCCACCATATTGAAATAAACGACGGCCCAACACTGTCGTTTATTGAAAAAAAAATCCGTCGTTTATTGGTCTAGTTCACATCGAACGACGGCATCGTTTTAATGAAAAATGTCTGCGATTTTTCCCCTTTGATTTTGCACTATGGTTCATAGAAACGCCAATTTTAAAGCCGTTGTTTTTGCTCTTTTAGGGCCAATTTTATGGTTTCTAAGAAAAAAAAAGGTAGTCAAGGGTTTGGCATCTTTAGCTACTTAAGATCTTTTCCTACAATTGCAGGGTCACGGTCAACCAATCAGCTTATCGATGTCATCCTGCAAAGAATTCAACTCTTTCCAGTCAAGAGTTCTAGAGAAGAGAATCGTAGGGCAAATGACATGAAACTTATGATGACTATTCTGCATTATAATATAAAAACAACCATTGGCAGACTTCTTACCAAACGTGGATTCCCAATAGTACCATCCTTTCTAGCATACATTTATATACACGTTCAACACATATGATACCATTACTGATACTTGTAGAATATGCTTTAACTCAGTCTTGCATTGGAGAATTTTCTAGTTTTCATCTTCTGATTAACGTATGTCGTGCCAATTTTAATGGAATAGTATAGACAAGGTGGCCAAGAGGAATAGCATCTTTGTGCTTAAAGCATGTAGTGAAAACATTCACGGGCATGTATGAAGAAATAAGATTCTATGTATGTTAGAAAGGGAAAGATTGGAGTCCATAAATAGGATAAGTATATTAGTGGAAAGGAGAGGGATGATATATTATCAATTGTAACTTGCTAGTAGTTGTAGGAACTGAAAATAACTTTCGGTCAAAATTAAAAAATAAAGTCAAAATTAGATCCAAAATCTTTTAGCTTAATATATGATAATGGTATCGATGAAGTTAATGAAGCATGTAGTGGGATATTTGTGTCTAAGATAAACTGAAACAATCTGGTAGAGTTTGCGTTCAAATCATCTGCTCTTATTACGATTATCTCTCTGCTTTTGTTGGTGTTAGAATTTCTTGAAGAATCCCAGGGTTATTAGTGTTATAGAAAGCACGAGGTTCTAGGATTAGCTATGAATCCAATACGAGTTGATGTTATCTTTTGATTTGCTATTGTAACTGTTTTGGGTTAATTGCTCTCTTTGGATTACCAAAAGGCCCTCCTTGGACATTCAAACACAGGTTGATGCATGCCCAAGTGGCAATTATATCATTTGGTGCCTAAGCACATAGCACATGTTTTTTGGGGTATGCCCAGAGTCAGCACCCAAGGTTTCATAGTTGGCACAAATGGAGATTGTGAGAGATTATGGAGACCAAGATTGAGAAGTTAAAACAAGTGAAATGACATTTGATTACTATGCGAAATCAAAGAGGCCTTGCAAAATGAAGATTTTGATGTTGCATCTTGACACTGAAAAATGAAAATGGTTTGAGACTGCTAAATTAAACTAACATTGAGCGGTTTGCAACTCGAGTGGAAGTGCAGACTAAAAACACTCTAGTAGGGTGCCTCATCCGGGCCTTGACAGAAGAGATTGAAACCAAAGTACTGATTTTTCCACCTACCACTATTTGAACAGATGTGATTGGTTTTGCTTGCTTGCATGCAAAAGGATATTCTTCAAACAACTCACATGTAGCCCTAATATGCAATTAGTAAAACTTCTTTTGGGTTTGAAGGATCAATCCTCTACCATGAGGGTCCTAATAAACAGGCCTTTGAGTTCTTGTATCCCTGATCCCTGATAATTATAGAAGTGTTCCTTTCTGCTGTTTCTGCATGAAGAAAATCTCTAATAAGTGGATCCTTTTAAATGTGGCTATCCACAGAACTATACCGAGCAATTGGTCCTACTTCATCACTTTACAAGGACATACAATTGGGAAAACAAGCATGAATGTGAATATTCTTGTATGAATCAGATACAGTGCTAGATGCGGCAGTTCTAGCCAATTCATGTACAAGGCCTGGGAGCTAGTTCTGACCAGAGTGACAGCACAATAGATCTAAAAAACTCAAAGGCACTCAGTAAAACTCAGATGAGTTGCCCGGGTCATTAGGAAAATAGAAGACCAAGTGAGAAACTTGATCCCTAAAAAGTTCTGGCCAGATTCGGGCTAATTTGGTAAAGACTTTTAGTTGACTAGGCCAAAATTCAGATGAAGTTCAAGAAAAACTAGTAGAAATAATTTATGCCTCTTAACCCTCCGATTTTGAACATTAGATATGTGGCTTTGAAGATATCGTTCATACTGTTTGTACATGAATATAAAGTGATTGCGTTATATTACATTAAACCAATGAGCAAGAACGTATTTACTATCACTACCATCAGACACGTGCTTACCTTTTCCACTCGGTGTTATCAGTTGAGTGGCACGGTACCCATTTGCGTGCTTGCTGGTATTGCACATTATCAAGGCGTATGACCTTCCCCTTTTTATCAATAGGGTAGGAACAGTCCCCATCCATATCCATGAACGTCTTAATTCCTTGCTTATGGCTGCCATTTTCACCATCAAGCACGTAATTCATGGCATACATCATTGATTCATCCATAAGAAAGCACTCTGTAATGGAACCCTCCGGATACCTCTGATTCGGCACATATCGTTTGAATGTTTTCATCTTTCTAATACATGTGCCTTAAGTTATATTTTGAACAAAAATTATTAATTAAAAAAAATGAAATAAAACATTATATTTACTGCTCAAAAGGATACATACATCGATATCTAATAGGTCCACAAATCTGCGCCTCCTCGGCTAGGTGCATAACAAGGTGTGTCATGGAAACGAAAAAAGATGGCAAGAAGTACTTTTTGAACACAGTGTTTCCACAATACGTTCTTTCATCTTGGAAAGTTCTTCATGATTTATGGTCTTCGAACATAAGACATTAAAGAACATTGAAACTTCCATAATAGCGGCTCGCAAGGGTTTATGTGACTTGAATGTGTGCATCAGCAACACTGACAGTAGTTGTTGCATGAGGATGTGATAGTCATGTTACTTAAGATTTTTTAACTCCACGTCCTCCAAGCTCACCTTATATTTTCAGTTTACATTCTACCCAATAGGAGCCTTCAAATCATACAATGTTTTATAGATCAATTCTTTCTCATGTCGGGACAGCCAATAAGGAGCTTTTGGACATGTCAACTTGCCATTTTTTTCCACTAGCCACAATTATTTCTTAATTCGCATGACCTTCAGGTCTTGGCGGGCTTCAAGACCATCCTTAGTCTTATCCTTTGTGTTCATGATTATTGCAAGTAGGTTTTCTGCCACATTTTTTCCCACGCGCATTACCTCTGGATTGTATCGAATCAGGAGATCCTATAAAAAAATAGTTCATTTATGTTAGTACATAAGAGTCATTGTTACCACATTATTTAATATTAAGAAACATATTATAACGCACCTTCCAATATGGCAAGTCAAAAAGGATCGATCTCTTTGACCATGCAGTGGATTCATTCTCATTTGCATACCTCTTCCTCTTCTTGCCTACTACCTTTCCGAACTTAGTATGAATAGTCTCTATTTTGCTTAATACCTCAGAACCACTCAAACGCTTGGGATGCTTCCCATGTTCTTCATTCCCATTAAATTGTGATTTTTTACTCCTGAAAGGATTAGTCACAGGCAACCATTTCCTATGTCCCATGTAAGCATAGTTCTGCTTGTGTTTTAGCCGCATTGAATATGTCCTCTTGTGTTTTAGCCACACTGAATATGTCCTTTTGCTGCACACAAGACAACCAAACTTTCATGCAGTTCTACAACCAAATAAATGACCATATGTTGGGAAATCATGTATAGCCCATAATAGAATTTCTTGCATTGTGAACCTAGTATTGCTATAAGAGTCATATGCTACTGCACCAGTGGACCACAATTCCTTCAACTCTGAATCTTTGATACTAATGGCTGCAAGTAGGCATCAATGTTATGGCTTGGACTTTTCTTCCGGGGAATCAATAATGTTAACATAGTAAACTCCTTTTGCATGCATAGAGATGGAGGAAGCTTGTATGCAACCAACATAACAAGCCAGCAACTATGGTAATTGTTATTGTTCCTGACTGGATTGAACCCATCAGTTGCAAGTCCCAGCCGGACATTACGTGTCTCGGCAACAACAAAGTTTGTCCATTTACGGCTTACTTGTTTTCAACAGGAAGAATCTACTGGATGACGCATCATTGAATCGTTTGGTACTTAGATTGCCTTTACATGCCATGTCATACTCTCCGCAATCCACGATACACTGTACATTCCTTGTAACCTTGGTGTTAATGGAAAGTATCATAACTTTTTCCACGAGAAGCGTGATCCTCTTGGCTTTGATTCATTCACTGGTTTCCATATGCTTTCACCACATGTAGGACGACTGTCCTTATTTTCATGCTCTTTCCAAAATAGTATGCAATCATTACGACATGCATGGATAATGTTGCAATCCATATGAAGAGACTCTATCATCTTCTTTGCATTGTAAGTATTATTTGGCAAAGTGTTTTGACCGGCATAACCCTCTTGAATAAATGTAACAATTTCGTGAAACTTTTATCAGACCACCAATGTCTATCCTTCATGCTTAGCAACTCAACCATCACCGACAATTTTGTATCCTCAATTTGACACGAGGGATATAAAGGTTGCATCGCATCTTCCATCAACTTCTTATACCGGACATTCTCTAATGTATCATCATGACCTTCCCCATCTTATTGATGATTATCTTCATCACTGCACGAGGATAAACTACCCCCCACATTTTTTTTCGCATTATCCTCATCTTGAGATACATCATTCACCAAATCAACTTGTCAAGTGACCGCATCACTATCCCCTACATTTACATGACTTTTGGGGATAGAGTTCTCCATGGTGGATCCATGTCATGTAAGATGTATCTATTCCATCACATATTAAATCCGTATGAATTTCTCCTAGTGTCTTCTTCCCTAAAAAACTACGGCATTTGACACACGGACAACAATACCATCATCACCCCCTAATTTATGTGTATTAGCCCTTCCTGAAAGAATAGTTCTACTCCTTCCAAGTACTCTTTAGAAAGCCTAGGTGCTGTCATCCATTCCTTGCTTGGAGGCTCCATTCTGAAAATTTTGATTTTCAACTCAAATAAAAATCATTGTCAACATATTTAAATGAAGAATACATTTAGGGTTACACACTGCATATTTGATCATTCACCATGCTAATTGTGACATGCTTGGTAACATCTGAACATGAAATTTAGAACCTAGAGAACCCACCAGTGCCACAAAGTCCAATTAACTAATTTCTGCATCATAAACCAGTGCCACAGAGTAGAATCCTATGAATGTAAAATCTCACGTGTTTCTAATAACAAAACCACAATAACACAGCAGTTCAAAATCTGTCGAAATCTAATCCAGCTACAAAACATCAAAGACATCATAAAACTATGTTCTTATATCTCTTTTTGTTTTTTTGTCACCACATTGCTGATGCCAAATCTCGAACACATGATCAAATGGGGTAAACCATTGGTTCAAACCATAAAGGCAAGATAGAGATCGGCAAAACAGTTCTCTATATTAAATCTATAGATATTGCACACAGAATAATATACTTAAAACAACCTCTAAATAAATAACACATTTTCCCACCCTCTAATCCAAAAAAAGAAAACCCACCAATCAAAAAGAACACTTGAAAAAATGATACATTTGACTGTGTTGACATAAGAATAAGGAGAAGAAAACCACACCTTCGTCAGTAGCTGGAGATGGAAGAAAACTACTTGGTTCTTGCAGTTAATCGAATAGAGAGTGAGAAAGAGAAGAAAGAGGAAAGGTAGGCTTGGCTTTAAGAGACTCTGGAAAACTCTCTACGAGTGAGGAAAAGATGAACCCACTGCACATACATAAAATAATAGGATATAAACTTAAATCCAAAGAGTAAATATCACAAGGAAGGGATAAATGGAGAAAAGAAATAAATGGAAAAAAACTATAAGATTAACAAAAGATATTCCAAGTGTTTTCCAAAAGATAGCTTACCATTAGTACAAATTCGATGAAGCACATAGTGAAATCCAATCATGAGATTGATTCCTGCCAATTATATGGTTCAAATGAAAATGAACACTTTAATGTGAAATCCAATCACCGAAGATGAGGACCTCTCGAGTTGAACTTGTTGAAAAGGAGGATACTATAGCTTCCTGAGTTTAACGTGCCAGCCAAGTTCTCCACAGCCAGGTGTTACTTTAGTTAAAGAAAGTACAGTAGATGGAGAGAAAGAAGAGAGAGGCGACATTGTTTTGAAAGTTTTTTATGATTCATGAAGAGAAAATGACAGATTAACTTAAGAGACATTGGATTTGAATTTGACAACAAAAAACGAACCCACCAGCTCTTGTTTGGCTGGCAGGGGCCTGATACAATTGCAAATCTCATTCAAAATCTCTGTCTTGAGGCACCTGATACAATTGCAAGTTGAGGGAGATATGGTGTGGATGTACCAGTGGTCTATAAGAGGTGCTGAAGACCATGTAAATGCCAATGCCACATCCAATTGTGAACCAGACATTTTGATTGTTAATGCACATTTTAGAATATTGATGTGAAATAAACCCTAGCAGTAGTAGTAGTAAAAATAATAATAGTAGTAACAAAAACACCACCCAACCAACCCTAAAGAAGTTTCAATCATATAACAGACACATGACACAAGGGTGACAATGACCTACCAATGGATTGCACTGCAGCAGAAAGAATACGAACAACTGTCAAATGTAACTCAGGTTAGACAAATTCAGGAACCTTGTTCTACATGTAAAAACAATTTTACTTGGCTTGGAAAGATATAAATGCACATAAAAACAACTTTGTGTAACCAACAGGTAGCAATTTTGAAATGTTATAAACTTAAAACATGCTGAGTTAGCACTCCCACCTGCATTTAACACTCTTTATATGCAGGATCAGCTGAAGACTCAACCCTGGCCTTGGAACAGAGAGATGCAGAAGAATGAAGATCCTGAAGACAACCAAGCCCCACCAGATCCCTCTACATCTGAAGTGTGTAACTCTGAAATAAATAAATAAAAAGTTCATAGACTGTCGAAACTAGTAAAAAATAAGTACACAGAATGTTCCAATGCAATTTGAGAATATCTAAATATTATTTGATAATGGTACCATTTTTTTTTTTTTCATAAATTCTACAATCTGAATCCTAGCAACTGTTAAAAACACACCCTACAATATGATACCCAAACAAAGCAAAAGAAGAATATATAAGAAAAGTCTGCAAGCAAACGACCCCAGTGTTTATAAAAAGAATTCATGGTAGAATTAGCTATACTGGACAAGTAGAGGTGAAACAAATGACCCCAATCTTTATAAGAAGAAGAACATATAAGAAAAATCTGCAAGTTCAAGTCATATCAGTTACCAATCACAGAAAAGGAAAAGCAGAGTCTCAATTGCAGCTTTCTAGATCATAGAACCCCATCATGTTCTCAGAATTCAACCATCTTTCCAAAAAAGAGTGTTTGAGTACTGAGATTTTTTTTATTGAATTGGAGTTTTGTTGTCACTTCGTCTCCTCAAGTTTTTGCAGGCCTCAATTGGGCTTGTACTTATCAAAGGTGGTCCCAACTTTTGCAGTATCTTCCATCATGGTTGGGCCTAATAAGACCAATGGTTTAGACTTTAGATAACAGAATGGCTGGTGGGCCTCCACTTGCATGGAGTGAATGCATCAGGATACTCTCCACAGCATCCTAATGTTGGGACACCAAAGTTGTTTTTAGAGGAACAACTTCATTGGCATCAAATCAGAGAGGGGTGAGAAATCAATGTTAAAGTGAAATTATCATGGTGTTCCCTATACATCTATTGATATAAGGCATCCAAATTCAAAACAGAGAAGAGGAAGCATTGATAATAAAACAGAACCTGAATTTTTCAAAGCCTTGCACACACATTTCCAAATCAGAACTTACAATAGGGTAACAAAAATGCTTGCATTCACACTCAAGAAAGTGTTTTTTTTTTTTAAATTTAATGATCCAAGTAAATTTCATGGTTCTTTCTTATCCCATTAATTAACATTGTCGCCCACACTTCTATGTATGAATTTAGATAGAGCGGCTCTCTCACTCTATGACCAGTCTTAGGGACTGCTTCCTTTAAATTAAAGAATGATATTCATAAATTAAAGAAAAATCATGCAACTGCAAAAACATAATAAAATGATAATCGGTTATTTAAATAAATTAAAAACCACACAAAAACAAATACCTGAAGATGGAATTGATAGAGTTACGAAGGTATAAATTTTTAGGAAGATTGCTCATAAGTTGATATGTGATACGAAGGTCATGGACTTGGCATGTCAGTAATTGCATTTTTTCTATTCTCTTTGTGGTTAACTTCTTGTGACTGATTTTGAAGTAAATCTCATTGGGACTACATTGCACGGCAACTTCTATCCAAATTGCCAATTCTTTAAAGAACACGCGTGCTATGTTTATAGTGGACTCTGGTGGAGAATCGGTTTTTATTTTGATACCAATGCCAATCCAAGTCATTACAACCATATTCAATATATATGGTTTTTGTTTTGTACTGTTCCCTGATATCCACTTCGAACAAGTTAATAGTTCTTCCTTGATTATGTACAAGAATCCCTTATTTTCTCCCACTTGGATTGTAAAGTTGATAATATGAAAGAAAATGAGAATTATTCTTAGTATATACTCTTATTGCCATGTCTGACGTCGCTGCTCCAAGCAGTTGTGAATGAAGAGTAGATGTCTATGCAGCAGTATAAGAAGATTGGACTGTGGTCAGTAGATCTACTAGCTTGGTGGTAGAGTAAAAACACATGATGAAGAAATTAGCTCTCTGTCCCACTTAATGGTGCTCAATTTTCAACCAAAAAGTACTTGGATGAAATGGAAGAAACATTTCACTCATTCGCTCTCTTTTTCTCCCTGGAGCGAGGAAGTATAAACCAAAAAGTACTAGTCAGATGGGCTTCCAAAACACTAATGGATCAAAAAGTTTCATAATCTTCAATTTACAGATCCTCTCTGGATCTTTGATTTGGATGTCTATTTTGACATAACACCCACATGGCACAAGTTCAAGCTGAATGTAGAGTAATTTAGGTACAAGTTCAAATTCAACCCTAACAATGGTTCAATTTGAATCTAGAGAGATTTATGTCTAGATATTATTTGGTCAAATCTTTCCTCATATGGGTAAACAAGGTTCCACTGACATGCCATCAAATCTTTTCTAAATCTCCAAATAATGACTCTCTCTCTCTCTCTCTCTCTCTCTCTCTCTCTCTCTCTCTCTCTCTCTTCCCCCTCTCAATTTCAAAAGGAAAAAAAAAAACCTCAATTTTAAGCACCAGGAAACTTCAAAGCGTGCTTCCTGAAGGCAAAAGCTACAATCTAGATTCAAAGGCACCCTAGCCCTCTCGGAAACAATGCATAATCCCTTGGTTTGATGCCAACACTAGGTCCAACTTGACATTCCCACTGCAAAACATGCAATAGTTAAGAATTTGTAAAGTATCTATGTGCATATATTGATGTAATCAAGAAGAAAAATGTATGTATGGATGTGAAAATGAATGCCTCCAACAGAGGATGCCTTCATAGTCCAACATACATACATGTAAATAGTTCAGTTCGTGTTATGATTTTAATTTCTTTTAAATGGAGTGAATTACAAAAAATAGAAAAAAAGAAGCCAATGACAGAGAACCAATCAATTTACCCAAATCCCAATTATGCAACACAATGTTCTGTACAGCATTAGATATTAAGAGATCAGAAATAGGGAAGAGAATAAGCAAAAGCAAGCATGTAAAACAAATGCAATCAATAAAACCTAAATAGAGCACGAACCTAACAATGCTAAAAGCAAAACCAAGGACAGATGGATGGTAATGTACTCTTAAGATGAGTATTTCTTTATAAGGCCCTGTTTCAGTACATTCACCTCACATGGTCTTCCACCGGTCACTCCCCCACTGATGATGGGACCAGGGAGGATGGGAATATCCATCTGGGTAATGCCCAAATATAAATTTTGAGGACAATCCCATTCCTCCATCTGCTTGATCCATGGCCCACAAGTGTAGCGACTTTATAGAAATAAATAAAATAAATTTTTTTTGACCCTTGATCCAACTGTCCAGCCCATTCAGATGGGTGCAATCCCAACAGATCCATTGTAAATAGGGGGGGGGGGGGGGGGGGGGGATGGGTGGTTTATGATGGTCCTATGGATCAGTGCCCAGGTGGGCCCCACGTGCTACCTTGCATGGAACAATGCACATGAAAAACCTCTTGTTTTATATACCTTTGTCGGCTTTGCTATGCTCTTCGTCCTGCAGGTGATTAAAGAGTAGAAAACAAATAATGAGAGGGGGTGAAAGGAGTCATCAACAGTCCTCACTGAAAAAGATGAGAGACAGACAAAAAGTTCTTTTTTTTGAAATTTTCCATTGAGTAGAACATGTTGTTGAATACATATTTAGAATCCTAGTTGGCTTTGCACAAAGCTTAGAGTACAAATTCTAGTTAGAAGATAGAAAATGAAAAACATCTTGCTAATAATTAGGACACCATATTCACCTGCACACTGCACACCCAGACCATCCCAGAGGCAGGACCCATATCTGAATATGCGTGACGCACTAGCTGGATGCGCAGTGTGCTGGTGAATGTTTTCCCACCTACTAGGACTATTAATTGTGATCAAGCGATTACTCATATCATGGTTATCACTTTCATCTTAAAAGTTAACACACTAACTAACGTCATTAAGCCCCGAGGCATTTCAATTTGTTTGGACCGGATTGGGTTGTGCTGGGTACTGTAAAGGAGTTGTTTGAGCAATGAGTCTATACAATGATAGTGCAACTTTTGCACAAGCAGGGGAAGCTATTGGTAAAGTAAAGTCCCACATCCCACATCGCCTAAGTAAAGCAATTGACAAGGCTTCATATATACCGGTTTGAGCCTTCCACCTATGAGCTTAAGTTTTTGGGTTGGTACATGGCTTCTTACATGGTATCAGAGCGGGTTCTAATCCCGTTGTTCTTGTATAGCTCATGTGGCCGTCCTTCTTGTATAGCCCACGTGACAGGCCCGTCCATGAAATCTGTTGGGCCTGCACATGAGAGGGAGTGTTGGTAAAGTAAAGCCCCACATCCCACATCACCTAAGTAAAGCCATTGGCAAGGCTTCATATATACTTGTTTGGGCATTCCACCTATGAGCTTAAGCTTTTGGATTGGTATATGGTTTCTTACAGAAGCATCTTGTGGGGTTTTGTGGTTGTTGCTATTGTCTGGACTATATGATTGAAGAGGAATTATAGACTATTTACTTACGGGCATGTTTGTGTAACACTTTTCCGAGGAAAAGTGGACGGTTTTCCACGGAAAATCCATTTTTCCGGCGTTTGGTGCGGAACAATTCCGCGGAAATGCTTTCCTACCTCGTCAGCATTTTCCTTGATAATTGTGGAAATGAGTTTCCCATGAGGGGTATGGGAAATGGATTTCCTCGGAAAACTTCTCCCTCTTTTCCTCACTCTTGTCCATTTCAACCCAAAAACCCTATAACTCTTTCATTTTTTATTTCTTATATAAATTATTATTTAATGTTAAATAAATAATATACATGTTATGTTATTTTTCTTCAAAAAATTATATCACCAAATAAGAAATTTTGATTTTCTATAAGGAATCCACAACCGCACCAAACAACATCTGCACCAATTCAATAAAGAAACTCTTTTTGCACCAAACATGAATTTATAAATTCTACAGAAATCCTTTTTCGAGGTTTTCATTTCTATGGAATTTGCTGACGTGACAATTTCCTTTTTCCGCGGAAAGGGTGTGTACACAAACGTGCCCTACAAGTTAGTGGACTAGAGGAAGTAATAAACACGCTAAGTTGAAATTTGTCTTTTCATAAGGAGTTCCAAGGGGATCTCTGCTTTTGTTCTATAACAACCACAGTGTGAAAGCATGGAGACCCAAAACAGTTATCTACATACTAGCCTCTGGTAAGAAGAACTCGACACCTGTATGGCTGCATGTCAATTTAGGTGGTTAGGAATGTTAGTCTGGTTTTATCGTTAGAAAAATATTCATTTCTAATCCTAATATAGCATATTGAGCTCTTCTTCTTCTTCCTCCTCTAGATAACTATGATATTTGGATACTTTACATGCCCACTGTACCCATGTCAAACCAATATGATACTTCAGATTACTTGATACTACACCTATAATTCTAGTGTACAAGTTTAGCATATCCTATCATACTCCTATCATACTGAGTGAATTATTTCATATAGTTCTACTATTTTCAACATAAAAAGTGTTAGAAAGAAATGTAAACAATGATAATTTCAGTAATTTAGAAATGTTCTAAAGAAGAAAAATAGTTCGTTTTATAAAAAACTTAATATAAAATTTGAAATTTCATGTTATGGATATGATAGCTATATCCACATCCATGTCTTGAATTTCCAAAAGTGTAAAGTTGTATCCATGATCTCCACACCACCGTCAATATCCGTATCTGTATTTGGGCATCATAGCTAAATTAACTTAAGTGTCATAATATAATAAACTTTTTCCTGAAAGTTAATAATATCATAGGATTATTGTTTTATATAACCCATTTCTATTTTTTTTAGAATATGAACATAATTCAATCAAAAGTATAAAGTGTGTGTTTGAATTATGCAAGACATACATTGAGCCAAGCCCCCTAACAAGCCAAGGTTGAGCCAAGGCAAGTGACAGGGACTAGCTTGAGCTTGGCTAGTGAAACTTTTGAGCAAGCCAATTCGAGCCCAGTCAAGACAAGATCGAGCAGCTTGCAATCCAGCTTGCCTTGTTTACATCCTTACTCAGGACATTGGATGAATTCCACATCATGAAGTTGATTCAATTCAATAGTAGATATCTATCCAATCTAAGTAATATTTAGGTCAATGACCATTCATGAGATGAGGGTTTGTCCTACAGTACACCTTAATGAAATGGGCCCCACAACAGAGAATTTAAGGTTATGCACCACAATTGTGGCCGACCTAGGTGCAAGCAAATCTCTCTCAGATACGTGTATTTGCTTATGTATAACTTACTTTGTAAAAGAAATTATGAAGAGAGACAAAGAACAAGAACTCATACCATATATAGACAAGTAACAATGGAAACATTTGAGCAAAGCTGTGGTTAGAGAAATATTTGCCTAAGTGGTGCAAGCTGTTAACTGCACTCAACTTCACTGCAATAACAATTTGAACTGTAAATTTTGCATCTATTGAGAATCTACAATATTGTGAATGGTAGCGGATACTTCAAAGTTGATAACATATCCTTATCAAAATTGTGCACAGTGCTGCATTCTGCTGTGTCGATAGTACATTATGTAACAATAAATTAACATTCATACATTGTAGATATAATGTACAAGTGGGCTACCGAAAGAGTTAAACTCTGCTGACTGGAGTTAAAATTAGATAGTTCACTTCACCCCGTCAAACAATCTTCACTGAAGAGGGTTCTTTCTCTTTCTCTGGTTTGATTCTGTATAGCCGTTCTAATAATTTCCGAGCATATCCCTTCTTTCCTGGTCTTGCAAAGGCATTACTAATACAGTTAAGGGTACTTTCACATGGTACAAACCCTTTTTCGTTCATCGCTTTCAGCAGCCTTTTCACCTCCGCTCCATTTGATAGCTTAGACCACCCACTGATGAGTATGTCATACGTTGAAGAATTTGGTGACACTCCTCTCTTTTGCATTTCATTCAGAAATTCTCTAGCTTGATTCATCATGCCCACCTTGGCAAAATCACTAATAAGCGCATTGTACGTGCCAACTTTGGGAACAAAGCCTTTCCTCACCATTTCACAGTATAGCCTAATAGATTCCTTCTTATTACTCATCTTTGCATGGCCCGAAATCATAATACCATAAGTAATATCATTAGGTAGAAATCCCTTTTTCTGCATCTCATCAATTAACTTATCAGCTTCTTTCATTAAACCAGCACTTGAAAGGCCATTTAGAAGGGTGTTGTAAGTTCTGATGTTTGGAGAAACACCTTTAGCTAACATTTGAGAATACAAAGCATATGCATTCTTCAAATGGCTGCTTCTGCAGTATCCATGTATAAAAGCATTGTAGGTGATAGTATCAGCTGCAATTCCTCTCTGTAACATATCTTTCAATGCACGGGTTGCTTTTCGTGTCATTCCATGCATGCATAAGATATTGATAAGAGTATTATAAACCACCAAATTGGGTTTAAGTCCCATCTCTAGTAATCGCTCATGCATTTGAAGAACAATATCTACCCTATTAGCTTTTAAACATGCACGCAGCACTACTCCATGAGTAGCAGCATTTGGACAGGTGCCTGCAATTGCCATTTCCTTTAGCAAATCTGTTGCTTTCTGAATCTCCCCTCTCTCACAAAGCTCAGCCATGAGGGAGTTATAAGTGATCACATTCGGGATCAACCCATTTCTCTTCATCTCATTAGTGATTTCAAAAGCCTTTTCTATATTTCCTTCCTTGCAATGTGCATTGATCATTGTGTTGTAGGTAGCAAGGTCAGGAGCTAAGCCCATATCCTTCATTTCCTCTAAAAAGCCTTGTGTTTCATCGAATTTTCCAATGTTACAAAGACAGTTAATAAGGACATTGTATGCAACAACATCAAGAGCTAGGTTTTTCTCCATCATTTCTTCGCCGATTTTGAAAGCCAGAGATGTTTGCCCCACTTTAAGGAAGCCATCCATTAAAGAAGTGTAGTTAACGCAATCTGCCAGTAAACCTCCTCTTAACATATCTTTAAATATACCATTAGCTTCCTCCATCCTTCCACTTCTTCTTAAACCATTTACAAGAAAATCAAGTATGAACTTGTTTGGCTCCAAACCTTGCCACGTCAGTTCCTCATACATATCCAATGCATCTCCACCCTTTCCCACCTTGAAGAATCCATCAACAAGTGTACCGTAAGTGAATACATTTGGAAGGACATTTTTCTCCACCATCTTCCTCATAGTATCCACTGCCTCCTCCAGCATTCCCTTTTTTGTGTATCCATTGACAATGGAGGAATATGTGACGACATTGGCATCACCGCATTGCCTCTCCATTTCTTTCAGTGCAAGTTCCGCAGCCCTCACGTCTCCTATCTTGCAACGCCCATCAACCAAAACTGAATATGTTATATGATTTGGAACTATATGAAGCTTTGGCATCATTCGAAACACGTCCTCTGCTTCATCTGCCTTCCCCATCTTGAAAAGCCCATCCATCAAAATTGTGCACAGAACCAAATCAAAAGGAATTCCACGCACTACCATTTCCTTTTGAAGAAGAAATGCACGTGTAGCACTTCTGGCTTTAAAGGAAGAATCGATGAGGGTAGAATATGAGATGTGGTTAGGAGACACACCCATGTTCTCCATCTCCCAAAAAAGCATCTCCCCTTCAGCAATTTTTCCATTCTTGCAGAGGCCTGCTATAAGACAGCTGTAAGTAACCACATCAGGCAAGAAACCACTTCGAACCATCTCCGCATACAATGAAAACGCTTCCTCAAGCTCTCTCTCTTTGCAATACGCACTGATAAAAGTCGTGTGGGTTATAACATTGAGCTCCAAATCCTTTTCTTCTATCAAATTCTGGTTCTTTGAACAATTAAGCTTTGAACTGGAAACATCCTTCTTGATGCCCAAAATCTCATCCATGAGATCTTTTGCCTTACCAAACTCCCCAATTCTACAGAACCCATTAATCAGTGTATTGTAGGTTACTATATCAGGCAAAACTCCCTCCTGCGTCATACTCTCCATCAACCCAACAGCACGGTTCACCATCCCAAACTTACAATACCCATCAATTAAGGTATTAAGGCCAACAACATCCAAACCGAAACCCCCATTAATTGACATCTGCATCAAAGATTCTGCATTTTCTAACAACCCCTTTTGGAAAAACCCGTGAATCAAAGTATTCCAAGTGATCGTATCAATCAAAATGCCTTTTTTAACCATTTCTGACAAAAACCCAACAGCTAATTCAATCATTCCTTCATTGCAGAACCCCCAAATGAGAGTATTATAGCTTACAGTGTCAGTTTCAGAGGTTCTAAGCAAATCCAAGGCCATTTTTAATCGACCCATTTTGCAGAAAGCATGAATCAAGACATTGTAAGTGAAAAGATTGGGTCTTCTTTTACAAAGCAGCATTTCTGAGTAGACAGTCCATACCTGAGGAACCAAACCAGCACTGTTAAATTTGAAAAGAATCCGATTCCAGAACTTCAGGTTTGGATTAAGACCATGCTTTCTCATTGACAGGAAAGCATCTGATGCATCTGAGAATCTTTTGCAGGTGAGATAGAGTTCTATGAGGGAGCAGAAGAACGAGGAGTAGAGGTTGGTCTTGGATGGTGGAATCTGTTGGTGGGTACAGTGAGGAGGAGAAGAGAAGGGCAGAGATGGAATGTTTGAGGTGGGGTTTTGATGATTTGATGAGAAGTGTGAGGAAGGTCGGAATAGGAAAGGGAGAGAGTTGGGTTTGAAAGAGGTGAGCTTTTGCATGTTTCTGAGATTTCTCATGGTGTAGAGAGAGAAAGAGATTGAAAAAATTGGAGATCTCTCAAAGGAAAAAGAAGGCTAAAATCTGGTTAACAGAACCCCATTTACAGATTCTTGATGTTTGATGATTTGGATCAAGAACAACTCAAAAACTCTCTCTCTCTCTCTCAGCAATATGAAAAGAGCAGAGTCGTCCGAGTCGAGAGCACGAGTTGGACACGACTCAGATTACAGATATTGGGGCCTGAGTCTCCTTTTCTAAAGAGAAGCCCAGTCTTCATGGGCCCACTCAGATTCTTCCCAATTAGAGGAGTGAGCAGTTTGGATTTGAAGTTGACCAAATTTCAATCTGAACCTATTTTAGGGGGCCTCAAAAGCTTAATGTGTATGTAATTATCTTGATGATGGATTTTAAGGTTGAAAAATGGGCGGATTTTTTACATTTACGGAGAAGTAAAGGTTAGGTAAATGTCACATTATTTTATTTGACCAGACTTATAATTCATCGTGGTGCATCCTACATACGACTCATATAAAGTCGTAGGTAAATGTCACATTATGAAAAGGATAAATGTGACATGAGTTGAACTCTGTTGAAGTATGAGTAGAATTGAGGGTCAGTTTGATATGGATAGGCATGCAGTGTTTGTCACATAATGGTGAGCCTATGTGTCAAGTTCCATGGGCCTGCCCCCAACCAGGCCTCTTTACACCATTCTAGATTATTAAATAATATTATATTATATGTATATAAATAAAGGAAAAACCTCAGGTGACCACTGTGTGTGCTTAATTACTTAGTGAGGCCCAACTGGTGATCTATCCAAGTGGACCATAAAATAGGGACCTGATAGTCACCAAGCCCCGGTTTGGCCACCTTCCAAATGTATTAGACTATGGGATCTACTGTGTATTGTTGTGAACTGTGAAAACTTGTTGGTTGCTAGTCAAGTGGTTGGAATGTTGATTCGAGGTACTTTCCATACTCCCCGGTCCCATCCTCGAGTGAGACCTTAGGTGGGCCCTACAAGAAACAATACTCACCTTATTATGAGTACTGATGCTCAAAATAAGTCGCAACATATAAATCTACACAAATATCATATATGATTCACAAACAAATTGATGTAGTCAATTTTATAGTTTTTTTTAATAGCTATATAATAATATTGTGGCCTTTACTATATAGTTGAGTCTTTTCCTGGGTTCATTTTTTTTTTTTTCATTCATTGGGGGACTTGAACTCACGAGTTAAGGCTGACACACGAACGTTGCTCACTAATTGATGTACTACTTGGGATATGGGACTTATGAGTGTGTCTGAGCGCGCGAGTATGTATTTGCCATAGAAAAAGAAAAAGATAAAAATTAAAAGTTCCTCCTAAACAAAATGTAATTTTGTACCTCGTAGGACCCACTCATCATCATTAAGCGAACCCCTTCTTATTCATTAACCAATCAATAATTGGGATTCACCCTAATTTCATACTGAAGTGAATAATAATCGCCATTAGCTTAAACTCCTTAAATAAATATAACTTAAAAAACTATTAAACTTCAAACCCTTATATCAATGTTAGTGATGAATGACGATCCAACTGGGAAAATTATTTACCCAAAGTCTAACCCATAGTGAGACCTTTCCATCACACTACCTCTCTATGGTCGGCATGCGCTCAATTGGGCCATAGAAGGGGCTTGGATTTTTACCTCTCAGGTGAAAACTACCCATATATTATATTTATCCTTCTAATTAGGGTTCTCTACTTTACATGTAGATAGCTGAAAATCACTATAATTACCTTCCAAAGAGGACTGTTTATACTCTATAATTAACTAAGGCAGAAACGCTTACATCAACACATTTGATTTTTAACATCTAATTAATTAAGAGATGACTGTTCATATCATCCTCAGATGCACCAGAGCCTTATCACATCTAATGATCGATTATTCACTGGTTAAAATTATTGGGCCAATGTCCAGACTTAGGCTTTACACTTATTGCAACTCTCCAAAAGGTTAGCTGATCCCAACAGCAGATAAGATAGCTCTTACCTGTGATAGTCCATCTCACAAAAACTTAGATCACAGCCATCAAATATTTGGCCCTTTTATCCATGGGATATGATCAGTTGAGCTGCTGCCTGCACACTGAAAATGGCTCTCGACACATTGCAACAAATGGAGACTAAAATGCTCACTTGTAAATTTATCAAAATGGCTCCATTTCGCCCCTCTCAGACATGTTGTACACAGTGTGTTTTCCCTCCCATATGAAAATATGAGAAGGGTTTCTACTTGCGACATTGACTCATCTCCCTTAGACGAATTATCAGTGCTTCTGAAGATACATTTCATTATTGGTCTCACTCTCATTGCTATCCCGTCTCTTTCATCTTCTCTCCCGGTTTAAATCTTCACCTCATTATCTATTTTACTTCATCTCATTAATCTTGATTTCATTCAAAGTTGTTACCCACTTAACTAGCAAAGATTACAACCACTCGACAAGTTTTTATGGATAAGAACCTGTTAATAAAGAGGCATATACCAACATTGCTTGGAAATGACTGATAAAACTTGTGATAAGAGGGACCCAAGTGTACAAAATATGTACCACAGCCCACCTGATATGGAGATTTTTGACAAAACCCAAACCCAAATGCTTGGTGTGGTGGTGGCTCTGAGGACTCAGAAAGAAGTACCTGAGATCAAAGAGTTTTGAGGAATGTGAGATCAAGTTGACAGATTCTCAACTTTGGAGGAAAATGATCAAACCAAGCGATCATATTCTCACAAACCAGAAATGAGGGTAGGATCTGGTGAACAAGTTCTGGGTCTGGAGGATCAATGGGGCCCTATTTGGGTAGGCTTAAACACTTTCCGGCCCATCATCAGGTAGGGAGTAATGGGACTCGCAAAACTTGACCCAGCCCGTCAAGTTGACCCTAACTGGACCCATGTTTGACCCGCCCAAACTGACATCCATACAATACAGGTTGGTCACAGGTCAGGTTTTTCTGACCCGCCAAAAAAGAGTCAGGTCAGGTCTGACCTGCCTACTCATGTTTTCCAAAATGTTATTTTCTTATAAATTATAAGAACTTTACTTACTAAGTTTTGCTACTCAATCCCACATATTGTATATTCTATGAAGTAGTTCTACTGTATTTTCATATTTTTTTAATTTCAAATACATATTTCATATTTTCATACTTAGGTATAAACAATTTGCATCCCATTCTTTTATGCATGCACTTTGTTAATTGATTCTAAAATATTTCACATGTAAACTTTACCATCAGGACATGGATATGAACAAAATACACTACAATGAATGAGTCATACACTTATAATCTTATATGACACTGAGAAGGAAATGGGTCAAAAATCCGGGTTAAGGGAGTAAGCTCAGATTGACCCGTATTTGACCTGCATCAAAATGTGGGTTGGTTTGGGGTTGACTCGCAGTGGGTGGAGATTGGATACAGCTTGGGGTTCAAATAGCAGACCCGACTGATTTGACCCGACCCAACCCGACCTGTTTGCCACTCTTACAGTAATAAGTCGCTGGCTCTAAGGAAGGGGAGGACAGTAGATGATTAGATGGAATATTGCTATGCTATCTAATTCATGGGATACAAAGGTGGTTGGAGAGGGTTCAGATATTAGATGCTTTTTTTTTTTTTTAGAAAAAACCCTAACGTAACTCTGGCCGTGCCCGGCCAATGAGCTTCCTCTTAAGCTCGAGGGACAGTGGATTCTAAATAGCGGAGAACTATTCACTAGGGGCACATGGTGGGGATATAAACCCACGAACTCTTATAGTTTTGAGGCCCTTTTATGGGAGTCTCCTTCCTAGAGTTACTGGACCCCACTTCTCTTTGAAACTACTGTGGAAATTGAAGGTCTCCTCCCATAAAAAGCTTTCTACTATTTTGTTGACAAAGCTCTGAATGATCGATCACCTACTAGATTACGGCTGGCCAAGTGGATGTATCATATTTGATCAGTCTTAATCTGTTGATGCCCAGACTTTTCTGGCCATGCTTACTACAACAACAATAGCCCAAGTAACCCGACCCCTGCAATAGTGACTCCGTAGGCCATTTGGCTTTGATTTGTTGGATCCCAATCCCATTGATGCCTCCCTCAAGACAACGGTAGCGTGGTTTGTGTGGAAAGCCCAAAATGACAACATCGTTTTAAATACCACACCCATCATTGGCCCTTGTAAAACGTAAGGTGAGGGCATAAAACAATCACTGCTAGTTCTATCATGGAATGGAATCTTATACATGTCTTTGATGGGCTAGTTGCTCACATAGGTCCCTCCACCCCCAGAAGATTCTGACAGTTCAGTCCAAGAGGTTCTTGTGTGGAACCAGGGTTTGAGGTCTCAAGCGTTGTGGGGCATTTTCGTTGATATGGTGGCTGTATTCTCCTATCAAGACTTGGGAGTAAGGCTTGTTCCACAAATGTGGGTTATCCATGACTTTGCTGAAAGCTAAAAGTCCTTTTTATGACGATTTAGTTGCTAAACGTGAGCCCAAAGTTTCAATATGATGATGGGTGAAATTGTTTAGCTCAAGCAGATTTCATTTTCCTCTCTAACCAGAGAAAAAAAAAAAAAAGGTTCAAAATTACATTTTGCATCAAATATTGAAAAATTGAGCATGAACGGCCTCTGAATCATGGAATCTTGGTGTTAGACAAATGTGCCCTAAATGATCCATTACTTCTTTGCAACGAAATTTCCCAAACCCAAACTGGGAATAGAAAGCCAGACAGAAATCTGAACTTACCTTTCACTGTAAAGTGGAGAAAGGAAAAGACCACGGTCATCTTTCTGACTTGAGTCTATGTAAAAGCCTAGACAGACTTTGGGAAGGTGTTAGGTATCTTTCCATTCATACTAAAAAAAGTTGTTAATATCTTTGTGAGATGATAATAAATGGAGGGGTTGTAGCAAGCAAATCATAAGAGCTTACTTAGTTGGAAAGGTGTCTTTCCATAAAGAAGCACTTTCTTTTTCATTATACATCATGGGCCTCTTCTTTCTATTGCTATTATTATTCATCAAATCACATCATCTCCATTTCAAGAACCTTCAGTCATGTTCTTGACTTCCTCTACTCCTATGCATCAAGAGTCATTACCCAAAGAGATTTCATGGAGACCCAAATTTGGAAATTAAAAACCCTTCAAAAATAGAAAATGTGAATAGGTCATTGAGCTATAGAAGCTACAGCTTCAAAGGATGACAAATCCCCGCCATGTACTATCAAAGGGTCTGACAAAATTTCCAAAGATGTCACAGCACCGTTCAAACAGCTCATGCATCATTTACAAGGTCCAATCATGGAAGGCCTTACAGAATAATAGAGGGTTGGATCAAACTAATCCAACTGTCTGTTTTCAAGGTCCATAATCACATGACTACAAGCATCTGATTTAATCATGATGCCCCCACATCTCCTATGTATCATCACTCATCCATGTATTTTGCCCTCCCTCCTACAAAACAAAACATCAGAACCTTCTATTCAAAATATAGAGACGAGAAGAAGCAATTACATCAATACAACGATAAACAAGCTATGTGAGATCCGCCCATCACACAGAGAGAGACAACAATTAATTTCATCTCATTGGTCCATCAAAAGCCAAATACACCGAGCATCATCAATCATCAATCATCATCCATCCACCCAGGTTGGCAATTTCAACAATCAGGCTCTCCCGGCCACACCCAACTCAAATATAAAAATCCACGACAGGTCAGACATGATACACATCTTCTGCCTGTACAAGACCCTAACCAAAGGGTGAAAAAAATACCAACCTTATCCATACCAACAATAATTAACAGTACAAAAACAAAAGAGATTTCACTACCAATTTCATTCCATTGGTTTCAAAAGCAAAATAAACCAAGCACCATCAATCATCATCCAAATAACCTAATTTCTATTATAGAGTTCAAACCACCACCCTCTCCAAATTAACACATATATACTCCTCCATCCTCCATGTACAAGACGCTCCCCCCACAAAAACCCCAAAACCCCAAGAGAAGAAACAGCTATCCATAAACCATGCAAAGATTAACAAATCAAAGAAAACAGAAATACAGAATGCAACACAAGGGACATCTCAATTCCAATTTCATTCCACTGGTCCATCAATATCAAAATAAACCAAGCATATCATCATCGTCATCAATTCATCCTAAGTTCTATAATACAGATTCTCCCCAATCTCCCCCACCCCATTAGAGAAATTCACAACTACTAAACCACCACCATCTCCAAAGTCCAAAATCACATATGATACACATCTTCTCCATGTATAAGACCTCCCCCAAAAATTCGCCCCCCCCGCCCCCCAAAAAAAAAAAAAAAAAAAAAAAAACAAACACCAAAAAGGGGAATTAAAGAAGAAAAAGGAAAATACCAACCTTGTCATCCCCTGCCTTGCCTTCCCTGCACAGAGGAGCCTCCACCAGTGCCAGCAGGACCGCCTGAATTGGTATTCCTCCCACCCCCACCACTCATCTGATGATGGTAAGATGAACCATACATCATCTGCCCTTGCTGTCCATGGCCCACCATCATCACATTCATCCCACCGTACATCCCACCACCATTGAAGCCTCCCCCATCTGACCCACCTCCTCCTTCCTTTGAATTCTCACCCCTCCCACCTCCCATTGAGGCCTTCTCACCCTCCATCTCTCTGAATTTCTGGAGGTAGATTTTGAGGGGCTCTACATATTCTTCAAACCCAAGAGTTGTCATGGCCCAGAGAAGATCGTCGCCGTTGATCGTCTTCCTCTTCTCGCGCTGGCACTTGTCGGACGCCTCGCCGGTGATGAAGCTGATGAATTCAGAGACGCACTCCTGAACTGTCTCCTTAGCCTCCTTGGAGATCTTGGCATTGGCAGGGAGGGCTTTCTTCATTATCCGGCTCACGTTAGCGATGGGCAGGAAGCGGTCCTGCTCCCGCGGCGAGAACTCACTGTTTGCGTTGCCGCTGTGGTTCTGGCCGCCGGATTCATTGTCGGAATCCGCCATTTCTAGACCTTGGAATTTCTCTTTGGGTAGTGTGTTTTTTTTTTTCTTACCTTGGGATGAAAAAGGTGAGGGCAGGAATTCAAGAAATTACGAAAGTGGGTTCTTTTTTTTTTTTCACTCTTGGATGAGAGAAGCTAAGTTTTCTACCGGAATTCAAGGAATTAGGAAGATGGGTTTTCTCTTGAGATGAAAAGGCTGAGTTTTTACAGGAATTCAAGGAATTGGGGAGATGGGTTTTCTCTTGGGAATGAAATAGCTAGTGTCTTTTCTTCTTCTTTTACAGGAATTCAAGGACTTAGGAAGATGGGTTTTCTCTTGAGATGAAAAGGCTGAATTTTTACAGGAATTCAAGGAACTAGACAAATGGGTTTTCCCTTGGGATGAAAAAAGCTAGTGTTAAACGGGAATTCAAGTTTATATAGCTTTTTCCTAGACTCAAGAGATTACGGCTACCCCTCTTTGACTTCAAAGAAGAAAAAAAAAAACATTAGGAAACGGCAAAGGTTCTTATAGGAATTCAAGGTACTATAGGATACTCCTCTCTCCGATTCATCCAACGATAAAAATGCTAAATTGCTAGGGTTCTTACACAAATTCAAGGAATCAGAGCTATCTCTACGGATTCTCCGAAACAAGAAACGACAAATTACAGTTTTCTTTACGAGGGGTCTTTCTATTTTCTCACCCCTCCGGATGAAATGACGAGCGTACTAACTGGAATTCGGTAAATCATTACTTCTGCCATCGGATTCTCTACGAACAAGCAAGAAACTAGGGTTCTGCACAATTCAACGAAATGGGGTTGCCTCCATTGAGCAATTCAGCTAAGGAATAGAAAAAGATTAGACTTTTAAACCCAAAAGGAGAATCAAAATTGGAATTTTTTTTTTCCCCTGCCTCCACCTTCTCTTTCAACAACACCACCACGAAAACAGGATCTTCATCGGAAATACAACGAAAAGTAAATTAGGGTTTTTCAAGACAAGCGTCCTAGAATTCTGGGTTGCCAGTGGAACTTCAAAACAAAAACAGCAAAAAGTAAGGATTTCACTGCAAAAAGAGAGACAGAGAGATTAGGGTTTGAGAAAGAGAGAGAGAGAGAGATTAGGGTTTTTGATAGAAGAAGGTTTTTGGGTCTTCTTCTTCTTCCTTATAGGGTTAGGGTTTGGACTTTGGGATGGTCGGAAAAGAAGAAAATTGAAAGCTTTGGTTGGGTTGCAGAGAGAGGATTGGTGGAAGGCAGTGCCGGGTCCGTTTGATCGTCGGTCTAATATCTCATCCGTAAGACACGTGGAGGGCTAACAGCCGTTGGTTTCTCGATAAGAATGTGCCTGGGTGGATGATTATAGTCCGTCCGATTGACTGATTGTGTGGACGATCTGGGCCATTGATTGGACCCTAGACATGGCTCGGACAAGTGAGGGCCCGAGTCTTTCTCCTTCCTTTATTGGTCCATGTCAGATCGGAGCATGCGTGTCACGTGATATGGCCCACCATCATGGAGCATTGAAGCACATCCGTAAGTTGGATTGCCCGAGTCAAAGTTACTGAAAATATTGTACGTTAGGAGAAAATGTCAGATCTAAGGACCCTCATGTGATTAGTATCTCTTGATAACGTGTCATCCCTTTCGATAATGTCTTGTTAAATTTTATCTCAAAATGAGTTGGCCCTATTGTAAAATTTAGCACATGATTGATAATGTGATTAGCATAATCTTATGCACTATTAATCATATTATCAATTATATGCTAAAATTTATAATGAAATCAACTTGTCTTGAAGTACTATTTGTAGATATCCCATAAATACCACTTAAATAGGATAGGCGTTCATTTTTAACAATTTGGGTTTTCATTAGGTGGGCCCACTATAATTCCACTCTTTCCACTCATGGAAAGCGTGAGCTATTTACAAATATCATTCATTTGAAGAAAAAAGAATAAAAGATCTCACACATAAGGTTCTTCGTATGTAGATACTACCTCCATTTTCTCAATCCTTCATACGCATCTTCAATTCAATAATAATAATAATAATATTTTTATTAATAACAAAATGAAATCAGAAAGGGGAAATCCGAGCTTGCACATATTGGTGAAACTACAATTACCTTTTTCTCACATTTTTTGCTCTTGTGAACTCTTAAATCACAATTTAAATTGTTCATCATTTTCGGAAGGATAAAAATAAATAGGGGATCAAATCCCAACCGTTTATTCATCATGGATCTTGAGAAGCCAGTGAAAATCTTCAGACTGTAAATCACCATTCAAACCGTTAATCTTAATCTTCCTCAAAATGATGAATCATGATTAGTTAGATGAGTGTTTCTAGGCTTTTGTGGGACCCTAAATCACAATTCGAACCGTTCAACTTCTTTATAATGATGAAAACGGCTGGTGGGTTGAATTCACATCTCGGCTCCTCATGGATTTTGAGAACCAAGTGAAAAACAAAAAAGGGTTGGATTTATTATAGTGTAAATAGTGTGATTCCCACAAAAACCCACAGTGAGGATGGTGCATAGCCAGTTCCTAGGTATGCAAAGAATCTAAAAAAAATCAGAATCATTGTGTAGCTGATAGCAATATCATACAATGGAGCCCAAGGAACATAATTTGCCACCTTGTGGAACTTGTAAAGTTGCTCTGCTTGTACCTGTTTCACAAGCAGTCTATGCAACTTTGACATTTGTTTTTTCCTTCCCCCTCCACTCAAGGCAAAGTAAAGTACACGCATTGAGACATTTCTTAGAAGGTCTATAGAAGTGTGTTGGATTTTCCACCACTCCATCAGTGCAACTTTTGTCCTTCTTTGCCTTTTACTTTCTACTTTTTGACCTGGGCATATGGTTAGTTTATCTTATCATTAACCCACACATACACATTTGTTTATATATAGTTATTTAGTTATGTCAGTCAGAGTTAGGTAAATGCTCTTTTATAAATAGTGATTTGTCACTACAATTCTTCCAACAAGTTATGATGTGTTTGTGGTGATTCAAGTGCATATAAAACAGTCATGGAAGTTCCAAACCTCAGGAAACTTGACTGCACTAGTTTCTACTGAGTTGAGTTGACTCATCCAAGTCGATGATAGGTTCTTGACTCAAGATGAAAGGTTATTGAGCCAAGTAACTTGGGTGAGTTGGCAGATGTTCAACTCATTTGGGCTTTCAATTCATTATTTGGACAAATCAATCACTACACTAGAACCAGTATTTGGTCAAGTTTCCCATTGCTTATTCAAACTCAGGCCAAATATTAAATGGATTCAATTCCAAACCCGGCTCGAAGCGGGCTGGGCCAAAGCTATGGCCTGGGTTAGTCCAGTCCATGAACACCCCTGAGGGACCAACGACTAAGATGCCTAGAAAACCTCTTCCTGTGTGTCACATTCATGAGATATGACCCTACTATCAATGCACCCCTTCACCACCATCTACCCCCTGGCTCTGACGTTTCATCTTCTCCCTTTTGACTGTGGTCTGAACTTGACATTCCTAACATGTCTTGAATCTTTGTCACAACAAACTCGCGTGATTTGAGGAGCTGAGACCTATGGCTAAGATAATTTGTATTAAGGGCTTGTGTTGAATTCCTTAGAATATATGACTAGAAGTAGTTAAAATTGAAGTAACAAATGTGACTATAAAAAATGACCATCCAATAATTTTCCCTTTAGAGATTGGTAAAGTAAAGGCAATGATAAAGTCGACCCAAACGCAGTATATTCTCCATTTGTTTTGTTTGTTTGAAAAAATAGAGTAGGAAAGTAGTCTCTAGCTGCCACTTTTTTTACTACATAAAATTATAGTAAAGTATGGTAAAGTAAGCCTAAGACAAAAGCAATTATTTTATCACTCTCTTGTTGAACTTATCGCTGACTCAACACACACATTGGAGGGGTTGGACCGATGACACTATGTAGGGCATGATATTATTAGGGATATTCTGTTCTTAGGTTACTGAGGTTTATGGATATCTCTTATAGCTGTGTTTTCTCTTTAGGGTAGAACTTTGTTTAGCAAGATTGCTTAAAATTTTCTATATATTGGTGGTTGTAATTCTAGAATATAAAGAACACAATAATATAGAGTTAGTATTTTGGTGTGTGTTCATTAGTCTTTTGGTGTTTGCTCATCTTTTCTCTCTCCTTTCTCCCTCAACATCCCTCTCTTCCTTTCTCTCAATCTTGTTTTACCTCAAACATGCCAAAACACAAACATTACTTTACCATATGCTTCACTCATCTTTACTTTATATCACCTTTATCATTAATGTGAAATTTATTTCACCTTTACTTTAAAACACACGTAAATAAACACAATCTTTACAAAGAGAAAATCAGTACACATATGATTCAAATCCCAAGAAAGACAAGAAGGCATCTACATCTCCGCCTTATGTCCTTCTCCCTTCACCTCTTTAACAATCTTCCATTGAAGCCAACTTGACTATAAATTTCTATGTAATCAAATCAATGCAATCGAATGGGCCCAGATACAATTGATTTCACAAGCTACATGGTTTATGAATGATTTTCAAAACAAGATGCATTTATTTGAAATTTGTAATAATTTAGTAGAATTTTTAAGTAAAATACCACTAAAAGTCAAGAAAAGTGACTGAGGGTCCAAATACTTTATAATGACAGCATAAGTTCTCCCACCACTTTTTAATTTTTAATTTTAAAGACTTACCTCCATTCCACGATATCATGGGATGTCAAGGTTATTCCGTGATATCTAGCTAGAATGCCTTTTTTCTCAATTTTATTTGCATGTTGGGTTATTCCGTGATTTCACATAATGTCGGATTATTTCATGATATTGTGAAATCGAGGTGTATGGGCCCTCTATAGTTTTTCTCGAGTTTAGAAGGCTGTGTTCATGAAAATTATGCACAAGAATGAAGAATATATACTCCCATACTAAATACACTCAACCCACAAACTAATGCCTCTCCTTTCAAAAAGAAAAGAGTAACTCCAAAAATGAAAATTTTATGTCTTTGTAAAAAGAGGGAGTATAATACAGAGAAAACAATAATACAAAAATTTAGAGCTGCTTCTTCTTAACACGAGTAAAAGTTTTAAAAGTGTTGAAAGTTCCACAGAATATATGCTTGGTTGAAAAGAGCTTCATATAGTAGTAGTCTAAGGACTGATGAAAACAAAGGATGATTGATACTCAGATTGGGGTGAATAATCTCAAACGAATTCTAATGTTTCAATTTTATTGTTCTCTTGCCATTTATGTTGGATTTTGTACCATTTTGTAAATCACAGTCACACAGGAACTTCAGAACTGTTACTGCCCATGCTGTTTTTGTTTTTTGGAAAAAGAGACAGGTCTTATAATGTCCACAGGAGAAAATCTTTTGGGATAACAACACTTACAACCTTACTTGCCAAGCCAAATAGAGTAGACATTGAGGTTAGATTCAGTGGGCCTCAATCATGTAGTAGACTGCTAAGCATCATAGATGAGTAAAACCCATTTAATTTTGAATAAAATCTTTTAACAGATGATCATACTTTTATGCAATCAATCCAATAGTGTATATCATTTCTATCGTATATTTACAGGAAAAAATTATATAAGATAACAATTTACATAACCGTATAAATCCACAAAAAGGTGGGATCACCATTACTCAATGAGAACCAACCAACAAGCTCATGTTAGTTGAGCATATATATTTTCGTTGCTTTAGATCCTCTTCACAAACATAAATTGATTTTTGATGGAGAGTTGAAAACTTTGGATTTAGGCCTAGATCGCGATATAACCGTTTGATTTGTGGTTCCAAAGTTTCTTAGTTCAATATTGAGATTACAAATAAGTAACGATCTAAGGATGGCAATCACATCAATGATTTGAAACCTTAGAACTATGACCTAAATCCGATCTAAACTAAAATGACTGGCTGTACCTATTTAAAAGACCAGTCAATATACATCAGAGGCATATCATATGTATATGAGGCCCTATTATTGCAATATGTAGATGTAGCAGCACAAGGTGATCAACAGCGAAATGATGCATAGAAACAAACAAACCTTGTTGTGGAGATAATTCCCAAGCACAAAACCCCCAAGCCTATGGGACCAAACTTGGGAGGATGGCAAATTGGCAACAGGATAAACCCTGAAAAGGCCTCTTTAGAGCAACTGTAGTGGAGAATGTGAGGCATATCTAATCATGGGTGGGTAACGTTCGGGAGGGTTCTAAAGCTATCGATGTTCGGCCATTAAATAAATTTAGATGAGTGTCAAATCTTGGTAAATAATAGGAGATCTATCGATTTAAATAAATTTGGATGAATGTCACATTTTCAGGATCAATCCAATCCAAAAGGTTATAGAAGTCTCGTATTTGTGTCAAATTTGATGGAGTGCTAATTTACGAGAGGTTAGTGGTTATGAAGAGCCTAGATTGATGATTGGAGGACCCTAGGGGGGTCCTTACAGGCCAGCAGTTCCATGTTGAGATTGTCCCACTGGCTTCTCCTGAAAACCTGTAAAAATAATACATATAAGATGCTAAGTTGATAATTATGAAAAGAGAGAGCCCTTCTTTGGTGGAAGACTCGCCATGGACGTTGCCTTAGATGGACGTACTGCAAATCACTATCAGGGCAGATATATCTAATAAAGAGTGATGTGTTAGTGCAAACCACTTTTGGGTGCCCACTAATGAACATTACTCAGAAAATCACATCCACAGACAAGTCAGATACAGTTGAAGGGGCTTGCACCATGGTTTAAAATATCTACCTATTTGAGTCTGGAGCCGGTGAGAAAAAGTCCCACCATGAATTTAAGTGGACCATTTACCGTACGTCACGTAGCAGCCTCAGATAGTAATTGCCGGTGATGATGTGGAGAATCCTGAGTGGTCCACTCACAGTCATCATGCGTGATACATTTAGAGGATCCTGATTTATACCCATTTGTATCCCTATTTGTATATGAAGAAACTGACGTAGAACATGTATGTGATGCCCCCATTGGCACCTGTATTGCTTATAGGGATGACATATGATGATACATATTAATGGGAAATACTGATGTGCATCTATCCCTCACAATGTTACGGTGAGGGCAACATAGAGGGGCCAATTTGATGATCCATCTGAACCATCCACGCACATGGGACTTCCTGAATTACACTAAATCCATCAATTTTTCACTTATCTGAATGGAGTGAATTGTTAGGTCAAGGGCCAAATTTTTTTCTTTAACATAAAGTCGATAAACTTGTATGCTACAGATGAAAGGGGGTTAGAGGCATGAAATTGACCCCAAACTTGATATACGAGCCTATCCAAGATGTTAACCCCCCACCCCCAAAGTAGTAGGGGCCCATCAAGTCTGTCCCTTCATATTATTAATGTATTATTTTTAGATCAAATAAAATTACAACCTTACGTATCATACCTGTTGATTTCTTGTCAGCCGATATGAAATGTATTCCTAATGAATCGGGATCTTCTGAGGGGGTTTACCGTCAGTTACCATAAGTGAACCAACAACGGTTCACCACCTCACTGTGGGGCACCTTCCATGCACGCAAGCTGACGTAGCATAGTGACGTAGCGTAGTGTGGTTGATCCACTCATGGTTACTGTAGGTAAAACCTCACCAGATCCGTACTCATTACTGATACTGGGTCCATCATCCCACCAACTACGCAAACCAGGATTGGTAGAGCCGCCGTGAAGTGATTGGATCTCACATTTGAAGCATTGAACAACCCAAACGACTTAATTGTAAAAATAAATAAAGACGTCCTTTTGAACATGAACAAAATAGGTGGGCATTTGGGACAGTTATCTCAAGTCACAACCTCCATTTTCTCATCTGAATAGACAAGTAAGAGGGTATAAGATTTTCTCTAGTGGAATAGATTTCATTACGTTGAATCTAATTTTATGAAGATGAAGAAAAGTGATTTTCCCCCTGACTAAACTTTTTACAGTAGGTAGGAGGAGAGATTTTCTTGGGAAATGCTGCCATTTTGTAATAGGGCTTGCTAGAGCCCACACAATAAGGGACAAATTCCAAATAGAGCTCGATCCTCTTGACAACCCATTTTCAGTCAGAGAGCTCTTTTCTTCCTTTCTTGAGAACAGACCACATTTTATACCCATGTAAAGAAACACCTAAAAAGTATAGATGCTCCTCTGCAGTGCAGATCTTGCATTGGAGACCATGCCAAACACCCATGGGCCGGCCTGGGGCCAAGCAATCATGGGTGAAACACCCTTGATCCGTTGCCCTCAAGTTTAACAGTTTTAAAATGTATCATTTTATTTTATTTCAATCCAACAACCCTCAAGTTTAACGGTTTTAAAATGCATCATTTTATTTTATTTCAATCCAACAATCAAATCCCGTTCAAATCAGTGTAAGACCCATGGGATCTATGACATATTGGGGATGGGGGTATATGCATACACACATCCACATTGATAGACAGACTTAAAAACTATCCATAGCAAGAGTCCAAAGGACTTTCCTGAAAAGGAATCCAAACCCTAAATCTGAGTCGGCTCAGCCTGTTGGGCCCATTGAATACTCTAAATTATTGATCAGACCCAGGTCCATTGACAGCCATAAGGATTCTCTACTTGTATTTATTCATTCATTCTCTACATCCAAATGATATCTTAGCACTCAATTGGAATTTGAGTGAGCATAAAAGGACAAAGCAAGGAATCCCCAAGAGGTTGGGGAATCAAGATGGGTTTCAAAGGTAGGGAATCCACTTGTGCAGAATAACCACTCCACACTGGTAATTCCATTCCAAGTGTGTTGAAGAATTGTATGGAGAAAGCTATATAAGAGAAACCATTTTGAAACCTTTCTACTAACCAATAACGTCAGTCACCTGAGATGATTCAAGGACGTTCCATCTGCAAGATACACAACTCCATTCTGGAACTGTCCTTATAAAGCAGTACCTTGAGAATAATGCAGAACAAACCCCCCTAATCCAGCTCAAAGTAGGGCTTTTGCTGGCTTACTGGCCTTGGCAACTGACCTGAATAATCGTGTATTGATTGGACAAGTCGATGGAGCAGCTGTGTTCGAGTGTCAGGAAAATGGAGCTGATGATGCAGTGGAGACCCCTATTGTTTTTGTACTGTTAACTCATTACTTGCAGAGATTACAAGGGTGGGTCAGGCATATAGCAGATGCAATGCACCCCACTACACTAAACTGGAAAATGAAATGAGGTCAGCTGAGAGCCAAATACAGCACAGTATAATCTTTACACTCCTCCTGGATACAAACAGATTTGCTCAGCATTTACAGTTTCCCCAACATACATCAATTATGCATCAAACACTTTGCAACTTTACTCTACCCATCAAAAATCTGCATGGGACCAATTAAACCGGTAGGAACTGATGTGCCACACCAGAATTGAGACATTACAAATAAAAGCTTAAAAACAAAATACTGGGCTTCTGGGCATATCATATGAACATTCTATTTTTGTAGAACATTTCACCTCGTGAACATCAATGACAACCGGACTAATGGCCATGCAAAATAAACGAGTTTCAGGGATATTGCCAACGCTCCACAGCTTTCTTTAAGACAGTTTTATAAAAAAAAAAAAAAAATGCTGCACATGCCAAGACACTGAAACACCAGGCGCTAATAATATAGATGGGTCAGATAAATTCAAGTGAAGAAGATTCCTATTTGTCAAGTATACATAACATATATCCACAACACAAACAATTCAATGCCTTCTGTCCCTGGAAAATTGTGTTGGGACTTGGGTCACGAGCACTAAACTGCTGTGCTATATATATGGCGGCACATCACAAAGATGGATGGAGGCAGTATCAAATGTATATATTTTTTCAAAAAAGAAAAAAAATAAAATAGATGTCATTTTCACGAAGTTCTACCAGAGTCATGCTTCCACTTTGCCAGCAGGTCTTGAATCTTCTTCCTTCTCATCATCACTTTCTTCATCTTCGTCATCTTCCGCCTCATCAGCCAGCTTGGTTAGCTCGTCATGGATCATGAGTTTGATAGCTGACTTTCTTGGTGTGAGATCGGCATTGAAATGGCTAGCTGAAACAGAGATGAATCCTCGGTGAGAATTTTAAGACGTAAGTAGTATTCCATATGAATTTGAAAAAGAAAGTGTCAACTGTGGCACATACTGAGCTGTTTAAGGATATCGGTGAATGTGGCCTGAAAAAAGTCAAAATTTCAAAAATCAGGAATATTCAATATAAAAAAATGAGAAAATTGGAGACTCTGCAAATGTTTGATATAAAATGGGTTCATTCTCACAGGTTACCCTTATTTCCCTTGAAACGCATTAGGCCCATTTCTGTCCACAATAACAAATGTACCTAATTCTTCTCATGTTCTCCACACAAGAACAAATCTTCACTCTCTGCTAAACAAAAAGTGAAAGATCTCATGCTCTCTAGAAAACACAAGAAATGCGAATGCCTCGTATTGTGGATAATGGTAGACCCACTCCGATGATGTCAACGAAAAGACATGCACATAATCCCATTCTAAAGCAACCAAACAAAGCTAAAGCTTCTATATATATATATATATATCAATATTTTAACATCAGGAACTTTCAATCATCAGTATATAGCCTACCGTGTTAAAGTCAACTGCTTTTAGAATCTCACAGATTGTCTTCCTCAATTCCTCTTCACTAGGACCTGATTCCTTCTTTTTAGGTTTATCCTTCTCTTTTGCCACCTTTTTACCTGCATGATAGCATCAGCAGTGTCAGATCATGATAAATCTTGATGAACATACTCCTGAATGGTTCTTTAATCTGTAGACTAGTAGTCTTTGCTCCCACAGGGGCTGATCCATCACATCAGGCATATCCCATCACTATATCCACCTACTGGAGTCTGCCCACAACTTCTGATGGGCTCCTGATCTCTTTATTTTTTATATCATCCCCACTTATTCTGAAAAGGATTAATCCCAATGTTATTAAAATGACATGAAAATAAGAGGGGAAAAGATTAGAACTCTTCACAAATTGTAGCTCTCAAGGACTCCATCCACCCATGCAGGAAGCAAAGGCCTAATGCTAAATGGTGACCAAGGGTAGTCAGCAGTCACCCCTAATTCAGTAGCAATACTATAAATTGCAAGTAATACTAAACCCACATTTTTTTTATAACAATACTAAACCAACATCATGAAGTAAAAATGTAGTTCTCTACTACTGCTATTATTTTTCAGTAACAGTAATTCTATTATTATACTACTGCAGTTTTGCCATAATGCTTCTTTGATTGACAAGATATGAACTAAATGCACACCCCAGTAAAAAGAAATGGAAAACCTAAAACCAGAAGTGTCTCTGTAGTCCCTTATTATAACAGCGACGGACAGAAAGCTTTCATTTTTAAGAGTAGGAAGCAATTGAGAAAACATGAAGAGCTAATAGCACAAGTATTACCAGTTTTTGCCTTGGGTGTGGATTTCGATGAAGTTAAAGGTTTCTTCTTCGGTGTGTCCTCATTTTTCTTCTTCCTTGAAAACACCCTTGGGCTTGTATCACTAGTATCATCTGTCTTAGACTTGGACTGCCTTGAATAAGTCTTCTGAATGCTTTTTGCAGGTGTGGCCAGTGAGATTTTCTTTGGGGTCCTCACCTTCTTCACACTAACATCCTCCACAGACGTTCTCCATGATGACTGGTTAAAACCATGTTTTATTTTTTCGGACTCCTCATCATTGTCTTGTTCATTCTCATCCTTCTCACTTTCAGAATGCTCTGATGGTTCATCAACATCTGCATCAGGGATGCCATTTTCATTCTTTACCCCTTCTTCCTGTTCATCTTCATCTTCAGTATCTGAAGCACTCTTCTCCTTTGGCTTTGGGGTATCCCCAATCTTTCTTCGTTTCTTCAGGAAGTACAAAACAAACACCAACCATAAAAAAAGTAAATAAATGAATAATTATATAAAGAGAAAAACACTAAAGAACTGCTCAATTATGCTTATTATTTGCATTCTCATTCAGGCAAAGCATTGGGTAGTCATAAGCTATCTTTCAGTGATCTAGATTAGCCAAATTGACAAGATAAGGAAGGAACTCCTAAAGAAGATGCAGCAGAAACATCCCCAGTGGGGAGTCTTACACCCATCTGACAATTCACTTGTAATTGACTTTAAAAAGAAAAATTAACGGCAGGCATGTTCAACTGAAAAAACAGCCCTCATTTGGACGATTAGGATTTGGGACTGCTTAATGGAGACACTTAGTCCATTGGGCACGAGGCAGTCATGAGAGATTTGCCCAGATGAACCGAATAGATTGTTGAGAGACAGGTGAAAATTGCAGAAAATTCTTGACTAGAATGAAATGCCCCTGGTAAAAAGCTGAGCATTATAAAAGCTGTAGTCATAAGGCAATTTCCAAAATGGATCATAAGCATTGCCTTGCAATTAAAAGGGCCAGATTGCATTTATTTTGATTTCCAGACGGTGAATAAATAGTCTGATTTGTAATTGTAGGTGCACTAGTTGTACTTTATTCTATTTGCAATGGTTTAAAATCAAACCGCAGTTACCGTTTCATAACGACCTATGCTGTTACATTATTTTCAATTTAATGGTCACGGTATAAAAAAAAACAGTGGTGTATGCTATTTGCAGATGACATTGTTTTAGTGGATGAAACGAGAGAATGAGTGAATGCTAAGCTAGAATTGTGGCGAAAAACGTTAGAGATAAAAGGGTTTAGGCTAAGTCGATGCAAGACGGAATATATGAAATGCAAGTTTAGTCAAAATAGGACACTTGGTAACTTAGAAGTAAGTTTGGACACACAAAAGATTGTAGAGAAAGAAAACTTTAGGTACCTTGGATCTATGGTGCAACAGGATGGAGAGATTGATACTGATGTAAGTCACAAGATTCAGGCCGGGTGGACCAAAAGGAGGAGTGCTTCGGGGGTCTTGTGTGATCGAAAAGTCCCCCTCAAGGTTAAAGTAAAGTATTATAAGGTGGCGGTACGTCCAGCGTTGTTATATGGATCAGAGTGTTGGGCAGTAAAGCATAATCATGTTAAGAAGATGGAAGTTGCGGAGATGAGAATGCTAAGATGGATGTGCGGGATCACAAGGAGAAATAGGATTAGGAATGTGGAGATTAGAGGCAAAGTAGGAATATCACCGATTAAAGATAAAATGAGAGAAAATCGACTGAGATGGTTCGGCCATGTTAGAAGGCGCCCAACAGAGGCACCTGTTAAAAGGTGTGAAAGCATGGAGATTGCCGGGGGTAGGAGAGGGAGAGGGAGACCCAAGAGAAGTTGGAAAGAAACTATTAAACATGACCTTGCCTACATGGATCTAACGGAGGACATGGCCCTAAACAGATTTGATTGGCGTCGTCAAATCCATATAGCCGACCCCACCTAGTGAGAAAAGGCTTGGTTTGGTTTGGTTTTGGTTTGGTATAAAAAAAACAGTGAAAATAACAGTCCATAACGGTCATAGTGGCTGTTATTTTGAAAATAACGGTCATAACGGCCATTATTTCAAAAGAACGGCCAACAATGATTTTTTGTAAATTTTCTTTCCCCTTCTCTTTTTCACTTCTTTCTTTCCCAAACCATTTGTGGAGCTTCCTGAGACTGTGCTAAAACTTCTGAAGCCTTTTTTTCCACCAAAAATCAAGTGATTTGTAAGATTTTAGTGGATTCTCATATGAAGGCTTCTTCCCTCTCCAACCACAATATCCCTATATCCATACTCCACTGTTTTAATTAATTAATTCATCTTGATGCAGTAAAAATGTTACTTGAAAGTTAAAATTCACTCTCAACTAACTTGGTGATTGAGTGATTAAATACTGCACTACTACTACTAGTTTCTTGATTTAAGTGTTTAACACTAATGGTTAGTTCAAAATTATAGTTGCAATGCATATTGTAAAATTTGTGATATTTCAACTTATTTTAATATATATGTGTAAATCTATTTGATACATAATGGAATTTACAAGTTTCAAATAAGACGGTGATACAGGATGTTATAACTTAGGGGGGCCAATGTTTTGCTTTAAAATGTTTACTAATGGAAGCAAACCTTGTTTTCTAATATTTTATAATATTCTAGATTTTTTTGATATTTTTCCAAATTTTTTGGGCAAAATAAAAATTCACAAGCGATGGACCACGATGACCGCGAACCGCAACGCGTTGATGCGTCATAATGGTTTTCAGTGATGACCGCTATGGCAATCGCGACAGTGATTTTAAATTATTTGCATGCAACAAACCACCCAGGTGATAATAGAGCAGAACAATTTACGAACCCAAAAGCAAAAAAATAAAAGCCAAAATATGGTAGAAAATAAGTCAAAAATATGCATCTGGTTTGCAAGAAAAGAAAGGAGAATACCCTTGGAGAGCGCTTTGCTGAGGTGATTCCAGACTTCTGCGATGCACCAATGTTTACTGTCCTTTTACGTTTGTTACTCTTACTTGGCTGGTTCATACAAGACATGAGTAAACGTAGGCATCAACAAATCTATCTATTTTCAACTACAATACGTCATAAACAAACTTAAGCAGAAACAGTGAAGCATGGCATACTAAATAACATGTATTTCTCAACTAAAGTAAAGGCAAACCTGATCCTTTTCTGCAAGTAAGACGTCTGTTGTAGCATGAGGGGCCATCAGAAAATCTAACATCTTTGACACAAGATCTTCCTGCAGATACAAGCAGTGTCAACCAGAATTCAATATAAACTGCATGGTTGTATGCCAGCAAATAGCACCCATCTCATGACGCACCCATTTCTGTTGAACATTTGACATGCCTATTGCAGAACCTCATTTATATTATACTCTATTTTTCAGAATTAACAGGGAAATTTGTTAAATATAATGTGGATTATTAAAATGAATAATTAAATCTATATATCAGGGTTTATGAACTTGAAATTATGAGTTATTTTATGATCCTCAACCAATTTTATAATCCTCAATCCAAAAGAATGAACAATAAGAATATGTCTTGAGAGTGCATTCAAATGGGGCTCACCATGAATCATCCAATACATGAGACGAGCCCACAGCTACTTGCTCATCAACCTATGTTACCTTGATACATCAAAATAGGCAACATATTTGCATATGTTATGTGTAAAATCAGCTATATCCATGGTGTGTCCTTGCTGTGTCTGGGCATCATAGTGATTGGCTAGAAATAACCCCAATGGAACAATCATATGCCTTCTACAATGGCCTTCATGGATATGTTAAAATACAGAAAGGAAGGCCAAATAGTGCTGGATGGCATACACCCATCCAAATAAGGATGGGTGCCGGTCAGGTCTGGGTTGGTTCCAGTCATACCCAGACCATAAAAAAAATGTCAATAATGGCCCATACCCAGATCTGATGAATTCATTAGGTCCTGGTTTTTGCGCGCGCACGCATACGCGGGGGCGGGGGGAGAGTATCCATATTATTTATTTTATATAAAATTTAGAAGCCGGGCCAACGAGTCTGGAACTACATGGACCCAGACCTGAAGATGATTAATTCTTTGTCCAGATCCAATGTAGTAAAACCGAACCCAGACTCATAATTAAATGGGACCATATAAGAAACCATACAGTATTTTTATGGGCTGGTTCTGGGTAGGGTACCTACTGGCACCTCTCCATCTAAATTATCTTTTTGATATGGCTAATTCATAATTTCATACTGTTACTCCACAGATGAGATCCATCAGAGGGCTTATCCAAGGATGATCTGATCAGAGGTTTATGTTCTTGATTCAGGTTGAGGATCATTGATATAATCAACATAAAACTACATAGTTATAGTGTAATACTTTTTCCATTGTACCATATCTGTCCGAAATGTCAGCAAACCAGATTTTCCAAGTTCTGCCATGTCCAACCCCTTATTTTAGTGTGAAAACCAATACATAAATTACCTGTCCAATGTGCATGGAAAAATAGTTATAAAATTACCTTTCTCGCTGTAGCCCTTGCAACAGGAATGTCAAGCACGTCGCAGAATTCAATCAATTTATTTTTGACGTGTTTGTCGAGTCTCTCTTTTATTTTAGCTTGTTGCTTTTCCTGTAACAAAACAAAAAACTGAATTAGTATGCCCATATATATAAAAAGGATATTTAGTACCATTCATTAATGTTTCCATTTAAGCTAGGAGTCCATGAAGCTAACAAGCGAGAATACTTCACTTGCAAACAGAAAACCCTTTGTGGGGACTCGTAAGCATGCGTGTGGCACAGGACCATGTAAATCCATATGGTCTAAAATTGCAGGCCTAAGTGTGGATGGAGTACATCATGACTTGTTGGTGACAAGATAATCACCATTCATCGGGTTGTTATTAGACGGAAAGTCGAGAGATCAAAATCAGCTAGTAAAATCAGGTGGTGAGGAGAATTCTAACTATGGACAATCTCCGCAAAAGGAAAGGGACTATTGTAAATACTTGCCTCATGTGCTTAGCTTCAGATGAGTCTGTAGACCATCTTCTTCTTAATTGTAAAGTGGCCCAAGCTCTCTGGACTTCATCCCTTGGGCGGTTTGAGTGTAGCTGGACGCTGCCGTGGTCTTTGCAACATCTCTTTGAGGCATGAAAGATGTGTGTGGGGTCAGCTAGAGGGAAGATTATGTGGAGATCCTCTTTCACGGGGTTTTATGTTTTGAAGGAGTCTCTTCATCGATAGACTCTCTGTGAGAAAATCAAATTCTTCGTGGCCTCTTGGGTGTCCATCCTCCCTCCCTTTCATGGCGTTCCCATGGATTTTATTCTTCACAAATGGAAGGGAGGTGGCTTTTTCTTAGAGCGGTCTCCTTTTACCCTTGTTGTCTTTTGGGCTTTTGTTTTGGTTAGTTGGATTTCTATGGCTCACATGTAGTCATAGTGGTGTTGTTAATCTCCCTATGTTTGTGGTAGTTTTGCTTTTCAGTATTCATCTCTTGTACTGTTTAGCCTCTTTTAATGATAGGTAACATTCAAAAAAAAAAAAAATCAGGTGGTGAGGAACAGGTATCAGAGATTTTGCTTTTTGTTCCATATCTGCAAAGTCCACTTTCTTTCAATAGTCCAATTTGATGGCAAGATTTGGAGGTTAAGATCATTTCGTGAGCATGATTTTTTTCAAGCATACACTTCCATCCACAATGATGAACACAAGCAGTACAGTGTGCATCGGCGTTCATTCGTATCATGTTTTCTGTTGTTCATTTATAGATCATATATATTGGATGAAATGGCACAAACTTTTGCTTCATGAGGGGAATAAACAAATTGCCAAACAAGATTAACAGATCAAAGCAGAACAAACCACGTCACTTCCCTCAGTACAAACTTCTTACCTCATTCTCATTCCATACAAAACCAGAGAACTGAGATATGTTGCTCTTGATTTGAGAAGCCTGCCAAAATAAAGGAAAATTTTGTATCATGGGCCAAGGAAAAAAAATGCAGCTACAAGCAACCATGTTGGTCATCATTGCTTGTGGATGAACTATTAAAATTTAAAAACACAACTCAAAACGAGTAGGTCCAACACCTTTTCTTCTGGGGTTTGACATTTTTGTGTGAACAGAGATACTTTTCGTAAACCGTATAGTTTTTTGTTACTTTATTTTCTTTACTTGCCCCGTTTGGCAATTTACTAGGTTAGTAAAAATAATGTAAAGCCTCCAATTTTCAGACAAGGGATCACATCAAAAGTACACACCTTCAAAATTCCCTCCCTTTTTAAAAAAAAAAAAAAGTAAAAAAGCAACATCCTTTCTCCATTAAAAGACAAAAAACACTCACTTTTTATTAAAAAAAATAAAATAAAAAAGATTCCTAATAATCCACTAAAGACAAAATACCATCATAACCCTATTATATTTTATTCTCTCTTGATTTGATACTATACATTACTTTTACTTTAATAGTAAATTGCCAAATGGGGAGTTCAAGGATATTCAAATGTTCCATAATTTAAATAAGAAATCAAACTACAATAATAGTGACAAACACATCCCTCTCACCTTTCCCCTCCTTCCATAAATAATTGCATGAAGCAGCTTTACAGTATCATCACTTTTCTTTTTTGATAACTTGTATGCCACTGGAACAGCAATAAGAAGAGTGATTTAGAAAATGAATCGACAATCAAAAGAGTTACTAGCACATTAACATCATGAAAGTAAGAAAACTGATAGAACTATATGAAATAATAGACTTGGTAAGTAGCATATTCCAAATTTCTAACCTAGAATTATAGGTGAGTATCAAGAACCGATATGAGTGTAGTATTGGTCTGACACAGACATATTGAGCGTGCACAAGAAACTGGGTATTATGGGCAGCACAAGATACTAATTACAATTTGAATTCAATAAAACTTTATAGCTACAATCAGAAACACTCACCAAAGAAGCTTCTAGTGATAAACACTCGGATCAAGTGCAACGAGCTTTACCACGTTTGGCAAAGGTGGATCTAAATAGATTGGATGAGGCTTTGATAGTTAATTAGTTCACGTATGGTTAAAGTCCCTAGTGTGGATTCCTTGCTTGTTTTCCTTGCTTTAAAAGAAAACTCATGTTTGGTAAAAATCTTCATTACGGATTTTGGATTTCCAAAATCCTAAAACCCAATGATTTCCACGGTTTGAAAGTATGCAGAACCAAGGAAAGGCGCTGCTACAGTGATTTTGGCGTGTTTTGGGGCCAAATTGTTCGTCTGCTTTGGAAGCCTGAAAACGGCTAGGGGGTCAAATTTGGGGGCTTGGTACATCATGGATCTTGAAAAAATTGCAAAAAACTCCAAACAGTTGATATCTACAGTGATTTTCACGTGTTTTACAGCCGGACCTTTTTTTCATTTTTTTAATTCATGCGAGCCCACAAATCATGATCTGAACCGTTCATCCTAGAAGACCAAAAACGGCTAAAGGGTCGAATTTGAGGACTTGATTCATCATGGATTTTGAGAAAAATGCAAAAAACTCTGAACCAACAGATCTGTTTTCTAGACTTCTGTGGGTAGGAAATCACAACTTGTACCATTCATCTTCTTTGGAAGGCTGCAAATGGCTAGGAGATGAAATTTGGGGCCTTGATTCATCAAGGATCTTGAGAGAATTGCGAAAAACGGTGAAACGTTGAACGTAGTATAATGTAAATGGGGTGATTCTACTGAACGAGCCATATGTGGTATGCGATGATTCCTCCCCTCAAAAATCCTCAATGAGAATAACCTGGTTCCAGGGATGCAAGGAATCCTCTAAGTTGGAGATCTGTCTCCCATTACCAAATGTGTGTAGTAATATTAAGTATTCATGAAAGCATTTACAAATTTTACCCACTGCAGCTATAATCAGATTCATCAAGTTAATACTTTATCAACAACAACAATAATACAGGTAATATCATTGAAAGCCAGCAGGTTGAATGACTGGTTTATCTTCTTCGGGCCCCGGCCCTAGATGGTATGCCCAATTGAAAGTTTTTGAAAGGCTTTAAGAAATAGTACAATGCGACCTCACTTTCCCAGTAAAGCTTCTTTTCTCTTGAACATATTGGCTCCACAGATTGCCCAATTCCAATAACGCGCCCCACATTAGTCTTCACACCAATTCAACTTTGATTAAATTGCTCGCTTTGTTGGACACTGAAAGCAAGACCTGCCATCACATTGTTGAAGACGGGCCATGCGTTATTGCACTGCTCTTGGGGTAGGGAAGTGTGGGAAAGAACTCCTATTAAGAATCTTCTTACCAAGAACTATTTACTCCCATCCTCATTTTGGAATTGCAAATCGTCATTTCCCATCACATGGGTTAGCTGGTGTTCGTAGAAATCAAGAAATTAAAACAATTCCAATGACCATAGTCAGCCCTAGAAGTATCTTCTTTCAAGTTAATAATGCTTTAGTCAAATGGAGGTTGATTGTTTAAGGAATGAATATTGACAGCTGAAAACCACCAACTTCATGGTCCACTTAAACTCAATTAGGATGGATTTTCACATCCAAGGGATCTCATCAGTGGCACCGGGATGGTGGTACGAGATGATGCAGGCACAACCTTATTCACCTATGTGACATCCGGTACTCCTACAATTCCTTTATGCACAGAATCATAGGCCCAAACTGATGGACTGACCTTACGCAAACAGCTGTAGATCTCAAAACTGGATATTGCTCTTGCACCATGTGGAGCTCAACAGGAACCAAGCATGAAACACATCCGCCCAGGGCACCAGTTCCAAATTCTTGCCCAGGGATACTCAGATCCAGAGACTCATCCCCGAATCAACCTGACCACCTCCTGTCGAATCTATATCTTCTGACGTCAACAATATGTCCCTGCCGTCGAATGGTGTGTCCCTCCCATATCCATGCTGTAGCATCATAGATCGCCAAAGGGGAAGGATCCCCCCCCCCCCCCCCCCCCCCCCCTTTCCCTTCTTCCTTGCCCTCCCTCCCTCTTCTTTCAATTTCTTCTTCCCCCCTCACAAAAGGTAGAAAACCAAATCCTCTCTTTATCCAAAAACAATATAAAAATGTGAATGTTCTTTTGTTTTTTAATGGTTACTTTCATTAAAAACCAAAAAAAAGACAGTACAAGAGAAGAGTATTGACAAACTAAAACAGTAAAAATGTGAATGTACTTACTTTCCTAGAGCAAAGAAAATCTAATCCAACATCCATGTTTCCACCACCACTATCTACATGCACTGTATTATGGCCCAGTTGCCAAATTTTGTACCATCATGCAAATTCAGACACTATAGATGGTTAAGCCAACAAGGCGGATGATGATATTAATTTTCTGCAAAAATGTTGTTTGGCAACCAAATAAAAACCAAAAAATTGAGTAGAGAAAGTAAGGCACCATTGATTGAAGAGTGACATCATCACTTCATTTTCCTAATTTAAAATCGCTGCATCAATTCTGCCAATATTGCGGAGAACTAGCCATTGAGAATTTAAGGACAAGTTAACATCCTGCCACATCTACTATCATTCTTTTCTATCAGATTCAGTATCTGATTTAAAATCACCCCTAAAAGGTGACTGTATATATTTTTCCCGTTTGCAGCAGCCCCATCACATACATCGAACAAGTATCTTCCTTCTAGCCTAAAGAAAAAATATTCTACATTCCGTCCATTCCTTGTAAAAGACTTCATGATACAACGGACAGAGGATGGCCCCTAATTTATTGAAACACTTTGATTAAATGAAATTCATCAAGATATTCTTTCAGCAAACCAATATTGTTGAGTTTGTCGTCAACTTAGAACCTTTATGTTCGAGATGGCACTGTAGACAGGTTTATCATTATGTTGTCATTGGTCATATTTCCATCAAACTTTGTTCCACCTTTTTTTTTTGGGAATTTGACTTAGAATTTTGACAAAAGTGAAAATAGTATATACTACATACAGCCACATATTTGTGGAACTGCCCCATGAAGGTGACGAAACAAAAAATACTACAACTCTAGCTAATGGCAAATAACAAGCCTCCATAATACATTAGATTTTTCAACTTTGTTTTATAATTGACAAACACTCAATATTTAAGAACGGACCTTCATAACTAAAACTCCTTTGGACAGTATTCTTTCATGTAAAGGAGTCCCACAGAAAGACCAAAACAGATGTAGCAACCCTGGATAACAATTAAAAAATAGGTGCATGCACACACAAGATCTCAAACAATAAATGATAAGGTTAGTGTGGTCCCAAGCATCTCTAGTGTCATATTAATTTTACCATTATGCCGTGCCAAACACAACAAGCCATTAGAAATCCCCTATAAAGAAGTTCTCCACAATATTCTTGTAGGTTTAAAAAAGGTTTAGACTTTAGACAAGTGAACTGGTACTTAATAACTTATGTGTAGTCATCAAATTTATTCTCGATATGTGATGAGCCTTATTAAAGGAATAAAACAGAAATAAAAGAACAGAAGTTAGGAACCATACCATTTGGTATATCCTTTAAAGGAGTACCGCGCCCCTGTGTTTTAATAAAGAAAAAGAGCAAAGAACAAGTCTCAGTGAAGAAGGCATTCATTATTCAAAAAGAACCACGTGCGCCACACACACACACACACACAGAGAGAGAGAGAGAGAGAGAACACAGCACCTTAACGATGACAAGCTCTTTAACTGGTTCATTCTCAATAGCGACCACCAAACGCTCAACTGACTTCCTCTCACGCACAGGGCGGTCAAGAGAGGAAGCAACCGGAGTACTCAATTCCTTGGGCGGCTTCTCATCCACAGCCTTCTTTGCACCATCTTTTTCTCTATCCACTTTCCTTTTCTTATCTTCGCCTTTCTTCTCATCCTTCTCTTCTTTCTTTGCCGCCACTTTCTCCTCATCTACTTTCCTCTTCCCCCTTGCCCCTTTATCACCATCTGCCTCTTTCTTCTTCACATCCTCTTTCTCATCAGGTCCCTTTTTCTTAATTTCCACCTTCTCCTCCTTCCTCTTTCGTTCCCCTCTCTGCCCTCTCCGACGTTTCGTCAACCCCTTCTCCTTACTCTCCTGAGCCTTCTTCTCAACCTCTTCATTCTCACCCCCTTCCTTCATATCACCTTCTTCTTCCATTTCTGCTCTTCCAGCATCTTGTTTCACTTCTTCCTTACTCTCCTCATCCTTCTTCTCAACTTCATGCTTTTCCTCTTCCTCTACATCACCTTCTTCCTTCATTTCTTCTCCCTTGCTCTCCTTCTCTTCTTTCACATCACTTCCTCCATTTCCTTTCCTCTCCTTCTCCTCCCCTGGGCTACCCATGTCCTCCATTTTCGCATGACCTTCTTCTCCTTCCACGTTATCTTCACTCTCTTTTTCTTCCTCAGGACCCCCCTCTTCAACCTCCACCACTTCTTTCCCACCAATTTCTTCCTCAATTTTCGCAGCCTCCGCATCTGGTTCTTTCTCTGCTTCTACCACTCCATTTTCCTTCTCATCTTCCATTTGAACCACATTTTCACCTGTACCCTCAGGCGGCCCAGTTTCATTATCCGTCGTTGAAGCCGCCTCTGACACCGTATCACCCTCCATTTCTAACTAAGATCTTTGACAGCTTCTCCAACACCCACTTGAAATCCAAAAGCCTAGAAAACCCCAGATTACACTGATTAACATATATCCAATTTCAAATTCATTATAAGAAATAAAGCAATCTCTATTATAACCAAAGCAATCGAATGTCGCAATTTAAAGAAATCAGAAGATTGAGAGAAGAGAAATCGCGACACAAACACACAATTTGAAGGAATCACAAGAAATCAACAGACAAATCAAGTATGGAAACAGCCACTCAAATGCAGCAAAGATTGAATCTTTCGACACAAATGCCAAGCATTTCCACCATTTTTTTTTTTTAAATAATCAACTCAAGCTCAATGCATTCCATCTAATAAGTTAGAAAAACATGAATTCAGGGCCCAACAATCAAGAAACAGAAGTTTGAAAAGCACCCATTTGCATTTGCAGGGAAGAAAACAGCAAATGATACACACAAAATCGAAAAACAAAACCAGAAATCTCACAAACATAAACCCCCAATTCCTCATTCAAAGTCCAAACCGAAGCAGAAATCAGAAAACAACGACAGGATTCGAAAAAAAACACACACACACACATGAATGATGATGAAATTTGCTTCAAATCTCAAAACCCTAACAAACCGACATGGGTCTTTTTCCACTAAAACACCTCAACATCAAAGCAAAAATTATAAAAAAAAAAAAAACCCAAAAAAATCACGAAATCTGAGAAGAAACTCGACTTACAGAAGAACCCTAGCTCCAAAAGGGATTCAAATCCAAGAAACTTTGGCGGAAATTCTTCCTCGTTCTTTGTCTCTTCTCTCTTTCGAAAAAAAAGCTCCTTTGTTCGTCCCCAAACCCGGAAAGGCTTTTTTTCTCAGTACGATTATACCCATACGCTAGATAACTACGGAGAACTATACACGCGCAGATCACATTCGTACACGTGTCAAGAGATTCTGATCATCTGACGGTGGGGTCTGTTATTGGACGGCTGATACATGTTTTGTATAGTGCCAACTGTATAAATCATCCATTTCTTGCAGTGGAGTAGGACAATACACTGTGCTAATACATCCTATTTGGAGTGAGAGGGCATAGGTTTGGCTAAGCTTCACTTTAATTAGAAATTTGAATTTTCATGACCTTTGATATTAGGGCATTAATTTTTGTTGATTTGTATGTAAATGTTTATGTTTTCGAAGGATGTTCTCCTACGAGCAGGCTGCATATTGCATATAAACAGTTGAGCAGGCTGCATATTGCTTATAAATTGTCTAGTTTGTAGAGCTCCCTATTAGTGGAACAAGGGAAGACGAAATGGTCTCCTTATTGAAAAGAGGAAGCCAAAAATATATATATATAGCCCTACCAGATTGTACTAGCCACTGAATTAACGGTCTTAAAATTTAGTGATATCTTTCTCATAAATTTGTTTTGAAATCCAATTAAAAAATGAATGAAGGTCCCTATAAAATTAGGCTTGATGTCAAATTATAGGATGATAAGATTACGATTATCAAAGGAGAATTTTTTTTTCTTTTGGTTATTGGAGGGTTTCCAATATTTTGAGCTAGACTAATCCCTTTATGCCCAAAGGAAAGTCGAGTAAACTCTCCTGCAGCCCCAACATAGTAGTGTACTTTCAAACCTATAATCTTCAGGTACAAACCGTAGTCATAAGACAATTTAGCTATGAGTTATTATCAAAGCTATGCTAATTAGAGGTAGACTCATGCTATCCGCTTTTTGGAGGGCATTTTCTAATATATTTTTTTTCATAATTCAATCCAATAATTATGAATGGTTTGATGTGGGGCTTGAGCTGGTGCCACTAGAAGGTTAGCTTGATCATAAGTGGGTCCCACCATAGTAGCTATGACACCATGTAAAGAGGACCCCACACTTCCCCTTTCAAATATACACATCTCTTAACATGGGGGCCATATGGATACAGCCAACTAGAAAGTTCGAGTGATGAGAGAGGGGTTCGACCAAATACCACCCTGACTAATAAGATCATCCAAACCCTTTATCTACAATGATATGTATGCAATGGATGGCTCGGATCGTTCGTAAGTGGGTCCCACATATTCGGGTCCTTTTTGGGACCTATACCATTTGATGTAGCCTTCTGGACTACGTTACGAATTCCAAAACCTCTCAGGTCGTGACCGAGAGAGGTCGAGCTCGGGGAGTGGGCCATCATCAGGTTGGGGGAATTCGATTCGAGATCGGACGGATGAGATCTATCCAGCTGGAGGAATGTCCTATGACACGTGCGAGCTTTTGGAAAGTTCCTAATCTAGCGGCAAATTGGACGGCTGATACTCGGTCTTTATTCGCCTCGAAAGCATCTTGGCCGCTCGTGTAATCGGGATGCTGAGCGCTGTTTTAGGAGATGTTTTGTGCACGTGTCAGTCACATATACTGAATTATGGTGTAACTAACATAACTACCGTCCTTAGCTGATACCCACAGGGGGATAATGTATGAACTCGGCCGATATGTAACGGTTTTTAACTTCGTATCGGTCCGTTACACGGATGGTATGGGTTAAACGGGTGAGTCCACCTCAAGCTAATCCACAATCATTTCACACATATTACCCCCGGTGAATTAGAAATTTGAAATAATAAGCAATTGATATATCTAAAATCATTAAATTCTGTGTCCATGGATCAAGAGAAGTTAAGATGATCTAATGGAGTTAAAAACATAGGTAGATCTCATCTAGATTACTCCATTTTATGACATTCTATAATTGTCATACTCCATAGTGGGCCCAATTTGAAATGAGTCTTTTTTGAAAAAAAAAAAAAACTCTATGAGAGTTTTCAAGCGCTCCCCATATGTATATAAAAGATTGGATTGGATATGTTATTAAAATGATGATTTAAGATTAGATTGTAAATATAATTACTTTAGAATTGTGACATAAGTAGGTTATCTATTGCCAACAAGAAAGGTTAAAATGATTGCAGCCAGCGGAGGAACTCAGGATTTTGAAGATTTTATGCATTTTCATATATGGCCATCCCACAAAACTTTTGAAACCCCCTAGTGTTAAAAAAAAAAAAAAAAAAAACTATACATTTTTCACATAAGACCCCCTAATTGTCACCATCACTGAGAACAATGGTCTAATTAGGTTTCTAATTCAAAACTAATATCTTTATCAATGAAAAATATTATAGAAAATTTGGTATGATGTTCCACTCCCCACCATTCAAGGACAAGGAACCACTAAGAAGAAATATTTGATAGCCCTTTATGAATATTCGCCTTCTTTCTTAATTTTTTTTTACTTTTTAGAGGACTTTATGGAAAAAAAAACCCTGAAATTTGGTTATTCCTCGCGAAGGGTCCCCGCAAATTGTCCAGCACAAATGGGGTCCATCAGGCCTTATTTAATATTTTTTTACAACTTTGAGAGGCGTCACTCGTCACTACATCTCCTAATGTCATCTTCTTCCTCCCCTCCTCTTCTTTATTCATCTCCTCCACTCCATCTTTGATGGCTGGCATTAATTTGGCCACAACAGAAAATCAATTGTTGGCACCTCAAGGTCCAAACCGAAGTTTGTTGCAATTGTTGCAATATGCTCACATTGAAAATTTCAAATTACCATTGGAGGGATCTAAGCAAATCCGAAGAGAAAGGCCAAATTATCATGAAGATGATGAGTTCAGGGAAAGGAACAAGCTTGACATATTGATGCCTCCTGAAAGGAGCCATAGAGGCAATGAGAATGGTGGTTTCTTTTGTGAAAGGAAAAGATACAATGGGAGGGATGAGCTCTAGCCACCATCACCTCCACCACCAGTGTCCTACTGTGACCATTAGGTGCATGATGGAAGAGAGAGGAGCCGATCCCAATGAGGAGCGGACCAAAGGACTATTGTCGGGTTCCTTACATGGGCAGAGATAGAAATGGTCATGGCCCGAATGAGGATTCAACTGGTTGATGATATCGTCAACCTTCATTGCAAAAATCAATATTTTGCTCGCTCATTTTCTAACTAGTGATGGAAAGGTTAAGAAAATTATTGTATTTTATGTTCCAGTAGTCTTCCTTGAGTAGTTCTGACAATCTTTCTTAGTTGTGTGGGTCTCATACTTAGTTTATACACATTTGTTGCCCCCCTTCACATGAGTTTTGAGAGTTTGAGTTTGGAGTGTAAGGTGTTCGGTGAAATGCCTAAATGAAGAGTTTATCTCAATTTAGTGGTGGCTTCGAGTGAGACTTGAAAGGGTTAATTTGGGCATGCCTTTGTGAACATTTAGAGTCTAAAGCCATTTATTTGGGAGAATTTCATAAGTCTTGATGTCTATGAGCAAAATGTGGGGAGCCATGTTGGGGGCAATCTTTGAATAATGAATGTGAGGTTTTCTCTTGAGTATTGTATTGTTTGTGTGGAATTTTAGATCTAGATAGTGTTTTTTGTTTCGTTGATTCAGAATCTTTAAATCGGTCAGCTTTAACAATGAATTTGACAGTAGTCGAATTAAACAAACTTCTAAGTAATTTGTGAAAGACTTGTCAAACCATTTTTCTTTGATGTATTTATCATATCCTTTTTTATTTTTCTTCATTTATTTAAAATGAATATTCATCTTCCACTATCAAGTATGAAAACCATTGAAGAAAAAGAAGAAAAGTCCAAGAGAAAGAGAAAACAAAAAAGTTGCAGGATGTTGATGATATCATCAACTGGGGTAATTTTGTCCCAAAAACATGTATGAGGAATTATTTCGTCATTTTATGTTTTCTCTTCATAAAGCCGTTTAATTATGATTTAAGCTTAATTTTTTCGTAAAAATCCCTTAATTATATTTTGAAATACAAATACGTCTATTTAGGTTAAAACCATATATTCAACCAACACGCAATTACATATAAAATTAAGTTGAATTCTAGATCTAGCCTTGACTAAGCTGGACCCAATTCCATTCTATTTATGGCCCTACTCTTCGTCCAAAAACAATTAAAAACATTGTTTAACAAAAGGGTTTTGTTCTTTTATCAAAAACTTATAATTTCGGGTTTTTTATTATGAAAGTTAAGCTTAATATTTAATTAAATGATTTTACAGTGAAAAACCATAAAATGACTGCAGAATTATTTGTGTTTTTGACGAGACTACCCTTATTGCCTATGTCATCAATTTGTTTGGCAATAATGTCAATCTTAATTGACGATATATCCAACTTCCTATAACTTTTCTTCTTCCTCTTCGACTATGGTTTTAGGAGGATAAAGGAAGCGATGAACACATAGGATGGCATTGGTTTTCTAGCTACTTTCCCTCCTTTTCCCTTTCATCTCAAGAAACCCTAATCCCAACCTCATTAGCAAGTGAATTGTGTATTCTTAGATTTGTTTTGTCCTAACCCCTTTCTTTTCTTTTTCTATATATCCTAAAGTTCACTTTTCTTAGATTTTTTTGTCCTTTTCTCAAAGTAGAAAATCCTACAATGGAGATGGGATTTTGAGGGTGTGTTAGTTTGGAAGGATCTGATGGTAGTAACAGGGTGTAGTGATAGAAAGGGAGAAAAAAAGGAAAAAGAGTAAAAAAAAAAAAAAAGACAACATAGAATGGTTTTTTTGGTAGGATGAAGCTTTGTTTGTTGTGTGGATGTGGTAAGAGTGATGATGGAGATGGGCACATGAAATTGATATGAATTGCCCCATCAACCAATTTGACGATATCATTAATTTGACGATATCATCAACCATTGAAGATATAGTCAATTAGGGTATATTCGTTAAAAGATGTAGGAACCACTAACCCGTAGATTCATAGTTTTTCTTCCTAAAACTATTTAACTGGAGTTTAAGTTAAGTTATTTCATAAAAACCCCTATATTTTAATATTTCTTCAATGCAAAAAAGACCAAAAATACCTATAAAAATGGCTTGGATTACTACCAACAGTAGAGCTGAGGTTGCTATCCCCACCCACAACTTTGAGTGTCTCACTTATTCTCTAATCAAGGGACTGGAACACGATAGTGCAACCAACATATTGAGAATTAAAATCGCTCAAAATAAATGTCCTTCCATTTACTCCGATAGAAGTTTTCTCCGTCATAAGATTACACATGTGATATTAAAATATGTGATTAAGTAATCACATGCTCGATCTTATGATGGGGCCAACTCCTATTATAGTAAAATTTGAAAAAAATTCACCGAAGAGGAGGAAATTCAATAAATGGGACCCACTATGGAGTTCCCCGCCCTCACGGGAAGCATAACTGAGACATTCAAAGGACCCAAACAATGACATTTTTTAAAACTTTTTTGGGCATCAAATTCATGATTTGAGCCATTTTTTTTATAGGGATAATAAATCCTAAGATTTAATTTCATAACTTAAATTTTCATGGATTTTGAGAAATTTATGAAAGACAGACATCCAAAAAAGGGATCTAATCTTTGCACTTCCGCTGGCCCCCAATTCATGATCCAATCCATTCAGTATTCTTGAATTAATGGTAAATATGAACACTTTCAATTTCATATCTTATTTCTTCATTGGTTTTAAGGAATTTATGAAAAACATCCAAAAAAGTCCAAATTCACAAAAAAATCATTGGATGTGCTCATGTGAAAATGGTGATTTTGACGATAAAAGTAAGGGTGTTTGGGATGTATAATTTTTGCATGTGTGAAACTCCTTTTTTTCCTTGTACTATGTCTAAGATGCAAGCGATTCCTTGAGTCTTGACCCATCCGTTCCAATCTAACCATCATACGTCAAATTGAGAGTCTATTGAATTTGAATGGTTGCTTTTTAACAATCATTTGCATTCTCGTGAGTTCCATTTAAGGGCTTATTTTTTTTATTTTTTTTCTATTGAAGGGTTCTCAACCCTTTGGGCTGGACTAATTCCTCCGAGCTTAGAGAGAAGCCGGGTAAACTCCCCTATAGCCCTAGTGTGGTAGTGCAGTTTCGAACCTATAACCTCCGGGTGTAAACCGCGGTCCTAGTCAACTGAGCTACTCCTTGGGGGTTAATTTGAGGCCTGTTGATCTGAGTAAGCTTGCATATTCTACTTTTTTTCTCAATCTGGATCTAGAACTAGATCTTTGATATTTAATTGATATAGGATCTAGATCCAACATATAGCAATTGCGTTGGTGCTAGTAAAAATTAAATTTAAGCCCATGGTTCTACTCACTTGGTTGCATGTCCATCAAGAGGACAGTATGAGGGAAAGTCTAATTCTGGAGTAGATCTTGGGGAAATCTTATCCCAATTAGATCATAACAAGCATTGATTTAATAACCATGAAGTTTAAACCCTAAGGGATTAGCTGAGAGGTCAAGATCACGGTTCCTCCCTCTTCCGGAGCTAGAGGTCTTGGTATCGACCTCCGGTTCCCTCCTCTTCAGGAACCGAAGGTTGAGTCCACTTGTGCCACCACTTGGGCCACATGGATTTTACCTGGCTTCTCTCTTAGCCCAGAGGGAATAGTCCAGCCCAAAGGATAGGAACCCACCGTTAGCAAAATAAAATAAAATAAATAACCATGAAGTTTAGAAGTTTCTTAAGTTGATTTTTTCTTTATGAATCTTGATTTAATGTGGGTACAATTCATTCGGTGTGAAATTATGGTAAGTGTCAATTTATGGGGGGCTACTAAGTGTGAAGGGGTTGGAACGTGGATATGTTGGTCCAATGAGGTACAAAAATTGTTACCTCTATATTTTATTAGAATATCTATGAAATATTTAAATGTGCCCCTTACAACTAACTGCAATGAATTAGCACTCCTTCTAATTTACACTAATTTGAATTATACTCTCCATTTGATTAAATTTCATAAAAGAAAAGTTAACTTAAGAAACCATTAAACTTCAAGGCTCCTAAATCAATGGTTTTAATGATTTGACAGAGATGCCCAATATCATATCCAACATGAGACATTTCCATCACAGTATTATACATCCTAGTGGGTCGCACAGGGAATACAAGAGATTTACTTCTCGTTCGATTCAATTTAGACAAGTGGGTCCTCTTTCATTTATCAATTCAATAGTCATCTTAGATTAAGTGACTTGAAATTTAGGGTTTGTGTGATTAATAGAGGGAACTAATTGATGATTAGATCCCTGTTATATAATCTTCTTCGTATAATTTTTTTTTGATTTTATAATAAAAATATGATTAATATGTGATTTAACCATACCTTTTTTTTTAAATAAAAAAAAAAGCCCAAACATAGAAGGTAGAAATGGGTGAGTATACCTTTTAAATGATTTAGATCTTCGTTAAGTGGACCACGGGTTTTATTTATACTTCCCCACATGGTCTGGTCAACCAAATGTAATAGTTATAAGGGTGGGTTGTTTTTGGCCTGTTACTAGTCCCACCTATCATCAGTTTAATCACTGGCAGTTAATATCGCACAATGAATTCACACTCACCCTAATTTAACACACAATCGAGCAATACACACTGCTAGATTAAACTTAAAAATGTAACTTCAAAAGATTTTAAATTCGATGCCTTAAAAGCTAGGGTTTGTGATGATCTAATCATTACAGTTTTCATGCAAAATCCAATCCACCAGTCATTTGTTCCCCGATGATTAGCATTCATCCATGTCGATCACACAATGATATTAGACTTGGGGGTGGGGTGCTTTGAAAGCCATTGAACTTTGAGGGGTATAAATCAAGGGGTTATCTAATGTGGTTTATATTTTGCACAGCCCATGTCTGATTGAAAAATCTTCAATCCATTATCTCCCTTTGATTGGCATAGCCCCAAGTTGGCCTTATATACGAGCTTGCATGATAGTATCCAGAGGCAGTTGATCTTATAAGAACAAAACTCTATATAAATTATACAAGGGAATGCCAATGTGAGATTGTGAGTGAATGAGATAAATTTATGAGGCCCACTTGGGTTAGTGCCCACCATGAATGACAACAGAAATTGAAAGATTTTAATGGGCACTAAATATATGAGGAGTTAGGGGCGGACCTGAGTTCATTGAAAGCCACATATTCAGCTTGGGGATTCTAAGGCCTATTGGACTCCTAAAGTCTGGATCAGGGCTCCAATGGACAAATTAAACAGACTACTAGAAGTGAATATTATAAAAGCAACCAACAACATAAACCCCTCTGAAAGGAAATGATTGCCACCCTCCACCCTAGTAAATAAGGTCATATGAAATTGATCTAGACTTCCACCCTTATTATTCCCTCCTCACCCTATCAATAGACCTTGATGAAAGCCTCTTTCTGATAGTTCCTAAGAATCCAATTCCAATTAGACAAAGGGCCCATTAAATCATTAGCAGCAATAAGGTTTCATTCCAACTTGAATAAAAATACACAAGTAGAAGGAATATGCCAGATGCTTTGAATGATCATTTTGAATTTCTTCATTAAAGCATTTGCTATTTTCTTTGCCTTTTTTGGGGTTATTTTCTTCTTCTTCTTCTTTTTTTTCTGAACTTGAATTGCAATTGTAGTCACTCTAATAAGGAGTTTATAAAACCCAAAACCAGCAAAAGAGCAAAGAGAAACAGAAAAGAATATTACTACACAATGTGTATCCCTGATTAATATTTAAACAAAGTTAACCCCCTTATCAATTGATTGCTGGAGTTCATTTAATCTTGCTTTATGTGACCCCTGTTAAGTAACATACATGGCAGACCAAAACACATGCCTTCATTATCCAATCTCAATGCCCTCTCTTGCTTTTTCAAAAAGAGAGTGGATAGGTGTGATGAACAGTTGATACTTACCAGAAAATTCCTGATCACTGTTTCACCTTGCAACCCAACTGCAGGTGTTGAGATATGCAGGCATGACACATTAGAAAGTGAGGGTTTGGAACTTTGACAAAGAGTAAAGAGAAGCATGCTACAGAATGCTTTAAACAGAATCCAAAGCATAGAGACAAAGCAAGGTCAAAGAAAAAGCAGAACCCTCCAGCCCCAAAGGATAAACCCTAGCCCTTAAAAAAAACCAAATTGAAAAACCCCATCTTAATTTAGAGTAAATTGAGAGAGAGAGAGAGAGAGTGCTGCAAAAGAACTTCAAACCCAATAAACCCAACTGATCAACTGCTGTGTTGAGACAAGTAAACAAAACACTTTGATAAGAACTTTGACAATGAAAGAGTAAAGAAAAGCATGCTCCAAATGCTTGTAAGCAGCATCCAAGGCCTGCAACAAAGCAAGGTCAATGAAAAGTAGAACCCTCCATCACCAAAGGCTACAAAGGAACTTCAAACCCATTAAACCCTAGGCCTTAAAAGAAGCCAAATTCAAGACCCTTGCCTCAGTTTAAAGTGAATTCAATAAATAAACAAGAGAGAAAAGACACTCATGCTTCAATCTCTAACCTTGAACACTTGATGGAACCAACTGAGATGTCTATCTCAATCAAATTATCTTCTTCATTGATGTCATTAATCTCTGAGAAGAGTTCCATCAGACCATGTTGCCTGAAGACGGATTCCGGCGAGAAATCAGCTTCACTCATTCGGAATATTCCTTTAGGCTCTTGTGGGCGTAGTTCGATCTCTATGAGGCTCTCGTCGTCGGAGATCGAACAATCGGAGCACGACCGAATCTGACCGTCATTGTATGGCAAGGGCCAACCAACCTCTGAATCCTCACTTGTTGATGAGAGATCAATGCTATCACTCTCCGACAACAATGCCGGCGATCTGAATTCACATTGATTGATCTGACCCATATCACCATCTTTCACCACTGTGTTCTCCGGACTGACTACTTCAAATTCTGGTTCAATTTCCCGGTCAACCTCCTTTTCCGGCGAACTATTGCAGCCATGACTAATAACAACCTCATCTTGTATTGAATTCTCTTTGAAGATGTGTTTTTTCTTTGTGAAGGTGAAGATGAGAGCAGTAGATAAGATCAGAACTGAAAAGGTAAGAAATGTAGGTGATAGAATAGAAACTAACAAAACATACAGAAGTAGGAGAGAAACTGCTAGAGAGATCGAAGAGTGCTTAAGGACACATGAAGGAGAAGGATAAGAAGAAGAAGAAGAATCCATTTGATTTTCTGATGTCCTCAACATAGTAAGAGAGACCAAAAGGCAAGCTAAGAGGCACAAGTCATACACCCAGATTCACAAGTGGAGAGAAAGAACAGAAGGATGGGTTTTTAGATAGGACTAGAAAAGGATGAGGAAATGAGATTCATAGGTATATAAATAGCCACAACAAGAAGGATAAGCCATTTCAATCTCTGGTGTTCTGTCTTGCATGCCCAAAAAAAAAAAAACAAAAACAACTGAGATGATTGGGGTTCTTCAATAGCTTTTTCAGTGCCAGCTCTTTGCCTTTTCCCCTCCTTAAACTTGAAGATACATCTACTTCAAACGCAAAAGAGAATAATGGGCCTTTGAAGAAACATGAGGAAACCCATTTGAATCTCAGCTCTTCTATGTCTAAAGAACTATTATTAGAAGAGCATGCACAAACATTCGCTTGCAGAGAGAAAGGGACAAGGAAGATGGCAAGGGGCTAATCTGTAATGTTTATGAAGAACAAAAAGAAAAGCTTCAGAAAAACTATTTGAAAATGAATGAAGAGGACGCACCAACTAAATCAGTTCTTTCTAGCTTTTCCCACACACACACACACAGAGAGAGAGAGAGAGAGAGAGAGAGAGAGAGAGATGAGGAGCTTATCTTTATTGAATTTGGGAAGGAACTTTAACAGAGATTCATGGGTAATGGAGAAAACTTGAAGAGGAAGAAGAAGAGGAGAACCCACTGAACTAAGCTCTTTTTTTCTTAGAAAAGGTAAAAAGACACATATACCTGTATTCACCTGCAGAGAGAAAGTGGAAGAAAAGGGGACATTAAAATATGGTATTTTTTATTGGATTTCTGCACTGAAATTACTCAGCTGTTTCTTTCATCACACTTCCCATTGCTCCTAAAAAACTGGGTTTTGGTTTTCTCTAACAACAATCAGCTGTATTTTTTTCCCTTCTCCTACTGATTCTCTTGGAAGAACCAAAGCTCTGGTATTCTTATATTGATTTTTCAGCTCCAACACTTTGGAATTTGAGAAGCCATGTGCAAGCATCTGAGCTCACCACATGGCATTTTCCCTCCAAACCTCAATCAAATCAAAATCCTTTTAACAAAAAAATCTCCCCTTTTCAGCAAACTCTCTACTAGTCCAAGAAAACCATCATCACCATTTGTTCTTCTAATACCACCTTCCCTACCATTTTTTTTTCCTGCCCATCAATTGAAAGCCATCTTATTTCTCAATTAGATGATGAAAATTATCAACCAGCACAAGTTTTTAAGCCATCTTTTCTTTGCATTGCATCAAATTCACCATAAGAGCTTGCCATTAGCAGCTAAAGATCATATATTCTTTAGCAGCTTTTCTGCAACTGATAGAAAAAGGTGGGGTGACAATACATCAGATTTTGGCCTTTGTCCTGACTCTTTGACCATAACTCTGCAATTTGATCAGAACCCAACTGCTGACATTGCAGGTTTCTGATGGTCTTCTCTGCATTTACAGGAAAGGACACTCGGTCAGCACCAGATCTTTCTCCATTTCTATCAGCTGGTCCTTACAGATTCCATTTATGGAAACCCATCAAGCCTTAATTAGAGTTCTGCGATTTTTTATTGCCAACTGGAGAGAGCAAATGCTGTGGTTTATTGGAATCCATTGAGCGTTTTAATCTGTGTACTATGAAGCAACAATGCTGGTTTTATTTTTATTTTACTCCTACTATAAACCCCACTGTGAATTTGTTCCCACTTTACAATAATCTAAGCATTAACTACTGTTGGATTCAATCACAAACTAGAGGGAATTTGCCGCAAATGCATCTTAAATTTATTGTTAATGAGTTAATAACAAAATATTTGCAAATGACCTGAGAGTGATCCCTTAAAAAAAAAATGTGAACAATGTGGCACGATTTTCTTTTTAGGGGCAAGCGATAGTCGACTGATAATATCTTAAATTTATTAATTTATTAGTAATTATTTAAAGAACAAAATTATTTTTTTAGACTCGTTTAATAATAACCAAAGAAAAATCAAAAGTTCGAATATATCCCAACCTTTTCCACGAAATAGTTTTTCAAAAACTTTGTGAGGATAGTAAAAATATGAAATTAGTAGGCCCAACTACAATGAGTCCAAACCACTAAAAATAATAATTTTCTTTTCTTGTTTTAACAGTAATAGGTGAATCTTACTCTAATTAAACTAGGGCTCATATTGAAATGATCACATGTAAATAAAATCCACCCTCAATTAAATGTTGATTGGTTACTTGTGACCATTTGATGGGCCAAGACTCTGTGATTGACATGGATGGTTGAGAGGGTGACATGTGAATCCATCAGCAGGTCATGAAAATATTATTAAATCTTAAGATATAAATGATGCAATAATACAAAGTTAAGGGTTTGGATCTTCTGAATGCCTTACTCACACTTCTTGTGCGGCGGAGTATGAAACTCCAAAATGGGGCCTACTTATTTATATTTTGACGCTCTCAAAAGCTCCCTCCCCTTAACTTGGTCTTCTCTAAATCTTACTCCAATAAAAGTTGAACCCATCATATCATTGACCATTATGTTGGGGAAAGCTGCAGCGCAGCGGAAAATACCGGCAATCGACAGTCTACCACGATAAATAAATACATAAAAACAATCAAGCAAACACACAGATGAACACAACGATATACGTGGTTTGGCAAACCGCCTACGTCCACAAGAAAGAAACTCGACTTTCTTTACTCAGCCCCACTTAAGAAAGAGCTCTCACCTCTCTCACTATTTGAGTATTTTTCAGAGTCTAGGGTTACAAATATGCGTGTGTGTGTGTGTGTGTGTAAATGCTCTTATGAGAGTAACTCTTAAACTACTATGAGAGTAGGGGGTGATTGCATTTAGTCTGTTGGCATTGGATATGGATCCAGTGGGTCCTCCCTTACTCTCATAATAGTATGAGAGTTACTCTCATAGGAGCATTTCTCATTTGTCTGTATATATATGATGAGTGCTAGAAAACTCCAGGGGCGGCCTTTTTTTTTAGAAAAAAACACCTATCCCAGTTGGGCCCACTATGGTGTATGACAATCATGGAATGTTGCTGGATGAAATAATCTAGATGAGATCTACCTATGTCATGAAAATCCTCAACTTCATTAGATTATCATAATCCCTTGATCCATAGACCCAAAGTTTAATGATTTTAGAGCATGTTTAAAACAACATACCTTATGTAACGTGATGGCCTATATCATTATGTTATTTACCATATAAGGGTCATAATGATCACGATATAAAAAAAAAACCAGTGAAAAAAGGTCCATAACAACCAATATAACAGTGCTAATGGTCCACAATGGCTGATATTTTGAAAATAATAGTAAAATTATTTTCAAAATATCGACCTACAATGTTTTTTGTAAACTTTTTGTCGCCTTCTTTTTTTTTATTTTTCATTTTTCTTTCTTCCCCAAATCACTTGTGGAGCTTTTTAAGCTTGTACTAGAGCTTCTCAAGCTTCTTTCTTCACCAAAACTCAAGTGATTTACAAGGTTTTTATAGATTCTATAAGATGGCTTCTTCCTCTTCAACCACAATACCCCGGCCCTATGTTCAGACTCTATTATTTTAATTAATTAATCTTTAAGTAGTAGTAAATGTTACTTGAAAGTTGAAATTCACTCTCAATTTACTTAGTGATTGAGTAACTGAGTAATGTATGTGTGTACTATGTGTGTACTACTAGTACTAGTTTCTTGATTAGAAGTGTTATACTAATGGCTAGTTCAAAATTATGGTTGTGCCTAATGCATATTGTAAAAATTGTGAAATTTTAACTTATTTTAATATATATATATGTAAATCTTTTTAATTCATAATAGACTTTACAAGTTTCAAACAAGACAGTGATGGCAGATATTATGACTTAGGGGGGACCGCTATTTTTCTTTAAAGTATTTACTAATGGAAAAATATAATGTTTTCTAACATTTTCTAATATCTTGGATTTTTGGATAATTTTTCAGATCTTTTTGGGTAAAATAAAAATCCGCACCGCCATGGACCGCGATGACAATGAACCGTGATTCTAAATCATGTTTTAGAGGCATCACCTTTTTTTGTGATTTTAATCCAATGGTGAGTAAAAGTTAGATGAGTATCAATTTGGGCATTATACCAATTTGGGGTTAAAATGGAGAGTTTTTTACGTTAGGAAATTCCTAGGAAGTTTTCTTACAAAAATGCCCCTCTCTGTGTGCCAATTATGGTGCATCACAACCATGAAATTCCGTTGGATGGCAAGATCTAGTTGAAACCTACCTATGTGTAAAATTAACTCTATTAGACCATCCCAGCCGCTTGATCCATGCACATAAAATTTAATGGTTTAGATGCATCATTTTCTTCAGATCTCAATTGAACGATAAGTAAAATGAGTGATGAGTAACAGATTTGGGCTTATGTTAAAGAGGGGGATCCCTGAATAAGGAATGGTCCACAAACTTGATCAGAGTCCACTTACTGGTCCATCCTAATAAGCTAGAATGGTTAGGCTATGCATGAAAATCTGCTTATGTCCATGTAACTTTAATTTCAAGTATTTGTTGGGGCCACAAGTTCAAAAGTACCCTTACTCAACTCGAACTCAAATATTTTCGAGTCAAATATAGTAGATCCTAATCCATATCTTGAACTTAAATGAGCTTAATATAAATGCACATACCCTGAGTACTTTTGAACATGGTATAAAGTATCGGCCGATACCTGTTCATATCAGCTGATATAAACCGGTAGCATTCATAACCGGGCCGATATTTTGGTGCGATACCTGACTAGGTATCAGGCACCAAAATATCGCCCCATCTCGGCTGAATTTTCAAGATGGAACGACCCTAAAATTTTTCTTTGTTTTTTCCCTCATTCTCCCATCTTCTTCCTCTCCCCTCATCTCCTTAGAGCAGTCCCTCCTCCTTGGCTCATTCTTTTCCATATTCCCACCACTCTTCCTTCAAAAAATCATTTTATTTGGTAAGAAAATCAACTTATCTCCTTTATTTTTACCATTATGTGTTTTTTGTTTTTCTATAGATAAAGCATAGAAATGAATGAAAAGATCATTGGCAAGGCATTTTTGGGTTTGGGTTGTGTTCTTTACTCAAATCTATACACTTTCATACTAGATCTACTAATATATATGATTTTGGGTGTAGATTTTTTTTTTAAATCTTCTACTTTAAAAAAAATAACTATTAAGAGTACTTATGATAATAAATAGTAAATACTAATGGCTTATTAATAGTGTGTAGATGATAGATCTTAAATGCATTTATTTTAGAATTTTTTAATATTTAAATTATCATTGTGTGGGGATCATCCCAGGAACCAAATCCCATTTTGACTTCGGCAAAGCGCGTCGCCCTTGGTCTCGGTCTCGGAAGCAGACTCCGCACTGCCTCGGCTTTGGCACATCCCGCTGATGTCGGAAAGGGATAACCAATTCGGCTGCGCCACCTCATTCAGTCTCGGCTATACAGAAGCTATACAACTGCATCCCTTGGCCACGACCCCATCAGGACAGGGCACAAGAAAGGGATTTGATGGGACCTCAGCCGCCAACAGGTCAGGGCAAGATCAGGCCCAATGTGACTGGCATTAAATGCAGTATGGGCTGATCGGACCCTCATTAAATGTAATGAGGGCTGTGATGGACCTTCATTAATGACTCTATGGGCTGATGAGACCCCCGTCACATCATTAGGCCCACGGGCACATGCACCAAAAGAATTTCTCATATAAGGCATGGGACAACCCAAAGAGAAGGCATGCATTCCTAATACATGCAACCAGACACCTCCCTTTCTTCTCCGATCATCTACTAACTTAAGCATCGGAGAGCCCTGTGCTGCCCACAGCCAGGGTCTTCTGACCGCTCCCTTCTCCCCTTTCAGGTTCACTAGATCGCAGCTACCTCTCCGGTACTTTTAGTAAGTCCTTGAAGGCATCCTAATCTTGTGAGTATATTTTTTGCACTTACAATTGGCGCCGTCTGTGGGAAACGATTTGCATAATCTTTCCTATCACCATGACGAAGAGAGTTGCGAAAGGCGGAGAAACATCCAAGACAAAGTGTGCAGGACCGTCCTCTGACCTCCTCCCTGCCAAGAAGAGGTCTGGGAAGCAACCAGTTGTAGAGGATGATGTCGAGCGTAACCTCGTCCGGATCAACGTTCAGGAGCGTGACTTTCGCTCGGAGTCTGCTCCCCGGAGGGGAGATACTCAGCAGCAGCCTGCAGGAGGTCTCCTGATGGGTCGAGACCAGCGGAGTAAGTCTCCAGTGGTCGATGGACCACGTCCCTCTGATCAGGTGGAGGATGTAGAGGACGCTGAGGATGAAGAATACAATCCTGATGATGACTTTGACTCCACCATCGAAGAGATTAGAGCGCAGAATGAGGCCATCAAAGAAAGGGACACTCTGATCCGCCAGCTCCAGCAGCAGCTGGAAAGAGCTATTAGTTCAGCAAGACATCAGCAGCACTCTCATCAGCAGCAGCACTCGCAGCGGCAGCGTGAGAGGAGGGTGTCTCGTGGCAGGCGCCCTGACTCCCCCGAGAAAGACTTAAGGGATCACCTGAATGCGAAGAGGCACGACCGAACTCGAGATGAAGGCTCGAGCGCCAGCCATAGCTACTCATGGAAGGGGTCAGAAACTATACTGGAGAGCAGGTATCACGACCAGGAGTGGTTGGACGAGCGCATAAGGGAAACGGTCCAGCGCAATCTGGAGGTGGCTGGTCTCGGCCGAGACCAATGGGATGTTTGATGCGACTCCATTGATCTCGGCGCGTCTCCCTTCTCTCGCGATATCAGGAAGTATCCCCTGCCAAAGAAGTTCACCGTCCCGAGGTTCGTCACTTACGACGGGACCTCGGACCCAGCTACTCACCTCAGGCACTTCTCTCAGAGGATGTCTGTTTGGGGGGATGAGGGCCATCTGAACTGTCGAGTCTTTTCCTCTAGTTTAGGTGACCTCACCTTAAAGTGGTTCTGTGCGCTCCCGGAGGGGTCCATCTAAAGCTGGCAGCAACTCCAGCAATCTTTCATGAAGAAGTTCTAGGCCTACAGAATCCTGCCAAAAACGGATGCGGATATCATGGCCCTGAAGATGAAGCAGGGAGAGAACGTCACTCAGTTCGCAAAGCGGTTCTGGACGGTCTACAGCCAGATCGAGAACTCCAAGGACGAGGTGGCCATCTTCGCATTTCAGAATGCCTTGCTGCCGGACAGTGATCTTCTAAAAGATCTGGCCAGGAACCCGGTGTCTTCCTTAGCGGCGCTCATGTCCATAGTCAATCGCTACATCGCTCAAGAGGACGACCAGGTCCGGGTTGGAGAAAACCATGGGGCCGCGCAGAAGGACCGAGGTGAGAGGCCCTTCAAGAGGGATAGGGGACCGCCCCGCAGAGATGAGTCCCGAAGAGATGAGCTAGACAGACGTTGGGCGCCAGCTAGCTCGGCGAAGGCTCATGCCTTCACCTCGGTAAGAAGCAAAAAGCCCAAGCTATCCGAGGATGCATACCGGGCAGTTAACAAGATCTTTAAGGAGCCCATCCACAGGATCATGTACAAGATCAAATCAAGATCGTACTTCAGCTGGCCGGAGCCCATGAGAACCGACCCTTCTTTCCGGGATCAGACCAGGTTCTGTGCTTACCACAAGGAGAGCGGCCACAAAACTGAGGAGTGCAGGACACTGCAGTCGTATTTGGAAAAGCTTGTCCAAGATAGACACCTGCAGGAGTTCGTCAAGGCAGACACCGGAGCCGACACCCAAGCTCCGCGCCGAGACGAGAGGGGCCATGACAGCGATGGGTCGGAGAAGATCATTAATATCATACATTTAGCTCCGCCGCCCTAGGGGAGTAACCGAGCCCGTGCTGAGGCCAGGCGTGCATCACACACTGAGCGAGTCATGGCAGCCGAGCTCGGCTCAGCTCCGAAGAGGGCCCGAAGGGAGAGGCCCGAAGTCAGGTTCTCAGATGCAGACTTGGAAGGGGTACAGCTTCCCTACAACGACCCGCTGATCGTCACTCTGAAGTTTGATTGCTCTAAGCAAGGCGTGAAGGATTGCACCGTGAAGAAGGTCCTCGTCGACCCCGGCAGTTCATCCGAGATCCTCTATTTCGATAGTTTCCGAAGGATGGGCCTGACGGAGAAGGATCTGCAGGAGGCCCGAATTCCTCTCATCGGCTTCAGCGCCAAGCCGGTGTACCCCAAGGGAAAGGTGACGTTCGAGGTCGAGGTCGGTGGCGCGTCTGTTGTGACAACCTTCATGGTGGTTGACGCACCCTAGCCTTACAATGCTATAATGGGCAGGTCTTGGCTCCATAGTCTGGAGGCAGTCCCTTCCACTCTCCACCAGAAGCTGAAATTTTCGTGGGGAGGGAAGAATGGCCGAGTTGAAATCGTCACAGTCAGAGGAGATCAGCAGGCAGCCAAGCAATGTCTGACAGCTGTGGTATCTGGAGAGCGAGAGCCCAAGGAGGTTAACATGGCCGAGATGGAGAAGAGGCTGGAGAAGAAGCTAGATGAGGTCGGCCAGTACCCGGAGAGCAAGAGCGTGGAGGACCTGACCGAAATCAAGATCGACTCACAAGATCCGGAACGGTTCTTCTTGCTCGGCAGTAAGCTTGGGGAGCCAGAGAGGTACGAACTGGTCCAATTCCTGGTGGAGAACAAAGAAGCCTTCGCCTGGACGCCTAAAGAAATGCCCGGCATCGACCCGGAGGTAATATGCTATAAATTGAATGTGGACCCTAACAATAAACCGGTGATGCAGAGAGCCCGCAGGACTGCGGTGCCACAAACCGAGGCCGTAGTCGAAGAGGTGGATAAACTGCTCGAGGCCGGCGCCATCAGAGAGGTCCAATACCCGACCTGGCTAGCCAATACCGTGGTCGTCAAGAAGAAGACTGGCAAATGGAGGGTGTGCGTCAACTTTACCGACCTCAACAAGGCATGTCTCAAGGACAGCTTTCCCCTTCCAAAGATCGACCAGATGATTGATGCCACAGCCGGACACGACATAATGAGCTTCCTCGATGCATATCGCGGCTATCACCAGATACCACTGTTTGGGCCAGATGAAGAAAAGACAGCCTTCATAACACCCAGAGGCACATACTGTTACAAGGTGATGCCGTTTGGGCTGAAGAATGCAGGAGCCACCTACAAGCGACTTGTCACCAAGATGTTCCACGATCAGCTCGGCAAGACTGTTGAAGTCTATATCGACGATATGGTGGTCAAGTCCAAGCAAGGCCCATAACCATTTGGCAGACCTAACTGGAGTTTTCGCCACTCTGAAGAGATTCAAGCTCAATCTCAATGCCTCCAAGTGCGCCTTTGGCGTCGGTTCCGGCAAATTCTTGGGAAGCTTGGTCACACGTAGGGGAATTGAGGCAAATCCAGATAAGATCTCGGCTATCCTCAGAGTGCAGAGTCCCACCTCGGCTAAGGAGGTCTAAAAGCTAACCGGAATGGCAGCCGCACTGAATCGGTTCATTAGCAGATCCTCAGATAAGTGCCGGCCTTTCTTTCAGCTTCTTAGGAAGAATTTTAAATTTCAGCGGACTCTGGAATGTGACCAGGCCTTGCAGGAGCTTAAGGCCTATTTATCCTCACCTCCTCTACTGTCAACTCCGGTTCACGGAGAATTTTTGTATTTATACCTAGCGGTCTCGGATCATGCGGTGAGCACAGTCCTCCTCCGAGAAGAGGATAGGGTCTAAAAACCTATCTATTATACGAGCAAAACCCTGATTGATGCCGAGATCAGATACTTGTCACTCGAGAAGCTCGCGCTGGCACTCGTTAGTGCCTCGCGGAAGCTCTCTCATTACTTTCAAACACATACCATAGTGGTTGTTAGGAACATTCACTTAAGTCTGTTTTCAGAAAAGCTGACTTTTCAGGAAGGATTTCAAGATGGGCTGCCGAACTGGGGCAGTATGAAATTCAGTATCAGCCCAGGACAGCGATCAAGGCCCAGGTACTGGCGGATTTCCTTGTCGAGTTCAATTCGAGTTCGGCACCAACCCAGCTCGGCACCGAACTGGGGGGCAGGGAACACGGGGCGCCCACGGACTCTGACCAATCACAAGGCCAAGCCCTCACTCCAGTTTGGAAAGTCTTCGTCGACGGATCTTCCACCTCGAGAAGAGCCGGGGCAGGAGTTGTCCTCCAATCGCCAGAAGGGCTGGTCATCGAGCAGGCTCTGACCCTGGATTTCAAGTCGTCGAACAATGGAGCAGAGTACGAAGCCCTATTAGCCGGACTGAACAGCGCCAAAATCCTCAGAGCTCAACAGCTGGTGGTCTTCAGCGATTCACAGTTGGTGGCAAACCAGATGACTGGGGACTACCAGGCTCGCGACGATCGGATGGCCGCGTATTTAGCAATGGCAAAGAAGCTGCTCTCACAGTTCCAATCAACCGAAATCAAACAGATAGGCAGAGAATCAAACTCTCATGCAGATGCCCTCGCAAACTTGGCCTCAGCCGTCGAAGAAGGAAGAAAAAGAAACATCGAAGTGGAATCCTTGGCCGCGCCCAGCATTGAGCTCCATCCACCTCGGGAAGTGTCTTGTGTCGATCTCGGCCCGAGTTGGATGGACCCCATCATAGCCTACCTTAAGGACAACAAGCTTCCCGAAGACAGTGGCGAGGCCCATCGTGTCAGACTCAAAGCAACTCGGTTCTGGTTGTCTCCCGAGGTCAAGCTCTACAGGAAGACGTTCTCAGGCCCGTACCTCCAGTACGTGCACCCAAGCAAAGTTGAAGATTTTCTATTTGAAATACATGAAGGAATCTGTGGGGGGCACATTGGGGGAGGTCCCTGGCTTACTGAGCTATCAGCCAGGGTTACTGGTGGCCGTATATGCAGAAGGATGCCCAAGCATATGCTAGGAGGTGCGAGAAGTGTCAGAAATTCTCCCACTCTCTCCATCAGCCGGAGCAGGACCTCACCCCGCTCTCCAGCCCGTGGCTGTTCGCCCAGTGGGGCTTGGACATTATGGGACCGCTTCATCGGAATCCAGGGAACAAGAGGTGGCTGATTGTGGCTACAGACTACTTCACCAAATGGATTGAAGCGGAGCCTTTGTCTTCCATCACAGAGCAGGATTCCAAGAACTTCGTATGGAAAAACATTATCACGAGGTTTGGCATCCCCATAATTTTGATCTCGGACAAGGGACCCAGTTCGACTCCAACCTCTTTAGAAGCTTCTGCCAGGAGCACGGCATCCGCAATCGCTACTCCACCCCGGCCTACCCACAGAGTAACGGACAGGCAGAAATTTCCAATAAAGTAGTACTCGACGGGCTAAAGAAACGGCTTGACAGAGCCAAGGAAAGATGGGTGGAAGAGCTCCCGAGTGTCCTATGGGCTTACAGAACAACCCCAAGGCGTTCCACCTCGGCAACCCCTTTTTCCCTAGCGTATGGGATGGAGGCTGTCATTCCCTTAGAGATCAGCCTCCCTACTTTGAGGACCGAGCTCTTTGATCAAGGCCGGAACGAGTCACACTTAGCTCTGGAACTGGACTTGGCCGACGAGCGAAGGGAAGCGGCTGCAATCCGGAAGGCCGCATATCAGCAACAGTTGGCCAGAGGGTACAACCAGAATGTCAGGGAGCGGAGATTCTCGGTGGGGAGAGCTGGTTCTCAAGAAGGCACTCCCAGGGGACAAGGATCCAAATCAAGGCAAGCTGGCACCGAATTGGCACGAACCATTCAATGTGACTTCCCTTGCTGGGCAGTCAGCTTATAGACTCGAAGATATGGAGGGCCGGCATTTATCGAGACCATGGAACGCGTCTCACCTCAAGAAGTTCTACTTTTGACACCTATACCTGTATTGTGTACCTGTATTTTGAGTACTTTGAAGAATTGAAGAATTCAATGAAGAGGAATTTCACATTCATAGAGCAGACTCTGTCGTCACTTCGGCTACGGCCAATGATGAGATCGCCTCGGGTCGGCTACGGGCCACCCGGGCGTGAAGCCATTACGGCCAATGATGAGATCGCCTCGGGTCGGCTACGGGCCACCCGGGCGTGAAGCCATTACGGCCAATGATGAGATCGCCTCAGGTCGGCTACGGGCCACCCGGGCGTGAAGCCTTTACGGCCAATGATGAGATCGCTTTGGGTTTGCTACGTGCAGCCCAGGCGTGAAGCCATTATGGCCTTTGATGATATCGTCAAGGTTTGGCACCAAGCCACCCAGACGAGAAGCCGAAATGGCCCCTGAAGAAATTGCCAGTTCAATGATAGACCCAGGCACAGGGCCCCTATGCCCATTCTCTCTCCATCTCGGAGGATCAGGGTGACTCGGCTGAGTTACCGAGATAAATGAAGTCCATGAATTAAAGCGCTCATTGTGGATCCTAAACTAGCTTGTCAATCCTAGCTTGTCAATCTCAATCCGAACTCATACGCTTGCAAAAGAATGAAATGAGTGCGAAAAAGAAAAATAAGAAGCTGCAAACAAGCAATAACCATGGAAACTAGTTGGGGCAAACTGAGAAGTTCTATTGATGAACGCAAGAGTATTACATCAGGTTTGTCGTTACAGATTTGAACATTGAATCCCAGTTCATTACAAAAACAAAATGAAAGATTACATTTCTCATAAGAAAATAAGACAAGAAGACTCAAGAGGACGGCCCGGCCTCGGTGTCTTCAATAATTACTGCGGCATCGTCCGCGGAAGCAGCTTTGGAGGGATCCGGCGTCGGCTCGGTAGGGGTCTCTGGTGGAGGGGGAGCAGGAGTCTCGGCAGGGGGCTGGGTCGTGGGGGCGGCTTGTCCGAACTCAGGAGGGTTCAAACACAGTGGATGATCTTCTTGATACCCCAACTCCTTGAGTACAGCACGACATCCAAGCTGAAATATTTTCGGACTCAGCCTATGGATCTGCTCGGTGTAATTCCAGCCCGCATCGGCGACCCCTTCTAGGAAGGCGGCGCTGATCTCAGCACTGGTCGAAGCAACGAGTTCTTCCCTCGCCTTCTTCTCTGCCTCGAGACCGGCCGCCAACCTCGCCGATCTCCTTTCCTCGGTATTGAGCTAACCTTGCAATTCATAAGTTTCGGATTTCAGCTTGCAAAGCTCGCTCACCATCAGATCAGACTGCTCCTCGAGTTCGGCTTTCTTGGCCTCCACCGCCCTCAGCTCCTCCCTCTTCGCCTGCAGTTCGGTTTCGGCCTTGTGTTTTTCCTCTGCAAGGCGATTGAGCCGACCATCTTCTTCAAGGATCCTATTCACGACCACTTGAAGCCTCTGGACGCTCTGCAAGGGAACAGACAAAAATGAATTAGTACTGCTTGAAAAATCCAGGAGCAGCCATTACTAGAAAAACCCAACACTTACCGCGAGGGAGTGCTGCATCGTCCTCATGAGCAGCTGGGGGCTGTCCTCCGCGTTGTGACACTCCATGTCTTTAGGGAGCGCACAAGCCCTGCTGAGGGCCGCGATGACGCCGGGGTTCCCTACCAACCTGTCCTCAACGTTCAGTGGCCTTCCTCGCCACAGCTCGAGGTCTGGTGTGAAGGCTGCCGGCTCTGCCGAGGTCGTGAGGCCAGGAGTCTCAGAACGCCGCTCCACCAGGGGGGTCGCCTGGCTCGGCGCCTCTCCCGTGGCCCTCTCCCTTGTAGCCTGGAGAGGTCGTGGCCGTGACCGATGCTCTTGCTCGGGCTCCTTTCTTTTCGCCCTTTTCCGAGGCCTTTCCTGCTCTGAGTCTGCGGGAGGCCGGGCCTCGGTGTTGGAGGGGACTATGGCGCTGGAGGGGAGCGGATCGGCTCTAGAGGCTGCCGCCTGCCCGTCGAACAAAGCGTCCTCCAGGTTCAGTGGCTGATATGTCGGCCTGTGCCTTTCCATTTCTTTGGCGCTTGAAGAAGGATAGTTCTCGACCTCCCTTATGAGGTCACTCTCGGCTACAGCTGCCGATGTAGAAGCCCCGATGCCCGAAACGGCCCCGCTTGCTGCCTCAGCTAGGGCAAGGACGATATCCCCGGGCCGACCCGACTTCCGTGTGTAAGACACGTACTTTGGCTCGTACCCTAGGAGTGAGTAAGCAGCCTTGGTGTGATGGCCCCGATATCAGTAGACCTTGTTTAACCAGGACGCGTTCCTCCTCCAACCGTCTAGTTGGGCGTCTCGCTTGCGCTGGGAGAGGGCTGCAAAGAGAGCAAGCGTGAGAATTAAAGCATGGAAATGAAATGAAGAAAATCCGAAACCCAAGAGGAGTTAGTGTTTACTCGGCAGAGTCCCGAAGTACCGCGGAACCTGGGCCCTTCTCGTCACCTCGGTCTCGGCTGCACTGAACTCCCAGTTTCCCGAGACGAACAGGCGATCATCTCCGGCATACTTGTTGGAGTCTTCCAACGCCGTGACGAGGGGCTGGCACTTCGCTTTGACGCGGAGATAATATGTGCCGCCCTCCCGAGACTTGCAGATGTCGTAAATGTCCTCAATATCATGGACGCCGAGATTGATATCTAGGATTTTGTTCAATTCGGCGACGCCCATGATGATTTTGAAGCCATTAGGTATCAGTTGGCAGGGACACAGATTCCAAGTTTGGAGACAAGATCTGAGGAGGGGATGAAGGGGGAATCTGACCCCACCCTCGATGATGGCGATCAGTGGGAATGGCATCCAGCCGTTGCTGAAAGCGTAGCCGGATGCATTGCTTGGATCAGAGGCCTTCACCCGGACGTCCTCCGGGATCATGTAGGCCACCCTGAACTCTGCCAGGGCCGTGGGGGTGTCTATCCAATAGCTAAAGGCCCCCATTTCTGAGCCAGAAGAGGCCTAAAGGACTGAAGAAACCCTAAAGAAAGACTAGAAACAGAATGGAGGGAAACAGGGTGGAAACCCTAAAAGCCAAACGAGGGTTGCAGTGAAACACAAGAAAAGAGAATCGGAGTAGAGACACTCACAGTCTTGACGGAGACAAGGCCGGGCTACGGCGAGCGACGTTGGGCTAGGAAACAGCAGCTAGAGATCACAGGTCGAATCGGAGGTTCCTTGCTGGTTCTAGCAGACGAGTTCTAGCAGAGATCCAGAAGCGAAAATGGCAGAGAGACATGCCAAAACGAATTGAAAGGACAGGGGTGGGCGCCATCCCGGAATTCAAAGCGGGACGCGTGCGAGGTGTCGTCTCGACTTACACCGCAAGCCGCCTCGAAGTGACAAGGAGGCCTTTTGAACGATGACGCGTGGCGCTAATGGTCCGTTTCCCCATACTAATCATGGTCTCCGCATTTATCACCCCCTTTTATTGCCTCGGGCAAGTGAATCGATGGCGGCACACTCAACCGAACCGTCAGAACTCTTAATTGGAGGATGACTTCGGCATGCCAACTCAGCTCTCGACCTCAAGGACTGGAGAGCCCAAGAGATCAAGAGCTGGGGGGCTATTGTGTGGGGACCATCCCGGGAACCAAATCCCATTTTGACTTCGGCAAAGCGCGTCGCCCTTGGTCTCGGTCTCGGACGCAGACTCCGCACCGCCTCGGCTTTGGCACATCCCGCTGATGTCGGAAAGGGATAACCAGTTCAGCCGCGCCACCTCATTCAGTCTCGGCTATACATAAGCTATACAACTGCATCCCTTGGCCACGGCCCCATCAGGACAGGGCCCAAGAAAGGGATTTGATGGGACCTCAGCCGCCAACAGGTCAGGGCAAGATCAGGCCCAATGTGACTGGCATTAAATGCAGTATGGGCTGATCGGACCCTCATTAAATGCAATGAGGGCTGTGATAGACCTTCATTAATGACTGTATGGGCTGATGAGACCCCCATCACATCATTAGGCCCACGGGCACAGGCACCAAAAGAATTTCTCATATAAGGCATGGGACAACCCAAAGAGAAGGCATGCATTCCTAATACATGCAACCAGACACCTCCCTTTCTTCTCCGATCATCTACTAACTTAAGCATCAGAGAGCCATGTGCTGCCCACAGCCAGGGTCTTCTGACCGCTCCCTTCTCCCCTTTTAGGTTCACTAGATCGCAGCTACCTCTCCGGTACTTTCAGTAAGTCCTTGAAGGCATCCTAATCTTGTGAGTATATTTTTTGCACTTACAATCATATATCATTTCTTGGGAATTTCACCATAAATATGTTCTTTTAATGATTCATGATCATTGTATGGTGTGTAAATGAATGATCTACATACTTTTATGCTAGAGCTATATATGTTTTTAAATCTTTACTTTTTTTAAAAAATAATTGTTGCTAGAGTATTTATGATACTCTAAATACTAAAGGCTTAATAATATTTAATAGTGTGTAGATGATAGATCTACTCATACACATGATTTTGGTTTTTTTTTTTTTAAGTTATTTTTTTTTGGATTTTTTAATATTTGAATTATAATATATCAATTTTTTTGGGATTTCACTATAAATATGTTCCTTTAATGATTCATGATCATTGTATAGTATGCAAATGATTGTTGTATATACTTTTATGCTAGCTCTATATATTTAGGGTTTTAAAAATGACGTTTTCTAAAACTAATTGCTATTAGAGTATTTATAATACTAAATTACATGTCAAATAATTGAATTACAAGAATTGTTGAATAACATAATTTACAACTTTACTAGATGAATACTTGAATCTACTACATGTCATGAATCATGATTCATGAATTACATGTTGGAAATATTTCGTGCGTGTATTTCTTATTTTATAGGAAAAATGGAGCGTGGGATATATCCAGCATGTAGCATCGGTGAAGCAGCCAGAAGCAAGAGTAAAGTAAAATATAATTATTGTGGATGAGTGAGCAATGAGGGAATTACCCAATTGAAACAACATTTGGCACATGTAACGAGCCAAGTAGCATAGTGTCATAAAGTACAACTACATTTATTGGTTTTTTTATCCCGGCCGATATCGCGATTTTAAACCATGATTTTGAGTAGTAGAGGTGATAAACAAGTTGGGTTCGGCTGACCAAAGTTGCCTAGAGGTTGAAGCTCAACCTATACTTGACCTGAAGTGTTAAAGTTTTATTTGTAGACCACAAAATACCCAACGTATGAAACTACCATACTGTTTAAAAGGTTTAAATATGTGGGTCTACCCTACCCAGTGGTAGACCTACGATTTTGGTTTGAGGGGTGTGGACCCTAATAGTTAGTTTGGTTTTGGGTGCAAACTGAGGATTTTCATGTAGATTTTGAGAGTGAACCTGTGAATTTTTTTTTTTGGAAGAGGACCAGACTTTATATATAGATTTTGAAAGTGCACTGCGGTGTGACTGCACCCACCAGCATATATATACTTGGGTCCGCCCTAACCCTACCACATCCTATTTAGATGAGTTTTGCAGGTCAATCTACCGGCCCATTTTACTGCAGGTCAGATTCACCTGAGCTATGACCGACCCGTATAGGATGCATGTCGGCTACAGGTTGGGTTGTGGGTCAGGTCGAAATTTGCCACCCTTAGATTTTAGTAAAATTGAGTACCATTGCTGATGTCAGATCCAATTTTAGGAGCATTGTCATTGTAATTTTAGAGAACTTCAAAACCTAATCAACACTTATTAGGTGACCAATTGCAATCACATGGCAAAGGTTATCATGAAACATTGTAGTTGACTTTGCTTGCTTACTTCCAATGTTCAAGAAACCAAGTAAATCAGTCCATTGAATTTAACCATACAAATTGCAAATTTGAAATCCTAAGCCAGACAGATCTGAAATTGAATCTGAAAATTAGAAAGACAAAATCCTCCAGTACAAGTTGATGGGACCAAGCTGCAAAATTTCAATCTGGTGATCATTCTCAATCTCAATGATACAAAGGAAGCAGCTAAATTCACAATCTAATGGGAAGGTGCCACTTGAAATAATTACCTAGAGAGGAAAAAATAGTATGTTGGTCTGACCCTCAAATTAGTTGGTCTCCCACTAGAGAGAGTTCATGGGACCCTCCTGTTTGCTGTGTAACCTCTCAGCTTAGAAGATGTGGGTCCTATAATTTCAATCAATGGCAGACAAGGGGCCCATTTATCTGATGATCATGATTAGTGGACTGATGTTTTCAACTTAGGAGGTGGGCTCATACTAGAAACAAGGACTTGCACTATTTGCCAATTTGGTTATATTGTAGCATTATCTTTAAGCTTGAGTTTATCCAGGTGGACCTCATGGTTTGGTTCTTTTATTAACTGAACCACTAATTTGTGGGCACTCCCAATTGCAATACAATGCTTTTCTACTATTAATTAGGGGAAATGTCACTCGGAGGTTGTAGATTTGAAATTGCACTACTGCACTGGGGCTACAAGGGAGTTTACCCGGCTTCCCTTTGGGCCCAGAGGAATCAGTCCAGCCCAAAAGATTGGGAACCCTCCGATAGCAACAAAAAAAAAAAAATTAGGGGAAATGTAGTATCATTAGGATAGACCATCCTGGATGGTTTAGATACGGATCTATTTCAATATCGTAGGGGGTGCTCATGGACTGGGCCGACCCGAGTCCTGCCCATGCCTAGCCTGCTTTGTGCTGGGCTTGGTCCTTGGATTATAGTGTTAGGGCTGTGCTCGGATTTTTTAAATTAGGCCCGTTCAATATATATGGGCTAGGCTTGGATTCAGTTGTAAAGAGCACAAAGCCCAGCCCGGGCCTATTATAATAATGGTGGCAACAACAAAGTAGTACATGGATTCAAATACTAAAAACTTTGCATATAAATATATGGCCAAACCACTCAAGCTACCCTTGAGATAGTGTAAATTACCCAAATTTTAAATTATATATCTAACATGGGCTGGGATCGGGCTTCGTGTTGTTCAGGCGGGCTAGGCTCGGGCCAGCTAGTTATGGCTCGATTCAGGATTGGGCTGGGCTCAGGCATATTGTTTAGATACTGGGCCGGGCTTGGTTGTTTCTCAACCCGGCCTAGCCCTGGCCCATGAGCAACCCAACACTATGGCTTTGCGTTTCTGTGTAAGGTAGATCCTTCGAACTCGCTGGGAATGCTTTATCATTAGGATGGACGAACAAAGAGCTCCCAACTCTCTTAAATAGAGCAATCTCAATGAGTTATGACTATTGTGGAATTCTACGATTCCTAGGATCCCTTATCAATTGATTAACGAGGAGATAAGCCACACCAAATCTAATGTCAATCCAGCTCTCTTTATGAAGAGTTTGACCGTAATCAAAACTTTCCAAAGTATAATATTGCCAAATAAGTTTTCCAAAGTATAATTTTGGCACAACCGGATCTCAGCACAACTTGATCTGGGCAGAAAATTGGAAACAACACGGGAACAATGCCAAACGGGCCCTTAGTCTTGTCAATTCATTCATGAGCGACCCGATGACCCGATTGCAATTCCTAGGGATAAAATCAAAATTAACCATACCAATAGTCCAAAACACCTTACCAAATGCAAATGTGGAAAATGTTTGAAAGAGAAACCTCTAGTTTTGGCTCTGTGAAGAGCTGCACTTGGATTTCATTTTTGGGGGCCAATGTCAGGAAAATAAAAGTTACTTTTAAGCACTGGAGGGTTTTCCATGCACCCCAGCCTCTCCTATGTCCCCTGCTTGAAAGTATTTCAATAGGTCTTAAAACCTTCCTTCTTGCAGTGAAATCATTTCTTACTCTTTCCAAATAGACCACCAGAAGGCTAAAATCCAAGATTTAGGGGGATCATCTTCAAGAGAAGGGTTGGATCAAACTTTTGGATGTGTCATGTCAACTCTTATTTCCTTGAGATGAAAAATCCTTCTTTCAACTCCTATATTTGGAAATGAGAATTCCACTCAATACCAAAAACTGGAAAGCCACATCATCAAGATACCTTTGCTCTTTTCTCTCTCTTTCCTTTCTGAGCTTCATTTCCATCCCTTGCACAAATGAGCCTTACATTAATGATCATATATGGATTACCCAACTATGAGCTTATATACAAACTCAAGACTCAAGGGCTGCTAGTTATTGCTATTGTAAAGAAAACACTAACTTGACATCATAATGAGATTGGTTTTGCAGGGCATAATAAGATCACCCAGATCTAGTCCTATTCAGGTCAGGTTAGCAGGTTGAATAGCAAGGACCCAACATTGGACTCAAATCAGAATACAATCTTTTTCTCAGAGACTATAAGAAATGTAAACGGAACCCTACTATTGAATTAAAGGGTCAACTGAAACCTTGAATTACTGGGTCGGATTCAAATTGGGTCTGCGGGTGAGTTCCTCATTTCCCACCCCTAATTCCTACTATCTCCCCTAAATGGATGCTCACACTGCCACCACCAAATATTTTAAGCTGCTCTTTCCTTTGGGAAATGAGATATTAGTTATAATATGATACACATTGCTACAAAGTTAATATTTTATTTATAGCAAAAAACTGTAATTTGAATTCTCGCGATATTTTTGGCAATTTCTCGCCTTGTGGGGCATGATTGTAATCTGGTTTTAAGGCTTTTGTCTCTGGTTTGCACCCCTAATGATGGCTTTAGAAGTAGCTTTTTATCTTTTGCATATCCATTAGTTTCTCATGCACTCAATTGCTATTCCATTTGCTATTATAAGGGTCCAATCAATGTCTATTATTCATGCTTAATGATACCAAAAAGGGTTAATTAGAGTTTACAAAAAGAGATCTATTCCCTTTTGAAATTGGCGCCAACTTCAAGGACCCCATGGATGTGAAAAAATTTGTACAAGTGCGAAGCATAATGTGTGTGTGGATTAGCTTGTGGGGTTCACTTGCGAATCTCCAATGAGTGTCAACTTGGGCTGGCATAATGAATGTGTGGATACCATTGAGGTCCCCTTGACACTTGACCATCTCCAATGAGTGTTAAGGGGACTTCATCTTAATCCCTTGATCAATGGCCTCAACTCCAATAATTTTACTGTCGTTTATTTGGATTATTGAAAAATAGCAATAAGAAATAGAACAATGATCCATAGTTTAGACAAATCATGTCTTAAAATATTATATATGTAGTCAATTCCACATGTAATTCTTTCTTGTATCTACAAAAGGAATCATCAAATTTGTGGTTTGGTCGGTAAACCATGAACTGGCCATGTGTACCTGCTGATTGGTAATTAGTGTCCAAATGAACCGGACTGTACTGGATTGGACCGTTGAATTGATTGTACACCCATGCAAATGGATTGGACTTGTGAAGCATTGATGAAGGAGGCAGGGGCATGGACTTGGAGTCAAGCATGATACTTGTAGTGGTCCCAGATGGGCCTTTCAAGTTTCAATCACCCCTTCCATCCCCACATGCGGTGAAAGCCAAAATCCCTTTAAAAATCGCTCGTGTACATTTATTCTGGAGAATATAACTATGTGAAAAAAAAATAAATCACATGGGTTAAAAATTTATGCATAAAAGGACCATTTTCATGCAAAATGAAATTCCCACCTCACAGTTGGTAAAGTCACCATTAATATAAATGATATGAAATTTTTATCGGGAAATATTCAGGTGAGATCACCCAATCCAAATTGTGCAATAAATAAGGATGTCCCCCGTGGTCACACGCCTAGGGGTTTGGAACCAATGCGAATGAACTGGTCTGCACTGGACTCAACTGTTGAATTGATCGATCGCACACCCATGCAAACGGATTGGACTTGTGAGGCATGGAGGAAGGAGTTAGGGGGATGGGATTGGAGTCAAACATGATACTTAATTATAGTGGTCCTAGATGGATCTTTCAATCTCCACTTCCATCCCCAAATCGGGCCCACATGGAAAAAGTACCCACGTTGAGTTCATGTGAAAAGCTTGCACTTGCACCCGAACAAATCCCATTTTTATACACCAATAAAACGTGCCAAGTTCGTACAAGTACTGTATAGGCTGGGGATCAGATCCTACCGGTCTTATGTTTTAAGCGACTTTTTTTTTTCCCACACTTATGTGCCCTAATTTGCAATTCAAACCAATCAACTTTCTCATAAAATTAATAAAACCTCTGAGGTTTAAAATTTTGCGAAACATGTGAAAAATATAAAACAAACCCGATCCTATTTCCTCAATTTTTTTGCACTCATAGTGGCCCTCAATTCATGATACAAATTGTTCCATATTCTCAAATAAATGATAGAGGGAATTGATTGGGTGAAAACAGTTCTAACTGGCTATGTGTGAAGTATGATTTAGATCGTCGAATCATGAGGCCAATTGAACGGTCCTCGTGATTGATTTACAAGGCTCCAAAATGGGAAAAAATCAACCTCCAAAAGCATTCTATCTCCTGCTGCTTTCTTTCCAACGATGAGAAAAGGGAAAAACCCCTCCCCACATGAGCTCCGACACTCTATCTCCCCTGCTGCTGGCATCTCTCTTTCCCCTCTTCTCTGGTCTTCTTTGACAAAAAGGGGGAAAATCCTCCTTGACTGAGGTCTGGCTATCCATCTCTCCTGCAACTCTTGTCTCTCTTCCCCCTCTTCTCCAGTCTTCTTCTTCAACAAGAAATCATACGGATCCAAAAATAGAGTACCAAGCCCCTCATATCTACTCCGCCGCAAGCCCAGATCCCACCCATCTTGATTGTTTTGATTCTTCATACAACCCATTACTTAATTGTTTTATACAACGCATTTTCCTTGCATTTGTTTAGCACATTAGTAGTAAAGATGGAGTTAGAGTACGCATGTGATGGGACATTCTTTTACTTAATTATATTAGGGTGGAAAAGTGGAGTGGATAAGTAAACACCACTTACCTTCTATTTCTCCACAAGCATTTTTTCTAAACTACAAAAAAAAGTGCGATAAATTGTGGTGTATTTGTGACAAAAAGTGCTTTTGAATCTCTCAATTGGTTGACAACTTAGATGTCACCTGGCTACCTAGGGATTTATGATCAGTAGGTATGCCACTCTTCCCACATTTATAGGCCCCTCTTCCCACACATGTTTGGCTTTTGTTCCCATATGTGTGGGCTCTCCTTTCAGATTGTGTGGGCTACCTTGGGTCCCAACCCCCTTGGCTGGGGTAAAAAAAAAAAATTTTACTCACCCACTTTCACCTATACTTAAACTCATACTATCTAATAAAGGATTTACCACACTTCTAGTTTTACTTTTACTTTAACCTACCTTATCTTTATCCTTTCCATAATTAAAAGTCACCTAACTTTCACTCCACACATGTAAACAAACAAATAAAAAATGAAATGATTTCCCTAGATGGAGATGATTTTTATTTCCTATTAGAGGAATTGGAATGTTGGATTTTTCTTTTTTGTGGAAGCAACAATTTAGTGAGTGCAGAATCTTCTCGTTGCCCAAACAAGTCCTAAAAGTCTGATAGTTTGATGGAAATAGTAGTACATCCCTTGAGTGAAATTACAATCTGGCCTCCTTTTTTTTGTCTTAACATTCTAACATAAGGCCCAAATGTATAAACATAGTTGCATCGCCAAACCGTTGATAGATCAGTGGCAAGGTACCTTAGCATCAAACTATTAACTGGTGTCCTAGTCCTCATGTTGAAGGATCACTCCTAGTACCACTCCACCAATCTATATAAAAAAAAGAAGGGAAAAAAGGGTAAAAAACACAGATGCATCAAAAGAAACTTACTACAGTTGAATCTTTAAAAGTAAATATAGTAAGAGGTGGTGTGGGATAATCATGCCACTTGTCAGCAAGTTGCACTTCCATTAGCAGAAATGAAGGAGTGCCACATGAACTCTAGCATTTAACTAAAAACTAATTATAAGAAACTGAGTTTCTAGATCATAATCAATATATTTCTGTCCTATGGGAAGCATGGCCTTGAAAGAAAACATCGAAAGAGGAACACCCATGTTGGAAGATGATGTTCCCATTGTCTTGTTTGTGGATTTCAATTGATGGGGACCATATCTTAGTGTTGGGGAATGTTTTGCTTCTAGAGATGGGAACTTTGGGTTGGAGAGCTTGTTTATATTGCTTGTATTGTATTGGTAGGAGATATTCACTTTGGATATTCTTCAATGTCCAACAATATTAGCCAAGAGTCAAGTACAAATGTCAAGTGGACTCCCATGCAAATGGTTTCACTCCTCAGTTCTTCACTCTAATTATTAATTTACCATCTCGACTTTGTGATTGATAGAAGACAGATCTCTTATCACCTTTGCTAATCTCAAAGCTATCTTGTTAACCAAAACTTTTTGTATCTAAATTTAATGCAAACCACTTGAGATTAGGAACATAAACTACTAAGGAGTGCACGAAATAAAGTCAGTGTGTGGATTGGTTGTAAACAGATAGGATTAAATGGCACCACAGCTCATGGATTGTAACAGATAACAACTTTCCACAACATGGCACTTTTAGCAATGTTAGCTAAACGGCTCCAAAATCAGGGAGTTTTTTTACTTAATTCTTTTTTTTTTTCATTGTTTTTAGTTTTCTTGGATAAAAGAAGATCACCTTGAGACCCATTAGGTTAAAGACTTTTAAAGAAGCAATTTCATTGATATAGAAACACTATGACTTCCATTTGAGCATATATAGGATCTCAATTAAATTCAAACTCAAACCTAAATTCTCTAAGTAATCTCGCTTTTTATCTCTAATAAGGAAAACCAACCTAATTCTATCCTATCTTCTAAAATATAAATCTCTAACACAGGTCTGTCATATATAGTACCCAAGGGAATAAGGTTATGCTACAACTCATAAAGTATTGAGAATGATTTGTGTTGGAATAGATAATAAAACTCCGAAAATGAAGTTTGGATCCAAATGGCCCATTTGAATTTATATCTTTACGCTTAAAATGGGTTCATGTGATTAATCTAAGTTGCCTGCTTTGTTCTTTGGTATAAGCGGTTATCGGTAATTAGATTTACAGAAAAATTGAGTGTAGGACATCTGTTCAGGAAAAGCCACTACTAATTGTGAATGTACTTTGCTAGATACTGTTTCTAACTATGGCCAGTGTTAGGCACGGGCCTAATTGGTTAGTTGTGAATGTAGTTTAATAAGGTGCACCTTGAGTGGGTCAGGTAGTAACTGGCTCAATGCAAACCCGACCCGAGTCGCATGTAGGCAAACACAGTCCCCAACCTACCCTAACATTGCCGACCCACCCAAAACCCCTACCTAAACTTAAAACACCCTACTTGCATGCAATTTGGGTTGAATTGGGCTGACTTGAATCAGGTTGGATATCCTAATTCTTGGGTTTGATTTTCTCTCTCAAGGGTAAATGATTTATAAGAACTTGCATTGCTTTCTAAATAGTGTAATTTATAAATTATGTATTATATGGTATATAAACATGCGTTCATTTACAAGATGAGTATTTGGGTCGAGTTCAGGCCCAAATTTCATGTAGGTTTCAACATGGTCTCAAGGTCACCCAAGTGAGTAGACTGAGATGCAGCAAGAGCAAAGTTGAGTAACTCTTGTTAGACCATGTGGACCCCACACATTTTATGCCCACTAAGCCCCAACGGATATATCCCATAATCCCTTGATTTCCTCATGTGATTTGCATAATTGGAGGGCCACTTCCCTGGCTTTGATGGGTAAATCCGTTCTCTAAGTTCCCTGGCTTGAATGGGTAAATCCGTTCTCTAAGTGTGGTATATGTATGAATGATGAGATCCATGAATATAAGACAGAAAAAAACACATATAGAAGAGAGATTTGGAGAAGAAACTCTACCGGCGATCACCAACCTCACGGCATTCGTCTCCGATTGTATGCACTCAAGATCCTTCAACTCTTTTGGTGACCACATGAGTCCAAGTCCTATTGTTTTCCTTCCCCAACCCAGTTATTTCTGTTTCAAGAATCATTAGGAGGCTCCTAAGGATAATTCGCATTGATTTGAGAAGATCAAAATCACAGTTTTTTTTTTTTTAAAAAGGTTTAATCTTTCAAAGATTGGAGGAACTAATCATCTGTCTGCAGAGTGAAACATAGATATAGTTGCCGATTGCTAATTAATATTATTATCAATAAGTAAAGCATATCAAGTCTTATAAATTTAGATTCATGGAATTAAAACCCTTGTTTTCAAAATCAAGGCCCCGACCCGACCTGAACCCGAAAAAGCCTAACCCAAATTTCACTTCTAGTCGGAATGGGTCGTCCACATTCAAATTTGACCTGACCCAAGTTGCACCCCTAAGTTTAAATTTTATCAGTTACATCATTGTAACTCCTCTGACCCAACAAAAGTGATCATTGAAACCGTTTAGAATCGACAGGTAACTGAAAGTCTGAAACACATAGGCTTTCTTCACACACTTACTACAAATAGAATCTCCCTAGGAAATTGTATTTCAACCACACCCAATTACAGTTTTCATTAATCAACAAACCATCTAACCACCACATTGTTTCTCTAATGACACTACAAAGTAACAGACCCTGTCCTTGGTGTCAAGTTATATACATGTTCCTACATTGGTTTTGTTTCATCTGAAATCTTTCTTTCCTTCTTTCTTCCTTCCTTTTCCTTGACTACAATTGCCTGAGTACTGAGAAAGATGGCATTGAGATGGTTTTTCGACTTGGCGAATGATCGGATTTTTGGGCGCCCTCCCAAACAGTCTTCCGGGTACCCGCTGGAAGGGAAGGCAAAGGATGGTTACAACTCAGGGTGCATCTACCATGGGAGAGGAAAACTCACACAAAATTATATAGGGTGGCCAAATGAATTTGAGTTATGCCAAAGGTATTGTTATCAAGTTCCATGAGAATTGTCCTACAGCTTTCCAAATGCCCCTTCACTACCCTCGTTACAAGAAGGAAGACTATGAGAGGATGGATGAGTGGAAGGTGGACATGGTCCTATTAGAGTATGGGCTTACTTTTCAGAGGTCCCTAGAGGAGAAAAGGGCTTATGCTATTGGAACTTTCCTATGGCCTGACCAGCTTTGAACGAACTTCCTTGAACCCTTGATATCATGCTTTGGTTATGTGGTTTTTAAGTGATAATATAGCATGATGCATATATGGACAATTTATATGCACATGAAATAACATGTAAGGTCTTTTGTTTGTGATGTGAAGCATAATTTCATGACTATCAAATTATCATGCAAGTCATGTTTTTCTGTTTCTTTGTTTGTCCTGTTTGTCTTTTAACTCTAGGTAGATAATGAAGGAGGAGTTCTATCCTGAAACTCGGCTCACTTAACTGAGTCTATAAAAATGTTCATTTTACTCAGCAATGCATCGAGTCCATTCAAATGAGTCAAATTGTGTCTGGTGAAGTTTTAAAAATATGCTCCATGTTAGAATGCATGAAACTCACATATAGGGCTACCCAAAACTCTAGTTCTCTTTTGTAGGTTTTCTTCAGATATCATTGGGAAAATCTTGTTAAATTCGAATATTAGATATGTGGGAAATAAAAGGAAACAAATGTTAATAATTACATTTAGATAAATTAGTTTTCAGTTTTTACATTTGAATAGTTTTTCAGATTTATCTTTGATATTTTTCTATAATTTCGAAACATTTCTATTTCTATTGATATTTTGTAAATGATAAGACAACATTGTGAAAAATATCATCAGGAGAAGAGGGCAACATAATAGGGATTGAAACCTGCTAGGTTGCTATGTGAGAGGGAGGGTTGCTAACCAACTGAGCAAACCCCTTGATTCTGGATCATAAGTGGATTGGGTTATCCAAAACACTCACGATTGTGGCCCTCTTTGGGCTAGATATAGGCTCAGCTTTTAGGCTCATGTGATGGATATGCAACTAATTACGAAGACCGCTAACTAAAATGGATATGCTTGTGCAAATGCTTGCTTAATGGCGCATTTAGAAGCAGCAGATTTCACTACTTGCAAATTTATGGTGTACTTTTTTCTTGGACATCTTTGATTGTGGAATCCAGAACTCTAAAGTCTTATTATATATTTTTTTAGAGAGAACGTTCAATTTATGGGGAAAAAGTGTCATAAGTGTGACCCCCTCCCTCTTAGAACTCAAAATCTTAGAATTTTACTCTTTTCTTGGGCCGGGGCCATTGTGTAATAAAGAAAACTATCTCAAACTTTAAGAGATTTAAAAATAATAATAATATATAAGTGGGGGGGCCATGGCCAACCCTAGCCCACCTCTAGTCGTCCTAACATTGATTTTTCTAAAATCTCTTAATAGGGAATTTTTATTTTGTGGAATGCCCTTCTGGCCCCATATTAATTTGTTCCTATTGATTTTTTAATATGTGTTGGAGAGATGAAAAGTAAAGTTAGTTCAAGATACTTGGCAAGTGAAAAGGTCTTGGATGCAGTTATTTTAATGTTGCTCTTCAGGACCTTAGATGAAATTATCAAGATGGTACAAACTTAACTTTGGCAAAGTTGAAAATAACATCTTAAAGTGAATAAAAGGAAATTAAATGTAAAGAGCCTTTTTATAGATAGAATCAAGAGAGAGTTAGAGCTTACAAATGAGTTAGAAGAACTTTTATCTAGGGAGGAACATGTGTGGAGATAGAAGTCAAGGGATATTTGGCTCGAGGAAGGGGACAGAAACACAAAGAATTCTCATTCTAATACCATCAATAGGAGGATGACCATTATGATTAACATAATTAAGAATGAAAAAGGGGTCTAGCTTGAAGACAAAGCATAGGGTCTTAAAAATTGCTGCCAAATCTCAATTACTTTACCCACGAAATTAAGGCCCTAGCTAGAAATCATAGCATTATAAGAGAAGTAGTCCACCCAATTCTGAAATTTGAGGATAATAGATCTCTTACTTGTTCCTTTGTCTGAAGAGATCAAAGTTGCTTAATTTGTTCCAAATGGGGGCTCTCAAAGCTCTGAGACCATATGACTATCCGGCCAAACTATTTTAGCAAATGTGTGGCACACCGTTGGATAAGACGTAGTGTCCTTAATCAAATTAAGATTTTTTTAGGTTCAAATTCCCTCTTAATAGAATCAACAAAACGTTTATCGTGTTAGTCCCAAAAAAGAAAAAAAAAAAAAAAGAAGAACACTCAAAATGCCAATGATCTGAGGCCTATAAGTCTATGCAATGTCGCGATTCACAAAATTATTTCTAAAGTAGTTGCTAACAGATTGAAAAATATCCTTAATAAAGTTCTTGATCTTCTTCAAAGTGCCTTTATAGAAGGGAGAAATATAGCAGACAATTACATTATTGTTCATGAAATCCTTCATTCTTTTAGAAAGAAAAAAATTAAGAAAAAGATTATGGGTAACAAGATGGACATGTCAAAAGTTGATGATAGCTAGAATGTAATGGGGCTTTCGTTGCAAAACTTTAGAGGCATTTGGGCTTGATCAAGAGTTTATCCAAATAATTAGAGAATGCATGGGGTCTGTCTCATACTCCATCTTATTGAATGGATCCTTGTTTGGGAATATAGTGTTGTCTAGAGGCCTCAGACAACCCAATCTCTTCGTATCTTCTTATCCTAAGGACTGAGGTTGTTTCAAGATTGTTCATTAAAGTTGAGACTGAAAGGTCTATTGTGGGTATTAAAGTGGCTAAGAAGGCTCTTAGTATTACTCACTTATTCTTTGTGGATGATAGTTTTGTCTTTGTGGAGGGGCCACAATTAATGAGGCCAGAAAAATTAGGAAAATATTAGAAGATTATTGTGAGGCTTGAGGACAAATGACTAATTTTCTTTTAGAAATCTACCATTACTTTTAGGCTTGTGTAGGAAAAGGCACAACTCAATCACATCAAATCTAGGAGTACAGTCTTTGTCTGATAATGATAAATACCTAGGCGACTCCCTTAAAATTGGAAAAAAAAATAGAATTGTCTGTATCAAATGAGTCTATTGTTTGGTATTAATTAAGAGATATGTGAACCGCATCCCATTGTCAAAGCACATGCCACGGTTTGAGGTTTTTTAAAAATTTCTCAAAGTCCATAATGAGATAAGACCTGAAATTTGACTCCAGAGCCATTTTTTGCCTTCCAAAGAGGATGAATAGTTCGGATCTTATTTTAGGGCTCATAGAAGTCCAGAAAAATAGCTCTAAGGGTTTGGAGTTTTTGCAAATATCTTGAAATTTGCAATCATCCAATGGCTTAAATTTGACCCCATCCCCATTTTGAAATTTCAAAGAGAATGGGTATTAAAGATCTTGATTTAGAGGCTTTTTTTTTTTTTTTTTAAATAGCATTGCCAAAAACCAACATGAAAATCATGTTTATAACTTGAGTACATCCAATGGTTCACGACTCTCTTTACAAACTTCTCAAAATAATGATGAGAAAAAGACCTAAAGATTTTCCTCATAACCTATTTTAGCCTTCCAAAGAGGATCAATGGTTCAGATTTGAATTTTGGGACCCTCAAATGTCCACAAAAGTAGATTTAAGGGCATAGATCTTTTTTTTTTTTTGCAAATATCTAAAAATCCAACCCATGATGATCCAAGGGTTGAAATTTGACCTCGTAGATATTCTTGACATTTAAAAGAGGACGAACATATTGGACCATAATTTAGAGGCCCAAAATTATGATAATTCGGGAAAACTAGGCTACCAAAATAATTAAACCGCATGCATGAAAATTAGGTTTATAACTTGAGTACATCCAACAACTCAAATTTTTAAACATTTCTCAAAATCCATGATGAGATAAGACCATGTTTAGCCTTTCAAAGAGAATGAATAGTCCAAATCTTAATTTTGGGGTCAACAAAGGTCCAAAAAAGTATGTTTAATGTAAATAGAGACCAAAAATGAACTTGCCAAACACAACCTAAATAAATAAAAATAAGGCCTATTCTAAATTATATTAAAATTAAATATTCTAGTAAAGTTTTAAAAATATTATTCAATTTCAAATAAATGCTCTAAAGAATCACTTAATTAGCAATTAATGATAAGGGATTGGAATTTATGCTAAAGAGAGGGATGCCTAAACAACCAAGATGACTTTTTAATGAAATTTTAGGATATTGGTACCTATGTAACCCTTCATTTCTCACTCTCCATTCTTATTTCAGTCTGTGAAAACCCTTGTTCTTACAAGAAGATGTAGACTAGCCCTACTTGGGATAGCTTACGGTATTTTATGATCAAAGATTAAAATCTTTCGTTTGGTTTTTCTTGTTCTCTTTTTTATTTTTTAGTAGCAACTAAAGTTTTCTTTTCATCACTGAAAGAGAATGACCAGTTAAGAGCATTTTCCCATTTTCTCGCTCTTCTTCTTGTTCCTCAATGCATTCTTAGGAGCATGCCTTAGATATGGATCTTACTGCTAAGCATAAAAATGGAAAGTTAGGATGGTCGACTATAGAATGCTTGTCTTGCCTCTAAATATTGAACAAGGATCAAGTGATATTTTGTGAACCAAGGGAGGAGTATGCAACATGGGTTCTGCTAAGCTACTAAAACCACTTTCCATAATTCTATTTTTCATGCGTAGTCCATGACTCTTCATGTAGAGGTAGACATGAACAAAAAAGGATGAAGAACATGTTGCATCCTATTATCTTCTTGGCTTGTAATTAAGAACTAAGGTTTTAACTGACTGCAAAAGGGTCGTCGTCGTCGTCATTATCATCATCAAAACCTTGACTGGGGAGTTTATCGGGCTTCCCTCTGGGCTGAGAGGGATTGGTCCAGTTCAAAGGATTGGGAACCCCTCGATAGCCAAAAAAAAAAAAAAAACTAAATTGGGTTGGCTACTCGAAATTTGTTTCTCCAATATTCCGATTGCAAGCAAAAGAGATCAATGACTGCAAAAGAGGAATAAAAAGGGCAAATGAAGTGCCACCTTTTGAGATGAGTTTACTGGTTGGATCCTCTACTGCTAAAGGAGAAATTAGGGAATAGGTTAACTATGGAGCTTTTAATGAGTTCATTGCTTAAAAAAACATGACAGGGTTGTTTAATAATTTTATGAGTGGCCGTTCTAAACAGAAAACTTTAATAGCTTAATTGTGACTGGCCAATATATTAGATCATGCCAATTCTGTTTGCATGCTTATCCAATTAAGACCTTTAAATCCCACACTAATTCACAGTTCAAATTTTGTAGGTAGTTTGTAGCTGGATTGAGACAATTATCTTTATGTACACTTATCGGGTGATCAACAACTTCAAAAATTCAACACTATACCATGGATGGCATACATTTAAAAAAAAAAGGTGGGCCCCCACAAACTGGTTTTTTAAGTTGACAATTGTAGTCAATTCTTAGCTAGATCTTGCTTTAATTTAAAAGGCATTTCTAAGATTGGGCCCCACCTTGTCCACCCTATTCTCAGATTAAAAATGAATCCAGTTTGTAGCAGTCAGAAGTCAAGTCTTGGTGACTCCATGAGGCCACCTCTATAATGTTGGCCTTTAAATTTAAACCCAAATTGGCCTTTGAATCTAGGGGGATATGGATCACATGATGTGAGGAGCAAATTTGTGCCTAATGTGAAATTCTGGCACCGGAATGCATTCTATGTGATATCGCACAAAAATGATAGTTTTGTGTTAAAAGGAAAAATTATGCCTACTAGTATAAGCACAAGTTGGTAAAAATCTTCGAGTCAACATCCTCCCCATTAAATTAGAGTCTAAGGGCTCCTGCATGATCAAAATCCCAAAATTAATATTGACAAATATACATTAGTCAAGTCAAATGAGAATGCAAGTCTAAATAGAGTAACACACAAACTTTGAGAAAAATCAATGTTGTATTGTATGATATTTAAAACCATGTCAATCATAGTAATCAAAAATAGAAATGAATTCTTTTGATTAGTTCTTAGTTGTGACCTTGACCCACCCACAGTGCATGTGAAAGCTGATATCAAGACTTTATCACACGGATACTTGAATTTAATACCTGTCTTTCCACACAAGGTTAAGAAAGATTTTTCACTTGTCAGTCAGTTGAAGGGCGCGTGATGACCTTTCGACCTTACTAATTAAATTTCATGACTCACTCCTCCACCCACGAATCTTCCAGGAAGGAACATGACAACCATTTGTTTGGATGAGGGGAGGACTAGAAGACCAGTGGAAAAAAAAAAATCAAATGAAAATAGGGTTAAAGAGGAGTGAGTTGAAATAAATGAGTGATGAGTTATTTTTATTGTGTTTTGATCATTGGGGTATGTAAAACAAATTTACTCTTCTTGTATTTGGATAACATGAATTAGAGTAAATATATATATATATATATATATATTTATTTTTAGTTTAGTTAAACTTCCACTTTCAAAAAATGAAACTGCACATTACCTTTTGACAATTCTCGTAAGGGCCGCCCCATCCAAAATGCTATACGAATACCACAATGCTTCATCTCTCAATAAAACTATCCAATAAATTAATCAAATGTCAACAAAAAGCTTGAAATGGATTTTTTTTAGCCTAATCTTCTCCAATTTGTCACATCCCAAATACAATTTTATTTTTCTCTTTTCCAACAAATAGCACAATAATCATGAGAAAGAAAAGGCCATATATATTTGGATATTAGCTTATTTTTAGATAATATGAGGATTCCAACTTCCTCTTCTTCTTCATCCTAGGCCGGAGTCCCCGTAAATCTCCCCAAAACCACACTTCTTCTGGTTTCTAAAGAGAACTCATTTTTTTTTTATAAAAAAAAGGTCACTAGAAAGCCTGGTGATATTGCCTTCAATTGATTGAAGCAAATGAGGCTTCAAAGTTCCTCACCACGATGATCTTTCTTTTTGTACACGATAATAAAAGTAGAGTTGATAGAAAGATGGAAAGGAGTAAACGGAGTTATTCAGGTTGAGTGGAATAACTTGAGGAGGATAAAGTGAAATAAAAGTAACTATTAGATAGGCATATATGTTTACTTTCACTACACCAAAAATCGAAAATTGGAACGGAAAAGCGTTCCTAATCCTCCCGTTCCTAATTCGTTAAACCGTTCCAATTTCCGTTCCAATTTGGTACCAACCGTTCCTAATCCAAATTGGAACGGAAATTGGAACGGTTTAACGGATTAGGAACGGGAGGATTAGGAACGCTTTTCCGTTCCAATTTCCGATTTTTGGTGTAGTGTTTACCCATTCCTCGTAATCTCCCCAAACACCTCTTTGAGTACAAAATTCAACCGTTGCAGCCCATTTCAATTCAACTTTATTTTATTCCATGAGATACGAACGGGCCTCAGTTTAACTCGAACACTGCACATGGGCCCATATCAAGATGAGGAACTGTGTCTTCTCATCCAATTCATACTTAAGCACACGGGTCACGGATTGAAATAAGGGCCCAAACCAAGTCCTGGACTAGAACTGAAATAGGATAAGGGTCTAATTTTTGCTGGTAGAAATTAATGGTGAGAGGAAAGATGCAATTAAGATAATTACCCTAGTTTCATTTACCTATTATGGGCCTCAGGTTATAGAGACTACGGACCCGGCCGGACCCGATCGACTTTTACTTTTTGTCTATGTCCATGGACCTAGACCTGGACCTGGGCCTGATGTTAATCATGCACTGACTTTGAGGGACAGTCACAAACTCATCCAAAATATAAATGGTATCAATCTGAACTTCATTTGAATTCTAACATAGCAGCCCAGTTTTAGAAAAAGTTGATCAAAGGTGAAACCGTTCTCACTGGATCATGCCTGGAATTCCTGTTATTAGAGTAATGTCACATCATCAGTTCAATATCTAGTGTAGACTGTGAAGCCTCTGGCATGCTTATCTTCAAGAATGAGCCTTATCCACTCCTTCTATAGAATCAATAACATTAAAGTAACAACATCCGCTCACCCAACAAGATGAATGGCTGTCCACAAATCCACAAGAACAGAACAAAAAAACAACATTCTTAAGATATTCACTTGGGCCCTCATAGCTTGTACAAGTCCATGAAAAGTTGCTTCACTGCCTTTTCCTTGTTGGTCTTCTGCGGGCAAATAACTAAAAAATTAAAATATAAAAAGAGATTTGACATATTAACCCCTTTTAAATCCTGTTTTTCCAATTTCACAACTCAGTCATTTGACTCTAGTTCACAATTTTTTTAAAAACTTTTCTGCTCTGAATCTCATGAAATCATAAGATTTGAATGTAAAATGTTTAAAAACCAATAATATCATGGGATCTGAGACTAAGGTGGCGTTTGGCAACTCTTAATATTGCCTCTATTTGTCTTAAAACTGTTTGTAATAGTTTTAAGACCGTTTGGTAACTCAAATTGCTAAGTCCATTTGAAATGGTGTTAAGATGCTTTGCCTCCATTTCAAGAAGCCAGCAAAAGGGTGATAATTGAATCAGTGGACTTTGTCTGAAGCGGAAAGACATGTGGGTGAAGTGAGGCTACAGTGACTTGGACGGTGTCATGGGGCAGTCCGGTTTTTGATTTTTTTTTTAATTTATGGGACCCACAATCATGATCCGGACCGCCAGAAATGTGAAGAAGGCCCAACACGGCCACGTGTCCAAATTTCAGCCGTTGATCATTCTCGAATCTCGAGATATTTGCAAAAAAACGTGAGCCATTTGATGTAATATTCCGGACATTGTGGGCCCCACATTCAAGATCCGATCCGTTGGTTCTCTTTGGAGGGCCAAAAACGGCTATGGGCCCAAAATTGAGCCTCTAATTCAAAGTGGATCTTGAGATATTTACAAAAACGTTTTTGACCATTGATGTCCCATGCCTTAGTGATTGAGTCTTGAAGTTGTACACAGCAGTGTGGTATTTTTTTTTTTTTTTTAAATTCAGGCATCATAAATCATGATCCAAACTATTGGATATATTCAAAAGATCATTCACGACCAATGGTCCAAATTTTAGCCATTGGATCATCATAGATTTTGAGATATTTATAAAAAACGACAGACATTTATATATAATTTTTTTTAAATCATGGCCCCTAAATGCAAGATCCAAACCAAAATGAAGATCCAAACCGCCTATAGTAATTAAAATGTGGAACACGTGTTTGAGATAAAATTTCAATTGTTGTATGATCACAGATTTTGATATATTTGCAAAATGCCCAGACCATTAGATCTATTTTTACATGTATCTTACCAAACAGTCTATTTTTAAAATATCTATATCTTACCAAACAGTCTATTTGTAAAACATCAATTTCAAACCGCTCCATTTGAAATAGATCTATATCATACAGATCTGTTTCGTGAAGATAAGATTTGCCAAACAAGCCCTAAGACAAGAAGAGAGTCTAATAATTTTTAATGTACATTCTTTTCAACGTTTCCTTCTCTTTAAAATATTATTTTCCAAATAAAAAAATAAAAAAAATTAGCATTTCTGATTTTTCCTTCCCTTTAAAATTATCTTATAATTTAATATACAACTCTTTGTCCAAGGTTATTTGGGTAATTTTTACCCAAAGTTGTGTATCATGTTTCTTAAGAAACTTTACAAGTATATATAGATAGTGACCATGCCACCTTCCCTCACAATTCACAAACTTCTCCTCTCATTCATCTCTCCTTTCTCAAACAACCCATCAACTACATGAAAAGAGGAGTGAACATGGTCTCAATCAAGCATCAAGACCTCCAGCTTCCGCCGGGCAAACTCAAGAACCCCAAGACGTCCTTGAATCGGACCCTTCAAATCCTACTCTCAATTTCTATCTTTCCCTTCCTTTTCCTCTACTCTTCATGCCTCCTCACCTATCTCAGTTCCCTCCATCTCCTCTTCTCTACATACATATCTGACTTCTTCAGTTATTTTATCAATAGGCAGTTCATGTTCATCCTTTGCAATGTTATACTTGTCTTTGTCACTCAGGGCTTCGGTTTGTTTGGTCGCTCTGCGTCGATGACTGTGACCCATGATCTCCACGACGAATTCGATATGAAGAACAGAGACTGCTGGCAACTGGCACTCGACATTGTGGAGATGCAAGTACGTGTTGGAGATGAGGAAGGGATGGCAGGAAGTGTTGGGACTTTGGTCCCTGTTGAGAAAGAAGTAGAAGGTGATGGAGAAGAAGAAGATGGTTTTGATGGTGGTGATGATATTGAAATGGTAACTGGGGAATCTGATGAAAGGTTTGAGGATTTCATCAAGGAGATGAAGGAAAAGATGAGGACTGAAGCTTTACAACTGGTACTATTGGTTTGATGTTATTATCATGCAAGAAGAGAGATGGAATTCTCTTGTTTTATCACTTTCCATATATTTCACTCTCTTTTCTGGACGTGTGGGCCTGTTCTACAATTATGTCAATTTTATGTTTCAGAGAAGGAATGAAAATCAACATTGTTCAGTTGTGCTGCCCCATCCTTTGAAACACAGTTGTACGAGCATTTGTATAAGGTATGTCGTATGAGATATGATGATGGACGAGGAGACAACGACGACGACGATCTTTTGGGATTATATATCCTTGTGTTTGGATGTTGTTTTTTTTTTTTTTTTTTTTTCACTGTTTGGATTCGCCCAACATGTTTGGATCATTTTGTTAGCTTTGTTATTATTATTTTACCCCATGCAAGGCAAGGGGTCGAGACTCAAGAGAGACCGCATATATATCAAAAAACAGTCAACTCAAGCGGGAAAGAAGTCCCCACATAGAAAGAGTACCTACACAAGTGAGAAAGGAATTCGCCCAAGTAAAAAGATGTGACATACCTAGAGTTCAAACCCCGAACATTTGGGTAATAACCGACTGGCCGTTCTTATTTTGTTAGCCTCGTTAAAAGATGGCTTTCAAATAATAAATAATATTGTTCCAGTCTTTTATAACTAGTTACGTCACAATTTGCTCAAACCCTATGAAATTTTAACCCTCGGTTAAAGGCACGTATGGACTGCAGACACTTACCCTATGTTTGGGAAGGGAGGATGAGAGGGGAGGGAAAATTTGAGGGGAAGGAAAATGAAGGAGATGGGAGGGGAGGGGAGGGAAAATTAATTTTTCCTTCTCTTGTTTGTTTTATAAACAAAAAGTTTGAAGGGGGGCGGGGGGGGATTCCCTCTTTGCCTCCCTCTTTCCCCCTAGTTTTGAAGGAAAAATTTTGGAAATTTTACCCCCCAAATTCTCCTCCCCCACTTTCCCTCCCCCTTTCCCAAACGCCCTCTATTTTCCCTTTTTTTTTTTTTTTCCTTTCCCTCATTTTACTTTCTTCCCAAACATAGTGTTAAACCAAAGGCATAGGCTTTCTTACAACCATCAAAATCTTGGGGCATCTTTTTACGAATAGCAAAAACCAGGGGGTGGTATATGTGGCGCACCCTCCCCTTCCAGCTCCCCTGCTACCACCTCCAGCCCAAACCTCTCCCCTGCTTCCTCCAGCAGCTCCCCTGCTACCTCCCCATCCTGCTCCCCTGCTTCCACCTCCAGGCCCCTGTTTCCTCCACTAGCCTCCAACTCCCGTGCTTTCTCCTACCGCCTTATCCTCTTCTTCCCAGCTGGGTGATCTGCCCCCCCTTTTAAAGCCTCCTCCCGGATCTGCATCACCTTCGCCTGCTGGCCTTCTTCATCAGGGTATCATCCGGCTATATGCGCCTGCAGCTCTCTTCGTCTGCAACCTTCTCTTGTAGCTCCCAACCTCCCTCGCTCTCCTCCGATCAGGATTCTGCAGCTCCTCTTCCCCTCGGATTTCTCCTCTTTTGGGGTCCTTGTCAGCTTCCTTTTCTTGCTCAGTTTCCCAGCAGAAAGGCCACCCTTAGGGGGCTCCTCTGTTCCAGCCCGACAGCCCCTCCGCCTCTCTTCAGCTTCGAACATACTCTTGCTTCTTCATCCCTGCCGTCTGCTCAGGGGGATCATCTTCTAAATTTGGCATCATTTCTTCCATTGTAATCTTCGCCCTTCTCTGGCTTTTCTCCTCTGTTGTTAATGCTCTATTTCTCCCTAGATGAGAGCTATTTTTGGGGGTCTCTTTTTGACCTTTGTAAATCCTTCATTTCTTTCAAATATACTTACCCTCAAAGCAAAAAAAGGGGGTGGCATCATTTCTTCCATTATATGGCTCGTTTGGTAATTTACTTTTAAAATAAAGTGGAGTGAAGTGAAATGAAAAGAATGAATACAATATAAGTGAGTTATGATGGTATTTTCTTTTTATTTGTTTGAATGGAATATTTTTGACTTTTTGTATGGGGAAATGGAGATTTTTTATCTTTTAGTGAGTAAATGTAGTTGCTTTTTGAATTTTTTTAAAAAAGATGTAGGAAATTTTTGTAAAAAGTGTTTTTATTGAGATGTTTAACTTGACTTTATTTTACTCAGCATATTAGTACGTAGGCATATTTGACTTTATTTTACTCAGCATATTGAAGTTAAAATCCAGTCACATCCAATCGTACGTAGGCATGTAACATGATCTTCGAGCCCCATAATTATAATGGGGCCCACGATCGTGACGGTCTGAGCTAATCATGTTGACATGAAAAGCTGTGAGATGGTTATGTGTTTGGTCGCTTGTACAGTTGTACTAGAAGCCTAGATAGTAGTTACTGTCCAATCCATCTCCTTCCTCTGAAAAATAAAATAAAATTGGTGCCTACCTTTGAAATATCTTCATATAAACATTTCAAATACATTTTCATTGAGAACTAGAAGTTGCCCTCTTGGCTTGGCACCCTGCTTCTCACCTTAGTGCCCATGGAACGGCTCCTTAATCATAGATTGTAGATACCCCATATATGAGCAGATGCTTACATCTCTAATTAAGGACTGAGTTTTAAGAAACTGAAGCACATATTATTTAGCTTTAATGTGTTCCAGCTCCTTTGGCTCTGGTCAAAACAAGTCCCTTTCATTTAAAAAGTATAAGGGACTTTATTTCTAGTCATTAGGAAGTTACATAGTTGACTCAACTGATGAACATCATGGTTTTTCTAATGCATATAAGTCACAAATTCACACTTTGGATATCCTGACTTGCATCTGAATTAGCACCCATTATTTTCCTAATTTGGGCCCACTTTGAAAATGAATGAGGGTAGAATCAAGGAAGATGAATTCAGTGCAACTGGTCCATTTTCATACTTCTGTTGATTAGATAATTTGTTTGGATTTCTTTTTCTATTAATCTTTTCTAAAAGAATCTTAAAATTCTTGAATTACTAAATGATTTTGTTTAGATGGTAGAAAAGTTTCTAATCTAGTTATTAATACATGTGCCTCACTCTTGGGTAATCATCATCAATGCATGGGCCCACTTTAAAAACATACTTGTTGTGAAAGAAAATATGAAAAGTAGGGCAATTCTTACAAATCATCTTAAATTAGAAAAAAAGAAAAAAAGTATTAGTTTGATGAAGTTCAATGGGTTGGATCTCAAGACATCAATCACATTATAAATGTTAGATTTTTTTTATTTTTATTTTTGTTATGGAGGGTTCTCAGCCCTTTGAGTTGAACTAATCCCTACGGGCCCAAAGAAAAGCCGAATAAAACCCATGTAGCCCCCAGGTGATAGCACTAGTGGACTCAACCTTCGATTACTGAAGATGATGAACTAAAAATCTATATCAAGACCTCTAACTCTAAAAGAGAGAGGATTGTGGACAGACAACTCAACCAACCCTTGGGGTTGTAGTGCGGTAGAATGTGATAAAATAATGTGTGGATAGGATGTAATTGATAGAATCATTAAAGTCATGTGATACTATGATATTTAATGTGATATGACCTAAGAAAGTATGATTAGTGTAAGTGCAGAAAAATATACTCACAAGGTTGGGATGCCTTCAAGGACTTACTCAAGGAACTCGGGGAGGAGCTGCGTGTCTGGTGAACCTGAAAGGGGAGAAGAGAGCAGTCAAAGGACCCTGGCTAGGGGCAGCACAGGGCTCTCCGATGCTTAAGTTAGTCCAGGTAACTGATCGGAGAAGAGAGATGTGTCTGGTTGCATGTAGAGGAATGCATACCTTATTTTTGAGGTCGTCCCATACTTTATATGAGAAATTGTTTTGGTGCCTGCGCCAGTGGGCCTCATGATGTGACTAGGGTCTCATCAGCCCACATAGTCATTAATGAGGGTCCGATCAGCCCATACTGCATTTAATGCCAGTCACATTGGGCCTGATCTGTTGGCGGCTGAGGTCCCATCGAATCCCTTTCTTGGGCCCTGTCCCTGATAGGGCTGTGGCCAATGGATGTGATTACATCTCTATGTAGCCGAGACCGAATGGGACGGTGCGGCCGAACTGGTTGCCCACTTCCGATATCAGCAGGATGTGCCGAAACCGAGGCAGCGCCAGGTCTGCGTCCGAGGCTGAGATCAAGGCTAACGCGCTTTGCCGAAACCAAAATGGGCTCGAAACCAAAATGGGATTTGGTTCATGGGATGGTCCCCACACAATTAGGATGCTATGTGAAACAGTTGGGACCATCCACCCATTAACATGTGCAGTCAATGTTTCTAGTAGGCTTTCTAATATGCTGAATTTTCTTGTGCCCAAGTCTAATCAGGAATTTAGAGAGGAGCAATAAAGTGGGGACCTCGAGAATTCCACGGCTTTGATTTAAAACAAGACCGTCGGCAGTAGAAAAAAATTATTCTTATGATATGAAGTACTGCATGGGGGCCATGAATCCATTTAGGAGTTGGTGGAGTCGCATAAGCCTCGGGCTTGGACTCTACTTTTTGTGTTTTAAACCCTCTAGATTGCAATTCCCGACCAACCCGAACCCAACCTTGTGATTAGGGATTCAGGTTGATTCTTTCATTTTTGGGATTAAACTCTCTACTAGTTTATTTTTGGAGGGTTAAGGGGAAGGGGTTTCTTTGATGGTATGGTTTGTAAGAGGTTTGGGTTTGTATGTTATCTTTATTTATTTTTATTTTTTGTTAATGAATTTCATTTTACCGAAAAAAAAGTGGCCACAATCTAATAGATGTTGACACCACTCTTAAATAAAAAAATTTAAAATAATAAAAAGAGTTTTTAAGTTCGTGTGTAAGTAGCTCTCAAACTTTTTTGTTCTTTTTTTTGTACCCCAACTAAGGGGGCTGCGACCCAAGAGGGAGCCCGCATACACACAAGAAAATAGCCCATTCAAGTGGAAAGGAAGCTGGCACACTCTGAGAATCCACACAAATGAAAAAGGAGCCCACACACAAGCAAGAAGATGTGTTATACCCGGGGTTCAAACCCCGGACAACTAGGTAAGAACTGACACTTCTTACCACCCGAGTAAAGAGCCGTTCTTCTCAAACTGATGTTTTAAAAATAGAATCGACCATTTTAGAAATAGAATCGACTATCAAAACAATGAAATCTAAGGTTCTTTGAAATTGCTCCAACCAATGGCTCATTCTAGTTAAACTGTGTAATTAGCAAGACATCATAATTACATAATATAAATAAACAAAAATATATAAGACCTATTATAAATCATATAAAGAAAATAAAAGATTCTAGTAAAGTTTTAAAAATATTGTTCAATTTCAAATAAACTTTCTGAAATAATATTTTGAATTTTTACCAAGATATTATATAGAATCACATTACAATTAGCAATTAATGATAGGGGATATGTTTGAATTTATGCCAAAGAGGGATACCTTAACGAAGGAGGTGATTTTTTAATGAAATTGCAAGATATTGCTGCCTATGTAACCCTTCATTTTGATTCTCCATTGCTATTTCAGTCAGTGAAAACCTTTGTCCTTACAAGATATAGAATATTTTATGAGAAAAGATTAAATTTCCTATGCTTGGGTTTTCATTTTTTTTTTTTTTAGTTTTGTGGTGGCAACCTGGATTTTCTTTTAATCATTGGAAGAGAATAACTAGTTAGTAGCATTTTTCCATTTTCTCCCCTCTTCATGTTCCTCAATGCATTCTTAAGAGCATGCCTTAGATTTGGATCTTACTTTGACTAGAGAATGTTTGTCTTTCTTGTAGATATTGAACAAGGATCAAGTGAGATTTTGTGAACCAAGGGAGGAGTGTGCAACATGGGTAGGGGTGTTCATGGGCCGGGCTAACGAATATCCAGGCCCCGCCTGACTTTAAAATCGTAGGCCTAGGCCCGTCCCAAGACCAGGTCGGGCCATAAATGCTAGGCCCGAGACCAGCCCACTTAAAAATTATGAAGCCCAAGCCCGGCCCAATTAGTTAATATGGCCCTGGCCAGACTCAAGCGCTTGATTAAACATCTCCTGCCTACAAATAAGATCATAACTGTGTTATACATCTCCTGCCTAGAAATAAGATCTCGCAGTTCAAAAGCATGATTTGCAAGAACAACCAGTAGCATCATCTATATCTCAGTAACAACACATAATATTAAGAATAATAGCACCTTCCCACATTGAAGCACTAAATAAAGGAAGATTACATTCGTATGTTCTTCCGATCACCAAGTCTAATCATGAAATCAATAAAAATAAATAAATAGTGTGGTGTTTTTTTTTTTTTTTACTATCGGTGGGTTCCAATCATTTGGGTTGGACTAATCCCTCCGGGCTTAGAGGGAAGCCCGGTAAACACCCTGTTGCCCCGAGGTGGTAGCACTAGTGGACTCAACTTTTGATTAATTACTGAAGAAGGGAAGCCGGTAGGGTTGTAAACGGTCGGTTCCGGTCTGGGTCCGGGTCCAGGTCCAAGGTGGACCCGGATCCGAATCGGAACCAGTTCCGATAATTTTAATGGGAACCGGAACCGTTTGCGATGCAGGTCTGGTTCCAGTTCCGGGTATGGTTCCGGTTCTGGTTAAAAAAAAGTAATAAAAGGGAAAGTTGGGGTTCATATGGCAAGGTCTGGCAAGCTTATAATAATAATAAAAAAAAGAAACAAAGCCTCAAGAAGTTATTTTTATACTTGATTTAATAGCCTTTATAACATCAGAGTCAACAATTTAGTCATAGCAAGGACTGCATAAAGTTAGAAACTTAGAATGAGGGATTCCCATACAGATACTAGTATTTAGGTTGAGAAAGTATACTTGGCCCGATTCTGGGGACCGGGTTCTGGCCCGATCCCCGGAGCCCGGGATCCAACGGCCCTCACTGGAGATCGGGCCAGAACCCGGTCCCCAGTTCGGGCCAAGTAGCAGGGCTCATTTAGGTTAGAGTATATTAGGTCGAGTCCGGGTCCACGAGTCTGAGCTACTGTGGTTCCGGAACCAGACCCGTTTAGATAACGGTTCCAAAAAAAGGATCCGGAACTGGAACCATTTACTTATCGGGACCAAAATAAGGACCCAGGCACGGAACCTAACGGGTCGGAACCTTCGAATAATCGGAGAATCGGAAACCCATTTACAACCCTAGAAGCCGGAAGTCAATACCAAAACTTCGACCACTCAGCCAACCCCTTTTGGGTTTAAATAAATAGTGTGGTGGATTGCACCAAAAGTACATGATAGGAGATCTCCACCCCATACATGGTTGCACGGTCCTGAAACACATGAAAATAGTACACAGACCAAGGGATCCCTGCCTCATAAATTTTTTAACAAAGGAGGAGGACGAGGATTATTAGGGAAGAAGAATCACAAAATTAAAGAGAACAATCATATATCTCCCATGCCCACAATTTTTAGTTATTGCTCTTATCCGGGCTGGGCCGGACTGGGTGTCAGGATCTTTACCACTGAATCCAATCCCAGCCCATTAATAATTGTACCAAGATTTTAAATCTAGGCCCAGCCCGAGTACAATATCTAGGGGCGAAGCCCCGGGTCGGACTTGGGTAGGCCCGGTCCCTGAGCACCCCTAAACATAGGGTTGTAAACGGGTTGGTTTTGGTTTGGGTCCATGGTGGATCCGGAACCAGAACCGTTAAGGAGAAGGTGGAACCGGAATCGGAACCGTTTCGGAACCGATTTATTGGTTCCGGAACTGGAACCATATTTGGGGTGGGTCTGAATCCGGGTCTGGGTCTAGGTAGAAAATGATATTAAAAAAAAAACATGATTTTTAGGAGATATTTTCAAAAATTGAGGTAATATGTCAAGTCTCGAATCCACGGGTCCGAACCAAGGTGGAACCGAACTCGGATCCATTTACTTATCAGGGCCAAAATAAAGACCCACACTCGATTTTTAACGGGTTAGAATCTTCGGGTAATCGAAAAATCGGGGACCCATTTACATCCCTACCTAAATATGGGGTCTGCTAAGCTACTAAAATCACTTTCCATAATACTATTTCCCATAAGTCGCGATATCACTAACTATGGGCAATTTTATCAAAAAAATATCAAAAGTTTTCAGTTATTCCTCTTTGGCATAAATTCAAATCGTTATCATTAATAGCTAATTAGTGGGTTTCTTTAAGTTTCTTTGGTAAAAATCTCTAATATTTTTCAAACTACTAAATCTTCATTTTCAATATTATTTTCCAATTTTATTCATTAGACGATTTTATAGGCTTCCATGGTTACTTGGTTACACCATCCAGTTTACATGGTTTATCCAAGAGCAAGCAATTTTGATTAAAGCACTATCTCAAACAGCTATTATTTATATAAAATAAAATCAACACCAAATCTAAACAGTCATTGATCTCTTCATCTCATGCCCCAACCATTTGATTGATGAAAGGAACAAGAGGAATAACCAAGCTAGCTAGTATCATCAGGGCTACAATTGTATTTCATGTGTGGTAAGCTCATTTCATATGCTAAGCTCCATGGAATGCACCAAGTACTTTTTGGGATGAGTTTACTGGTTGGAACCTCTATGCTAAAGTAGAATTTAGGGAATAGTTCAACTATTGAGCTTTTAATTAATGAATTCATTGATCAAAAAACATGACAGTTTTGTTTAATAATCTTACGAGTACTGGTCATCTAAACAGAAAACTTTAATAGTTTGTGAGTGGACAATATATTTAGATCATGCTACTTTTGTATGCATCCTTATCCAATTAAGACCCTTCAAATCCCACACTAATTCACAGTTGGAACTTTGTAGGCAATTTGTAGATGGATTGAGACAATTTTTTTATGTACACTTATCTGGTCAACACCTTCAAATTAAACACTAAACCATGGTTGGCATACATGAAAAAAGATGGTGGCCCCACAAACTGGTATTTTGTTGACAACTGTGGTCAATTATTAGCAAGACTTTTCTTTAATTTAAAAAAACATTTCTAGGATTGGGCCCCACCTTGTCTACTCTATTTTCAGATAAAAATGAATTTAGTTTCCAGCAGTCAGAAGTCAAGTCTTGGTGAATGTATGAGGCCAGCTCTATAATGTTTACCTTTAAATTTAAACCACTTAAAGCTGTTGTTCTGGTGTCCTATTCTTAGCCCAATTTACACTCAATTCCGTGATTCACACACCATCAAATTGACCATGGTAGCACAAGTGATTATTCACTCTTTATTCTTACTTTAACTTTTCTAAAATCCAAACCCCATTTAATTAATAAATCATGATCAATCTTAAAATTAACCCAACCTTTGATTAAAGTGAAATTTGACACATTGGCAAAGCATGCAGAGGCCATGATGTCCAGTGGTGCACCTCATTGATGGATTTATAAGATATTCCAAGCATAGGTTTAAGTATCCATATCAAATAATATATTGACTGTGTTTTTATTGTAATTAGAATCTCGATTTATCAGCATCACCTGCCCCTATTGACCCGTATAGATCAGCTGATGTTACATACATACTGTGAAAACCTGTTAATTATAGTTTACCTTACTTTAACAAACAGGGTGTTGATTCAAGACTTCACTAATTTAATGACTCAAAAAATTTGCCTACTAGTATATGACCACCAAGTTGGTGAAAATCTTCCAGGATGTTGTTGGTAAAATTTGCCTTCCCATTAAATCAGAGTCTATGGGCTCCAGTATTGTAAAAAATCCCTAAATTAATATTGACAAATACTCATTAGTAAAGCTCAGTTGGCTTAGAACCACGGTTTGCATCTGGAGAATATAGGTTCAAAATTGCACTACCACACTTAGGCTACAGAGGAGTTTACCAGACTTCTCTTTGAGTCCGAAGGGATTAGTCCAGCCCAAAAGATTGAGAACCCTTCAATAGCAGGAAAAAAAAAAATTAAATGCAAGTCTATATAGAGTAACACAATCTTTGAGAAAAATCGATGTTGTATTGTATGATATTTAAAACCATGTCAATCATAGTAATCCAAAATAGAACCTATTCTTTTGGTTAGTTTTTAGGTGTGACTTGTGAGTGTGTGAACCACCCATAGTGTGAAAGCTGATATGAAGACTAGTCTGGTATAGTGGTGTCACAGGGATCTTTGAATGTAACTCTAGTCATTCCAGACAAAGTTCAAACAGTTTTTTCATTTGTCAGACAGTTGAAGGGACAATAGTGGGGGGCAGATCCCGCGTGACGATCTTTTGGACCCTACTAAATTTCATTGGACTCAGTCCTCCACCCATGAACCTTCCAGGAACATGACAGCTATTTTTTTCTCTTCATTTTTTTTTTTAATAACGCAGGTCCTAGTCCCATGGGTCAAAATAATCCCTATAAGCCCAGAAGCAAAAGTCAAATAAAATTCTCCTGTGGCATGGGTGTGGTAGTGCAGTTTCAAACCCACAACCTCTGGATGTAAATCATAGTCCTAGGCCAATTGAAGTACCTCTTGGAGTTAGAACATGATAGCCATTTGGAAATCTTTTAGGTTTGTGAGTTTGGTGCACCTTTTAGGTGGGATGATAACAGGCCCGGGTTTGGGTCAGGCCCATGGTTAAACAAACTTGGACTTTTGAACTCAGGTTATAGAGACTAAGGACGGGACCGGACTTGACTTTTAATTTTGTCTATGTCGATCAATGGACCTGGACCTGGACCTGAACGTTAAATTGGCCCAAATCTTAGACCCATACTGTTCCATTTTAATCACTGACAGTCACCAACTCATCCAAAATATAAATGGTATCAATCTGAACTTCATTCAAGATCTTTGATCAAGTCTAGAAGATCTTTAGCTTCCATCCAATGATATTGATTGTGAGTGGCACCCTAGTTTTCATCATGTCAACATCACAAAACAACCACCATATGAACTAACATAGCTGCCCAATTGTAGAAAAGTTGCTCAAAGGTGGAACGGTCCTCACTGGATTATGCCTGGAATTCCTGTAAAGTAGATTAATGCCATTTCATCAGTTAAACATATAGTGTAGACTGTGAAGCCTCTGCTTGTCATTTTTGCAAGCTTATCTTCAAAAATGAGCCTCACATATGGTGAAATAGATGAGAAGATGTTGATTGGACGGCCAATAAAGTGCACTGTAATGATCCTAACACTCGGACATGATTGGCAAACTACTTATGAGGATGTCATGTTTCTCACTATTTAATTTGTTTTGCATAATTGGTCTTTCGGGTGTGTTTGTGTATCAAGGAATTATTTTTTTTTTGTTATCCTGAAGCAAGCAGAAAGCAATTTTCCAATTTTGGCCCAGTGGAAAGGGTCATCTCATCTTACACAATCTTACACAGACACCGTTGGATCGATCCCTCGGTGTGTAGGTTGTTTCACAAATTGTATTAAAACACCCCACCCCACCAAAGCACCCTCAGATCGAGCCCTCGCCCCCACGCGTCGTAGCGCGCCCCAGGTCAATCAAAAGTTGCTTGACTCAAGTCTTCTTTTCCCACCGCGCGTCGTAGCGCGCACAAGTCTATCAAGAGTTGCTTGACTCAAGTCTTCTTTTACCAAATAACCAAAAGAAGGAAAAGATAACAAACGAAGCATCTCTGACTTTTCCTTCTCTTTGAAATTATCTTATAATTTGTCCATGGTAACTAGGGTCATTTTTTTCCACAAAGTTGTGCTTCATATGCTACTTAAGAAACTATAAGTAGAAGGTGACCATGCCACCTTCCCTCACATTTCACAAACTTCTTCTCTCTTTCATCTCTCCTTCAAACAGCCTATCAACTTCATGAAAAGAGGATTGACCATGGCCCCAATCAAGCATCAAAACCTCCAGCTTCCAGGCAAATTCAAGAAGCCCAAGTCCTTGAATCGGACCCTTCAAATCCTACTCTCAATTTCTATCTTTTCCTTCCTTTTCCTCTACTCTTCATGCCTCCTCACCTATTTCAATTCCCTCCATCTCCTCTTCTCTACATACATAGCTGACTTCTTCCATCTCCTCTTCTCTACAGACATATCTGACTTCTTCAGTTATTATATCAATAGGCAGTTGATGTTCATCCTTTGCAATGGTATACTTGTCTTTGTCACTCAAGGTTATGGCTTGATTGGTTGCTCATCGTCGATGGCGGTGACCGATGATCTCCACGACGAATTCGCTGTGAAGAACAGAGACTACTGGCGACCGGCACTTGACATTGTGGAGATGCAAGCAATTGTTGGAGATGAGGAAGAAGGGATGGCAGAAAGTGTTGGGACTTTGGTCCCTGTTGAGAAAGAAGAAGATGGTTATGATGGTGGTGATGAAAATGAAATGGTAACAGGGGAATCTGCTGATAGTGTTGGGCCTTTGGTCCCTGTTGAGAAAGAAGAAGAAGATGGTTATCATGGTGGTGATGATAATGAAATGGTAACTGGGGAATCTGATGAAAGGTTTGAGGATTTCATCAAGAAGACGAAGGAAAAGATGAGGACTGAAGCTTTGAAGGAAAAGATGAGGACTGAAGCTGTACAATTGATAGTAGTTGTTTGATGTTATTGTCATGCAAGAACAGAGATGAAATTCTTGTTTTGTCACTTACTATTTGACTCTCACTCTGTTTTTTTTTTTACATGTATGGGCATGTTCTGTATGATATGGGAAGAAGTACTTGTAGGATTTTACTAACGAGATGATCTTTTCTTTGAATTCTTAGGGTTTGTTTTGCTTATATATGCCCTGCTGTTTTGCCTTAGTTGTAGAACTCTGATAAACTTATAATGGTAGGAACCCTATACATTTGTACCACTGATCGCGATTCTTTGCCTATTTTATTAAATCCAAATTATTCGTAATGAAACTCAACACCTGTACTTGTATAATTAATTATAATTTATCTAATCCATACACAATTCATCATTAGATTGAAAAAAGCTTCAAAATACATGATTAGGCATTATGTGCACGAGAGAGTTGTAAAGAGAGACCGTTGGATTGGGATGAGATACAATAACTGTACTCTTGTACGTAGTGGCATACTCAGTTTTGTCTGTTTGATGTAAGAGTAAAGTTGTCATTTTTATAAGAACAATTCAATACGAACCTCACGATGGTTACCGTTCTTCTTAAGACTACTGCTGATTTTGAAGACAAAGAAGGCATTAAAGAAAAAAAAAAAGGGATGTATTAATAATTACTCATACTAGAGGGGCCTATTTATAAATTTTATAAACCTTACGGGGTATATACAAAATATTCTTTTTCTAAAAACTGATTTAAGCAAAATTAGATATGTATTCCTTCTTCTTCTTTTTTTCTAATCTAAAAAGGCTAAAACACCATAACTATGTGGTGTTTTTCTGTTTTGAAGAATAGTCTTGTTTGGAGAAAAGTTGTATTTATGTCAAATTTAGATGGGGCTCATCAAAATGGTCAATAAAATGTCTCAGAAAAGGAATGAAAATCAACATTAATGTTCAGTACAATTGTGTTGCCCATCCTTTCAAATACATTTGTGCATTTGTATAAGGTATGTCGTATGACATATGATGGACGACGACAACGATGAACTATTTGGTTTCATCCTTGTGTTTGGACATTGTTTTTAACTTTTTGGATTCGCCCAACATGTTTGGATCATGTTGACATATCTTAATATACATGTATGGGCCTTTCACCTATCAGCTTAAACTTTTAGGTTAGTATATGGTTTCTTACATGGTATCAGAGCGGGTTTCAATCCAGGTGTTCTTGTGTAGCCCACGTGACAGGCCCGTCCATGAAATTTGTTGGGCCTGTACGTGAGGGGGAGTGTTGACATATCTTAATATACATGTATGGGCCTTCCACCTATCAGCTTAAACTTTTAGATTGGTATATGGTTTCTTACAGATCATTTTGTTAGCCATGTTAAAACATGGCTTTCAAAAAATAAATCAGTGTGTTTTAGTCTTTTATAACTAGTTACATCACAATTTGTTTAAGGGGTTTTGACATATTAGTCCCCCTTAAACTCAAATGTTTCAATTTCATGACCAAAATTCAAGTAATGGCACCAGAGTCGTTTGACTCTAGTTAACATTTAAAAAAAAAAAACTATTTTGCTCCGGATCACTTGATACCATGGCTTTTATGCAGCATCTTAAGGAATTTTTTTTCCAAACGATAGAACTTGAGAAATTGTGATCAGATGTGTAGTTACTTTCTAAAAAATGTCAGTTTTTGTGTTCTATAAAATATGAATCTGTTTACTAGTTATAAAAAATATATGATAAAGAAATTGAAAAATCCCATGATATCATGGGATATGGTGTAAGAAAGTCTAAAAAATAATGTTTGAAATTGAGAAAATAAAATTTAAGGTGAACCAATATGTCAAAACCCCTTTGCTCGAACCCCATAAAATCTCAACCCTCCCTTGGTGAAAGGCACTTATGTACAGACACTAAAACAACAGGCCTGTGCTTTCTTACAAGTTACAACCATCAGATTTTTGGGGCTTTTTTTTTAACAATAGCAAAAATCAGGGGATATAAGCCAAAAAAAAAATAACTTCAATTTTATCTAACCCTAATGGATTGATGATATAATCCAATCACATCCAATCTTAGGCATGTTCTTCCAGCCTCAAAATTATATAGTGGGGGTCTGAACTAGACATGGAGACATGACAAGATGTGAGATGGATTATATCATTTCTCTGAAGTTACTGTAGTTGGTCCCTTGTAGTTACTCTCTCATTTCTAATGCATCTTCTTCCTCTGAAGCAGTGAAGCTACCAAGAAACTTCGTCTGTAGACTTTTGAGTATGGTCTTGAGTCCTTAAGCATGTTGTATAATATTAAATGCCATGTGAGGTGTCTGCATCAATATCTAGTACATCAGAACGGGCTTGACTACTGTTGTCTTTCGAACCGACTTCTTGACTCCCTCGTTGTTTTTATACACGACTTGACTCGGTGACCCTACACTACTTGACTTAGTTGCTTGGCCAAGCCAACTTGTTTATATACAATAGTCTTTTCAATGGATAGACATTACCTTGCCTAAAAAAAAGTTATTAGAGGAAGATTTCTTTAGAACTTGGGATATATATAGAGACAAAAACAGTTAGCAAAGAAGAGATGTTATTATGGTTTATCTATAGGAATTCTACAAATGAAAAGTCCCACCCCTGCAATTTTGAAAAAAGGCTCAAAAAGGTACTCATATTTTCTTTTTTTATTCAAACCTCCTTGGTATGATGAAAAACAAATAACTTTTTTTTTTTTTCAGATGGGAAAGCTACATGTTGTTTTAAGCTTAGCAAGTCTTATTATCCTTCCTCTTTGCACTTATGTGGACTCTTTTGAGTTCAACGGCAGATCCAGGATTTTAATTTAGGTGGTGTGGGCCATACTCAATTTAAAAAGTTATATAATAATATAGAAAATTTTAAAGTATTACCTAAAGATTTTCTCGAATCACCTGCATGTAGACACTTGGGTCCGCTACTGCTTGGGCTCTAGCCCCCTAGGTTGGGGCACCAAAAGGAAAAAATAAAGCCCTTTGACCTCTACTTCAGTGATTTATTTATATTGCAAAAAGTTTCTCTTCTTGTTAGGGACATAGCGTTGAGTGTGTAGGCACGTGAGTTGAAGTCTTAAAAAAATGAAGGAAAATATTAAGATAATAAGATATATTTAATTTGTTATTGTGTGCTACTGGTAGCTCAGGTAGGCAGGTATCTAAGTTTAAGCCCAGATGTAGCGTCTTAAAAGATAAATTAGGACTAAAAATGGAAAAAGGGACTTCTTAGCGAAGGACTCACGCATGCATGACCATGAAAATCTGTTGGATAAAAGGTTCGAGCCCAAGACAATAGCTTAGAATGATATCTACCTTTGAAATATTTTAATACAAACATTTCAAATGAACTTTCATTGAGTATGAGCGGTTTTCCTCATGGTTTGGCACCCCGCTTCTCACCTTAGTGCCTAGGGCTTAATCATGAATACCCCATAGGAGCGGATATTATATCGGGACTACATTTCTTACTACCGAAGTGGATATTATTTAGCTTTAACGTGTCCCAGCTCCCTTGGCTCAGTAAAAACCAAGTCCCTTTTCATTTAAAAGTATAAGGGACTTTGTTTCTTGTCATTAGGAAGTTACATAGCTGACTCAACTGATGAACATCATGGTTTTTCTAATGCCTATATAAGTCACAAATTCACAGCTTTGGATTTCCTGACTTGCTTCTGAAGCACACATTTAATATTTTCCTAATTTGGGCCCACTTGGAAACTGAATCAGGGTAGAATTGAAGGAAAATGGATTCAGTGCAACTGGTCCACTTTCATACTAACGTTGATCAGATATTTTGTTTGGATCTCTTTTTCTATCGTTTTTTTCTAAAAGAATCTTAAAATTCTTGAATTACTAATTTATTTTTGTAGATGGTAGCAAAATTTCTAATCTAGTTATTAACACGTGTCTCACTCATGCATAATAACCCCGAAGGATAGCTCAGTTGGCCTAGGACTAAGGTTTATACCCGGAGATTGTGGGTTCGAAACTGCACTACCGCACTGTGGCCATAGGGGAATTTTACCCAGCTTTCTCTTCTGAGCCTGTAGGGATTATTCTAGCCCAAATGGCTGGAAACCTGCGTTATCAAAACAAAAGTCTCACTCATGGGTAATCATCACCAATGCATGGCCCCACTTTAAACTCATATTTGTTGTGAGAGATAATATGAAAAGTAGGGCAATTCTTACAAATCATCTTAAAATTAAACAACAAAGTTATTAGTTTCATGAAGTTCAATGTTTGGATCTCCATATATCGACCACATTATCAAGTGAGAGATATGATCAAATAATAGATGGTGTGGATTGAAAGGATTGCAGTCCATTAGAATGTGTGGATAGGATGTAATTGATAGAATCAATAAAGTCATGGGATATGATCATGTTCTTAGCCAAAAGTCCTAGAAAGGTATAAGAAAAAGTCTTCTTGGACAAACAGGGGAGACCGACTCTGGGATCCAAGGGTAGACAGGGGGGGCCGGTCCAGGAATCGGTCCCCCCTGTTTGTCCACCTAGCACTGCTGAAGGTATAATGAGATATGGACCGGCCCCCCTGTTTGTCCACCTAGCACTGCTGAAGGTATAATGAGATATGACCTAAGAATGTATGATTAGGACGCAATGTGAAACAATTGGGACCCACCCACCCATTAACAAGTGCAGTCATGTAAAAGTCAGTTCTAGTAGGCTTTCAAAGTACGCTGCATTTTCTGGTGCCCAAGTCTGACTCGGAATTTCCAAAATGGGGACCTTGAGAATTCAAGGGCTTTGATTCAATGCAAGACCTCATGCAAGAGAAAAAATTACTCTTCTGGTATGATGTATTGCAAAGGGGTCACAAACCCATCTTGGAGTTGGTGGAGTCGCATGAGCCGTGGGTTTACTCTTTATTTTAAATGTTTGAAACCGCCGTAGGTGTGCAGAGGTGGCAATTCTTTACCCATCCCACCAAGTCAGCCCGAACCCAACCATGTGATTAGGGTTTCTGGTTGACTCCTTTGTTTTGGATTAGGCTCCCTATTAACTTAGGGTTTATGTTGACTTTTTTAACTTTTGAGGTTCCATTTGGGTTGAGCCTAATACATTTTACCCCGCATGTTGAATCCTGCCTAAATTTGAACCAATGCAATGTTATCCCCAGGGGCACGTTGGTGAAGTTTTGAAGTGTTGTAGAAACTCGGATATGGGGAGAACCTTTTTCATATTTTGGAAAAAAAAAACCCAAAACACCCACCCCTTGTCTCTCCATAGGGACTCATGTTTTTACGTAGAATCACATAATACTCAATTTGTGAGGAAGAGTGGCAAACCAAAAAAAACAGTGTACAGTAAAGGAAAACATAACCCTAAGTTGGCAAATAATTGGTTGGGTGGCCCATTATAGTGTGATGGAAGTGAAGAAAAAGTGAATGAGGATTTCAGCCCAAAAGAAAAAAGGAAAGAGGAAAAGAGAAAAGTACTAAGCACCTTGTAATTAGAAATATAAGAATTGTAACACTTCAATTTCTAGAAATGGTTAAAATTGAGGAAAAAAGAATTTCCAAAATGACTGTCAAATTATCAGCCCTTAATGGAAAATGAGTCAACAAGAGGTGGGAAATGAATACCCAGCTCCTGCCCATAAAAATGAGTAGAGCTTGCTGGTTGAAATAATTAGGTCATGGTTAATTTCAAGATATGACATCAACAACAACAACCAGAAAAGGAAGGGTAATTCAAATCTAAAAGTGATCATTGCATCAACATGCACCTCATATCCTTCACATTTCACTTCTTTAATAGTTCTTTGATGAAGTTTATTTGACCATCAATTCCTATGCATAATATGCAATCAAACAGCCCTGAAAAAAAGAAAAAAAAAATGAAGAATTGATAATCCTGCTTACTGGGTCATCTTTGGTTATCTCCAATCCCCATGACTTATATTGTATATAGGTCATGTCTTTGGAACCTAATCCACGGGTATTCCCCACCAGTTTTTTACATGAATTTGGAAAATCCACATTTGACAATTGTAAAATCCTTGCGGATTTAAACCAATGGAAACCCCGACTCATATTTCAAGAATTTCAAGTCCAACCTCAAAAGGATTTGAAAATCCTCGATCAGTTTTTTACAGATTTATCTTTCTCGACCATACACATAAATATACACCAATACCAATGTCAAATCTTTAGCTATACAAATCCACAGCGGTGAGTTCTCAAAATCTACAGCAATGAGAAATCCTCAATTCTTTGAATTCCTCACAAGTTCCTTACCCATTCCCAAACATTCCTGTAGTGATGAACAAATGATAAAAAAAAATATTGGATATGTAAGCTTAAGAGCAACAATGATTACTGTAGAGAAGCTTGATGAGAAAAAATAATAATAATAATCAAAGCAACTTGATATATTTGATCCCAATATGCTGTATTGGTAACTCAGGGGGAAGTAGGTATTTAGGGTCTGAGCCCTGGTTGGAATGGGGAGATATCAGTCATTAATCTCTTGAAACTTATAATAGACCAGGACTAAGAAAAATACTTTTTAGTGGAAGTTCCAGACTAAGACAATTTTGCTCAGGGATGCATGTAAGACAATTTTGCTTAGTGATGCATGTGGTGTGCCATTGAAATATGTGACTTACAGACATTCAAAAAGTCCCTTGTCACTCAAAATTCAAGAGAGGAACTTTCTCTTCTCATTTTTGTGTTCTTATGTTCTTATCTTATAACTCACTCTCATTCACACAATTCAAATTTCTGTAACTTGCTTTTAAACCACATGATCAATAAAAAAAATTTATGTGGGCTCATTCTAATGAAAATGATATCTTAAGAGAATGGAATCAGGATAGAATTCGAGGCATGTGAACTGTGAATTAAACACAATTGGTCCACGTTCATAGTAAGTAATCATATCACCTAGAAGCAAACTTAAATATGATGGATCTGATGAAGGTCCCACCAAGATTAAGGATGGAAACTTGTTGGATTTAAACCCACACCAACCCTATTTGATGGTGACGAGTTTACAATAACATTATACCAACTCCTCGACACGACGGATGACGACGACGACGACGACAATAATAATAATAATAATGATAATATAGAAGTTGATTTGGATTAAATATCACTTCTTTCCTTCTTTTCGTTAGAAGAAAAGGAGGTGTGGGTAGAAAGAAAATGTTGATAAATAATTTTCAATACTCCCCATCGGATGGATCCCACTTCTCAACATTTTTCATCGGTGGAATCCGGACGGCGCACTTTTAGAAACATACATATTTTTTAGCACTGAGTCGTTTCTCTTGAAATTCGAACTCGCGAGCGGTTGGCTCTGATACCATATAAAGTTTCCGTAGCTAACCATCGATGCATTAGAAAAGGCAGCATCAATACTTTCCATTAGGTAGAGCCCACCCCTCAACATAGTCTAGCTCTATGGGGTTCACTTGGGCCCACCTTTAATCGGTGGGGCCCCATTGATACCCTTGTCATCCCATGATCTATCATGAGACCAATTTTACACACATTAAACATTCACTTACCATTGGATTGAATCTCAAAAAGATCTAAACATCATTAAATATTTAGGCTGTTAAATTAAGAGCTAGGATAATCTCACGAGACTAATTTTTTTGCTTCCCCTTGTCCATAACGAGACCTAATTTACATCCACCTCCTCTTATTGATAGACATGTATCTAAGTAGGCCCCACAAGTTGTGTTGCATGGTTGAAATATGCAATCTACTTGTAGGAAAACATTGTTCGTACATAGATATAAGAACAGGCACAAGAAAAAAGCTAGAGAGGGAGAGGGACAAGGCTTTTCAGTTTTTACACAAATATTTTTTTTTATTTTTTTTTCTCATGCTGATCAATACTACATGTGCCAATGGAACCAACACTAATGTATGAGGTATCAGGCATACATATGTGATACTAGTATTCGACTGATGGTAATCTTGATCTTCGGGTTTGGTTGGGTGGTTAAGGTGGGTGAGGCTTTCAATTTGAGTGGCCTAAATCTCAATAATTAAGGTGGGTGAGGCTTTCAATTTGAGTGGCTTAAATCTCAAAGGTGGGCCCCAACATAGAGCTCAACTTGTTCCACTGAGGAAAGCCTGAGATGATTAGGACTCCCCTCAATATCAACCGACACTATGTATGGTCTATTCTTTATCTAGAATTCCTGAAAAAGGAATTTGTGGTGTTGAGAATTTATAGCATGTAGCTTGTGCCTTTGGCATTTGAAAATATGGTGTTTCTTTATTAGGATTCTAAATTTCAACCACCTCCGAGGCGTCAAATGATCTTTACAATTCTCATGGTTGCATTCACCCAAAAAAATTCATCACGGGGGGGGGGGGGGGGGGGCGCGGCGGCTTGTGCCTTTGGCATTTGAAAATATCGTGTTTCTTTGTTAGGATTCTAAATTTCAACTACTTCCAAGGCGTCAAATGATCTTTACAATTCTCATGGTTGCATTTACCCAAAAATTCATCACTTCGGGGTGGGGTGGGGTTAAATTTGGGGGGGCCATGGCCCCTGCTAGCCCTCCTTTGGTTCTGCCACTGATTGCATCCTCTTTCACATTTGTAAACGCTCCACCAAAAATGAGGATTCAGAAATCCCACTCCAGGAGATAACTTTTAGAGAATTTACGGATTCTTCGAATATAAATTTCCCGAATTCTAATAAAGAAATAGGTCTTTAGATTAACTAATATCCTCTTTTCATTTAATCTTAGAATATGTGTGACACATGACAAGATTTTGTCTCACAAATCATTATAACTAAAATTCTGGTGGTTTTGAATATTAATGGTCTCTAAAAGACCTTTTCACTTTCCAATACGGATCCTAAGTAGCACTTGACATATGCTTAACTAGAGTCCACCAATCACAGTTCACCACATTATTTAGAGTGTGCCAATCACCGTCCACCATATCGACACAAATCACGTGGTTTTGCATAAATGCCATCATGCGCACCATAATGGATCAAAATAGAGGCAGCCGACACGGATTCCTTTCACAATCCATAAGCCAACTGTAGTTATTCCCATGTATGGATAGGGCCTTCATTTTGAGTGCGGCTTTTCAATAGGTGGGCTCCATTGCAGAGTTGAGACAATGATGTGATTCAAATTCCAATCTTCCCAATGGATACTTATAAGCTCAACCAATCTCCTCTTGCTATTTGTCTTTCATATCTTCCACCTCATGACATGTGCGACACATGCCAAGATCAAGTCTTGCAAATCACTAAATAACTAAAATCTTGGTGGTTGAGAAAATAGGCACTGTCCAAAAGAGTGGTTGAGAAAATTGACAGTCTAGCTCTAAAAAGATTCTTTTGGCATGAGCATAAGGCATAAACCAAAGGTTGGTAACTTCCTACTGCACACATTTTCTTTTAAGATAAGGGTTTCATTTTGTACGGTTCGGATTATCAATAGGTTGGTCCTAATGTAGAACTTAAGTGCTTAACTACTTCCACGCAGCAGAATCCTGAGTGAGAGACATAAATTGAGTCGATATCAATAGATGCATAGCTCAACCAATCTCTCCTCTTGCCATTTATCTTTGGACTCTTCCAAATGAGTGCATGTGTCACAGATGTCTAAATTATCTCTTACAAATAGTTCTCACCTGGCTGGCCAAGAATTTACCTCGGGCATGTCACCTCCCCCTCATTAAAGGGATCATCATCTCACCTAAGGTCTCCTTCCCTCATCCAAGGATTTGATGGATTCCAGCACTTTGCTGGAGTAGAAGAAATACTAAAATTTTGGTGGTTGAGAACTTTGATACTCTAAAATTAAGGCCCTTTCACACCAGCACCACCCATAAGTCAGGTATGAGTAGTTTTCTCTGTACATATGTATGCTTTCATTTTGAGATGAGATTTTCAATCAGTGGGTCTCAAATCAATGTAGGGCTCAACTCCTTGCACTCAGGAAAGCTTGATGAGTGAGACACCAAGCTGATCTAGACGCCAGTTCATTTCAACACATAGATAGCTACTTGTCTCAACCAACCTCTCTGGTTTTTTTTTTCTTTTTTTAACCCCAAGGGGTAGCTCGATTGGCCTAAGACTATGGTTTGCACCCGGAGGGCTTTCCTTTGAACCACGAGGGATTAGTCCGACCCAAAGGTTGGGAACCCTCTGATAGGGAAAAAAAAAAAAACCAACCTCCTTTTTTAATTTGTTGCTTCCACCTAGAGATGTCAAATGGGCCGGGCCGGGCCGAACCCCCCAGTCAATGGGCCATGGCCCGGCACGGGCCGTGCTGGGCCCGTTGGCCCGTTTGGCCCGGGCCCGCCTGGCACGTGGGCTGCCCTCTATGGCCCGCCAGGATGGGCCCGCCTGGCCTGCCCAAAAGTGATTTTTTTTATAAAAAATTATCCATTTTACCCCCCCCCCCCCCAAACAACCATAAAACGATCATATAAGGGGTATTTTATGTCATTTTCAATTTTACAAAGGCTATAATACTCTAACCCTCATATTCATTAAAATTTTGAAAGGCTTGCCGGCTGTGTTGGGTTACTTGTCCCACAAATAGTGCACCAGTGACCCAATCTAGTAACAAAAATACAGAGGATAAACAAGAAAAAAGAACAATCCTAACCACCAACTGATGACTTGAAAATAGAACACGAGAAAGAAATGTTGTTTGACTGTGACATTCAGTATAAGAAAGCCTAACAAAATGCTAAAAGCTTTTAATCAATGCCATGTTGACCTACTCTATTACAACAGGGTGTCAAATCAGTGGTCTGCATTACCAAACAATTCAAGGCTTCAAATACTTTGTATCTTTTGCTTGAGAATTATACCTTGAAAAGATCATGCCAAATTATTCCAAAATCTGGAGTTGCGTAAATTATTTTGTTGTAAGGAAAGGGGGAGAAACTTACCTCCCCAGCAAAAGCCTGCAGCGCCAACTGCAGCAATTCCTTTGTTCTTCAAATCAGCAATTACTGATTTTGCATCTTTATATCCTTTATCCTATAAGGAGGAGGAACCGCGGAAGGCATTTGTTAATTCATGTCACAGTATTGCACTTGAAAGGCAAAGGGAAAAAAAAAAAACTACGGTTCCAGTATTGAATGAATCTTTCCAACCATTGTTCAGTGCCACACCTCCATTTACCTAGGAGTTCATGCTTAATTCATGTCACAGTGCTGCACTTAAATGTATGTCAAAACTGTTTAGTACATGAAAGAGGCTACAGTGGTACACAGTCAAGCATGGGCCGAGCACAAAGGGAAAGCTACACAATGATGCACACACCATCCAATCATATATCTATGCCTTCTCATCCTAACCACCAACTGATGGCTTGGGTATTAGTGTTATTTAAAAAAAAAATGAAAAAAAAAAAAAAAAAACCCGCTGGCCCGCTAGCCCGCCTGGCGGGCGGGCCGTGCCAGTGGGCCGTGCTGTGCCAGGGTATTTCCCTGACGGGCCGTGCCGGCCCAGTCCGCTAGCCGGCATCTCTACAGTTCCACCTCTTCCAGCACAGCACATGTGTAACACATTTCAAGATTATGTCTCACAAAGCATTAAATAAATAAAACTTTTTTTTTTGTCTGTGGGAATAACTAAACCTTTTAAGTGGTTGAGAATATAAACACTTAAACAGCATAACCCATAAACCAAGGGTTACAAATGCTTCATATAGCTGAGAAAAAGACTCTTCCTGGCCAAATTAAAGTAAGTTAGTTGAGGGCTATAAAGTTGTTTCTATCGATAGAAATGTAAATGGGTCGCTTTCGGTCCGGATCCACCCATTAATGAAAAGATGGAACCGGATTCAGAACCAGAACCATTAATCAGAAGATGGAATCAGAAGCGGTTCCATATATAGGACAAGTCAGCGTCCGGGTATGGGTAGAGAATGATTTAGAAAATAAAACTAGCTTTTACGAGGAATTTTTGAAAGTTGAGATAATATATCGAGTCTTGGGTCCACGGGCCTGAACCAAGGTGGAACGGGACCTGGACCCATTTAGGTTATGGGTCCAAAAACAACACCCTGTCAACTTATCGAGGCCTAAATAATGACCCAAATCCGGTTTTTAATGCATTGGAACATCCGGGTAATCAGAGAATTAGGGGCCCATTGACACTCCTATACCTGATGACAATTGTAGTGGGCCCATGTGTGTTACCACTTTCCTGGGCCCAGCTACAGTACGAGGAGCCAATCACTTGCTTTGGTCCACTTAATTGGAGATTTTCTCTTATGTTATCTCTCTCTACAGATATATAGCTCGTTTACTACTGAGACTGCTCAAAAGAAAAGAATTTTGTAATGAGAGTTGTGGCCCTTTCCCCCACCCCCACCCCCACCCCCACCCCCACCCAAGTTTGGGAAAACCTCCAAATCTTTTTAGAAAGCTTTGTGTGTTGATTAAAAATAGGACCGCCAAGAATTTCCTTTTAACATTATAGCCCCATAATGAAGATTTACTATTCATCAAGCAAAAGAAAAATCCTATTCCACCACTTACTAATTATTATATTTGGAGAAGATGAGTGTTCCCTCGGCTATAGCTCAGTTGGTGAGGAAATGAGTGAGTGAGTGAGTCAGAACTCATGAGTTTGAATCCCCCAATGTAGCACAAAAATAAAAACAAAAATATGCTTAAGGCAAGTGCACTTCAACCCAATAAGGGAAAATGTATTCCCAACTCTTCCCACCATTCTATTCTCATTTTTAATGATGCAAAACTTATGAAAACAGATCTGGGGTTCTGAATTTTAGCTGGTCATATGAGTATAATGTAGTGATGGTGTATGAAATGAATGACAAGATTTTACTTGAGAGGTAATTTTCTCATAATCTACAGTACTAAATGCATGGTCAGACTAGCATTTTCTTTTTATCTGTAATCAAAGATTGGTAATTTACTTATATTGTGCTGTAATTACAATGTCCTCAGCATCATATTTGTAGTATAAAACATCAGCACATGACAACCCCATATAGACAGGATGATGATGAAAAAATCAGCCTCATCGTACAAGAGAAAATATGAAGTTTAAGTGACTTTGTCTTGATTGTTAATTTCATTACCTTAAATCAAGTGGCTAAAAAAATTCACATCGCCCCCCAAAGCATAAATCTTTCCGCCCCTGCATCCTAATAAGATTTGTTGAAAATTCGTGTGCAAAAGAAAAACTTTCGCCTTCAACTCTATTTTTTTTTTCCTGACAAAAAGAAATTGTGTATACATGATTCTAGAGCAATTTTTAGATTAAATTATGATAAATGTTGCTACAAGATCTGCACCTTTTTTAGCTAAAATACAAAAGTTTCCCAATTGTCGGAGTATTAATTAATTGGAGCTATTACTTGGGTGACTCAAAATGCACATATAAATAGTCTAGCATTGGGGATTCTGTCATTATTGAAAAGTATTTCTGATGCTTGTGCTAATGCCTCGAGATTTTGGTAGGAACGGTTAGTTAAAGAAATTTAAGATGGTATCAGAATCAATTGGTCGCGATTTCGAATCTACTGTAAAATGAGACTTTTAGAGGAGGATAAGCAGCAAAGATCCCCATCCCAATGCATTAGCCTCTTTTCTTTAGGGTAAACCATTGGCCTGGTTTCAGAAATCAAGCTGGAAAGCGAGAAAAACTTTTTTTTTTTTTTGTTTTTTTTAAGGGTAATTGTATTGGAAAAAGGGGAAAGACAAACATAGGTTCAAAGGAAGCCCCAGAACGATGAATACATCATAAGAAAACATAAAGAAGACTTTAGAAGACTAAGAAGCAGAAATGGGGAGGAAAACGGGGAGCTGAAGAGAAAGCCTATTGAAAATCCGAACTTTGCAGGAAGCTCCTAGAGCATGTATAGATAAATGAAGAGTGGAGTAAAATGAAGTGAATTTCACATGTGGATTAGAGTGGAAGAGAAGTAGGTTGAAGTTAAAGTAGAGTATTTCACTTCACTCCATTTGGATGCTTATTTTGAAGTTAAGGTTTGGAGTAGAATCCACTCTTACTCAAGGAAATAAAAGTATTTAGAGTTTTGAAATAGAGTACATGTGACTTACAACATTACTTCATCTATTAGGCCAGACTCATCCAAACATGATAGAGTTGAAATTTTAGACTGTTAGGGTCTATTTAACTTCACTTTACTCTATTTTTTACATATCCAAACAGGCCCAAAGGAAGAGAGATGAATATGCGGGCATGTAAATTTCTTGCTTTATGAGTATAATATCAAGTACTGATACAAATGTAGTATTGGTCCGACATGAATATACGGGCATGTAAAAGTATCTGAATATCATATATAGGTAGTAGAACATTTTTATTGAAGTACTGGAAGATCATGGACCAACCACAGTGATGGAGTGAATGGTGGAGGCAAGACTCATTTTGATGACTCCTCTCTAATCCATTAATACCAGCTAACAATGTCCCTGCAGATTTGGGTGTTGAGATCATCTAAGTAGCTGCTGCCCATCTAAAAGAGGAAAATGAATTTAATTAAGGGAATCTTTTGGCTCCAATAGCATTATCCTAGATGCTCCAAAATCACCAAACATTTTCAACCCCAATCCGTTTATCCAAAATCCATTTATGGTCTGCCAACCTAAGTTTGCATTCAACCCAAAAAAAAAAAAAAAACTCAATTCTTTATCTGCAATTGTATGTAATAAACTCCCACTAAAATACATGTAAAGTAGTTATAAATTAGAGTGTGGCGGAAACCTGGCCCCACTCTAATCCTTAGATCAAATCTAAAAATTCATAAATGCTTCAAAACTATGGCTGTCAAAAGGTCTAGCTCGGGATTGTCCTTATCTTGCCCTCAATATATGCAGGGTCGGACTTCGATAGGCCAAAGCCCTCAAAGGGCATGCACTGCTTAAGGTCTTTACCCTACCCTCGAGGGCAATGATTCATTCAAGGTTGGGCCAACGCCCGAAAACAAGAAAACCAGCTTTTGAACTTTTCTACCATTGCACAAACATGAGTGTCAACCAGACATTAAATTAACTTCAAGGGGTAGCTCAGTTGGCGTAGGACTATGGTCTGCACTACCACACTGTGGTTATATGGGAGTTTACCCGACTTCCCTCTGATTTCGGAGGGATTAGTCAAGCCCAAAGGGTTGAGAACCATTTCCATACCAGCACCACCAACACCACCAACGACACCAAAAATAAATAAATAAATAAAAATAAAAATAAAAATAATGCCAAGAATATTGCAAAGAAAAAATAAAACAAAATTGACAACTACAAACATTAATAAAGAAGATCAACATAAAAAATTAAAAAAAAGGAGAAAATGACCAGCTTTTTCCCCTGCATCGTATTATAGAAATAATTTCAAGGGGCATTCATCTCACAGGTACATTTACAACATCAACCTTACAAGGTTCCAAGAATATTGGAAAGTTACGTACTTTTGAACCTATGCTTCAGTTCAACTGTTGGACTACAGGATGGAAGTAAAAGGAAAGACCAATCCCTATTAGGTTGGAAGAAACCATTTTAAAAGAACATGAAGAGAGGATGAGAAAGGGTCATTTCTTATAAGTAATGTCTTTTTCCTTTTTTTTTTTACTTTTTTTTTTTTTTTTGAAGTAATTGCAACAAGAGACTATTGGGTCTTGGAGAAAGATGTTTCAATGTTTTTACGGGATTTGAAAGACATTTAAAGATAGGTTTTGTTGGAGATGATCAGGATTATAAAAGAGAAGGATAGGTCCATTGGAATTCATTAGATCTACATATGTCACAGATTCCCTTCTTGCATTCATTCAAATCTTGTAGAAATAGAAATTGTTGGTATTCACTTTTATTGGATTTGTATTTTCTAGAATTTTCTCAACTCTTTGGCATGATTGGAGTTGTAGAAAGAAAGGGGAATCTATTTTGTAAAGCAGAAATTGATCATGAATTTGTGAAAAAAGGTGTGAACTATTTGTACTAGTGGGCAAGTCCTAGATGATTGGTAAATATACAATTTCTAAGCAATAAAAAAATAGATGGTTCAGATGGATCACAATTGTTTTAGATATATCTAATAGTTGCAAAAAGAGCCCACAGTGTGGGTGGCATAGAGATGTAAATGGGTCCCCAATTACTTGGAGGTTCCAATCCATTAAAAACCGGATCTGGGTCCTTATTTAGGCTTTGATAAGTGAATGGATCTGTGTTCGGTTCCACCTTGGTTCAGACCCATGGACCCGATACCCGACGTATTACATCAATTTTTTAAAATCTCTCCTAAAAACCATATTTTTTTAATATCATTTTCTACTTAGACCCGGACCAAGATCCAAACACATCTCATATATGGTTCTGGTTCCGGTTATTGACCCAAGAAACCGGTTTCGAAACGATTCTGGGTCCGAATCCGGTTCCACGTTCTCCTTAACGGTGGACTCGAACTGGAACTGGCCCGTTTACAACCCTAGGGTGACAGTTCACACTCTATCTAAGAGCAAAATGGTAAAAGGTAGAAAAGGTTGAAATCTAGTGGTGAGATTGGTCACTATGGCAAAAACAAAGTAGTTGAATAAACTAATCGGTTCCTTGCATTCATGACATATGGAGGAGAGGAAACGGATCCCCTGTTTGGACCAATCAGGGGGTGCCACATAGGATTGAGATGTCACATCCCATATCTTTAAAAAAAATCACACCTCTTTAAAAAAATCTCATCTCCCATGTGGCACCCCCTGAATGGTCCAAATAGGGGATCTGGATCCATGGAGGAGAATGCTTATGTGGCTGTTGTACCCAAAGAAAATGCAATATTTGAGGGCATCTTTCTTTCTAAACTCTTCTCTTTGTAAAGAAAGCAGACCCATTTGGCAACTACTTAAAAGAGCCCAATGAAGATAATATAATGAACATGGCTTGAAAATGGTGTTGGGTCTATCTTAAGGCAAAATTAATATCATTTGAGTCCTTTTGAGATCTAACATAGCTAACATGATGTGAGGTTGTGGGAAATTAGTTGTTACATCTCTAATCAAATGATTAAGACCTTTTGATTACAGGCTGAAAAATTGGATTTATCCAGCCAATTGTTAAGATCTCTCTCTCTCTCTCTCTCTCTCTCACACACACACACACACACACACTTTGGAGGGCTAGGCCCAATGGTATGCAATTTGCAGGTAGGGGAGAGATAAGGTTGGATGAAATGGGCCTACATTGATTTGTGTACTAGTCCAATCCAATCACGATTCGGCCTTTCTTTCTTGAAATGGATTTGATCCATTTGTAGCTGGGCCAGTCAAAATTATGGGAAGATATTTGATTCAACTGTGTTGGTGTGGTGGGGCCCCATGTTGCATATATGATAAATGGTAATGACCTCTGTAACTGATGAGATTAGCAAATGTTCTGATGAATCCAAAGCAGCCGACAGCCCACTTGCAGAAAAATTGCAGCATTTTGGTTGAAGATTTACACAACTGTTGAGCTGTGGCCAATGATCCAAGAGATGATCCACCATGTCTCTTGAGCATTTTCCTCAGCCATCTTGGGTCTGAGTCATCTCAAGTCATTTTCAGTTTGTTTGTTGTCAGGTTGTAAGTTCGATACTGCACTACCACATTGGGGCTACAGCCTACAGGGGAGTTTACCAGGCTTCCCTCTGGGCCCGGAGGGATTAGTCCAGCCAAAAAGGTTGGGAACCCTCCAATAACCAAAAAAAAAAAAAAAGGGTTGAGATTGACCTCCAATTTGGATATATTTCAAAAATGTACCCTAAAATCAGCTACCATAGTCAGGTTAAAATCAGGTTGGGGACAGCTTGGGTTGGTCCTTCTAGATTTCAGATCAGGTTCAGGTTAGGTTAAGTTAAGTTGGGTGTTGGGGACACCTTGGGTTGGTCCTTCTAGATTTCAGATCAGGTTCAGGTTAGGTTAAGTTGGGTGGAAGTGGAATCTGGATTCAGGCTTGGGTTGGCCTTTTTTTTTTTTCCTTTTTTTTTTGTCATATTGGCCCAAAGTCTCACTCAACCTGCCCGATTGGACACCTACATACACACATCAAGCTTCCAAACAAAGTGGATGTGGAATATGGAACATGCCACAATATCAGCTCCATTGTCTGGGTTCGCCATTATATGAGTATATTAGACTATGAAAATGACTCCATATTGACCACAGGCAGAATTCTTTTTGTGGGGCCCACCTGGTACAACTTAATCAAGTGTTTAGGGCAGGATTGGGAGTTCTCCATAAGCATTAAAGTTACCCAAATATCAATATGATCTGATTATTGTAACTATCTAAACGCCTTAATGTTTTAATGGTTTTACAAGCACCTATTTAAAAATTTGAACTTCCTGCCCTTATTTTTATTTATTTTTTTTTATGGGTAGGTTCTTAAAATACATGGTAACAATCAATGTAGCTAGGGTTGTAAACGGGTCGGTTCCGGTCCGGGTTCATGGAAGAACTTAATTTGAAAAAGGGCTCCATGGACCCGGATCGGAACCGTTAAGGAGAAGGTGGTGCCAGATCCGGACTCGGAACCTTTTTCGGAACCGGTTTCTGGGCTCCGGAACCGGAACCAGAACCATATATGGAATGGGTCTAGATCAGGGTCCGGGTTTAGATGGAGAATGATATTAAAAAAAATATGATTTTTATGAGAGATTTTCGAAAATTGAGATAATATATTGGGTCTCGGGTCCATGGGTCCGAACTAAGGTGGAATAGGACCCGGACCCATTTACTTATCGGGGCCTAAATAAGGACCCAAACCCGGTTTTTAACGGGTCGAAACCTTCGGGTAATCGGAGAATTAGGTACCCATTTACATCCCTAAATGTAGCCCTTTTTCAAATTAAGTTCTTCCAATCCCACCTTAATCTCACAATTGGAATGCAAGTTTCAGCAAATTTCAAACTTGTGAAACCACTCATGGCCAAATTTTCATGATTGGTCCTTACTTTGGAACACTGATTGACCTTAGCCCATGTCTTCACTATGATTGACTACATCTTATGGCCAGATTTGATTTATAGATCTGTAATAGGACCATCTCCCTTCAATCACATTGCCCTTCAAATTAACTTGCTTTTTATAATTAGCAGGACATTTGTCTCATAAAGATAAAAATAGCAATGGTCTTCTTGACCTTTGACAAATAAAACAATGTAATACATACTACAATGAAGGCCCAAGAAATCTAAATTAGATAATCATGTTATTGTGATTGTCACTATCATCATTTCATTAATTCTCAAAGTAAAGTGTCACCATATTAAACTAACAGAAACTCTCTCTAGTCAACTTCTAATATAATATGACTTAGAGGCTCTTTAGTCTAAGACAATTCTGTTGGTGAGTAATGAGTTTTTTCCTCTGTTTCTTTTTTTTCTTTTCTTTTGGTAGAAGAGTAATGAGTTGATACCCACTAACAGGATAGGGATACCCACTAACAGGATAGGATTTTTTCATTTTTTTAGTTTATTTTTCTATTGTATCTGAATATATAAAATTGGCCACATTTTATTTGAGCCATCCATTTGCAAGCCAATTATCAAATGGTTAAGATTATTTTAATGAGTGAATCATTTTTCACTCCACAAATCATCTGTGTTCATCTTAGAACTGTCAATCGTGTTGTATTAATGAATTCGGGTTACGGGTTAACGAGTTCGTGTTAAAATCACCTCAACCCGTACACGACCCGTTAACTTAATAGGTCAAAAAATCTAACCCGAAGACGAGCCGTTAATTTAACGGGTTACACGACGTAACCCGTTAACCCGTTAAGTAATTAAGTCATTTCGAAAATTTAAAAAAAAATCCATACAGAAATATATAAAGAGAAAAAAAAAAAAATATATATATATATATATATAAGTCACACAAAACTGTAAGGATCTTGAGTGGATCCCACCTAAAACCCTACTACAAAACAATAAATTTCAATTTCTTCTTTATAAATATAAATTAATTCTATCTACACTTAAAGACTAAAAAAATTTTAACGGGTTAAGCGGATTGTTAACGGGTTACTAGTTTGATTCGTATACGACCCGTTAACTTAACGTGTTAACGGGTTTGACCCGTTAACTCCCTAAAACCATTAAAAGCCAACTCGAACCCGTTAATATTGTGTGGGTTCGTGTCATATTAACGGGTCATGTGGCATTTTAACATCCCTAGTTCATCTATAGGAGACAAATGGTATAGAGCAAGACAATAAGGGATTTCTCAATTGGTTGGCAACATTGCAATGTTACTTAGTTGTCTAGGGATCGATTGCTGCGTATCTACTCTTCTTAGGTGTAGGTGTGTGGGGGTATCCTTCCCACTTTGTGGGCTCTCCTTTCCCTTGTATGGCTTCCTTTTTCCACTTTGCCTCTAGGTTGGGGTACCCCAAAAAAAAAAAAAGTTATAGATTACAAAGAGATAGACCCCATCTGTTTAGAATGCTTGGCCTATAAGGTGACAATAGATGGGGTTGGGTTGACAATTTGACATTTCCAACCCAAACCCAATTAGTAATCGGGCTGGACATATGAACCCCATATTAAAATCCAAAAAGTTAAAAGGGTCATGCAATCCATGAATTATCAAGTCGAGTTCCAGTTGGGTTAGTGGATCATAGTGCAATGAGTTGGGATCGAGTCAGGTTTGAATCGGGTACACCGGTCCCGATGCCAACCATGGGCTCAACCCAAACCGACCCATTTATTATTGAAGTCGAAAATCTCAATCCAAACCCAACAAAAAAAGTAAAACGATCAACCCAAATCCTCAATTACCAGGTCGGGTGAGGTTTGGGTTGGTTGCTCAGGTCAGAAATCCCCACAACTGCATGGCCCAAACAAACTGAAGATTTGAGTGTTGTTAACTTGAACAAAAAAAACTGATTAGTGAGAGAAAGACAAGCTACAGAAACGTGGGGTCAGATGAGATCTTCCAGCCTTTTCCAAAGGCAACAGCACATAGCTTGAATTCCAAACCCTCTGTTCTCAACCGACCAGAAACAAATTCCTATCATGATCACATCCAAAAATCTCAGTTACTGACATGAAATCCAAGAACCCCACCAATGTGTGATGAATGCAAACAAGCTTCTAAAGGTAGTAAGCATGAATGAATCTTCCCCACTTTTTTTTTTTTTTTTCCTTTTATAAGAACAATTTACTCATTCATGAACATGGGTTTTTGTTTTTTTCTTCTACTATTGAAGACCCAATTCATGTTTTTTATGTTGGCAGTGAGAATCCATAGCTGTCCATTAGCACTTGGGTATTTATGAATTTTAATTCATTCCTAAATGAATATGGGTTTTGTTCTTTCTTCCTATGTTGATGAAACAATTTCATGTTTTTTATGTTCTTCTGATTTTGATGACCCATGTTTATGCTTTTGATGTCAGCACTAAGAATCTAAGGTTGCCCATCTGTATTTTGGTATTTATGAGTTTCAGTTGGGGAGTCAGTTTATGTTTTAAGCTGTGGAAATAATGTGCTTGAAATATTCAGGGGCTGTTTGTTTGCATAGGGAAAGACATTGAATTTTATCCTTTTGAAAGTAGAAATTGAGGCTGGATTCCTAACAAAGAATCTCAAAAGGAGGAGGAAGTAAAAGGTTCTATGGGCGAATTCATTTGTCTCCAATGGAGTCAATTTTCAGCGCATTTCATCGATTTATAAGCAGTCATTTTTCTTCTAAAAGAAGGATTGAGGACAAAACTGCTTCATATTTTATGAGAGATCTGAATCTCAGATTTCTTTTTCTTAACAAGAAAACACCCCTCAGAATTAAACACAACACCACCACACCCCCACACCCACCCCCCCCCCCCCCCCCCCCCCCCCCCCCAAGCCCCCCAAAATAAATAAATAAAAAGATGTGCTAAAGATATTAAAGGTGTTGAACACAACATGTACTTACATCCTGAAACATGGTTGTTTGGAACTGGCATTCAGTCATGTGTGATTTCTTCTGGAATTTGATGTTGGATCCAGTCTACCTTGGAAATACAGGTTAAATAAATCATTTTGGATTTGTTTGGATATATCCACCTTCACTGCACTGCCCCCTAAATCAATAGGAAGATCACAGTTAATGCCTGTTCTTATCTAGCAACCAATATGGGGCAGAGGAAAATGCCCATTGACCTAAAGCTCTTCAACTTGAGACTTACCCTAGTTGACTCAGATCTATTGAGTTTCTAGTTGAGCCACCCTTTTCGAGTCAAACCACATTCATAAGCTAAATAAGTAGAGTGAGAAATTAAATAGAACAAAGAGAATTGACCCATAAGTGGTCTATCTGTATGTGGTTGGACAGAGCCAAGTCAGTTTTTAACATTTTTGAACTATTTTCATGCCATCCTAAACACAGTTCAGAAGCCAATTGCAATTGCTGATTGCTCTAAAGCTTCCCTTCTTTTAGTGTACATCCAAGTGGGTCATTCATATTCCTAATTCAAAGGCTGATTACAGCAAAGCTTCCCTGTTGAAGTAGTTCTAAATGGGGTTCCTCATTGGATGTTAAAATTGAGTTCACCATGTGAACTGATAGTTTTCTGCCTCCTACTATTGCATAAGGGAAATTAGGAACCAATTTATATTTGTCTGTCGAATGTGACAACCCACATCAACATGAAAGAAGAGTTCCTGGGCACCATTTAGGTTTTTATGGGAATTATACCCTTTCTTTATGCATGTTTCCTGCTTTGGTTTAATTTTTAATAACTCTAATCATTACCATTTCAAAAAAAAAACAACTAAAAAATTTCTTTCTATATTCTTAATGGAGAATTATAACCAAACCAAACCAAACCAAACGAAGCCTTTTCCCACTAGGTGGGATCGGCTATATGGATTTGACGACGCCAATTAAATCTGTTTAGGGCCATGTCCTCCGTTAGATCCATGTAGGCAAGGTCATATTTAATAGTTTCTGAATTAATGGAGAATTATAATTGCAAACAAATTGAGAAAGAGTTACCAACAATATTCAGGCCTGTTTGCGTACTTCGAATTGCGTTCCCAAGAATTCATAGCGAAGGGGGTTTCACAGAAGTAGTATTAAAGTGGTGAAGGGTGATAAGTCCAAGGTGGAGATCTAGATGGGACGATTAGTTTTCTAATATTGCGATGGATTCGTGATCATTTCCTATTAAGGGGGAGTTCATTTGATGACCCTTTATGGATCTCACCTTTACTTTACCACCTTTCATAGAAGCGCATTGCTTAAATTCTAGGGATTCAACATGTATCAAACAAACAGGCCCTCAGGATCTCAAGTAGGTTCATCATATCAGTAAATAATTCCATTATAGAAAAACTATTAAGGGAGAGATATCAGCATTTGGCTACTTCAGTTTTTGGATCTCAAATGCCGGAGAAAATTCTCTGCTCCCAAATTCAAGATCCATAATTCCTTAATCTTAATCATAGTTCCATGGTGTTTTGCACCTACTTAAGAGCACATTCGGCAGCATAAAATTTATTTTCTCCAGGATTGAATTTTCATAGGCCGATTCCTCCAACTGTACCCTAGAAAGTAGAGACCCATTTTGCTCAAAAGCTTGGAAAATGACAACCCACTTCCTTATATTCCTAGTTTACTCGCCAAACCAAATAACAAGAAGCATGTTTTCGTTGGATTGGGTTTCCATAATCTGAGTATCTTGTACACAAGCATACACTAAATAAAAAATCAAAAGCACTTAAGAGTTTGTTGTGCTAGGACAAATTACAGCAAAATGTAAGAGTTGGAAAAGAGGCAGATATGTCTTGATGTTTATGACTCACTTTGTGCTCTTGGTGATCACATGTCTCTTGAATAGCTTATTCAGCTCAATTTATTCTGCTAGTATCCATGTGTATGGATCACCCTTTTGGAGTCCATGATTATATATTATTTGACATTTAAAATCCATGTTTATTTCATTTCCGGATTTTAAATCAGTGCAGAATAAACCAGTTCCTGTTGTAGTTGAAGCTCGGGGGCACTTTCTGTTTCATACCCGTTACTTGTAACCTTGTTCTAGTAAATTTTGATCTTTTTGTGGTGGTTGATACTTGTGGAGTTGTGGGTATTTTTGCCTTTCCAAGCCACCAGAGTTGGGACCAAAAAACCAATGATATCTAAGAAGATATCAACTCAATACTGTTCCAAATTTCAGTTGGCTTGTGTTGCATGCATCATGTAAGTATGATTATAGATGAAATTAGTGGAATATCATTACATCTGAATTATAAGTCCTTCACAATATGTCTCGCCTAGGCATGTGCCTGTCCCAAGCCTGTGAAAAGGAGGGGGCAAGCATCAAACAGGCAATCCATAAATCTCACTAAACCAAGTTTTGAGCCTATTTCTGATTGGAAGTAATATGATGTACCCCCAATGGATGAAGAACAGTTGTAGCTGATTTGTGGTGGTTGATACTTAACCTTTTAATATGAATGATAGCTGAAGGGGAAGACTTTTATGATAATGATGATTATGCTGAACGTTCTATAATATATTCATGTACCTCAGCCTCCAACAACAGTCCGTTTATGTGCAGGTCTACTGAGTACTGACCACAGTCACAGTGTAATAAGATAATGGCTGACCATGGTGTAAACCAGCCATTACTGGCAGGGTTAAAAGACCCTCCTCTTCAACCTAAAACAAAGAGCATTGACAAAAGAAGAAGATTTCGCCGTTGTAGAAGTGCTCCAGCTATCGATGCTTTTCCAGAGAAGACCCATATTGCCCTGTCTCCAATTTCCGAATCTGTTTTGAGCAAACTTTACCCAACTTTCACGAGAGTCGTGGTAATCTTAACCATTTATCTAGGAATAGGCACATTCTGTTTTTTTACTGTTAGGCATCAGATTAAGGGTAAGAAAACAAATGGGATTTTGGATTCACTGTATTTCTGCATTGTGACAATGACCACCGTTGGCTATGGTGACCTTGTTCCTGGTAGCTTCACAACAAAACTTCTTGCTTGTGCTTTTGTGTTTTCTGGTATGGCACTTGTGGGACTTATTCTCAGTACAGCAGCTGATTATCTTGTAGAAAAGCAGGAAACCTTAATCGTTAAAGCCATACACATCAATCATACAGTTGGCGCGACAGAGATGATGAAGGAAATTGAAACTAACAGAGTAAAATACAAGCTTCTCATGGTCACAACATTTCTTGTACTGTTGATGCTTACTGGCACAGTTTTCTTATATAAAGTGGAGAACTTGAATCTTGTTGATTCCTTCTACTGTGTCTGCTCAACCATCACAACTTTAGGGTATGGTGATAAAAGCTTTTCGACTAAAGGCGGGCGCGTGTTTGCCATCTTCTGGATATTGACCAGTACAATATGTTTGGGTCAGTTTTTCCTCTACCTTGCTGAGCTGAATGCAGAGCACAGACAGCGGGCACTAGTCAAATGGGTCCTTACGCGAAGGATGGAGAAAGTAGATCTTGAAGCGGCGGATCTTGATGAAGATGGGGTTGTCAGGTAAGCAAATTCACTGTCAAAGATTGTAAATTGTGTTCAAATATTGCGTAGGTTTTTTGTTGAACAAATGGCTTTTATGCTTCAATGAGAATGAAGTTTTCATTCTGGACATGCCAGATCACTAGTAACTGCACCCACCCTTTTTTGAAGTTCCAATTGTTTCAGACTTTCAATATTTTTAAAAACCATCAAAACCTTATTCCGTGTTGCCTTTGCGAGATTCTTCTTTCTTATTATTAGGATAGCCCTGAGTGGGCAAAGATCCATGATTCATGTTTCATCTTTCTTTTCCTTTTCATTTATTTCATGAATGATATTCAACCATTCCGATTCTTTCATTAACTTCATCATATGCATTAGGAGTTCTGTGTTGCAGTTAAATTTGAGGCGGGAAACCTCTTTTGATTAAAGAAAAAATCGACTTTAGCTTTCAATAAGTACATCTGTTTGGTATTTAACTTATTTCTTGTGTCGTAAATGATATTGAGCCATTCCATTTTATTTTATTTTTCATTAACTTAATCATATGCACAAGGAGTTTTATGCTCCAGTTAAATTTGAGAAAAAAAAATCTTTGATTTAAGAAAAGCATTGACTTTAGTCTTCAATAATTGTACCTGTTCATTATTAACTTCTTTCTTGTGTTTTGATTAATGCTCCTTGGGTTCTTTGGTTGCTTTGAAACTAATATGTTTTGGGTTTGATTTATGAAGTGCTGCTGAGTTTGTCATATACAAACTGAAAGAGATGGGGAAGATTAGTCAAGAAGACATTGCTCTTGTGATGGAGGAGTTTGAAGATCTTGATGCTGATCAGTCAGGGACACTGTCAGCTTCTGACTTGGTGCTTGCACAGTCATCTACAAAAGGGAGCTAAAAGAAACTAAGTGTGCCCTTTGCAAAGTTGTTGTATGCGTTTTTTCTTCCCCTTCCCCTTCGTTTTCTTTTTCTTTTCTTTTTTTTCTCAGTTGCTTCATGTATTGCAAGACTCTTAAGTCCCACATTACAGAATAATCTGTTTATGAATGTAAATTCCTGTTTTTGTTCTCTAATCTTGTTCATAGGAGCTCCTTTGCGATTGTACTTACACAATGTTCGCATAAAGCTAAAGAAAAACCAAAATGACCGCAGTTTAACCATCTCCAAACTCCCATTTATCATCACTCATCCAAATTTCATTCCCATAGGAGTGCAAACTCTACGTGTGATTTATCCCATTGAGGCTAATGCATATTTTACATGCGATCAATCTAACCATGGTTCATACTCCCAATTGAAGTGAAATATTTATGGTGCACTGCCTGCATATTGATAGCCATGTAACATGAACGGTACTTTCTTAGCACCATCTCGGAAAAAGTCTTGGTGAAATGGAAATGGCAGTCGAGATGCGGACAATCTACACCTGGACCGAAAGACTTATGAAGTTGCATTGTTCAGTGGGTTTAGCTTGGATTCATTAATGGTGGGTGCAGTTTATGTGTCTTAGAATTTTAATTATCAGAGTGTTTAAAACTTGTTGTGATTATAAAAGATTGATCTTGTGACAAGTAAAATCAAATAAAATCTTTATATGTGCAATCCACTTTATGAAAACAACCATTTGAGAAATGCAGATACTTGAATTTACCAAGATGGTCCTTGATTCACTGCAATAATCAGACATTTCAATTGACTTGGATTTTGAAAGTGTGATTGAATTCCATAGTAAATCACGTGTCTTGTTAGAACAAAATTTCCTTACAGTGAAAGCCTACAGAACATGGACCAAATTTTCAAATGAAAACTCCTTCCATGATTTTACACCCCCCAAACTTCTAGTCAATCAGAGCAAGACTGATCATTGGACTGGACACATGAAAAGCATGGCCTGATCATATCCATCCCGATCCAACAGTGACTATAACTTTGGCTGGCAGAAATATTATACAGTTATGAGGAGAAAATTTTCATATCTTGAGTAGAGATCCCCAAAATCTTTGTGCGCGCACGCGCGGGAGGGGGTTGGGGGGTTGCCTTCTTGCCATTCACCAGGGCATGGCCACCAAGGAAGTCCTCCAATCAGCGACCTTGTTCATCATTAGATTTTTATTGCCCTAATGTACCAATGGTGACCCACAAGCCAGATGATTAAACCAATTGGCCACACTATGATTAGGAGAGCCCATCAATCTTCAAGATAAGCCATCCATTTTTTTTCCTTTTGTCTCCAGTGGCTATATAAAAGATGGCTGGGATCTTCCTGTGTGAAATTTTTAGGGTGAATGGTAGTAGGGCATATGAGATATACTCTGAGATCACCAAATTACAAGCCCCAGCTGGCGTCTTATGATCATACCCATGTTTTACATCTTCTAGCTGTGAATTTAACTGAACATGGGTGCCTGTTGGAATTGCTGTATGCCCAAAAAGCTGATTAATCATCTATGGCAAAGTGATCAGTTGAACAGAAGATTGTGTGGGTCGTCTTTTACATCAGAATACAGACAGCTGCACCATGGAAATGTTGCATCATCACCAGTCCTCCTAAGAGTGTGAGCGCTGTTAATCTGACATGAGCGAGAAAGAGTCTTATCAATCCTCAGTTTTATTGTTGCAATCATGCTTTGGATTGAGTTTTATCTTATAGTCCTTGGATGGGGCAATCTTTTGCTGATCCATATAACATGACTTTGATTCTTCTTACAGACCACTGGATGACTGAAATGGTGAGAATTCATAAAGCTATTATGAGAAGACATAAGACAATTCAATAAACTTGGTGTACCATAGATCACAATGATCATCACATATCAAATGTCCAACTGGCTGTCAGTATGGTCTTTTAATGTTTATTGCTTAAATCAAACCGGTGGTTCTTTTCTTAAAGACATTTTTGGCACCCATTAAAGTGGGACTAGATAAGGAGAATGGATAATGGGCAACTGATATGTGGAGGGATTGGGAATCACTAGAAGCATGATACAAGTTATAGATAGATAGATAGATAGATAGATGTCATAATAAGCACGCTTAATACGAGTGTTAAGTGATGGTGCAGGGCCTAAAGGCAAGGCAACAAGAAAATGAAAGAGGAGCGGGGGAGAATATCTTTAAAAAGCTTTTATCATCATGAACCCCACTCTCCTCTTCTAGCCATTCAACGAGAAATTATGACTGTAGTCGAAAGATGAAATTATGATACAAATCAGATATAAACTCCATCTTGAATTTTTGATGGGATGAGCTCATCTGACAAGAAGGAAAATGAGGATACAGAAAATGCTTCAATCTCAAATTTCATTCCTCTTTGCAGCATGATACCGAGCTCTGACCTATTGCAAAAAGAAAAGAGTCACTTTTCAGCAGGATTACTAAGTCAAAACAAAAGTAATGGTGATAATAACTGTGTTACAGAAATAATGGAATGTAAACCTCCACTGTGGTGCTTCTCGGTGCAAGTAACATCTCTGCAACATTGTTTCAGCTTTGTTCTTATCTGTTATGCATGATAGGGCAAAACTATGTAAGCAAGCTACCAGGAAAAACAAAAAATACATCTGCTCCTTGTGTTTGTAAGGAAAATAACAAAAACTGGAATCTGACCTTTTGGTGTTAAAGGCAAAAGACAACGATCTGGAAGGTGATATTTCTCAGCATCCGAAGGAAAAACTCCAAGCCAACGTATCTCAGGGACACGTAGCAACTTTGAATCGAAGGCCATATTCTTTAGGAAAAAATTAAGCTGGTGTCAGAAAAATAAGGCAGATGGGCATGCTGATAAAATTCAACATTAGAAAGTATACTGCTTGACCTTACAAAACTTCGACAAAGTTCATAAAATAGGATTATATAATTAATCAAAGTAATTCTCATTCCATGTTGCATACCATTTTGAAAGAACAAGCAATTCAATTTGCCATAATTTAAGTTGAAGCATTCAACTAGTAAGTCACAATTTCATTCCTTTGTCTTGGTTCGATGGAGTTGGAAAACTGAATCAAACCAGGGATAAGGTGGTGGGGTTTGCTACATGAATTCTGTTTCTTTCTCAGAATTCATTTTTGGATTATGACAAGTTTTACATTGGCTATCAACCTACCTATGATGATGATGGCGACATATACATGTGTACACCTAATAATCAAGTGAAAGTGGTGCACTCCAAGAGGTGCAAACCTACCAGTTTTGGACCTAGCCTATGAGCCGGTTCCCCCTCACTACCCATTTGAATTGTCACTCTCCCCATTTTCACACTGACCTGACTGTTACTTACTGTTGAGTTGAAAATCCAAAAAATCAATGCATTTAAACCATTAAACTATTAGGGCCATAGTTGGATTAGAATGATGTCATGAGGCTAATTGTTTTGCCCAACCCTAGTGACTGTGATCTTTCCATCCCCACACCCACACGAATCCATGGATCCAGGTGAGCCCCACAATCAAGTGCACACCTAATCATTAATCATTAATCTCTCTCTTACACACACAGTATATTGATAGTGACTTTTAAGAAACTTTTAGTGATGCAGGACAGACCCATGGTCCCCATAAGTCAACCCGCCAATGGGCCCAGCCCATCCGTCTTGACAGTTCTTTGGGCCTAGCCCACTTATCGTAGTTTATTTAGAGTTTTATTTACCCATTTATGTTTTAAGTTGTATTTAGGTGGATGTTTTAATTCAGGCAATCAATGTGTTTGGATGGTCCAGATTAGTTTTAGGTTTTATTATTTTCTTATATAAGTGATGAAAAGCCTATTGGCTTAGTCAGTTGATGATTAATGAAAAGTTTGTCGACTGATTTTGGGTCCTCCCAAGTTTTCTCTTCTTCCTTGCCCGCGATGGGAAGTTCGGCGTGAGGCCAATTTTCAGGCTTTCGCCTGACCTACCCCTTCCACACCCTCCATCTCTGTCCTCTCCATCTCTACCCGCTCCACACCTGGTACCCCGCTCCACATCATTTAGTAGTTGGAATTAAAATAAAGAAGAAGAGGTAGGCATTGTGGTTGATAGCGACTTAAAAGGAAAAGATTGTAGACAAAGGCCTGAATTTATAAACACAATTAGAGTTCAGGTTGTGTTGACCCGAAACTACAGTTTTTTTTCCTTTCAATACAATACTCTAGCTGAATACTCCAAGAGGAAAAAAAAAAAAAACCCAACAAAAATAGGCATTCACGAGGCAAAGAAAAATACAATGCTAGACATGCAAAGACTAACAAAGTAACATGGGCATCAACAAATAAACATAAGTTCAGGTTACCATTGAACCAAATCGGTAGGTCGTTAGGATATCAAAACCATAGGGATCACAATCTACCAAGCAATATGCAGGCAGACACAATGTTTCAACAAGAAGCCGCAAAAACCTGGGAAGAATAACACAAGTTCACTGGAGACCATAAGCAGACATAATAAATTTTCAGATGAAAATGGTTCAGATAAACATTGACTTCCGTGATTGAAAGAGGGAGCCCAAGGGGAAAAGAAAGTGGGTGCAATTGTGCGAGGGGTACTCACACCTCCCTATATAGCATGTCCCTCCATCACAAGTTTGAGCTGTGCATACACATACTAGATCTGGGCCATTGATCAGGAATGGCCACCATAGATCTGATCATAATCCAAAGTCAGGCCGATCAGACTACCCTAACCTATGGGATTGAGTAATGAATTCAAGCACCCACCTTTTTCTCCAACTTCAGAGGTTGGGATAGGCTACCAGCCTGATTTCAGGATAGAGTGAAACTGCAACCACTTGATTACAGGTTAAGATGTCATGCATTTGTATTGTGCTCACTAATGTTTTAATCCAGGTAGGAGGATCCTAGGAAGCAAGGCAAAACTTGAAACCAACAATGCCTCACCTTCTAGTAGAAACATCTGGATATCCTCTTCCCTACAATGTACTCAGCAATAAGCACAACCAACAATTACTTTAAATATCAACAAGGTACTCAATAAGTGTTCTTACTGTAATGACAATACAATGATTCTTTTCACAAAACTTGTCATTTGCTAACCGCTGGAAGACTGCAACAAGAAGTTCAATGCACAAGATACAAATGGTTTACCATAAGATAAATTGGTTAATATTAACCATGTGGAATGAAATAAAATGGATCATTTACCTGTTTCCTTCTCTACTACCAGTATATATTTAGCAACACACATGACATCTGTATCAAGAATTAGGTGAATTTCAAATTAGACGTACACCTTCTTGCATTGTAAAACAAAAGAAAAATCATGAACCAGTAAATGTGATGCTAAAATAACCATTACACTAAATAAAAAAACAGAGAAGACAACAAATTTCTGAATTTGGATTGATACAGATTAAATAGGGAAAAATATTGAGTTTCTAAAAGCAGCATTTTTTTGTCTTGACATTATTAACTCCCATCATGATACAATATTGAGTTCATATTATCAGCATTGATTTCTATGCTGATGAATTATTAACTTCTATTGTTTCAAATAATTTCCAGTATAAATAAATAAAAAATAAAACACTGTCAACTTTTGCTTCAAACCATTTGTTGTGAAAGGGGAAGGGAAACACTCCGAATAATTGGGAGAACAAAAGGAGAGATTTTTTTCCCTGTTTTCCATAGTGTTGCTCTTTTATTTTCTTGATCATCTTTTAGGTTGCCAACCAAAGAACTATAATCTTCCATTTCAAGGAAAGCTTAAGGAATTCCAATCCATGTTAACAACCATCAAATTCAACTGAATGGAGCACAGGTACTAAGCCTGCCTGAACAGAAACTGTGGTAACTGTGTGTTTCCTTGAGGCTTGGGCCCCATAATTCCTCCTTTATATGGAAGTTTCACCGCACTTCAGTTTTACATAGGCATTGAGTTGACAAATGTGACATGCAAAAGTACTCAGATAGTTTAAGATTTTGGTATATCTCCTGGTTCCTTTGAAGCATCTACAGGTTGAGTTCTTGGGCACCTGAATTGATAAGTGTGATCATTTCTAGCATGTGCTCTCTTTATGGGTCTTAAAACAATTATGCAATCAATTTTCCGCTGAAAAAGGTACTGAAAAGGAAGATCATATATAATCTTTGTACAATGCCACAACAGAGGATTCAAGGTGCCCACTGCCTATTCCCTCATTCCTTAATCAAGAGGTGGGGACACTAGTCCCCTAGAAAGGTGCATATTGCCTGCATGTTACACGTCAGAAGGAAAATGTAATGCATAACAGATAATGGCACCAATCTGAAGTATAAGTGTATTATTTATCATTTATATACGGCCTATTTATGGGTAACATGCATTTACAAGATACAGTTCCAAGCATATCATGTGACATAACAATGTACCATGCACATACGGCATGTGGTACATTCACTACACTAGGATAAAAAAATAATACTACATGCATGCAAGATTTCTTCCGGTTAAATGGATTACACCTATGAGTCATCAACTTTCAACATTCATAATGTCCATACATTCTATCCAGCATATGACCATCGAGATGAGAAGAGAGTACAAATTCTGGTACTCCTAAGGAACATGATATCTTAAATCCGAGTCCCAGATTACTCTTGTATTCATTATTTCTTTAAACCCTCTTCTAAGGATATTCATGTAATTGTACTTTGTGATAATTGATATAAATACAAGGGCCTCCCTCTAAGAGAGTAGAGAACTTTTTCAGCAAACCCAACTTTGTCACGAGAAAGATACAAGTGCTTTAATGGGAAAAAAATTATGGCATGTGGGGGAATGATGATGATGATGCTTGGCCGATGTCTATCCTCATTCACAAGTAGTCTTGGCAATTATGGCTGCATAGTTCCAGAGGCACTGATGCAGATCCAAGTAGTGCAGAGTTTGAAGATTGCATACTAGCCCAAGCAATGTCTTATGCAGAGAACTTTGATCAAGCACATGAGTGTGAACCCATTTGTTTAGGGGTCTAGGCAGAAGAGCCTAAAACAGCCAACAGTCCATGTGTAAGGACCCAGACAATCAAGTGATCAACTCACGCACTGTTTCAACTCAGCATTTGTTTTAAAAATGCAGTTCTTGGAATGTGTGCATACAGATTGGTTTTCTAGAGTTATTCATCATAGAACCTTAGACACTTTAGTGTTGAGTTTTTTCAATTTCCAAGCCTATAAAATTGCAGTTTTCAAGAGGTTCCAGATCATAGGTTGCTGTCAGAAACTGTCTTGGAGTTGCAGCGAGGTGACAGCAACTATCTGAAAGTTCAGTACAGTTTCTCGCAACAACAAGGAGATTGCCTAGTCCAAGTCAAGTTTGGAACTTTAAATAGTACTCAGCCAAGTCAGAACCGACCTGACTCGGCTGAGCTTTGAAACACTGAGGTATAGTTCTAGAGGAGCCACTAATTCATCTTTTGGAAAATGTGAGATGTGGTGAAATAGAAATGCCAACTGCCGAAGCGTTGCTCTCTATGCAGTATTGCTAGTAACCTGAGATGTATGGTTTTAGATTATTTAGTAGGAATGGGTGGCTACATCATTTGGACTTCATTGTTTTTCCGAAACCTCATTGAAGATGGCATTGCTTCATTTTTTAGATTTATTAACCATTATTTAAAGGCGTTCAATCAGAAAGTAGGATGTGACTTGCATTTGGTAACCTGATATAAGAGATAAGCTGCTGTCAAGTTATTTAATGATGAACTCATCAGTAGAGGGGAATAATAAGGTTTGGCCCCAAACAGGTGTTAGCTTTTTGTTGGACACCGGCTCTTGACAAGATTTTAATGATCAATCATCTAAGGAGGTGCAACAATGGTATATTTATTGTCAATGAATGCATTTTGCGTTTTCAGGATGTTAAAAAAAATGCTTCTTTTTTTATCGGCGGATGCAAAAAAATATTAGCTATTCATATGGACAAATAATGGCTTCTTAAATAGTGAGGTCCTCTCTATACAGTGGAGCCCCTTTCCTCACTAATCAATTTTGTTGGTAACTAGTTAAGGAGGTAAGAAGGGTTAGAGGAAATGGCCTGAGCCAACAAGTACAAGACACTACAGCGCTGAAGTAACTCATGCCTTGCTCCCAGGAAAAGCACGGAAGGACCTTCAAAAAAAGGGTGAGTGAGTTGAGATTACTTTATAAGTCTATTTGGAGTTTGATGCCAGAGCAGGTGATTTCTTTGGCAGAAAGTTGGGGGCTTTGATTTCAATCCCATTGTGGTTTCCTTTTATGGAGATTTTGTATATTGGCTGTTATGTGGCTTATATGTTGCAATTGAAGCTTGTACAAAGATAATTTTGTGGGTTGGTGCTAACAAAGAGTTTGCTAGAGTTCCTAGTTCAGATTTCTGGAGATGGTGGGCGGAATGGCATGGAGTCACATATTGAGAATGAAACTGATGTATTGATATGTCTAGTCATTTGGTTCTGTAAAATTCCTTTACTCTTGGGGTGATCTAATAAGGTTATCAGTTAACTTTCACCAAAAAAAAAAAAAAAAAGATTTTTATCATGATCATTCCAAATAATTTGAATCATTAAATTCATTGTAGTAAACTGAAAACCAGGATTATCCACCAATCCTCAAGTGGGTTGTCCCCTTGGGTCATCATATCGATACTTAATAATGGGACTTCAAACTATCTAATATTTCAAAAGTCACTCCAGCCATATGGCACAAACAACTATAATCATCATCATGAATATAGCCTTTACTCCTCAATTTGGATTCAAAACCCATTAAGACACCAAACCAAGAAAACTTCATTCATTTATTTTAAAATTAATAAATAAGTAAGTCACAAATCAAGGTTATTGTAAGCTACAAATGTGGCCCAAAAAGGGGTCTCATAAAAATCCAGCCATGCAACAGACATTTTCCCTGATTTTATAAACAAAAATAAATAAATTTCGGTAGTAAAACTACAGGGAAATCAACACAATGCCTTCAATTGTGAATGAAACAAGAGTGACCACTTCCAGATGATAGGAAGCCTTCAAAAATAGTCACATACCTTCAACTTCTTCGACATGCATGGGAATAGGATGGCCCTGCAAAGTTAACTTTAATCATTTTCAATAAGATAAAGACACGCATAAACTTCGGTGGCCATTGCTGCTTACAGTGCTAGGACTTCTCATGCAATCAAATTTCCTGCCCGCTTGTAAAAACCTTAGCCAGCCCATGACCAACCTGGAACCACAGTAAAAATATCAAATTGCATTATAGCATAGCATATGTACAAAATAACAAGGGAGAAATTCTAATGATAGCCGGTGAACATATGAATACTGCATTCTCGACAAAGGTTGCACGGTCACATGGAAAATAAGAAACACTTCATGGTTGTTAATTGTAGTGAGAAGCATATTGCAGGACAGTGGTGCATACATGTGAACTGCCCTAGTAAAGGAATTATTGCTTCCACTTGGCTTTGAAGTTCCAACTCATAATCTAAATGTGGAGTGATAATCCAGTAGCTACACATATCTCCATCAACCCTATTTCCAAGAACTGCTTCCACTTGGCTTTGAAGTTCCAACTCATAATCTAAATGTGGAGTGATAATCCAGTAGCTACACATATCTCCATCAACCCTATTTCCAAGAACGAAAACATATTAAGTCAATTGCCTCTTCATTCATGAGAAGCAAACACTTCTGTATTCAATTATTGACATGTTAGAGCAAGTTGACATCTATGCTCCAAGTAGAGGGAGATATTAGAGGATTAAGATTAATTAGTAAATTGTACTTATAGGCTACAGCTTGTTCTTCTATATGATAGTTTTGACACTTTTAGTAATACTAAGGGTAAGTTATATAATTTGTAATCATTCGTCTTCCTAATAAAATAGAAATAAACTAATGTGATGCCATTTCTCTTCTCTGGCCCTGATCCTTCTTCCTTGTCCCTTCTAAACAATTATTAACTGATAACCAACTCAACAAAAAAAATAAGATTTAAAGAAACCATAGATAAGGGTAACTTCTCATGCAGTCAAGAATCCACGAGGGTCATTTTAAGCCCAAACATACCCCTTTCCAACAGATACCTGCAAAAAGGAAAAAAATGAATTTAAAATTAACAAATAGATGATTCACATGTAGGAAAAAGTAAAGAGTCATGATAAATCAATAAAATAAAAAAAAAGAACAGTATTTTCATATGTTACTTTGTACAGATCTTCCCTGTTTTCCGGTATCTGCTAATTATTGGTGAATATCTCATCCAATGGTGGCACTCATCAGCCATCAGATCCATGGTATGGACAACGTAAACATGGGCCCCACTTGCACAATTGAGGTGACTTCATACATGTTTTGATTCAATGATAGTTTTAAAACCCAGTTCAACTTGGCAAAATGTAGATGAGTGACATGAGTCAGCTCGTACTGGTCAAACTAACGAGTGAAGAGTGTAGAACTTTTTGGATATTTTTTGTTAGCCTCAACAATTTTATGACACTCATTTAAGAACCTGGGCAATCTAAGTCAGATTAGAAAACTCAGGCATCATTATGAAAGGATCAGAAGTGTTAAATGCATTTATTGACATGATACAATATCAATCCAATTACAGTGATATATTTAACCTTTTAAAGTGATACTCTATATGCCAACAAAGATTACAACTTAGAAGATTTAAAAGAAAGAAGAAGAATGACATGTGAAACCAGTATATTGGCACGGACAATTTCATTACAGCTTCTTATTAGAGACTTAAGCCAGTTTCAACAACCATTATCACAACGGTTGGCATATTTAACAGCGGTAGATAACATCGAAGAGGATAACGACCTTGCTTAGAATTTGAAACCTGTCAGTGGCTTTCATGGAAGATGAAATGAGAAGAAAAAAGATAACAGCAGTAGTTACTTTACCCTTCCTCCTCTCCAGGGAATGGAAGAGAACTCACTCAAAAGTTCCCGGATTAAATAAGTTACTTCAACATCATAGAAAGTAATCAACTCAAAATGCGTGCGAAGTGCAATTTGTCTCAAATTTTGACTGTTCAAAACTTGCCCACGTCTCCACATCAATTCCACTAGGTAAGAATTTGAGCCGACTTGATGTTCTGGGGTCATTGTGAATCAGGTCCAAAAATCCCTTCCTAAATACTGAAATAATGTACCCATAACAGGTTTTAGACCAATCTCTCAAACTGTCAGACAAAGTTCTACATTTTTGTTAATTTTTTCATCTAGTGTCCTAATTACTGACAAAGCTCCATAAAGGAATCAAATAAAAACTACAGGTGCCTAAAACTAGTTTGATCATTGATGATCTTCAAACTGTCAAGTCAATTTTGGATGTCAAGATTAGACAGTGAATGAATTATCAGCTGAATTTACAAGGTCATGCATGTTTTCAATATTGTTCTGGAACTCAACTTTTTTTTTTTTTTTGAACGAAACCTGTAAATAATATTAATAATGAAAGAAAGTACATCAAAATGAATTTTAAAAAATCCACAAAAAATCGAGTACTGGTATAAGAGATGTATACAAGACACCGACCAGACATAATAGGGGTACTTAAGTTACATGATAGGAGCACTTAAATTACATGAGCGATCAGCCCCTTGCTTAGCTAAAGAATCAAACATACCATTAGTGGACCTACTAATATGCTGAAAAGACACCAGAGAAGATATCATTATGTGGCGAATCTCATTAAAGTAGAATTGCATCTTCCATGGGCCCCTTAAGTACTTCACCTCACCCAAGATAGAGCATTAAAAAACCACTCTCCACCTTAAGACGGTACTGCTATGAGTTCCTGATAATGTGAAAAGCTTCCAAAATGGCCAAGACTTCTGCTTCATTCAAGTCTCTAATTCCAACATGCTTTGAGAACATATGCAATACATCTCCCTTGTGATTTATTAGGATCCCTATCGAGGGAGTACTCCAAAATGCTTTCCTTTACTTCTAAGACACCCACTTTTAAACAAGCACCCCAATTATGCAAAGCTGGAGGTGAACTTTTAGGTATTAATCTTTTCAAAATCTCAATGATAGGAAATCTTTGTGCGCAGGAAAAAAAAAAAACACATATCCATTTTGTTGTATCTTGAGTAATTTGAAGACAATGAAGGTCATAGAAGAACGATTTCAGGGGGTGGGGCTTAGCTGATGGAAGAACTCCATATCACTGTTGTTCAATAATCTTTCAGATTTCATGTCTTGACAGTGTGAATATCTTTATAAGGCACTCCAACTGCTTCTTTCCTCTCATTAAAGCCTCATACTTCAATCAACTATGATTGATCTTTGGATATTAAGGAGAACAAAAAAGATGTGTAAAGGGAACAATGAGATGGATCTTTGATATCCTCATACTTCAGTTCAGTCAACTACAATTGATCTTTTGAAATTAAGAAAGGTGCACTCTTGCAGTCTTGCTTAATGAGCAACTAGATGGTTTTTCCGTATAGGTATTTGAGGTTAGTGTGGCATTTCTGTAAATTTTCTTTGTATGCAAGATTTATTTTGGTGGGGTTTTTTTTTTGGCGTAATTTAACCTCTGTCTTGTGCTGGAATAAACTTTCAGCTACCAGTTCAAAAGGATGCTGGATGAATGGAATAGGGATCTTTTTTAGGCCGGCATGGTTGACTTTGAAGAGGTTGAGCAAGGCTTGTACCCTGGACCTTCATGTGGGAGTGGATATCTGGTTGTGGGGACAGATAAATGGAGCAGTTTCTAAACTTAAGACATGTTAAGAGTTTATGAGCAGTAGCAGTAGAACAAATTATAGATGAAGCCAATAAACGGAAGTCTATGCCCACAAACTTCAATGTGTCATCATATAATAAAGATAAAATCAGCACCCAAAAGGCCCAAGTCTGATCATATTATAAAGGAATGTGCTGCATGTTAAGAGTTACAGTGAGGACTTATTTGTAATTATTGGACTGTTTTGTAAATATGAAAATGTTGGGGTTTTATTGTAGATACTGGAAATATAGTAAACTATATTTTGAAGGTGCCAGCCAACCCTAAAGGACACCCTATATTCTTGGTTTGAATTAATTCCCTCTCTTTCTTCAGGTTTTTTCTTCTTTCTCATGTATCTAGGGTTTCTTGACCTTTAAGGGTAAAACTCTGGAAATTATTACATTGATTACTTTAACAATGAAGATTATGTCATAGTTCAGAAACAAGGTTAGTGCATGCTAGAATAAGATGTCTACCAATCATTAGAGTTTTGTTGATCTTCAGGTTTTTAAGAATGCAACACAGGAAATAGGAAGACATTAGGTGGTTGAACTGAATCTTCTCAGATAAATGAGTTATTAATAAAGTTGCAAAGGTGTGTTTGGAAACTGTAGAAAAGAACAGGTGTATTTTGATAAGAGACCACTGAAAATTGCACAATCTTTAAAGAAAATTCATCCATTTCATGTAACCTCAGCGGCTCAAGAGATCCTTTTTCTTTTCACTCACACATGAAGATGGGGATTTAGACCTCTTTTTTGGAGTTTCAGAATATAACTCTTTTAGCCAGCTCAGATTGTGGGATAAGGCAATGATGATGATGACGATGACGGAGATGGCACTGATAAAAAAAGTGAACAATTTTTTTTTTTTTTAGTAGAAAGAGACCAAGTTCTAAAATGAGATAAGGAATGAGTGTTTAATTAACCATATCTCCTATTTCCTATGATTAATTACGGTTGACTAGTAGACAAGAATAAATGTGGGAACACTTTAGTGTCTGGTCCTTGCTGTCTCTGCATATAATCTACCCCTCCGAAGCTTATGGTTCAGGGATAAAAAATGGTGTGCAGATTAAGAAAGGCAGCCTATTGCAAAAAATGGTTTTAAAATTTATGTAAATGACTTTTACAACATGGATTGAGAATTTTTCTCTTTAGTCCAAAAATATTCAATCTATTTTTTAGTAGCAAGAATAGAGCAGCTAATTTCTTCCATTGTGGCTTTAATTGAAATTCAAGTGTTTGATTTATGTGTCTGCTGAAATCTTTCTTCGATGAAAGACCATAACTCACTTCCCATTTGCATTGCGATATATGAACTGGGTTGCCATTTGCATTGTGATATATGAACTGGGTTGAGAAATACAAAATCTGGGAGCTAGAAAATCATGGCAGCAAGAGCAGAAAGGAAGATCTATTTACAACTATTATCCTCAAGTGTGATTGCTACAACAAAATAAGAAAGACAAGTTATCAGTGTTGACGAACATACAAATATCATTATAAAACACACACCACATTTAGATTATGGCGACTGCATTTTAGAAGGATGCATATGTCATTGATAGCCCGATCAACAACTTGTTGCTCTGCAATGCAAAGAAAAGAGACTCACATACAGAAGCAAAGCAATCCTTCATTTATGTAGAGAAGTGAGGAAACTATTATTCTCATTTAACTCTCTACAACGTAAAGAAGTTCACATCACTATACAGATTATAGTTGCTATAGGAATTGCGTGAAAGTATAATTTGAAATCCTTGCAAACAAATGAAACAACAATGGAAAGAAGATGAAAAAGAAAATGGGCTCCATGCACATCTTGGTATTATAGTAATTTTTTTTTCAATGAGATACTGTAGTGTATTATCACAAAATTAGCCTAGTATATTTGTTAACCTCATCTGTGGCCATTCTGTTGAGTGTTAACAAAGTACAAGTACTCAGAGGAAATGAAGAGTAAGAAAGAAAATGATTAAGTTTATATGGTACAGCTAAGACTTTCCGTTGTGACCTTCCCATAAAAAGCACCATGCACCCTTTGTTTGGGATGCATCCAGGTGAATCCAGTCTCTCCACCCATGAAGCTCCTAGAAGAGAAATCAAGATTTGCAGCAAATTTTTTAAATTCCAAGACCTCAAATTGCCATGAAAAATGATGTTTATACAGGTCACTAGTAAAGAAGGTCATCTTTAGGTGAAAACCCTTAGAAGAAGAAGAAAATTTGTTAGCATTGTGTTGATTTATTAGCTGTCATTGGTTACATTTTAATCATGTTTAATCATAATATTTCTCTTATTTGAATCAAAGGGTGCAAGTCCTATAAAAAATTGTAGCAAAAAATGAACGGAAATCTGATTTTTAACTATCAGATATGGACTCTGACATGGCATTAACAGTAAATGGGTCAAATCTTAAGAGCCATTTCACTATAATTTAAATTTCAAAGGTAAAACAAATGTAAAGTGCAAGTGTTCAACAGATACATTTCTCTACATTCTAGCAAATCATCTGTAACACAAAAGATTAGCGCAACAATTGGACATTGAAGCCTAACAAATAACAGAACTACCTGAAAATACAGATGGATGTATGTAGTATATATCTCTCTTTGACAAGTGTTTGTTCTCTTGCAACAGTGTTTGAACAATAAGTAGCACTCTTAGCAAAGCATCTGGTAGAAAAATAAAATCACTAAAATACATCAACCACATAAAATGGTTTCAAAGATAGCATCCAGACCTTTATATGGCCAGTTGAGAAGGATAATCAAATAAATACAACACAACCAGATCAGTATCTGAAGTTTCTCAAACATTTCTACATCTATTTGAAAGGACACTTAAATGAATTGCAGCTGCCAATTTCAGTTGGTTCAGCCACAAGCCAAAACTGTTTGGTTTGATCAGGCAACAAAACCAAACAGCCCATTATAATGATCCAGTCCAAAGTTGTAATTCTAGGATTCACTACTTCAAGGAGAGAATATCTAGCCACTTGAAAGGACATATCGGCTTGGAGGGCAAGGTAGAAATGAGATCGATGCCAGATAAGGGAATGGAATACCCAGTGAAGATTCCCATGATAAACCCAATATGGGCACCTAGGATCTGCTTTTCTCATCTACTTCAAGCCACTCACTCCTAGATACCGACCTTAAGACTCACTCAACTCTTGGGACAGCTACTGCCTCACTAACTTCAATCAAATCCTGGATATCAATTGGTGCCTAAAAGACCTTAATTGGTACAATTCCTCTGGATGCGCAGAGGGGTGAAAGGCATGGAAATCCTCCAGTCATAATAGTCAATTTCAGTTGGTTTAGGCCAAACTATTCAGTTTGGTTAGTGAACTGAATTGAACAACAGGCCAAATGGTCAGAAATTTGAATATGTCAGATCAAAATCTGCATTTCAGTTTTAAATTTGTTGATCTAAAACAGGCTAAAATTCCCAATTTCAGCCTATTCCAATTTAAATGCTTTTTTTTTTATTCCAGTTTTGTTAATACAACTGCCCTCATTAGGAGCAAAAACTAAAAGTTTTATGGTCTCTTGTGAATGGAGAGGCAATTTTAGCCCTCACAAAAACCCAAATATCCATATATATGGGAAATGATCTTGTAAGCACGGTGCTCGCCATACCATGAGAGTTAGCTATATGGGCCAGCTGGATGGGGCCCACTTGGAGCCTCACAAATCATGGGAAGGAAAGATCCAAGTGGAACCACCCTAGACATGAAGTTTGAAGCCAATCCCATGCCTCTAATCCCTTGATTCGTGGCCCACACGTTTAACAGCTTTATATAAAAAAATTAAAAAATAAAAATTTGTCCCTTGATCCAATAGTCCAATCCATTTGGATAGGTGCAAAACATGGGGATCGGCGACTATCAAGGGGGTCCCCTATTTTGTGGTCTACTCGGATGGGTCATAAGGTGGGCCCCACTAAGTAGTGCACACCGTAACCATAATCATAGGATCATTTCCCATATGCACCGGCACTCATGATAAGGTGAGCACTATTTCCTTTGATGCCCGCCCCCCCCCCCCCCCCCCCCCACCCTACCCTAACTGTGTATGGCGACGGAGGCTCGAATCAGCATCCCAACCACTTGAGCAACAGCTAACAAGTTTTCACTATCCAAAACGTGTACACAGTCGATCCAATGGTCCATTCCATTCGGATGGGTGTCAAACCTAGGATCAATGACTATCAAGGGGGAAATTGTTTTATGGTCCATTCCGATGGATCATCAAGGGGCCCCACAAAGTATTTAGGCACGCGGTGCTCACCTTTTGTAAGCACCGGTGTGAGCACCACATGCTCACTTGCGGTTTTTCATATTATATATATATATATATTGGAATTTAGTTTACTTGGGCGGTGGCCAATTTTCTTTAAATACTTGTTTTTTTGTTCAACTTTTTGCTTTTCTTTTCAAATATATGTGGATTGTCAAATTTTTAATAGTTTATAGAAACAAAACTCCGGAATGAAACAATGAAATGCCAAACCAGCCGAAGCGTTTCAATTCAAGGTCAAACCAAAATATCATCTAAAAAGAAATGGAGAACTATGCTTTCAGACATTTTCGGTCTATCCAGTCCAAATTTTGATCTATTCAGCATAAGAGGAAAGGTAGTGCAAAATATTTGTTCATTTATTTAGCCAAAAAAAAAAAAAACAAACCTTTGTCAGCACATGTATTAGGAGCAATTTAGCCCCCCACCCACACAAACAAATAATAATAATAACTATGAGAAAGAAAGAGAAGAAAAAAAAAACGAGAAGAGTGAAAAAAAATTAATGTTAAAAGGAGAGTGCAATTATAAACAGCTTTGGATAAACATTATGGTCTGTGGGCCACAATCATGAGATGTGGCCTATGATTCAGAACCACATCTTAAATTGCTGGTATTATTTAAACTTATTGATTTAGGTACTAGTTTGCCCTCCTACAAAGTAGCAATTATATGAATGTGTTTATTTTATGTTATTTTAGGCTATGGCATTGATAATTGAACATGAGAGCTGAGAACGCATGTCATAATTTCACATTATGACATTTTTTAATAAATTTTTATTTGACATGCAGAAATAATATATTGCATTGTTGATTTAGTAGGATGAACTAAATACATGTAGTATGTGTGTTAAATTCACTTACTAATTTTCTTTTTTTTTCTAATTACAGGAGTAACTTGCTAAAATTTTATCGAAACAGAAGTCCAAAACGAAACACCAAAATACCAAAAGAGCCAAGATTTTTCAGTCCGAAGTCGAACTGATGTGTAGGAAACAAAAATGACAACTATGAAATTACACACATGATGGAACCATGAATCAAGGAAAGATACTATTAAACTTTTAACTCACCAAGTCTATATGCATTGCTTTCCTTTTCAAGGGAGAGTATCTCCTTACCATTGAGCAAGTTAGAGTTGCAACAACTGCACCAAAAAATGATTCCATGAAAAATAAAACTGGAGAAATTATCACTTATTTATGTGATACTAACTCCCAGGATAAGTTGGACAAATATGGATATGTGCATCAGAATCCGATAGCACAAGGGAATAAGATCTATGGAATCAGCATAATATTCAAACAAACTTACATAAATTTTATTTTTCTCCAGAAGCAATATGCAAAAATAGCACCAATAAAAGATTATGTACAGGACAGGTTTTTTTAAATAATAAATTAATAAATATTAATATTTAGTTGAATTTCAAAAAAAATGTAATAACACTTTCTTAAGTAACAAGAAAAGGTGTTTAAAATAGTATAGAAGAAGCCATGAAGAGTCCAACATGATGTCCGTATGTAAGACATGTCCAACAAGGTATGTTGCTCATTTCAAATCATTCATGCAACCTAGCAAGATATACATAGTGTCCCCAGACAGACCTTTGTACAAATGGATCCATAGTCTAACAATACAGGTTGTTCTCACGCACGCTGCCATTGGTAGACAACACCAAAAGTAACATTGACCAAAATATGCTAGATACTCAAGATATAGTCAGCAGAGATATCAGGAACTGAAAAGGTAGTGAGCTCCCTTGAAGTCTCACTCTCCCCAACAACAATTAAACTTATTCCCTTCCTTCCTATGATTGCCACCGAAAACACATGATAAATCAATAGAGGAAAATTATGGTCTATAAGCTAATGTTTTAGCCTCCTGATCTACTCTGTGTTCATCTTCAGAAGAGTTCAAGAAGGCAAAGAAACATCAAGCTAGAAACAGTAATATATTGTCAGAAGATATGGTCTATATGCTAATGTCAAACTATCATGGATGAGTGCCCCACTTGCAGTGCAATGACAACTGGACAAGCAGTGTCTCTCTTGGTTTTGATCTTATTCATTCAAAATTGGAACCACTTTAACTGTTCTCTCAAATCTGCTCATTTGGCATTTGGAAGTGGCAAAAAAGTGTGAATTTCCCACCAGATGGAGAAACAAAGTATAAATTTGGAAGGAGAAATCCTTGGGTAGAGAATGATGATGATGACCCAACATAATTGGGAGAAGGCTTTGATGAAGACTGTGTGGGGGCCCATTTCGTGAACCAGTTTCTCTTGGTCTCGGCTAGGGTGTGCTCGGTTAGCTACTGTATGGGGGACCACGTCCCTTGATCTCGGCTACGATCCGATCCATATCGGTCTCGGCACTACGTGCTGGTCTCGGCCAAACAGAATTCAGTTCGGCCGCGCATACCGTTCAGTCTCGGCAACGCAAGCTCGGCAATGCAGTATTGCGCCTGCAGCTAACAGCCACGGCCCTGTCGTGGCAAGGCCCAAGGAAGGGATCTGATGGGACTTCAGCCACCACCAGATCAGGACAGGATCAGGCCCAATGTGACTGGCATTAAATGCATTGTGGGCTGATCGGACCCACATTAAATGTAGTGTGGGCTGATCGGACCCACATTAAATGCAAAGAGGGCTATGATGGACCTTCATTAATGACTTTGTGGGCTGATGTGACCCAGGTCACATCACCAAGCCCACTGGCACTCACCCCAGACTGTTCCATATATAAGGCACGAGCCAAAGGGAGCAAGGGGTAAGCACTCTCACATAGACACTCAGTCTTTCTTCTTCTTCTTCTCCGATCCATTGCTGACTTAAGCATCGGAGAGCCTTGCGCTGCCCATAGCCAGGGTCCTCTGACCTTTGTCTTTCTCCTCTTTCAGGTTCATACCGTCGCAGCTACCTCCTCCATGCATTGAGTAAGTCCTAAGAGGCATCCTGATCTTGTGAGTATATTATTTCTGCACTTACAATTGGCGCCGTCTGTGGGAACGATTTCTATAATCTTTCCTATTCCTATTCCTAAACACCATGACGAGGAGAGCTGCGAAAGATGGAGAAACTTCCAAGACAAAGCATGCAAGGCCGCCCCCTGCCAACCAGAGGGCTGGGAAGCAACCAGTCACAGAGGACGATGCTGAACGTGCTCTCATCCGGATCAACGTTCAGGAGCGTGACCTCCGCTCGGAGTCCGCTCCCGGGAAGGGAGACACCCAGCAGCCTACAGGTCTCCTGACCGGGGGAGACCAGCGGGATAAGTCTCCAGTGGTCGATGGAACACGCCCCCCGGGCCAAGTGGAGGACGTTGAGGGCCGGGTGGAGGACGTTGAAGATACTGAGGATGAAGACTACAGCCCTGATGACGACTTGGACTCCACCCTTCTGGAGATTAAAGCACAGAATGAGGCCATCAAGGAGAGAGATGCTCTGATCTGGCAGCTCCAGCAGCAGTTGGAAAGAGCCACTGGTTCGGCAAGGCAGCAGCTGACTCGTCGGGAGCAGTCCCAGCAGCAGCGGACTCGTCGGGAGCAGTCCCAGCAGCAGCGGACTCGTCGGGAGCGGTCCCAGCAGCAGCGATCTCGGCAGCAGCAGCGATCGCCACAACACGAGAGGGGAGTTACTCGTGTCACGCGCATCTCTTCCTCAAAGGAGGACCTGAGGGACCGCTTGAACAGGAAAAGGGACGACCGAACCCGAGATGAAGGCTCAAGCACTAGCCGTAGCTACTCGAGGAAGGCGTCCGAGACCATTCCGGAGGGTACGCATCATAATCAGGAATGGCTGGACGCGCACATAAGGGAAACGGTCCAGCGCAACCTGGAAGTAGCCGGCTTCGGCCGAGACCAAAACAATGCTTGCTGCGACCCCGTTGATCTCGGCGCTTCTCCTTTCTCCCCAGATATCAGGAGGTACCCATTACCGAAGAAGTTCACCGTACCAAGATTCGTCACCTATGATGGGGTCTCGGATCCAGCTACGCATCTCAGACACTTCTCTCAGAGGATGTCTGTCTGGGGAGACGAGGGCCATCTGAACTGCCGAGTCTTTTCCTCCAGCTTGGGCGACCTCCCCCTGAAGTGGTTCTGTGCGCTCCCAGAGGGATCCGTCTCGAGTTGGCAGCAACTCCAGCAGTCCTTTATGAAGAAGTTCCAGGCCTACAGAGTCCTCCCGAAGACAGACGCAGACATCATGGCCATGAAGATGAAGCAGGGAGAGAACGTCACCCAATTCGCCAAGCGCTTCTGGGCGGTCTACAGTCAGATTGAGAATTCCAAGGACGAGGTTGCCGTCTTCGCATTTCAGAATGCCTTGCTCCCAGACAGCGACCTTCGCAAGGACCTGGCCAGGAACCCGGTCTCTTCCATAGCAGCGCTCATGTCCATCGCCAACCGGTACATTGCTCAAGAGGATGACCAGGCCCGTGCTCGGGAAAGCCATGGAACCGTGCAAAGAAACCGAGACCGAGGTGAGAGGCCCCCCAAGAAGGACGGAGGACCGTTTCCGAGGAATGAGCCTCGGCGAGACGAGCGAAGAAGAGGTGACTCAGACAGGAGTTGGGTGCCTACAAGCTCGGCAAGGACTCAGACGTTCGCCTCGGCAAGGAGCAAAAGGCCCAGGCTATCCGAGGACGCGTATCGGGGGGTCAACACGGTCTTCAAGATGCCAATCCACAAAATCATGTATAAGATCAAGAGCAGGCCGTACTTCAGCTGGCCAGAGCCCATGCAAGGCGACCCTTCTAGACGAGATCAGACGAAGTTCTGTTCCTATCACAAAGAGGGCGGCCACAAGACTGAAGATTGCAGGATACTGCGGTCGCATTTGGAGAAGCTTGTCCAGGATGGACACCTACAAGAGTTTGTCAGGAGAGAAACCAGGGCCGACACCCGAGCCCCGCGCCGAGACGAGGGGGGTCACGACAGCGACGGGACAGAGAAGATAATTGACGTTATCCATTTGGCACCCCCGCCCAAGGGGAGTAATCAGGCCCGTGCCGAAGCCAGGAAAACCGCTCACGGCAAGCAAGTCATGGCCGCCGAGCTCGGCCCAGCACAGAAAAGGGCTCGGAGGGAGCGTCCCGAGATCAGGTTCACTGATGCAGATCTGGAAGGGGTGCAGCTCCCCCACAACGACCCCCTGATCGTCACTCTGAAGTTTGACTGCTCTAAACAGGGCGTGAAGAATTGCACTGTGAAGAAAGTCCTGGTTGACCCCGGCAGTTCTTCCGGGGTCCTCTATTTCGACAGCCTCCGAAGGATGGGACTGACGGAGAAAGATCTGCAGGAGGCTCGAGTTCCCCTTATCGGCTTCAGCGCCAAACCAGTCTACCCCAAGGGGAAGGTGACTTTCAGGGTCGAGGCCGGTGGCGCGTCTGTCATGGCAACCTTCATGGTGATCGACGCACCCTCGCCCTACAATGTTATAGTGGGCAGGTCTTGGCTCCACAGCCTGGAAGCAGTCCCTTCCACCCTCCATCAGAAGCTGAAATTTCCGTGGGAGGGAAAGAGCGGCCGAGTTGAAATCATCACGGTCAGAGGGGATCAGCAGGCAGCCAAGCAGTGCCTGACCGCTGTGGTACCCGGGGAGCAAGAGCCCAAGGAGGTCAATGTGGCCGAGATGGAGAAGAAACTGGAGCAGGGGCTGGATGAGCTCGGCCAAGATCCAGGCAGGAAAAGCGTGGAGGAACTTGCCGAAGTCAGGATCGACCCAAAGGACCCGGATCGGTTCTTCCTGCTCGGCAGCCAGCTCGGAGAGCCAGAGAGGTCCGAACTGGCCCAGTTCCTGGTGCAGAACAGAGATGCCTTCGCCTGGACACCTCAGGAGATGCCTGGCGTCGACCCCGAGGTAATGTGTCATAGACTGAATGTTGACCCTAACCACAAACCTGTGATGCAGAAAGCCCGCAGGACAGGGGTCCCACAGACCGAAGCCGTCGTCGAGGAAGTGGATAAGCTGCTTGAGGCCGGCGCTATCAGAGAGGTTCAATACCCGACCTGGTTGGCCAATCCAGTGGTCGTCAGGAAGAAGACTGGCAAGTGGAGGGTGTGCGTCGACTTTACCGACCTCAACAAAGCCTGTCCCAAGGACAGCTTTCCCCTACCAAAGATTGACCAGTTGATCGACGCCACGGCCGGGCACGACAGAATGAGCTTCCTCGATGCCTACCGCGGCTATCACCAGATCCCACTGTTTGGGCCAGACGAAGAGAAAACAGCTTTTATCACGCCCAGGGGAACCTACTGCTATAAGGTGATGCCGTTCGGACTGAAGAATGCAGGAGCCACCTACCAGAGGCTCGTTACCAAGATGTTCCACGGTCAGCTCGGCAAAACCGTAGAGGTCTACATCGATGACATGGTGGTCAAATCCAAGCAGGCGCGGGATCATCTGTCAGACTTGGCCGAGGTCTTCGCCACTCTAAAGGAGTTCCGGCTGAAGCTTAACGCCTCGAAGTGCGCCTTCGGTGTTGGCTCCGGCAAGTTTTTGGGCAGCTTGGTTACGCGCAGAGGCATTGAGGCAGACCCAGATCAGATCTCGGCTATCCTCAGAGTGCGGAGTCCCGCTTCGGCCAAGGAGGTTCAGAAGCTTACAGGGATGGCCGCGGCACTGAATCGCTTCATTAGCAAATCTTCAGATAAGTGCCGACCTTTCTTTCAGCTTCTTAGAAAAAATTCTAAATTTCAATGGACTCTAGAATGTGACCATGCCTTGCAACAGCTCAAGGCTTACCTTTCTTCACCGCCGTTGTTGTCAACCCCGACCCATGGGGAGACCCTGTATTTATATTTGGCGGTCTCGGATCATGCGGTCAGCTCAGTCCTCATCCGAGAAGAGGACACGGTTCAAAAACCAGTGTATTATACGAGCAAGACCCTTATCGATGCCGAGACCAGGTATCTGCCTCTTGAGAAGCTCGCCTTGGCGCTCGTTAGCGCCTCGCGAAAGCTCTCCCATTACTTTCAAACCTATTCTATTGTGGTTGTCACGGAGCACCCACTCAAATCTGTTTTCAAGAAGGCTGACTTTTCAGGAAGAATCTCCCGATGGGCTGTCGAACTAGGGCAGTATGAGATTCAATATCAGCCACGGACAGCAATAAAAGCCCAGGTTCTGGCGGATTTCCTCGCCGAGTTTGATTCAAGTTCGGCACCAACCCAGCTCGGCACCGAACTGGGGGGTGAGGAGCATGAGGTGCCCGCGGGTTCGGAACAATCACAATGCCATGCCGATACCCCAGTTTGGAAGGTCTTCGTCGACGGATCTTCCACCTCGAGAAGAGCCGGAGCAGGAGTTGTTCTCCAATCGCCAGAAGGACTGGTCATTGAGCAGGCTCTGACACTGGACTTCAAGGCGTCAAACAATGAGGCCGAGTACGAAGCCCTTTTAGCCGGACTGAATAGCGCCCATATCCTCGGAGCTCAACAGCTGATGGTCTTCAGTGATTCACAGTTGGTGACAAACCAGCTGACTGGGGACTATCAGGCTCGCGACGACCGGATGGCCGCGTATTTGGCCCTGGCCAAGAAGCAGCTCTCTCAGTTCCACACGGCCGAAGTCAAGCAGATTGGCAGAGAAGTAAACTCTCACGCAGATGCTCTTGCAAACTTGGCCAGCGCTGTTGAGGCAGGAAGAAAGAGGAGCATCGAAGTCGGATCGCTAGCTGCGCCCAGCATTGAGCTCCGTTCACCTCGGGAGGTGTTATGCATCGGTCTCGGCCCGAGCTGGATGGACCCCATTATCACCTACCTTAGGGACGACAGGCTTCCCGAGGACAGTGGCGAGGCCCACCGGGTCAGATTCAAGGCAGCTCGGTTCTGGCTATCTCCCGAGGTCAAGCTCTACAGGAAATCGTTCTCGGGACCGTACCTCCAGTGCGTCCATCCAAGTAAGGTCGAGGACCTCCTTTTCGAGATACACGAAGGAATCTGCGGGAGCCATATCGGCGGAAGGTCCCTAGCCTACCGAGCCATCAGCCAGGGTTACTGGTGGCCGTATATGCAGAAAGATGCGCAGGTATATGCGAAGAAGTGCGAGAAGTGCCAGAAGTTCTCGCACTCTCTCCATCAGCCCGCGCAGGATCTCAGCCCGCTCTCTAGCCCGTGGCCATTCGCCCAGTGGGGGCTCGACATAGTGGGCCCGCTCCACCGAACCCCAGGGAACAAGAGATGGCTTATTGTGGCGACAGATTACTTCACCAAATGGATTGAAGCAGAGCCACTTTCATCCATCACAGAGCGAGACTCCAAGAATTTTGTGTGGAAGAATGTCGTCACAAGGTTTGGCATTCCCAGAGCGCTGGTTTCGGACAACGGAACTCAGTTCGACTCTAAACTTTTCAAGACCTTCTGCCAGGAGCTCGGCATCCGAAACCATTATTCCACTCCAGCCTACCCACAGAGTAACGGCCAGGCCGAGATCTCCAACAAGGTGATCCTCGATGGGCTCAAGAAACGGCTGGACCAAGCAAAGGGAAGATGGGTGGAAGAACTGCCGAGCGTCCTGTGGGCTTACAGAACTACTCCGAGGCGTTCCACTTCGGCTACCCCCTTCTCGCTCGCCTATGGCATGGAAGCAGTCATCCCTTTGGAGATCGGCCTCCCCACTTTGAGGTCCGAACTCTTTGACCGTGGACAGAACGAAACCAATGTGGCCAGGGAGCTAGATTTAGCGGACGAGCGAAGGGAAGCAGCTGCAGTGAGGCTAGCCGTCTACCAGCAGCAGCTAGCCAGGGGCTACAACCAGAACGTCAGAGAGAGGAAGTTCTCTGTAGGAGAACTGGTCCTCAAGAAGGCTCTCCCAGGGGACAAAGATCCGAATCAAGGGAAGCTAGCGCCGAATTGGCATGGTCCGTTTAAAGTCACTTCCATTGCTGGACGGTCGGCTTATCGGCTCGAAGACATGGAAGGACGGCCTCTTCCGAGACCATGGAACGCGTCACACCTCAAGAAATTCTATTTTTAGTTTGTATAGTGCTTCTGGATTTAATAGAACTACGTTCGTTTTGGGGCAAGTTGATGATCAATGGCAATGTGACAGCGACAATGGTGCGAGTATGGAAGACCGTCTAAGGATGGCACTCAGCCACCTAGATGAGTTGCAGAAACGGCCCATATCTAAGGATGGCACTCAGCCACCTAGATGAGTTGCCGAAACGGCCCATATCTAAGGATGGCACTCAGCCACCTAGATGAGTCGCCGAAACGGCCCATATCTAAGGATGGCACTCAGCCACCTAGATGAGTTGCCGAAACGGCCCATATCTAAGGATGGCACTCAGCCACCTAGATGAGTCGCCGAAACGGCCCATATCTAAGGATGGCACTCAGCCACCTAGATGAGTCGCCGAAACGGCCCATATCTAAGGATGGCACTCAGCCACCTAGACGAGTTGCCGAAACGGCCCATATCTAAGGATGGCACTCAGCCACCTAGATGAGTTGCCGAAACGGCCTATATCTAAGGATGGCACTCAGCCACCTAGATGAGTTGCCGAAACGGCCCATGTCTAAGGATGGCACTCAGCCACCTAGATGAGTCGCCGAAACGGACCATGTCTAAGGTTGGCACTCAGCCACCTAGACGAGCTGCCGAAACGGCCCATGTCTAAGGTTGGCACCCAGCCACCTAGACGAGTTGCCGAAACGGACCATGTCTAAGGTTGGCACTCAGCCACCTAGACGAGCTGCCGAAACGGCCCATGTCTAAGGTTGGCACCCAGCCACCTAGACGAGTTGCCGAAACGGCCCATGACTCAGGTTGGCACTCAGTCACCTAGACGAGCAGCCGAACTGGCCATGGCTATGGTTGGCACTCAGCCAACTAGATCAGCCGAAACGGCATCAGTCGATGATGGTACCCAGTCTACCACCGCCTTGACAGGTCCGATACGGTTCTCTGGTCTCGCCGAAATAAAAGAGGCCTCCAAGGGGTCAGAGCGCTCACAGAGAACCCTAATCTAACCGGTCCACTCTAGTCCGAACTCACACCCAGATTCATAACACTCACAGAAAGCGTACAAAGAAAAGCAAATAAAAGCCACACCACACAGGAGACAAATATGAGAAAGGGCCTTTCATTGATAACATTGATACATACACTTGAGCTTACATTGAAATAGTTTGAAACAAAGACTACATTTTATAAGAAGAAAGAGGAAGTCAAGTCGACGGCCCTGCTTCTATGTCTTCGATAACGACCACGGCGGCCTCGGCTTGAGGAGCTTCTTCAACGGGGTCAGGCGTTGGCTCGGAAGGGACTTCGGCCGGAGTGGCAGGGGTCTCGGCCAGGGCTTCATCTAGGGGCTCATCTCCGAGCTCGGGGAGATTCTGATATATCGGATCATCTGCAGGAACCCCCATCTTCTTCAACACGGCCTTGCAGCCGAGTCGGTACAGCTTCGGGCTGAGTGCCGTGATTTGATCAACATAAATTTTCGCAGCTTCCTTAGTCCCCTCCAGGAAGGCGGCATCGACCTCGGCTTTTTTCGATGCAAGGAGTTCCTCCTTCGATGCAAGAAGTTCCTCCTTCGCCTTCCTTTCCAGCTCCAGCTCGGCCTTGAACCCCGCCGACCTCTTTTCCTCTGCCTGGAGCTTCGTTTGCCGCTCGAAGCTCTCTGACCTTGCTTTGCAGAGGTCGCTGGCCATTATATCTGATTGAGCATTGAGCTCTGCAGTCTTGGCCGCCTCCGCTTTCAGCTCCACCTTGGCCGCCTTCAGTTCGGCTTCGGCTCTCTGCTTTTCCTTTGCTAGGCGGGCCAGCCGGTTGTCCTCTTCCGTTATTCTGTCAGCGACTATCTGGAGCCTTTGGACAGCCTGCAGCGGAGCAAACGAAAAAAGCTCAGCACGAAAGCAAGAAATATAAAAAGATAGAAACACCTGTGACCAGGAAAGTCGGGCACTTACAGCGAGGGAGTGTTGTATGGTCCTCATAAGCAGCAGGGGGGAGTCTTCCGACCTGTGCCTCTCCATGTCCTTGGGGAGTGCACAGGCTCGGCTGAGCGCCGCAATGACATCCGGGCTCCCCACCAGTCTGTCCTCAGCATTTAGGGGCCTCCCCTTCCTCAGCTCCATGTCCGGCCTGAACTCGGCCGGCTCGGCACCCGAGGACGTTGCCGCCTGGAGCTCGGAGCGACTCTCCACCAGAGGAACCGCCGGAGTGGGCACCACGTCCGCTGCCCTCTCCCTCGCAGCTTGGGGTGAACGTTGCCGTGATCGCTCCTCCTGATCCAGCCCCTTCCCCTTCGCCTTTTTCCTCGGCCTCTCGCTTTCCGAGTCTGGGGGAGGTCGGGCCTCAACTCTGGCAGGGACGATGGTCCCGAAGGAGGGCGGGGTAGTGCGGGGTGCGGCAGCCTGTCTACCGCCACCGACGACGGCGTCCGCCAGATTCCGCGGCTGAAACGCGGGCCTGCGCCTCTCCATATTGTCGGCTTCGGCCTCGGCTCCGGAAGAATAGTTCTCAACTTCCCTTGTCGGAGAGTCTACCTCGGCTCCGGAGGTATAGTCTTCAATTTCCCTTAGCGGGATGCCCGCGACCACGGCCAACGCTGCGGACGCTCCCGCAACCGAGACGGTCCCGCTGGTTTCTGCTAGATCGGGGGCGAATCTCTCCGGGTTGCCGGATTTCCGTGTATAAGACACGTATCTCGGCTCGTACTTCAGAAGAGAGTAGGCAGCTCTTGTGTGGTGGCCGTGGTAGCAGTACACCTTGTTCAGCCAAGGTGAGTGCCTCCTCCAACCGTTCAGCTGGGCTTCGCGCTTGCGTTGAGAAAGGCCTGCGAAAAAAACAGCCGAGTTAGAATCCGGCAGCAGAAATCAAACATAAGAAAGAAATCGGAAACCCAGGGGGTTAGGTCTTTACTCGGTGGAGTCCCGAGGCGTCGTGGGACTCGGACCCTCCTAGTTGCTTCGGTCTCGGTTTCGCCGAACTCCCAGTTTCCCGAGACAAGCAGGCGGTCATCTCCGGCGTATTTATTGGAGTCCTCCAGCGCCGTGACGAGGGGTTGGCACCTCGCCTTGACGCGAAGATAATAGGTGCCCGCCTCCCTAGACTTGCAGAGGTCATATATATCCTCTATATCATGGACGCCGAGGCTGATGTCTAGAATCCTATTCAGCTCGGCGATGCCCATGATGATCTTATACCCATTGGGCATTAACTGACAGGGGCTGAGGTTCCAGGTCTCCAAACAAGACCTAAGGAGAGGGTGCAAGGGGAATCTGACCCCACCCTCGATCACGGCTATCAAGGGAAACGGCATCCAGCCGTTGCGAAATGAGTAGATGGAGGGGTCGGCTGCCATGATCTGGACATCGTCTGGGATCATGTAGACTCTCCTAAGAGTTGCCAGGCCCGCCTGGGAATCTATCCAATGGGTGAAAATCCCCATCTCTGAATCTAAGGAACCCTAACAACCTCTAGGGGTCTGAACTGTGGAAGGACCTGAGGGACGGAGGAGATCCTAGGAGGGGTTTAGGTCAGAAATACAAAATGGAAGAGAAGAGAATCGAGGCAGAGAGACTCACAGACTCGGGCGAAATCACAACTCAGGCCGTTGATCCCTCACTGGTCCTAGAGGAAGTCCTGGACGAAGCTAGGAGGCGACGGAGGTGGTTCTGGCAGTGAAGGTTCCGGCGAACAGAGGTTCTAGCAGAGCTTCGACAAGGTTCGTTTGCAGAGATGACAAAGGGAGAAGACAGAAGTGAATATAAAGGGGAGGAATGGGCGCCATTCCGGAATTCGAAGCGGGACACGCGTGAGATGTCGCCTCGGCTTGCGTCGCACGCCCCCCTCGAAAAGACAAGAGAGCCTACCAGGCAATAACGCGTGGCGCGGTTGCGATGATGGTTCGCCTTCCCATACTAATCATAGCCCCGCATTTATTGCCCCCTTTATTATCTCTGGCAGACGAAGCAGCGGCGGCGTCTGGCGCCGAATGAGTCAGAACCCTTAAACAAAAGCGGATGGAAGGCGAGCACTATCCGTCTCGGGAGACCGGTTCGGTTCTTAACCCTAGAGGAGGGGATCAGTCCAGCTCTTAACCCTAGTGCCCGAGAGAGCCCTAGAGGTCAAGAACTGAGGGGCTATTGTGTGGGGGCCCATTTCGTGAACCAGTTTCTCTTGGTCTCGGCTAGGGTGTGCTCGGTTAGCTACTGTATGGGGGACCACGTCCCTTGATCTCGGCTACGATCCGATCCATATCGGTCTCGGCACTACGTGCTGGTCTCGGCCAAACAGAATTCAGTTCGGCCGCGCATACCGTTCAGTCTCGGCAACGCAAGCTCGGCAATGCAGTATTGCGCCTGCAGCTAACAGCCACGGCCCTGTCGTGGCAAGGCCCAAGGAAGGGATCTGATGGGACTTCAGCCACCACCAGATCAGGGCAGGATCAGGCCCAATGTGACTGGCATTAAATGCATTGTGGGCTGATCGGACCCACATTAAATGTAGTGTGGGCTGATCGGACCCACATTAAATGCAAAGAGGGCTATGATGGACCTTCATTAATGACTTTGTGGGCTGATGTGACCCAGGTCACATCACCAAGCCCACTGGCACTCACCCCAGACTGTTCCATATATAAGGCACGAGCCAAAGGGAGCAAGGGGTAAGCACTCTCACATAGACACTCAGTCTTTCTTCTTCTTCTTCTCCGATCCATTGCTGACTTAAGCATCGGAGAGCCCTGCGCTGCCCATAGCCAGGGTCCTCTGACCTTTGTCTTTCTCCTCTTTCAGGTTCATACCGTCGCAGCTACCTCCTCCATGCATTGAGTAAGTCCTAAGAGGCATCCTGATCTTGTGAGTATATTATTTCTGCACTTACAAAGACGACGACAATGATGATACATTGTCATTTGTCAAGCTAGTTATAGATGAGAGATAATTTGGAAATCCATTAATTACCTCTTTTTCTATCCAATGTGAAGGAAAATCTTCCCTTCACACAATTTAGGTAAAATCTCTATGATGACCAGTAAATAGCTAAATATAAAAATTCAAAAAAAAAAAATCGAGACTAACTCAACCCGAATTGCCACTCATCCGAGTCAACCTAAATTGACTTGACCCGACCTTGGAGGAGTCAAAATTTTCAAACAAACCCTACCCTGTGTGGTGACAATTGACATAGCAATGAAGGACCCCATTTGAATGATTGTAAACCTCATGTAAGTAACCCGTTTTACGCATACATCAGGGTTACTGCATTTGGATAACTACATCACCTCACCTGCATGTACCCCAAGATTGATTTCTTCCTTCCCAAACAACTACAGCTAACTAAATTTCCCAATAAGCCATCCAAACACAGCACTTTGCTCAACTTACTGTTACCAAATTACACATTCAAATAGTCTAAATCCACGTCAAACACACAGAAAAAATCAGTTCAAACGAAATCGAATTCCAGGAAAGGAAATGGTGGGAGATTAGAGAAACCAAGAAATTTCTATCTTACTACCAGTTGCCAGTGGGATCTGAGCAGTAGTTTCGGTATCGATCGAGAGTGATGGACGGAAGGCAATGTCGGATGCAGAGATCTTCGAGAAGAGATCTCGTAAATCCTGCATAGATTGATTTTTTCTGATCATTGTTGATTTGAAAGAGATTTGAATGAAGATTTGGGTTTCTTTCTTTTACCTTTGATTCTTTGGAGAAGATGAAGATTTTGGGGTTTTGGACTCGAATCTCTGCTTCGCTCCTCCATTTCTTCTTCGTTTGGGATTGGATTCAAATGGGCGGGAATTGGGAGAAAGGGAGAGTATTTATAGGCCACCCTAAGACCCTCCCCGTATTTGTGGGCCCCATTGGATTTTTCTGGGCTTTTTTTGTGGACACTGGGAATCAAGGGTGGAGATGGTTTGGATCAAAAATGTCAAAGAGAGGCCCCATAGATCAAAGGGTGAGAACATGTCCCCCCACCCCAATCCGGGACCCGCTAAACTTACGTAGGACAAATTTAGTGCAATTTTAAAGCACGAACTATGAAGAGCAAACTCGTGCCTTATACGACTCCATCAACTCCCATAAAAGTTTAAAAAAAAAAAAAAATTACAAAGTTCAATTAATCTAGACTATGAAACTTTACAGCCTCTAAACAGAGTGCTAGGAAGTTGGATGGGTTTTTTCTACCCACTAATCTGTGTGTAGCCCTCCCTGGCATTTCCTTCCTTTGATCATGGCTGAGACTCATCAATGTGATCCTTACAAAAAACTATATTATTTTAAGATAAGAAATTGTTCTTTTTGAAATATCTTTTACAAATGTAGGGAAATTCTAAAAAACGCCCCTTTTTTCACCCCTTTTTTTTTTCCCCCTGTCATGGGGCTCATTTCGAGTCAATCTAGCCTTTTCACACGTACACACTACCCACCCATGAATAGTCATAAGTTCAAGTTTAACACTCGTCAATCTTTTCCTCACTGTTAGATTGAAATCATGATAAAACGATGTCTCTAAACCATTAAATTTGAGAGTCATGGATCAAAAGGTTTGGATGATCTTATGGATTTAAGATTTTTGCATATAGGTAGGCATTACATATAGCTTTTCATCCAATAAACTTTCATGATCATCATGCACCTTATTGAGCTCAACTAGGATGGGCGTTTTCTCATAAAAAAACGCTCGGGCGCTGTTTAGACCCCCGCCCCCCAAATGTATCCATATATATCTACTCGGAATTTAGATTGATGTTGGTATCAATTGATGAGGCTAATCTTCTGCTTGACCATAATTAATTGTAAGATCTATACTAGTAATAAGCATTAAGGGCCAATTTGTTTAGAATAATACATAGGAATTTATGGTCAAATGAGTTATACTGAGAAATTATGAAGGATATAATTTAGCGATGTCAAATGAGATCTTTATTAGGATTTGAGTTATGAGTAGTAGCTGGGTATTTATTTCCTATATCCCTTTGATTTGATTTCATTAAGTGGGAAGTTATCTGACGGCCAAATATTTTATATTCACCTTTGAGTCTCATTTCTAATCAATTATAGAAATACAAAGGCTTAGAAATCCTATTAATGCAAAGGCAAAGGCTTAGAAATCAATTAAAATATTTCCTATAAGTCTTATTTCAATTATTTCTAATGAAATCAATTAAAATATTTCTTTGAGTCTTATTTCTAATCAATTTCGATAGAGAAGGAGGCCTTGAGCAAGCCATTTTCAATAAATATGTGTGTTTAATTGATTTTACACCATTAAGTATTCTCTAACTTGATGGATTTAATTAGCTTTAAATTTATCTATTCTATTTTATTTTTTTATTGTAATTATATTTTAAAAATTATTATTTTACTCCCTTATGGGTATTTTAATCCTGCATGTTAATTACAAGGTTCCAATCTAGAGAATTTTCCATGGATATCACATAGACATGCCTTTTGTTTTTAAGTTCAAAATACTCAATAGACAAAGGGCATGTTTCTTATTTCACAAAATATATATATATATATATTATTTTATCATTTTCTGATTTTACTAAATTAATGGCAATAAAATCTTATTCACAAACACTTTATAAAACTGATAATGTTTTAAAATGTTACTCCCATTACTGCTACTATGGCTATTTCTACTTTTTTTTCATTTTGGTCACATATACATGCTCATGATCTAGGGATCATGAGTGGTCAAAGTCAAGCTAGTTTGATAGGGGATAGTGGAGTTTAAACTATTCAATAAGTGCATGTCATCATGATTTATCACTTGAGAAACAGGGTCCAACGTGATTCCATAATTTAGACGGTTGGTCCCAATGTTTTTTGCATCAATAACATGGCCCACAATAATAATATATAAAGAAAAGTCAGTGTGTGTTAGCATTGGTTTGTCCCATCTTTCATGATTTTAGTTTTGTCTCAAGAAAGTTGAATGGGCGGTTTGTCATTTAGCTAAAATAGATCTTATAGTTTTTCTGATGAAATAGTGTGGACTGATGATTGCTCAAGTTGGCTTTTTGAGTTGGTTTATCATCATTTTTTTATTTTTTTTTGGTTTTTTGTTTTTAAGTAAGGGCTAACTAATCATTAAAAGGATACCTTAATAATAAACAGTTAAAAGGCCAGTGAAAACCACCTTTCACCTCCAGCCAAGGACCCTTTTTTAGTGTAGAGCAGGAATCAAGAAGTGTGTGTTTTTTATTTTTCTTTTTTTTATCCAATAGATGTATGCATTTTATGTTTTTGTTTAGAGGACTTTACCGAAAAAAAATTCTCTTAAATTCGGTGGAGACCAAAAGGGTCCTCAAAAGTTTTTATGCACTGGACTAGTACGGGGCCCTTTATTATTATTATTGTTATTGTCTGTCGGAAAGCGATATCTCCATTCACTTACATACATAAACGAGAATATCTCCATTCTCCTCTTCCTCCTTCTACCAACTCCTTCCTCTAGTTCCCTCACGGTTTTGTTTTTAGTATGCCTCAACCCACCAAAAGGCCTCATACAAAATAAGGGTTTAAGGTCTATATATAATCTCATTCACTTTTCCTTTTTATAACTGATGTGGGACTTTGGGGCGTCACAATCCACCCCCCTTAGAGCTGCATGTCCTAGTACAATAGGCTGCCGACCCTCTTAGTCCACCGATATAGAAATCCACCCACTTGCACCACGGCAGGGACCCACACTCGAACTAGTCGAGAGTCAGCTCTGATACCATTTGTAACGCCCCATCCTACACGGATGCATGATATTGTTCGCTTTAGCCCACAGGCCTCACCGTTTTGTTTCTGGTGGGCCTCCCACTAAAAGAATTTATGAAAGGTAGGGGTGTAAGTTCTACATATAATCTCATTCACTTTTCCTCTCCTCACCCTCCCCAACTCAAACAAAAACTATCGAAGGAACAACTCCCTCTCTCGTAACGACCCTTTCTCTTGTAAACTCAAATCGATCACCTTAAACAAGTTATTCATCATCACTCAACCTCTTGTTGTGCCTCTCCCTTCTCGTTCATGATAGGTGACAACCTCTCCCTCTCTCTCTCTCTCATCTCCAAACCCAGCCCCATTTCCTGTTTTGGCACCTCTCTCTCTCTCTCATCCAAAGCTAGCCCAATTTTCTTTTCTTTTCTCGGAAAAGGATTTCCGTAGAATTTAGAAATTCATGTTTGGTGCAATTTTTTTCCCTCGTTGAATTGGTGCTAATGTTGTTTGGAGAAGCTGCGGATTCTTTATAGAATATCAAATTTTCTTATTTGGTGAAATAATTTTTTGAAGAAAAATAACATAACATGTATATTATATATTTGACATCAAATAATAATTTATTTAAATAAAAAAAATGAAAGAATTGTAGGATTTTGTGTTGAAATGGACAAGAGTGAGGAAAATAGGGAGAAGTTTTCCGAGAAAATCCATCCCCCCCCCCCTAAGAAACTCATTTCCACCATTATTAAGGAAAGTACTGATAGTGCATGAAATCGTTTCCGTGGAATTATTCCGCACCAAACGCTTGAAAAATGAATTTTCTGCAGAAAACTGTCAACTTTTTTGCAAAAAAGTGTTACACAAACATGCCCTTAAGAGATTGAATTGGCTTCTCTTTTAAGATCCTCCTTACAAATGCTTCAAGAGCTCTATTTGCTTTTTTTTTTATCTTTTTGGGTGGAGCTCTATTTGCTATTTTACCAAAAAAAGAAAAAGAAAAAAAGAGCTCTATGTACTGAAGGTTGCTTTTGTAATCTTGTTCTTCAACTTGACCCTACTCAACTCAGTTTCATCATATAATAATGCATGTGTTTGTACTTGTAAATACCCAAAGTCTTGATAATTTTTGCTCCTCTACTGGTAGAACCATGTATGAGAAATCGAATAGTTTGTATCTATTTAAATGCAAGAAACTTTATTTACACATCATCACAGTTAAATATCCAGCAAGACGGAGATATTTTTACTCAACACACTGTAATGGTTGGGGATATCCCCGCTTAACACACTATAATGAATGGCGATATCGCCACTCAATGTAAAAGTGAAGAGAGAGAAGTGGCGAAAGGGCCTATATGGTCTATAGTAGAATTTGAGGACCTTTTGGTCTACACCGAGTCCAAAGAGATTTTTTCAGTAAAATCCTCTTTTGTCTTTTTAAGAGGTTTAATGTTAATTTCTATATGGGCCATATGACTCCGTGAGAACTTTTTATTGGGTGTGTACGTGTGCGTGCATGTGTATGTGTGTGTGAAAATGCTGAAAATGCTCTTATTAGACACTATTATAAGAGTAAGGTGAGACCCATTGGATCTATATCTAAGAGCAACAGCCTAAATAGGAGAGGAACCAATAATTTTTAATTTGGGGGGGGGGGGGGGGGGGGGGGGTGTAAAAGCATTAAATAAAACTAAAAAATTCAAATATAAAATATACAAGAAAAATACATATTGAAGTTGTGCTCAATGTTCTTTCAATGAGATGGTATCTATTTTGACATTGAGATAATTATGATTTAAGTAGAATTTTATTTAATCATAGACGGTTTGTGACAATATTTTGGAGTAATCTAAACTTAAAACTCTGGGCACACATAGAGGATTTATATAATGGACATTAAGAGTTTCTTATCATTTAATTCAAATGTACTAAATCCAAAGAGTCCAAAGGCTTTGGTTCATGATAAATTCAGTAAGTTTCTTAGTAAAGTGCTCACTAGTATTGATATGTCACAAATCTTCATTCCATTGAGATTTTAGGCCTTTATCAAATCAGATTAATCACATGTAAAATATGTAAAGATTATGAATAATCCATGTTTTTATAGTCAATCTAATGGTGGCTTGAGTGGTATTTGACAAGGATCGGAAAAAAAATGGGACAATTTGCTCTGAGCCATTTAAATTTCTATAAGTATGCCCCACTTAAAAGCCTCACAAATTTCTAGTGAGGTCCACTCTAATAGATCTGGATAGGAGAAAAGTTCAATGTGAGATATTTAAAAAAATTAGAATACCTAACTCGATAAATCAACTGATACATATAAATAAGTGGGAGGCAAATTCAGAATCTAAGCCAATAAAAAACATTTTTCTACTATCATCCATCACCTTAGAAATTTGCGTAATAGGACTTATTCCTACCATGAGATAATCATGTCTTTATGGACTCATACTTGAAAAAAGAGTTGAATGAGGGAGAGGATCGTAGAATTCAGATTTGTTAAACTCTAATTCATGAAGTTCGATGGCCAGCAAGCAAATCCATCGTCTCTTCCTTTCTCTCTGATTATTTCATTCATACTTTTTTCCATCTTTTTTCTTATCTTCATTTACTTTCCTTTCTTATATCCCCCCTTTTTTTCCTCAAAATTAGCTAACCCGTTTACGACGATTTCGTCAATCAATCTCACTCTCCTTATTTCATGCTTTCTTCCTTTCTCTCTCAATCCTTACTTCTTTTTTTTTTTTTTTTTATGTTTCTTTCTTTCATTTACTATAATTTTGCCAACAATTTTTCGTACGTAAATTATTAATGAATCATTAATTATAGAATGACCTTGAATGAGGTTCCAAAGTTGGAAATTAATGGATGGACAAACTATGAAGGGGCCATTATTACATAACATGTAGGGACTTTCATGGATTTTAGGGGGGGCGGGGGGGGGGCAACGGTAAAAATGGGTTTAAATCTCCATTTATATAAAGTTTTTTTTTTTTTTAATTTATGAGGGCCATGGCCCCAGCAAGCCCCCCTATGTCTACCTCATAAGCCTAAATATGAGGGTCCTCCTATTTTTATATTAGTGTGAGAGTTACTTTCATAGTCTAAATATGAGGGTCTCCCTATTTTTATAGTAGTATGAGAGTTACTTTCATAAAAGCATTTACTATATATATATATATATATATATATATATATATATATATATGAATGCTCCCGTACAAGATTTTCTTACCGTCTTACGGTATAAGCTAGTGGGGCCACCTACTGGTTCATCCGAGTGGATCATCCAAACCCACTTCTTGTATATACATAGTTTTCACTAGATTTTGATAGATCTGAATGGAGTTAACCGTTGGATTGAGGTTCAGTTTTTATTATTTTATATAAAGTTGTTAAACTTGTAAACCATGGAATGAGTTAGAGGTATTAGCTAGCTTGGATCATTGGATCCCCTTTTCTACAATTTGTAGGATTCTAAATAGATGCTTGTACCGTAATACAGAAGAAGAAGCTTTTACGATAGCATTACGCATTTATCACTGCTTTCAAAACCTTTGATCGAGTCGCAAATCTTACATAGCACTCACTGGATGCATAGAATACAAACTCTGCACAATTCTGTGGGTAGATGCATAGAACACAAACTCTGCCCAATTCTGTGGTCCACCCACCAATTTGGTACATGGCACCTTTTGACAATTTGGTGCAAAGGACCAGATGTATCCGACATGTTATCAATTGAGCAGATCAGTACAATGTGCCCACCAATCAGGAAACAAAACTCTGGATCTCAAACTTTTTCTCTTTTTTTTGTTTTTTGTGTGTGTGTATGTGAACCTCAGGCTACAATGTTAATAGATAATTGTCCTAAAACCCAATTGGCTTAGGATCAACTCCATCAATTGAAGGTGGGGTATAATCTGGTTTTCCAAGTAGGCCCCGCTTGTGGGCAATCTCCTGTTTTAGGCGGCTTGATTTTTGTTGCCTTTTGGGTTTCCAGTGTGGCTTGTGGGCTGCTATATTTAATCCATAAGTTGGTAATTTTCTTTCTAGTTTGCCCTTTTAATTCTCCTCATTGGTGTTTGTCATGTGTTCGGCATAGTTGGTCACCTTACACCTTGTGGAAGGATTGTTGAAAGATGGAGAGCTCCTCGGCCGAATTCATCCTTAATAAGAGCAATCAAACGGCTCTCCTATTTTAATATGAGATGTTTTCGTATTTATTGATTTGGTTATGAAGAAATTGGGATCTCTTTTTGAAAAGTTTAACCAAACAAACCCTTAGCCCTTTATCTTTTATTTTATTTTCTTCTTACTTTGAAAGTCTAATCTTTCCATTGTTACATTCAATGTTTTAATAAATTATATTATAAAATGTGTTGTTTAGTTAAAAAATTTTTTTGAAATCAAGTCTTAATGTCGCAAGAAAGGGGATGAACTAACCTCGAAATACTTCAATGTGCCCTGCCAAATCAAGTCCCGATGTCGCAAGAAAGGGGTTGCAAGGGCAATTTGGTCTGAAAAGAATCAGAGTATGCTTAATAAGATGCTTTTGAGCATTACATGTATTTAAGGATGTTTTTTGGAGGTATAGTGATATTTGATGATGCTTTTGGTAAAAACTCATTTCTTTTATTTTGAACGACTCCTTTTATCTTTTAATTATAATATGCAGAAACAAATTTTTTATTGTAAACGACCACCATTACTTGCTCGTGCTTAGCACATGTACCATTTTTTTTCTTCTCTTTTTCTAGAGTGGACTGGTGGACGACGAGTGTTAGTGTCAACTTGAGGACTAGGGCTCGCTATAAGTGCTTTGCCACTAAACTATCAATCGATTCGCAACACAAGTACATTTTCTAGTTTTGATATGTAATGCGATTTTTTTATTGATTAATAGATAAACTTCCTACTTTTAAAAAAACATCTAATGCTAATTTTTAAGCCTGTCACCTGTATTTATATCCACAGTTTAAGTTCCAAGAACTGTCATGATTTTTATTTTTCTTCTCTCTTTTTTTAAACAAAGAAGTGCATGTCATGATTTTAAGGGAGTCCCATTTTGCATGAAGGTAAAATGACCTTCGTCTTAGATGACTAAAAATCCATAAACAAAACTTATATAGAGGGAATTGCAATTATTATATACTAATGCGGTGGGTTTTGGACCTTATTTTGGCCATAACTTCTAATTTTCACTAAAAGGTATCCATTCTCAACACATAATGCTTCATGTTCTCACTCCACTTCTCATTTCATGCACTCCCCCCACTTCCACTTTCGACAATTTTGCAACAACTTCATTTCTACCCCAAATCTCATATTCACTTTCTTTGCATATGCTCGTTTTTGCTTTTTTATCCCACTAATCTTATCCCCTTTATACTCCACCTTAGATTGCCAAAAAAAAGTGTAGTCATAATTTCCTCTTCTTTTATTCTCTTCCTAAAATGTTGTGCTCTATCTGTAACAATCTGTTGTCACTGTTTCAGCTCACAGAGATTTAACCCATCATTCCTATGGTAAAAGAGCAAGATCAATTTGACTAAGAAAATATATTTCCAAAGTCTATATTTTGAATATCTTTGTTTTTTTTTTTTCCTCTCTCTCCTATCCCATTTTTTTATAACATCCAAACAGTGTTGTTCTTAAAGATTTATCAATTAAGACATTTTGATGATTTTCATTTCGAAGTTATTCGTCGCTTACATCTCTATAAATTTATTAATGTTTAATTGTTTAATGTATGGGCATTTGAACTTATGAATGTTCAATTTACAATGTGGATTGTTTAATATTTCAATGTATGATTGCTTAATTTACATTGTATGGATTTACATGTGCTTAAGACGGGTTGTTGTGCTAGTTTGAAATTCCAGCCCTAGTGCGATCCAGCAAGATTTCTAAGTTGAAACCTGGAATTAAAAACCCTATGGGTCTATAGGCATGGAGAAGATAAATTTGTTTTCTTTTTCTATATCAAAATAAAGGAAGCACATATCAGGACAGGAAGGTTTTCATTTCCTCTCACCCTGCTATAATTGCATTTGGCATTCATCAATGTGAGCCCTCTGCTCAGTTGCAAAATGTAAATTGAAATTCCCTTAACCAAATTAGCTTACTTTCTGGTGGGCCCCACAATTCTTACAGTGGGCTGCATTCGAAAGCTCAATGATCATGCCATACCATACATGGTCAATGTGAAAGACAAGAAACTGAATTCAGCCTATACATAATATTAGGGTTCAATTGAACCACTACATCTTTTCCAATCTAATCTACACCAAACATTTATTGCTGTGGGACTCACTTCAAACTTCATCAACATTGTTTGTTCCTCCGAACATGATGCATGATGAGCAGCTGACACCAATGATGGATGGAGTCGGCCCACAATCTTTGGGGAGTCCGGATCACCTATGGCATTTGTTATATTTTACCGTGAGTGGACTAATAATACTCCTCCACATCATTAAAAAATTTTGGTGATTTTGAAATTAAAAAATTTAAATTAGATGAAAGAAAACCAATTAAATTTTTGGATGGCGTAACGGACGATTATTGGTCCACTGCGACAGGTGATCCGACTCCATCTTTGGATACTTTTTTCTTTTTTTTTTTTAACCACTATGGGGTTGCCACTTGCCACCCACAATGAATCAAATAGGTAGGGGAAATATGTTACCACCATTATAGAGATCAGCATCCTTTTTCCGACATGATTTTAATTTTTAACAATTGGGTGGCCCCACCAAAATGATACATATACATTATTGAAATAGTTGTCTAAATAAGCTTCTTCTTTTTTTCAAACAACCCCCATTTTTTATTTTTTTTTGAAATAGTAGTCCTTCTAATGTTTAGAGATTTGGAAATGATAGGGAGATATATGCAAAAACAAAAAAGATAGTCCTTCAAGTCAAGTCAAGATGTACAACTACAAATGTAGAAACATGATTGTAGACCAGGCAGTGACTTCCACTAAATTATTCTTCTAACCCTTAAGTTTACAAAAATTACATAACCCTTCATCTTCCTTTCCTAGCCAGATAGATAGATAGATAGATGGATGGATGGATAGAGAGAGAGAGAGAGAGAGTGCTTACTCACTGCAAATTCGTTTCAAGGAGATGGGTCTTTTCAAGAATATGGGTGTCTTCAACTTTCATTTCTGGATGACCTGCGACATACTCGATGAGCTGTGCTCCGGTTTTCTCGCCGGGGCAGTCAGCTTCCGGAGGAGAGATCCGGCCAAAGACGACGACGGCAGCAAAGAAAAGGCCGGTGGAGACGACAAGAGGCCAGAAATAGGAGAAGATGGTGACAACGCTTGAAGAGTAGGTGACTATCAAAGCAACCAGAATGGAAAAAAGGCTCAGAAAGATGAAGTGGAACCTGAACTGCAGGAGCTTTTCTGGGACGTCCATGGCGAAAAGGAGGGTGAAATCGAGATGGGTTTTGAAGGAAGGATTCTGGTTTTAGAGTGAAGGGGAGGTGGGTTTTGAAGGAATCTGGTTTTGGAGAGGAAAAAGTGGTAGAAATCGAGATGGGTTTTGAAAGATGCTGGTTTTAGATACAGGAAAAGCAAAGAGGGTAGAAATTGAGATGGGTCTCTTGGTTATTGTAGTATTTTGGCATTTTCTTCTTTTGAGGATATGATCGTTCTACTGTTTCAAGATGCTCTCCAACATTTGAAATAGGGCATGGGGCCATACTTTGTGAGGTCTCTCATCAATGGACGGTGATAAGTTCAAAAGCCATAGATGATTTTTTTATTTTATTTTTTAAATGAATGGTTAAGATAGAAGTTTCATCTTTTATTTGGTGATCATCTATTTCATCTTAGAATGTTTGAAATATTTTGATCATATGGTCCCTTATTTTAGGGCGTATTTGTTCGTATTAGAATGCATAGGAATTAAATACATAAGGTAGTTAAAAAACGAAGATCAGGAAAGAACATCAAATACCATTATATATGTGTGTGTGGAAGAGAATGATTCCAATTGAAAAATAAGCTTCAAATCAATCCCATTTGATATCCGACGCCAATTGATTTCGACCCTCCTTAAATAAGTGGCTCACAAAATTCCTCCACACGTCTCCAACCTCCCCACATTAATTATGATTTAATTATAATTAAGTTGATTGATATAAATTGTAGGTTAATAGATACAAAATGGATTGATGTTAATTTCATTACTCCTTGAAGTAAATCTTCCTTTCTCTATCTATCTATTTTAGCGTTCCCCTTGCTGCCGCACTCACTCTAACACCTTCAAAAACTGCGATTAGGTTTTGATTATTCTATTCTTCTTTGCATGTTCTTTGGGTTTCAAGTGTTTGGATTTTATTCCAATCTTTTTCTTTAATGGTAATTGTATTAAGAGATAATAGGTGCTTGGAATTTATAATAATTTTTTTCTTTAATGCTCATTGTATTAAGAGATAATAGGAAAAATACATGAGCTCAGAGAGATCCCAGATGTGGAACTTGAAATTGGATTTGAGAGCCAAAGACTAAATCTACCAGTATAGTAAAAAGGAGAAAGAGAGTAAATCAGCTTGAAAGACTTTACTTGAGTTTGTCGGCATGTTTGGAAAAAGAAGAAGGGGCTCTAAGGTTGAGGTCCTTGGAATTTCTTTTAATTTTCCTCAAATCATCTGTATGGAGCTCTTGCACGTAAGTCTTGATTCTCCATGGAGAGAGGCTTTGGAGCCCTTGAACTTTGCATCATTTCTGGCACTCCATGAGCAGTGGGTGACGTTGAGGAAAACCCTATTTTGGTTGTTTGTGAATCTTGATTCTCCATAGAGAGGCTTTGGAGCCCTTGAACATTTAGGGGTGTTCATGGGCAAGGTCGGGCCGGGCTAAAGCATATCCAGGCCCGACATGCCCGACATGAGCCGTAAAAATTGGATCCGAGCCCACCTATTTAATCAATCAGGACGGGACAAACCGATCTTTTTTTTTATCACCTTTGTGGGTATTTGGTCAATTGTTGGGACTGATTAAATTAAATCACATTCATTCCTTATAGGGGTCACGCCGGGTTGGGCTTTGGTTATTTTATCACTTAATTCCACCCCGACCTAATTATTAAACAGGCTATAATTACATATCCAGGCCCCGCAAATGAGCACCCCTATGAACATTGCATCATTTCTCGCATTCCATAAGCAACAAGGTGACATTGAGGAAAGATCTAATGGAATCCTATTTTGACTTATTGTGATAAAATTCTAAAAAAAAAAAAAATTGTTTGGATTTTTCTCATTTTATTTCTTTTCCATGTATAGACCTCGGTCCCCCTTTCTCTCAGCATTTTTGTTCTCTTTCTCATATTAGTTTGCCAACAAATAGTGCATATAGAGGTAGTGTGATGAGAAAGAAAATACAATTTGTGAGATCTACCTTCTCCAGGTTAGTAACATTGGGAAATGATGTTTGGGTTTTGCTCTGATTTGAATGTTATTGGTGTATTTCTAATTTTTATGAGATTGAAAGTTGGGTGATTGGACTTTCATTTTGAATGTGGTTTGATTATTTTATTATAGTGAAACTTGGGACTTGAATCCAAGTTTTTTATATTTATGATCCATATGATGTTAAGTTTGAATCTATTTTTCTTCCTCTATAGTTTTTGTCTTTCTTGACAGGCCACAAATCTTTGGTATTGTGAATCCTTCAGACTTTGCCCATGAATCATTTGCATGCTGGTCGAATGGAAATTATATTTTTAAATATGCCGCTTCTCTTCCCACACCATAAAAAATATACCTACTACTATGGATCAGACTGGTTCATCTTATCATTGATTTTAGTTGTATCCAATGTAAAAGGGTGCATAAATTTGAAACCATTTATCACTACAAAAAAGAGATTTTTAGTGGCAGAAAGAATTTCCTTTAGCGGCGGTCTTTTTCCGCTGCTAAAAGTATTTTTTTGACCGAATAATACATTATTCACCACTAATAACATTTTTATCTTAGATGGTTGGAATGTAGCTGCAAACGACACTTTTAGTGGAGATAAAAGACCGCCGCTAAAAGTCTCTTTTTGTAGTATATATATTTACTTAACTGAAAAAAATCAATATATTTTTTGTTTTTGATCTGCGAAATATATGATATTTATCCTATTATCTATTAACATTAGTACAAATCTGACTTTATGAATTGATTTAATTATCTATATATATATTTATTTATTTTATCAATTTGCAGTAAGAAAGTTTTTTTTTTCCTTAGTTTTTCTAACAGTAATAATTCTGCTGAAACTTGACTTAGGTCAGGGTCTAAAAACCCATCCTCTCTCCAAACCTGGCCAACTAACTACCAAACCTGTCCATAATAAAAAAAAATCATAATTTAAAATTATTATAAAATTTAATTTTTGTTAGTTGACCCATATTTGATTCTCCTTAATTGATTGGGTGGTTACTAAATGCTTTTAAATAGCTAAGCATTTTATTCTCATTTAATTGATTTTAGTCTCTGAATTGTTTTTAACCTTCATTGATTGTTTTGACTATCCCTTTGGGTTTTGTTAACTGCTCCATTTATCTCTTTAACTCCTCCTTTGACTCCACTATTTTTTTCTCTTAATAACTCTGCACCTCATTGACCTCCATTACCATTAATTGTTGTTTATAAGTTCCTAGTTCTCTCTCTCTCTCTTTGCCCATGAAATTTTTTGGTTTCTTAGGGAACAAAGATTTTATAGCAGAAGATCTACTTATCACCCAATTCCAAAGCTTTCCCATCTTAGAAATCTGCTTACAATTGTTTAGATTTACTATGTGTACACTGGGTGTCACGCTCCCAATTTGGGATCCCGAAAACCACGTGGTAATCTCAAATTTGGCAGCGGACATCTAGGATATTAGCACGCAATGAGGTCCAATTTAAGACTTTTCAAACGTATAATAAGGAGCATTTAAGAGGAAACAAATAAAATCAACAGAAGCAGTATAATCTAATCTATCAAATGGTATCAACACACATAAAGCAAAAGATAGGGTGCAAGTCATGCTACATGTTCCAAATGAATATAAAGTGGTTTATTGCAAATCCCAAAATCAACACGACATCAACTATCCAATTGGTATCGTGCTTCATCATCCGGCTAATCTTCTAGGTAGCTATTGCCCCATTCAAAGTCTCTGGCAACTAGCATCTCATAGAACGCCCCACCCTTTGGGGCAATGGGGTCTGTAACACTACCTATAGCACTAAGGTTATGCAAAGATCGGATCTAGAAGGACCTGGCAGTACAATATACAAATAACATAGTATGACGCATTGAAAGGAGTAAAGACAATGATAATGGTCAATAGAGTAACAATGTAATTAAATGCTTGGCAGATCGTGCAATAATTATAACATGTCCATCATGAATCAATATAAAAATGATAAGTTATAAACCATCCATCTAACAATATGGCACATAATGAGTTGGGGCAGGGATGCACGGGATGATAGCTCGGCTAAAACAAAGTTACTGAAGTCAGTCGGCCAACGCTTTATACCGTGCAAAGTGTCAAAGTGATAGTACCCAGTGGCGTATGTCCACCTAAAAGAAACTCATATTGATGGCAAAGTAAAGATAGCTCTTACCAAGAGGGATCGGTCCAAGGCTAAGCTCTTTAACCGAGTGAATGTTCAAGCCGACTTAAAGAATGATACGAAAATGGTCAATGTCTGGCTAGGCTTTGCATGCGTGAATAATATTTTACAATCCAACCAAAGCCAGTATCAAAGTCCTGTCCATACCATCAAACCATTCAGACAATCCATTCAAAACATGCCATCCAAGTCCATAATATACCATCTATCAAGGTACCTAATCCATACAAACAAACCATCTACTCCATGATTCAAAGGTCATCCCAAATACAAGGCCCTCGAATAACCCATCTAACCATAGACACGGTTATATATCCACCAAACACATCCAAGGTCTCCTCTAGGTAAACCTTAGGCCATGGTCCCCAATTTAAATCATTATCCATTTGCAATTAAAACTGAAATAACAGAGAATAAGAGAAAAGAGCTTATAAGAATCATCTCATCAATATCAATCAATAAACGGAGATACAAGTAGTCAATCATAGGTCAACGATGCTCCTTCAGGTGTGGGGTCACACTTTACTAACACGGTGGTTAAACAAAGCTTCAAATGCCTAATGGTGATAACTTTGTGCTTTGAAGGTGTTTGACATCCAAGACATTCCTTAACTATCATGTCGGTTCCATTACAAACCCTCCATCACCTACTTTAAGTAACTACATGGATCAAGGTTAAGTTCCACCATTTACTCATGTTTAGTCCACCAATTACACTTTATTAGAAAGGTTTATAGGGGCCCCAAAATAGATTAAATGGCCAAAGAATGTGAATTCAAAACATGCAGAATAGGGGTCTTACGGTCGACCTTGGGACACTTATGGTCGACCGTTGATACTCCATGGCTGTTTCACGGTTAGCCGTAGTGTAAATTCCTCTCAGTCAAGCTCTCGATAAAGCTAACCGCATGTGTTTGCGGTTGGCTCACAATCAACCGTAGAAAGGATTATGATTAACCATGAGTCGACCGTAGCATAAAAATGCCTGAAAGACACTTATTGTCTTTGTAACTATAAGGTGACTGCAATTGACCTCCTAGGATCCCACAGTCGACTGTGGAGTCTCAAAAACTCAACTCTACAGTTTAAAATCCATTTCCATTCATTCCAATTCCATCCAAATCATGATAAAGATACATTCTCCATCACATATCACACCATAATCCACCATCAATTCATCTAGAAGGGGTTTCCAAGCATCAAATGATCTAAAACATGTAAATGAGCTTAGAAATGGGGCATTCTACATCATCCATCACATTAATTAAAATCAAGACACTTGAATTAAATAGCAATCAACGTGTATGCTATCTTAGGTGTATATTGCACTTGCCTTGGCTTCCAATATAGGATTTCCAATCCTCTAACTCAAGATCCAACCCTTTAAGCCTCCAAAACCCAAGAACTCCTCTAGATCTTCTATCATAACAAGATCAACACCTCCTACAACCCATTTTCAAGGAGAACCGTGCATAAGAAAGGATAAATCATTAAGAAAACCCTAGGAAGCTATGTACATGGAGGTAGATCTTAAAATTCACATTGATCTAAAGGAGATAAGGAGATTTATCAAGGGAAATCATAATCATTAGTAAGAGAAGGCTGAAACTCTTGAGAATTCTCTAAATTTGATGAAGGAAGCCCTTGATCTTGCAAGGTAAAAAAAAAAAAAACCTTACTTGTAGAGGAAGAAAGAGTGTGAGAGAGAGATGGGAGGAAAATGGGAAAATTGAAATGAGATAGGGAGAGAGAAGACAGAGGAAAGTGTCATTAGATGAAAGGGTAGGTTGGTTATATAGTTTTGTAATTTGGTGTGAAATGACTAAAATGCCCTCCCTTAAGTGATAGTTAATAAAAAAAACTAAAATTGCAGTTTTGGCATTTCCCAAGGAATTGCACAATTCTCCAAAAACACTAAATCACATCTAAGGGCCTCTCTAACTACTTGTTATAATTACACAAACCCCCTAAGCACTTTCTAAACTCCAATTAGACCCCTAAACTCCACAATTAAGCCCAAAACTTAGGAATTAAGCTGAAATTACCCTTCTAACCCCACTAATCTCCTATATATTAGCATAAACAAGCATAATTAAGGCAAGTAAAGGGGTGGGACCTCACACTGATTGATTTTTTTCAACAAAAGTACAGACTATATGTTGGCCATATTTGTGGATCTTCATCGTTGCTTCTTCAATTTTGGCTTCTCTAACAGTTACGCATACTTAGATTTCCAAGAGATTCAATATTTAGCAAAAATATGGGCCTTATAAGTCTATTTTATTTAGAAAAACTACTCTGATTTGAGATTTTAATTTTAATTGTCTTTAATTAGTTTTGAAATAGCAACAGTTGAGGTTGAAATGAGTGTTTAGACCAATCCAAACTTGACCCGAAAGGAAATTTGAAATTTCTATGACTTATGCGTGACCCATGAATTAAAAAAAAGCCCATGTAGTGGATGGGAATGGTATGCATTGCCTATCCAATGCTACTAGTGTAGGGGAGCGAACCGCCGAGCACCGCCCGGATCGTAGCCCGTGGGCGTACCGATGGCGTGGCGCCCGACCCCTCCAGGGTAGCCCCTACCCCGCCCGGATCATAGTCCGTGGGCGTAACCGGTGGGGCCTACTAGGGCCAATTGTTTATCTGTACCCCCCCTTGGGGGGGAGGCATCCCCAGGAGTCGAACCCGAGACCTCTCACTTTAAGAGATAATCTGGGAGACTCCTGGTACCACTGAGCCAAGGTTACGCCCACGGGCTATGATCCGGGCGGGGTAGGGGCTACCCTGGAGGGATCGGGCCCCACGCCACCGGTATGCCCACGGGCTACGATCCGGGCGGTGCTCTGCGGTTCGCTCCCCTACAACTATAATTTTGCATTGCGGAATTTACTAAGTAATAAATAAGTTAAAAGGAAAGTGGGGGTGGGGCAAGTCAACCAAACCCAACTTAGTTTAGAGCCTAGAAATTATTACCTACCCGAGCTACCTCAGACCCCACGCCAACTCTCTACCAAAATTGCCCCCAACTTGAAAATATTGTATTTTAGATTTATTATAAAACTTTCCCACTCTATATATATATAATATCATATTTTTTTAAGTTCATTTAGATTTTGAACTATTTGTAAACTTCTTTATATTATGAATTGCACGGGTGTGTTTTTCTAGTTATAACATTTTAAAGTTGACGGTTTTGGACTCAATTTTGAATGGGTTCCTTTCAATTTTGACTTTTTTTAAAATTTATTTATTGAGCCTTGGTAAAAAGCTAAAAACCCTTTTCAACCTTATATCGACCCTAAAACCTTGGGCTGTCCTAATGAGGGTTTTTGGTTCAATTTTGACTGGATTCCTTTCAATTTTGACTTTTTTTACTTAGCATCGGTAAAAGGCTAAAAATGTGTTGTGAGATATGAACACACAACCTCTTACCTTTTTAAACAACTAAACTAACCACTATATCTAATATCATACAATACTTAAATGTAATTGTCTAACAACAAAATATTAAGATTAATTAGATGAAGTAGGGGCCGTAGCCACGTGGGTCATGCCCGTGCGTATCACAGGTTAATGTGCCAGTTTACTTTTAAAGAAATAGAATCGAAAGAAGATACTACTTGATACTCATTCTTTGAAATTTTACGTTTCATCTTTATTTTTAACTACTACATGTATTTAATCTCTATGCATTTTAATGCAAACAGACACGGCCAAATTAGAATTGGAAAATATACACAAATGAAAGCCTATGAAAAGAAACCTCCCTTGCTTTGAAACCCTATAGAAAAGAAACCTCCCATGCATTGAAACCTCAGGAAGGAAACAGAACTCAGAGAGTTGTATATCTCTCCTAAGTAAAGAAACTAAAAAAAAAAAAAATTTGTGATGAATTTTGGTATTTTTTACTTCATAGATTTGATTTCTAGATTGTGTTAATCAAATTTAAAACCATGTAGAAGTTCATTCCGAGAATTGGAAAAGGTTTACACAAAAATCGCTTTTGTAAATGAATAGATTCTAAAGCTAGCTCCTTTCATATCTAATAATATCTAATAGGGTGAGTGGACCATTACAGATGAACCTAGATCCACTTCTTAATCTTCAACATACAAAGTTGGTCGATGGTACCAATTTATGCTATTCAAATTGTTATCTGTCATGTGAATAAGATGCTCTTTGCTGTTTTTTATGTTCTTCCATAATAAGATAGAATAAAAGATGTGTACTAAGCTTGTGGGGCTGCACTTGCTAGTACCTATCAAATAAAGAAAGGCTATGTGATCCAGATAACTAGAAATAATCAGAACCAAAGGATGTTGATAATCGTCTAATCTATAGGTAGGGATGGACTTTAGTAAAGGAAGAAAGTCTGCTTTTTCATCATCTTATAGTTTGTAGTCATACTTATGATGAAAAATGTGATTAGCACAATCTTTGCATCATGCATTATGTTTTAATTAAGTGACCAAATTTATGGCGGAACCAACTCCTTTTGAGTGAAATTTGGGAATGTTGTATTCACTGGGAGGGCGTTTACTCTAATGTATAGTTCCACTTTTACCAAAAAAAATTTGGGGGGGGCGCGGGGGTGGGGACCTAGTCAAGTTTTTATTAGGTGCTAAATCGGGTGGCGGGTCCCGCTCTTTTTTTTTATTAGGTGCTAAATCGGGTGGCGGGTCCTGCTCTTTTTTTTTTTTTTTTTATGTAAAACTTGAGAATATGTGGTTGGTGGGATGAGATTCTTCCTGAATGACTTGGATGATCTCTATGTGGCTCCACAATGGAATTCAGAAAAAATATTACATTATTAGCGCGTAATTGTTGCGACAGAGGATCTGGCCTGGACTGGTTATAAACATGTATGTACGAGTTGAATTGAGTGTGGGAGCACAAATCCCTTAAGTCATCTTCCCCACGCTTCCCATCGGAGAAAGGAGGGAAACCCACATTGGGCCCTATTAAAGAAAATCATGCTGGTTCAAAACAAATGCCGACACTATTTATTGGATGTCCTCAAATTTTACTTTAAAATAATATGGCCCCACCTAATCTCAAGCATATCATTGATAACTTAATTAATACAATCTTATATCTTATTAATCTCCTATCAATTATATGCTTAATCTTATAGTGGGACCAACTCATTTGAGGTGTAAAAATCTGAGGACATCCCATAAAAAGGAGGGTGTTCATTTTTCAATTTGAGTTGCCTCATATTTTCATTTAGTCAAGCTCCACCTTGGGTTCCACTAAGGGGAAGGGTGTGGGAGATCACTCCTTCCACTCATGGTTTTAGAAAGCATCATTTTTTTAATTTTGGCAATCTTATACTTTCAAATGCAAGAATCGGGGTCATCCTACGATGACAGTGAGTAGACCAATTACGGTCCGCCACGTCACCGTGGGCAGCCATGCCAAATGCTTGATGAGGCGGCTTTCTTTACTATTTTATCCTTCCATGCCTTCCTTATGGAGTAACAAAGAGAGAGAATTTATCAGATTACTATATTTTGAGCACTAATTAATTAGTCCTATCAACAAAATTGTAGAATAAGAACACTTGGTTTTATCTGGGTGGGACTGGTCATTTCTTAATCCAACTGATTCACTTCAACCTAGGTATAAAAATTACATGCCAAAGTTTCACTACATTCACAAGCGATATATACTATTGGATTTTCCTTGGAATCTTCTTTAAATTCCTTTATACTTACTCGAGGTTGTAAAAAGAGTCATCGCTGGTCATCAAATACCTTCTTGTCTGTGGCTTCAAAAACATAAATTTGAAATTTAGTTCTACTCGGTGAAAGTGATAGTTGTAAAATATGGTGTTCATGTCTGTGGCTATAAACATACATTTGAATTCAAGCAAGTTTCATGTTATATATTTTAAACAATTGCTTGCATTCTTTATATGATTTATTCTATTCATAACCTGTCCTTTAATTTATATTTTATCTTTATCTATTCTTTCCCGACATTCATGGTTTAGATGTCATTGACTTTGTTGATGATGATGATGATGATCTTTCTTTTTTTTATAAAAAAGATAAGAAGAGATTCACTGATCCTCAAGAATCTCAATAAGTGCATGTTTCTACTCTTTTGCTTTTCAATTTCAAAGAAGGCATACATCACTAATTCAACGAAGGTGCTCATTATCACAACCAGGATGTTACGGGATTAAGCCATGTCACCCGTTAGACATAAAAAAAAAAAAAAGAAGAAAAAAAAAACACCTTTAATTTACTCTGCTTTGCATAAACTTTATCAGAAAAAAATGAATGCAGATTGATCATTACAGGAGGATGATATGATTGGAGAGTGCATTTGGGTACCCAGCACTGGTAGAGCTGTCCATGCCTGGACTCCTTGGATTGAACCCCACCAAGGTTTGAGAAAACCTTAAATTTTGAATAAGCCCAGCCCAAAAGCCTAACCCAAGCAAATTGTGATCCAAGCCCAACTGTACCGGCCTTTCTTCCGGCCCTAGTACCTCCAAAAAGATCACGAAATCGGCCCAGTCAATTTGAAACCCTATCAATTTGATGATTATGATGCCAAATTAATCAATAAACCAATGAAAAAGAAAAGCATGAATAAAGTACAGAGATTGGTGAGTGTGGGCCCAATTTCTCAATTGAAGGAGAGAGCCCAGAGGCCTTTGGCTTTTCTTCTTGGATATGATGAGAATTTTGAACAAGAGAGAATCATTTGTGCTTTCACCATTAAAGAAGTACTAGGAAGCATATATTTTTCAAAGGAGTTGCTAATGAAGTTGGGGTTCCCAATCATGAATACATAGAATTAGTACCTGAAAAGATGCATGAAAGAAACGTTGGTGTCTCTAGTCCAGAATCACAATGACTGGCCTCAGTGCCCAGTGGCCTAACCCAGCCTACTTTCAGGAGCATAATTAACAAAGAGGAAATGAACACTCCATGGACCATTGATTTATACTTTATCTCATCTATTTTATCTTTCAACAACACCAATTCTCCAATCAGATGGTTATGATTGTCCAACCAGATTGGGCAGTAGGGTTGTAATCTGGTGGGGTTTGGGTTAGACCCAGTTTGAACATCGTCCGACTCCATACCACAAGACGGATTGTTAGAGAATATTGAGTTGTTAGAGGATTATTAGAGAATCGATAGGATTAGGATAAGAGTTAGTTTGATTTTGAATTTGAAATATCTTTGTGTATAAATTGAGAGGAGTTCCTCTTATGAACCTTACGGTGAATTTATCTAAAAGTCTTTTTGGTACCAGGGCCCATTGATGATCTTGCGATCAAGCTGGGTATGATCCTGCACCGTCAATTTTTTTTATTTCAATAAAGAAAACAAGCATCTTCTCCCATCTAGCCATCCTTTCACCTCAAGCCTTACGATCTTCAAAACTTTTGGAAGAGATTGTGTCAGATCTGATCTAGTGGACTATCGGCACCGACAGACTCAAGATGAGCGGGTTGCAACGGAGATGGATCAACAGACGGATGGTGATCCCCAAGAAGAAGAAGATATGATCATTTATGCAAAATATATGTCATATATATATATATATATTTTCGAAATCAAAGGGTTTTATTTTTAATGTAATCAAAGGGTTTTATTTTTAATGTTAACAATCACAGATGAAAATGATCATGTGATTGAGGGGAGATGTTTGAGAATATTGAGTTGTTAGAGGATTGTTAGAGAATCGTTAGGATTAGGATAAGAGTTAGTTTGATTTTGAATTTGAAATATCTTTGTGTATAAATTGAGAGGAGTTCCTCTTATGGTGAATTTATCTAAAAGTCTTTACTGACTACGTTCCTATTAGGATTATCTGCGACCCACTTTATGGATCCAGGTGCAATCACCATGTCACATGTTCAGATATGACCCAGGTCCAAATCACCTGATAATTAATAGGGTCCAGGCACATAGACCTGATCTCTGAGCTTACTACTTGGACCCAAACTATTTTAGGTCGAGTCTGTTTGCAATTGGGCTTATTTAATGGGCTCCTTGCATTAAATTGGGTCTGGGTCCAACCCATCAGCCCTGATTCCAACCCTTACACCTTACTAAATGGGCTCTATTATAACTTTTCATCTTGGGCTTCTTGTCCAAATAAAACTCTAAAATGATGCAAGCTTGAGTCACATGACACTTGGAAGCATATGATCCATTGCATTGATGACTACCACCCACTAAAGGGGGACCATTGAGCCCACAAACAGAGAGTGTCAACTACCTCTAGATTGATGGGCCCCACCTTCTCATCACCCATCATTTACTTCCTTATCTAGTGTACACACCACAATTATGGACGGTTGACAGGGTCTACTGTCAAAGCCTTGTGTTTCAAATCTTCCCTGTAAAGGGTCATCAAAAGTTTTGATGTTACCTACCAAAATCAAGAAGAACCATTTAATGAGGGTCATATCAACATGACTTTTGCTTTTATATCCTTGTCAAAAGATCCCAATTATTTCAAATGACATCAGTGGCCCATGTGTGATTGGGAAAACTTTTCAATGTTTTGAATTTTTTAGGCTTTCTTTTTTTCTTTTCTTTTTTTATCTTTTGTGATGTGATTTTAGAATTTTTTTTCATGGCCACAATGGTGGGGTGGTGTTGGTTGGATTTTGGATTCTTGTGGCTGTCAATGTTCTAAAACATCAAATTTCAAACACCCAAATGGCAAGGCGTCAAAAGAGGAGAGTTTTCATTAGTACAATAATCCTTCCAAGCAAAGATGGGGACTTGTTTTGTTTGTTCTTTCAAGCCACTTCTTCCCTTAATCACAAACCCACTGCTTCTCTGTTTCTTGATCTTAGGATAGACTCTTTTACTAGTCTTCAACAAATCAATCCATGCTCTCTCTCTCTCTCTAACAAAACAAATAAAAAAAAAAACCCCAAATCAGACTATACAAAATGAAATTTTTTGTGAGAAGTGCCCTCACAAGTCAGAACCCAGTGGCAAGGAGGACCTGATCCTTGAAAACCCAAAACTCCCCCTATCTATTAGATAATGATTTAAGGTAGCATTTGGTTCGCTGTAATGGTTGTACGCAGGAATGGAATGGAGACCGGAATGAGTTTGGAATGGAATGAGGCAGGAATAGTCATTTCCATTCCAGTGTTTGGTATGCTGAGGAATGAACTCGGTAATAGAATTCTAATTCTTATTTCTGCGTTTGGTATGCTGGAATGATGCCCGGAATGGAATCAAATTATATAAGATTGACCAAAATACCCTTGTTAGATTCTCCGGTCACATTACATTGTTTGTGAAAAAGTTGGAGGTGGGCCCCACAATGCTATAGTGAAAAAGTTTGCAATTTCTCAAAATAATATATTATTATATTATATTATAATATTTGGGGGTGGGCCCCACAATGGTGTAGTGAAAATGTTTGCAATTTCTTATAATAATATATTATTATATTATATTATACTATTTGGGGGTGGGCCCCACAATGGTGTAGAGAAAAAGTTTGCATTATAATATTTGAGATTGGGCCCCACAAAGGTATAGTGAAAAAGTTTGCAATTTCTTATAATAATATATTATGACATTATATTATAATATGTGGGGGTGGGCCCCACAATGGTGTAGTGAAAAAGTTTGCAATTTCTCAAAATAATATATTATTATATTAAATTATAGTATTTGGGGGTGGGCTCCACAATGGTGTAGTGAAAAAGTTTACAATTTCTCATAATAATATATTATTATATTATATTATATTGTAATATTTGGGGGTGAGCCCCATAATGTTGTAGTGAAAAAGTTTGTATGAGATAGATAGATTATAAGGGTATAGATATTATATTATTATTATAATAATATAATAATAATATATGATTATATTTTATTATAATATTTTGGGTGGGCCCCACAGTGGTATGGTGAAAAAACCATACAACATTGCTTCTTTTATAATAGAAGAGATAGATGTCAAGCAAGGGTATTTTGGTCTCAACAAAAAGTGGGGAAGGAATGGAATGGTCATTCCTTCCCATCTCCAATGGAATGATGATTCCCTCACATAAAGGAATCGGATTCCGGAGGTAATGGTCATTACGCTACTTTTTGGCGAACCAAACGCTGGAATGATCATTCCATTCCGACCTTCATTACAGCAAACCAAACGCTACCTAAGAGAATCTAAAAAATATTCACAGTTTAGGAGAGAGAATGGATAAGTGTACCATTGATGACACGCGTCACACTTTCATTGGCTCAAAGATGGGCCTTTTTTTTTTGTGAAAAATGCCCGGAGAGTTTTGTAGCGTTATTCGTATATATTGTATAAATACAAACTACGTACACCATATCATAATTCTCATATAGGTTTTTAATTTTTTGAAATTATATTGTCTAGAAAGGTCAAGAAAAAGAAACTGGGATTTGGAAGTGGGACTGGTGCTAACTCATTGGCCTGTTTAGCTCAAGTTCAGCATTGGGCTGGCCACACCAACTGGATTTGAGCCCATATTTTATTTTCTTTCTCAAAGATAATGGGCTAGGCTTCTTTCTAGTGGCAGGCCGAAGGCCCAGCCTATATCGACATCGAACACAAAGGGACATCAATTTTTACGAATTGGCGGGCTTGGGTCTAACTTTGAGGTCCATTGACAATATCAGGACCCAAATACTAGACTCCATAACTAAATGAGCTGGGGTAGGAAAAGCTTTTTAGTGTAGACCGACCTCATTATCAACCCTAATCAAGTGGTCTACCTTGTGGCCAGTGGGTTCCCTCTAAAGTACCATATGACCTTTTCCTGTTGAGCCATATGGACTATTTCCTTCTTGATCAGAGCTCAATGTTGATGGGACTCTTAAGTGAGGCCCACCTTTTGGATGGTCTGTGTTTCTTGGTAGAATTTTCGATGGTCTCTGTTGATTACATACATGTCATGTGTATGAATTAAAATGGATAAATTGTTATAAAGGTTTTGCTTTGTGAAAGACCCACATTGAAGCTTCTCTAGCCCTTTTTTTTTTATTATTATCTTTAATTAATGACTTGACCTATATCATAATTAGCAGGTTTTAAGGAGAATTTGTTGTTAAAGCAATATATAATAGTCAATGACAGAGCTTTCAAAAAGTGTCTGCCATAATATCCAAAATTCATCTCTCCCTCCCTTTTCATAGGGACCTAATAAAAAACGGCCTCTTACCCCCGTTCCCTCACCCGAGAGTCGTTCTACCTCACCCAAGGTCTACTTACCTCACCAAAGGACTACTTACCTCACCTCACCTCATTCAAGGTTTACTTCCCTCATCAGAGGTCGACTGGGGTCCCAACTACCTAAGCTGGATACTGAAAAAAAAGAAAAAGAAGAATGGTTTGGATTAGTTAGGGAACTTATTCCATAATGCCACGGGAGAAGCTCCTATTTTTCGTGGGTGTCACCTTTCTCGCCATTCGATACCACTTTCCATATAGAAAGAGGAAAATTAAACTAATTTCTCGCTATTACATAGAAAGCATTTTCCATGATGGGATTGGGTGAGGTGGGGGAGATCATTTTGGAATTGCTTTTCCACGCTTATGCTCTTCAACCATATTTTTGTCATTTTATCCGCTCCACATATATGGTGAAAACATAAACCAACCAGAGGAGATGCATCAAATCACGGGCCATATTGTCTATGAATCCAAACCTGACTCACACTTGCCAAGCAATAGTTAAAAACAACGAAATTAAGATCTTGTCAAAGATTTCCTATACATGTAAGAATGCAGCTTGGGTTGAATCAGATTTGGGCCCAAATGAAAACATAACTAGGGCTGGGGTTTTTTGGGCTAAATTCAGGTTCAAGCAAGCTTTTGAAGCCCAAGTGAGACTTTGGCCATGGTAAAAAGGGTTGAGCACCAAGGGCCCAGGTACCCCCATGTATAAAATTATCCAGGCCAGCCGTACTCTGGGGGCCCACAATGATAAATCCGACCATCGACCCTTCCGGCCCAAGACCGGCACCGATCAAGATTGACACATCTGAAATTTACTCTCCCATAGATCAAACATTTGAAATTATCAAATTAAGAAAAAAAAAACCTAATATTTACAAAGTTTCATTCAACTTGAAAGTACTGAAATTAGGATTAAAATGATCCTCTGGTTCTCATTCTTTTGGTCCCCCCTATTTAGTATGAGATGGGCCCACATGCCAAGCCCTGTTTGATCAAGGTCACCCAAGTTGCAGGCCAAGTCATAAGCCCAAAAGTATATAAAGTGTGGCTCATGCACTTCATAGACAATCAGTTATGAACAGCACTCAAAATAACAAGATCCTATAAAAGGCCAGAATCCTGACACTTGGAAAATGGATAGTGACCCTCTCCAGCTCTAATCTTCAAGTTTCCAGCTCAAGAAGGATTTGAGATACTATTGCAATCCTTTTCAGATTTTCTTTGGATTGTTTCAAGATTAGTAAAATTCTTTTACATATGAAAGCATTATAGATAGATAGAGATATATGAGAGACAGAGATGTTCAGGAAGTTGCCATCAAAGGAGCCGACTAGCCGGCTATCAACTTGTGCTTATCGATCTTGCTTCACAGCAAGGGAATGATCTCCCTCTCTTTGCGGTCAATTCCTTAGGAAGATGGCTTCTTCTGAACAAGACCCAATGCTCCTTATATTCCAAGAGAATCCCAGCTTTTGGTTGTTGGGTTTGTCTCATTTATCACCAAGAGCATTTTCATGCAGAAAGAAATGGTGGGTATGGAGGATTTTGTTGGAGAGGAAGTGTTTGTTGCCCCCTGTGACCCTGTTGTCATAGAGCTCAACAGATTGCAGAATCAGCTCAAAGGTATATGCTTCATCTGTGTATGATTGCTCTTTTCTTTGTCTATCTTGGGTTGAGTTCTGTGCTTGTGGGTTATGTGGCAATTGGTTTCTCTTTACTTGTCTTTTGGGTCATTTGTGTTATGACTTATGAGAAGTTTTGATGGATTTTCAGTGACTGTGTTTTGGATTCATTGCTGATCTTATGTTTGGACAAAGTAGACTTTTTTCTGCACAAAAAGCAGAAATATTGCATTTTTGGGTGTGCTGCTCTCTCTCTCTCTCTCTTTTGAATGGATAGCAATAGCCTTTCTCCCTTTGGTTTTTGTGTATCTGTCTACCTAGTTATTCTATTAGGTAGATGTGTACTTTACATTGAGACAACATATGGATAGTAATTGCTAAAAGATGTACTCCCCACAATAAGATTTGCTTTTGTTGGGTCATCTATGTGTACTTACTGTTTTGTTTTATATACTTTTATCATTAATACATTATCAACTCACCTCATGTTATGGTTCAAGCGTGAAATATTGGTGGGACTCCTACATCCTTTTCCAAATATCAGCAAGTTCCTATAAAACCCTTGGATTAATACATGTTCTTCTTGTTCTCAATTTGCTCTGTATCCCAAGTTCTTCAACAAGTTCATTTCTTCTTTTATTTTTTGTTATTATTTTTCCTTGCATAGCTTCATTGTTTATGCAGTAAATGACTATTGGGTCTCAGTCCCTCTGCATGGTGTTTTAATTATTTACTTTTGATGCTTATGTGTTTTTCTTTTTGGCATGTTTAAAGCTGCTTTAAATTTGGATTTTATATTGCAATCTTAATACCAAAAGACCTTTTGAACATAGTTGAAAACACTATTCCTTCTGTCATTATCTTCTTTGTTAGTTTCTTTGTATCTTTACTCTGTTCTTTGAACCATACTTTTTAGTATTAGGCTTTGGGTCCTTCTCAGTTTTCTTTTGTTTTTCGATGTTGACTCTTGACGGCTGTACTGTGCATTTCTCAATTTGCTTTGAAGGAAGGTTTAGTTCCCTGGCAAGCTTAGATATTTAAAAAAAAATAAAAAAATTGGAAGGCATTAGTGTCAAGTAGAGATGCTTTTCAATACAAAACCAGGAATTCTCTTATTTCAATTTTGTTTTGTTTTCTGCCTTGTTCGTTTGCTTGTTTGCTCTGTTTTGTATATAAAGTAGCCATTGATTTTCCTTTTCCTTTCTTTTTTTTCCCATGATGCAAGGGGAGATGTAATTTTGATTGATTTTCTGACTGGTTTGTGTTTACATTTGAAGGTTGAATCTTTTTAAAGTTTATATAGAAATATTAGGTTATCAGCACACCTGTTGTGTGCAAAAGCAAGCTTTTGCAATGATTGGCCACATTGCTGGCTAGTAGGGGAAGTCTTAACGTTGTCAGGGAGCAGACCAGAGCTTGAAACTTGTTCTCCTATATGAAAGCCCCTAAGAGACACACTTTGGTGTTGGTGGTGTACAAAAGACTAAACATATATATATATATATATATATATAGTTGTTATCTTAATTTCCATTAGTTGAACTTTGTAGCCAATT